>VONZ01000257.1:0-1277500 GCA_012976165.1 Labeo catla | reverse complement strand
AAATAATTTAAAAGATTAAATACTAAATTATATAGTTATAATAAAATAATATACCAAACATTTTGGATGTATCTTAAAATAATTTTAATGTATTTTCATTAATTCTATATACTATCAACAATAATTTCATAGTATTTTATTTTATTATATTTTTAAAATATTTGTAATTCATTTAATATGTATGTGTGTGTGTGTGTATATATGTTATTTTTTATTTAATTCTAGATATTATCAACAATAATTTCACACTTTTTTATTTTATTATATTCTTAATATATTTTGTACAAAAAAGTACTCTCTCTCTCTCTCTATATATATATATGAACATTTGTGAACATCATTCTGACTTTGGTTTTGGCTAAAAGAAAAAACTACATAATTATTTCAAATGTATCAAATATTAAATTTGATCAATACAATAAAATATTATAGAACTTTTGGTTGAATATTTTAAAGATGAATTTAAATTTTAAAATATTATATTATATAATTATCATAAAATAATATAACAAAAATTTTGGTTGTATCTTTGGTAATAACTGGTACTTGAAAAAATATTAAATAAAAAAATATAAGTATTTTCATTAACTAAAGATACTATCAACAATAATTTTACAGTATTTTATTTTATTATATTCTTTTTTAAAATAAATGTATACATTATAAATTATTTATTAATTATTTTTATAATATATTATATATATTATAAATATATATATTTAAAAAAAAATACTTTTTATTAATCAGATATAAGATACTACCAACAACACTTCTATCGTTTGTGTGTGTGTGTATAGTATATACATATACATACACACACACACACACACACACACACACAGACACATGTTGGGTTTACATGTTTTATGGGGACATTCCATAGGCGTAATGGTTTTTATACTGTACAAACCGTATTTTCTATCGCCCTACACCTACCCTACACCTAAACCTAGCCCTCACAGGAGACTGTGCACACTTTTACTTTCTCAAAAGAACTAATTCTGCATGATTTATAAGCTTGTTTCCTCATGGGGACCTCACAAATGTCCCCACAAGGTCAAAATTTACTGGTATTACTATCCTTGTGGGGACATTTAGTCCCCATAACGTGATGAATACCAGGTGCACACACGCATATATATATATACACATATATACACACACATATATATATATATATATATATATATATATATAAATGATGTAGAAATGCTAAAATAGTATAACATTACTGTTGGTAGTTGGTTAAATGAATTAAAATGTATTATCATTACACTGAATTAAATGAATGAAAAATACACTTTGGTACAATCTGTAAATTTATACTTTTTATTTTCGACAACAATATTACAAAAATGGTCCTCGTAAGTGGTAGCACAGAACCACCACTTAAGGGCTTTTTCTTTGCTCAAGACCGCGGTGTTAACCATGAGTCCCGTTTAGGCGCTACAAAGCGGATATAGTGATACGCGCTCGCTGGAAACACGGCAGGTTGGCAGTTGATGCTTCATCACTGACTCCGTGTTCACCATTGATATTCATGACTTTAAGAGTCTGCTCTCCCTCCCTCGTATGAATGGCGGAGCGGCGCTCCCAGCTGCCACACACGTTGTGGCAGGGACGCGAACGTCTGTTTCAATTTCTACACTCCTCTTCCCAACAGCCCCCCTGGGACCAATCATTAGCTACAGCAGACAGCTGGGGGTAGAGGGTTTCTGAGAATACTGTTCACACACTACACACATGCAGAAGCTCTCGCACATACAAACACACACACACACACTCAGTGAAGAGCGCCCATCTCCGGCTGTGACAGCGGTGGCTTTGTGTGTGTAGGTTGAGGTTAACAGTGAAGGGCTGCCCTTGTCCCTCACACCATCTGAACCTCTGTTTACAGACTCATCACTAAACGAAAAAAATACCACGGTACTGCGATGACAATACAGCGGTAGATGGTTACAAATGATGTGGTGCTTTCAGTTATACCATGAAACTGAATAAAACAGATTAATATGATATTAATTGACCTAATTAATTATCTTTGAACTCTTTTAGCTATTGATTTGACTGAACTTCAGTATCTCATCTATTAGGGATATTTATCTTTGACAACTCATTACAATATTTTGTTTCCACCTTTTCTATATACTTGATTGTACATAATGTTGTTTCCCTTTTTGGACCTCATGTTTGTTAAAGTGTATGCTTTATCATGAAATGTAAAAAAAAAAATAATAATAATAAAAAAAGATATATTACAATTTGTTTTATATATAATTATAATTATATTTTTTATCATTTTTATAATTATAATATAAAAAATTATAATATACATATAGCACTGTATAGACACCAGTAAATGTATTATATATACTATATTATTATTATTATTACTACCATTATTATTGTTATTCTTATTATAGAAAATACATATAATTTGATATAATATGATTTTAAAATAATACACACACACATGCATTTGTGAACATTATCCTAACTTTGATTTTGACAGAATATAATAAAAAATGAAATAATAATCAACGTATTAATAATAATAATAATAATAATATTACAATATACTTATAGCACTGTATAGAGACTTAGGACCAGTAAATTTATTATATATACTATATTGTCATTAACATTATTATAGAAAATATATATAATTTGATATAATATGATTTATACACACACATTTGTAAACATCATTTTGACTTGGATTTTGGCAAAACAAATAAATAAATAAAAAATTATAATACACATAAAGCACTGTATAGAGACTTAGGACAAGTAAATTTATTATATATACTATATTATAATTATTATTATTACTATTATTATTATAGAAAATATATATAATTTGATATAATATGATTTTAAAATAATACGCACACGTACATTTGCAAAATAAATAAATAAACAAATAATACAAATTATAATATACATCCAGCACTGTACAGAGACTTAGCACTAGTAAATTTATTATATATACTATATTATTATTATTATTACCATTATAGAAAATATATATAATTTGATATAATATGACTTGCCTAGACTAGTTTTGAATCACTGAAAATATTGTTTTTTGCCAAAATACGTGAAAAGTCCCCCAAAATACATATTTTTTGGCGTGAAAATATTACAAACACATTTTAAAATATAATACAATATTAATAAAATAATGTTAAATAATTGTTGGTAGTAGATGCTTTGAAAATAATTAACACTTATTTTCATTAAATATGATTAAATTAGTGAAAATGTAATCAATTTTAGGTAACTTTTAACAATATTGACATATTTATTATTTAACAGTATTGATATAACCATAAAAGATTAGCCATGAATGGTTGACAGTCTCCTTTTTTTTCCAAAATATGGGGAAAATTATATAATATAACATTTTCAATGTGCAAAAAAAGGAATAATTTTTATCTTGTTTTGCAGAAAAACACTTACAAAATGTATATATTATATAAATATATATAATATAATATAAATATATAATAGAAATAATTGTTACAAATAAATATTGTATTTTATTTATAATATTTCATTTGTATATTAAGATACGTTTATGGTAAGCAGCTTTAAATGCATAATATAATATAATATAATATAATATAATATAATATAATTTTTCATGACACAGTCTATGAAATCTATGAGATCTTTGAACTGGTTTATATTTAAAACAAGCCAATTAGCAAAAGTTAACTTGTATTAAGACAGTCTTTGAAAAAAGTCTTAATATGTTATGCACTGTTGCTGCAAGTAAATTTATTTAAACTGGAAATAAAAAGTCTCTTTGAAAACTTAAGAAGTCTGAGGTGAGGTAAGTTGAAGTATGTAAGGGATCTGACTGCATTTACAGCCTAATCTGAGCTTAGCTGGAACCGCTCTTCAGGTAGCAGCAGGAAATAAGGTGGTCAGCTAACCTGCGATTAGCGAGCGTTAGCGTCCCCACGGGAAACGGCACTTTACGCCGCGGTTCTGGAGACGAGGGCTGTGGGTGAGCATGGGAAGATTGGAGGGTGTGAACAAAGAACATTAACTCATTTCTTAATAGCTCTCAATTTTTTTCTTCCAGCCGTACGTGAGGAGAAACTTGGATTTCTCAAAGTAGCTAATTCGAGAGCTAGCGGGTGCGGACGGTAATTTTGTGAGAAAGACGACGACGACGACGCCCCCTCCCTCCACTCCTACCCCTTGACACGGCAGCCGCGTGAGCAACCCCCGTCCGTAATCAATGCCAATGGCTGCAATTAATGCTGAAAAAAGTGTGCAGAACACAATCACTACTTCCTTCTTATTATTGTCAATTAGAGAGCGCTAATCAAGGCATGGGCAGCACACGCCGCTGCTCTCTCCAAACGAAATGTCAAACTTCATTACAGCCAAGAGCGGGAATCAAACTCCCTGCGCTCGCTGCCTCCTTCAGCTCCGCAGGGGAGAAGTCTTCTCCGCCCCTAACCGCGGCAGATTTCAGATTAGCGCCACACCGCTACAATACCTCAGCTGCTGCACACTAATCTACTGCTACAACTGAACCTAGACTTAGAGCAGATCATCACACTTTAATATGAGGATTCAACACATAAAATAATCAGCAGAGAGAAAAAAAACATACAGAAAATCAGAATAAACATGGAAATAAGGAATCTAGCCAGAAAAATCAACGGAGTAAGAAAATTATCTAGCAACTTCTTAGCAACTGCTTAGAACAACCTAGCAACTGCAAAGCAACATACTAACAACCAATCAGAATGAATGTGGAAAAAAAAAGATTTTATTTATACATGATCAACATATTTAGAAATCTACCTAGCAACCACTGGGAACACCCTGGCAACCATCCAAAAGACCCAAGCAACTGCATAGCAATATACTTACTAAATTATGATTTTATGCATACAATGATAAGCTGAGTAAGAAAACTACCTAGCAACTACTAGAACACCTTAGCAACTGCATAGCAACATCCTAGCAACCAATCAAAACAAATGTGTAGACAGCTACCTAGCGACCACCTAGAACATATTAGCAACACCCAAACCAACCATCCAGAACACCCTAGCAACATGCTAGCAACCAACCAGAACACCTTAGCAACGCCCATGCAACCACCTAGAACGCCTTAACAACACCTAACAAACCACTCAGAACATCCTAGCAACTGTATGCCAACATGCTAGAAACCAGAACAAATGAGGGAATGATGATTCTATGCTTAAAAGCGTGGGAAAACTACCTAGCAACCATTTAGAACACCCTAGCAACTGCATAGAAACATGCTATCAACCAATTTAAACAAATGTGGAAATGAGGATTCTATGCATAAAAGAGTGAGAAAACTACCTAGCCACAACCAGAAGACCTTAGCAATGCCCTGGTAACTACCCAAACACCCTAGCAACTGCACAGTAACATACTAGAAACCAGAACAAATGTGAAAATGAGGATTCTATGGATAACCGAGTAGGAAAACTACCTAGCAACCACCAGAACACCCTGTTGACCACCTTGAACACCCTAGCAACTGCATAGCAATATGCTAGAAACCACTCAGAACAAATATTGAATGCATAAAATAATCAAACAAATATGAAAGCTACCTAGCAACCACCAAAAGACCCTAGCAACACCTTGGTAACCACCCAGAACACCCTAGCAATTGCATAGCAACTTGCTAGAAACCAGAACAAATGCGGAAACGAGGATTCTATGCATAAAATGCCATCAGGGTGAGAAAACTCCATAGCAACCACCTGAACACCCTAACAACACCCTGGTAAATCACCTTTAACAACCTAGAAACTGCATAGCAACATGCTAAAAATCAGAAATGAAGAATGTGGAATGCATAAAATGATCAGAGTATGAAAATTATCTACCAACTACCAGAACACCCTAGCAACACCCTGGTAACACACAGAACACAACGCCAGCAGCCACCAGAAACACCCTAGCACCATCCCTAACTACAAGAACACCTTGTAACTGCATAGCATACTAGAAACCAGAACAAATGTGGAAATGAAATTCTATGCATAAAATGGTAACAGAGTGAAAAAAAACAACAACCACCTAACAACCACCAGAACACCCTAGCAACACCCTGGTAACTACTCAGAACACCTTAACAACTGCATAGCAACATGCCAGAAACCAGAAAACAACATGAAAATGAGGATTCTATGCATAAAATGGTAAGAGAGTGAGAAAACTACCTAGCAACCACCAGAATTACCCTAGTAACCCCCTGGTAACCACCCAGAATACCCTAGCAACTGCAGAGCAACATGCGAGAAACCAGAACAAATGTGGAAATAAGAAATCTATGCATATGCATAAAATGGCAAAAGAGTGAGATAACTACCTAGCAACCACCAGAACACCCTGGCAACACCCTGGTAACCACCTTGAACACCCTAGCAATTGCATTTCCAGAAAATGTCAAACTCTAGCTCCTTTATAAAACTGTACAAAACACTAGCGAAGTACACTAGATAATTAAGAGACGTTTGATGCATGCTGAGAATACAATTCCAAAAAACACACGTACACACACACACACACACACTAGCGTTTGCAGCACAGATATAACTAAGAGTAGAGTGCAGATTTAATCAGAAGGATCAGTATTCAGAGGCTGTAGCTTATCCAGCGCAGAGAACAACACTCACGTCATATGGAAATAGTTACTGTTGGAGAAGATTATCAATCTAGCACTGCTCATCTCAACAGTCCTGATCTGCTGGTTGACCTTCAACCCTCGACAAGGATAATAGCGTGATTGGGGCTCGCTTTAGATCTGTTTAACACCTAAATACGCATCAAAGGTAAAACATTTCTGGTGATACGTGGATGTCGTTCCAAACCTGTATGAATTGATTTTTCTGTGGAACACAAAAGATGATTTTTTTCCCATACAATAAGGTTGAATGATGTTTTGGACCCCAGTGACTTTTTATTGGGTAAAAACAGTTGAATCATTCTCACATCAAACTTTTTAAAATAAATGAATACTTTAATTCAACAAGAATGCATTCAACTGGTCAAAAGTGATGGTATAGATGTTTATAATGTTACAAAACAGCATATTAGTATGATTTCTGAAGAATCATGTGACACTGAAGACTGGATTAATGATGCTGAAAATTCAGCATTGCCATCACAGATTAAATTACATTTTAAAATTATTCAAATAGAAAGCAGTTATTTTAAATGTAAATAATATTTCACATTTTTATTGTTTTTACAGTATTTCTGATCAAATAAATGCAGCCATGGTGAGCATAAAAGACTTCTTTCAAAAACAACCCTAAAATTCACCCACAAAATATAATTACACTTAATTTTTCATACTGTAAATTTGAATGTTTTTTAGTTTTATTCATAATTTAATAAAACAAAATGGCATAAAATTAGACATTTATTGTTTATTGGTCATAGCTGGATAGCCAGTCGCTGGACAACTATTTCAGCATGCAACCCTAATGCAAAGCTCATCGCATGAACACAAGAACGACGACAAAACAGAAAAGAAAACCTGCAATCTTCCACGCAACAAATGAGGTTTTCTCTAGGTGTGCACTTTCCCAAGATCTCCGATATAAAACTCTATTATCTCCATTATGACCTGTAAAGCTATAATACTCTCAGTAAACGCAAGAACCGAGAGGCTGATGGGTAACAGGTCATAGAGAAAATGCATCCACCGAATCCTGATACAGCTAAAAGTCTGAGTATGTGTGCTTGTGTGTGACAATAACTATTTTACACCAGGGCCTAATGAAGTGCTTTGTCACACACACACACACACACACACACACACACACACACACACACACATAGTATTTGAGTAATTCTGCTTTAGGATGTGGAGCTGATGGGTGTAGACGGGGGGCCGATGGCGGAGTGGGGCTGAAATTGATTGTTCGACAAGCGGAGACGAGCAGAGAAGGGCGAGTGTCGTGCAACGTCGTGTTCTGTCTGCGACACCACGGGGCCACGCGGCGGGGCCTCCATTTTGCTCGTAAAGAGCGCTCTTTAAACTAGCGGGGCCCCTGGGACCCTAACAGAAGGCGGGGGGGAGGAGAGAGAGAGAGAGAGCGAGAGACAAAAACGAGAGGCTTATACCGCTGAGGGCGGGGAGAACAGAGCAGCCGCTTAATGAGAACGACGAGTGCGCAAACATGCATGGAAATGACTGTTATTCTGTTGATGTGCATTTAAGTGCTTTTTTACTGCCAGCCGACAAAGAGAGGGAAATAACCAGTGATGAATGTTGTCCCCGTAAAGCATTCATTTTCCAACGCGGGAGGGGAAAAAAGAAGTAGTGAAGACGGGGGGAAAAATGTGCAGCGTTGTTACGCCCGGCAAATATATTATTTGACTTCACTCAAGTGCACTGACAGGATAGAGAGAGAGAGAGAGAGAGAGAGAGAGAGAGAGAGAGGACGGGCGAAATGGAGAGACTATTTGCGGTTGCTGGCGGGACCGGAGTTACCATTAAAAAGCCGCAATTACTGAATTATCCTGATTAGCTATTGGCTTGTTAACAGCACAAGCAATAAACACAAGTCCCACAGTTTTTACAGTTACTATTAGTACTACGGTCAAATCATAATGGACTATCTAACAGATTCGATTTTCCCAATCGAAGACTATTTACTGAATTATCCTGATTAGTCTAAAGACGCAATGAAATGGAAGTAGCGAAAGATCTTGTGTTTCTTATTTTGAGGAACATCTGAGTGGAAAGAACATGGGCGGGATTTGATTCTATAATCATTTGTCGACTGGATTTTGAGATGTGGGTGTCGCCCTCAAAAACTGAATGCAAGTTTGCGGGGATGACGTTCGTTCACAATTAATTTCATAGACTTCCCTAGTGAAAAACAAATATAGTAACGTGTATTTAAAATACATTTATTTCATGCTAAATACACTACAAATACATTTACACAGTATGCACTTAATAAAAATACCCTGCACTTTTAGTATATTAAACTGATATATTTAAAGTCTGCTAAATTGGAACAACTAATTTTGTACTTAATGCACTTTAATTGTGTGGAAGTAGTGCTGAAGTCCAACTAAAGATATACTGAAGTATATTTGATTGTGCTAAAGTGGCACTACTGCAAATATCCCTAAGGTAAACTTAAATATTTTGCATTTAAAGACCAATAGTGACAATAAAACATATTTCATAAAACAGTATTTATAAACAGTAACAGTAACAGTTTTATAAACAGCAAGGCAATAGACCTGAACTATATTTAGTATAAAATAAATACATTTTAAATCTATTGCTTTTTTTTACTAGGGTTTATAATGCATTTCCACAGTTTTTACCATTATAAATTCAGCAGTTGTTTCTATTTATTTATTTTTTTTTTTCAAAAAAATGTAATGCACAATACTGGTCAAAAGATTTTTTAAAATGTTGTCTCTTCTGCTTATTAAATCTGCATTTATTTAATCAAAATACAGTAAAAATTGTGAAATATTATATGAATTTAAAATAACTGTTTTCTATGTGAATATATTGTGAAATGTAATTTATTTCTTTGACACAAATCTGAATTTTTAGCATCATCATTTTTCAGTATCACATGATCCTTCCGAAATCATTCTAATATGCTGATCTGAAACATTTCTGATTTCATTATCTTGCCATTAAATTACAGAAAATGAGTTAATTCTGCTGTCTAAAGGTTTCCAATAGAAAATCTGAGGAAGTGGTGGCAAATTTGACTTTTTCTCTCTTTTCATCAACGTACTCAAACAATCGATATGTTTTACTCTTTTGGAAAGTCAAAAAGCAATATCAAGGATTTTAATTTGCTATTAGGGCAAACGTGAACTCAAAAATTGTATTTGTTGTAGTTTCCGTTCACCACTATACAAGTTTACCCAACTACCACAACTTCTGAGAAACCCGAAAACGTTAAAAAAAACAAAAAAAAAAAAAGGTCAATAAGATCTTTAAGATGGATTTAGAAAATAGTGTGAATTTCCATTGCATGGCGACTTTGACAGCGCGGCCAGTGGGAACAAATAGCATGGTTTCCTTACAAAATTTCACCACAATAATCATCGTTTTTGGCAGAATACTTTTTCTATTGATGTGAAATGATAAATATAGGGTCTTTTTCAAAAAGTGTAGATTTTCAGTAGCTTTTGGCATTTTAATACTATTTTTTGTTGATTAAACTGCCTATATACTGAGGTGTTTAAGCCGATTATCATGGCATTTTATATAGGGAATACAAAAAAATAAACTGATGCACAAATCGCTGATATTGATTAATTCATTGCATGTTGTAATACTAATTTGGCACAACTGCAGCACAATCACTGGCCCTGAGCTTAAAGTACAACCTATAATCTGCTGTAAATATCAAAGCAATGCAAAAAGTGTAAAGAAAAACATATAATTTAAAAGTTATTAAGATTTATTTGAGAATAAAATTTAGAAGGGAAGTATCTATAGTGTGGCAAAGCACAAGTTTCTTGGCTTTTCCTCTGACCTGCTGTGGTGCTGATAACAGCCTCACTCCACTGTTCTGCGCTGGACACGGAGAACGAGCGCTGGTGCATTCCCTCTTTACTCGTCCCCAAAGCCACGCCGGCCGCCGAACCCCCGGACTGCAGGGAACTGCTGCTGTTAGAGTGAGGAGTGCCTGCCAGACAAGAGAAGAGAAAGAGATTCATTTAGAGAGATGTTCAAATCACATTTCACAGCACTGAAAAATTTAAAAATTTAAAAAATTTATCTCTGAAGAGTGCATACTAGTACCTAAAGTACACAGTAGTACCTTAAACATACCTACTACCACCTATAGTATAAATAGACCCACTCTCAGAAAAAAAAAAGGGTACATGATAAATGAAAAATTAATGTCAAAATTAAGAATAACAAGGGCTCTGACAAAAACTTTCTTTTAAATGCATTTAAATTATTTTATCGGCAAATCGGTTTTGAAAATGACCGACACAGATAACCATAAAAATGCTTAATATCAGCACAGATAATCAATCAGGCTGACATATACCTTAGAGGTCAACTGATGTGTTTTTCAGGGTGCCAATACCCATTATTACAGATCAAGTAGACCGATAACTGATATTTTTAACCGATATACAAGTCTTGTGTAAGAAAATTTGTTTAATGTCAAAATAAAGAATGAAAATTTATCTGACAAAAACTTTTTAAAAATTCTTTTAAATTATTTTATCGGCAAATCGGTTTTGAAAATGACCGATACGATAACCATTAAAATATGTTTAATTTCGGCACTGATAATCGACATATATTTCAGAGGTCGACCGATATGTGTTTTTCAGGGCTCATGCTATTACAGATCAAGTAGACCGATAACCAATATTTTCAACCGATATACAAGTCTGGCAAAAATATATATATATATTAATGTCAAAACTAAGAATGAAAAGGGCTCTGACAAAAGCTTTCTTAAAATGCTTTTAAATTATTTTATTTATTTTATCTGCAAATCAGTTTTGAAAATGACTGATATAGATAAAAATGCTTAAAATCGATGCCGATAATTGGTCGACCCCTAATTAACATGCATGCTAGTAAGCAACTAGTTAATATTGAGAACTGGTCTTTAAAATAAAACGTTACCTGTACCATTAGGTACTTATATGTAAATTTAAGGTACGAATATGCACCCTTTAAGGGTAAATAATGTACAAAAGCATCCTTTTTGAAAAAATACCATCCCATTGACAACATTTGTACCTTTTTTTCTGAGAGTGTAGTACCGTTAAGATTCATATTAGCACTTAAAGTGTATATAGTAGTACCTAAATCGTATATATTAGCACCCTTTAAAAGGGTAACACCCCAGTGACAGCTTTTGCACTGTTATTTTTTTGTTTTGTTTTCATGCATGGCATGTTGGAGCTGTGGACTAATGGTTTCCACATGTAATTCATCCATTCTCGCTTCTATTTTTATCAGTAAAAGTGGCAAAAGGCCAAAAGCAATCATGTTCCATCCACTAGCAACACCAAGGTCAAGGGTTCGACTCCCAGGGAATGCAAGGATGCTGCTAAATGCGTAAATGTAGTTCAAAAAGATTGCCATATTTATTTACCATGGTATTTACATGACCCCACAAGGAATTATTCTATTTTGAGGAATTATTCGAGTTTATGATTAGCTAATAGATTTAAAGAGACAGTTCACAGTTGATGGTAGCCATTCACTTCCATAGATTTTTTTTTCCATACTAAGGAAGTCATTGGCTGTTTGCTTATAAACATTCTTCAAAATATCATCTTCTGCTTTCTACAGAAGAAAGAAACTCATACAGGCTTGGAACTAAATAGGGGGACAAATAAATAACAGAATTTGATTTTTTGAGTCCAAAAACACCAGTTTCTGCCAAAAACACCAGTTATTTCAGCTTCTGTAAATGTAAATCATACTTTACACCATAAGTCAAAATGACCATAGTACAAGTAAAAATGGCAAGACATTACTGTAGTAAAGCCAATCAGCAAACAATTTACTATTGGCAAGATGAGAACCATAAAGTATCAACCAGTCGGAGGGACTAAAGTTGTTACGCTTCTGCATATATATTTCGTATCTCATCGCCGCGCTCGTCTCTCCGTGCTACATGAGCAGTCAGCACCTCACCCCGTCTCCGTACCCTGCTCCCTCTGCGTTTCTGCCACTAATTAGCCCTTAATTAACAAGATACACTCGGAACGGTAATTAGCTCTCCCCCACTCTCCGCCTGACACATCCATCTCTCCCGGCGGTGGCGGCTGTGCTGACGGCCCTCCCTGGCTTCAATCAGCGGATGCCCCGCGTCGGGCGCCAATTCGCCGGCCCGGCCGTGTCGCATGGGGTCCTTTCCTCCTGTTCACGAAAACAGGCGCCCTGCTTCACAGAGACGACGGCTAATATTTAAAACTTGACATTCGGGGCTCAAGGTCAGGTTTGGATGGATACCACTAAATGATTTTCAATTTGCTGTTAGCCTATTCTTACTAAAATGTTTAAAAAAACAGCACATTACTTAAATGTACATGTGCTGTTTATATGCTTCGGTTGTTCCTGAGGCTTTAAAGAATCAGTAGATACATCCTGCTATGAAACGTAAACCGTATGACGAAAACAGAAATCCATTTAAAAGTTTCACCCACACGCACGTCAACAAAAAACTTGAAAAGCGCACGGAAAACATTGATATTTTATTTACTAGGCTCTAATGCATTTCACAGTGGGACTAAACTTTTCTCTGTTGTTTTTCGCTTTATGCAATTTTGCCTTTTTCTCCGACACGTTTCCTTCGCTCCCCTCCCTCCGCAGCGCTGATTTGGAGCATGCTAATTTAGCAAGTACTCCACAGCGTGAGGTTGAAGCTCTATCGCTCTCTCCCTGCAAGAGACGCCCTTCCCCTATGGGGACCGCAAGATTAATATTCTCGCACCCAACAAGATAATTACTGATACTAATTAGACATGATTATGTGAATTTGATACACTTATTACTCTCGCTAATGGTTAGGACGCATTAGGCTAACAAGAGTCTGTTCTTCGCAGTTTACTTTAGCGCCTGGCAAAAAAAAAAAAGCGCCTTGACACAATCAGTAGTAATTCGTGAGTAATTGAAAGAATAGAGGGTTATTCTTATATTTGTCTGTTCGGGGACATGTAATCACACCAGTATTGTTGAAGAGAAGATTTTATTAATTCTGTCATAATATTGCCCCTGACTAGATCCCTCGCCGATGAATTAAATAAGACGCCGTTATTACTCGGATCGATGCCGTACCATATTGGCATCCTGCAGACGTGGTAATTATTGTTTCGGAGCAAATTGCTTATGAACTATGTGTTCATAAACCTATTGGAGTATCAGTGATGTTCTTTTAATGCTCATAAAAACCTGCAGCAATGTAGTTAAACACGATATAACTCACTTACTGATGGTGAAGACACTGCATTCATTAAAAATTATATATTTATATATTTTTAAAAAATTATATTTAAAAAATGTAAATGATACATTTATATAACAATTTATTTAGCATAAAAGAATGTATTATGATATTGCACAATATTATAAAATATTTAGATATACTGTATATATCTATTTACATGCATACATAATAAATAATTAAAATAATTTAAGTAAATTTATTATTAAATTTATTAAATTTAATTTAATAAATATAAATATATAATAAAATGCATATATGCATGCATACATAATGCTTAAATTATTAACATATATATGCACACACACACACATACACACTATATATATATATATATATATGTATATATTAAAAAATGAAATATTATTATATCATTGTACATCTTAAATAGCAAGAAATATTAAGAAAAAAAAATCAGCAATGAATTTTCACCAACACTGGATATATTGGATATATATTTATATATTTTAAGAAATTATATTTAAAAAGTGTAAATTATGTTAACAATTTATTTAGCATAATAGAATGCATTATGAAATTGCATAACATTATAACATTTTTATATACTGTATATTTTTATATGAATGCAATTTTTTTCATTTTTATATTTTTATATGAACATATTTTATACATACATATATATATATTAATAATAAATTACTAACATACAATTGACATTTTATAATATTTTATATAAATATATGTCCAATATATTGTGAATTCACTGAAGAAAGGCTAGAATCATTGTATATCTCAAATAGACAGAAAAAGTTATCTGACATCTATCAGCCGTTAAGTCAGAAAAATCTTTGACATGTTTGATGAAAGGTAATTCATATCCAAGGCGGACATGTCTCAAAATCAACTAAACGAAACGACTAACAACTAAAACAACTCCGTAAGGACATAATGTCACTCTCTTGTTATTTACGCTTTTATTTTGTTCTCTCTGTCTTGGCTGGTACGAAAAAAAAAGACAAAACAAGCCCCTAACCATGCCTCATCTCCATCAAGAATTCAACAATCATCACTAATTGTCAAATTTGATGCTAATGATTGATGAATTAAACATGTCTCCATCAATTAGTCCCCAGAGAACAATTCTGCATAAAAAAGGGGATAATGCAATTACAATGTGGAGAAAATCAGAGGAGAGTGCAGGGCAAAGACTGTACACGAGATCTCCTGCCACTTCACACACGCGCCGAGAGTCACGCGACGTGCGGCCGCAGAGCTCGAGGTGACCAAATTCTCACAAACACACAGTCAATAGAGTCACGAGTCTCTGGGATGTTTACAAAACTATGTTTGTTTGAGCGGTTGTGCCTGAAGGGGAAGTAAAAGTGTGTGGAAACCTGTTTGGAAACAATCATAGCGCATTAGTGAAATGTAGACTTGCAACCACATAACAACACACCTAAACATCACGGTTCACTAAACAGCACACAACCCACTTTAAAAATAAGATTTATCGTACTGTTAATTTTTAATATATTATAAATCATATAATAAATACATCAATTATAATTACAATATATAAATTAATTACCGTATTTTAGCAATTTATGCATTTACAGTGCAATATATATTTATTATATTTCATTTTCATTATATTAGAATTACTACTGGGCACTGATTAATCAAAAATAATCGCATCCAAATTAAACGTTTTTGTGTACATAATATATGTGTGTGTACTGTGTATATTTATTATGTATATATACACACACACACGTATATATTTAAGAAAAATGTTATGTTTATATATTAAATATATTTATATATAATATACATTTTGAATATTAACATTTACATGTAAACATTATCATATTTATGTCATTTATGTATTTATAATATAATGCTAAAATTAATATTAATTACTATAATGTGCAATATAATGCATGTATAAAGTATATATCTATGAAAATGTAATTTATGTATTTATAATATTTATTATATTTTAATTACATATATTATTATATATTTATAAATTAAATGGCATAAAGCTATAGAAATGTTTAAATAGAAATTATAAAATACTTAAAATATATAAAGTATCTATCTAAAAATGTAATTTATGTATTTATAATATAATGTATCATATTAAATAAAATATTTAAATGATATATTATATGTATTTATAAAATCCATTTAAATAAATATGATCATGATGTGTAATTTCTGTATTTATAATATAATAGATAATATTAATATTAATTACTATTATGTATAATATAATAAATGTATAAAGTATCTATTTATCTATCTATGAAAAATGTAATTTATGTATTTATAATATTTACTATATAATTGAATTACATATTACAATTTTTTTTTATCAATTAAATGGCATAAATAAGGCCAATCTATAAAACATTTATATAAAAATACAAAAAAATATAAATACATACAGTATCTATCTATCATTGAAAATGTAATTTATATATTTATAATATTTATTATATACTTTAATTACATATTATAATGTTTTTTATTAATTAAATGGCATAAATAGGACCTATGATATATTTATATAAAAATACAGAATATATAATCATATAAAGTATCTATCTATCTAGCTATCTATCAAAAAATGCAATTTATGTATTTATAATGTAATGGATTATATTAAATAAAACATGTAAATTATATATTATAAAATGCATTTATACAATCCACTTATATAAATATTATCACATTTATGTAATGTATGTATTTAAAATACAATGGATAATATTAATATTATTACTATTATTATTTTACTATTATACAGTACCTATCTATCTATCGATAGTACTATTTTTCTTCAGAGAGCATTTTTAGGTTATTTTTGCAGTTCTGTTTGGTGCCACTAGTGTTACAGAAAGCACACTCAATCTTTAAAAACAAATGTTTCACTAAACTTGATAATTATGTGCTTTAACGGTTCTGTTGTGCTTGCATGTACAAACGGTCAAATCATCAGATCATGCGTAGAAAAAAAACACCCAAATCTCCTTTGCACTTCTCTAGCTATCTGTACCCGCTATTAGGCTAAGTATTAGGGTCCTAGTGAAGGGAGGCCTGAGGTTGTGGTGTTAAGTAGAGGCGATGGATTAGCAGGGGGTGGCGATGATTTCTCCTCATCTCTCCTCGTTTCTCTGCCGAGCGCTGTCAGATGGCTGATGAGCCGTGGAGCGAGCCCTGACCCTCTGAGCCGCCGCTGCCATTATATACAAGTGCGGAGATAATGAAGCATCCATGCTAATGTGGAGGAGAGGGCGGGGGAGGGGTCAGGGTGGAGGGGGGTTCGTTAGATCATCTGCTGTTCGGGTCAAGGCGAAACGGCACCGAGACGCCCTTACAAACCGACAGCCGCCTCCGAGAGGATTTCTGCCACTTGGAAAGACGTACGGATTACATCGTGTCCGTTTGCGTAAACGACAATGATCTCGTCTGTCGGAAATGTCGTGACAACCAATAAACCGATATTTTCAGCCACAACTTTTCGCGTATGACTCGAGCTCATTGTACGCAGAAGCGGCGTCCATTCGATTTCAAGCGGTGTATTGGATAATAAGCATCTGAAAGTGTTTTAGAAGGACTTGCGACATGCAAAACATCTTATTTCCTTTTCACATATAAAAGAGCATCTGAAATGATTGTGCCATTATTGAAAGAGGCTGTCATGAGACTAACGTATGTGGTAAAGTGTCGTTAAAGGAGACTCAATCATAAAAGTGCTGGATGAGGACATTTATACACACAAACAAATCAGCACTGTTCGTTTAGAGGGATCTGGGATTTACTTAGGTTTGGTGTCGACAAACTTGGTTGATGCTGATGTGGATGGCTAGATAGAAGAGTGGCCGTTATAATACCGCAATATGTGTCATAAAAATAGATGGATATTCTCACAGTGTTTACTAAACTGTTGTGGTCAGACGTTTTTTTGCGGCCAAAGCATTTCAAATCCGCTTAATTTTGCATATAAGAACATTTTAACAGAAATTTACCACAAATTTAGTGAATTTACAACAATTATTGGATTTTCATTTAGCCAAATGCACAATTATCAGCCAATACGATCATCTTTAAAATAACTAAATATCAGCTGATTTATTGGTTTATTGCAACAAAACATGCATTATCTATCAACAAAGATGCAACTGGATTTAAAAAGCAATATATGATGCAAAAAAAATCCAATGCATAAAAAAACTTCACAGTTAGGATCAACTGATTATCGGCAGCAATATTAATCATTATTTATATGGTTATCGGTATCGGTAATTTTCAAAACCGATTTGCCGATAAAATAATTTATAAGCATTTAAAGTATGTTTTTGTAAGAGCCCTTGTTATTCTTGATTTTGACATTAATTTTAATTTCTACACCAGACGTATATATCAGTTCAAAATATCAGTTATCGGTCTACTTGAGCTGTAATAATCGAGTAGATGATATCGTATTGGCATCGGCGCCGCAAAACACATATCAGTCTAACCCTATTTTACAGATATCAATCAATGCGATCACCTTTAAAACAACTAAATATCAACTAATTTATTGGATTATCACAATTACTGGATTATCATTTAGCCAACTGCAGAGTTACTGGCCAAAACGATTATCTCTAAAATAACCAAATATCTGCTGATTTATTGGTTTATTGAAACATAAAAAAAAAACAAACAGAAAACATGCATTATCTATCAACAAAGATGCAACTGGATTTAAAAATTAACTTATGATGTAAAAAAAATGTTCTGCCAACTTCACAGTAGGGGTCGACCGATTATTGGCGCCAATGTTAAGTATTTTTATGGTTATCGGTATCGGTATAATGGTTATTGGTATCGTTCATTTTCAAAACCGATTTGCCGATAAAATAATTTAAAAGCATTTAAAGAATGTTTTTGTAAGAGCCCTTGCTATTCTTGATTTTGACATTAATTTTAATTTCTACATCAGACATATATATTGGTTTAAAATATATATATATTTAAGTATCCGTAATGGCCCTGAAATACACATATTGGTTGACCCCTACTTCACAGATATCAACCAAAGCGATCACCGCTAAAACAAGCAAACATCAACTAATTTATTGGATTATCACAACTAAAAATTCGAGAAAAATACTAAAAATTATTTGAAAACAGACAACACGCACTACCTATTGACAGAACTGCCGGTAGATTTAAAAAAAACCTGACATATGGCGGGAAAAACCTTGTGTTTAGCCAACTGCACAGATTATCTGTCAACAAAGATGCAACTGGATTTAAAAACTAACATATGATATAAAAATCCTCTTATGTTCAGCCAACTTCAAAGTAGGGGTTGACTATCGGCATTATCGGCACTGATGCTATGCATTTTTATGGTAATCGGTATCGATCATTTTCAAAATCGATTTGCCGATAAAATAACTTAAAAACATATAAAGATATAAAATATATATATTGGTTCAAAAAATTGGTTATCTGTCTACTTGATTACTACATATTGTATCAGCATTGGGCCTGAAAATTTTTACATTCATTTTCATTTTTACACCAGACATACTGTATATATCGGTTCAAAATATCTGTTATTGGTCCACGCGATCTGTAATAATCAAGTAGATTGATATCGTATTGGCATAGGCTCCCTGGAAAACACATATTGGTCGACCCCTACTTCGCAGATATCAACCTAAGCAATAACAGATTTTTTAAAATGACATATGGAGTGAAAAACCATTTCTGTTTAGCCAACTGCACTGTTATCGGCCAATACTATCATCTCTAAAATAACCAAATATCAGCTGATTTACTGTTTTTTTTGCAACTTAAAAAAATGCATTATCTATCAACAAAGATGCAACTGCTTTTAGAAACTAGCATATGATGTAAAAAGAAAAATCCTCTTATGTTCAGCCAACTTCACATTAGAGGTCAACTGATCATCGGTGCCGATACTAAGCATTTTTATGGTTACTGGTATCATCATTTTTAAAAAAACGATTTGCTGATAAAATAACTTAAAAGCATTTAAAGAATTTTTTTGTCCGAGCCCTTGTTATTATTAATTTTGACATTAATTTTGATTTTTACACCAGACATAGCTTTATATCGGTTCAAAATATCGGTTAGCGGTCTACTTGATCTATAATCGTATCAGCATCAGCCCTGAAAAACACATATCGGTCGACCCCTACTTCACATATTTTTTTTAAATGACATATGGTGGGAAAAACCATTTCTGTTTGGCTAACTGCACAGTTATCGGCCAATTCGATCATCTCTAAAATAACCAAAGTCTAACATTGAAAAAAATTAAAAAATAAGTAAAAAAATAAAATTCTACAAATTATTTGAAAATAGATATCATCCACTATTCATTGACAAACTGCTGGTAGATTAAAATAATGACATTATCGGCCAATACTTATGGTTATTGGTATCATCATTTTTAAAACCGATCTGCCAATAAAATAACTTAAAAGCATTTAAAGAATTTTTTGCCTGAGCCCTTATTATAATTAATTTTGACATTCATTTTAACACAAGACATAGCTTTATATCGGTTCAAAATATCGGTTATCGGTCTACTTGATCTATAATATTCGTGTCAGCATCGGCCCTGAAAAACACATATCGGTCGACCCCTACTTCGCAGATATCAACCAATTACCTCTAAAACAACCAAATATCAACTAATTTATTGCATTATCACAACTGAAAATTCAAGAAAATAAAAGAAAATGTTGAAAACAGACAACACGCATCTTTCTATCTTTCTATCACTGCACAAGGTACATCCTAGTTCACAAGGACAGGATGCAGACCTTCATAAAAGCAAACACATCTGCATCCTGTGTACTACATGTAAATGAACACGAGCACGTCGGCGTGAATCTCTCTGTCTCACACTCTCATACACACACCTCTGGAGCAGATGTCATTGATTAAAGCTGATGGGCAGGCCCATTAGCGCTTTGATATTATATATCTGTCAGCGGTGACACAACTGAACGCACGCTTGCAGAATGATCATATTTAAAACGGTTCCAGTGAATACTTAGCAGAAAGATTAGACCGGGCCTCATCGAGACAGACTCTTTTACTTGCGGACACATGCGTTCATTCATTTGCGCTCCTTCACTCCCTCACTCGTTCTTTCTCTCATCCTCACCCCCCTCATCTCCTCAATCCCACACACCCCCCAGAGTTCCTAATGGTCTTTAGATCAGGGGGAAGTGTATGAATTACAGACTACAGAAAAAGACAGGGCTCAGCTAGACCGCCATGAATGAAAAATTACCCCTTTGTTCCCTCGCATCAATTGCATGCCTAATGAAATCAAAATCAGATTGCATAATCAAGTGTACGTCCTCCACTCGGCGGAGGCCCACTGCGAATCGTAACCTTTTCCCTCTCGAGTGGAAATTAACACAATTTTCCTCTAATACGCCGCAGAGTGGAAAAGGGAAACGGGAAAAGCGGCCCGTGTCAAAGCGGGACCCGAGCGTTACGACGGAAATTTGCGCTAAACCGAAGGTCAAATGGCGTCGCTGAAAAATAACACCAATAAAAAGCCATCTTAGAACTGCTAATGTGGTATAAAACATAACAAAAACGGCTTGTGTATAGACACTCCTATGAAAATAGTTCAAAATGTCAAACCTACTTTACTTCTGAAAAGTGATGTATTTCAAGTGAAACTGAATAAACAAGAACAACTCGCTTGATTTTGTCAGGAATTGACTAGATCATGAAAGTTGCCAGTTTTAGGTTGCTGACAAAAAATATTAGTTGATGTTAGTCGTTTTTTTGTCAGAATAGACATTTTATGTACATAAATATTTCAAGTTTGAAATATTTCAATGTTTCAACATTTTCAAAAAACTGTTTGAATTTCTTTTTTTTTTTCAGTTTGTAATTTTTCACATTTTTGTAACTAACTAAAACTGTATTTGGATCAACTAAATTTTAAATAATTTTGGAGTAAAATGAATAATAATATTGATTACATTTAAAAGACATAAGAAAAAGTAAAATAATTAGTAATTACACCAGTAAGTAATTATATTTATATATAGAAATATTATGAAGATAAATATTTCAAGTTTGATTCATTTAAATGTTTTAACATTTAAAAAAAAAAGTTACTTTTTTTGTTTGAATTTTTTTTTTTCAGTTTGTAATTTTTCACATTTTTGTTACTAACTAAAATTTTATTTTGATCAAATAAATTTAAAATAATTTTGGAGTAAAATGAATAATAATATTGATACATTTTTAAAGACATCAAAAGAAAAAATATGTAAATAAAAAAAAAAAAGATAGTAATTACATCAGTAAGTAATTAGACCTATATACAGAAAGATTATGAAGACAAATATTTAAAGTTTGATACATTTAAATGTTTTAACATTTTCATTTTTTTTTTGTTTCCAGTTTGTCATTTTTCACATTTTTGTTCCTAACTAAAATTGTATTTTGATCAACTAAATTTTAAATAATTTTGGAGTAAAATGAATAATATTGATTAGACATCAAAAGAAATAAAATGTAAAAAAAAAAATCGTTATTACATCAGTAAGTAATTAGATTTATATACAGAAAGATTACAAAGACAAATATTTAAAGTATGACAAATATTGACAAATGACAAATATTATAAAGTATTTAAATGTTTTAACATTTTCAAGAAATTGTTTGAATTTTTTTGTTTTGTTTCCAGTTTGTAATTTTTCACATTTTTGTTCCTAACTAAAATTCTATTTTGAACAACTAAATTTAAAATAATTTTGGAGTAAAATGAATAATATTGATTATTGATTACATTTAAAAGACATCAAAAGAAAAAAAATGTAAAAAAAAATTTATATATATATATATATATATATATATAATATATATATAGAAAGATTATGAAGACAAATATTTAAAGTTTGATACATTTAAATGTTTTAACATTTTCAGAAAAAATTTTTTTTTAGTTTTTTTTTTCTGTTTTGTTTCTAGCTTGTCATTTATCACATTTTTGTTACTAACTAAAATTGTATTTTGATCAACTAAATTTAAAATAATTTTGGAGTAAAATGAATAATAATATTAATTAAATTTCAGACATTAAAGGAAAATAAAAATGTAAAATTTAGTAATAATAACATCAGTAAGTAATCAGATTTATATATAGAAACATAAGGAAGACAAATACTTAAAGTTTGACAAATTTAAATGTTTTAACATTTTTGTTACTAACTAAAATTATATTTTGATCAACTAAATGTAAAATAATTTTGGTGTAAAATGAATGATAATATTGATTACATTTTAAAGACATCAAAAGGATTATGAAGACTGTAGACTGAATATTTGGAATACTGTGCACAAAAAAACCCCAAATATGTTTTGAGAACAAAAAAAAATTTCATGTTGATTTTCTGTGATTCGGGTGTGCAACTAGGCTTTTAACCTCAGTACAGATGTAACCAGTCTTAACTAATGCTCTTATTCGTGTGTATCTGCTGCCTGAGGCCACGTTTGAGCTCTTTACCCAGAAATCTCTATCTTCTGTAGCTTGAATAAAACGGGTCCAGATGTTGTGACTATTTCAGGTCCAAATGCCCCAAAATTCTCCTCCTTTCAACCTTACGTTCACCCTCTCCTCTGCAGTCGACTGAAGGTTAATTAGTTGCCAACCTGAAAGCAATATCAACTTTCGTGTTTCTCCGTGCAACCCGATTCATCCGGCCCAGCAACACTGACAAATGCTCCTTATGTCTCTGTGACTAATAAACCCTCTTCCCTCTCCAACACAAGACTGGACACCAGCCAGAAAACTGCAATTCCCAGAAGCCCTTGCTGACCTGTCTTTAATGGTGCAAAAGCAATTAGCCCAAGCTAAGTGATGCTGAGGTCCTGGCCGGTTATGTTTCCACAGCGGTCGTGCCAGCTTGCGGAGCCCCTGGAGAAAGTTGCTCCTGTTTTTTATTAATTACACTTGATCTCAGCTCCCTAAATCCAATTATACCTTCCCAAACTCCCTCTCGAGTGAAAACTGAGTAAATCTGGTTCTCGCAAGGCAAAAACTAAAGCATATTCAGCCAGAAATGAAAATCTGCAGTACAAACAACCTATCATATTGTTTCTAAATGGATATCAAAGACAGTTTAGTCAAATAATTCCTGATTTTTATTATTTATTAGGTCTTTGCTCAAAATGATGACATGTTTTTAATTAGGAATTAATTTAATGTGAATCTGAAATTTCAGTTTAAAATCTAAACAACCTGATTTGTGGCTTGTTAAGTAAATAATTATAATTATAAAAAACATAATGCCTTAAAAACACATTTTAAATGCAATAAAAATGTACTTTTGAAATACTCATTCAGTTATTGTAAACCATTTATTATTGCACATTACTTTAAAGAGAAAAAACCTGACTTTGCAATTTTCCATTAGAATTTTAATGAAGAATAAAAAAAAAATAATAATAATTTGTAATAAAACGAATTTGGCTGCAGTATTGTTCAGTTACCAAATGTAGTATAAAGTTAATGGGTATTTTCTAGTATTTAAATATATTCTACAATTTTTATTGCATGTTACTTTAAAGAAAAAAATGACTTTGCAATTTTCCATAAGAATTTTTTATGAAGAATGCACATAAATAGTACTAAATAAATGAAAATAAATAAATAAATATTTGCCGTAAAAATAATTTGGCTGTAGTATTATTTAGTTAGTATTTAAATGTATTCTACTTTATTCTAGCATTTAAGCATATTCTAGCAGTTTAGAACTTTATTTTAATGTACATTCATTGCCTTAATGTGAACTATTTTTAATGCACATTACTTGTAAGAGAAAAAAACTACTTTGCAATTTTCTATAGGAATTTTTATGAAGAATGCATGTAAATCTAAATAATAATAATAATAATAATAATAATAAAAAAAAATATATATATATATATATATATATATATAATTATTATTATTATTATATTTAAGTATTTTTAAGTATTTAAATATATTCTGTTTTTTTTAATGCACAGTTATTGTCATAGTCTGAATAATTATTGCATACTACTTCCATGTCACCTGACATCACATCACCAGTCCCTCCAGCTGACTCATACAGAAACACTTTTTCACGATACAAATAATACCTGATGTATAACATTAAATTCTCCTACATTTTTGTTGAGCATTCTTGGAAATGGCACATAATAAAAAAAATAAATAAAATGCCATTTCATGTCAGAGTTAATGTGGCTAAAATCTGTACACAGAGCATAAATTCATCAATTTTAATGCACAACACCACTGACAGAGCTCATACTCACTTGTGGCCCCAATGCCGAGTTGTAAAGTGCTGCGGTCTTTGGTCAGTCCGTTGGTTTTGGGGCTGGCTGTAGGGGCGACCGTCGCCACCGCTCTGGGCGGCCTTTTCCCAGGAACCTTCACCGTTGTTCGCAGCAAATCAATTTCTTTACCATGGACGTTCTGCATGTAGTCCTGAAAAAAATTAAACACGACATATGTAGTTTTAGATTTAGGCTGGGAAATGTTGGACACATTGTGGATGAGAATATGGCTGTAAAAGGCAGGCAATAAGTTCCAAAATTAAACATTTCTGATTTTAGTTCAATTCAACTTAATGTTTACAAGTTTACTTCATGAGTGTGAACAAAACTATTTTAGTACACTATTTCAGCCTCATTTTTGGATGAATGCATGTTACACTGGAAAAAAAAAAAAAAACTGGTGTAGAAACAACAACAATTTCACTCAGAAACAGCTAGTATGTTTCTGGGGGTGGGAAAAAAAAATAAAAATAAAAAATCGATTCACATATGAATTGCGATTCAGGCTTCTAGTGACTCGCATCAATTCGTAAATTTCAAAACTCGATTTTCTAGTTAATACAGTAGCACTGAAATATATTTTTTTCTCTCATCTCGTATTTAGGGGTTTCGTTTTATTTCCTTTCTGAACACTGTATGATCGGATTCGGACACATCCCTAATGTGAAGTGTCAAATATTTTTTATTTATTAAGAAGATAATAATTAATAGGAAACACTGATTTCTTGAGTCAGAACTACCCATACTATAGACTGGTGTGTTTTTGTAGTAAAATACTGGTTTGTTTGATGTCCAATGTGCACAAAAATTTTGATCAACTGTTTTTTTAATCAAATCGTGACCCCAAGAATCAATTCGAATCAAATCGTGAGGTACCGAAAGATTCCCAGCTGTAAAAATTTCACGAAGTAATGGCCAGTAGTGCACTGAATTAAGCATTAAATTTAGAAAAAGTGAAATATTTTCTAGTAAGAAGTACTCCAATAATTGAAAATTTTTTTTTTTTTTTACAGTGAACCTGAACCAACAATTGTCATAAAAATCATTTGGTTTTTTCAGTATTTTTTAGTTACCAACTCTAGTCATTAAGGTTTTGGGTATTTAAGTATTTTCTAGTATTTCTCCAGAATAGAATTTTCCTGATAGTTTACTCACCCCTATGTCATCCAAGATGTTCATGTCTTTATTTCTTCAATTGAAAAGAAGGGTTTTTGAGGAAAACATTCCAGGATTTTTCTCCATATAATGGACTTCAATGGGGATCAACGGGTCGAAGGTCCAAATTATAGTTTCAATGCAGCTTCAAAGGGCTCTACACGATCCCAGCCGAGGAATAAGGGTCTAATCTAGTGCAACAATTAGACATTTTCTAAAAAAAAAAATATATACTTCTTAACCAAAAATACTCATCGTACACTAGCTCGACTTCAGGCATTATGTAATCAAGTTGGAAAGGTCATGCGTGACGTAGGCAGAAGTACCGACCCAGTGACAAAGAAAGTCAAACGTCCTTTACAAAAAAGGTAAAAAAACGATGTCAGGCAAATTTTGATTTTTTGCGCTACCCTACCTTTTCGAACTGGAGTAGATGAAGAAATTAGTGCAAGATGAGCATTTGTGGCTAAAAAAAAGTATATAAATGTTTCATTTTTTTTAGAAAATGACTGATTGTTTCGCTAGACAAGACCCTTATTCCTCGGCTGGGATTGTGTAAAGCCTTTTGAAGCTGAACTGAAACTGCAGTTTAGACCTTCAAACCACTGGCCACCATTGAAGTCCACTATATGGAGAAAAATCCTGGAATGTTTTCTTCAAAAACCTTAATTTATTTTCGACTGAGGAAAGAAAGACATGAACATCTTGGATGACATGGAGGTGAATAAATTATCAGGAAATTTGGGACTGAACTAATACTTCAAGTCTATACTAAAATGCAAGTATTTAAGCTCTAGATTTCAAAAGTTAATGTTCCATCACCCTGTTTTATGCACATTTGGAAGTATCACATCAGAAACGAGTGATTGAAACGCCACATTTAGAATAAAACCCCCTTAATTCGCAAAAAAGTTTTAACACCTGCTTGAGGTGTTTTTTGAATACACTATACAAATATTCTTTAGAATTTAGTTTTTTGTGAACAACATTTTTAACATCTTGAAGGGAACAAAATTATATATATACAAATTAAAAAAATTACATATTCATAAACCTGGCTAATATTTCCAGTATTTAAACTAAAAGACATTTCCCTGTTTTGAACAGTAGACTTTAAAATGTTTTTAAACATTTTTGGATTTTTTTGTGACATTTGCTATCAATTTCTGAGAGAAAACTACTATTTGGGAGAAAACTACTATTTCAGTTCATTTGTTTCAGGTTGGAATACACTGTACAAATATTCTATAGAATTTAGTTTTTTGTGAATGACATTTGTAATATTCTGAATGAAAAAAAATTATATATATACAAATTTAAAAAATTATATATATATATATATATATAAACCTGGCTAATATTTCCAGTATTTAATTTTTGTGTGAACTAAAAGACATTTTCACCATGTTGAAAATGAACCGGCACATAACAATAGACCTTAAAATGTTTCAAAGATTATTGAATTTTTTTGTGACATTTGCTATCAATTTTTGAGAGAAAATAGAGAGAGAAAAAAAACTATTCAGCTCTGTAAAAATGAATGTTTCATTTGTTTCAGGTTGGAATACACTATACAAATATTCTATAGGATTTATTTTTTTGTGAATGACATTTTTAATATTTTGAAGGAAAAAAAATGAAATACAAATTAAAAAGATATTTATATATACCTGGCTAATATTTCCAGTATTTAATTTTTGTGTGAACTAAAAGACATTTTCACTATTTTGAAAATTAATATACACCTAACAGTAGACTTCAGAATGTTTCAAAGATTATTGGATTTTATTGTGACATTTGCTATCAATTTCTGAGAGAAAACTGAGAGAGAAAAAAACCCTACTATTTAAGTTCTGTAAAAATTGATGTTTCATTTGTTTCAGGTTTATTATTTTGAAGGGAAAAAAATTATATACATAAACGCGGTGTGAACTAAAAGACATTTTCACTATTTTAAACAGTAGACTTTAAAATGTTTTAAAGACTATTGGATACATTTGGAAATTCTATAGAATATTTGTATAGTGCATTCAAAAACCACCTCAAGCGAGCGTAAAAACATTTTTATTCTAAATGTGGCATTTTAATCACTCGTTTCTGATGCGATACTTCCAAATGTGCATAAAAACAGGGTGATGGAAGCATAGCTATTGAAATCTAGAGCTTAAATACCTGCATTTTAGTATAGACTTGAAGGATTTTGTGACATCTGCTATCAATTTCTGAGAAAAATCTGTTTCTATATCCACTTATTTTCAGTGTATAACTGTTTGCACTTTTATCATTCACTGCCACATATTCATTTGCATCAAATTAACCACGCCACCTTTAGTCAACTTTGACTAAAGTTTATGCAAACAAACACGGCACAGATGCACTGCATCTATAACCTATCTGAGAAACTTTTTCGAGGTCTTGTAAAACAAACACAGCCCTGGACAACGAAAACAGCACCGGGCCCACGCAATCCATTTCACCTGTTTCCACGCCGCCGCAGATTAGCAAAATTAGCATTAATGACTGCGAGCAGACTCATTCCCATTTCAATCGGGCTATTCCATTTTCACGGGAGTTTGCGAAGCGCAAATGGGTTAAGCCAAGGTGCAAATCACCCTGCTCAGCACAAAAGAGGCGAGCAGAGATTTCGGCCTCGCAAGTCTCCCGCCAACTCCTCTTCACTTTTATTGCGCCCCATAAAGCACTAATTTCTTCAAAAGCCTCAGTACTAATTACCCAGTGAGCGCTCTCATTCCATTTTATTGCTGGAATTAACAGCCAGTTTGAGGCGCAGAAAGCTATTAAGATGTGTGATTAAGCCATATTCAATTAGTTTCTACAAACAATTTAATTGATGTAGCAGACAGAATTAACAGAAGGGGATTGTGGGATAGCTCGGCTGGCTGCGGCGCAAAATTAAACCGTCTTTCCCGTCTCTCTCTCTCCCCGTCGTTCTCGTTGAGCTAAACGAGTGGTCCACAGGTGTCCAAACCCAAACGTCTCTAACGATTACGACGCCCGTGGCATCGCGTGCCTATTACACACATCGCTGGCACGAGATGCGCATTATATCGCTAATAAACGCGCGTACGCGGCTGATGCGAGAGACGTGAGTTTGGCCAAGATATTAATTTCGGTCATAGTCCGCGGAGGCCGCTCGCGGAACGTGTCTCGCACGGTCAAGGTACGCCGCTTCTCGAGTGGATCTTAATTAGGAGGCCCTTATTAATTACTAACCTATGTTAAAAGCGTCGGAGAACAAAGACAGGCGTGAGCGCGACGTATGCAAATGAGGGGAGCGGTGGGAAAGGGACGTGTGAGAAAGCCGGAGAGGCAGAGAGAGGGGATTTTCGGAGGTATTAAGAGCGTGCGGGGGTTCTGACAGAGATGAATGTTCCGCGCGGAGCCGACTGTGGAGTTCCCGCGGCGAATGCCGTAAGAAACGGCGCGCTGCCGTAGCAACCCGAGAGCAGCTGACCTGTCCGGCTTGCGTCCGTATTACATGAAACCTAGAAAACACCTCAGAAACAGCAGAGTCTGAACTATAATTCGACTGGGAGTTATTCCAATGAAATTTTATTAAACGTGCTTGACAATTTTGTCATTATGTCCCACCCAAACATCCTGTCACGTCCACGTCATAATCAATTTCATGGTGGTTTAAACTGTGTACAATTTGCTTTTTATGCAAAAGGAATTAAGGTGTTTGTTGATAAAGTGACACTAAAGGAAATCAGGTGTTAAAAGAACATTAGGAGAACATTAGCGGAACATTCTGTAAACCTAAAGGCAACATTGTAATGGATATCAGAGGTTAAAAGAACATTAACCTAAAGGCAACATTCTGTTACATGAAGTAAGCTTTCCTGGCTAACCAACAGAGAACCAATATTAATAATAATAATTGTCATGGTTTTTAGAAAATCCTAAACAGACAATATGCTTAACCAATAACAAACAGAGAGGAAAAAAATAAAATAATAATAATCACAAAAGCAATCTGTGCAATCTGTGCCGTATATATTTAATATATCTGGAATACACAAATTATTAGTAATTACCTATAAAAAATTTTAAAGGGGAAGTCCACTCTTAGAACAAAGATTTACAGATGATGTACTCACCCCCTTGTCATCCAAGACGTTCATGTCTTTCTTTCTTCAGCCGTAAAGAAATTGTTTTTTGAGGAAAACATTTTAGGATTTTTCTCCATATAATGGACTGATATGGTGCCCCCAGTTTGAACTTCCAAAATGCAGTTTAAATGCGGCTTCAAACGATCCCAAATGCGGTTGTAAACGATCCCAGCCGAGGAAGAAGGGTCTTATCTAGCGAAATGATTGGTTATTTTCTTTTTATTCTCAAACGCTCGTCTTGTCTTGCTCTGCCTGAGCTCTGTGTATTCTGACTCAAGACAGTTAGGGTATGCTGAAAATCTCCAATCGTATTTTCTCCCTCAACTTCAAAAGCAGAAGTACCGACCCAGTCTTTGCAAAGTGAACATGCAAAGAATGTCAAAACAAAAAAGTTAAACAGTGATATAGGACAATTTTGAAGTTGAGGGAGAACATGAGATGGGAATTTTTCGACATACCCTAAATGTCATGAACGGCTGGGATCTTTTACAACTGCATTTGGGATCATTTGAAGCCACCTTTGAACTGCATTTTGGAAGTTCAAACTTGGAGCACTGTATCAGTCCACTATATGGGGAAAAATGCTGAAATGTTTTCCTCAAAAAACTATTTCTTTACGACTGAAGAAAGAAAGACATGAACATCTTGGATGACAAGGGGGTGAGTACATTATCTGTAAATCTTTCTTCTGGAAGTGGACTTCTCCTTTAAATAATTATATTACAAATTTGGTTTAATTAAGAGTTAAAATTAGAAAAACTGAAACAGCTTTTTTTTGTAAAAAATACAAAAATACTACATTTTTTACAGTGCACTTGAACCATAAAATGTGATGAAAATTATTTGCTTCCAGTATTACTTAGTTACCAACTGTGGTAATTAAGGTTCGGGGTACTGAAGTATTTTCCAGTATTTATGTCTACTCTAAAATGTAAGTATTTAAGTTCTAGTACTTAAGTTTATTCAAATATTCATTTTTTTTTTTTTTTGTGAAATTGACGTTTTTAATATTTTGAAAATTAAAATATATATAATTTTCTATTTTCTATGTTTAATATTTTGAAAATAATAGGAGACTGCAAAAACATTTTAGTTCTTTAAAAATTCATGTTTCATCTTAAGTTTGTAATACACTATACAGTACAAATATTCTATAGAATTTAGTTTTTTTGTGAAATAGACATTTTTAATATTTTGAAAATTAAAATCTATATTTTTTTAAATTTTTACATGTTTCATATTTTGAAAATAAATCAACACCTAACAATATACGGGGGAAAAAAATAAAGTTTAAATACAGCAAAGATTATTGGGGTTAATTTACAAGAAAATACTATTTCAGTTCTTTAAAAATTCATGTTTCATTTAATGTCTTAAGGTTGGAATACACAATACAGAAATTCTATGGAATTTAGTTCTTTTTGTGAATTTGACATTTGTAATATTTTGATTATATATATATATATATATATATATATATATAGACAGAGAGAGAAAGAAAGAGAGATATAGATATGAATATATCTAAAAATTAATGTTTCATTTAATGTCTTAAGGTTGGAATACACTATACAATTTTTAAATTATGAACAGATTGTAAAACATTGGGCATCATACACTTACCAACTTTGTAAATATATCTGTAATAAATATATTGTGATATATTTGTAAATATATAGTCTGTAAATCGGGGGAAAGTCAGGGAAAAATCGTGTAGTTTATTGCAGCGTTTACTTGCCGATTCTTTGTAATTATTAGTGAAATTTACTAGCAATTTCTGAGTGAAAAGGTTGGTTAATAGGTGACCGTGTGATGCCAAAGTGGAATGCATGAATTTACACCAAACACAAATCAGAGAATCATTTATTTGACCTGGTTGGCTGAACTGAATCATTAGAATGAACCGATTCATCAAAATGAATCAGACTTCTAATCTCTGACAGCAGAGGTGGTGAAATACTCACATGTAAACTGGGGTGGTATGTGAGCAGACCGTTGTCACACAAAGTGACGTATTTCTTCTTCCACTCCTTATTAAGTGACTTCCCACTTCTTTTTAATAAAATCCCCTGTTTAAGACAAAAACAATAAGGTATGAGGAGATTTCAAATCAGAAAACATTCACAATAGTCTGAATGGGTTATTTTAATAATAAACATTTTGAGGATCGTTATAAAGAAGGATCAGATGTCATAAAATAAAGCAGCAGTTTTCCATACAGGACTGTGAAGCTTCATGTACTCATTCACACACACACACACACACACACACACACACACATGTTGGGTTTACATGTTTTATGGGGACATTCCATAGGCGTAATGGTTTTTATACTGTACAAACCATATTTTCTATCGCCCTACACCTACCCTACACCTAAACCTAGCCCTCACAGGAGACTGTGCACACTTTTACTTTCTCAAAAAAACTCATTGTGCATGATTTCTAAGCCTGTTTCCTCATGGGGACCTCACAAATGTCCCCACAAGGTCAAAATTTACTGGTATTACTATCCTTGTGGGGACATTTGGTCCCCATAACGTGATGAATACCAGGTGCACACACACACACACACTCATTTGCATACATTTAAGGCCTATTTACACACAGTGTAGATTTTCACAGTCAATTTTCACATTGTTGAAACAAAACAAAACACATTCCTATAGAACTCATCACACTCAACATTTGTCATCAAACTAATGTTTTGTTTTACTTTTAGCATGTTTCTCTCACGTCTGGTCATGCAAATGTTTGCCACTAATTTTCTTCAGTGATTCACATCAGTTTGTCACGTCATTCTTGGTGTGAGCAGCTTTACATTTTTTGATGTAGCAAACAATTTACAAATTGTGACCCTGGACAACAAAACCAGTCCTAAAAATAAAACAAAATAAAATAAAATAATAAAAAACCCACAAAACCAGTCATAAGTGTCAATTTTCTTTAATTGTATGGTTTGTTAGGATAGGACAATATTTGGTGAAGATACAACTACTTGAATATCTGGAATCTGAGGGTGCAAATAAAATCAAAATATTGAGAAAATCGCCTTTAAAGTTGTCCAAATGAAGTTCTCAGCAATGCATATTACTAACAAAAAATTAAGTTTATACATATATACGGTAGGAAATTTACAAAATACTCTTATGGAACATTTTCTTTACTTAATATCCTAATGATTTTTGGCAGAAAAAGAAAAATTGTATATATATATATATATATATATATATATATATATATGTATAAATAATAATAAAAAAAAATAAATAAATAAAAAAATATATATATATATATATATATATGTCACCTCCCTACAAAACTATTACTACAAAACACTATTGTCTCACCAACCTTTGAAAACATATTTTATGTCATTTAATTAACCTTTTGCCACAACAAGCTTTGATAGAACCATAAAATTGCTAAAAATATGGAAAAAAAATTATATATATATATATATATATATATATATATATATATATATATATATATATGTATATATATATATATATATATATATATATATATATATTTTTTTCCCCATGTAACCTCTTAACAAAACTTTTCAAAAAATTTATATAAGTATAATAAATATGCATTTATGCCATCTTTATGCCATAATGAGCTACCTTTGATTTGTATAATGCATGCATTTAATATAATATAATATAATATAATATAATATAAAATTCTGAAAATAATAACAAAATTTTATTTCAAATAGGCGGTGAAAATGAACTATATATAAAACTTCACTTTGTGACAATATTATCCCACTCTGATCTCTGACATTAGTAGTTTTTGGTACAAAACAAGTATGATTTAGAAAAAAATAAAACTAAATTCCAGCCCAGAACCACATTTCCATTGGTGAAGAAGGTCTGATAGGCTCATAAAGCCTGTGAGGGTCTCATATCAGTGCTGTGGGGGGAGAGCAGAGGCTAAATCCAATTTGTGCCTGGACTCAGTGTGTATTCTTTCGCCCGTTGCGCCGGCGAACTCTCTCAGACCTCTGCGAGCACGAGGATTAGAGCCTGTGATCCCGAGCTCTTCAAAAGATTGCAGCCTCCGTCCCGTCCCCTGCTCAAGGCCTCACCATCAATCTCCCGCTGTTCTTTTAAAAAAAACACTCACTGAGCACTTATCCCCTAAAGTCCAGCCAGGACAAACACTCCCCGGCCAGGACTGGAAGTGCACAGAGGTGTTCAGGGGTGGGCGGCAGGGAGCGAAGGGGGGTTTGGGTGGCCTGTTTTGCCTTAATTAGGGGATTAGGGAAGATTCCTGTGCTCTTTACCACTTCCTGTTGGGAGTGAGAGAGTAGGAGGGCTCTGATGTGTTAACCGGCCAGCCCCGACCCTGAAGGGGACTAATCCACGTGAAGAATACACTACTTGCTGAACATCAGGTGCTGACCCGGGGTCAACTGGGTATCATGGTGTTTACCCGACAATCAAGTCCTAATCCTCTCCTCGCCTTGATCTGATTCCTTCACGGATACATTCTCTCTTCTCTATACAGCTCCATCAACTCAACCACCCGAGAAGTACTACTGAAAACCTGTTGACATTTAGGGTCTCTCAAAAAGACTACTTTGTAACATATTTGTTTTTTGGATTTAGATAAAAGCATCAGTCAAATGAATAAAATAAAATAATATAAAATAAAATAAAATAATAGGTTCAGGGAACTAATATGTAATAAAATATAATAATTAAGAAGACTAAAATACATTAGAAAATTTGTTCAGGTGACTAATAAAATAAAATAAAATAAAACAAAACAAAACAAAACAATAAAATAAAATAAAAAAGGTTCAGGTAACTAATACGTAATAAAACCAAATAAAATAAAATAAAACACAATAAAATAAAATAAAATAAAATAGGTTCAGGTAACTAATACGTAATAAAATAAAATAAAATACAATAAAATAAAATAACAAAAAAAAAGAGAAAATACATTAGAAAATACATTCAGGTAACTAATAAATAAAATAAAATCTAAAATAAAATAAAATATACAATAAAACGAAATGAAATATAAAATATTAATAAACTAATAAATAAAAAATAATAAATATTATATTACAAAATATAATAATAAAATAAAAATAAAATAAAAATATATTAGAAAATAAGTTCAGGTAACTAATAAAATAAAATATAAAATTCATAAAATATTAACAATATTATACTAAACTAAACTAAAATATTAAACTAAAATCTTAAAATAAAATAAAATACTAAAAATACATTAAAAATTGTTCAGCTAACTACTAAATAAAATAAAATATACAATAAAACAAAATGAAATATAAAATATAAAAATAAAGTAAAATAAATAAAATATAAAATAAAATAAAAATATATTAGAAAATAAGTTCAGGTAACTAATAAAATAAAATAAAATAAAATAAGAACAGATGACTGGTTATATAGAATTTTATATTACATTCATGTAAGCTCAAACAGTAAAGTAAATAAAACAGCAGAGAAAAAGAATTAAAAAAAACAGCCTAAACAGTAGTCTGCCAAATGCATACATTACATGTAGCTCAAACAGCAAATACAATAACAAAAGCAATGGAACTTAGTCCGCCAAATACATACAAATACAATAATAAATGTAAAAAATAAAAAAGTGAAATAATAATTATGTGAAATAAAATATAAGTAAAAAAAAAAAAAAAACTTATTATATATATTATTTTATGACTATTGTAGCTCAAACAGTAGTCTACCAAACATAAATAATAAAATAAAATAAGCATATATAGCCATCTTCTAATTTACTTGTTAACTTCTCCAGATCTGACCAATATAAAGAAAAGCTGTAGTTTAGTGCTTTGTTTAAACTTGTGTTCTTGCCTGTATTTGATTTCCACAATATATCATGAACATGCTAAAAGTGTCGTTTATAAAGCAGCAGCTATCCGTTAGCTGAACTGGCTTTTCATTATCTGTTCACTAATGCTTGTGTTCCTACAAAAGAGTTATTGGTTTGCCAATCAAATAAATAAAACAGGCAGCCGGGTGAGCTCTTCTGCCAACGGCTTCTGTGTTTGTACATGAGCGTCACAGTAGTCACGTCTGTTTGGAACAGTCATGGATGCATAAACATGATCGGTGGAATCACAGCCCACAGTGCTGAAACAGATCAATGCTAAAGCAAAGAAATATGAACGTCCAGCAGCAATAAAAATGTAAAGCAATTTACACAGGGTGGATTAACTTGACGAATGACCTTGATGTACTTTAATAATTCAGGTATTATACAATACTTATGAAATCATTAAAACACATTCAGCCTATTCCTTACAAAAAGTACTGGGTTAACATGAAATACCATGTTTTATTTGACTTGTTCACTATTATTTGAAGTCTGCGTTAAAGTATAATAAATATAAATACTAAAAATCTAAATAAAGTCCCATATTACCATCTCAGTTATTCTCATATCACATCTCATATTACAGCTTCATTGCAGTCATTTGTTTTTGTAAAAGATACATTAGTGGCATACAGCGATTTTTATTTTAATTCAGTTTCTAAAAAATGCACATTTTGAGTATAAAATAATAAAAAAGAATTATGTTAATAAATAAATAATATATTTATAATTTAATATATTTATACTTCAAAATAATTATGAATCATGGTAGTGTTTGTTGTACTGCCTTGAGATAGATCATAAATTGCATTTCAGTAAATTTTGAGTATAAAATAATAAAATAATAAAACACATTAATGGCGTACAGCAATTTTTATTTTAATTTAGTTTTTTTTTTTTTTTAAAAATGCACATTTTGAATACAAAATAATATAAAAAATATGTAAATAAAAAAATAATATATTTATACTTTAAGAATTATAAATCATGATACTGTTTGTTGTATTGGCCTAAGAATAAATAATAAATTGCACTACAGTAAATGTACAGAAACACTGAAATAAATAAATAACAGTCCATATCGAGTATAAAATAATACAATTTCTGTAAATAAATCAGTACATAATGTAAATTACTAGTAGAAAATAATAGAAAAATTAATGTAAACAAGTAAATAAATGGCATTACAGTCCAGTATAAAATAATAACATTTATGCAAATAAATTGCATCACAATATATTTTGAGTAGAAATAGAAAAAATAATGTAAATAAATCAATAAATTGCATTACAGTAAATTTTGAGCATAAAATTAATGTAAATAAGCAAATAAATGGCATTACTGACCATTTTGAGTATAAAATAATAAAATGTATGCAAATAAATTGCATTACAGTAAATTTACAGAAACACTGAAATAAATAGATAAATACATAAATAAATAACAGTCCATTTTAAATATAAAATATTACAATAATTTTTTAATATAAATAGAAACATTTATGTAAATAAGTAAATAAATCAATCAATAATCAAAATTGTTTCAGCAAATTTCAGTAAATTTTGAGTATAAAATAAAAGAAAATTTGATGTAAATAAGCAAATAAATAGCAGTCCATTTTCAGTATAAAAAATAAAATTTATGCAAATAAATTGCATTACATTAAAATTTGAGTATAAATAGAAAACATTATGTAAATCAATTAATAAAAATGTATTACAGTAAATGTTGAGTATAAAATCTAATTGATGTAAATAAGTAAATAATAGACATTACAGTCTATTTTGAGTGCATAAAATAATAGAAATTTTGAAACAAGTAAATTGCATTACAGTAAAACAAGTAAAAAAAACGTTTAATGGAAATAAACTGCATTACAGTCTATTTTTAGTAGTATAAGAAATTTCAATTAGGACGGCGAATAGGTAGGATATATAGGTGGGAATAATGGGAATTACAAAAATAAAATAAAATTAAATTAAATTAAACAATATGGCATTATGTCAATGCACATTTCACCTAAATCTAATGGTAAAAATTAAAAATGAAAACTAAAATATAAAAAATAAAATACAGTAAAATCACAAAAAAAAGAATATTAAAATAAAATACGGGGAAAATGTGACGTAGTTGTCACGAGATTATACATAATACATACAAAAAATGTCTTCGAAAAATCACCGTAATGCAAAAGGTACTTATTTACATTAGACTCCTGTTTACCAAGATCAACATCCCATTACAAATGCCTTATTTAAGGCACACACACACCTGTCTATCCTCTATCTCCTAAATCTACAGACACACAGACACCGACCCCTCTCTTCCTGCAGCTCAAACAGACACGTCTGTCATCAGGACGGCCTCCGTTTGGTGGTCAGCGGAGGGGGAAAGAAAGAGGAACTTACTGGGATTAAACACAAAAGCCTTGTGTTGACAGTCTCCCTGTGTCACCCCTGAGCTATCACTGCTATTGTTGTCCTTATTTACCATTTTTACTGATTGGGAGGGGTGTGGGGGGGTCCACAGTGTGTAATTTGCCCAGTGGGAGGTAATTATACTCCCATGGCACTTTGATCTTTCTGACTGTGCATTTGACTGGCCGGGCAATCAGCTCCATTGAAAGGTATCCCAGCATGGCCGGCGTCCCCCCCCTCTCTCCTTTACTCTCCACTACAGACAAACAGATTACAATGACAGCTCTTAAAGGGATAATCTTTAAAGCTGGAGTGTAATTGATGTACAATGGAGGTAAAGTAAAGGAGGTTGACTGAGGGGATATAGACGTGTGATATGTTAACTGTGAGAGAGACGCGGCACCCCCGTCTTCGCAATGCTATGATCCATATACACCTGATTGCTCATGCATTTTTCATTTAAAAAACTGAAATTGAGGTTAATTTACTCAATTTATAATAAAATAGCCTCATGCAAATTGTACTCCAGGTACTTTTTTCAGAGCACACAACTGAACTGCATTGAATTACAAAATGAATTTAACAAAAAAATTGTTTCTAAACTACTACTTTTTAAACTACTTCTAAATTAGCTTATCTGGAAACTTTTTATAAACTACTTTCAAACTAGTTTATTTATATATTATTATTTGGACTATAAAATAAGTAAAAAAAAATATGCAAATAAATTGCATGACAATAAAGTAAGAAAAAAATATATTACATGCATTATATTAAAGTTTTTAAGTATAAAATAATAGAAAATGCTGTAAAAATGTCACTGAGAAGCATTATTGTGGGAATAACTGGAGTTACAAAATTTAAATAAGAACAAAAAATAAAATGTAAAACAAAAGGACATTATGTTAATGTACATTTCACTTAAATCTAATGGTAAAAGTAAAATAAAAAGATAAAATAATGATTAAAAATTAAGTAAAATAGGGGAAAATGCAATGTAATTGTCATGAGAAATATTTGTAACCTAGTTTTGTAAACTACCTTATTTGTAAACCATTATTTGAAAACTTTTCTAAACTACTTTTAAACTAGTTTATTTATATATTATCATTTTTTTTGGAAATTATTTATACTTTTGTAAATCATTTTTGTTTAAACTACTATATTTGGAAAGACTTGGCAAGAATTCCTAAAACACTTCAGTAAACTCCATCTTAACTACTCTGATTTGAAAACTACCTTTGTAAACTACTTCTATTACTATTTTATTTGTAAACTATTTTTTTAAACTACTTTGAAATGACTATTTGTAAACTATTGCCAAACTAGTTTTGTAAACAAGCTCTAAACTACCTTGAAAAATGATCATTTAAAAACTATTTCTAAACTACTTTTTGGAAGCTACTTCTAAACAATTTTAGTTGGAAACTATTTCTAAACTACTTTAAAATGTCTATTTCTAAACTATTTCTATAATATTTTTGTAGAAAAGTTTTAAACAACCTTAGAAAATGATCATTTGAAAGCTATTTCTGAACATCTTTTGGGAATCAACTTTAAACTATTTTATTTGTAAACTATTTCTAAACTACTTTGAAATGACTATTTGTAAACTACTTCTAAACTACTTTTGTAATAAAAGTTCTAAACTACCTAATTTTACTAAATTATTATTTGAAAACTATTTCTGAACTACTATTTGGAAGCTACTTCTAAGCAATTTTATTTGAAAAACTACATCTAAACTAGCTTTGTAAACTACTTCTATTGCCATTTTATTTGTAAACTATTTCTACTTTGAAATGACTATTTGTAAACTACTTTTAAACTAGTTTTGTAAACGAGCTCTAAACTGCTTTGAAAAATTATCATTTAAAAACTATTTCAGAACTACTTTTTGAAAGCAACTTCTAAACAATATTATTTGGAAACTATTTCTAAACTACTTGAAATGAGTATTTGTATACTATCTCTAAACTTGTTTTGTAAACAAGTTCTAAACTACCTTAAAAAATTATAAAATATAAACAATTTCAGAACGACTTTCGAAAGCTACTCTTGAAACGATTTTATTTGTAAATTATTTCTAAACTACTTTGAAATTACTATTTGTAAACTACTTCTAAACTAGTTTGGTAAACAAGTTCCAAACTACCTTGAAAAATTACCAAAACTATTTCTGAACTACTATTTGATGGCAACTTCTAAATGTTTTGCAAACTATTTCTAAGCTACTTTGAAGTGACTATTTGTAAACTACTTCTAAACTAATTTTGTAAACAAGTTCTAAACTACCTTGAAAATGATTAATTAAAAACTATTTCTGAACTACTCTGAAATTACTATTTGTAAACTAAATAAATGGTAACTATTTGTAAATATACATGGTAACTACTTTGAAATTACTTTATTTGTAAACTATTTCTAATCTAGTTTTGTAAACAAGCTCTAAAATACCTTTAAAAATTACCATTTTAAAAATATTTCTGAACTACTTTTTGAAAGCAACTTCTACATTTATTTAGAACCTATTTCTAATCTACTATATGAAAACTTCTGTTTGGAAATGATCTAAACTGCCTTTGTAAAGTACTATTTGGAAGCCACTTCTATTTTATCTGGAAACTATTTCTAAACTACTACATTGAAACCATTTCTAAATATACAATGAAACTCCTCTGAAATGACTTTATTTGTAAAATATTTTGTGAACGTATGTAAACTACTGCGTGCAACCGGATCAGAGGTTGCATGTGACGCTTGTCAATGTGACAATGCTAATCTCCAGCAGGGGTTAAAGGTTAAGGCTAGGGTTAATTTGAAAATTGAATCAGAGGCTCAAAAAAGAACAAATGAATGAACAACTCCACTAAAGAAAAATAAATATTTGACAGCTACTCCGTCAAGAGCTACTGCTAAATACCAAGGAGAATCCTTTCAAAACCACATTAGCTCTTTCTGACGTCCGACGTGATATTTCACTAAACAGAATTCAATTTCTGTTCAACCCATACAATCAATAAAACTGAATAATGTAGAATGTAAAGATTTTTAGACATTTTTATCCTGAGTGTTAAAGGTTGCCAGAAGTTTCAGTACATTATTAAAAAAAGAGTTTTGAATCATATTTGTGACCCTGGACCACAAAACCAGTCATAAGGGTCAATTTTTTTAATTGATTTACACACAAAAATACTGAGAAATATAAAAAATACAAAATACTGAGAATATCGCTTTTCAAGCTGTCCAAGTGAAGTTCTTAGCAATGCATATTACTAAATAAAAAATTAAGTTTTGATATATTTACGGTAGGAAATTTACAAAACATCTTCATAGAACATGATCTTTACTTAACATCCTAATGATTTTTGGCATAAAATAAAAAATGATAAATTTGACCCACACAATGTATTTTTGGCTATTGCTACAAATATACCCGTGCTACTTATGCAAGGTTTTGTGGTCCAGGGTCACATTAAATGAAATCTTTAAAAAAAAAAAAAAAAAATTAAAGAAAATTTCAAAAGAACACACTTAGTTTTATAAATCTATATTAAAAAAAAAAAAAAAATCAGGGACACTCAAAAGCACCAAAAAACACATTTTCTTACCATGGCAAGCTGACGTTGGCTATAAAAAAATATTTAATTTAAAATAAATTATATATATATGTTTTTTTTCTTTCTAAAATCTAAAAATATACATCCAACATAAAACCAAAATAAACACTAAAAAAGCTATTTAAGGATTCAAAAACAATGAATATTTCTTAACGTGCCTTCAAAGACAATCAAACACATTATGAAAAAAACAGGCCAAAGACTGAGTACCAATTTCTTATAATGTTGGAATCGACAAAAAGATTTTGGAGCAAAGAGTAAGCTGCCAAATTATTGTGATATGCAATTTTAATATCAGGTTAGACAGAATAAGTGAACATAAACTGTGTTACAGTGACCTCTGTTGGTCACACAAAGAAACTGACTGAGAAAGCCCAAAACAATCAAGTTCATAATTTGCATGCTGTTTTAGAGCCAACACACACTTCAAATTCATATATGCACACAAAAACACTACTTAGGAGATTTGACTAATCCTCATAAACGGCGTACAGTCCAACCCTATAACAGTGTACTTACCTCACATAATGAGCGTACAAATGCGGTAACGTACCTGTTTGATGGGTATGGCCCTTCCACTCCCTATACTGTCAGTTTTACTCTCAATGCTCTTTGTCTGATCACTGGCTTTCCGTGACTGCAAAGAAACAAGACAAGATGTCAGTTGCAAAGAACAAACTGGAAACACACATGGAGGTGGGGAAGGGTGTGTGTGTGTGTGTGTGTGTGTGTGAGTTGTGCCTTAACTCTAGTGTGTGTGCATGTGTGAAGTGAGTGAAGGTGTGTGTGTGGTGGGGGACAACATAAAATCGCAAGAAAAAGGCTCAAATAAACGCGCAAGCAGAACGGTGCAAACATACAGCAGCACATTGAACGTGCAGTATATATATAAAGATATATTTACACAGACCAGGACAGACACACAGAACAAAAACGACAACGGAAAATATCAAATTCGACACACTTAGTCCCCCAAGAGCTCTTTTGTGATCTTTGGCGCCTCCCTGTGGCTTTACCAACCACAGACGCGTCAGATTCAAACAATACAAGAATGCAGCTTTATATACAAATGCGAGAAAGAGGGGAAAAAAGAAGGGGTTAATACGGTGCATGGTTTCTGACAGCGTCCACCTGTTGAAGACATTTGATAAACGGCTCAGATGAGAATAAAAAAAAAGATTTTGAATTAGGGTTAAATTCACAAACATTTCAAGAACGTTTCAAAAAGTTAGGTTACACATCATTCCAGTTCTGGATTTCAAGACGTCTTCGCAGCTAGAAATGGCATTCGGGAAAGAGCAAATGTTAAACAATGAATTCTCTCATACAAAATGACCCACAATGCAACATGAATGCGCACTCATACCTGACAGACAACGTTATGGCGCTCATTCGCAAATGTTTCATGATCGACTCAAATAAACTAGGCTAAAGTGTATTTTTCAACAGTTTATTTTTTCGTTTGGATATATACAGACACCATACAAATCAAGTCACAGGTTTACGTGGAAATAGTCAACAGGCAGAGCCACACATTGCAGTTCCCACAAGAGAGAGAGTTTGACTAAAGAGGCGCTGTTTCATATATCTCATATATGTATAGAATATACTTTCTATAGAATACCATTGGAAATCAAATTCAATACAAGATATACGGCAGTCTATATTTGTCCATTATTGAATGATATAAAAAAAAAAAAAAACAGTGTGCAACGCATGAAACAGTTCAATCTTAGCACATGAAACTAAAAAAATGAATAAGCAAAAACAATCAAATCAAAAAAAAAGAACAAAATAATGGCTCTGGGTCACAAAGAGATACTACATTCATACAAGTCGGTGCATTTCGCTCACGCTTCTCTACTATGAAGGCCTTCATATCGTTCACGCTTCGCACCGAGCGAGTAAAACCGCGTCCTGGCGTCGCCGCAGCACCCGTATCAACTAAACGGACGGCTTTATAAACGAATCACAACGCGATGTGACGTCTCAGGGCGTCATGTGACATCATGTGAGTTTCACAGTTAAAGGTGGTCAGCATATCGAACAAGCAAGCTATGTCATCCGGAATCCGGATTCACATCTTTTTATTGTTGAGGGATCCGTCGCTATGCGACCGTGCAGCATCAGGACCTCGACTAGCATCACATCCCAGTGCGACGCGGTTTACAAAGCCGTGGCCTTGTTAATAAAGATGACCCGGAGGCGCGGGCCGCGGTTCGCGGCGCTCGGTGTGAAGCGTGACTAGCTAAACTAACCCATCAGACACAAAGAAAAGACAAAAAAAAAAAGGAAAGTAAACAGAGAATATCTTGGCATTCGGAATAACTGTCCGTTTTGGAATTACAAAGCATCCTTTTGATTAAATTTCGGGCGTTGGCGATGGCTATTGTCCAGTGTGTGTGATAATAAAATGACTGATTATGATTCAGTTCAGTGTGTTCGTGTAACGCAAGTTCGAGATCTGTCTTTGTTTCTGTCCAACCAAATGTCCTTAAACTCCACCATGGCTGCCAAGGGGCAAGCGTCCAAGAAAGCCATGGTGATACCCACGATGCAATGCGGGCTATTAGGGGGAATAAAGCAGCGCTTGTTCGCTCCTCCTCACTGAGGACCCCCTCCCATAATGCATTGCGCTCGTACCACCACCAACACCAACCAAGGGCTCGTCTAATTGAGGAGAAGCTGGAAAGCCCTTTTAGTTGAAGAAAGGTTGGAAACAGAAGAACAAATCTGGAAATATCGACAAAAACAGTTCAACACTTTGGTCACGGGGAGAAACAAAAAAAAAAAAAAAAGCTATGGGTCGCAAAAAATGCGAAGACATCTACATTGGAGGTGATGGCGGATGTGGTATGGTTATTGGCTTTTTACAGGGCAAGAGAGTGATGATGTGTCGAGAAATCAGAACTTAAAATCAAATCAAATAAACCCCTTCCCTCTTCCCGTTCTCTCACAGAATGGAAATAAACAGACGCCACATTAGACCAATGACAAAAATGGTCGTTTTAAGTCTCATGGAAGCACTGTGCTTGGTTTCCTGTCCTCTGCTGACATCTAGTGGCAAAGACACACACTTATGAATGATATTCATGAGAGAATGTTATGAATTATGAGGTGACAGGAAATATTACTAAATCGGCAAACTGTTCTTTTTATATTATTCAATAATTAGCTTTCAATTATTTAAAAAGTAATTGTTATAATATTTTTAACAAAATATTTAGTTATGGCTTTCTTTAAAATGTAAATATTTGATTTTTTATTTAGGATATGGAGCAAACTTATTCATTACTGATTGCAAACAAAAAAATGCTAAATTTTTATTCAGTCTTACCTTAATTTATCGGCACTGCTATATGTATATGAAGAGTTTATTTGCAAAAACATTTTCAAAAATCATGTTTTTTATGTGTGTTAGTTATGTGTATTTTTTAGTTATTTTTATTGTGTATCAAAATAACCCAACTGCAGTTTGACTGAGATAATTTGGAACGCACAATGAAAAAACATGATTTTTAAAAAGTTATCAGTTTTTGCAAATAAACTCTTAATATACATCTATATATTATATATATATTTTCTTTCTTTGTAGGTGACTGTAACAAATTTACTCTTTCACTATGACCAAAAGGTCTATGACTATAAGGCCACTCTTGACTTGGAACGCTAAAATAATATCCAACATAAATTGTATGATTTTGAAAAAAGCTGCCGAAAAGTCGTGATCAGCTAGCGAACACAAAACAAAGGCTTTCCTCATTTTTTCGCATGCTATTTCTGAAAATTTCGCTCGGAGTGGCTATTATGATCCAATTGCCAGTGAGATGACTGGTTAGAGATGTCGTCGAAAGGGGAAATTAGTAACCGATCCAGATCTCCCGTCCGTCTTCTGAACGTCGCAGAGAGGCAGCGTGGCCCCGCCCTCCTCGGTCTGGCTCCTCCCACTCTCCCTCCCCGCCCTCACCCCAGTTCCCGCCCACACCGTAAGTCCGGCTCCTCAGAAGGTCATGAGTTGAAACTCCCGTTCGCTCTGCCACTCGGGCACCCAGACGGGGTAGGTGGCGTGCTTCGGCTCCGTTACGCGCACCGGCAGAGCGTCGTGTCTCGCGTGGACGGGGTTAGACACGACCTAGCAGGGAGGGAGGGAGAAACAGGACAGGGGACGCTAGCACAAGAGCCGCCACTGCCGCAGCCAATCACCTTGCGGGATCCTTCTGATTGGAGGACACTTTGGGGGGGGGGAATGGGGACAAATTCGATTGGTTATTAGGGGCGGGGTGATTGGCTGAATGGACAAAGGTGGATCTTGATTGGTTAGATTGGAGATGGTGGTGTTGCTAGTACAGTGTGTGTGGCTCTGCCTCTCTCTCTGTCTGGCTCCAGCGGAAAGACACGCTAGGTGAATGTCTGTTAAAGAAGAGAAGGGGGCGGGGCTTGCTAGGGAATTCTGCTGATTGACACAGTGAAATTAGGAAGGGCAAAGGGAAAGCATCAGTATCGGGGAGGGCAGGTATTCAAATCCAGAGAAGATAAAAAGCTAAGTTCTCTTGGTGTAAAGCTTCTTTAAATTTACAGGACGAGGCAAAATCAAAACGGCGGAAATAAAAAATATAGCGAAGCGTCTTTCCTTTTCCTAAACATCCCTCGTCATTATTAAATGCTTGCCTCCTCGCGTTTACTGAAAATATGTAGCTATAAAAAGCATGTGGTCATGCGCTTCTGTGGTAGCGGAGGCAGGAGGGATTCAGTTACGCTTAGCTCCGTACCTCCCTCTTGTGGTCAGAGATGGCATTACACTCTCTGGCTTTGCCCTCCACTGCCCTGGGTTTGAGGGGAAAGGGGAGTGATGAGACCTAAGGGCAGATCCACTCACTGCAGACCTAGAAACAGCTTCTTTCTAGCTCACTGGCCGTCTGAAAGCAGCAGGGGCTGCTGGGAGATCTGCAGTCAGGGGAAGTCCAGCACTCTCAGTAGTGGGAGTGCGTGGTGCTCTGCATTAGCTGCCTCATACTTACTGTGAAGATGTTGGAGCGCCGTTTGGACTGCTTGCGGATGGGTGTGGGAGTGTTGGAGGCGGCCACCGTCTCGATGCGCATCTCCCTCTGGCTTATGCTGGGGGTGGAGGGAACCGAGGAGGAGTAATCGCTGAATGCGCCTCCTCCATTAGCAGCCTGAAACATACAGAGGGGGAATGGATAGATAGATAGATAGATAGATAGATAGGTAGGTAGATAGATAGAAAGGTAGATAGGTAGATAGATATTTTGGGGAAAGCAATTAAGAATAGGAAAGGAGCAAGAGAGATATAGTGAACATTAAATTATCAGCATGATTTTCTCAATTTTGACAGATAGTAAATTTTATAGAGTTTATTATAGTTCAATAAAGGCCTTTTCTTCCATCCAAACTCTCTTACTTGTACTACAGTATGCATATAAATATGGTGATAGGAAAGCACACTTGAGTGTGCAGTAAAACAAAATTGATACCACCCCTGCTGAAAAAAACAGCTAAAACCAGCCAAACTGGTCTTAGCTGGTTTAAGCTGGAAGTAGCTGCTTTTAGCTGGTCTCCCAGCCTGGCAAGGCTGGTCAAGCTGGTTTTAGCTGTTTTTTCTAGCTGGTCTCCCAGCCTGACCAGCTAAGGAAGTGGCCAAAAGTACTCTAAAACCAGCCTATGATTAGCTAAGACCAGGCTGGAAGACCAGCTAAAACCAGCCAACCAGCTTAGGCTGGTTTTAGTTGTTTTTTCAGCAGGGAAGTATGCCTTTTATTACACTAAAGGTATAGTTCACGCAAAAATTTAAATTCAGTCATTAATTACCCACCCTCATGTCGTTCCAAACCCGTAAGGCCATCGTTCATCTTCGGAACACAAATTAAGATATTTTTGATGAAATCAGAAAGCATTTTGATCCTGCATTTGAGATAGCAATGCAACTGACAGGTAGTAAGAACACTGTCGTGGTACCCTCGTGAACGCGTTGAAGACTGACACGGAAGAGAGGAGATTGCTGAACGAAGTCGATATTTTTGTTCCTTTGAGCACGAAAAGTATTCTCGTAGCTTCATAACATTACAGTTGAACCACTGATGTCTCACGGACTATTGTAATGATGTCCTTACTACCTTTCTGTACCTTGAATGTGTCAGTTGCATTGCTGTCTATGCAGGGACAGAATGCTCTCGGATTTCATCAAAAATATCTTAATTCGTGTTCTGAAGATGAACGAAAGTCTTTTGGGTTTGTAACAACATGAGGGCGAGTAATTAATAGGGCTGCCCTCAACTAAAGATTTTTCTGGTTGACTAGTAGTTGTTCATTCAAGAATTAGTCAACTATTAGTCACACTTTTAATAAACCATTTAAATTATAATACTGAGCCTTTAATTGGCTACATAGCCTAATATATTGTATTAGATATTATAATTATGAATGTTTCAGGAAAAAACAGCTAGGAGACCGCATTAACATTTGAATAATTTATTGTTTTCGGCTTAAGAGATGAAGTCGGCGACTCTGATTCGTCATCTCCGCAGTAGTGGATCCGCCTGTATGCATGTTTCATACGGATTACATAATCTGAGAATATTTGTTTTCTATTTCAATTGGTTTATTTAAAAATAGACATTTCACTCTCCATAGACAGCCTATATTTTTCATGTCTGTAAGACAAGTATACACAGTTTCGAAGTTTCGTGCTCAAGAGACCGAGACGGCAGAAAGTGCATCCTCCTTTCATTATTTTACAAAAGCGCAATGTTTTGTTGTTACTCTGAGCGCGCACAAATAAACATAGAGTCTTTACAGATTCAAAAGCTGTATTACATTTATTTGTATGGCCAAAAATGAGTATTTTAAGTGGAAGTGACTGCATCGGCGCCTCTATCTGTCATTCAGCTTTCACACTCCGCACAGACACTTCAATAGAGCACATTTTTCTAGGTTAACATTAGATTGAGCGCCCATGTAAAGTTGCTACTACTTACACATTTCAGATGAAAAGCCATATTTGAGGTCAATGAACGATAGGTGAGTGTTTGGACTAACTGATTGACTAACGATTAGTCGATTATTAGGAGGCAGCCCTAGTAATTAATGACAGATTTTTTCATTTTTGGGTAAACTATTCTTTTAAATATCACAGCTACTACAATTACTATTATTGTTGTAAAACTATAATAAATATTTCTGCAATTTTATTTATTTTATTTAGTGAAGACACTTTAAGTAAAAATAATAACTATTTTGTAAAATTGCAGTTTGCATGCTAGCTGCTTCAGGACAGGTTTTGGCTGACTGAGGCTGATCCTAGATCAGCACAAACGCCCCAGACTCACCTGATTGATGTGTACAGAGGGGATGGACGCGGCCGGGACCGACGAGTGGCTGGGAGAGTTGGGCAGAGATTTACATGGACCAATCGAAAGCTGTTGTTTTTTCCTCAGCGCCACCACTTTCTGAGCAACTGCAATCACACATCATAAATAAGCTATGAAATTAAAAGTGAGAGTAAAGACATTTATCATTTTATAATTTCATGTTTTCTAATAAAAAAACAAAAAAAACAGCAAATCAGCACATTAGAATGATTTCTGAAGGATCATCAGACACTGAAGACTGGAGTAATGATGTTGAAAATTCAGCTTTGCATCCCAGGAATAAATTAAATCTTACAATATATTACAATAGAAAAAAGTTATTTTAAATTGCAATGATATTTCACAATTTTACTGTATTTTTGATCAAATAAATAAGAGACTTTCAATAAAAATCTTATTAACTATAAACTTTTGAACGATAGTTCAGATATTGGTCCACCTTATACACTATATACAATAATACAATAAAAAGCATTGATTTAAAAATATAAAATGTAACATTAAATTTAAAAAATACTATTAAAATATTTTAAAAAAAAAAATATTTACATAGTACTATCAAATGATTAGTTGCGATTAATCGCATCCAAAATAAAAGTATATTTAATACATAAACATAACATTTTTCTTAAATATATGCATTCATGTGTGTGTATTTATATATATATATATATATATATATATATATATATATACACTACCGTTCAAAAGTTTGGGGTCAGATTGTTTCTTTTTTTTTTTTTTTTAAAGAAATTAATACTTTTATTCACCAAGGATGTATTAAGTTAATAATTAAAAGTTTATTAAAAGTTAATAATAAATAATTTACATTGTTATAAAATATTTATATTTTGAATAAACACTGTACTTTTTAAACTTGTTATTCATGAAAGAATCCTGAAAAAAAAAAAAAATCACAGGTTCCAAAAAATATTTGGCAGCACAACTGTTCATATTATCCAACATTGATCATTCTAATAATAAATCCGCATATGAGAATGATTTTGACAGCTTTTCAAGGAATAAATTCTATTTTAAAGTATGTTAAAATAAAAAACATTATTTTATATTGTAAAAACATTTTGCAATATTACTGTTTTTTTTTCTATATTTTTAATCAAATAAATGCAGCCTTGATGAGCATAAGAGACTTCTTTAAAGACTATTACAAGTCTTACTGACCCCAAACTTTTGAACGGTAGTATATATATATATATATATATATATATATATATATAAATATACACAGTACCCACACATATTATGTAAACGAAAACTTTTATTTTGGAATCGTTTAACAGCACTATTACATATAAAACAGTGTAAAAATAAATACATTTTATCATCTTTTGCACAGTTACTCCATATAATAGCAGCTTTTGTTGTTTTAATCCTGCATATGACTACAGCATATGCATATGGAAACAATTAATAATAATAGTCTATTAAAATGTCTCTGATTTGCAGTAACAATAAGAAAAGACTACAAAGTAATTTATTTGCAAACATAAAGGGTGATACATTTCAGACATTCAGTGCTTATTATTTTGGTAGGGACACGTTCATAACTTATGTGCAGTACGTTATGATTTTTCAGCTCTAATTCGATTGTAATGACGCACATAAGGTTTCTTCCCCAGCTGTGAAATGTTTCTGTGCAGATTTATTGCATAAAACTAGAAACCCTGGAGAACTACAGTGTGCCTACAGTCATTTAACAAGTGACTCAACATTATTCACTTTTACTTTTTGCAAAAACAAAGAAAGAAAGAAAGAAAGAAACGACAAAGTCGAGATGATGTCGATCCATCTGCGTTTTCAAAGAGTCGAACGGCTCAACAGACAACAAACGCATCTCTGTCTTTTAATTATTTCAAATGCAGCCCGAGGAGGCAATTACACGCAGGAGAAAACAGCAACCGTCAACACCCCGGCAATAAAGGCAGGGACGAGAGAAATCCATCCTGACAACTATGATATTGGAGAGCGTGGAGGAAACTGCAACACTGTGGAGCAATAAAGCCGCTCGTATTATCGCAGGAGGAAGTCTCACATGGACATATAGAGCGGCGATACCAGATTACTGCGCCGCTGCTTGATAAATACTTATGTAATATGTATTTCTAGGTGCTGTGAATCCACTCTACCTCGAGCAGGCGGCTAGAGGGACACAAAAGAGATGTGTGGGCAGGTTTCTGTAGCTTACTCTGCGATACATTCATGCCACATGACGACGGTGGGCGGAAGAGAGCGCTATCAGTGAACTCAGAGTGCCAGTGATATTCCAGCTGGTTTTTAGGATTGTTCGTAAATGCACGACGTAAAAACACGCTGGTAAAACACAGCTCTTTGTTAGATGAGGAGATAAAAGCAGGATCCAGAAGTAAGACAGAGCACTGAGCGATGATGCGTTCAGAATGGCTCACAACCATCCATAATATAATACAATAAGCTAACTATATAATACTAAATACCCTCTTTATGGTCATACCTTTTAAGATTAATACATTAAAATACATTACCAGTACCAAACTTCACAGAGATTGATCACTCTTGTTGTTTTATGAGTGTCTGAAAACCAGCATGCAATGAATGTTTTAACTGATTTGTAATTATTGCATTACCTCTGCTTTTTGACATAATAAAAAATGATTATTAGACTACAACAACAAAGCATAACATACTTTGAGTATTGTTGTTATCATTATGTTTATACAGTGTAAATGAAAATTATTTTTTAATTTAAAATGTTTAGCCTGTCCAACTAATAATAATAATAATACTTATAATAATTATTATTTATATACTAACAACAAAAACAACACCAATAATAATAATAATAATAATAATAATAATAATAAAAATATATTAACAATAATATAGATGATAATAATTGTCATTGGAAATTCATTTTTTTAGTCTGTGTATAAATAATAATAATGATAATAATAACAATAAAAGTCATTAATAAATAGTAATAAAAATATTAATACTTAATTCAATTATAATATTAATAACAAGTATTATTACCCCAACAACAACAACAACAGCAACAACAATAATATATTAACAATAACGTTGCTAATAATTATTATTGTTATTGGAAATTTATTTTTTGTTTTTTTTAAAAGGTTTTAGTCTGTGTCTAAATAGCAGTAGTAGTAGTAATAATAATATTAGTATTAATATTAATAATAATAATATAAATGGAAAGTCATTAATAAATAATAATAAAATAAAAATATTAAGAGTATAATTATTATTAATATAAATACATTAAGACCAACAACAACCCCAATAATAATAATAATAATAATAATAATAATAATAATAGTTCTTGGAAATTCATTTTGTTTATTAAAAAGTTTTACACTTTGTCTAAATAACAACAACAACAACAATTATTGTTATCATGTTTATACAGTGTAACTATTTTTTAAAAACATTTTAGTCTGTGTCTAACTAATAATAATAATAATAACAATAATAAAGAATTAATATATTAAGAACAAAAACAGCAACATTACTACTACTACTACTACTACTACTAAAAATAATAATAACAATAATATAAATGGAAAATAATAATAACAACAATAATTATTATTAATAATATATTAACAACAACACCAACAACACCAATACTACTACTACTACTACAACAACTACTACTAATGTTGGAAAGGCATTAATAATTAATAATAAAATAAATACAAAACAATAATAATAATAATAATAATAATTATTACTATTATTATTATTACTATAAATACATTAACAACTAAAATTACCCCAGTAATTATTATGGAAAGTAATTAATAACAAAAATATAAAATATTAATAATAATAATAACAATAATAATAATTATTACTGCTACTACAAATAAATATATTAAGAATAAAAATAACTCTAATAATAATAATAATAAAAATAATGGAAAATCATTTTAAAAATTAAATAAACTTTTTTTTATGTCTTTTTAAAAAAAAAACGCTATGCATTTCTGAATAAATGGGTAAAAAACGAAATTTATTTGAAGTATTTTTTAGATGATTCCACTTGGATGGATTTATTTTTATTGAAGATGTTTGATCTAAAAATCCTCTTCACAAAAATACCTCCGAAATTATTAATGCCTACACAGGATTCAAAAAAGGATTACCAGAGATTTTCATAAGCAACAAAGCACTTCAGTCCAAGACTGTTTCATATTTACATATAAAAGACAAGCTACGTACTTCATTGACAGAAAGCAACACTAAAGATCCTGAAGAACAGAGAAAGTTAACTGCAAACCAGGTTAGTAAACTCACACCTGAGGATAAATACTGAAAATAGTGTTCAGAGACACTGGTTAACACATCAGGCATCTCACCGTCTTGAAAGACTCTCTCCACGTTAAGCCCATAGGTGGAGCAGGTTTCGTAATACGTGGAGCGTTTCAGGTCATTGGACAGTTTTCGAGCTCGGGCGTCATCTATCACTCTCGGGTTGGCAGCGCTGATGGCATCTAGAAATCATATGATGAAGACACAGCATATTCATTTTTAGGTGTACTGTTCCTTTAAACTAGCTCTTCGACACACATAATGACAGTACAGCAATTGTTAATTATGTGTCTCATCAAAGTGCAATTTGCAAAAGTGCAACAGGGCAAATGCGTAAGAAAGAGTCTTCTAGCTCACTGCAGATGAGAGTTCATATCCTGCCGTTTTGTTAAAACAGGCCAAATGCACCATTTCGTCACCTTTCGACTATGACTAAGTGCGAGACTTTCATGGCAGATTTAATAAAAACAAGTGCACATCAAATTCTGTGCATCCTGTGTTGTACTGTAGAAGAATAATAGAGTCAGTGATGGTGTTATGACTCACCCTGCGTCCCCACCAGCACCATGGGAACCTCTGCCGTGTTCCTGTAGCTGGAAAGACGCAGGAAGTAGTTATAAACGGTCTGGAAGCTGATCTCATCCTCCAAGCTGAAGACGAACACCACTGCGTCCACCCAGGCAGCAAACTAAAACAAGCCAACAAAAACAAGATCAATCCCAGCAACTTTAAATAACATCTTTTGATTTAGCTAGAAGATTTTGCTTTTTCACATGACATTTTTTCATCTTGAAAGACATCAATATTTTTTACTCAAGGTTGCATTAAAAACTCTCTTTTAAATAAATAGAAGAGACTTCTTTCATAAATAAAATAAAAACACTTTTGAACTGTAGTGTGTATGCATACACAGATTTCTTAGTTTTTTATTTTATTTTTAGTATCTCAGTATTATGTTTTTGTTAATATTTATTGTTTTGATTTTTATATTTTCCATTAGTTTTTTTATTCCATGTATTTTTTTTAGATTTTTCATAGTGATTTTTGTTAAAAGTATTTTTTGTGCATTTTGTATATTTATTATTATGTTAATAACATTTGGATCAGTAGTTTTTTTATTGTAAAAACAAACAGAATACTTTTATTCAACAAGCTTGCATTAAAACAAATCTAAAAACAAGAGACGTATTTTATAAATAATAAATAAAACAAAACAAAATTTTTTTTTGAACAGTACAGTTTTTAATATTTTATTAGTTTTTTATTTTATTATTTTAGTATTAACTTTTGTATCTTAGTATTATTTTTGTATCACTGAGAATACTATTATAGTTATTCCTTTTAATTTTTTATATTTTTCATTGTAATTTTTGTAAAATTTTTAGCATTTTTGTGTATTTATATATTTGGGATGTTATATGTTTTTATTGTGAAAGAAATGAATACTTTTATTTAACAAGGTTGCATAAAAAAATAATTTTTAAATAAATAAAACAGACTTCTTTCATAAATTAAACAAATGTATACATTTGTTTTTTGTTTAAAAAAAAACATACGTTTTTTTTATTTTATTAGGTTTTTTATTTTAATATTACAGCATTAACTTTCTTATCTCAGTATTATTGTTGTATCGCTGAGAATACTATTATAGTTTTTGTTAATATTTGAATTTGTTTTTGTTTTTATATTTTCCATTTAATTTTTTGATTTTTCAGTATAATTTTTGTTACAATTTTAGTATTTTTTGTGCATTTATATAAACACATTTTATATATTTTTTAAATATATATATTTTACTTGATTTCAGTTAATGTTTATTTGATTTGTTTTTATTGCATTTATTTATTTTATTTTATTTTATTTTACTGGCTTCTTTTATAAAATGAAACTAAATTTCTATATATATATATATATATATATATATATAATATTTAATTATATATATATAATATTTGTAGATTTTTTTAGTGTTACATTTTTGGTAATTTCATACATCAAGTTTATATATATAAAAAATTACTGGTGATTTACTACATCAAGTTATATATATAAAAAATTTTGTCGATTATTTTTTTTTTGTTAAAATGAGAAATATATTTTGTAAACATATCTTACTTGATTTCAGTTAATGTTTATTTGATTTATTTTAGTGCATTTATTTATTTTATTTTATTAAATAAAATGAAAATTTTTTATTCATAAAATGAAATTTTTTGTGATTATTTATTTATTTATTTATTTGGTTAAAATGAGACATGAGAAATATATTTTGTAAACATATTTTATTTGATTTCAGTTCATGTTTAATTTATTTTATTACATTTATTTATGTCTTTTATTTTAATTGTTTTAATTTCCGTTTCAGTTTTAGCTTTAGCTGCCTATAATTAGATAATAAGCATGATAATAGCTACCGAGTAGATGAATCATGTTATATGCCAGTGATATTTTGTAGTGTAAGAAGGTACGTTTCAGTAATTTTAAGTGATTTTAGTACTTTACCAAATCCCACGTGTGAGTTTTTCCTCTTTTTGTTTTTCCATTACCTGCAGGAGAATAATTCTAATCACGGATAAATTAGGCGACCAGTAATTCGGAATTGTTTCGGAGCCTTGAGACACACTCGTTGACGTCTGCTTGAAATTTGAAGGGTCGCATTACAAATTCTTGTGGTAATTTGCATTCTAATCAATTACGCATTACCATAAAACCAGCTAAACGGAACACAGACTAACAGAGAATAATTATCGCTGCTATTCCACCAGGAGCTGCACTGGCAGAAAAGTTTCACTCGAAATCCCAGTTCCCACAACACAGGAAGTCCTCATCCCCGCTCGGCACGGCTGAAAGCTGCCGTGAGAACCATCACGCTATAATTACACTGAGCCGCAGCAAAATGTGAAAATAGGGCCACCCTGAAATGGGCCCCACGAGGCAAGTACAGCGGTTCATCTCGACACGGCCCCGCGTCCCGCTCTCTGCCGGGGGAACGAAGACTGGGTGACACATTTGTGGAATATTTTAGCAGCTATTTGGACAGTTCTCTGCTTTTCTCAGCTTGCAAAAAATCGCACTTTCTCGGATATCATCAATTATTGTAGCGCCGCGTCAGCATGCAGCCCTGGAGCTGCAAATTGAACAAGATAATTAAGGTGTTTGGGGTATTACTAGTACTTTACATGGCAGTATGTAAACAGCTTTTATCCTCAAAAGCTACAGTTAGACGTCCTTACGTGACCGGAAAATGTCCTTAGAAGAAAAACTTAGCCAAAACGACTTACTGTCTTTGTAGAGCATAAAAAGAGATGAGGTTTTCAAAAATATTCACGCTCTTTTCAATACAGTGAAAGTAGACAACGACCAGTGTGCATGTTCATTAATTAATTTACCTTTGCTGTCATTTAAGCACTCTTTTTAAGTTAATCATTTAACTAATGATTTAATAGCACCATTAAATGTAATCTTTAGCAATTCTGAAAACGAATAACCACTGTCATCAGCCTATCCTATTTTAATTTTAAAATCAGTCCTTCTCTATAATACAAGTCATACTGACAACATTTATGGTGCTTTTTTGTACCTCAAAAGCCACTGGTTACTATATAAGGAATAGAGCAGCATGAACATTTTTCACAATTTTCACAAGTTCACAAACTTATATTTTATTATATATTGTACCATAGTTTTCAATAAAGTTTTATAATTAAATAACTAAAACTGTTAACTAAATCTATTAAAATTGTTGTTGTTAATTGAAACGAAGCATAAAAGTAACATTTAAAACAAAAATGTGAAATATTGTCTTGGCAAAAAAAAAAACTAAATAAAACTAAATAGCTAAACAGAAACTAAATGAACCCTTTAAATAAAATAAAAAAAAATAAAAATGACAATAGCACACAATAAAATGACTAAAAATACATTAAAATGGAAATTAGAAAATATGAAAATAAATGTTTTTATCAAAAAATGAATTAATGATTGCATATAAATCATGTTTTCCAGTGTTAGTTTAGTATCAGTGAGATACTATTATAGTTTTTATTATTTTGAATCAGTTTTTATTTGGTCATTTTTTTGTTTTCATTTTAATATTAAAGTTTATTATATAGTATATAGTAATTATTATATAGTAATTTTGTCATTTTCATAAGTTTTTAATATGTATATACTGTTTTTATACATTTTTATTTCAGTTTTAGCTATTTTAATACATCTGCTAAATAGAAGCTTAATAAATATCTTTAAATAAAAAGAAATAAAAATGACAGTAGAATATAATACAATTACTAAAAGTAAATTAAAATAAAAAATATAAAAACAAATGCTATAATTTTATGAATAAATAATAGGCATATAAATAATGCTAAAATAACACTGTTTTCCAGTGCTATTTTAGTATCAGTGAAATATCATTATAGTTTTTATTAATATTTTGAATTATTTTTATTTTGTATAGTTTTTGTTTTTATTTTAATATTAATAAGTTTTAGTAATTTTGTGTTTTTGTCATTTTCAGGATGTTTTTTTTATGTCTATACAGTTTTTATTAATATTTATTTATTTTTTATTTTCTTTACTTATTTTAAAACATCAGCTAAATAGAAGCTAAATAAAACTCTAAATAAAAATGCATAAAAATGACAATAGCACAACACAAAATTACTTCTTAAAATGAAAATGAAAAATATAAATATAAAAATAAATGTTGCTATCAAAATATGAATAAACACTATGATAGCATATAAATAATGCAAAAATAACACTGGAAAACAGTGTAACATCGAGATACTATTATAGTTTTTAGTAATATTTTTGTACATTTTTTGTTTTCATTTTAATATTAGCTAAATTTGTAGTAATTTTGTTTTGTGTTTTTGTCATTATAATATATCTATACAGTTTTTATTAATATTTATTTCAGTTTTAGTTATTTTAAAACATCAGCTAAATAGAAGCTAAAAAAAATGTCAATACTACATAATAAAATTACTAAAATTAAAATAAAATTAAAAAATATAAAAACAAATGCTGCTATCAAAATATGATTTATGACTATAATAGCACATAAATAATGATTCCAGTGTTATATTAGTATCAATAATACGCTATTATAGTTCTTAATTAACATTTTTAATCAGCTTTTATTTTATAATTTTTTTGTTTTGTCACTTTCAGAAGTTTTTTAATGTCTATACAGTTTTTATTCATTTTTAGTGTTATATGTGTAATATTTTATTTCAGTTAATGTTTATTTTATTTCAAGGTTTTTATTCCATTTAATGTTTATATTTTTCATTGCAATTTTTGTTAAAGTTTTAGTATTTTTGTGCATTTTGTATATTTATTAATATGTTAATAAAATATGTTTTTATTGTGAAAGAAATGAACACTTATTCAACAAGGCTGCATAAAAAAAAACAATTTCAAATAAATTTAATCTTATCTCATTTATTGAAAAAAAAAATAAAGTTTTATATAACTAATATTTTATTTCAATTAATATTTATTTTATTTCAGGTAACAGTTTTATGGTTTTCATTTTTATGGTTTTAATTTTAGTTTTGGCCAACTATAATAACTCTGCTTCTTTCATATTTAACTCGTGGCTCACCTGCAGTTCTGGCGGGCCGCCTTCATCCCTGATCAGCAAGAGATAACTCTGTCCATCCACCACAATCTCCTTTTTAAACCTCCCTCCTGCAAGAACAACACAGAATAGCATTATTTATACTGTTTCTGCAACACGGCCCTCTGAAAACTCATTTACCAGCAGGCAGTGTGCTGCTGACGTCAACGGCATCGAGATTCAGGGACCGAAGATACACCCCTGAGGAACTCCCTCCAGCCCAGTCAATCTGAACACACAGACATTTCCAATTTTCAGCTTACGCATACCTTCTGGCAGTGGTGAAGTGTTGGACAAGGGATGGAGAAAGAGACAGAAAGAGCCAATGAGTTAGTGAGTGTGTAAATCAGTGTTTAGGATGAATGATTTTGCATGTCTAAACATGACTAATGATTAAACCCGGCAGAGTGCCGCCCATCGCTCCTGCTTCATTATACAGCACATGGAAACATGGGAATCTCTGTTAACACCGAGTAGAGCAACTGATAAAAAAGAAATATCAGCCAACAAATGAAATTAGGCAAGCCTTATCCGAAATCCGAGTTATTTCGACACCAGCAGCGAGACGAGAGTCTGAGACTTTGATTTTTTCACCCTTCATTTATTCCCTTCTCAACAGATGTGGGGTTTTTTTTCTTCCTTGCAGCCGCTGGCACTGAAAGCTGATGGAACTTTGATGCCACTGAGATTCCCCCAAATTAAATTGCTCTTTTTTATAGCAGGAAAGTTTGTGGAGACGAATGAAACTTGCCTTACAGTAATCTTCTAGGAGGACAAAAGAGGAAGGGTGAGATCTTCGCAGATTACGACGGGTTAAAAAGGCAAGGCAATGTGTAGAATATATGAACAGCCTGGAGAGAAAAGGGCTCGATTTGGGTGAACTTCACCTGAAAGTGTTAGGAATTTAAATAAGGAGCCACTGTAAGGCACAGAATGTTACAGAGGTTTGGTACAGAAAGTATGTAACAATGTTAGCTGATGGAATTATAATGTGATTTTTTTTTTAAATATAAAATAGAATGTATTTAAAAACATATTAATAATATTTAAATTAAGAATAATTATTTCTAAAAAAAAAAAAGTAATAAGGACTTTTTATTTTAAACTGAAAAATATATAAGAATATAAATATATTATATAATTAAGTACATAATAAATTATTATTATTCTATATCAATTAATCGTGATCACTCCCAACCAAAATAAAAGTTTAAGAAATAAATGTAATATATATTTATATATAATAATTTAAACATAAATATGAATAATATATAATATTGAAACAATACTAAATAATAGTAATAATTAGCAGAATTTCTAAACTTAGGGCAGTTTGATAGACTAATCATGATTAATCGCAACCAAAATAAATGTATAAAAAACATATAAATACAAATATAAATATAAATATAAATATAAATATAAACACACACACACACACACATACATATATATATATATATATATTAAATATAATATCGAAACAATAATAAAGAATTTCTATTTATACAAATTAGGACTGCCAAATTTGTGATTAATCGCAACCAAAAGTTTAAGAAATATATGTAAGATATATTTACATATAATATAAATTAAATGTAAATATGAATTACATATAATATTGAAAAAAATAACTGTAACAATTAGCACAATTTTTGTTTACATAAATTAGGGCTGTCAAATTGATTAATCGTGATAAATCGTAACCAAAATAAAAGATTAAGAAATGTATGTAACATATATTTATATATAATATAAAATTAAAGATAAATATGAATTATATATAATATTGAAACAATAATAAATAACTGTAGTAATTAGCATAATTTCTGTTTATATAAATTAGAGCTGTCAAATCGATTAATCGTGATTAAATCGCAACAAAAATAAAAGTTTAAGAAATTTATGCAACATATATTTATATATAATATAAATTAAACCTAAACAGGAATATATATAATATTGAAACAATAAAAAATAACTGTAATAATTAGCATAATTTCTATTTATATAAATTAGGGCTGTCAAATCAATTAACTGTGATTAATTGCAACCAAAATAAAGGTTTAAGAAATTTCTGTACTCTACATTGATATATAATATAAACATAAATAGGAATATATATATAATATTGAAACAATGAAAAATAACTATAATAGTTAGCATAATTTCTATTTATATAAGTCAGGGCTGTCAAATAGATTAATCATGATTAACCGCAACCAAAATAAAAGTTTAAGAAATATATGCAATATATATTTATTTATTATATAAATTAAACATAAATATGAACTATATATAATGTTGAAACATTAATAAAAACTACTAATAAGGATAATATATATTTATATAAATTAGGGCTATCAAATCGATTAATCGTGATTAATCACAACTAAAATAAAAGTTTAAGAAATTTAAGTAATCTATATTGATATATAATATAAATTAAACACAAATAGGAATATATATATATATATATATATATATATATATAATTAATAAAATTAGAGCTGTCAAATCGATTAACTGTGATTAATCGCAACCAAAGTTAAAGTTATGTAATATTTTATTTTATTTATATATAATATAAATAAACATATGAATTATATTTAACATTGAAACTATAATAAATAATAGTAATAATTAGCATAATTTCTATTTATATAAATTAGGGCTGTCAAATCGATTAATCATGATTAACTGCAACAAAGCATAAAAGCCATAATATAAATAGATTTGAAACAAATTATTAATATATAAAAACTATTTTTAAAAGAAAGAAAAAAAAACCTGAATATTAAATAAATAATTTGCGTGTTTGTGCATTCTTCATATATATTTATTTAAAATAATGAATATATATATTTCTAATAAATAATCATAATTAAAGCAATAAATAAAACAATTTAAACTGCTTTAATTATGTGAATATTGTTCATGAGAGGTTCTATACAGTGCAAAATATAATGAAATGAACAATGCAATGAACCTGACCTGACTTTCCATTTCCAGTGTGATGAATAAACATGAAGTGATTAGAGTGACTATTTGAAAACATGTTTTGATTCATTTTTTGATCTGACTGCCACAAATGAAAGATAAAAGGTATTACACAAAATCACTAGATTAAAAACACAGAGCAATTAGAGCTGGACACCCCTGACATGCAACGTGATGAGAAATGTGACAATGCAGCATAACGCATACTATTTCACTAAAAAAGTATGCAGCATTAAGTTGAGTTCGTTCGGTGCAAAACCTCCCTTTACTTTAGCTCCACTTCATCCTGGGAAATGCATGATGGAGCTTTCCTAGGAGGGTTTTCATTGGGTAAATATAATGATTGAATGCCTGTTGCACAGTGTATAACCGAAACCTGCTGAGGTTCGTGCCACATGGCAAATCCTTACTTTCAAGTTCAGCGACCCCTAGAGTAAATTGGCATTAAGAGGTTCACCAAGGGCACAGATGAAGCGCTGGAGGATGTTAATAACAGCTGAATGAAACACAACATGACCTTACATGGAGATTTCAACCAGCGACCTCATATCGACTGAGGGATATTATCCATAAAACCATTACTTTTAATTAGTTCACCTGTGTCCATACGAGCTATTTTTATTCCCTCAATGCTTCCCTCGAGCCTAAAAGCACAATAAAATTGTACAATTTCAGCACAGTTTCTGCTCTAACAGGAGAAAGTGAACAATATGGTCATATTGGCCAATGTGAATACACCTGCAAGCATAATAAATATGCAAAATAGGGGTGTGTGCTATATTTATTGTCTACGATAACATCTTAACTGTTGTTTTAACAACACACTTTGCAAATGACCCTATAATTCAAGTTACACGAACAAAAATGTCTTTGTATGAGTTTTGTTTGATATAGTTTACCCTAAAATTAAAATCACCACTTGATTTGCTCCCCCTCAAGCCATCCTAGGTGTATATGACTTTCTTCTTTCAGATGAATACAATCGGAGTTGTATTAATAAATGTCCTGGCTCTTCTAAGCTTTATAATGGCAGTGAATGGGTGTTGAGATTTTGAAGTCCAATAAAGTGCATAAATCTATCATAAAAAGTACTCCACGTGGCTCCATAAGCTCTGGTGAGAATATGCTAGTCTCTCAAGAACCAAGTTTTGTCCACAGCAAAGGAAAACCAGTCTCCTCTTGGCTTATATCAAAATCCAACATTTTTCTTTACAAATCCTTGTTTTGTACTTCTAATTTGTGACTGGTGTTTTGTTTTGATCTCTCCTCTGCGCTTATGCACATACGACAGCAGAAAGTTTTGAAAATTGATATTTTTCTTACACAAATGCATCGATTTGCTTCAGAATGCCTTTATTGGTTTTAGGGTCATATTTATTCATCCATGACAGGCTTAAACCAGCCAAGGCACAGGCATAAAAACATCCTACGCAAAATGTGACCCCAAAACCAGTCGTAAGTAGTACGGGTATATTTGTAGTAATAGCCAACAACACATTGTATGGGTCAAAATTATTGATTTTTCTTTAATGCCAAACATGATTAAGATATTAAATAAAGATCATGTTCCAAGACGATGTTTTGTAAATTTCCTTCCATAAATATATTAAAAGTTCATTTTTGATTAGTAATATGCATTGCTAAGAACCACATTTGGACAACTTCAAAGGTGATTTTCTCAATATTTCGATTTTTTTTTTTTTTTTGCACCCTCAGATTCTAGATTTTCAAACAGTTGTATCTCGGCCAAATATTGTCCTATTCAAACAAAGCTTATTTCAGATGCATTGAGATGATGGATAAATCTCAGTTTCCAAAAATTGACCCTTATGACTGGTTTTGTGGTCCATTTACTGAAGAAAATGCGCGTAATGATTGTATGCAAAACAGGTTGCAACTGTCTGAAAATCATTTTTAGTTCTTCCACAATCACAACTGTAAAATATGAGCAATAATGCTTGCAGAAGCAAAGCTAAAAATGGTTGTTTAATTGAAAATAATTGAATTTAACTGCTTTTTCAAGTGCATTTACTGAAGCTTTTAAAGTAGGAGATAATTGCATTGGAGCCAGAAAGGGCATGTCTGAACATGTCAAGATAGGACAGAAAAACCCCTTAGCAAAGTTTCCTGCTCGTTCAGACGTTTGGCAGAAAGCCGTGCAAAATAGATGTTTTCAGCTCTTCGTTTCTGCTGCAAAGGCTAAAAAGAAAATTACAATAAGGTAGCGAGTCTTACTGTCGCCAGCAGAGGTGAGGCTTTTCATGATGCTTTTGAAACGCAGCCCCGGTTTGGGTCTTCAAGAATCCGTGGTTATGATTCTAATCTCTAATTTAGATTTTAGAGGGGCAGCTGGTGCCAAGAGGGCATAAACATTTAATCTCTCTGCCGTCACTCAAAAGTAAACGCAGAGGATTGATGACACGCTCCGGCGGCGGCCGGCCAGGCTGCCTGACCCTCTGTTGCCATGGCAACACCGGAGCAATCGTAGAGGCGGAGCATCGGCATGGAAACCCGGGAGCAGGAGCCAATGACAGATTACAAATTAAGATTAGGAGAAATTAGGGTTAATTTTAATCAGGCGTCGCTTAATAAACCCAGGGACGTTTGCAGCCAGTGTTAATCACAGCTGCATTAATCACTTGCTTAATGCAATTGCTTTTCTGCCAAATGTGAGTATATACAACCAATACAATATCAGAGTAAACAGCAAAGAGTTTGAGTAAATGTCTTCATTACGTACATAATCCTTGGACGTGATATTGTGGTAAAACCACAGCTTTCTGGACATGAACTACAGTACTATCACGGTATTCTTTAAGGTTGGTCTATTGTATGAATATAGCTAGTAATAATTCAGTCCCTTATAAAAAATTAAACAAGGTAAGTGGCAGTATCAGGTAGTAATACCAAGGTACTTAGATATACACTATATCAAAAGTTTTTTGAACAGTAAGATTTTTTAAAGAAGACTTTTCTGCTCACCAAGCCTGCATTTATTTGATCCAAAGTACAGCAAAAACAGAACAAATCTGAAATATTTTTACTATTTAAAATAAGTGTTTTCTATTTGAATATATTGTAAAATGTAATTTATCTCTGTGATCAAAGCTACATTTTCAGCATCATTACTCCAGTCTTCAATGTCACATAATCCTTTAGAAATCATTCTAATATGCTGATTTGCTGTTAAAGAAACTTTTTTTTATTAATATTATCAATATTTAAAACAGTTGAGTACATTTTTGTTCCATGTTTCTTTAAAGAAATTATAGAAATTAATACTTAAAGAAACCTGAAAAAATTCTACACAGCTGTTTTTAACATAATAATAAGAAGAAGAAGAAGAAATGTTTTTGAGAAGCATATCCGAATATTAGAATGATTTCTGAAGGATCATGTGACTGAAGTAATGATGCTAAAAATTCAGCTTTGAAATCACAGGAATAAATTACATTTTAAAATAAATTAAAACAGAAAACAGTTATTTTAAATAGTAAAAATATTCCAAAATTATGAGAGACTTCTTTAAAAAAAAACATTTAAAAAAATCTTACTGTTTAAGAACTTTTGACCGGTAGTGTTTTTTTTATTTATTTATATATATTAATATATATATATATATATATATATATATTAAAAAAAAATAATAATAATCAAAAACATCCTGAAAAAAAAAGAAAATCCTGTTCCATTAAAATAAATAAATAAATAAAAAATAAAATAAAAATAATTAATTATTAATACAGTTAAGCAGCACAACTGTTTTCAGCATTGATCATAAATAAAAAAAAAATGTATCTCAAGCGGAAAATCATCAGCTTTGATCACAGGAATAAATTACACTTTACAGTATATTCGTACAGAAAATAGATATTTTAAATAGTAATAATATTTCACAATATTACTGTTTTTACTGTATTTTTTAATCTAATAAATGCAGCCTTTGTGAGCATAACTTTTTTTTGCTAACAATTCAAATGGTAGTTTATCTCTTATAAAACCACTGTTTCTGAATATCATGGTACCATCATAGTATTTTTTAAAGAGAAGTGAGAGCTCAAGGTTTTATTATAGAACATGATTGGCATTTCTTTTTAACAATAAATAAATATAATCAATAAAAATAACCCAGATTCTGTTCTGTCTTGATGCGTGTTATAACAACATCCCAAAAAGACTCCAATGTACAGTTCCTGAATTTTGCTGTATTTTCTATTATAGAAGAATAAATATCTTTTAGTTTAGTTTGTGTCGGTGTTTGTTAACACCGATCTCACAATCCCACAGCGATTCATTGATTTAAAAATTTTCTTGCTGCATTAGAAATGAGCATTATTCCACATCGACGCCACAGAACGGTCAGAGAGAAGTAGAGAATATGACTGAATGAGACTGAACTGTGAAAACTGAATTCAAAACAAGTCACAACAGGCTCCCAAGCGTTGTTTTCCTTCAAGAGAAACACATGCATACAGGCATCCAACTAAACCCATTCTGGGTCATAATTTAACCTCAACAAAATACCTTATTTCAAGCAATGTGGCTATTGTTTACCATGTTATGGGTTCAATGCAAGTTAAAATATACTGACAACATGTGAAAATTGTTTTTAGTAGAATTTGGTAGAATTCTGAAAAGTACTCAATTATTACTTCTTCAATATAAAAATTTGCATAACGTGAGCTAAAACTAGTGGTTATGCATTACAAATGTTGCATAAAATCAATACAAATATATAAAATGCATTCCTTTAAGCTTTCAAAATGTGTTTACTGGCATGATATGATCATAACATTGAATGTAACTTACTCAGAAAAGATTGTAAGTGATTTTATCATAGTAGATTCATGTTAAGACATATTATGCTTGTTGCGTGGTGATACTTTCAAAGCTTTGTTTTTGTCATTGATTCTAAGGTAATCTTGCCTCATTGGCTTTTTGTGTAAGTGCATTACAAACACAATCTTCAAAACCTTGATGCATGTACTGAACCCAGAATATTTCTTTAAATATTTACACTACGGTTTAAAGGTCTGAAGTCAGTAACATTTTTAAATGTGTTTGATTCCTTGTATGCTCGCTTAGGCTGAATTTAACTGAGCAAAATACATTATTACAACTTCAAAGAACTTTTTTTTTTTTTTTCAAATACAGTTGAAATACACCTTGCAGAATCTGCAAAATGTTAATTATTTTAGCAAAATAAGAGGGATCATACAAAATTGCATGTTATTTTTTACTTAGTACTGACCTGAAAAAGATATTTCACATAAAAGACATAAGTACACAAGAGAAAATAATAGTTGAATTTATAAAAATGACCCCGTTCAACAGTTTACATACGTTTGATTCTTAATACTGTGTTGTTACCTGAATGATCCACAGCTGTGTTTTTTTGTTTAATGATAGCTGTTCATGAGTCCCTTGTTTGTCAGAAAAATTCTTCAGGTCACACAAATTCTTTGGTTTTTCAGCATTTTTGTGTATTTGAACTATTTCCAGCAATGACTGTATGATTTTGAGGTCCATCTTTTCACACTGAGGACAACTGAGGGACTCATATGCAACTATTACAGAAGGTTCAAACCACTCACTGATGCGCCAGAAGGAAAAACGATGCATTAAGAGCCAGGGGGTGAAAACTTTTGAACACAATGAAGATGTGTATATTTTTCTTATTTTGCCTAAATATCATGTTTTTTTTATTTAGTACTGCCCTTCAGAAGCTACAGAAGATACTTACATGTTTCCCAGAAGACAAAATAAGTTAAATTTACCCTGATCTTTAAATTCCAAAAGTTTTCACCCCCAGCTCTTAATGCATTGTGTTTCCTTCTGGAGCATCAGTGAGTGTTTGAACCTTCTGTAATAGTTGCATATGAGTCTCTCAGTTGTCCTCAGTGTGAAAAGATGGATCTCAAAATCATACAGTCATTGTTGGAAAGGGTTCAAAGACACAAAAATGCTGAAAAACCAAAGAATTTGTGGGACCTGAAGGATTTTTCTGACAAACTGTTCATGACAAACACAGGACTCATGAACAACTATCACTAAACAAAAAAAAAAAACACATTCAGGTAACAACACAGTATTAAGAATCAAGTGTATGTAAACTTTTGAACAGCGTCATTTTTAGAAGTTCAACTATTATTTTCTCTTGTGGACTACATGTAAACGTCTTTTATGTGAAATATTTTATTCAGGTCAGTACTAAATAAAAAATAACATGCATTTTGTACAATCCCTCTTATTTTGGTAAAATAATTAACATTTTCCAGATTCTGCAAAACTTTTGACTTCAACTGTATATCTTAAAATGTGATTTATTCTTGTGAATTTTAAATCATCACATTCTAATATGATCTGCTGATCAAGAAGCATTTCTGATTATAATCAATGCTGAAAACAGTTATTTTTTTGAAAACCATGATACTTTTCTGTTCAAAAGAACAGGGTTTATTTGAAATAGAAATCTTTAGTAACATTAAAACGTCTTTACGGTCACTCCTGATCAATTTAATTATAATGCTTCCTTGCTGAATAATACAAAAAAAAAATCTCACAGACCCAAACGTTTAAAAGGTAGTGCATTAATGCAAATAAAAAGACAATCTTGACTAAAGTTTGACTTTTAACCTCAAAACCATTGCTGGCCATTTCTAGCTGCCAAAATAATTTGTTTATATGAAAATAAATGAATAAATACAGCGCACAGATGAGCATATGAGACGATACAAATTCACGGCCAGCAAAGTCTGCTCCGTGGCAGGAGGTCTTGTTGGGTGACTGGCCCTGACAAACAAGCTGTAGTCAGGCCTCCCCGCTGCTCACTCACCCTCGGGCGACTCCTCCTGGACATATGTTCCTGTCAGATACCGGTGAACTAGAGCTGACTTCCCACTGGACAGGTTTCCCACGATGCCCTGCATGCAGAAACAGACATGAGTCAGGCAGGAAACAACAGTGTTTAGGTGCATAAACCAAACAGAAGAGAAAACAAATGACTGTCTGGAAGATAATTAAGGGGATTCATTTCAGGATATTAAATAACTAATACAATTTAAAGTTGCAGTAAGTGTTTTTGCCTTTCACTTTCATCAACTATTCACTACTAACAGATGGAGATCATCCGTTGCGCATCCAGGATTTCCTGTCGAGATCTCTTCCGTCATCAAACAACACCTCAACCGTGGAGGAAGCAACTTTTTAGGAGTTTCCTCACACCTGACGCTACCGTTCTGCCTGTCGCTCCACAGGACACATAATTCCCTCACAGCTGTGAATGGACAGCTTTATAAACATACTGAGGACAGATTTACCCGTCTTGCTCCTCAAATACTGGAAATGAAGGACTTCCTCTAACAAATATTGAAAAGGGACAACGAGGTGAGTTCTGATTAAAGGCAGATGGAGTTTTTTTTGCAGAATTCAAATGGCAGTACTTCACAAAGGTTTACGCTTTCCCCTGCACCTTGAATGTTAGTTTATTTAATATTTTTGTTAATTTGATTATGCTTTCAGCTCAGATAAACAGCTCAGACAAACATGTTTTCTATATTTAAATGCCTTTTCACAGAATTTCACAATTTTCCTCTGACATTCACCATAGGAAATGTGAAAATAAAGTCCTTCTAAGCAATATGCAAAACTGACATTTAAATAGCTAAATAGCTAGGTACTACTAATAGATAAAAATGTCAATAACAAAAAAAAATCTGTAAAAAAACAAAACAAACAACAACAACAATAATTATTATTATAATAGCATATACTATTTTCATAAATTTAAATTAATATATTAACACAATGTTTACATTTATTATGGCTAATTACACCAGATGAGTTAAATGAAATTAAAAAGTGTCAAGTTATAAATGTATATAAATAAATAAATAAATAAATAAATAATACATAAATTAAATTGCAATTATAAAATATTGTTTATTATTATAAAAGCAAATAATATTTCTCAATATTTACCTTAATATACAACACAATATTCACCTTTGTAATTATGGCTAAATACACCAGACCAGTTAAATAAAATGAAAATAAATAAATAAATAAATAAAAATAAATATATAATATTACATATATAATTATTAATATATTAATATATAATATATTCATATTTAATATTATATAGTTATTATTTAATTTCTATATTAATTTTTACATTTATATACACATATATATTTATAACTTATATTTACACTATTTCATTTATTTGGCCTGGAGTATTTAGCCATAACTAAGGGAAACACTGTGTTAATATATTAACTAAAATATTAAAATTATTATTTGAGACATATATATATATATATATATATATATATTAAATGTAATAACAAATAATATATATATGTTTAATATTTTAGATCATATTAACACAATATTTACCTTAATTATGTCTAAATATACCACACTAATACAATATATAAATTAAATAATAATTACTTAATACTACTAATTATTATTGTAATAGCAAATCATGTTTTTTTTTAATATTTAAGTTAATATATTAAGAGAATGTTTACCTTAACTATGGTTAAATACACCAGACAAGTTTCATAAAATTAAACGGAAAAATGTAAATATAAGTAATAAAAAATAAAATAAAATAATATTTAAATTAAATAATAATTATAACACTACTAATTATTGTTATAATAGCAAATAATATACATTTTTAATATGTTAACACAATGTGTACCTTAATTATGCCTAAATACACCTGACCAGTTAATTTAAATTAAATGGAAAACTGTGAAAATAGGCTATAAATATTTTAAATAATAATAATAATATATACATTAAATAATAATTATATCATACAAATTATTATTATTAACATTTTAGTTAATATATTAAGACAATGTTTCCCTTAGTTATGGCTAAATACTCCAGACCAGATAAATGAAATTAAATGAAAAAGTAAAAACAGTGGCCACTTTGATATTATAAAATATAACATAATAATAATTAAATCAAGATGTAATACATGCTAACATCAGCTATTGAATCTGTGTTCACCAACACATCGTTGGACGATCACTAGAACCAACTTGACCTTCAAAAGAGCACCGAACGCTGCTTTCGTCATGGAAATGGAAAAACTCTGTCCTTTTTCTTTTCCCAAAACCCCAAACATCCTCCTCCGTCATCACTGAAACAGCAGAGGCTCATACTGAACAGCGTTCGGGTTCATCAGTGGGTGGTGTATATTGTTAAGAAGGTTCAAACAGTAACAATAATAAAGGCCCAGATGAGCAGTTTGTTACCCGAGCGGCCGCCGGGGGCCTCGAGAACAAAGAGGAGGATGGAAACTTCATTAGGAGAATATTGGACATAAAAGCGTCACAAGCATACGGTTTCACTGAGTTGCCTCATAATGAAATGTTAAAATGAGGCTGTTTTTTTTAAATTGTATAATTCTGATTCTGGTGCTGGATTATTCTTTTGTGAAGCTGATACTGATACTAGTAAAACTAGGATCTGTGTAGTAAGTAAGTATATTTTTGTTCTATTAAATGATCCTTATAAAGTATACAAAATAATACAGCATAAATTGAGTTATTCTTGTCACATTTTGACAGTGATATTGTGCTTGAAGCTTCAGTGAATTCTGTATTTTCTGGCTGGTGGCTATTCTGAGGGAACGTCAGCAGAATAACTCAAGAGTGACACGAGCAGAAATATCATTACAGGGAGTGACTGACATCTCACCGCTTGCTGAATAAATTCACGACAGGATCTATTGTTCTGCATAATGTTAAGAGATAAAATGACAAGGCAAAGGGTGGGAAGATCACTCACCACTTTGAGCTCTGGTACTGATCGACTCAATGTCCATTCCTGACTGTTAACGAAGGAATCTGGAAAGAAACAGAGAGAAAACTTTAGGAAGTGATGCTGTCATACATTTCACTCAGTAAACTTGACACCGTACATTATTGCTTATACACATAACAATCCTTAAATCCATTAACCAGCAATATTACAGATGAATTCATCAGCAGTAATCAAATAATCATGGATAAACAGTTTTATTTTTTCCATATATAGTTATACTTTTCATAAATATAATTTTTTTTTTTTTTTGGCAGAGACTTAAGCAACCAACTGAGATTACCGTAGTATTGCAATAAAAAAAATTAAATTAAATAGAACATTTCAATATAAAACATAGTAGCAAGCACAAAGCAATGCCCTAGCAACATCTTACCTTAAAGACCGAATAAAGGATTCATTCTTAAATTAAAAACTTGAGTGTAAACAAATTATTTTCAAATTGACAAATTAAAACATATTTGTATTTATTATTTTTGTTTTAAAACAAATGACAGAATAATAAAGCATTTGGCAAAAAAGGTCAAGCAATTAGTAGAAATGAAATTTTGTCTAATAATAATTTAGCCATTTATTATTTAAATACAGGTTAATTTGTCAATTTGAAACGTTAAATAAAATGTTGATAGATTTGTTTTAAATACATTGATAATTGAAGTGCCACCCAAAAAAATAAAATGAAGAAATCAAATTTAAATGTTTTTAAATTAAATGTTTAAAATTTAAATTAAATGAATTATGAAATTAAATATAAATGTAAAAAAACTACAGATAATGCATATTTAAAAATGTATATTTAATTTTTATTTTAGATGGATAAAATTAAGCAATCAATTAGAAATGCATTGATTTAATTTTTTTAATTTACATTAAATTCATTTAAATTAAACAAATGTAAAAAAAAAAATAAAAAAAAATACATATATAAAAATGTGTTAATTCTTGTTTTTAAACCAAATGACAGAAAGATAAAACACTGGCAAAAAGGTAAAGAAAAACAATTTCTAAAAAAAAAAGCCCACACATTTAAATGTATCCATTTATTATTTAAATATATCTATTGGTTTGTCAATTTGATTTAACACTAAAAAAGATAAAGATGAATTTGTAAAAATGAAATTTAAAAAGGGTATTTAAAAATAATTTAGCAATTTATTATTTAAATATATCTATTCATTTAATTTTATTTTTGTAAAAATAAAAACATAAAATAAAACTATTTTTGAACACAGTGATAACTGGCGTGCCAGTTAAAAAAGTATGCAATCAATTATAAATGTATTAACCTAAAAGTTTAAATTTAAATTAAAAATAAATGTAAAAAAAAATCACTTTAAATATGACAAATAAATACATATTTTAAAATCCTAATTTAATTCTTGTTTTGAAAAAAAAAAATGACGGACAAAACACTGGCAAAAAGGAAAAGAAAAGCAACTTGTAAAAAATACATTTAAATCTATCAATTTTTTCATTAAAAATGTCTATTAATTTGTTTATTTGAAAGTAACCAACATTAAAAAAAGTAAAGAAAAAGAAATTTGTAAAAGAATAACATTTAAATTGCTTTTGCTATATATAAAATATATATACAAATTTGTCTATTTGAAAAAAAAAAAAACTGTTAAAAAGAAATGCACTGATTTAAATGTTTAAATTTAAATTAAACATACATGTAAAAAAAACTTTTCAAATTGACAAATACATATTTAATTTTTGTTTTTAAACCAAATGACAGGTGGATAAAATATTAGGTAAGAAAAACAATTTGTAAAAAACACATTTAAATGTATTAATTTATTATTTAAATATATCTATTGATTTGTCAATTTGACAAATTAACACTAAAACGGTTAAAGAAAGCAATTTGTAAAAATCAAATTTAAATTGTCTTTAAAAATAATGTAGCAAATTATTTAAATATATCTATTAATTTGTCTATTTGAAAAGTAATTAAAATTTTATTTTTGAATACACTGATAACTGGAGCGCCACTTTAAAATAAAATGAATGGATTAATTATAAATGTATTGATTTAAATGTTTAAATTCAATTTTAAATAAATATAAATGTAAAAAAAAACTGTTCAAATTGACAAATAAATACGCATTTAATGTTTTTAAAACAAATCACAAAAGAAGGTAAAGAAAAGCAATGAGTTCCATTTAAAAAAAAAATAAAAAATTGAAGAAATCAGTATATTTTTAAGTGTCACGCCTGGTCCTTCATAACAAACGCCTACTGTAATTAAGAAGTACGTCATCCCCTCGTGCAGAAGATCATGTTAGTCACGTTGGCTACATGGACTGACATGACAAGCCTCACAGGCCCAGTAAAATCCTGCCTATTTCCTTGCCACACACACTATCTGTTGTACAGCGATTACATCATCACAGCGGGCACATGGGCAGCCTTGTTTAAAGCACCACAGAGGTTTGTAGTACTGCATTGTTGGGTTCATTTTTCACTCCGCTGCTCTTGTCCAATCTAATCAGAATTACTATTCAAAGCGTCGGGGGAAGAGAAGAAAAAAACCCTTTGTGAATTCAAGAGACAGTGAGAAAACCAAGAAATGAACCGAAGTTTTCCATGCGTGGTACTAAAAAAAGTCTGATTCAGTTGTTGTGATGGTGAGAACATGGTGTGCTACGCGTAACGCGCGGCAAGTCAGGAGGTGTTTTCTTCCGTCCTTCATTTAAACTTGACGTCTCGCCCTCCCTTCGCACTCAACAAACTGCTGAAGTGACTCAGATGAGATTCTTCCTGCTGCGCTCAGCAACATGCCCTGATGAAAGCAGGCGTTTTCAACCCACCATCCTCGCTCTCTCACACGGATCCATGGAAAAGTGGACGTACGCCAGCGGGCAAACACATCTGAACATGACAACCACACCTCTCGATTCCACAAGATGGCATTTTACCATTCTTTTCCCAATGATGTTTCGAGTCAAAACAAATCAAAGTAATTAGACTTCAGATGTCAGCTAAACATGGCTACACGTGATCTAAACTCAATGAGGCAGGTGTCAAGTAAACAGACAGATGTGAATTTGTCACTAAAACGAACCCTATTGCGGTAAAAAGCATCAAACTGGTGTTGCACTTCAATTTGATGCTTTTCCTTCTGAAGAGCGAACTGCAAACAAACCGCTTTTTGTGTTATATGGGAGCAGAGAACTTATGGATCGCCAAAAAAAGGAAATTAAATGAGTTTTAATCTCACAATTCTGTTTTTTTTTTCTCAGAATTGCAAGTTCACATCTCACAATTCTTAGTTTTTTTATGAGATAGAAAAAGTCCAAATTGCGAGTTTTCTCAGAATTGCAAAGAAAAAAAATGTCCATTTTGACTTTTCACGCAATTGTGAGTTTGTCAAAATTTGGATTTTTCCACCAAATTGTGAGATATAAACTCTCAATTAAAAAGTTATGTTTAACTCTGAGAAAATGTGAGGGAAAAAAAGTCAGAATTGCAAGATATAAATTCGCAATTCTGACTTTTCTCACAATTGTAAGATTAAATCTCGCAATTTTGACATTTTTTCTCAGAATTGCTTGATACAAACTCGCAATTCAGACATTTTTTTTTTCAGAATTGTGAGATATAAATGTACAATTGCGCATTATAACGTCCAACTCTGAGGGGGAAAAGAGACTGATTTTCTCAGAACTATGAGTTTGTATCTCACAATTATGACTTTTCTCGCAATTGCAAGTTTATATCTCACAATTCTTGACTTTTTTTTCTCAAAATTGTATTGTGTATACATTAATGTGTAATATAAACTCCTAATTTCAAGAAAAAAAGTCAGTATTGCAAGATATAAACTATACTGCAATTCTCATTTTTTTGTCAGAATTCCAAGTTTGTTTAGAAAAGTACTATTTTTTTGTCAGAATTGTGATATAAACTTTAATGTCCAACTTTGAGGGCCAAAAATAAAGACTATTTAACAATTCTGACTTGCAATTCTGAGAAAAAAAAGTCAGAATTGGACTTCTTGCAATTGTGAGTTTACATCTTGCAATTCAGACTTTTTTTTTTTTTCACAACTGTGATATCAACTAACAATTTGGAAGAAAAAGTAAGTTATGACTTTTATCGCAATTGTGAGTTTGTCTTGCAATTCTGACTTTTTCTCAGAATTTCATGATACAAACTCGCAATTGCGATTTCTCAGAATTGTGTGATATAAACTTACAATTCTGAGGAAAAAAATCAATTATAACTTTTTTTCCAATTAATACGTTTCTGTCTTCCAATTCTTATATAAAGATATAAACTTGCCTTTGCAAATTATAAATTCATAATTGTGAGATATAAACTTACAATTCACTTTTTTTTCTCAGAATCATGTAATATAAACTCACAATTCAGTGGAAAAATGACTTTTTTTTTGCAATTAATAAGTTTGTATCTCACAATTCTGACTTTTTTCTTAAAATCATGAGAATTTGCAAATTAAAAAGTCATAATTGTGAGATATAAACTCACAATCTAACTTTTTTCTTGCAATTGCGAGTTTGTATCTCGCAATTCTGACTTTTTTCTCAAAATTGTGATGCAAACTTGCAATTCTGAGGAAAAAAGTAACTTTTACTTGCCATTGATAGTTTGTATCTCACAATTCTGACTGTTTTCTCAAAATTGTGAGAATTTGCAAATTATAAAGTCATAATTGTGAGATATAAACTCGCATTGCTAGGTTTTTTCTTGCAATTGCGAGTTTGTATCTCAAAATTGCACGTTTGTATCACACAATTATGACTTTTTTTCCTTAGAATTGTGAGATATAAATTCACAATTGCGAGTTATAATGTCCAACTCTAAGGGGAAAAAAAGACTGATATTTTCTCAGAACTGATGCAAACTCACAACTTTTACTTTTTTTCCTCAGAATTACGAGTTTGTTTCTGCAATTATAAGATATAAACTTTAATTTCCAATTCTAAGGGGGAAAAATACAGACTGATATTTTCTCAGAATTGTGAGTTGCTATTTAACAATTCTGACTTTACTCACAATTGTGAGAAAAAGGTCCGAATTGTGAGTTTGTATCATGAAATTCTGAGAAAAAAGTCAGAGGTGCGAGATAAAAAGTTACAATGACCTTTACTTTTATTCAGTGTCTTTCATATGAACTTTATTGTTATCAAGCTAAAGAAAATATGACTCAGAGTTTTAAGAGAGGGAAAGGCCATTGCAAATCTGTGCTGAGTGCAATTTCAGGCCCAGTTGGAGACGTATAGAGATGCACGGAAATCAATAGGCATTTTAAATCCTCTTTTGAAAGGCAAAGCATTTTGGTTAAATTAGTTGTTAGAATGCACGTCTCAAGGTACTTCCAGTTCTCTTGCACTCTTAAATCAGAAAGGAAATCCTCTGTGCCTTTATAACACACGGTAATGGATTCTTTCAAGCCTCCCATGATGGAATTTTCTAGCTTTGCTCCCTTTGAAGTGACCTTACACCATTTCCTTACCCTGCTATTGAAACTCGGCACGACCCCAAGGCCACGAAGTCATCCGAATTCCTTCTGAGCAGACCTGTACGGAGAGTCTGACACTCTGTACGCAGGTGAGGGAAGGTAAAGCCTTCCGGGCTTAAAATACAAGGAACTCACAGCTACAGAAAACAGTCGAGATCCAAGAACGACCTGCTCGTCAAACTACCAGGGCATGTAGCGACAGGTACGCTCGATCCGCAGACATAAGCTTTGGTGCGAAGAGCTCTCAAGTTCAGCAAACACACCTACATTCCGGCTGTCAGTCAACTTTTACAAAGAAAGGTCAGTTGGGGAGTTTGGGAAGGAGAGTTTCCCTAGTAACCAGTGAAAATAAACTCAAGCAAATGCCAAGGGTGTAAACAGGCTTTAATTTGTTATCTCCGTTTGACGAATGACTAATGGTACTGCCTAAAAACAAGCCCTGTAAGTAATTTGTGAGAGCTTGCAGTGCTAAAGCGGGATTTCCAAGTGAAGGTAATGTGAGAAGATTGTTACAATCAAGTCCATTGACTGGACGACAGCCAGTTTCTCATCACCTTTAAAATCACAATGTCATTGATTCTTTCTAAATACTGTCTGTTAAGATAAAACAGAACATGAAAAATAGAAAACGAAAACTTCACATCAACCATATCTAACAAAACAGTTGGCATGAACAGCCCTGATGCCTCTAATCGAATTGTTTTTACAAACATGTAAGACCATAACTATAAATAAGCTAGTTTTTTCATAAAATTAGCCTCTGCATTTTAATATTTAAGAGCATTGGGTTGATGCACAACCTCAACACAAGTGTCATAAAAAACTAAAACATGTTTTTGAGATGTTAACAAAAATGTGTTTCTAGATTTATGGATATTTATGGATTACCTCAGCATCTCTGACTCCATCCATCTTTAATCTGAATGTGTTAATAATTCACCCCAATAAAATATGAATTGACAAATCTAAAACGAATTAGAAATGCAAGAGCGCAAACACATTTTAAATGTATATTTTTACATAGATAGATATTGATGAGACCAAAAAAGAGGGCTTCCACTACATAATAAGTGCTCAAAACATCTCAAGGTGTGCTGCCAACAACATCATCTTCCATCCTGAAACATGTCCTCTTAATTCAAACATAAGGACAGCTCTATTTTAATAGCAGATGTGCTAGCATCTCTCCACTGACATTTCAGTCATCTTGTGTTTGCAGACGTTTCATTCAAATGATTTACTGCAACCCAGAATCTACAACAGCCTAAAGATTTCGCACTGCGTTTGCAAGCCAGACTTCACTGCTTCAATGCAAAAAATATAAAAACGACCAACATAATTACTGTTAACCTTATGCAATGCTGAACACATATATATTACATCTGAAGAAAACGCTATGGGCAAAACTAATCAATTTTTTATCACCTAAATACAGATTAGAAGGGAGCTGAGGTGATTTAAGGTTAAGAGCCTAGGCTTGTATACATCTTGTCTCGCTCTACGTAACCTAATCCCTTTTTAAAAATCACAGCGTAAAGCTGTGAAACTGCACTATTTGTCTTTACTTCCTTTGAGACGACGTACAAGCTGCAAGGCAGAAGACTGAACGGACAAGAAACGAAAACAAGTTTAAAATATCATGAGGTTGCTGTCTGCATGCCAGGTCACGATTTCACCTTCAGAGCTGTGAAACCAAAAACAAACCCCAACTGCAATCCCATTCCAAAATAGGACGTTCTGATAGTAGAACAGAGGTATAAATGATTCCCTCTCTACATCATCCATCTTTGACTCATTCCTGCAGTCTATTTGATTACCTTGAAAGCGTTAATGATTAAACAAGATTTGATGGACGGTTTTTTGCTTCCTAATTCAATTGCAGTGCAGACTTACACTAGAAGAAAACTCCTCTTGGAGCCAATTAACAGCTCAAGCACACACACACACTCCAACAGAGCCAAAGCACTCGGAGTGAATAATGCATTTAACCTCTTATTATGCCTGTTGGTGCTGCCCAAGCCAGACTTTCAATATCGTTTTAATATTTAATCAATTTGCCCTGCTCTCCAAGGCTACATCCTGGCACTGTGCTTCTCAGACAAAAAGCGGCACCTTTTCCTGCGTCAGACTGGGATGTGGAATAAAATTATGCAATTTTACACAACTTACCTTGACCTTTGCGGAAACCAATGCCAGCTGGAGTCTCTATAGCAACAGAATCTGGCTTTTTATTTCTCGCAGGGGGGTGGCAGCCAACTGCTTGGCTTTCAGAGCACAGCTCAGATTTGTTGCTGGACAACGGGTCTTTCCTCTTAAAACGACTAGCAATCAGCTGCCAGAAACTAGTCTCTGGTTGCAATTGCTTGGTGGGCTTTGTTAGTTTGGCAGGACGGAGTGGGACCTCCAAGACTGCCACCTTGCCCTGAGTTTGGTACTGGATGTACTGCGTGGCCCCTTGATCCTCATCTTGCTCCCGAGCTGGCGTTAACGTCCTCCCGGTAAGGTAGGAAAACGGGCGAGTGGTTTGCATCGATTGTTCGCTGATACTTGAAGTGCGTCTCCGTTCATTTCGATTCTCCTGTTCAACTTGATACCGGTTCCGCCTCATCCGTAGACTCAAGCTCCTCCGCAGGGACCCGAAGGTTGTCTTCGGTTCTTCCGTCTTGTTAGGTTCCTTCAGCTTCGCTGAAGTCTCCAGTTGCTTTCCAGTTGCCTGTCGACCAAACCATCTCCATCGGAAGCCAGGACGAGGCAAACTCCCGGTGCCAGTGGAAGCGTGACTTGCGAGCTCATCCCGGGATCCACTACGCTCTTTATTGAGCTCAAGAACGGTCATGCTAACAGGCCGTGGTTTGTTCTTGCTTTTCAAAGTCCGATGTCTTGGCGGTTCTTCCGGTTGACGATGAACCAGGCTGACAGAAGGCGGCATGTCGGATTTTAGACCGTCTATCGCACGAAGCTCTGCGCGTCTTGTCCTACACCGTTGGACCACATCCGGACAACCTTGCTTATTATTGGTTGCAGTAGGCTGAAGATTGTTATTTGAGTTGGTAGCTTCCAACATACAATCACTCCGAGAGTTGTCTTGGTGGTTGGTCGCTGAGGTTTGGTGTCTCCTGGTGTCGTCTGGGAAGACGAACATGCTCACCGTTCTTCTGCTGCCCAGGAGCCGTAGCCCATGTGCAGGCCTTCGGAAGACCGCCACATGAGGTTCTGTTGCATTTTCGACATTACAAATTAGCTCCTTAACGGGAATGTGGCAAAGATCAGCATGGAGTTCTTCGGTCCATGCTTTTTCTTCCCCAGCCAAGTCGAAGTCTTCCGCAGATGATTGTAGCGCACCGCTGTCTTGAAGGAAAGGAGGCAACCGGTCCGTCCTCATTCCTAGTACTTCCCCTTTCCTCCACCCCCCATTCCCTGTGCTACTCAGGTAAAGCCACCTGTTGAGCTTTCCAACTACACTCCTCCTCAGCCCCGGGCTTTCTTGACGTTCCTCCTTCTGATCCGCCTCTTGTCTCTCGTCGTCGTCGTCCTCCTCTCCCAGGTTGTTCTTTATAACTCCCAGTTCAGCCTCTCCTCTCTTCCCAGGAGTCTGTACCTCCTCCTGGAGTCCCATTCTGTAAAAAAGCAACTTCGATAGAGTTCTATCAACTTGGTCTTGGTGAAGAGATGTGATCCTGCCTTTAAAAATCACATTTTTTGTTCTCCGTTCTCTCTAACACGGTCGCTCTCGGAGTCTTTCACCTCCAGGCCACATTCCAAAAGCAAGAATAATCCCTCACCTTTGACTAGCGCGAGACGGAGACACAGTCGGGGAAAAACCTTCAAACAAGCCCCAGCATGACCTCACTACAACTTTTACCTTGCAGGGGATTATGGGGGGGAAATAAGCACTCTACGAAAACACAAACCTGTGCGCATTGGAGCAATAAATGCAGGCACAGATTAAAGTCTTTGGTCTTCTCCCACTGTCAAAAACAGGTCTGTGCAACCCTGGAGTCAGCAGTGTAGGCAAATTCCTTAATGTTCCGGTTCTTGGCATGAGCGAGAGGGGTCTGTTTGAACTTCAAGCTGTTCCCACATGTCCCGAGGATAACAGCAAAACAAGGAGCAGAATCCTTTGTCTCCTTAAAGCAGAGGCATTGCCAAGGCACCTGTAGAGAAATCCCTGTGGGAGCTACTGCTGTGACTGAAGATTAAAACGGAGGGTGCCTGATGCTTGGGGCGGAGAGTATCTTCGGCACGGTTACCAACATTTGCACCATCCAAATTAAAGGGCATTTTGCAGAGCTTCCCTTTCCCAGAGCCTGCCTCGGTCATTCTCTTTCTGGCTCCCTTGCTCCTACCCTCCCTTCCGAAACTACCCTCCCTCGCAACTGCATTTCCTCATCCAAATGAACAAGGCAGAAATTGGCAAACAAAACTGGGGAGCTCATGAGGGCAGTTTTCTCATGCAAGTTTTGCCTATGCTAAAAGAACTTTTCACATATGCAAACTAGAAGGGGGGAATAGCTGAGACTATAAGCATCACAGAAAAGTTTGAAATGATTTCCCTAGAGCCAGTAGCATTAAATGTGTATGCGGAAGCTGTCTCCACTATGAAAATACAAATTAAAGAGTTCAAAGCATCTACCCCATAACCAATAGTTTAGCTTAGCTATTAAGATGGCTTGCTAGGATTCAGTACAACATGAATATCTGTTCCTAATATGGAGAATCTGACTGGCCTAAATGCCATCTGGATTAGAAAAACAAGAGAGCAGATTTTGTGCTTGTAAAGAGCACCCACAAGTGGTTCCAATGAAAACTACCCCACTTGTCCAGTAATACTACACCGCCATAGAGAAATACTATTGGACTGATGCAGACTCACTTGACAACATTTAAACAAAGACTCCTGTGGTGTCAAGGAATTTATGAGAGGAAATATTTTAGTTGGACTTTACGTCTGTCACACGATGGACAAAAATGATTTTGTCTAAGAATGGCATACTTCATATTACTTCACTCATATCAATGAGCCACAACCTTAATCAAACAAACTGCAATACTCTTTGCCTTTTCCTTTCTTTACTTCCTTTTTTCCTCCTTTCCATCTCTATTTTTAATCCCTTCTTGTGTGATTTCTCTCCTATTTATTTATTTGCTTTCCCTCTTTCCTTACTTCTTTCCTGTCATTCTCTTTCTTTGCTTTTTCCAGACAATCTGTGCTTTAATCCAGCAATCCTTTATAAACTCACGTCTGACATCTGACAAGTCTGAAAACACAACAGAAGCCACTAAAGTCTTTTCTATAAGACAAACATTCCTAGACATTTCTAGACCATAAGCCATTGCTATACTGAGCTTACACCCACTCAAATTAGGATCTCTGATCCATTTCCAATTTGTATAAGCTAACAAATTCAATTTCTATACGTTTCTTAACCATAAACCAAGTTTCTTGAGCTTACACCTACTCAAATTAAGATCTTTGACTGATTTCCAATTTGTATAATCTAATTTAATTACATTTCCTTTTTTAAAGTAAAAAAAATTACAGTATAAAAAAAAACATTTCTATACATTTCTTGACTACAAACCATCAGTTTCTTGAGCTTACAACCATTCAAATTAAGATCTTTGATCGATTTCCAATTTGTATAACCAAATTTACGAATTTAAAGTCTTTTCTATAAGAAAACCATTTCTGTATGTTTCTTGAACATAAACCATTGGTTTCTTGAAATACTAAAATAAAATAAAATAAAATAAAAATCCAAAAAGAAAAATTTAATCTAAAAGGAAAAATAACAAATATATTTGCTGGAATTTTTTTTCGTGGAATCTAACTGAAATAAAAGTAAGTTCAAGTTTTTAAGTATAAAAATTACTAAAAATATAATAAAATAAAGCAAAACTGAAATAAAATAAAATTAGATCTAGAAAGAAAAACAAAATAAATATATTAGCTGGAACTTAGAAATCTTAGAAATATCTTGGGAACTAATTGAAATAAAAGTAAGTTAAAGTTTTGAAGTATAAAAATTACTAAAAATAAAATAAAATAAAGCAAAACAAAATAAAATAAAGCAAAACTGAAATAAAATTAAATCTAAAAATATTATATATATATATATATATATATATATATATATATTAGCTAGAACTTACAAATCTTAGAAATACCTCAACAACTAATTGAAATAAAATTAAGTTGAAGTCTTGAAGTACTAACATGACTAAATATAAAATAAAATAAAACGGAAAAAAAAGTAAATCTAAAAAGAAAAATAAAATAAATATATTAGCTGGAACTTAGAGATCTTAGAAATATAAAATAATAAATAAAAATAAAATAACAAATAAAATGAAATTAAATTAAATTAAATTAAAATCTATAAACTATAGGTTTTATTAAGCTCACACCCACTCAAATTAAGATCTTTGCTCAGCATAACAATGGTTTATGATCAAGAAACTTATAGAAATGCTTTTCTTATAGAAATGACTTTAAAAAATGAAATCTTATTGAATTTGTTATGTTATACAAATTAGAAATCAATCAATTACAATTACATTTCCTTTTTTTTTTTTTTAAAGTCTTTTCTATAAGAAAAGCATTTCTGTAAGTTTCTTGACCATAAGCCATTGTTATATTGAGCGTACACCAACTCAAATTAAGATCTCTGATAGATTTCTAATTTGTTTAACCTATTGAATTCAATGAAATGCACATATTTGGGAACACAATTATTTAGAAGCCGTATTTAGCAAACAAAACGTATCCATTTCTAGATCTAGCTCTACCCCATGCTACAATACCCCATGCTACAACGATTCAAAACTCAACGCACCAGTCAAAACATCATGCGTAACCAACTGATATAAAGTTCATCATACCTGAAATACCTTCACTTTCACAGCCTCCACAGCTACAACTACAAATATCTGAAGTTCAATATAAATACTATTTTTTCCCAAAAATACTCTAAACAGACCACACAAAGACCTTGATATTTAATATTTACACTTTTTCCTCTTCAGTGCCTTCTAAAAGAAGTTTAGGTGTTTAATTACCAAACGACAGCATGTAAAACATGCACTAGAAAAGGCATAAAACTAAGCATGAGTCAGCAGCTGTGTTGATCAGACAGAAGTTAACACCTGTACGCATGAAACGGATTATTCCCCTTTGAAGACGGATTCATTACCTGCGTCTACAGTGTAAGGGTTCGTCACCCCCGTAACCTCTGCTGAGATCAAACAGTCCTCTTCGCCCCACTGCAGATGGCTGTCTCTGGGCCGTCTTCTCCCTCCAAAACACATCATCATGACAACTTTCCCAAACTACAGGAATATCCTCTAACCAGGGACATTCTCAGGCCAAAACCAAGTAAAAACCAAGTTCAGGGTCGAGGTGAAACGGTGATATCCCAGCACTGCTTTGACAGACTGACTAACGTCACACTCAGAATTCGAAAATGTGAGAGGGAGGAGGTGGCAGACAGGTACAAGAAACATGTCCAACCTCTGTAATCCCTCATCATGAGGAGGAGGAGGCGACCACGGCCTCCTTGTCTTACCTGAAGCAGGATTAGTCTAATCCTTAACCAATAGGAAGTCACTCGTGCATTATCCGTCCCTCCGTACCGAGACAGAAACGCTTTCGCATTCAACTCCGCTTTGGAGTAAGGCATGCGTACCACTATCAAAACTAGTTTAACTCAACTTGGTATCTGTGCAATGCTCTGACGCAAGGCGCCCCACTGATATTTCAAGTTTAACCACAAGGCTGTCAGTGATGAAACACTCCGCTTGTCTCAAAAGTCAGATTGAGCAAACATCATAGTTAAAACTCATGTCAAGTCTGTCCCCTTCATGAACCATAACCAGTGTTCAACAAGTTGACTCTAGGGTTGTAGCTATCGATTATTTTAGTAATTGCGTATTCTACCGATTATTCCATCGATAAGAAGTCATTTTCTTTATTAAAGAGAAATACTAAATATACAAGAGAAAATTGGTCTCTTAAAAATAGAAAATTTTTTAGAAATATTTTTAGTAAAATACACACACACACACACACACACACACACTCATTATTACATATATATATATATATATATATATATATATATATATACACACTACCGTTCAAAAGTTTGGGGTCAGTAAGACTTGTAATAGTCTTTAAAGAAGTCTCTTATGCTCATCAAGGCTGCATTTATTTGATTAAAAATATAGAAAAAAAACAGTAATATTGCAAAATGTTTTTACAATATAAAATAATGTTTTTTATTTTAACATACTTTAAAATAGAATTTATTCCTGTGATGAAAAGCTGAATTTTTATCAGCTGTTACTCCAGTCTTAAGTGTCACATGATCCTTCAGAAATCATTCTAATATGCGGATTTATTATTAGAATGATCAATGTTGGATAATATCAACAGTTGTGCTGCCAAATATTTTTTGGAACCTGTGATTTTTTTTTTCAGGATTCTTTCATGAATAACAAGTTTAAAAAGTACAGTGTTCATTCAAAATATAAATATTTTACAACAATTTAAATTATTTATTATTAACTTTTAATAAACTTTTAATTATTAACTTAATACATCCTTGGTGAATAAAAGTATTAATTTCTTAAAAAAAAAAAAATAAAAATGTACTGACCCCAAACTTTGAACGGTAGTGTATATATATATATATATATACACACACATACATACATACACACACACATACATATATATATATATATATATATATATATATATATATATATATATATAAGTTCTATATAAGTTCATTTATTTCAGTAATTTAACGTGTGAAACCTTAGAAAAATTGTGAAACTCGTGTATTAAATAAATTCAATGCACACAGACTGAAGTAGTTTAAGTCTTTGGTAATTGTGATAATTTTGGCTCACATTTAACAAAAACCCACCAATTCACTATCTCAACAAATTAGAATACTTCATAAGCTTAATAAAAAAATTTTTTAGTGAATTGTTGGCCTTCTGGAAAGTATGTGATCAGTCTGTGGCACTGATGAGGTGGTATGGAAGCCCAGGTTTCTTTGACAGTGGCCTTCAGCTCATCTGCATTTTTTGGTCTCTTGTTTCTCATTTTCCTCCTGACAATACCCCATAGATTCTCTATGGGGTTCAGGTCTGGTGAGTTTGCTGGCCAGTCGAGCACACCAACACCATGGTCATTTAACCGACTTTTGGTGCTTTTGGCAGTGTGAGCAGGTGCCAAATCCTGCTGGAAAATGAAATCAGCATCTTTAAAAAGCTGGTCAGCAGAAGGAAGCATGAAGTGCTCTAAAATTTCTTGGTGACTTTGGTTTTCAAAAAACACAGCAGACCAACACCACAACCACATTGCACCCCAAATCATCACAGACTGTGGAAACTTAACACTGGACTTCAAACAACTCGGGCTATGAGCTTCTCCATCCTTCCTCCAGAGTCTAGGACCTTGGTTTCCAAATGAAATACAAAACTTGCTCTCATCTAAAGAGGACTTTGGACCACTGGGCAATAATCCATTTCTTCCTCTCCTTAGCCCAGGTAAGACGCCTCTGACGTTGTCTGTGGTTCAGGAGTGGCTTAACAAGAGGAATACAACAACCGTAGCCGTGACATGTCTGTGTGTGGTGGCTCTTGATGCCTTGACCCCAGCCTCAGTCCATTCCTTGTGAAGTTCACCCAAATTCTTGAATCAATTTTGCCTGACAAGCCTCTCAAGGCTGCGGTTCTCTCGGTTGGTTGTACGTCTTTTTCTTCCACACAACTTTCTGTTAACATGCTTGGATACAGCACTCTGTGAACAGCCAGCTTCTTTGGCAATGAATATTTGTGGCTTACCCTCCTTGTGAAGGGTGTCAATGATTGTCTTCTGGACAACTGTCAGATCAGCTGATTGGCATGTCACCATATTCTAATTTGTTGAGATGAATTGGTGGGTTTTTGTTAAATGTGAGCCAAAATCATCACAATTAAAAGAACCAAAGACTTAAAGTACTTCAGTCTGTGTACACAGAATTTATTTAATACACAAGTTTCACAATTTGAGTTGAATTACTAAAATAAATTAACCTTTCCACGACATTCTAATTTATTGAGATACACCTGTATATGCCAAATTACATTCAAAATGCAAATACAAATATATCAATAATAATAATAATAATAATATATATAAATAAAAATACAAAAACCAATTTCATGTTACTTTTGAAAAAGGTAAACATTACAACCTAAAACAAAGGCATAAGTCAAGAAAATGAGGCATTGAGATGTTTAATTCAGTTCAGAGGGACATGAATGCATTTAACTTGCAGTTACAAATGCATAAATAATATTTTGTTATTTTAAACGAAATATCGAATACTAATATTTACATGTATTTTTAAAATGAAGATACTTTAAATGTAAAATTAATACTGCCAGTAGGTGCCAGTAGGTCACTGTTAAGTAAGTGAGTCATTGCGATTGAACTGAATCATTTAACGGATGATTCATTCAAGAACGAAACACCATCACGTTGCTCAAAGACACAACACAGTGCTGTGGCTGTGTTTGGAATGGTTATTTGTTGGCAAAATAAAGCAAAAACAGGCAATATACTGTCTAAAACGTAAGTCTCTTAATATTAACTTACTGTTTATTGATGAACTGTTGCATAAAATCAGTATCACATTTTTGATCATGCTGAGGCACTCTTCATTTGATATTCACTAACTATCTAACTTTCTGTGTCACAGAGAGAATGAGACAATCAACATATGGCACTTAGTCTTTCACAAAACATAGCTAACTTAGGGACATCATAACTAACCACCATTAATTTACGGTGTTAAATATGTCCAGCGTTTATCGGTTTGTGCGTCGGTAATAATGGTCCGTGGGGGAAACAAAAATTTGCCTAGATGATTTTTCGTATTCGAGTTACTCGAGGAATCGTTTCAGCCCTAGTTGACTCGTTACATAAACATTTTCGGTTGAAGCTACACACACACCTAATGAAATGCATTTCATTGACGAGGCCTCATAGAAATGAGAGACCATATTGACTCGACATCTCATTACGTTTTCATTAAAAACCACCGCGCCATCAGCGGTAGCGTCTGCGAGACTAAATGGATACAAATACTGACGGATGAGAGAGAAAAAAAAAACACATTTTGCCCTTGCAAGGTGGTGTAGCCAACACAGAGCATTAGATATGCCTTTCATTTATACCGATTTAATTATGCAGACCATCAGAAAGTGTTTCTGAAAGTTTTTTTCACCCTCAGGGCGCACCTTTATTATAGCGAACCCTTTGGAAATTGGTCTGCCAGTCTAATTAAAATAGAAAAACTGATTACGGTCAGACAATTAGGCTTTTCTTCTGTTTTATTTTAAACACTTTTAATACCACAAGACAGTGACGCAAGCAGCATGCTAATCTCTCTTGTCTTTCTTACTCTCTGTGAAAGCAGTAATATTGTGAAATATTATTACGAGTTAAAATAACTGGATATATGTTAAAATGTAATTTATTCCTGTGGTGCAAAGCTGAAATTTCAGCATCATTATTCCAGTCTTCAGTGTCACATGATCCTTCAGAAATCATCCTAATATGCTGATTTTCTGCTCGAGAAACATTTATACACACACACACACACACACACACACATATATATATATATATATATATACACACACATATATACATATATATATATATATATATATATATAGTTTTCAGTGTTAAGTAAAACTAATAAAACTAGTTTTGAAAAAGTTTTACAATTAAAATAAAGCTAAAACAAAATAAAATATTAAATGGAACTTCAAAATGTTGCACTGGCATCTAATTGAAATAAAATAAGTTTAAATTGGAATACCAACATTACTAAAAATAAAACAGAAATAAAATTAAATTAAATTTAAAAAGAAAAACAGAATAAATATATTAGCTGGAACTTAGAAATCTTAGAAATATCTTGGCAACTAATTGAAATAAAAGTAAGTTGGAGTTTTGCAGTACTACAGTTATTAAAAATAAAATAAAATAAAGCAAAACTGAAATAAAATTTAATTAAATCTAAAAAGAAAAGAATATATATATTAGCTAGAACATAGAAATCTTAGAAACACCTTGGCAAAAATAGGAATAAAAGTAAGTTGAAGTTTTGAATAAAATAAAAAAAATAAAATAAAATAAAGCAAAACTGAAATAAAAATAAAATTACAGCTAAAGAGAAAAATCAAAATAAATATATTAGCTGGAACTTACAAATCTTAGAATCACCTCAACAACTAATTGAAATTAAAGTAAGTTGAAGTTTTGAAGTAACATTTTGACTAAAATGACTAAAAATAAAATAAAATAAAACTAAAATAAAATTAAGTAAAAAGAAAAATAAAATAAATACATTAACTGGAACTTAGAAATCTTAAAACTACCTTGGCAACTAACTGAAATAAAAGTTGAAGTTTTTAAGTACTAAAAATAAAATAAATTTACTGTCACTTTTGATCAATTTAATGCATCCCTGTTTAAGAAAAATATTTATTTTTTCCCAACAAAAAATAAATAAATAAAATCTGACCCTAAACCTTTAAAATGGCACAGTGTAAATATTCCATTTCAATATTATGCACTGATATTTTGCTGCATGCAAATGAAAATGATTAAACTGTTTGGTTGAAAGGATGAAAAAAAATTTAAATAAAAAAATAAAAAAAAATAAAAAACATTAATACATTTCAGATGAAAAACATTTTTTTTTTAACTATAACCTTATTAGCATATCAGTGTGAAACTACTGATATTCTAAAAACAAGGTGACTGTTTGTTAAAACACTTTTCTTGTAACCTGTATGCCAAATTCTAATTAGAAATCCATAATCATACACACCAGCAGGGGGCAGCCTGTGTTCTCTCACAGCGGACTGCTGAACCTATTAGCTCAGTTCATAAATCAAGTCTAGCATCATTAAATCTTGATTTTGTCTGTATCAACACTATAATGTGTGCTTTCACATAGCTGCCATCGTATTTCACCCAATTATACGCTGCTAATATTGAACATTGACATTGCGGCTTGACATGGAACAACAAATCGTTCCCTAATTATAAGGAATTACAAAGTAAGCTTCTGTGCAAAAGTTTAGGAAGAGAAATGGAAGAACTCACAGAGCTGTCTGCAGATGTGGCTCCTGAGTGCGTCACTAATGCTAATTAGCTTACGCAAGGTTATGTAATTTTCAATCTGCACTGCAGTCCAGGTCAAAAGCTGGGGGTCCCTATGAGAACGTGTTCATGTGGAGGGAACACACGGGAGGTGTGGAGCGCCGTGGCGCAGTACAGTGATGTTACGTAAGGTAGGATGCTCCTCAAGGGATTGGAGTGAAGAACGAATCAAAGAATGAGTGCAGGATCCACCGGGACGCAGATAGACAATTAATGGCGAATGAAGTTTAATGAGGCTTCGTAATGAGTTGTGAACGCCTTTATACTCATATAAAGAAAAGAGACAGATACACGGAGGGTTCACAATGCTTTTATAAGAACGACAGCATCAGAAAAAGTAATGCTTCGCTTTCTAACTACAGCTGCATATGATGAGGTTTGATTTGCCATGATGCATCAGGGAACGTGAAAGGAAAATTGCACTCATTTACCTTTTTGATACTTGTTCCTGGTCTTACTGTAAATTATTTCTCAAAGCACTTTATTTGAAATAAAAAATAAATAAAAAATAACACTTTTTATGAATAAATACAAATCTGAAACTGTAAAACAAAATGTAAAAACGTCTGACCTAATCAAAAAAGATGATATCATCAAATCAAAATTATTTTGATTCCTTTTTAGTGTCAGTGTAGTTGGTGTTAATTAAAACTAATTAGAAATAGTTTTAAATTAAAATAAAATAAAATAAAATAAAATAAAATAAAATATTTGATGAAACTTGCAAACGTTGCATTGGCAACTCATTGAAATAAAAAAAAAAGTTTGTTAGAATACCAACATTACTAAAAGTAAAACTGAAATAAAAAATAAAATGAAAGCTAAAGAGAAAAATAAAATAAATCTACTAATGGGAACTTAGAAATCTTAGAAATACCTTGGTACTTAATTTTTTGAAGTTTCGGAGTGCTAAAATTATGAAAACTGGAAAAAAAAAAAAAAAACTAAACTAAATTTTTAAATAAATATTAAATTAAATTAAAATAAGGCTGAAATAAAGTTCAAATAAATAAAATAAAATAAAATGAAATGTTTTTGAAGTTTTACGAAAATTACGAAAACTGGAAATAAAACAAAACTGAAACTAAGTGAAAATAAAAAATGAAATTAAAATAAATTAAATATTAAATTACATAAAAATAAAATAAAGCTCAAATTAAGCTCAAATAAAATAATATAAAAATAAAATAAAATAAAAAAAATATTTGATTGAACTTGGAAAAGCTGCCTATATACGCTGTATATAAGTATACGCTGACATACTGAAACTACTAAAACTAAAACAAAAATAAAATTAAAAGCTAAAGAAAAATATATATATATATATATATATATATAGATTCTTAGAAATATATTAGAAATCTTAGAAATACCTTAAATAACTGAAATAAGTTTTGAAATACTAAAACTGAAAATAAAATGAAATAAAATAAAACGAAATAAAATATTAGATGCAACTTGGAAACACTGCGTTGGCAACTAATTCAAATAAAATTTAAAGTTTAAGTTGGAATACCAACATTACAAAAAGTAAAACGGAAAAATAAAATAAATGCATTACCTGGAACCTAGAAATCTTAAAAAATACAAACTATTTGAAATAAAGTTTTGAAATATTAAAATGACTGAAGCTGAAAATAAAATAAAACTGAAACTAAACTAAACTAAAATGAAACTAAACTAATATTAAATTAAAGATGGAACTTAGAAATTACTAAAAGTAAAACTGAAATAAAAATAAAATTTAAGCTAAAGAGAAAAATAAAATAACAAATGTTAGAAATACATTGGCAACTAACTGACATAAAAGTAAGAGGTTTTGAAGTTTTGAAGTACTAAAATTACTAAAACTAAAAATAAAATAAAACTGAAAATAAAATAAAAAATGTAATTAAATTAATAAATTAAATATTAAATTAAAGATGGAACTTAGAAATGCTGCAACTAATTTTAAGTTGGTATACTAAAATTACTACTGCCCATTCTGCCCTCCATCTTCCATTGCCCATCCAAACAGGAAGTTCTGCCCACAAACCCTCCTCATTGGCTGATCCAGAAACAAACAGATCACAAATAAAGCTTCAGGAAGTCCTCTTACAAATGGCTCACTTCGTTTTCCTCTGAGCTAAACTGGGATAAAAGCAAGCAATTTAACATCACAAGAATTACACGCTTCACCTCTGACAGCAGCTTCCTGAAAAAGCACGCAAATCTGCTTTCCCGGTCACTTCCTGGTCTGAATTACGTCCTTCTGGCGGGGGCCCGGCAGCAGACGCATCATGGGTTCAGACACCAGATTTAGCCCCACTACTGTCAGCCTGCTATTTGGGCCACGCTGATGACTAGGTGTTGAACGGGTGACTAAAGCGCTGGAAACCATGCTAATGGAATGGAATGACTCAGCGGAGGAGCGAACTCGCACACACACAAACGCAGCGACGTCACGTCACGGTAACCTTCCTCCTCGCCGGTATCAAGAGGCCACGTTAAACCGTTTCACTACAATCTCTATATGATGTTAAAGCTGGAGCGTGTCATCTTTTCAGTGTTAAAATATGCTTGTAATATGCAGGGATAAGTAAAAGTAAGCCATTTGTAGGCCCATCACATCACACTGAACGCACAATATGTTTAGTCATTAATAATGATATTTTTATATAACCAGTTCAGTAATATTCAAAGAGCTGTCAAAACATGAAATTGAATATATTTTGATAATATATTTATATACTGATTTATATTTTCATGTATCATTTAATTATGGATATATATTAAAATATTCTACTGAATGCAAGAAACATTTAGTTATGGATCACTGTTAGTATCAGCTACATTCAGTTATGAATATCTCAAAATATATTAATTTTTCAACTATTTGAATGCACTAGTTACTTGTTGCACATTATATAATAATAATAATAATAATAGTAAATATAGCTGCAAGCAGCAATTGCGGGGCCAAGCACAACAGAGGCAGAATGAGGAGCTAAGCATGCAAGGAGCAACAGACCGACTGTAACAATGAGTAACTAAAGTCATTTTAGGATGATATCAGTTAAAATGGCTGAAAAATCATAAATACAACTAATAACATAATTTAATGGCTTATCACTTTTGACCAATAAGTGGTGCTGTTTTCAAATTGATGTGATGTGTTCCGTGTGAGGTCACAATGACACACACAAATTTTGGTGTCATTATGCCAAAGCTTTACAGAGATACAGCCTCAGAATCATTTTGGCATCAAGCCTAAAATCTGTAGTGGCGCTGTACGAAAATGGTTTACTCTATCAACACGAAATCCATAACTTTGAGTCAGGACAGTCCGAAGATGATCTGACTCAATTTTGGTGAAAATCTGATCAGCGGTCTAGGAGGAGTACAAACAAGTAGGTTTTGTACATTAATCAAAATGGCGGAAAGGAAGTTCGGCCAAGTATGGTATAATTGGTATGTATGTTGTCGGCATGACCCAAGGAATATTTTGAGACCGGTTTTATTACATTAGGCTAATGCAATCACAAGTTATTAGCATTTTTGGAAATTTCATTGTTAATGTTTAATGAATGGTGTATTACTTCTGACCAATAGGTGGCACTGTAACCAAATTGATGTGGCGTGGTCAGTGCGAGGTGACAATGGCACGTATAAAACTTGGTGTCAATATTTCAAATGTTTGCAGAGATACAGCCTCAGAGGTAGTTTGGCATCTTTCCAGCAAATTCGTTGATGCGTTAAACGAAAACCGTTTCGTATATCGACACGAAATCCATAACTTTTTGTCAGCATGACCTGAAGATGATCTGAGTCAAATTTGGTGAAGATCGGACTAACGGTCTAGGAGGAGTTCGAAAAAGTAGGTTTTCAACATGAATCAAAATAGCGGACAGGAAGTTCGGCCAAAATTGACAAAATTGGTATCGGTGTTCTCAGCATGACCGAAGGAATCTATCAAAATCAGTTTTATTTCAATAGGCTAATGTACGCAAAAGTTATTAGCATTTTTCGAAATTTCGTTATAACTTTTGACCACAAGGTGGCGCTGGCCCAAAAATTTTTATGTACATTCAGGGCATGGTGCCGAACATTTTTGTAATTAATGTCGAAACGATACGCTAATCTGTTCTCAAGATACAGCATTTTAAAGCTAAATTCAAAATGGCCGACACCCAAAATGGCTGACATGGGAAAATTGGATATGGTTCGACTCGGTATGACACACCGAATCTAAAGAGACCAGTTTTGTGATTTTTGGACAAATCATTCAGACATTATAAAGAAAAATAGCCAAATAGCCAAATATCTCCTGACCACTAGGGGGCACTGCACCGAAACACTGCAGTTAGCCTCAGGTCATGCTTGTTATAACACACACCAAGTTTGGTGTCATTATGTCAAAGCTTTACAGAGATACAGCCTCAGAGTCATTTTAGCATCATGCCTCAAATTTGTAGTGGCGCTGTACAAAAACGGTTTTGTCTATCGTCACAAAATCCATAACTTTTTGTAAGCACAGTCTGAAGATGATTTGAGTCAAATTTGGTAAAAATCGGACCAACAGTCTAGGAGGAGTTCGAAAAAGTAGGTTTTAAACATTAATCAAAATGGCGGACAGGAAAGTCGGCCAACTTTGGTATATTTGGTATGTATGTTGTCGGCATGACCCAAGGAATGTTTTGAGACCAGTTTCATTACAATGGGCTAATGTAATCAAAAGTTATTAGCATTTTTGGAAATTTCATTATTAATGTTTAATGAATGGTGTATTACTTCTGACCAGTAGGTGGCACTGTTACCAAATTGATGTGGGTGGTCAGTGTCAGGTGACAATGGCACATATAAAATTTGGTGTCAATATGTCAAAGGTTTGCAGAGATACAGCCTCAGATGTAGTTTGGCATCTTTCCAGCAAATTCATTGATGCGCTAAACGGAAACCGTTTTGTATATCGACACGAAATCCGTAACTTTTTGTCAGCATGACCTGAAGATGATCTGAGTCAAATTTGGTGAAGATCGGACTAACGGTCTAGGAGGAGTTCGAAAAAGTAGGTTTTCAACATGAATCAAAATGGCGGACAGGAAGTTCGGCCAAAATTGACAAAATTGGTATCGGTGTTCTCAGCATGACCGAAGGAATCTATCAAAATCAGTTTTATTTCAATAGGCTAATGTACGCAAAAGTTATTAGCATTTTTCGAAATTTCGTTATAACTTTTGGTCACAAGGTGGCGCTGCACCCAAACTTTTTGAGTACTGTCAGGGCATGGTGCCGAAGACACATAACAAGTTTCGTAACGATACGTCAATGCGTTTGTAAAATATAGCATTTTTGGACAATATTCAATATGGCCGACACCCAAAATGGCTGACATGGGAAAATTGGACTCGGCATGATGCACCGAATCTGAAGAGACCAGTTTTATGATTTTTGGCCAAACTATTCAGAAGTTATAAGCAAAAATAGCCATTTTTCATATCTCCTGACCACTAGGTGCCACTGCTCTGAAACCCTGCAGGTTGTCTTAGTTAATGCTTGTTATGACACACACCAAGTTTGGTCTCAATACACCAAACCGTTGCGTAGATATAGTCTTACATCAATTTTTGCGTGCTTTTCGTACAATTCATTAACGCGTAAATCGAGAACGGTTTGACTAATCAACTTGAATTCCATAACTTTTTGCCAGCATGGTCTGAAGATGATCTGAGCCAATTTTGGTGAAAATCAGACAAACCGTCTAGGACGAGTTCGAAAAAGAATAAAAATTTATAGAAAAAAAACTAAACCTTATGATTTTTGAATTTTGAACTTAATTCGACTCGGCATGAGCCAAGGATTCAGAGGAAAATTTTGATTCTGTGCCTTACGGTTCAAAAGTTATTAGCATAAAATTATTGAAATTTTGGACAGGTGGTGGCGCTAGAGAGTTTGAGTTAGAGACTCCAAACTTGCTATGGTCAATGACGGGACAGTCCACTATCAGTGTGCCAAATTTCACAACTTTCCCGCAATCGGTTCTATGGGCTGCCATAGACTCAAGAGCGGAAGAAACGGAAGAAGAAGAATAATAAGAACGCCAACGGATACAATAGGTGCCATCGCACCTTCGGTGCTTGGCCCCTAGTAATTAATTTATTATTTAATTCAATATTCAAATGTCAAAAATAACTGTTCAGATACATTCAGTTATAAAACATTCTATAATATTAACAGTAATAATATTTATTATTTATTAAAAACTTAAATATAAAAATGACAGACATAAAATATCTAAAAATAATAGCAATAATATTTAATATTTAAAACAATATTCAATGTCATATAATAATATATATAATAACACATTTAATTCAATATTCAAATGTAATAAAAAGTGATTTACATAAAATATTATATAATTCTAATAACAATATTTAATTTAATATTTAAATGTCACAAAATAAATTAATTATATAAAACATAAATTATTATATAAAATAATAGCAATAAAATTTAATTCAATATTCCAATGACATAAAAATAACTGCCATAAAATATTATATAAAATTATATATATATATATATGTATAGTAACTGTTTAAATGCACTAGTAATCTGTTGCACATTATATAATTATATTAATAGCAATAATAAACATATATTTAATTCACTATTCAAATGTCATAAAAATAACTGACATAAAATATTATATAATAACAGTAATAATATTCATTTAATTCAATATTCAAATGCCAAAAAATAACCGACATAAATATTATATAAAAATAATAGCAATAATATTTAACTCATTATTCAAATGTCATAAAAATAACTGACATAAAAATAAAATGAATTGAATGCAATCTGAACGTAAGCGTAACAATGTACTATTATTAATGCTTACGATTTACCACGGTTCAGTGATAGTTTCAGATTATATTATATAAAATATATTTTAAAAATTATATATATATATATATAAATTTAAATACAAAAAAAATGGTTAATGGCAAAGAAATGTCAACAAATGTCCACATAAAACACAAAAGAGCATTATATTTATAGAAAAAGTACCATGGTATTTACATAACATATACCATAAAAAACGCTGTGGTGGATTCCACAATTGTGGTAATGTCATGTTACTTCTGAAGCACCTCAATGTGCTATTCAGGCACTGTGGTATAGGAATGGTACACGATTATTACAATTACATCATGGTAGGTGAATGTACTGTAAGGTACTTCAAAGAATAATATGGCAGTATCATCAGAGCAGTGGTATGTTTTGATGGTAATACCAAAGTACTCTTTGTAAGCCTATAGTCTATAGTTTTGTGCTCTTATGAGGGTCACAATGACACTACATTTGATCTAAATCACACACACATACATAAGAGCATCCCAGCTGAACTCTTCCTTCAGGCCATAACTGCTCCTCCCTGCCTCCATCACCATGACAGCATGCATCAAAATGGCTGGCCGTTTCCATGGGACCAAAAAGAGAGTGTGCTGGAATTTTAAGGACCTCCACTGAGCTCCATGAATGAATAAGAGCTAGTCAAATTTTCATAGGTAACAAGGGTGACAAGAACCTTCAGGATGACAACGATGACCTCACATGTAGTTAAGCCACACACAAACTGGGACAAAATTAGTTAAAGTCAAGACAAACTCATATTTTACTGGGAAAATGAACAACCCGCCCCCTTCAGCAGAGACGCTGATGAAGAGTGGACAGTTCTGTGATTGACAGCTGCACAGGCCAATCACAGCAACTGTCAGAATCAAAGGCTATAAATGACAAACCTGCACAAAAAAATGAAACTGAAATGAGGCAGAAATAAAATATATCAGATAATAAATAAACGTAAATGTAAACTAGAAATGTTGCCTTGGCAACTTTGTGACATAAGTAAAAGCTCTATAATTACTAAAGTGAAAATAAATAAATAAACACATACAAAAAAATACACAAAAGCACATAATGCACTTACCAGAAATGTAAAAAATAAAATAAAAAAAGTAATATTTTGAAAAAAATAAAATAAAATAAAAATGGCAAAAAAAAACACATAATTTAATTACCAGAAATTTAAAAAATAAAATAAAAAAAGTAAAATTTTGAAAAAAGAATAAAAACAACAAACACACATTATATAATTACTAGAAATTAAACTAATTAAAATAAAATCAATAACATTTTAAAAAAGAATAAAAACGACAAAAGCACATAATATAATTACTAGAAATTAACATACATTAAATTAAAAATAGTAATAATTTGAAAAAAGAATAATAATGACAAAAGCACATAATATAATTACTAAAAATTAAACAAATTAAAATAAAATGAATAATATTTTGAAAAAAAAGAAGAAATATGACAAAACCACATAATATAATTACTAGCAATTAAAATAAAAATAGTAATATTTTGAAGAAAAAAAGAAAAATGACAAAAGCACATAATATAATTACTAGAAATTAAACAACTTAAAATAAAATAGCAACACTTTGAAAAAAGAGAAAAAATGACAAAAACAAATAATTACTAGAAATTAAACATGAATTAAAATAAAGTAATATTTTGGAAAAAAAAGAAAAAAAAAAGACAAAAGCACAATATAATTACTAGGAATTAAAATAACAAAAAAACAAAAATGACAAAAGCAGATAAAATAATTACTAGAAATAAATATGAATTAAAATAAAGTAAAATTTTGAAAAAAATAAAAAAAGACAAAAGCACATAATTTAATTACTAGAAATTAAACATAAATTAAAATGAAAATATTAATATTTTGACCAAAAAAAATAAAAAGTATGAAAGAATAAAATAATTACTAGAAATTAAACAAATTAAAAAAAAAATAGTAATATTCTGAAAAAAAAAAAAAAAGAATAAAAATGACAAGCACAATTACGAGAAAAAACATTTAAACGTAAAAATTAGGTTAATATGTATATTTGTTTATATTCTAACACACACTGAAGACTGGAGTAAAGATGCTGAAAATTTAATTTTGCATCACAGGAATAAATTACGTTTTACAATATATTCAAATAGAAAATAGTTACTTAACAATATTACTGTATTTACTGTATTTTTGATCTGAAAAATGAAGCCTTGCTAAGCAGAAGGAACTTCATTGAAACCATTTAAAAATGTTGAAAAGTATTCATTCTCTGTACTCTCTATACAAATATTGTTATATCTGCTGTATGCTGAGAGAGAGATGGACAGAAGACGGCAGACTGGTGATGTCGCAGTAGTAGAGAAGCGCTCTTGAGAACGCGTGGGTGTCGAGCTTTTTAAAATGCAGCTGCTCCACCAACTTGCACACGTCACAATTCCTCTACTGCAGAGAAAATCATAGGTTTGAGCGTATCTGTGGGAGGCGGGGTGGAGAGAGAGAGACGTATTACAGACGCCGCTCTCTCTCTCTCTCGCTCATTTACTCTCCAAAAACAAGCTCGTGGATTCACCTCACGCTTGTGTAAAAAAAGAGACCTTACAAACACAGATTATTAAATGTCATTTTTCAGTAAGCGTAACGTGTCAGAGCAAACCAGAACAATCGAAGGAGGACCACCAGGCACTCAAGTGAACAGCGAAATCCCAAAAGAAGGCCAAAGATGTTTGGAAAGATATTTCCCCGAGAGATCACTATCAGAGGAGGAAGAGTTCACACAAAAATACAGCAATGTTTACTCACTTTTTTATTGTTTCCAAACCAATATGCTGTTATTTTCTGAACATACTACATGGTTCACAGTGAGCAAGGCTGTCAAAAAAAGACCTAATAAATTGTAAGGATAATATATTCATATTTTACATATTTATTTATTTATTAGAAACAACATTAAATATATTATTGTTAATAATAATATTAATTATAATATATTAATATTATTAATTATATAATAATTATAATAACACTGATTAATATAAATATTATGAAAATATGCATTTATAATATTATTATTAATAACAACATACAATAACAAAAATTACACTTTAATATGTAGATATGCTGTATATACACATACTTATATAATTAATAATTATAATAAAAACAGTGGTCAGCTATTACTATTAATTTATATTTATTATAATAAATAATATTAATTAAAACGAATCATGTTATTAGAGGCAATAACACTTACATGTAATATCTAGTATAATAAAAATGTATTATTATTATTCATTATAATATTATTATTTTACTTATTTTTATCAGAAATATTATAAAAACTCTGGTTAATCTAAATTAATATTACCAGTAATATATATAATTTATAATATATATATATATATATATTATTATTATTATTATTAATTATTAATAGAAATACTGTATATACACATACTTATGTAATTAATAATTAGATTACGAATTATTAATTAATTGGATTATTATATTATGAATTGTTAATAGTTAGTTAGATTATTATAAATAGTAATATTTAGTATCAGAAATGAAAACAGTGACTAGAAACCTATTACTATTAATTTATATTTATTATAATAAATAAAATGAATCATGTTATCACAGGTGATCACTTATACATAATATTTAGTATAATAAAAATTAGGAAAATACACACACACACACACACACACACACACACATAATCTAATTATTATTATTACTATTATTATTATTAGAATTCCTATTATTAGAATATTATTATTTTATTTATTTTTACCATAAATATTAATTATAAAAACACTGGTTAACTTTATTAATTATTAAACACTGGTTAGTTATTATTAATAATACATTATACAATAATAGCAATTACACTTATATATAGAAATCATCTGCTGTATATACACATATTTATGTAATTAATAATTAGATTACAAATTATTAATTAATTTGATTATTATAAATAGTAATATTTAGTATCATAAATGTAACAAATAAATATTAAGTGATAACCTCCCTTAGTCAAACTGGTCATCTTGTATTGAAACAATATGAGGGTGAGTACATGACAGAACTGTCTTTTTTATGAACTTTCCTTTTAAGTGGGTTGAGAAATAGTCAAAAAGAGAGGGAGAGAGAAGGGAACTCTGGGAGTCCAGCCAGAGGATCAGGGAGGAGAGGGTGAGCTGAGCAGCATTAGCAGGCGAGCGTAGGCTCACAGATCGCTCCTCAATGCTCTTAAGATGCCGTGGGCCGCTCCACTGCTCCAGTAACAGCCCTCACAAACACAGCCAGAAATCACTGCCCTGCATCCACACATCACACGCCTCAAATCAAACACTCGCTCTTCAAATGACAAGCGCACAGTTTTTGAAAATGTCATAAATGTCACTATGTGATGCTGGTTATGGGCCTCAGAACCATCCACCTGGCTAATATAACAAGTTCATCATTAGATATTAAAATGAGATTACAAACGCTTAGATATGTTCTTTTCTCTTACGTTCCACAGCAAAGCTCCCAAAAATAGCACTGTAATCGGGAAGCAGCAACAGCGTAATTCTGCCTTTTCTCCCGAATCCTGTTCCTCCCACACACATTAACACACAATGAAAACGGGAACCTCATTGTAGGCCTCAAGACAGCTTTCATACGCCACAATGTAGCTGGATCCAACCAGCAGCGCTAATTTTACCACTAGCTGCGTAGCGGGCCTGGACGTGTCTAAATAAAGGGTTTGCAAGCCACACTTTGGGTCATTTAGTGCTTTTACATATAAAGTGATGGTGATTGCCCTGCATTTAAATCAAATATACACAATGTCACTTCATACTTATGGTTGAATCCAAACGTCCTTTCAACAATCGGAAAGTCCTGTTGCGTAAACAATCACATCATGTAATTATAGTGTAGCCGCGGTGTATGTTTAGCACTGCGAATGGTGTCACAGTCAGAAATAAGCCACACAAATCGACCTCTCGGGGTGACGTTCTGAAACGTGAAAAAAGATGATAAAAAAAGACCAGATTTTATGAAGCAAAGCAGGTTTGAGGTTGTGATGCAGCAGTTAATGCAGTAAAATAAAATAAAATAAAATAAAATAAAAGGTTAGCTCCAACAGCTACTGTGAAATTAAATATATAAGACAAAAAATTATAAAACAATAAAAAATTCAGGGAACTCCTACAGTTTTAATTAAAGCTGTAAAATAGAATAAAATAATAAAAAGTTATAATAATAAAATAATGAAATGACACACAAGACAAGTTGTAACATAAATAAAATGTTAGGTAACTAAAACAGTTACTGTAAAATGAAGTAGATAAGACAATAAAAAAACAATAAAAAAATAAAAAATAAAATAAAATTCAAGTAATTCAATTAAAGTTGTAAAATAATAAAATACAATACGATTTAAATTTTAAAATAATAAAATAATGAAATGGTACATATAAGACAAAAATAAATAAAATTCTAGGAAACATCTACAGTCAAGTTGTATCAAAATATATAAAATGTACAAAATATATGTTAAATAGAAACTAATAAAATAAAATAAATACATACATATATAAAAACTAAAAAAAAAACCTATTAAATAAAATAACAAATAAACTAATAAAATACAATAATTATTTAAAAAACATTAATTACAAATTAAATAATAATATAATAAATAAAATAAAATAAAAATAAAACAATAAAATAAAATAAATACAAATGTTCAGGTAACTCCAGCAGCTGCTGGAAAATGAAATATATAAGACAAAAATAATAAAATAATACAAACATGAAATAATAAAATACAATAACTACAAAAAACAAAAATAAATAAATAAATAAAATAAAATAACAAAAAAATAATAAAATACAATAAATATATAAAGAAAATGAAATAAAAAAAAAATACAATGAAATAAAAGTTCAGGTAACTCCAACAGCTGCTTTAAAATGAAATAAATAAGACAAAAATAATAAAATAATAAAATAAAAATAAAATTCAGGTAACTCCTTCAGTTTCAATAAAATTAAAAAATAACATAACATAACATAAAATAAATGTACAATAAAAACTATTAAAAATAAAAACATTAAATAAATTAAAAATAACAATAATAAAATAAAAAATAAATAAATAATTAAATTAAAAAAATTAATAAATAAAATAAAATAACTGTCCACTGTAAAAACAGTGCTGTAACTTGAAGATCGTTCAGAGAAATATGGCAAGAGGAACTGACAGGGCTAGACAAATGTTTAGTTATCATGTCTGAGTTTACAGATGACCTCTGCAGGCCTCGCTGATCCATGGAAGAAAAACAGCTGAGATGATCCTGCAATGAATCACATTTCCCAAAGGAGCCAAGCACACCACAGACTGCTAATGTTATTATGAATCAGACTGACATTACAAAGTAAACCCCGCATCTGTCTGCGCTCAACAGCTATTCTCTTACCCACCATTAAAAAGTTTCCTGAGACACTCAAAACAAATTGCATAATTCTTACAAAAGTTTTCCTGAAAGACATACAAAAAAGGCTTTGGCATCTCTTTAGGTCTCCACTTTTACTTGCCCATTTTATTGTCCAAAAGGTAACAATCTGAGATATCATTCATGCCTGTAGCTCTAAGTTAACAGCAAAACACACAACAACACAAAGGCCTATGCATTATTCAAACATTTGCACCTTATGACACACACAAAGAGGAGAAAAAGAGGAAAAAAAAGTGTGGGAAAAATACCTTTCCCTTTACCAGCAGCTTACCTTCCTCTACAGCCTTACAACACTCTAAAGCCTTAAATCTCCTACAGAGATGGCTAATCGAGGCTTTCCATCAAATGGCATGACCTTAAATCAGTGACCGGAGCTGAATTCTCACGTCTTTGCTTGGCTAGACTAGTCCAGACATTCAGTTCAGATCAACAGGCCAGATACCTGGCAAGAGATAAAAAACTACTACAGATAAAATAAAATAAAATAATAAAATAAAATAAAACGTTCAGCTAACTAACAAATAAAAAGCAAAATAATAAAAGAAAATTTAATTAAACTAAAATAACAAAATAAGTTCAGGTAACTAATACATAAAATAAAAAAATAAAATACAATAAAATAAAAACATTCAGCTAACTAATAAATAAAAAGCAAAATAATTAAATTAAATTAAATTAAAATAGCAAAACAAGTTCAGGGAACTAATAAAATAAAATAAAATAAAATAAGTTTAGGTAACTAATAAATAAATAGAATGAAATAAAATAAAATTTCAGGTAAATAATAAATAAAAAGCAAAATAAAAGAAAATTAAATTAAAATAAGTTCAGGTAACTAATAAAATAAAATAAAATAATAAAATAAAATAAAATAAAATCGTTCAGCTAACTAATGAATAAAAAGCAAAATAAAAGAAAATGAAATTAAAATAAATTAAAATAAGTTTAGGTAACTAATACATAAAATAAAAAAAAAAGTTCAGGTAACTAATAAAATAAAAATAAAATAAGTTCAGGTAACTAATAAATAAATAAAATTAAATAAAATTTCAGGAACTAATAAATAAAAAGCTAAATAATAAAAGAAAATTAAATTAAAATAAGTTCAGGTAAATAATAAAATAAAATACAATAAAATAAAAATGTTCGGCTAACTAATAGATAAAAAGCAAAATAATACAAGAAAATTAAATTAAATTAACAAAATAAGTTTAGGTAACTAATACATAAAAAAACAGGTTCAGGTAACTAATAAAATAAAATAAAATAAAATAAAATAAAAAGTATTACCAATCATGTGACACTGAAGACTGGAGCAATGATGCTGAAAATTCAGTTTTGCATCACAGGAATAAATTAGATTTTAAAATATATTCAAATAGAAAACAGTTGTTTTAAATTGTAATAATATTTCACATTTTTACTGTTTACTGTTTGATCACATAAATGCAGCCTTGGTGAGCAAAAAAAGAGCATTCAAGTCTTTAACCTTCTCCAGTGTTCTGAGGTTATAAAGCACCATCCAGGCTGGGTCTGTGTAGTCTGCAGGATGCTGTTGTGTCGTGATGCTGTTGATGACTACACACCGCTGCGTTTCTAATGTGTCATCGCTCAGCTGTATCCTTCCGTCTGATCCAAACATCTCTTACTGAGAACATGACTACCAATTCATTTCCTCTTCACCTCTACATCAGTCACTGACACGTGCACAAACACGCAGAACCAGACCAAACAGCCAGGAACCTCAAAACAGAAATTTGAATTCAACTGAAATCTTAAGATGCATCCAACCAGAGACACGGTTCAAAAGAGAGAGCGGAAGGAAGAAAGAACAGAAGATTGATTGAATGAAAACAAAGAACAACAAACAGGACTGCATGGTTCATTATAATAAAACCAAAATCATGCCCTATTGCAATTATCAAATTATTACAGATGTACTGTATATGTACACTCCCAAAAAGTTTTCGAACAGTTTCTAGTTTCTTATTTATTCATATTTTTATTTTAGAATTTCAAGAAAAGAAAAAAAAAAAAAAACAAGAAAAAAAAAGAAAATGAGTGCAAAAATACGTAAAATAGAAACTAATACAATAAAATAAATATAAAAAAACGAAAAAACGAAACAAAAAATTAAAATAAACAAATAAAATACAATAAAAATAAAAAGCAAAAAAAAAAAAAACATACAAATTAAATAAAATACAAAATAAAATATAAAATAAAATAAAATAAAATAAAATAAAATAAAATAAAATAAAATAAAATAAAATAAAATAAAATAAAATAAAAGGTTAGGTAACTCCAACAGCAACTGTAAAATTAAATGTATAAGACAAAATTATAAAACAATAAAGGAAAAAAAAAAAGAAAATTCAGATAACTCCTACAGTTTCAATTAAAATTGTAAAATAAAATAAAATAAAATAAACAATAAAAAAGTTATAATAATAAAATGATATAAGACAAAAACAAATAAAATTCTGGTAACTCCTACAGTTGAGTTGTAAAATAATAATAATAATAATAATAATAATAATAATAATAATATGTAAAATAGAAACTAAAAAAAATAATATAAATATAAAAAAAAAAAAATACAACACAACAAAACATACAAATTAAATAATAAATTAAAATAAAATAAAATAAAATAAATAAAATTCAGGTAACTCCTACAGTTGAGTTGTTAAAAAAAAATAATAATAAAAATATGTAAAATATAAACTAAAAAAATAATATAAATATTTAAAAACAAACAAACAAACAAAAAAATACAACACAACAAAACATACAAATTAAATAATAAATTAAAATAAAATAAAACTGCTGTAAAATAAAATATATAAGACAAAAAAAATAAAACAATAAAAAATAAAATATTCAGGTAACTCCTTCAGTTTCAGTTAGAGTTAGAATAAAATAAATGTAAAATAAAAACTATTAAAAATAAAATAAAATAAATATAAAAACCAAAAATAAAATAAAAACACTGAGTTTAAACGACTCAGTGACTCACTCATTAAGACAGTGACTTGCTTCTATTGTTTTATTCATATTCTTATTTTATAATTTCAAGACAAAAAAACAAAAACAAAAAAAAAATGAAGTAAACTAGCAAGAAAGAACAAAAACTAGAAAGAAAAAGAATTATTATTACTATTATTATTATTATTATTAACAAATTATTATTATTTGTTGTTGTTGTTGAATTTGAGCAAACCGGGAGCTTTTTTTTTAAGAAAAAACAAACAACTGAAAGAAAGCAAGAAAAGAAGAAACGACTAATCAAGGAATGAATGAAAGCAAGAATGAAAGAAAATGAAAAGCAAAAAGGGAAAAATGACAGGAAGAAAGAACAGAAAAAACATCAAGAACAAGAAACAAACTAAAGAAAAGGAAAGAAGAACTGGAAAAACTGAGAATAAAACAAGAGATAAACCAAAGAAAACAAATACTGATGGAAGGAAGAACAAAAGAAAGAAGTGAGAATAAAGCAAGAGATAAAGTAAAGCAAACAAGCATGAACAAACATTGAAGAAACAACACAAGACTGAAAAAAGCAAGATCAAACAAAAGAAAGGACAAACTAAAACTAAAAGACATAAAAGAAAGAACGGAGCGTCCTCCTCACACTGCTGCATCACACATGTATTAATAAAAAAAACACAACTAACATCCAAACGCAAGCTACTTTGGCTCATTACTGTACATCAAACTGGACAAAATGACACTTTGAAGAAAAGCTTGATCGCGTGTGTGTTAGCGATAAGCGCTTTTCCGTGTTTCCTCGCTACACTTCACGGGAGGATTCCTGGGAATGTTTGAGTACTTTGTGTCCTTTTATAGTCTCGAAGTTTTTAATGCAAAAGATCAAATTACCCTCTCGTCCAGGGACGAAGCACGTTCAGGGACCGACGAGCTTCAGTGGCTCCGTTCCCAACACTCCCTCGACTACTTGTAAACAAAAAACATCTGCTACGCTATTTAGACGGGCCAAAACGAGGACAAGGACAGAATCCAAACGCAGAGCGAGGTCAACGGGACGAGAAAACACGTCTATAGGCATTCCCGAACATGTATTATTTCATGCCAGAGCTATCCCATAGTGCTTTTCTCCACAGGACCGGACTATATTTGGCCAACAGTGGCCAGTGGGAGAAAGACAGGTGTGACAGCCAACACATAGTGACTCACGGCACGTCTTCAGCCCGCTGCGGCTAATGGAAGCAAGACAGAAATACAGGCGATGGCGACGACAAACAATCAGACGAGAGGCCAGACCTAAAAAAAACGAAACCTGGAGAGAGTCCTTGACATTAGATTCATCTGAACGACACAATGGATATGGAGAGACGCTGTGAATTAACCTGTTTTGGGAAAAACAAATCCTGGGCGGCAAGTAAACACAGACAGCGGTGCGATATCGTCTATGATAATGTTGTATATTATAACTACAGTATCACATTATCAAGTCATTCACTATGGAAAAAACAAACAATATTGAATAAATTACTGATTCAATGATTCAGTCACATGCTTCAATCCTGAGTGAATCAAACATCTGAACGAATCGGTCGAACAAATGACTCAATGACTCACTCATTACGACAGTGATTTGCTTCTAGTTTCTTATTTATTCATATTCTTATTTTATAATTTCAAGACAAAAACAACAAGAAAATGGACAACCGCTGAAACAATGAAGCAAACTAGAAAGAAAGAACAAAATCTAGAAGGAAAGAACAATTATTAAATTAACAAATGACTATTATTATTATTGTTGTTGTTTTTAACAAATTATTATTATTATTTTATTTATTTTTTAACCAATATGGGCCAATATCAATTAAGAATGAAGTATAAAAAAATTAAATGGCATAATTTATTATGAACTAATATATAATATGCAAAGTAATAATATAAAAAAGTGTAATTTAATTAAAAAACATTATTATTATTATTATTATTATTATTATTATTATTATTATTTAATTCAATGCGAGCCAATATCAATTAAAAATAATGAAAAATTAAGAAAATAGGTTAATTTTTTTTTTTTTATTATTATATATAACATATTATCCAATACAGGCCAATATCAACTAAAAATAAAGTACAAATAAACTATTATATATAACATATAACTTATTAATTATTTATTTAAATGATTTAAATTTAATTATATATAAAAGGTTGTATAAAACATATAAATAAAATATTATATTTAACATATATTCATCATTTAATAAATTATTTAACTAATTTTATTTAAATAATTTAAATGACACTTTATTTACAAACTTTAAATTTTATATATATTATATATAACATTCATTATTTTATTAACTATTTACAAATGTATGTATATGTATATGTGTATGTATATATATTTAAATAATTTATTTATTATTTATTATATTTATATTATTATAAATTAATATATAACATTTATAAATTATTCTAAATTCTATATTATCATAATTTATTATTAATATATCTTAATATGAAATATTTTTTTTTTTTTTACATTGAATTTAGAATTTAGAAAAAGTGTCTTTTTATTTTATTTTATTTTATTTTTTAAATATGTTAAACTTTTTTAAAACCCTAACCTCAAAGCATCATTTAAACAATCGAAATTTCAGTATAAATACATAAAAATGCTGTTTTAGAGGCAGTTTCTGTGCCACTTCTGCTGTGCAAAAATGGACTTTGTTGATACTAATTTCTTTTTATTGATAACAGCCTATAGTGACTCATTACTCCATTTGAATTTACTGATTACATGTAAGAATTTGACTACGAAAAATATCCTTATAAAGTTTTAAAATGCCTCTGGAAATCAATTTAAGGTGGCCAATATCGGCCCGTCACTGCTGCCAACTTACAGCTGGACGAAATATGAAGAATATGAAAAGCTTCCAGCTGTCCACAATAGACCTAAACCAGCCAAGATACCAGCACAAAAACACACTTGCCAAAATACTCTACTTATTATCAACAAAATCCTAGAAAATGCTCGAAAATGGATGTAGAAAGCATTGTAGTGTTTTGAAACCCTCCACCTGTTGAGGACGAGCAAGAAAGTATCTGGTCTGATAGGTTTGCATGGGTTTAATTGACGCGCTGCTGCTGCAGAGAGAAGCAGGTGTTGTTTTAATGATGAGGGCATCTTCCGGCCAGTGCTGTGCTTTATTTCGCCCATCTGCATTCTCTGCTCGTTCTCTCTTTCGGCGCTTCGTGAGACATACCAATGAGTCAAGCACTGTGCAGCTGTCAAAGCTAACCCTCCGAGAGAGAGAGAGAACGAGAAAGACAGATACAGGGAGAGAGAGAGAGACGGTTGGGGTGGAGTCACAATATTTGAGACTACAAGAAATCACCAAGCCAAAGAAACTGAACTGCTACAGGAGAAACAACAAGTGATAAAAGACTATCGGTCTATGTAAATCTGAGTTTTCATCCTAAACAGTGATTGTGACAAGTGTTCGGCCATTTATAGTAATGGCTGCAGCACTGTGCTGGGTAGCTCCGCCCACCGAGACATATCATTGGTCCAGAAACATCCTCCATGTAGTAGTACATGAAATGTCTTCTGATTGAGTGATTGTGTCATGATCATTGTGGACACATTAAGTATGCAATGATATTTAACATTCAAATTCTATACTATTTCTTTACCACAGTAAATAAAAAAAGACAAAAAAAGACAAGAAATCAAGAAAAAATTAAAAAGAATGAACGAATGCAAGAATCAAACAAACAAGGAAGAAAACAAAATCTAGAAGGAAGTATAAACAAATAAACTCATTGCCTGGAGCTGTCAGAAATAGTAATAAATAATAATAAAAATAACATTAATAAAAAAAAAAATAATTGTCATTAATAATAATATTAATATTAACAATAATAATAATAATAATAATAATAATAACAATAATAATAATAGACATCAAATTAATTATTATTATTATTATTATTATTATTATTATTATTATTTGATATGATATAACACAAATATAACACAAAATGAATAAAATGTATTATTTATTTATATTTATTTAATTACTTATTTATGTTTTTAAAATTATAATAATTATTCAATATAGGCCGATATCAATTAAAATAAATATAATACAAAATAAATAAAATTCATTACTATTATTATTATTATTATTATTATTAAATATTTTATGTATTATTATTATTATCATTATTATCATCATCATCATCATCATTATTATTATTATTCAGTATGGGCCGATATTAATTCAAATAAACGCAACAGAAAATAAATATTATTATTAAATTTTATTTTCATTTATTTATGTATTTATTTTTTTATTAAGTATTTTATTTATTTATTATTATTATTAACAAAATAAATAAATAAAATGCATTATTATTATTGTTATTATTATTATTATTAAATATATATATATATATATATATATATATACATACACACACACACACACACACACACACACACATATATATATATATATATATATATATATATTAAATAAACAATTAAATAAACAATTTAAAAAAATGTATTATTATTATTATTATCATTATTATTAAATTTTTATTTATTTATTATTATTATTATTATTATTATTATTATTGTTGTTGTTGTTGCTGTCATCCAATATAGATCAATATAAAAATACATATATATAAAAAAATAAAATGTATTATTGTTATTTTTGTTAAATGAAATAGCAAGCAAGCAAGAAAAAACAAAAGCATGAAAATAAGACAGAACAGAAGGAATAACATTCCAGCTGACATTAGCATAAACTGCCTTCCACGGTCAGTTTCCAACTACTGTAACAGTGTTTACGTTTGCGTACATGTCTAAAGCATGTGTCTGGTCTTAGTCTACACTAAAACTGAATTACTGCTGGCTTATTTAAGCACACACACTCTGATATGTAATATTTCCAGGCATATGTTGCTAGTGTCAAAAACGTTTCCTTAAATGCCACTACAAACCACCTTCAAAAAAACCTTACAGTGAAGACATTTTGCACCTCAGCTTGAATTTTTAACATTCGCCCCATGCTAATTCCACACCTTGATTCAGATCCTGCCAGTTTTTGCCCTGAAGAGAATTTTACGAAGACTCGAAATTAGCACGTTCTCAATTAATGCTACTCTAATGCAATCAACAGAACGCAAAATAAACCAAAACTCAATTAAGCTCGCAGCGTCAGCTAATTTAACAGAGCTTCCGTTCACGCCAGCCGGCTCGGTAATGTCTGGGACCAGGATGCGTCACGTATCCAGAGCCAGACGGCATCGGGGATCCACAAACGTCTTCATCATAAGCTAATAGCACGTTGCAGCTTGAGTCTGAATGGGGGTAATCAAACTCTGGTTATCAGGGGGTATAATGGCAGCTAGGGGTGGCGTTTGTCAGCTAATGCGATGGTTGTCCAAAGCCACAGACGCTCAGAAGATAATGGCAGACCATGGAGCTTATAGATGTCAGTGGAAGACGTTCTCCTCCCACACTCCAACGTCAGAGGTAATTCAGAAGAACGGAATAAAGCATAGACTCACTAAAGGGATCTGAGGTGGTTCCTGTAAAGTTAAAATCAGGAGATTCAGAAGATGCCAATACTGTACATCTTAATTTATATGATGAGTGATATACTGTTAACTGCCACACTAGATAATTTGTCATAATGCTAAAATGAGCGAGAAAAAAAAAGATAATTAATGCCATAAGTATTGATACAAAATACATTCTGCGTTATTTTGCATTTAAAAATGTACTCTTTTAATAAATTGTGCACAATATTTTGCTTTAATGCAACATTTCAAAAGTACAGTAAAATACTTCAAAATTGCATTAGGTGTATGTTTTACATTATTTAAAGTACATACAGTTAAAAAGTATAGTTTTGCATTATTCTGCATTTAAAATGTACTCTTAATAAATGCAAAAATACAGTAAATTAATGCACAAAATGCAATATACAGTAAAAAGTATCCTTTTAATAAGTGCAAAAATACAGTTATATAATGCAAAATATTTCTTGCATCATGCTTAATGCAAGTTTTTGCATTGTTTTGCATTGAAAATGTATTAAAAAATGCATTGTCTTGCAAAAAAAAGCTTAATTCAACTTTTTGCAGTTTTGCATTAGAAATATATTCTTTAAAAAAAATGCAAAAATGTATCGTAAAAAAACGTATTGTCTTGCAAAAAAATACAATATGCAGTAAAAGTGTATTCTTTTAATAAGTGCAAAAATACAGTAACATAATGCAAAATATTTATTGCATTATCCATAATGCAAGTTTTTGCATTGTTTTACGTTAAAAATGCATTCTTTAAAAAATGCAAAAAATGTATTGTCTTGCAAAAAATGCAATATACTGTAAAAAAAATATTCCTTTAATAAGTGCAAAAATACAGTAAAACAATGCAAAATATTTATTGCATTATGCTTAATGCAAGTTTTTGCATTGTTTTGCATTAAAAATGTATTATTTAAAAAAAATGCAAAAATGTATTGTAAAAAATTAATTGTCTTGCAAAAAATGCTTAATGCAAGTTTTTGCAGTTTTGCATTAAAACATTCTTTAAAAAATGCAAAAAATATTGTAAAAAAAAAATGTATTGTCTTGCAAAAAATACAATATGCAAAGTGCAAAAACACACTAAAATAATACAAAATATTATTTGCATTATGCTTAATGCAAGTTTTTGCATTGAGTTACATTGTAACATTAAAAATTTATTATTTTAAAAAATGCAAAAATGTATAGTCTTGCAAAAAAATGCAAATACTGTAAAAATGTATTCTTTAATAAGTGCAAAAATACAGTAAAATAATGCACAGTATTTAATGCATTATGCATAATTAAGTTTTTGCATTGTTTTACATTAAAAATGTATTCTTTGAAATAATGTAAAAACGTGTTGTCTTGTGAAAAAAATGCAGTATACAGAAAAAAAAAAGTAATAAATATTATGGCAGGTATTTGTTCTTAATTTAATAGCATAACATATAATACTGACCGTAGCCTCGTTGTAAAAAATAAATAAATAACTGGAGCTAAAAGCTTGGAAACTTTAATACAGTGCACTGTATAAAGGTTTTCAAACTTTCGTTTCCATTTTTCTATATAATGAATGGTTTTAAAAATATTTCTACATTTACATATGGATTTGTGTCATTGAACCGTTAAATAAATTCTGTAATGAAATCTGACTATCAATGTGTAACACTCTCTGCACATCTATAACGGGTGTATTGTAAATCTGCTATTGCGTGTGCATGAAGTGAAATCAGGGCCGAATGACTTCAATCATAATGATGAAATGACTTTGCATATAATTTATTCAACAATACTGTCACTGACACATATTGAATAAGAAAGGTCTAAACTGGCAGCTTGTTTTCACAGGATCTTATTTGCATACTAATTTCGTAACGGAGAAACTGGTGTCAAACGGTGCCATAGCTAATTCGATTATGTAAATTATGTTTCAGATAAAGATAGAAAGTTTTTATTGAACAGCCCAGTTCTAATAATACCTGGAGTGAGATGCAGGCATATTAGTGTTATGATCGTATACACATTTACAAATGGATTTCCTGATCATGGGCAGTGCATGCCGCTGTATTATGAACTAACGCTAAAATTATTAAAAAACCTTTTCTGTCATTTAAATAAAAGCTGAAGTAAAATAAAATAAAATATTAGCATTAGATGTAAAACTTAAAAAAAAAAAAAAAATTCTAAGAATGCTAGTTTGTCAAACTTGGTTTGTTGTTCATCCATTTTCCTTTAGTTTGCGAGAGCTGGTGGGCATGCCCACACACGCACACTCACAGTCAGATAACACACAAACACACACACACACACACACACACACACACAATCTTTCATCTACACACTCCTGTTTCAATCTTGGAAAACATGAACATTCAAAACTTATTACAGCCCAATCCTGACAAACAAGAGTATAGAGACAGGAAAATAACTACAACATCTGCTATATTCCTTACAGGGAGAGGTGCTGGGTATTAATCCAGTCTTACTAAGAAACCAGCCGGTTAACCAACTAAACCAGGTAAACACCAACTCAAGCAGGCAATGAAACCAGGTAAAGACTAGCTTGAACAGGCTGGAAGACCAACTAAACCAGGTAAGCATGGCCTTAACCAGTCTGGGAAACCAACTAAACCTGGTAAACACCAGTGTGACCAAGACTGGAAACCAACTAAACCATTCAAAAACCAGCTGGAACAGGCTGAGAAACCAAATAAACCAGGTTTATACCAACCTGAACTGCTTGGGAGACCAACTTAACCTAGTAAACACCAGTTTGACCAGTCTGGGAAATCAACTAAACCAGGTTAACACAAATTTAAACAGATGCTAAACTAACTAAACCAGGTTAATATCAGCCTGAACAGGTTGGGAGACTAATTAAAACCAGGTAAACACCAGCTGGAACAAGCTGAGAGACCAACTAAACCAGTTAAACACCAGTTTGACCAGTCTAGGAAAACAACTAGTAAACACCAACTTGAACAGGTTAGGTCATAAACTAAATCTGGTAAACACCAGCTTGAACAGGTTGGGAGACCAACTAAATCATCTAAACACTAGCTTGACCAGGCTGGGAAACCAACTTAACTAGTTAAACACTAGCCTGAATCAGTTGGGAGACCAACTAAAACAGGTTAACACAACTCAGAACAGGTTGAGAGTCCAACCAAACCAGGTAAACACCAGTTTGACCAGTCTGGGAAACCAACTAAACCCAGTAAACACCAGCTTGAACAGGTTGGGAAATAAATTAAACCTGGTAAACACCAGCATGAATAGGTTGGGAGACCAACTTAACCATCTAAACACCAGCTAGACCAGGTTGGAAACCAACTAAACCAGTTAAAACACCGACCTGAATAGGTTGGGAGGCCAACTAAACCAGGTAAACATCAGCTTGACCATTCTAGGGAAACCAACTAAACCAGGTAAACACCAGCTTGAACAGGTTGGGAGACCAACTAAACCATCTAAACCAGGGGTGCTCAACCCTGGTCCTGAGATCGATTTTCCTGCAGAGTTCAGCTTTAACCCTGACCAAACACACCTGAACCAGCTAATTAGGATCTCAAGGAGCACTTGATAATTACAGACAGGTGTGTTTGATTAGGGTTGGAACTAAACTCTGCAGGAAAGTCGATCTCCAGGAACAGGGTTGGGCACCCCTGATCTAAACACTAGCTTGACCAGGCTGGGAAACAAACTAAACCATGTAAATTCATACCTGACCAAGTTTAAACAAGCTAAGACCACCTTAAACTAGACTAACATGTTTTTTTTCAGCAGGGATGTGTTTCCAGAATGTCATGAGAGGCCTGTCGAGATAATTATGATCCATTTAAATCCCTTCAAATAATACTCCCTCCCTATTATCAGGATAAATCACCTCGTCACCTTCATTTTTGTACCACATTACAACCTCAGCCTCCATCACGTTTCTCAGAAATTGGATACAATCAGATTAGCCCCCCACCTCATTCTCACACTGTCATACCTTATCGGCCTATAAATAGAGGCAGGTAAAGCCAGACCTCATTAATTCAATCACCAGGCACTGGGACTACCCGCACACTTCTCTGAAGGTGGAAAGTCACGAGTCTGGCACAAGCACCGTTCCTCATTACCAACCTCCACGGCGTACCGGCTAAATTTAAACAATCACACACACCGGGAGTCTCCACGCCACCGAACCTGCAGAGAAAGAAGTCAATGGCCATTGTTTAACACAGGTACATCCAATAAGGTACATGAAACAATTAAATACAAGTCTGTTTTGGACACGATTCCTTTCAAAACCACAAGTTAATTAGTGCAAGCTGCTCTAAAAGGTAATGGCTTATTGACATTCATTGAGCAGCGACATTGGCTTTTTTTGAGACTGCTTGTGCCGACAACATCAAAACTCATTTGTTTGGAGCTCAAAATGAACCCGGAGGGGCTGCAAGTTGTTCAAGATGCCGAGGTGATAAGTGAGAAACGTGCCGGCACAACAAATTGCCCTTTGATGGTCGAGACGGAGAGATTCAAGAAGGAAAACAATGATCCGCCAGCCTCGTGAGATAAAACGAGCACATGAAGGTATGAGCTTCGCATGCGTAAGTTTAGTCTGTGTTTGAGCTGCACTTTGGCAGTAAACGCGGGGGATGCTGGGCTAAATCCCAACATAAGCTCTACCTACGTACAACACATCAGCCGCTCGACAGAAGAGATCATCTATTTGTGCCACACTACATACACTGCAAATCTGTATTGACACACAATTGTAGTTGCACAAAAGCACTCACTACTAATGTGTGAAAACAGTCATACTGGCAAATAATGTATTCATGGGGATCAAAAACAAAACAAAACAAACAAAAAAAAACACTAGGTAACTAAATAGTACAGTGGTGCCAAACCATGCAAAACTTACCATCACAATGTTAGGGTGTTTATATACATGAAATAAAAAATACAATTTTATATAAACTAAAATAATAATAATAATAATAATAATAATAATAATAATAATAATAATAATAATAATAATAATAATAATAACAATAATAACAACAACAACAACAACAACAACAATAATAATAATAAATTCAATACTGGCCAATACAGATTAAAAATAAAATAATGCATTGTAATTAAAATAAATAAAATTGAATATATATAAACAATCAATAAATGTATTCAACCAGGCTGGAAAACGAACTAAACCAGGTAAACACTGGTTTGAGCAGGCTAGGAGACCAACTTAACCAGGTAAACACCAGTTTGACCAATCTGGGAAACCAATTTAACCAAATAATTACCAGCTCGAACAAGCTAAGAGACCAACTACACCAGGTTAAAACCAGCTTGAACAGGCTGGGAAACAAATTAAACCAGGTAAACACCAGTTTGACTAGTCTGGGAAACCAATTAAACCAGGTAAATGCCAGCTTGACCAGGCTAGGAGACCAGGTAAACACTAGTTTGACCAGTTTGGGAAACCAACTAAACCATATAATTACCAGCTTGAACAAGCTAAGAGACCAACTACACCAGGTTAAAACCAGAACAGGCTGGGAAATCAACTAAACCAGGTGATCACCAGCTTGTATAAGCTAAAACACAGACTACACCAGGTTAAATTCAGCCTAAACAGGCTTCGAAACCAACTAAACCAGGTAAACATCAGTTTGACCAGTCTGGGAAACCACCTAAAACAGGTAAACGCCAGCTTGACCAGGCTAGAAGACAATGTATAAACTAGTTGACCAGTTTGGGAAATTAACTAAACCAGGTAAACACCAGCTTGAACTATCAAGATATGGCCCATTGCCAAAATAAAAAGAATATAAAAAGTCAAATAAAACAATATAAAAAAAATATCAATATAAATTAAGTAACAGCATACACAATAAATAAATAAAATTACTTAAAAATAATATAAATAATATAATAATTAAATCAAATATTGGCAAATACCTATTGAAAGATTAAATAATATGAATAAAATAATACAGTATAATTATAAAACAAAATGAAAAATTCTATAATATAAATATATAAAACAATATAATTTAAGTAAATAAACAAATGATGTGCAATAATATAATGATGCATGCTTTAGCAAACACCACTAATAACTGCAATCAATTTAATGGGGCTCTTATGGGATTCATGAAAACTGAAGAGACAACATGTACTGATAATCAAACATGCCGTGTAGAATTGTAATATTTTATCTTTAATTTTAAGTCCTCTGAGTAATGGTACATAATAATTGAACAATAGTGCATTAACAATGGCATAATAATTATGCAAATGATGGTACAAATGTGAGGATCTGAAGGTCAGAAAAATACAATGTGCTACACTTACACAGAAATTATCAGTACCTTGACTGGGTATTGTTACGAGTAAACAGTAATAATGGATTCTGCCTGAAATTCTGACCCACAGGAGCTGATAGACTTCAGCAGCGCTGCACAAATTTCCCCTGGAACCTTTACAAATTAAGACAAGCCTTAGAATGACAGATATTTCCCTGAGGAAAGACGGTAAGCCTGCCTGCCTCCGCTCCTGCAGGGGCCGTTGTTACTGCCGAGAGCTGGAACACGTTCAACCTCCGAGTCGAGGTTTAAAAATATGACTATATGATAAAGCAGATCACAAAAGTACGATTTAGCTAAGGTGAAGAATTCTCCAGAAAACAGAATCTGAATCAGTTTCAAGCCTCCAGACGGAAAAAGCGGTTCAGCTGAAAATTGAGTCTGTAATACAATTAGATCCGTCTAAAGTTCAGAAGGTGGTACACTAAAGCTGGATATGATGAATGTGATCTTTTGTGTACATGCATCCTCTGTTGCTTATTGTTTTATGACGCATTTTCTTCACTGTAATATTGCATGACAAATGCCTATCAAACTTCAGAGCAGAACTCTTTACAATTTAGCAACCCAGAAAACTTTTGCATGCCAAAGCTTCCCGTTTTCTTCTAAAATCTGGTTTGCGCTGACACCACATTAATTCATTTACAGTGAATTACTGTAAAAGCATGTGTTAGCTTATAATGACATGTATTTACATATTAGATTGCACAATGACTTGACATATTTTGACTCAAATCCGCTAAAAGCCGCTTCTGCGTGGCGTGTTTTCGCTCACCGAGGGGCAAGTTCACGCTGCTCTCTCATTTCAGCGTTCGCAATGAAAGCATTTTATCTGATTCTGTGGTGCTGGCATCAGATTTGTTGATGAATCTCTGTGCAGACATCACACGGTTTACAAAAGAAGATTGGATTTGTCTGATCGTGCGAACAAGCAGAAGAAAACGTTGTGATCCTCATCACAATACCAGCTTCAAACAACTTTTATTTTGAGATATTGATTCTGTTGTTTGCAGCCAGTAAACATATGGAAGTCCTCAAACTGCAAGGTTTGTTTTGCTCACGATTCGATGGAAATGTTTCGGGTTTAATCCCCAAAAACGCTGCCACTGAAAAGACAAAGATCATTCATTTTAATAATACAGTGCTAAATAAATTCCTTTGCTCACTTATTCCTCATAATGAGCACAAAGCATTACCCATAAACCGCAAACACCCTGTCAGAGTGTATTACTACTGTGTCTCTGTGTCCGGCACTACGTAACGTAAGCAAAACAGCGTGGAGGATGCCCTGCCAACCTAACAGGCTCCGCCTCCTACCATTCAACACCACATGTAGAAAGTTTGAGAAAGTTTAACTAGCGATTTCGTGATTCTTACTAAGGCAAGCGTCACCATTATTACTCATTCTTCAGATTTGGCATTTGAATGAAGCACCAGCACTGAGTATTAAGCTTTAGAATGCAACTTTTGTACTACTGTTGTGAATGAGAACTCAAAAATGAGCTGCTTTCTTAGAGAAGGTTTTCTTGGATTGGTTTTCTAAGCTACTGTGTTTGACTAGCAGATGATGATGATGAAGCAAATGGGGAAAAAATCCCTTAGATTTACACTGAAGCTGGGATTTTGAGACCTAAATGTCATAAGCTGGTATGCAACAACCTAGCAACAGCCGAAAATACCCTAGCAACCGCATAGCAACTTGCTACAATTCACTGCAAAATCCTTAGCAACCAGACTAACACTTAAATGATATTAGCTTTTTTCTATTAAAAACATCCAATTTGGGATATTCTGTATATTATTATTATTCTTATTATTATTATTATTATTAACACATGCCTACATACATATATATTTACAAAAATCTTTTTTTAAATTTGGAATATTTTTTTAATTGCATATTATTATTATTATTATTAACACATACAGAATATTTTTTTATCATTATTATTATCATCATCATCAACATATACATATACTTATACATTTACATTTATATATTACAAAATAATTTATTTATTAATTTATTTTTTACATTTGGGACTTTTTAATTGTATATTAGTAATTAGTAATTAGTAATAGTATTAGTAATTAGTAGTATTAGTAGTATTAACATTCATGTACATATATATTTACATTTATACATTACAAAATCAATTCATTTTTTATCATTAAGGATATTTTTTACTGGTATATTATTATTATTATTAACATTCATATACATATACATTTATATATTACAAAATAAATAAATCAATACATTTTTTACCATTTAGGATATGTTTTAATGGTATATTATTATTTTTATTATTATTATTATTATTATTATTATTATTACATACATAGACTAAAATAAATATTTTAAACAAATAATCTTTTACATTTGATTAATATATATATATATATTAATCACATATTTTATTATTATTATTATTATTACTACTACTACGTAAATACATATTTATATTATATGTAATATTATATGTAAAATAAATATTTATTTTAAATGATTAATTTTACATTTGGGATATTTCTATTTTTTAAATTACATTTTATTTTTATTATTATCATTATTATTATTATTATTATTAACTACTACTACTACTACTAGTAGTAAAGAAATAAAACAAAAAAATAAACACTTTTTTTTACACTGGGTTATTTTTTTACAAATGGGATATTTTTGTTTCTAAAATCACATATTTTATTATTATTATATTATTACTATATTATACTCACATACGTACATAGACATGTATTTACATTTAAATATTAGAGAATAAATAGAATATATATTAGATAATACATTTTTTATTAGTGCATTTTCTAATTAATAATACACAAACATTAACACATTTACACATTAACACTGAAACATTTATATTTATACATTACATTTAAGTGTCACTATATATATATATATATATATGTGTGTGTGTGTGTGTGTGTGTATTTACAAAATAGTATAGAAATATTACAATATTAGATAATCAAAATATTTTAAAAATAGAACAATATCTATAATAACAGATGTAAGAATAATATCTACAGTATTAGTGTCTCATAATACTTTTTTATAATATTACATTAATTAAAAAGAAAAGAAAAAGAAAAAAACGTAAAATCTAGTTTTAATTTCTTATGACTCTTTATTTCCACACAGTGATTGGTAAATCACACTCATCTCCACCCACAGTTCTCTTACACTTGAAACAAACATCCAACACAAGCAGCTCTTGGCCTAATAGTACAGTGATTGTAAAGGCTCTTCTTTAAAAGCCTCAAAGACGCTTTTGTTGCTCATTCACATTTTAACAAAACACGAAGAGCATGCAATGCGTCCTCACCACACAAAAATCTCCACTTTTATCCAACTCCATTTGTTGCGTGACATCTCAGCCTTGACAGATGGGGAGGAGTTTACGAGTTGCTCGTAAAACAAAGCGGACATTTGTTGACAACAGCAGCTCGAATGCCCTGACAAAGCTCGCTGGATTACACTCCGGCCCTCGGACTCAAACGACACTGGGAAACGTGGCTTGAAAGGCTCAGCCGGGGTTTGTTAAAGGGGAAGCTGGGACGACTTCGATTCAGAAGTGGATTAGATCCATTACTGTGACGGCTATTCGAACCCTTATACTTTATAGAACAGCAGGGAAGTGCGTACCTGTATTTGAAAGATATTTGAAACCAAAGCAGCCAAATTCAAAGTGAAGTACTTCGTCTTGGTCTGTCACTCAGGCTAAGCTTGTGGCAACTAAATCTCAGGGTTGTTTTTGCGATTTAAGAGGACTAGTGAACTTATTTTCACAGTCTGTCTTGATTCGCTGTCCAATATCTTTTATAATCCGAGACTAGGTTTAATCCATCTCTGACAACCCGGCTCCTCAATCAGCCTAAATCACTACTGATGTGTGGAGGAGGAGGAATCCAGAACACCTCGTACAGTTTGAGTCCTAATACCGTCCCGCGTCAACCCACTCCAAACACTGAACTTTAAAAGAAGAGTTCAACCAAACATTCATGTTCTGTCCTTATTTACTCCACGGAACACAGAAGATGATGTTCAAGATGTTCCTTCCTATAAAATGGAAGTAAATGGGGACTGGGGCTGCAAAGTTTCAAACAGTACCATAAATATAACTGTAACATTCAAATTCTTTGATACTATACATTCAAAACTCTTATTTTTTTTAATTTAAGATACAATTCACTATAATCTTGCCTTGTACACTGTTGGTACACTGTTGCCCTTGACATTCACTTTCTCTGTATAGAAAACAGTAGCCTGGACATCCTGGACAGTTTCCTTTTTTGGTCCACAAAATAAAGGTAAATTTTAATTTTGGGTACGTTTTACATTTAAATACATTTTTCAGTTCTACCGACAACATTTGTGGCATAAAGACATTACCACAGAAGAAAATTCCGATTTATCCTTTGGTAAAAAAAAAAAAAAAAAAATATCTTGGTTGCAGTAAACCACGTATGGTGGCATTATACAGATATATAAACATATCTGAAAAATATTATAAATATTAACAAGTATGTTTGAAAAAAGAAAAAGTTTTTTTTTTAAGTTGTATATTATTATTATTATTATTATTATTATTATTAACACACATACATATACTTATGGAAGCCTGTTTCCACCACTGAATAAAAAATAAAAAGGGTAAATGTGACTTTTTATCTCATAATTCCCACTTTTTCCTTGGAATTGTGAGATATAAACTCACAAATCAGACTTTTTTTCAGAATTGCAATTCTGAGAAATAAAGTCAGAACTGAGAGATATAAACTCACAATTCTGACTTTTTTCCTTCGAATTGCTAGTTTATGTCTCGTGTGATATAAAGTTTATGTGAGATATAAATTTTTTAGAAGATATCAGCCCTTTTTTCCTTAAAACTTGTACTTCATAACTTGCAGAACTGCGAGAAAAAAATTCAGAATTGTGACATACAAACTCGCATTACATTTATATATTATTTAAAAAATTATATATATATATATATATATATATATATATATATAGGATATTTTTTAAACTGTATCGTAGTAGCAGTAGTAATAGTAATATATAAATATATCAGAAAAATGTGTGTTATATGTACAAAATAGTATAAAAATATTACAATATTAGATAATCAAAATATTTGAAAAATAACAATATCTATAATAACAGATATAAGAATAATATCTATAATATTATTGTCTCATAGCACTTTTAATGATACATTAATAATTATAGAATATGCCCATCACATCAGCACAGAATTAAAAAAAAAAAAAACTTAAAATCTAGTTTTAGTTTATATAAATATATAATTTGGGATTTTTTTTTAACTATATAGTAGTAGTAGCAGTAGTATACTTATTATATATAAATATATATATGAATAATATTACAAATATTAAGAAAAATGTTTAAAAGTAGCCCTAAAGAGATATAATATAAAAGAAAAAGCTGCTTTGTTCTGTACAATGGAAGTAAATGGGGACTGGGATTGGCAAGTTTTAAAACCATGCACCATAAACGTAGTACATAAAACTCTGTCAAATCTAGAAAATTTGGAACATTCCATAAGAGTTCAAATGAAATAAGAAATTTATTTTGGTATGCACTATCCCTTTAAATTAATTTTCCAGGCCCAGTACATGTTAAACCATTAAAAGCATTTGTGGCATCAAGTCAGTTATTAGAGAAAGTCACTTTGATCTTATCAAGAAAAAAAAAAAATGAGCACACAGACGGATTTATCTGACAAATCTGGTCAAGTTTAAAAAGTAAGCTTTCAAGGTAGTCTAAAACATTAAGACCAGTGTGGTAGCAGATGCTTACTGACCTTGACCTTGTCATGACCATGCTGGTAAAGCCAATAATCCTAGTAACTTGACAGGATATGAACCAGAATACCAAAAAGGGGTCGTTTACGTGGAGAAAATTCACTGGAATCACATCAGTTACGCATAACAAAAAGTGCCACCACCTAAAAAAGCAGTCTCATTTCAAAAATGACCATTTTTAACACCATACAGCTTTAACACCATACAGCTTAAACGATTTGAAATCATGCAAATGCAAAAACACAAGCTCCACATTTCTGCTTTTAAAGGGAGAGTTCACCCAAAAATGAAAATTCTGTTACTAATTACTCACCGTCATGTCGTTCCAAATTTGTAAGACCTTCGTTCATCTTTGGAACACAAATTAAGAGAGTTCTCGGATTTCATCAAAAATATCTTAATTTGTGTTTCTATGGGTTTGGAATGACATGTTTTCATTTTTGGGTGAACTATTCCTTTAAACCCTATTTAATTTCTAAGTAAGAAATAAATAAAAAACTGAAGTACAAGTATAAGGTAATTATTCTCGTGGAAAATCGACATTATGCCACAAATGCTGCCGACTGAGTTTAACTTGTATTGGACCTGAAGCATTCATTTAAAGTAAGTGATGGCTAAGATCTAAGCATTTGGTTTTAATCGAACAGCCTTGGCATGAGCTACAGAGGCAGAGGTCTTTATTCATCGGATGAGGTGCTGTTTTTCCCAGTGCACCGCCAGCGTCTTGCTCTTTTTTGATGAACAAGCTTGCAACAACTTGTCAGTTGGATCCTACTGGCCTTTGAACTCTGTCACGAGCCGTGGCTGCAGCGAGTGCGTGTGTGCATGCAAAAGAGAGAGAGAGAGAGAGAGTTTGAATGTGTGCATGCGTCTATGCGCCTGCCTCCTGCCCACACACTCCCTCTTCTCTTGTTCTGCAGCAGGCAGACTGTTGCCTTGGAAACACAACGTGCTCCTGTCTGTTGAAAGTGGGAAAAAAATGCAGCTTTATTTATTTATTTGTCTAATTTCTTTTCCTCTGTTCTTTCCGAGGGACGAGCGTACGCTCCTCTCTCATCAGGAGGGAGATGCTGAAATGACTTCAGATGTGACAAGATTAGAACACTATTGATTTTTTTTTTCTCTTCGCATTTTGCCAATCCAACAACTGAAGCTCCTATTCAAGACCTGCACTTCATTTCCATCCAAATAGCATTAAGGCTGACTGTATGAAAACAAAAATCTATTATAAACCTAAAATAAAAAACAAAACCACAAAGCCAAAAATACATGCACAACAGCACGATCCATCTCAACATTAATTGCCCATTTACATTAACATGCAACTCATTTCCATAAAGCTGAAGTCTGCAATTTCTGCACCACTTCTGTCACCAGCCACAACTGCAAAAACAACTACATTAAACACGAATAATAACTGCTGTTTCAAGGTGGCCTCTAGGGCATTGTTAGACTGTTGCTAATGTGTTCTTATGGTTGCTATGGCATTGCTAGGCTATCAGTAGGGTGTTCTGGGGCATTATGCAATCCAAGGTGGTCTCCAGGGTGTTGCTAGGCTGTTGCCAATGTGTTCTTATGGTTGCTAGGCTGGTTGCTATGGCATTGCTAGGCTGTTGGTTGGGTGTTCTGGAGCGTTATGTGATCCTAGGTGGTCTTTGGGGCGTTGCTAGGGCTGTTGCTAATGTGTTCTTAATGGTTGCTATGGCATCACTATAGAGCTGGTAGGGTGTTCCAGGGCATTATGCAATACTAGGTGGTCTCTAAAGTGTTGTTAGGCTGTTGCCAATGTGTTATTAAAGGTTTCTTTGGCATTGCTAGACTGTTGGAAGGTTGTTCTGGGGCGTTTTGTGGTCCTAGGTGGTCTTAGGTGTTGCTATTGTTGACAAATGTGATATTAAAGGTTTCTACGGCATTTCTAGGCTGTTGGAAGGTTGTTCTGGGGGGTTATGCAATTCTAGGTGGTTATTAGGGTGTTACTAGGCTATCGGTAGTGTTTTCCGTGGTGTTATGTGACCCTAGGTGGTCTTTAGGGTGTTGCTAGGCTATCGGTAGGGTGTTTTCAAACGTCAAATGATCAAATATGGTCTCTACAGTGTTCCTAGTGTTCTGCTAATGTGTTCTTAATGTTTGCTATGGCATCGCTATAAAGTTGGTAGGATGTTCTGGAGCATTATGCAATTCGGTGGTCTCTGTTGCTAGGCCAAAGGTTTTATGGCATTGCAAGGCTGGTTGCAAGGGTGTGGGGTTGTTCTGGTAGGTTGTGATCCTAGGTGGTCTCTAGGGTGTTGCTAAGCTATCGGTAGTGTGTTTTGGAGTGTTATATAATTCAATATGGTCTCTAGGGTGTTGCTAAGCTCTTGTTTATGTGTTGTTAATGGTTGCTATGGCATTTCTAGGCTGTTGGTAGGGTGTTCAAGGATGCGACTCTAGGTGGTCACTAGAGTGTTGATAGACTATCGGTAGGGTGTTCTGGGCATGTGATCCTAGGTGGTCTCTAGGGTGTTGCTAGGCTGTTGCCAGTGTGTTGTTGAAGGTTTCTATGGCATTGCTAGGCTGTTGAAAGGTTGTTCTAGGGCATTATGCGATTCTAGGTTGTCTCTAAGGCAGTGTTCTCAAACTCAATTCCTGGAGGGCCACAGCTCTGCACATTTTCGCTCCAGCCCTAATCAAACACACCTGATCCAGCTAATCAAGGTCTTCAGGATTACTAGAAACTCCAATCAGGTGTGAGTTGGAGCTGGTTGGAGCCAAACTCTGCAGAGCTGCGGCCCTACAGGAATTGAGTTTGAGACCTCTGCTCTAAGGTGTTGCTAGGCTATCGGTAGGGTGTTCTGGAGATTCAATATGGTCTCTAGGGTGTTGCTAAGCTCTTGTTAATGTGTTCTTAATGGTTGCTATGTCATTTCTAGGCTGTTAGTAGGGTGTTCTGGGGACTAATGTGACTCTAGGTGGTCTCTAGGGTGTTGCTAGGCATTTGCTAATGTGTTCTTAATGGTTCCTATGGCTTTGCTAGACTGTTGGTAGGTTGTTCTGGGGTGTTATGTGATTCTAGGTGGCCTCTAGGGTGTTGCTAGACCATCCGGTAGGGAGTTCTGGGGAGTTACGCGATTCTATTTTTCTCTAGGTGTTGCTAGACCATGGGAGGGTGCTGGGGAAGATGTGTGATTCTAGATGGTTTCTAGGGGTGTTGCCAGCTCAGCACGGTGTCTGGGTGCTGGATGGTCTCTATGGTGTTGCTAGTCTTTTAGTAGGGTGTTCTGGGGTGTTATGCGATTCTACGTGGTCTCTAAGGTGTTGCTAGGTGGTTTAATGGTTGCTACAGCATTTCTACTCTGTTGGTAGGGTGTTTTGGGGCATTATGTGATTCTAGGTGGTCTCTAGGGGTTGCTAGACTATCGGTATGGTGTTCTGGGGCATTATAAGATTTTAGGTGGTCTCTAGGGTGTTGCTAATGTTTTCTTGATAGTAGCTATGGCTTTGCTAGGCTGTTGGTTGGGTGTTCTGAGGCGTTATGCAATTCTACGTAGTTTCTAGGGTGTTGCTAGACTATCGTTAGGGTGTTCTGAGGTGATACAAGATTCTAGCTGGTCTCAAGGGTTTTGCTAAAGTGTTGTTATGTTCTTGCTGGTTGCTATGGCTTTACTAGGCTGTTGATTTGGTGGTCTGGGGTTTTGCTGGACTGCTACAAATGTTTTCTTGATGGTTGGTATGGCATTACTAGGCTGTTGTTTAGGCATTATATAATTCAATATGGTCTCTAAGGTGTTGCTAGACTGTTTCCAATGTGTTCTTGAAGGTTTCTAAGGTTTTACTATACTGTTGCTAAGGTGTTCTGGGGCGTTTTACGATTCTAGGTGGTCTCTAGGATGTTGCTAATGTGTGTTTATGGTTTCCACAGTTCTGTGGTGGTTGTTATGGTATTTTAGGTGGTCATTAGGTCATTGTAAGATCGTTACTAGGCTGCTTGTTGCCAGTGCTTTGTTACATGTGTTCTTTGATGGTTTAGTGGTTGTAAAGCAGTTGAGAGAGTGTTCTTTCTGGTTGCTATGATGTTGCCCACTCTCTCTGTTTCTATGGTTGTGACTCAATCATTCATCTCCCTAGTGCACTGCAAAGGAAGCCTGCTATTCCCAGGAGAAAGTATTTTAACACATTGAAAATATTACACAGGGTGTTAAAGCTGTCAGAAGTAAAAACTCACTCTATACTTACACTAAAAATACAAAATTCTTGTTTCAAACACAATGACAAGGAAAGACGGAACCCTGTCGTTCATTCAAGTTGCATGCTGCTTACATAAAACAGACGGTGTAGTATTCATCCTCACACACAAAAGCAACAGAAACAAACACATATAACACACGCTTGTTGTGCGTACGAGGGCTGTTCTCTCCCTTCTGTTAATTTGGTCCTTGTCCCGTTCCACCGGTAACGCTCGCACAACAGGGAGAAACGCCCACAGACCCATTCATACAGCCAGAGAGAGAGAGAAAGAGCGAAACGGAGAGAGAGAAAGGTGGAAAACACACAGCAAAAGTGCCTCGTGTAGCACAAACACCTCCAAACGCTGTGTAGGTGGAGCGTTCACGGGTCCAAAACGTCCACTAAAGAGAAACGTCCGCAGATAACAGGCTGAATGAGATTCCAGTTTACAGACGCACTCAATGAATGAAAACACGGATTTAACCTCTGGATCAGCTTCAGAAATTGGGAAATTAATGAGGAACGGCATACGGATTGGATATTTCAAAATGCTAATATTTTTCACATCAATCCACCCCAAGGAAGTCAGATTAATTGAGAGTCCTTATGTAAATGTAATAGCAGAAATTGAAAAGCAGTAATGAATGATCTATGATATAATGGAACGTGCTATAAACTGATAAGGCAAGCTCAATATAATAAATATAATACAATATTATATAAATATTCATACATATAAATCATAATATAATATAAAGCAATGAATGTATAAATACATAATAAATGTATTAATATTAATATAAATATATAATTTAATATAATGTAATGTATAAATAAATAAATTCATAAATATAAATCGTAATATAATATAAGTATATAATAAACTCATTAATATTTAATATATAATACAATATAATAAATGTATAAAAACATAAATCTAAATACAAATAAATCAATATAGTATAATATAATATAATATAACAATGTATATATACACAATAAATGTATTATGAGTGATACAAAATTATTATTATTATTATTAATAATAATAATAGGTCTATATAAATGCATAAATCTAATACAGTACAATGTATAAATACAAATATTCATACATATAAATCATGATATAATAACGTAAAAAATATGAATATAAATCAACCTAAATAATCTAATAAAATATCTAATGTAATATAATCTAATAAAATACAATGAATTTATAAATGCATAATAAATGTATTAATATATAAAAAATATAATATAATATAATATATAAATACATAATTAAATCATTAAAATAATTCAAATATAAACAAATTGTAATATGATTAAAGTATAAGTATATAATAAATTCATTAATATATAATATAATAAATGTATAAATATGTAATAAATATAAACACAAATAAATCAATCAAATATACTAATATAATATAATAAATGTATAAATACACAAACCGTATAAATATAAAATACATTTTAATTAAGTATTATTTAAAGATTTATATATTTATATGATATACAACTCATTTTAATATACACATTCATTATTTTATATTTAACATAATTTTTTAATTTACTAATACTAATTCTAATACTACTTAAAATCATTTTTTATATGTATAATATTACATTACACTGCACAAAATTATGTGTGTCTGATCCAAAAGCAAATGAAATAGAGAAGAACTGCACTTCTCAAGAGCACTTAACAAGATTTGTGGTAATATTTTAGGCATGATGCTCTTCCTCAGACTTTTCATCATTTGTCATGGCAAAGGAGGTACAGCTGTGGATTACAGACAGGAAGACATCCATCACAAACATATCTAAGATAGGCTCTTTTGGACAAGACCTCTGGCTGTTAGCTGTCTTTAAAGAAATAGTTCACCCAAAAATTACAGTTCTGCAATCATTTATTTTCCCTCATGTTGTTCCAAACAATTTCATGCTTCCTTCTTGTCCTGTTTAAAGCTTGACAGTCTCTAGTACATTTACATGCATTTTAACAAGCGCTTACAACTATAGCTTGCTTTTTAAAAGGTCACGTAATGTTTTAGCCTGACTGCGTACCTGGTCTGAATTCAAAATCTTTCAAAACACTGTTACTTTAAGCATACAAGCATACGTTCGTCGACTCCCACAAGGACTTTACACACACCTACATAGTGGAGAAAAACAAACATAAGCTACCCAGAATCCCAGCAAAACTCTCGCACTGTGAATCCTAATAAAACATCTTTCCAACAGGTTCAACACATAGATTATTGTGTATCATGAGACATGTCAGCATGTGGTTGGTATGGAGTTCCGAGTGTTTTCATGACGGCTGAACGTCTGAGGACGATCAAACCAGCGTCGAAGGGGATCGGCGGGAGCATTTGAACACACTCACAGATAATAAATATCAATAAAATGCAGGAACACACACACATTTCTCACCACAGGGATTTCATCTGATCCAACGCACACATACACTTGGAGATAACGTTCCCTCTACACTCCAGGAGGTTTGAAACAGCACCTCCAGGTATTTTCAGACAAACACACACACACACACACACGCATGTGTAAACATATGCGTGGAACTGACATTACAATCCCTCTTCGCACCACTAGATCTGCAACTGCACCTTTAGCCGTTTCTTAACAAGCACACGCACGCGTTAAAATGCACACACATATCCGCGAGTGCTTTGGGCTTCGTGACGCTCATTAGACAGCGAGGCTGCAGGTACACGGCACCTTCCCATTAAATCTGCCACAATACCTCACCGAGCACATAAGACAGTGGAAACGCGCCAGCTTTACCAGCTAACCAGACACAAACAAAACACAAATACAGCCAATTCACACCAAACACAGTGTTTTTCCAACATGTTTTCGCAAAAACACTTTTATACAGAGTCTAGTTACTGTAAAAACCAGGAAAATATTATAAACTTTTTACATTTTTTTTGTGGCTTTCAGACCATTTTTATTAACTTCAAGGTCATCTACACTACCATTCAAAGGATTAGGGTCAGTAAGATTTTAGAAAATAAATAAATAAATTACTTTTATTCAGCAAGGATGCATTAAATTATTCAAAATGAAGTGAAATAAGATAAACAGATGACAACTAAATTAAAAAAAATTTTGACATGTTATGTGAAGTTACTCATCCTCTAAAAGAAGATGAGCAACTTTGTATTTTGTGGATAAAATAAAATAAAATAAAATTAAATTAAATTAAATTAAATTAAAATATACAAGCTATGAATATTTGGTCTGTTTTCCTGGACTTTGGCCAAACAGTGCAAAATAAAATAAAATAAAATAAAATAAAATAAAATAAAAAAATAAAAGCTCTATCACCAGGATTTGTGGAAAAATACATAGATTTATATATTTAAATTAGATTAAATTAAATTAAATACAGAAGCTATGGATATTTGGTTTATTTTCCTGGACTTTGGCCAAACATTGCAAAATAAAACAAAATAAAAAAAAAAATAAAATAAATAAAAAAAAACAAAAACAAACAAAATGGAAAAAAAAAGCTTGATTAATAAAATAAAATAAAATAATAAAAGCTTGATCAACAGGATTTGTGGAAAATATATTGTATTTTATTGAAAATAATTTCATTAAATGAAAAAATTAAATAAAATAAAATAAAATAAAATAAAATAAAATAAAATAATGAGAAAGATATACTGTGGTGGTATTATGTCAAGCTACACCGCTAAAAAACCTTTTAGAAAACCCTGATAAAATGAAAATTCCCAAAAAATAAATAAAATAAAATGTAGCATCATTTCCTGAAGGATCGTGTGACAAAATTCATTTTTGAATCACACAAATAAATTACATTTTAAAATACATTAGACTAAAAAACAATTCTTTTAAATCATAATATTTCACATCTTTAATGTTTTTACTGTATTTCTGATCAAATAACTACAGCCTTGGAGAACATAAGACACTTCTTCCAAAAACATTTTAAAAACCTCACCCACCCAAAAGATTTGAAGAATAATGTATATGCTGGGCACAAAAACTTTAAAATTCTAAAATTTTCACCACATAAAAACATATTAAACATCTTGATGACTCATCCTGCACTTCACAGAATTTCAACCAATCAAAAATCTCTCTAGAATAAAATGTCCCTCCCCAATACCACCTGCAACCAATTAGAAACTAAACCGATTATTTAAAAAATTAGTTAAATAGTTAAAAGAAACACACATGCTTCAGTAATTGAGGATTGTGAACGTACAAAATATCTTTGGAGTGAAAAAAAACAGGATTTGGCTCCGCCCACTGTGAAATCTCATTGGTCCGTTCTCCTGCTGTGAGATTTACTTTTTCTGTTTACAAATTACAGCATTGATTCAAATTAAAGGACATTAGAGCGAACACATTAAACCACTCGATTGATTTCATTCATAATACATGCTGTTAAAGCTCAGTTTGCTCGAAAACACTGTTTTGTGAGTCTTAATACGCCTGTTTCTTTTCCAGCGCTCTTTTTTAAGCTTTAAAAATGTTCTGAATGTCCAAGACAGACAATATCTCTCTCAATTAGCCTGACCCTCCATACTGTCAAGCCGAGCTCCGAGTGCATCCCCTTGAACTGGCACGGTTCCCGGTTCACGCGTCTAAATTCAGCGACTGGCATCCTCTCCAGATGGCGGAGGAGAGTGTGAAGAGGATTTTGTTGAGGGGAAGCAGGACAAGCCCCCTCTTTGCATCCGGCCAGCTCAATCCAACCTTTCCCTGTAAACAGGTAGGAGATCAGCACGCCGGCTGCCCGAGCAGGATGTGGGCGCGCGGGGAGACCGACGTCACGGCTCTACGGATCGCTTGGGTCACATTCATGAGGCTTTGGCTGCTAGCGTGCGAAAGCTGAATGAAAAGGCGGGAGAGAAGGACGTTTGGGATGAATATGACTCGAATAAACATGCACGGGTTGTACCGAAGCTGCAAGCTGGCGCTGACGCCGCTAGCAGGCTACGAGCGGCGAAGTGGCAAGAAAACACTTTAGCTTCTTCCTTGAGGGACATTTTGGCAATTAAGAGACTTTAAATGACCCGTCATTTTTGCTTGCTTGCAACTTGTGAAAATTATATTTTAATTCTTTGTTGATTCTGTTATTTATTCTGATCATTTAGCACTAATGTCAAGGATGTGCTCACCAAGGCTGCATTTATTTGATCAAAAACACAGGGAAATATTATTAGCATTTAAAATATGTTTTCTATTTGAATATATTTGAATATGACACCTGACACTTTTGATCAATTTAATGCATCCTTGCTCAATAAAAGTATTCATTTGAATAAAATATATTAAAGTAAAGTAATTAAAACTAAAATGACAAAGACGTTATTAACATTTGGTCTGTTTATGAATATTTGGTCCTGGACTTTGGCCAAACAACGCAAAATAATATAAAATACTAACTACCTAAAGTAAATTAAATCACTGTCAACAGGATTTGTGGAAAAATATATGGTATTTCATTGAAAATAATTAAGTTAAATTACATTAATAAAAAAACATTGCAAAATAAAATAAAATAAAATAAAAGATTTGCGGAAAATATATTGCATGTTATTGACAAAAATTAAGTTAAATTAAATTAAACATTAAATTAAATTAAAAAAAAAATAAGGAAGTTATGAATATGACACTTGACACTTTTGATCAAATTTTTGATCATCCTTGCTCAATAAAAGTATTCATAAAAAAAAATAAAAATAAATTATTAAATTAAATTAACATTGGAAAAAAATGAAAAATATATTGTATTTTATTGATAATAATTAAATTAAATTAAACTAAAAATAAAATAAAATAAAACAAAAATAACAAAGAAGTTATGAATATGACAACACTTTTTTGATACAACTAATTTAATTTAATTTAATTTAATTAATAAAAATTAAACTAAAATGACAAAGAAGTTATGAAAATTTGGTCTATTTTCCTGTACTTTGGCCAAACATTGTGAAATAAAATAAAATAAAATAAAATAAAAATCAACATGATTTGTAGAAAAATATATTGTATGTTATTGACAATAATTAAATGAAATTAATAAAAATTAATTGATACATTTAATTAAATTAAAGCTCAACAGGAATTGTGGAACATATATTTTGTATTTTACTGATAATAAATTAAATCATAAATAAAATAAAACAAAAATAACAAAGACGTTATGAATATGACACTTGATACTTTTGATGAATTGAATCCATCTTTGCTCAATAAAAGTATTAATTTAAAATTTAATTTAATTAAATTTGACAAAGAAGTTATGAATATTTGGTCTATTTTCCTGGACTTTGGCCAAACATTGCGAAATAAAATAAAATATAATTAAATTAAATTAAATCTCTATCAACATGATTTGTGGAAAAATATATTGTAAAAATTAAATGAAATTAATAAAAAGAAAAAAAAAAAAAAAAAAAAAAAAAAAAAAAAAAAAAATGACACTTGACACTTTGATCAATTTAATGCATCCTTGCCCAGTAATAATTAATATTAATGAATGAAAAAAAAAAAATTAAGTATTAATTAAAAAAATAAAATAAAATCCAAGATGTTTAGGAGTGCAGTAGCATAACGAGATACCCTTCAAGATAACAGACATGTACTGAAAGCCATAAAACAACCGTTTTGATCTCACAAGCTCCATAAGGCATTTTTTTCTAGAAATGCTTACATATAGGCAACATACACGTGTCCCACAACATGTCTTTTTCTCTCTATTCTGCGGGGAAAAATCAGAGGTGCTGAAATGTCGAATGTAACTAGCGTGGAAAGAGTTGCGTCAGCTCCAAGGTCTGGCGGACCTTCAAGAGATGCTCCAGCCAACCCATGCTACACGCCTCAGCCCTGCCAAGAGCTCGGAGAAACCACAGGCAACGGCTTCCTTCTGCCAGAGTTACAGTCAAACAGGCTGCAGCGAACTGCTGGTTACAACGACTCGCTTTTAAAATCCACACCGAATCAAAATGGAAAATGGCAGCCAATAGCCAAATAGATATTTAGCCATTATTTCAACAAACTTGCATTTATTTCTCATTCAATTCTGTATGCAATGCCAACCTTTCAATTTTATCCAATCAATTACATAAATGTTGGACAAAATAAAGGAGTCCAACATTCTCATTTGATTTTCTGTTTCACTCGTGGACTTACGGTGGACTGTGCATTCAGAAATGCATGCATCCTGTCTGCTTCAAAGTGATCATTGCCATTAAATTCAAATATATAATTAAATTAATTTAATTTATAATTTATAATGAATCAATTAAATTTATATAGCCACAGATTGCAATCAAAAATTTATTTTAGCAGACTCAAAAATGAAAGGAATACTCTGGGTTCAACTGAAGCTCTATCAACAGGATTTGTGGAAGAATATATTGTATTCTAATGATATTAAATTAAATTAAATTAGATTAAAGAAGTTATGAATATTTAGTCTATTTTCCTGGAATTTGGTTAAATGTTGCAAAATACAATAAAATTAAATTAAATTAAATCAATAAAATGAAAAAAGGAAATAATAAAATCAAATCAAACACAATAAAACAAAAGCTCTATTAAATTAAATAAATAAAATGAAAAAATAAAATAGAAGCTCTATTAACAGGATTTGTGGAAAAATATGTTTTCTTTTATTGTAATTAAATTTAATTAAATTAAGAAGTTATAAATATTTGGTCTATATATTGCAGAATAAAATAAGATTCAAATCAATTCAATAAATAAAATGAAAAATAAATACAATAAAATGAAAAAATAAAATAAAACAAAAGCTCTATCAACAGGATTTGTGGAAAAAATATGTTGTATTTTCTTGAAATTAAATTAAATCAAGAAGTTATAAATATTTGGTCTATTTTCCTGGACTTTGGCCAAACAAGACTTTGGAAACTAAAATTCAATTCAATTCAATAAATAAAACGAAAAATAAATTAAATTAAATTAAAAAATTAAAAGCTCTATCAACAGGACTTTTATTTGTATTTTATTGAAAATAATTAAAATAAAACAAAATAAAATAAAAGAACAAAGAAGTTATAAATATTTGGTCTATTTTGGACTTTGGCCAAAAATTGCAAAATAAAATTCAATTAAATTAATAAAAGGAAAAACAAAACAAAATAATAAAATAAAGGCTCTATTAAATAAAATAAATAAAATGTAAAAATAAATAAATAAAAATAATTAAATAAAAACAATATAAAAGCTCTATCAACAGGATTTGTAAAAAAATCTATTGTACTTTATTGAAATTTAATTTAATTTAAAATAAAATAAAATAAAATAAAATAAAATATGAGTGGCAGATGTACTGTAAAGGTACCATGGTACTTTAAAGGTATCAGATGGAAATACAGTGATACTTGGCATATTTACTGTCAGTTTACACAGCACATTTAAAAAAAAATCGTATTACCGTCATACACATCCAAAAAGCATGGTATTAACATGGAAATTGGCTAAAAACATGACATTACCATTATAATCATATCTAAAGGCCAAAGTAATACCTTCTTGTTAATGTAAAATAGAACATGAACTACTGAGGAAAAAATAGCTGAGGCAGGAAAAATAAAAAAATGGGGAAAGACAAGAACACACACACACACAGCCCTAAGGCAGAGCTATAAAGTAACAGACAGTTTGATATATTCTTTTCGGCGTCTATGGTAATGTATGCTAACGTGACTTGCATGATTGGCTATCGCGGTAATATATGCAAACGTGACTTGCGTGATTGGCTGCTGTGGTAACATATGCAGGTCTGAAGTGATTTACACCCTTCAGTCTTACATAACGCCTTACAACCGCAGAGTACGAGCTGCTTTACAAAGAGATGAAAAATGGATTCCAGCCTGGGTATAGTAGATAACCACACGCATAAGCCTGCTACAAACTAACAAGCCGAAATGACTCAATCTGCAGACAGATGCAAAGGGATGAAAGTCGGAAACTAGAGCCGTTAGAGCCGAAATGGCTAACTACGTGAAATGATGTGCACACAGTCTGAGCTGAAAAGGAAAACTGGATTAAAGACGGCACCTACGACACATGACCGTAGGCTGAAATTACACTTTTAACCATTACAATGCTTTGATGGGTGAAAAAAGAGGCATTTCTACTACCTGAACTGAACAGAAAATAGGATCAGAAAGTATTTGAAGACAAGATGAAAGGCTGTTTCAGAAAAGTTTACATCTTAGGGTGAAACCGACAGTCTGGCTCTGAGTGACACAGCAGAATCTGGGCTCTAGAAGACTCCGCGTAGCTTTATAAATGCTATTAAATATTCATACCTGTATTATCAATCATATTAACTGACAGCACTCTGGAAAGAAGAGCTGGTCAACCAATCATTCGTAATGGAATTTTCAAACATTTACCTGAGACAATGGAAAAAGCATGATCTAATTATCCTTTACTAAAAAAAAAAAAATTAAGATATATGTATGTGTGTATGTAAGTGTGTGTGTGTGTGTGTGTGTGTTAATATATTACCATTAAAATGTTCACCATTACTATAAAACTTTAACATTGTAAATGCTGGTATGAAACCAGTGTGACAGAATCATTTTCTGACATTTTTAATATTTAATGTTAGGCTATATCTAATCAATTTCAATGTCATGACCACACAACTCCAGTAAAGCTAATAAACCTAGTCGATTTCACATTATACCGACAACAGAAAGGCAAACTTTAGTCACAGGAACAATGTTGGTAATACATAACCAGAAGTTCAGGAACCTAGAAACGTATTCTAACTGCAAAAATGACCATTTTAGACATTTAATAGCAAACATAAAAATGCATTTGTCAATTTATATTAAAAGTAAATTACTATAACCACCTTTTTTTATCTTGCTGGATATTTTCTTTAAAAATGAAAAATTTCATTTAAATATATATACTGTATAGTGTTGCTGTATTTCCATATAAAAGCTAAAACTGTGGCCAAATAAAATAAAATAAAATAACCAAGGAGCCATGAATATTTGGTCTATTTTCCTGGACTTCAGCCAAACATTGCAAAATAAAATAAAAAATACTAAATAAAATAAAATTGTATTAAATTAAATTAAATTAAATTAAATTAAATTAAATCACCAAGGAGCCATGAATATTTTGACTATTTTTATGGACTTCGGCTAAACATTGCAAAATAAAATTAAAAAAAAAAAAATACTAAAATAAAATAAAATAAAATACTTGAACTTTGGCCAAACACTGTAAAATAAAATGTAAAAAATTAAATGAATAAATAAATTTAAATAAAATTAAATAACCAAGTAGTCTAAATATTTCTGGAATGTGAATTTTACAGCAAATGAGTATCACCATATATGGCCAAACACCGTAAAATAATAAAAAAAAAAATATGAATTGAAAAAATAAAGTAAAATAAAAGACTTTGGCTAAGCATTGCAAAATAAAGTAATTTTTTTTAAGAAAATAAATAAATAAACAAACAAATAAAATCAACAAGAAGTCATGAATAATTGGTCTATTTTCCTGGACGTTGACCAAACATTGTGAAATAAAATTAAACGAATAAATAAAATATATTGAAACAAAATAATACAGTAAAAATCACCACATCATTAAAATTTGGCCTATTTTCCTGGACTTTGGTCAAACACTGTACGCTAAAATAAAATAAAATAAAATAAAATAAAATAAAATATTACAGCAAATGTGTGTATCACCAGTATGTATGGATGACCTCAAAGCTAACAGATATAAACTAAACACCACAAAACTCACGTTTTGATTCTACATTTCTGCTTTGTAAATCCATAACTACTTTGGTGCAGAAACGCCTGTAAACGGCTTTAAGCATCTGTACCTTTCAACCTATAACTTAAAAGCAGCATGAGGTCCTAAACATCAGCCACACTTCCAATATTTAATTTCCACAAAAAGAATTTCATCACAACAGCTTCATGAATGAGCTTGTGTGCGATTCTCACGGAAGACGATCAAACCCGAGCAGGTGTTGAACGCACATGAGACTGATCTGTCACGGATTGCGTCACGCTTACCCGTGAGAATTCACAAACGCACCGAACTCACAGCTGTAAACCTGCAGGTGACACTTGGGGCGAGAGACCTCACACACCCATATAGGTGGAAAATCACAGCGTCTGAACCTCAGGTATGGTAATCCCACTTCATTGTATGGATAAAACGCATAATTGCATGTGAAAGAATGTTATTTATAGTGTCAATGTGCTGCTGTCTGTAAACAGCCATCACTGTGCGTGTGTGTGTACGTGACAGAGACACCCAGCGGGTAATTGATGCACCAGCTCGAAGTGGCAGGTTCGACGACACCCCCTGTGCCACCCTCCTCCTTCCAGAAACGCATGCACACACACACACATGGGCACTAACAAGCCAACATAATTACATGCCTGACTCCTAAAGATAGGGGAGAGAGGGATGCGACTGATTGCTGTGAAAGAGGGAGGGAAGAACGAGAAATGGAGAAATGAAAACATCTGGCCAGCGAAGCTCAAGCAATCAAGAGATGCCAATCAGTTCAAAATCAAAACGACAACTTCCTTGGCCTTCAAATCTCTCTTATTGTATACTCATTCTGTTGTTTCATTAAATAGTGCTATTATATATGACACTTGCATGTTCACACAGCTTACTGTATCATTATGTATATGTATAGTATGTATCATGAAACCCTCTAGGATCCTGTCCAGGTCAAATTACTCTCCAAAGTCAGAAGAAATAAATGAGAAATGACACTGACATTTTGTATTTGGAAAAAAATATATACAGTTGCAATCGAAATTATTCAACCCCCTTGACCTGCAAGACATTTTGCTGCAGAGAACAAAATTTTGTGAAAACAATTCAACAAAGCCATCAGTACACTAGTAGAGAAAGTTTATTCATACACATTTGAGTAATTTTGAGAACGTAAGTTGATGACTAATGAAAGAAAATTAAATTGGCTCTAAACGTTCATGTTCAAAATTATTCAACCCCCAAAAGTAAAATCTGGTGCAGAATCTTTTATTCCTTTAAACCCACTAATAAACGCTGTTTGGAAGTGCTTAGAAGCTTCTGTCACCTTTCTACTGCAATCGTGGTCCATTCCTCACCTGAAAAAGCTTTCAGATCACTGATAATCTTTGGTTTTCACATTGCCACTGCTTTTTTCAAATTCAACCAAATATTTTCAATGAGAATTAAATCTGGAGACTGAACAGGCCACTCAAGAACATTCTATGACTGATCCCTGAACCAAGCGTAAATAGATTTGGATGTATACTTTGGGATGGCTGTCCTGCAAGAAAGTCCACTGATCATCAGCTTTAGTCTTTGCATCAAAGGCATCACAATTCTTGCCAAAATGGCCTGATACTTCAAAGAATCCAGGATGTCCTTCATACAGTCATGTTTTCCACTTCCTGCTAAAGTAAAACAACCCCATAACATGACTGATCCACCTCAATGTTTGACAGTGGAGATGGTGTTCTTCTGCTAATAAGTTTTACCTTTTTTGCACCAGACATACTGCTGATCCACAGGTCTAAAACGTTCCAGATTGATTACATCACTCCATAAATCATTCTTCCAGAACTCCGCAGGTCTATCCAGATGAATTTTAGGATGTTCAAGTCTGTCTTTTTGTTCTTCTTGGGCAAGAGTGGTATTCGGCAAGATGCCGCAACATGAACGCCATACTTGTCTTGTGTTCATCTTATACTCTGCATTGAAATGTTTTTCCTCCTTTTGTTGGGTCATCTTGCAAGTATTTGGCTGTACATTGCAGGTTTTTCTCAGTTGCTCTGATCAAACATTTTATGACATTGTGCTTTTTTGTTCAACACCACCAGGTTTTCTGGTACAACACACTTTAAACTAAAGCAAATTTTAAATGTCTTGGAAATCTTCATACAGCCTTAGACTTTATAATATAATAAAACTATTTCTTCTCTATAGCTTTTGTGAGAGCTCTGTTGATTTTACCATTTTGCTACTCAACTTCAGCTAACTGGACTAACTGTATGTATGTGTAACAGCTCAAGCTTATTCTGTTTTTTTAAGGCTTAATTGAGTTTCTAAAGGCTTAATTGTGTTTTAAGACAATTTTGTTCCCCACCATAAAAATAACTGACTAAAAAACAGCAATGTTGAACAGGGGTTGAATAATTCTGGCATACCTGTGTTATTAAAAAAAAAAAATCAAAAACTCAAAGACATTACATTATATATTGACATTATCACTTTTAATATACCAGTAATCTGTTAGAGATGCAATTTTTATAAAGTCCTGGATCTTCACAAAAGCTTGTATTTGTAAAGTACTATCGTCTCTGGGGGGTTGAATAATTTTGATTGCAACTGTATATAGATTTATTTTTTGTTGTTTATTTTGTAACTTGTCTTATGACAATTAAGAAAATTGTGCTGAATAATTGCCCTTATTATAATGCATTAAAAATTAGAATCTTGTAAATGTCATATTACTCTCCAAAATTAGATTAAAAATTAATAAAGATATTATTCATTTTAAATAATAAATTATTAAATATTAAAAATGTTAATTATTTTGTATGCGGAAAAAAATTGGTTTTAGGAAATAAAACCCCTCAATTTTCTCCATTTTGTAACATATTTTTGATGACAATTAGAAAACTTTTACTCCAAAATTGTCCTTATTATAATGCATTATTCATTTTAAATATTACATTATTAAAATATTATTAAAATGATTAAAAATGTTAATTATTTTGTATTAGGAAAAAATTTGGTTATGACAATTAAGAAAAATTTGCTCCAAAATTGTCCTTATTTTAATGCATTACAATAACGATCTTGTCCATGTCATATTACTCCCCAAAATCAGAAAACTTTTTGTATTAATTTTGTGAACTTTTATGATAATTATGAATTTTTAAAATAATTTTTATTTCTTAATATAATGCATTGAAATCAGGATCTTGTCCATGTCATATTACTCCCCAAAATCAGAAGAAATAAATGAAAAATTATATTTTGGTATTAGGAAAATATATCAAAAGAATTCTTTGTTAGGAAAAAAAAATACTTTGACAATTAAGAAAATTTAGCTTAAAAAAACCTTAATATAATGCATTACAATCAGGATTTTGTCCATGTCATATTAATCCCCAAAATCAGAAGAAATAAAGATATTATTCATTTTAAATATTACATTATTAAAATATTATTAAAATTATTAAAAATGTTGTTGGTTATGACAATTAAGACATATTTGCTCCAAAATTGCCCTTATTTTAATGCATTACAATAACGATCTTGTCCATGTCATATTACTCCCCAAAATCAGAATAAATTTTGTATTAGGAAAAAACTATTTTTTTTTCTCATTTTGTGAAATTTTATGATAATTAAGAAAAGTTTGCTCCAAAAAAATCTTCTTAATATAATGCATTGAAATCAGGATCTTGTCCATGTCATATTACTCCCCAAAATCAGAAGAAATAAATGCAAAATTATACTTTGGTATTAGGAAAAAAATACAGATTTTTTTTTGTATTAGGGGGAAAAATAATTTCTCCATTTTGTAACATATTTTTCATGACAATTAGAAAACTTTTGCTCCAAAACTGTCCTTATTATAATGCATTAAAATCAGGATCTTATCCATTTAATATTACTCCCCCCAAATCAGAAGAAATAAATAATAATTTATATTTTGTACTAGGAATTTTTTTTTTCCCATTTTGTGACTTTTTCATGACAGTTAAGATAATTATGCTTTAATATTCTCATTATAATTCATTAAATCATGATCTTGTCCATATTACTCTCCAAAATCAGAGGATATAAATGAGAAATTATATTTTGTATTAGGAAAAAACAGCTTTAAAATTCTCTTTACTATAATTTTTGTCAGTCATATTACTCTCCAAAAGTATTAAGAAAATACGTTTTTTTCTTTCTTTGTCATTTGCATTTTGCTACATTATTTATTATGACAATTAAAAACATTTGAACCTAAATTCTCCTTATTGTAATGTATTAACATCTCATTATAATAGCAACATTAAACATTAAGAAAAAACAATAAATAAATAGGTATTTAATCAAGGAAATATTTGTTTTACTGCTTTTAATTTTAATGAAAAATGCATGGAATTTTATTGCAATAACATTTAAAAAATTCTTTATTCAATTAATGAGAATGAACTTGTCATGAGAACAAAACTGTCGCTAAAAATAATGTAAATTGCAAAAAACAAAACAGCCAATGTACAACATCTGAATGCATTATGATTTATAATTCTGGACTGTTTGAGCTACATGAATGCTTTATGTAGTTGCATAGAATGAAGCAACGTCATAAAGGTTTAATTCCCTGGAAATGTATGAATTTGGTTAATGGTTAAACATTTAACTTAAATGCAATGCAAGTTGCAAATTGTCCAAATGCATAAATGTGAATCTAATACAGCATATATTTGTATTTTGATTGGGTGAAATGTGACCTGGGTATGTTTTCATGAAATTGTTAATTATGAAAACATGTTCATGTATTTGCAAATCAAAGCTGCCCAATACACACACCTGAGGCACTTCGCAGCACACATCAAACAATTTTCCATTCCGAGAACCACTAACATAAATAATCCACTTCATAAATGAAATATGATTCATCTGCTGGCTCTGTTTCATGTTTAAATGTTTAAACTGCACTGAGATTTCAGATAAGCGCTGCAATTTAAGATAAGCCTTCACTCTGTTTTTTTATGCAATTTATCACAAGAACATATAAAATAAGTCCCCTATACTTCAGTTATACTTCAGATAAGAGCTTCATCGTATGCAAATATACAGCCATAATGACACGCTTGAGAAAGCAAAACATTTGTGGAGTATGTTTCAAATCTGATTCGCTGAAACCGCATTTAAATAAGGCTGTTACGTGGTAGTGGCTACATACACTAGTCACAAAATTACACTCAAGAGCTTTCAATAAATCAAAATGCCTTTTTATACCTTCGAAATGCATGGAGTGCTACTAAGTGCACGCTACGTGTCTTTTTTACCAAAATGCAATAATTGCCGTCTCTAACGGCTAAATGAAGCCATTCTGAACCAGCAATATACAGAAATTTGAAAAGCGGTGGTTAGTGATACATTGTTTATTTACAACCGCAGTGGATGTAAACAGTGTGCCTGTTTATTAAAGAGAAACGTCTTACCTGGAAATTAGTCGGCAGGAGTCATTTCAACATGAAAGCTACAGGACAGAGAAAAAAAAAAAGAGCATTAGTCAAAATATGGCATCCATTTTCTTCTTCTAAAGACCAACGATAATAGACAGCAAATTAGATAACTATATATTAAAAAGTAAATAAATAAAATAAATACATTAGATATTTGAAAATTATTTTAATTTATTTCATTTTATTTCTTTTATTTTTCCTTGCAATTTATTTCTTATTTTCTGTCTATTATTGTTGGACTTATTTACAATATATAAATATATATATATATATATATATATATATATATAAATAATAAAATTAAATTAAATAATAAAATAAAATAAAATGTCAAATATCTAATTAATTTTAATTAATATGAAATGAAACAAATAAATTAAAAAATAAAATTACATTTAATAAAAAAAATTAAACACAAGTGTATTTCTAACACACTATTTTATTTGTCAAACATCTAAAGACCACAATAACAGAGAGCAAATGAGATAACTACATTGCAAGTGGGGAAAAATAAATAATATAACATAATAAAATAAATAAAATAAAATTCCAAATATGTCATTAATTTTACTAAAATAAAATAAAATAAAATAAAATAAAATAAAATGTAACTGGAGATTTTAAATTTAAATGTATTTATTTTGTTTAAATTATTTATTTATTTTTTATTTCTTTTATATTTCCTTGCAATTTAGTTGCTTGCTGATTCACTTGCTGATTATTATCATTGGTTTTTTTTTTAGAAGTTTGACAAATTAAAAAAAAGTGTACATCTAATACACGGATATCTAATACACTATTTTATTTGTCAAACCTCTAAAGACCAACAATAATAAACAGCAAATGAGATGACTAAATTGCAAGGAAATAAGTAAATAAATAAATAAAAATCACAAATATCTAATTAATTTAACAAAATAAATAAATGAAATAAAACAACTATATCGAAATTTTATTTTTATTTATTTTGAATTTTTTATTTATTTATTTTTTAATTTTCATTGCATTTTGGTTCTCATTTGCTGTCTATTATTCATTATATATAAGATAGATAGATAGATCGATAGATAGACAGAGACAGACAGATAGACAGAGTAATATCAGAGACTGCTAATGCAACACAGCCAATCAGCTTTGAGTTCTGCACTGGACAGATCATTACAATATAGTGTTTCATATATTATGGAGTGGTAAATTGATGATAATTGCCTAGCCACTTTTCTCGATATCTTACACTTCAATGAATCAGCATTTGGGTCACAGCAGGCTGTGTGACAGGATCAACCTTTGATGTGGTTTATTCCAGATTCATCCACACTTTTCAACAGAAAACAACCTTTCTAGTCTCAGACTTAATCCTTCAGAGTAGTTAATCATACCACAAAAAACATCTGTCAAAACAGATTGTCGAAACAAGTCTCTGTAACAAAAACAGACACTGGAAAGCATTAATAAGTAGCTCAGAGCTCTGAAGTAAAGGTCACTGAGCTAAACACCACAATACTAACAAATCAAGGAAAAAACATCTGGCTGAAAACATGTAGATTATAAATGGCATTAATACAAATATTTTAAAAAACGACAGATGTAACACTCAAACCTGCCTCTTGTAAATATAGTACAAGTCGAATTAGCATATCAGAATGATTTCTGAAAGATCGAAGATTGGAGTAATGACGCTGAAAATACAGCATTGCATCACAGGAATAAATTACATTTTACAACATATTCACCTAGAAAACAATACATTTAAATTGCAATAATATCTCACAATATTACTGTTTTTACTGTATTTTTGCTCAAATAGATGCAGCCTTGGTGAGTATAAGAGTGTTCTAAAATAAAATAAAATAAAATAAAATAATTATTATATTATTACAGTCTTTCAAAAATGTCGAAAAAAAACAAATAATACAGTATATTAACACAGTATAAACTGAATTATATGCAGTATTATATAATATATAATACTGACATTTATAATACTATATTTATTGTGCAAAATACTTATTATTAATAATAACATTTAACCCATTTATAATTCAATATTTATAATACAACAGTAAATTTTAAGATTTATGACAACAAATGACAGTGATAGGGTTTTTTTTTTTACAATAAGGGATTTTTTTATTTGTGTTATTTATTATTATTATTATTATTATTATTATTATTATTATTATTATTATGCAAAATATGTATTATTATTATTATTGTGAAATAATTATTATGTGTAATATTTATAATTAATAATAACAATAATATTAATAATAATAATAATAATAATAATAAATCATCATCATCAACAACAACATTTTACCCATTTATAATTCTATTATTATTATTATTATTAATATTATTACTCAAAATACAATTTTTATGTGAAATATTTATCATTAATAATAGCAACATTTTACCCATTTATGACAGCTAATAACAGTGATAGCTTTTTTTACAATAAGGGATTTATTATTATTGTTGTTGTTGTTGTTAGTTATTATTACTACTACTATGATTATTATGATTATGATTATTATTATTATTATTATGTAAAAGATGTATTAAGAAGAAGAAGAAGAAGAGGAAGAACATTTTAGTCATTTTATAATACTGTATTTATAATACAACAGTAAATGTTAACATTTATGACAGCTAATGACAGTGATAGTTTTTTACAATAAGGGATTTTTTTATTGTTAAGTATTATTTTTATTATTTTTCTTTTTTCTTCTTCTTCTTCTTCTTATTATGCAAAATATTTATTTTTTTATTTATTTTTATACTTTTCTTTGACTTTAGCTCAATGAGAATAGTTATAAGTTATAATGCCATGCTGTCATATTTTTTCTTACATAAAAGCATAAAAATATCTATATTCTATCTATATTTCCATTATTGCATTACTGTGGCGATATCAAATCTCAATAACCTCAAGGGGGCGATAAACTTCAAATGTGGTGTTAAACCAGATGTGTTTGAGTATTCAGGTAGCTATCCAATAAACACGCTCATAACATCTGGCGTCCTCCGCGAAACGTGTTTCAAACATCATGACCTCAGAGAAAACTGACTAACTAGACGTACCTCGTCTGCATTCATAACAGGATATGATAAAGAGCTCATTAAGGAGAGTCAGAAATACTTCTCACGGAGTACGAACGGCAGCATTTGATCCGAGCGGCTCACGTGCCCTCGCGGCACATTTACACAAGAAACGCAACACGTACACGAGGTCAAACGCTCCCACACAGCGGTCTTAAGTGAAGGATGAGGTGTCACGCTTTGAGAAAAGAACTATTCTGATCTTCCTCATTCTCTCCAACTCAAGTTTATCCCATCAGTCCTTTTTCTGCGTTACGTAATGCCACCTCTTCCGCCCACCTCTCCGCTGCAGCTCTCAATGGAAGGCACACCAACACAGAGCCACGAGCGGGATTCACATTAGAACGTGCTGGAATTTATGGAAACGTCGGCATGCCACGCTGAACACACGGAATCGTAACCTAAAATGTGCGCTTCCTTTCTCTCTGCTGCATCCTTCCTCTTCCTCCGTCCATCCTTCACGTTTTCAATGAGATCTGTGAACTTTCAGCTAAGGTTTTGCACAATAAAACATGATACATCAAAAAGAATTATGGCAGTGCAGGAACAGACAGATATGGACTGAATAGCCGATCTTTCCATCTGTAATGGTCCACAACCAGATGACCAGGTGCGAAACAAGGACACTTCGAAATAAGATGGTTTATTTGAAAAAAGAAACACATTTAACCTTTTGTACCAGCATTTGACACTACGTTTATATTGTTAGTAAAGGTTACTTGCGACAAAAACAGTCGAACTTGGTTTCACATTTTTTGACATTTTTACTATCGCTCTGACCTTTAGAGCTAAACGGGGTGTTTGCTAACGTACCTTCTTTATGATTTCTACATATAAAAGACCTTTATTGGCAACCTCCACATACCAGCATAATGGAAAAAGATAGAGATGCTCACAGATATATATATTTACCTTTTAAAAAGAATTTTTATATTATATATATATATATTATATATGTATTAGATTGAACAACAACATCAAAATATAATTTTATATAATAAATAAATGTTATTATATTATATACATTTGTAATGTAAAATGTTAATATAATATACGTGAATATAAAATACTAATATATTTTAATATAACATATAATGTAATTTTTTTAGAGTTTTAGAATCAGTCAATATTTTTAGTGTTATTATTTTCGTAAATATTTCATGTATATATTTTTTCCATATATTTTTCACATCAAAGAAATCAAGGAACATTTTTAGATCCTATTATAGTTATTTTTACAACAATTAATCATTTTTCTAAATATATTATTACATATATTAATATATTTTTACATTAAAGTACTAAAATGAGATTTGTGCATTATGTTAAGAAAAAATGTGAACAAAAATATGAAAAAATGAAAATGAAAAAATAAGCACATTTTCCTAAATCATTTTAACAGTATTTTGTGTATTATAGCACAAAAATGACAAAAAATATTTTTTTAAATAAGCACAAAAACAATACAACAAATAGTATGATGATTTACAACTGTAAATATTTTTCACATTAAAAGTGTTAAAAGATTTTTTTTTTTTTTAAGGTGTATTATGTTCCATATTTTTTCACATCAGAGAAAATAAAGAATATTTTTGGAATATTAATTCCATTAATTAACCACATTGTGTTACAGTAAAAAAATATTATTGTAAAAATAATTAAAATCTGCATAAATCACCCCTTTTTACATGAAAGTAGTTGAATGAGATTTGTCCATTACGTTAATTTAAAATAAAAAAAATTGAAATAAAGAAAATAAACACTTTTAGAATATATTGCCATTACTTTCATGACACTTAAGCATTTTTCCAAATTCAAAAGTTTTTTTTACTGTATTTATTGTATTACTGTAATCTTACTATATTAAAAATATAATAGTGAAACATTATTTAAATCAGCATAAATCACATCTCTTCGTTTTACATTAAAATTGGATTTATTTTCCTGAAGCACAATATTTAATGAATATATTTTTTCATAAAATAAAATAAAGAATATTTTTAGAATCTATTGTCATTATTTTCATTTCTTAAATTCTAACTATTTTTTACTGTATTATAGTAAAAATATGACTATTAAAAAAACGCATATATATATATATATATATATATATATATAAATTATATTAAGTTATATTTATATTAAATTATATTTAAAAGATAATCAGGAATATTTTTAGAATCTATTGTCATAATCTACTGTCAACTGTCAATTGTCATCTATTGTCAAAAGTGAGGGGAAAAAAAAAAACTAAAAAACGAAAAACTAGTTTTATTTTCTTAACAAAAGACAATGAATTATTCCTTTTGAATTCAAGGTGAAATGTGACCTAGACATATTGATTACAGGTTTTGTGAGATTCATATATTCAATATAATATTTTTATATTATGACATGTTATAAAAACATGTACTTTTCCCTTTTAATTGGTGACGTATGACACAGAAAGCTTTTTAATCACATTTCGGACTCTCTCCTGAGCTCAATCTGACCCTCTGTTGCTGTGAAACACACTCTCTCCCACATGAGCTCTCCGGAGGAGTGTCTGAAGAGACAACGCCGACGTTAGCGCCGTCAATTCTTCTCGTTTCCACCCGCCCACACCCACCCACGCGCCCACTAACACACACTCTCGCTCTCACTCTATTGTGCCAGCACGAACACGCTCGCTCACCCCCATTCACAACGGGCCCATTTCCACATCACAGCACCGTGATAAAGATGGTACGAGTAGTGTCCGTGCTCTGTGGGACAAGCTATAGATATCACTGCTTCACCCTGACACCTAAATGAGGGCTCTGGGTCCTCAGCTATACAGGTTGAGTGTGATCTGAAGAGTGTTGGGGAACATTTTCCGGTTTGCAAAAATAGACAAACTTCAGATACTCCACTCGTTGATAAACATTAAAGACTCGAAGGAATCCTTGAGGCTGGTGAAACAATAATTGTTTTGCTTTTTATGCCTCATGAGCAGATGTAAATTAAATGTTAATGCATTGAGTAATAGAATATAAATTTATATAATATGGATATTTTATATAACCTCCACTAAAGAAAACATCTGGAGCTCTTATGAATGCATCAAATCTACAGTCCCATATATCCCTTGTTTGCAATTGCAAGAATGTAGACAAGAATATTTCACTATATATATATATATATATATATATACACACACACACACACACACAAACTACACATACATATATATATATATATATATATATATATATATATATATATATATATATATATATTATATATATATATATATATATATATACATGCAGTAGAGTGTGCATTAAGATATTATATATATAGCTTTATTCTTTTTCTTTTCTATATATATATATATATATATATATATATATGTAGTAGAAACAGTAAAAATGTATGTAATATTGACTACAGATTTGCAGTATTTTGTTTTATTTTATATATATATATATATATATATATATATATAGAAAAGAAAAGAATATATATATCTTAATGCAATACTCTTAAACAACAAAAAATAAATAATTATGCTGACTTAAAAACAAAATAAATAATAATAATAATAATAATAATAATAATGAATAAAATAAAAAAAAGGAATAAATTAAATATGCAGTCATAGCTTACACATTATAAAATAAAAGATTACGCTAAAAATATATAATAAAATAAAATAAAATACTGCAAATCTGTAGTGAATATGAATTACATTTTTGGGGAAAAAAAAAAGTGAGCAGTGGTAGTTTATACACAATAACAAAACAAAAACAAAAACAAAACAAAACAAAACAAAACAAAACAAAATAAAATAAAATGTAAATATGAATTATATCTTCAAAGTTTCTGGAAAAAAATGGTGGTTGTTTACGCACAATAAAATAAAAGATTATGCTAAAATATAAAATAAGAAAAAAAGAACCAGGTAAAGCAATGGCAGTTTTTTTTCCCTAAAAATAAAATAAAGTAAATAAAATTAAGTAAAGCAAAATAAAATAAAATAAAATCTGTAGTCAATATGAATTATATTTTTTTTTTACAGTTTCTGAAAAAAATGTATCACGTTGGTTGTTTATGCTGATAAAAGATAAAAGATTATACTAAAATGTCAAGATAAATTAGAGATATAAAAGGAATCAAAACAAGCCATTTAAAGATTCTAAAAGTAAAAGGGAAGTAAAAAACAAAATTATAGATTTACTTAAAATACTGCAATAACTAGAGTTAGCTGAGATTAAGATTTTTACATTTTTCTGGAAAAAAAAAGTGTGAGCAGCGGTATTTCATGATAAAATAAAAGATAATGCTAAAAAAATAAATAAATAAAATAAAACAAAATACTGCAAATCTGTAGTCAATATTACATACGTATTACATTACTTACGGTTTCTAAAAAAAAATGTGGGTGGTGGTTGTTTATGCACAATAAAATAAAAGACAATGCTAAAAAATAATAATAATAAAATAAAATAAAAGCTTACTGGTTAAGAAATTTTAGTCTGAATTTCACTAGTTTTATCACTGGCCAGGTGAAAATAGTGAGTGATACGTTAAAAAAGTATTAACACACCTCTCCTCAACAAGCCACAAGATTTCAGAGTTTAATACTGTGGGTTAAATGTCTGTTGAAATCATTATTAGCAATCATCATTCTTTAACTGGAGCTGTAGAGGTGAAGGCAATGCCCTCCATTTTCACATTCTTCCTTTTCTAACAGGTAAGCTCTTTTGGGCTGATTTTTTTGGTGGAGCGGATGAGGAAAGGAAGTGCATAATGCATTTGTAAAAGCTCAAGGCTGGCGTTGCTGAATGTAGCGTTTCTCCTGCCAGCTTCCCGCATAGCTGAAGCAGCGTCCATTCATTCAACTGCTACTAGTGGAAAACATCACCGCAGACGCACGAAGACTCATCAGAAAGCGAGAGAGACATGCAGAATGCTGACACAAGGAAAGCTTCATTTTATTTTTTTCTGTTTTGTCGTAGATGACAGACGGATATTCCAGTCCGCACATTTGGGAATATGAAACACACTCAACGACACGGTTAGAGTTTATTAGCTCTGAATGAATTTGATCCACTGATTGCGGGTCGTCTTTGTCTTTTGGTAAAGGCACTTGATGATGGTTCTTGATTTTTATGTCGCCTTTTCATCGGGAACATAAAATCAAAACTAGACATTTGTGGCTTCAGCTTCATGTACTTTGAGGTTCGAGAGACCATCCAATCTTGCACTACTAAGTCAACAATCCATGATGCCCTACATACAGTCCAAACCAGCGAGCCTCTGGATATTTAGCAGAACACTTGACCCACTGAGATACTCTTGACCCTTTATAATCTGCTTTTCCACAGATAATTTTCTGTGTTGTTAGCTTAAGGCGAGCGCTTTCATTTTTTTCAGCGCTGCACGGAACTCTTTTAATGTATTTTTACATTCACAGATTAACATCTTTAATTAATGGGATATATTTCACTGCTGAGTATAAGAGACAAATTATACAATATCTAGTGATTATGAAGTCCATTATGATGTCATTTTGAAGGCCACTTCAATAGCTGCCAATAGATACAGTACAGCCGACAGAATTTATAATGACACTCTATGTAATTAGAATATCATTTCTGAAAATGCTTGTGTTCAAAATTCTTGCTGCCATGATGCAAGAGTGTTTTAATTGCTAAAAGTAATGCTAAATTATTGCTACTGGGTACAAATAATAAAATAAAATTTAATTAAATTAAATAAAATGGTGATTGCTAAAACATTACTACATGGTTGACAAATTGATGAAAAATGAAAAAATTAAATAAAATAAAATAAAATAAAATAAAATAAAATAGGTGGTTGCTAAAATATTACTAAATGGTTGACAAGGTAAAGGAAAAATGATGAAAAATGAAAATATAAAATAAAATAATAGGTGGATCTGGTAGATAAGATAAAAAATAAAATAAAATAAAATAAAATAAAATAAAATAAAATAAAATAAAATAAAATAAAATGGTGGTTGCTAAAACATTACTACATGGTTGACAAATTGATGAAAGATGAAAAATAAAATAAAATAAAATAAAATAAAATAATAAAATAAAATATAATTCTGGTTCTGGTAGTTGCTGAAGTATTACTAAAGGGTTGCTAAGGCAAAGAAAAGATAAAGTAAAATAAAAAAGATAAAATAAAATAAAATAAAATATATAATAAAATAAAATAAAGATGAATAAAATAAATAACAATAAAAATAAACAATAAAATAAAATAAATAAAACCCAAATAATAAATGAATAAATAAATAAATAAATAAATAAATAAAAAGTGGGTTGCTGGGTAGTCGTTTAAGTGCTAATTGTTGCTAAGGTATGGAAAAATATAGCATGTTAAAATTAAATTAACTAATTTAAATAAAATAAAAAATAAAGACTAAATCCAATAAAATAAAATAAAAATAAAATGAAACAATAGACTAAAATTTAAAAAAATAAATAAATAAATCAAATCGCCAAAGTGAAAAAAGCCCCTAGGTCTCTATAATATTTTAGTTTCTATATAAGGTATGGGTCGCTCATCCATCGTAAGTCCCATGATTTGCACACACAACACAGAACGAGTTTTAATATTTGGCAGAACACAAAAAGAGATCCCTGCTTCTGCAAACACTGCTAATTGCAAACATTCCTTATGGAGGAGGGAAAAAAAAACAAAAAACGGCCTGACTAGCTAATGATTTATATCAGCCTGCTCATCTAATTAGTCCACACTCGACTAGATCAAATGTTGATTGATAAAGCGCTCTAAAGCCATAAACGTCAGAAAAGCGGAGACGGATGACAGCGGCGCACCTCGCTCTGCCTCCGAACGCTGCGCGCATCAGCAATGCAGCTCTCTAATGACCTTCTTGTAACAACGTCTCCATAGTAACAGCTTCCTTAAACAGGGTACCATGAGAAACTTCATTCATATTTATGACGGCAAACATGTCACTTCGCTCATTCGCACGTAACCTCCAGGATACAATTTTGCGAGTTTGAAAAATTCTCCCCCTTGTTTGGGAGCTGTTGATTTGTGTTTGCCTCTCAGCGTGTTTTTTTTGTGTTTGCTGATGATGTTTTTTTGCCAGCAGGTATTCTTATGTAACGTGTTATTCTGCATTTTCTAAACTCGACACGCTGGTGATCAGTGCTGGAGAAAAAACGAAAGCAAGCAACATCTCGCTTTTTCATAATGATATTTTCGGAGCCAATTTGTAACAGGTTTACAAGGCAACGCTATTTGGCTTTTTGTCAATGCGAGACATGAAGAACGAGCAAAAAACTAATTAAAACTCTCTGCCTGTTTTAATATAATGAGGCTGATGCACTGTGAGCAAATCTTTCAGTAAACTAATTTTCAACAGAATGACAACATTCATCAAAGCACTTATTAAAATAACCCATCCTGACCCAAACATCTTTAGTCCACCTGTCAGTGCATTGAATGCTGACAAAGGACCATTCCCCCCCCCCCATCTACGCTTTTGTCTCTCTGTACAAAGAAAACTGCTGATCCACAATCAGAAGTAATGTTGTGAGCAGCAGTATGTTCTTAATGACACCTCTCTCAGCAAGCATTAAATAGGATTTAGCTGTGAACTCAGAGCAAGGGAACATTACAGATGTGGATACCACAGGGACTGAACTTTCTGACAAACTGAGAGGAATAAAAGTGAAAGAGTGGCTGCGTTTCGATTCACAGGGTTCCTACTGCAGTGTTCACAGTTTGCTCCCTACACACTCAACAGGGGATATCGCTTCACTTGACAGCATTTGTTTATTTGGAACATTTTGCAATGTCATAAAATGCCCAAAACACACTGAAATACTAATAAATAAATACATAAATAAATATTAGAAGTAATAATATAAATACTGTACATATTCTAGAATAATTTTTTATTTATATATATATATATATATATATATATATATATATATTTATATATTTATATATATAAAAGTATATAATGTGTACTAAACTAAAATACAGTTATACAAGTAAATAACTAAAAAAAATAATTATTTATTAATTCTTAAATAATATTGAGAGTTTACTAATTATTAATTCATTTTCATTTTTAAAAGTTTTTTTTTGCCATATATTAGAATGTGTCCCATTTAATTTTTATTTTTTATTATTTTAATAAGCATACATCAGAATAAGTATGTTGTTTAATTTTTACATAAACGTTACGCTGAATGGTGATTAAGGTTGAATGGTGATATTTTACACATATTTTGACTTTTATTTTTGACTTTTTATTTTCACTTTTTATTTGAAACACTAAAGACACTTTACTTGCATTTAACAAGCTTTTTATGTATATGAAAATCACTTAGTTTGATGCAAACACCAAAATGCGACGTCTCAGCTTTGAACCAAATACATATTTTAAATTATATAATGCATGTGTGTATTAAGCTAAAATAAATTTATCAAATGAAAAAAAAGTAACAATTAATTTTATGCAAATAAACACATATGTACGCACATAGTTTAACTAAATGAAAACAGTAAACCTTCTATAAGGCTGTTCTTTAAATAAATAAATACATACATACATATGGCCCTATGAAATTTTTAATTTAATTCTTCTAGACTGTGTTTTATTGGTTAAATTAAAAAAAATATTAATCAAAAAGCATGTCTAAATCATCGAAATTATGAAACTTAAACAATTTAATAGCAATTTATTAAAGGTTTAACCAAAAATCACATTTTTTAAGGCCCTATAAAATGTGTTTAATTTTTTTCTCAAATTCAGTTTTATTTTCACCAAAATACATGTTTTATTAATTTTCCGGATTTCATTTTTAAAGTTTCATTAAATTTTAATAATCAAAAGCATCTCCAATTAATTGATTTTATTTATTTATTTATTGTTTATAAACATTTTTAAAATAAATTTTCTGGTAAAAAAAATCCATAAATATAACATTTTAATAATTTTATTATTAGTAGTACTATCGTTACATTCAATAATACCTTTTTGTCACAGTTTCTTCAAGTTAAACCAAACTTTTATTTTGACGGGTTGCTGTGAAGACCTTCAGAAGTTTCTGTTTGCATATGATATGATTCTCGTAAGAAACTAAAACGCTCATGAGGTGACTATCAGAGCAGTTCTAGAGATGTTTGTGTGTTCATGTATTCATATATTGAGGCAGCAGAGGCTGAAAACACAGCGAGCATCACGCATGCTTCAGTATATGTGTAGTAAATGAAACCATGTGTCTCCGCCATTGATTCACACAGAGACACGCAGAACATGCAGGATTCACATTTAAATAGTCAATTTTCACAGCTTAATATTCACAGACACTAGTCCATATCATGTTTTGATTGAAGTGTACTGACCTACTTTTGATTTACTCATCTAAAATTTGGCGAATTCCGTAACATTCCGTGTTCATTCAGTAAATTCTATTTTTATGATCTGTTTCCACAATTCCGCTTGCGATTTCCGCATTGCGGAAATCATAGGGCTCAACATACATACTTTCTTTCATATATCTTGGCATATACACACATACACACATACACACACACTCATCCATGTATCAGTGAATTGAGAATTGGGGGAACACAGGAAACAAAGTGGTAAACAAGATCATACAGCAACTCCCTCAAGAGCGGATTTGGTCCCCTGATCTCAGTCCAGCCTCCCAAAGCTAAACAATAACAAAAACTAGACCCAGATTGACCTCAGAACAGCACTGATCTGCTTCTTCTACTCCCAATAGAGCGGTCACCCAAAGTGATGAGCAGAGCCGCTTTCCTGGAAAAGAGGATTGTAGCAAACCTAAAAATACACATCAGCTGTGGGACAAGACAGAGACCCCAGTAAACTCTGTGACAACGCATGGGAATGTCAGGATTCCCATATTCACAGGGACGGGACAGAAGTGCTGAATCATGGGATTACGGAGATATCTGCATCAGTTGTAGAGAACACCGCATGGACGCTACTTCCTAATGAATAATTTAACCAAAAAGGTCTCTGAATGCACAATTTATTGGGACTAGATAGGTCATCAGACATTATGTCAATGAGTGATTTTGTATCATAACATTCAATATTAGATAAGCATGGATTTTAGAATATTTTACCAACATCTTGTCACCAACTAGTTATCTAAAAATGAAAAAAAAAAATCCATATTTCATACTGTACATTATAATGTAGCGATGGCTAAATTGACTGATTTGACATAGACTAAAACTACTAAATTTAATTTTTATTTATTTATAATTATTTTTTCCATCCAAAAAATTGACACATTTAAAATGTTGTCCTTTAAAAAAAAAAAAAAAAGGAAAAAATAATAAAAATACATTTATAATACATTTATAAAATATAAAATTATTAAACATTTTTTAATTAATAACCAATTAAAAAAAACTATTGTATGCATTTTTGATAACTGTCATTTGTTGGCTTTCAAAAACAACACGAAAACTATTATTAGTTTATCAATATCAACCAGTTTATCAATATCAACCAATTTTAATACTGTGCATTCATACTGAAAGATATGTGTAAAAATGAGTAAAAAGACTGTAAAGTAAATATCTGTAAGGTACAAAAAGCAAACCCCACCATTAAATAATGTCTGTCAAGCTTTAACATAAAAAAACTATTGCAATTGGTTATGTGACCATTTCCCACCCACTCACTAACCCTATTATTCAATAAAAACAGGCAGTTTTTGCAACTGTACCTTTAAAACTTCTATATGTAAATAACCTGAATAACCTTCTAAATAGTCAGTAAAATACTGTTTGCCATGATAAAATTTACCCAAGCAACAATCCAACAACAACAACAACAAAAAAAAGACAGCAAACTACCCAAGGTCACATTCCTAAAACAACTGAAAATCACTTTTTCAGTGAAGAAACAAAACCCAACTGAACACCTCTTTGAAACGGGGACAAAAAGAAAAGGAAAAAAACTGTGTGGCCTTAAAATTCACACAATCACAGACAAACAAAGAGAAGAAGGACAATGAGTGAATTCACAGTGAGGTGCCAAACGTTGTTCCTACAGCTCCAGCTGGTTCTGCCAAAGGACACCCATTCTCCTGCTGCCGTCTGCGGGAATCAAGGGGAGAAGCACCTCTGAAACATTTCACAAACATGGCCTCTGACCAAAGAAGACCGAGTGGTTGAAAAAAGATAGCCTGCTGCAATATGGGGAGCTTATACAATAACACACGGCCTGTTGCACTATGGCAGGTTTCCAAACCTAGGCTGATAGCGAAACGCTGTTTGGGGCTCGATGTGTGTTCGTGAAGAGGATTCATTCATGTAGGCTCAGTTTCGTGATAAATGCATGAATCCTCTTTAATGCAATATCTTACAAAACGATCGGTTTTGAAGCACATTTGTGTTTAGCGCTGAAGGCGGACACCCACAGTCATCAGCAAAAGCTGTAAACTAACCGAGCCAACACTCCACTCCTGAGGCCTCCGCTCCACCCCCATGTGACACCCACAAAACAGCTCTTGGAAAGTTGCTGTTAGATTTTACAATCTTTACAACCCGGCGCAACCGGCCGCTAGTTCATACTAAATCGCATTAAGCGAAGATGGATTATTCTCATTCATCCTGCCCTAGAATTCTGAGAGTTTTAGCTGAGGTGGGTTAAATGGATTTTCTTTCAACTTTATGAAAGAAATCACTGAGATTTGCAAAGAGGTTAAATGGATTAGTTAATGGTCCAACAGCACTTTGTTTGATCTCAAACCTATTAAATAGTCACTTGCAATGCAAGCTTTCTCTTTGCGAAAAGGCTTGACCTCTGTACAACCTTGGTCTTTTCAAGGTTCGGACACTGACTGATGTAGTAATACAGGAACCAAGTTTGTGCTTAACATGATAACCCAATCAGAGATAGTGTGTACATAGATAAACTTACAATACCTGGTCTTGTGTAACCAGTGAGCTCCCACAGTCGCTATGAATGAAATATAGGCTAAACTAACATGAAAGAAACACTAAACGGAAACAGAAACAAAAGGCTACTACAAGTAGCATATCAAGCCACTTCTAAACTACAACCTAATCATAATTTGTTAGCTAAAATAAGATAATGTAAGTGAATAACACATTTTTAAATATATAAGTATTCAATGATATGTATTAGAATTTTAACTGAGAATTACAAGGGATCTCAATGAATCAATGAATGAACATCTCAATTTCTCTTACATTACACTACATACAACTACAATATTACACAATATAACATGTAACACATTGACTAAGTAATGAATAAAAGCTATCTAAAAAAAAGAGATAAAATCTTTAATATGTTCATTTACAAGCAGATGACTCATTGGAATTAACAAGAAAGATCAATGCAACATATGAGAACGAGATTAATTTAGGCTGAACCCATTCACGACAATAAACTAGACTATCCAGTGCTGCAAAACAAAGAGAAAGAACTGATTCACTATAATAAAGTGAATCCAATGCTTCATATGAGAGAGAACTGTTTAGAATGAACCAATTCACTATAATGAATTTAGAATTTCCAGTGCTTCATATGAGAGCGAGAACTGTTTAGAATGAACTGATTCACTATAATGATTCAAACTTTCCAATGCTTCATATGAGAGACAGAACTGATTTTGACTCACCATAACAAATCAGTTTCCAATGCTTCATTTGAAAGAGAGAATTATTTACAATGAACTGATTCACTATAATGAATCAGTCTTTTCAATGCTTCAAATTAGAGAGAGAACTATTTAGACAGAATGAACCACTTCACTCTACTGAATCAGACTTTCCAATGCTTTATATGAAAGAGAGAACCGATTAGAAAGAAAATATTCAAAATAATGAATCAGGCCTTCCAATGCTTCGTATGAGAGAGAGAACCATTTAGAATATACCAATTCACTATAATGAATCAGACTTTGCAATGCTTCACACAAGAGATAGAACCATTTAGAATGAACCGAATCACTATAATGAATCCGACTTTCCAGTGCTTCATGAGAGACAGAACCCTTTAAAATGAACTGATTCACTAAATTGAATTAAACTTTCCAATGCTTCATATGAGAAAGAGAACGGTTTAGAATGAACTGATTCACTATAATAAATCAGACTTTCAAATGCTTCATATAAGGGATAGAACTGTTTAGAATGAACCAATTCACTATAATGAATCAGTCTTTCCAACACTTTATATAAGAAAAAGAACTGTTTAGAATGAACCGATTCACTATAATGAATCAGACTTTCCAATGCTCCATATGAGAGAGGGAACCGTTTAGAAAGTCTGATTTGTTATAGTGAATCAGTTCATTCCAGTGCTTCATATGAGAGAGAACAGTTCAGGATGGACAAATTCACCAAAATTAAAATCAAACTTTCCAATGCTTTATATGAGAGAGAACTATTGAATGAACTGATTCACTATAATAAAATCAGACTTTCCAATACTTCATGAGAGACAGAACATTTCAGGATGAATAAATTCACTAAAATTAATCAGACCTTCCAACACTACGTTTGACAGACAGAATCATTTGAAATGAACGAAATCAGTAAAACGAATCAGACTTTCCAATGCTACATAAAGAGAGAACTGTTTAGGATGAACTGATTCACTCAAACGAATCACACTTTGAAGAAGTATGTATGAAAGAGAGAGCTGAGTGTGTTCAATTACCTCAGCTCACTTAACAGTTAACCTTTGGAAAGAGTAGTTTGTAAAAAGGATTTTGCAAAATCTCTTTTCAGCTGAAAACCCTATGGAATACACATCTTTACAAGTAGTTATGAATGAATCACCCCAACCAGGTGATTCTTCTGCATACAAGAGTATCACTTTACACTAGTGCTTCTAATGGTCTAGGGGCCTTTGCGTCAAAAACCAAACGCTCATGGGAAAAACGTGTGTGTGTATGTGTGACGAGAGCCAAAAGCGACAGCCGAGTGCTCTGTACTCCAAACAGATCCATTAAACCATGAGGAAAACAAGCTGAGCAGAGTTTACTAACACAACCTCGACTCAACGCACACTTCCTGCCTCAAGCAGAGACAAGTAGGTAAAGAGCTGCTTCCCGAGCCAAAAAAGGATGTCCTTGAAACTTGACTGATGTATTAGTGAAAAAGTGTGACACGGCCTTGTTCTAGAGCTGCCATTAATAAATTCAATTTAACTTGCACAGGTCTGAAGTCCCCGAACAGGACGTGCAACTCCAATTAGCCGTTCGATTTGGGAGCTGTAGGCAGTGACGATATATGCTCTACGGCACATGCTGTGGAACTACTCTACATCCTGCTCCCACATATGGCGCGCTCCATTTCTCCAAGACCGTACTAACACTGGGGGACGGGGGTGTATCCGCGAAGAGGAGCCAGAACTGTGTGAATATCCCTTCCGGACTGTACGGCAGTCATGCCCTTGCGGTTCAGCCTGCGTCACGGGGAAGCGCGTCCAACCAGGTGGCGCCCGCCGCGGAGCAATCCAGGGGTCCTGTTGGCGTACGCCTGGATAATCCCAACGGAATGAAAAGCCTTTGTCACTGTAAGCATGTGTAGATACAAATAAGATGGTCTCCACTGTGTTGTGTGTGTTTGGTCCTAACAGCGAGGAGAACCGGGGTCTTTGGCAGGCTTCAGTCCCTGCTCTCCAAACCCTCCTCTCATGTCACAGACCATCTGCTACTCAGCAGCCACGCTGGCGCCGGAGATGAGGCGCACCGTTCTGGTCCAGATGCCTATTCGGCTGTACTTACAGAAAGTCAGATGCATCACCTCCATAACTTGGTGAGAAGATCGCAGATAAGCGTCACATCCCGCACTCAAATTAGCAGAATTCCTGAAAATTACAACAGTTGCAAGCAAATCTAGTAACAATGGGGGTCATATTTCAGGGTGTATGTTGCAGATTCAAGCATTTGTTGCACATGTTGATTACCACAAGAAATATTTCCACTTGTCTGTCCAGGATTATAGTGAGACACTTACAGTGCAAGTGAACGGAGCCAATCTGCAATCATTAAAACTCACTGTTCCACTAGTGTATAATATGCATGCTAATATGATTTTAATGTGAAATTAGTCACCATGACTCACCGTACACCTTAAAATAACAGTAAAAGTACTGATTTAAACAGCTTAATAACTAAAATACTACAGTTTGAACATAATTAATATAAGTGCTTTTATACAAGTGTTTTTTTCTGCTTTTAAAGGGATAGTTCACCTAAAAATAAAAATTCTGTCATTAATTGCTCACCCTCATGTCAAAGCCTTCGTTCATCACCTGAACACAAATTACGATATTTATGATAAATCCGAGAGCTTTCTGACCCTGCACAGACAGCAAAGCAACTGACACGTTCAAGGCCCAGAAAGGTAGTAAGGACATCGTTAAAATAGTCCTCATGACAATAGTGGTTCAACCATAATTTTATGAAGCTACGAGAATACTTTTTGTGGGCAAACATAAATAAGTACTTTACTCAACAGTTTCTTTTCTTTAGTGCAAGTCCTCGACACAGTTTACATGCGTCATGTACTCTCGTGAACGCGCAGCAAAGACTGAAGCAGAAGAGAAGACATTGTCGAATAAAGTCGTTATTTTTGTTTTCACTGTGCACAAAAAGTATTCTCATAGCTTCATAATATTAAAGTTGAACCACTGATGTAACATGGACTATTTTAATAATGTCCTTACTATTTTCTGGGCCTTGAACGTGTCAATTGCGGTCAGAAAGCTCTTGGATTTAATCAGAAATATCTTAATTTGTGTTCCAAAGATAACTGAAGGTCTTGCAGATTTGGAACGACATGAGGGTGAGTAATTAATGACAGAATTTTCATTTTTGGGTAAACTATCCCTTTAAGCCAGGGGTCACCAGACCCGGTCCTAAAGGGCCGGTGTCCCTGCAGAGTTTAGCTCCAACCCTAATCAAACACACCTGAACCAGCTAATCAAGGTCTTACTAGGTATATTTGAAACTTCCAAGCAGTTGTGTTGAGGAAAGTTGGAGGTAAACTCTGCAGGACACCGGCCCTCCAGGAACATGTTTGGTGACCCCTGCTTTAAGTCCTTCAAAAATCCTCATTTCAATTATAAGTGCTTTTCAACTTCAAAAGATGAGTCCATTTTTATTTTGGGGTGGTAATCTACACCAAAAATGCTGTCGATTGAGTTAATTTGTATTGATCATGGAACATACAGTTGAGGTCAAAAGTTTACATCCCCCTTTCAGGATCTGCAAAATATTTTACCAAAAATATTGAAACCCTTTCCAACAACGTATTGGACTGTTCAAAAGTTTTCACCCCCAGCTCTTAATCCATAGTTTTTACTTCTGTAGCATCAGTGAGCGTTTGAACGTTCTGTAATAGTTGCATATGAGTCTCTCAGTTGTCCTCAGTGTGAAAAGATGGATCTCAAAATCATACAGTCATTGTTGGAAAGGGTTCAAATACACAAAAATGCTGGAAAACCAAAGAATTTGTAGGACCTGAAGGATTTCTATGAAGAACAGCAGGCAGTTTAACTGTTCAGGACAAACAGGGGACTCATGAGCAACTATCACTAAACAAAAATGGATCATTCAGGTAACAAAACAGTATTAAAAAAAATTAAGCCTAATGTAAACTTCTGAACGGGGTCATTTTTATAAATTCAACTATTTTCTCTTATGAACTATATGTAAACATCTTTTATGTGAATATCTTATTCAGGTCAGTGCTAAATAAACAATAACATGCATTTTGTATGATCCCACTTATTTTGGTAAAACAATTAACATTTTGCAGATTCTGAAAGGGGGGATGTAAACTTTTGACTTCAACTGTAAGAAGTTATCCAGCAACTTTTTAACAACTCTAAGCAAAAAATGTGCAAAAATTGGACCTTTAGCTGTGGTAGTACCCTCAAAGGTATGCTTTTACACCTTATCTATGCCTAAACAGTGTATTTTAATATATCAAGGTACTAATATGCACTCATTTCAAGTATAGAAGGTACAAAGGCATATTTTTGAGAGTACCATCCCAGTGGCAAGCTATTACACCCCTAAAGTTACAACTTTTGCACATTTTCTGACAGTATACTATATTTACTACACGGGTAGTCCTCACAGAGCAACTAAAAGTTAGAAATCGAGTTAACAGTCTTGCTCAAGGGTCCAATAGTGATGTTCAGAAAAACATTGTGTATATTCAATAGTTTGGACCACGGAGAGTGGTTCTTCCGTAGATGATCCCTTGACCACAACCAAAACACAGTCCCCTGGCCACTTCTGTGGAGCAAAACATGTGTGTTCACTTAAGAAAAGCAAAAAAAAAAGCCCTGCAAACAAGCGGAGAGAGCACCTTTGTGTAGTGGGAACAATGGCCTACATTATGTTCCAGAGATAGGCCATGGCTTCAGAGTTTCCCTGCTATGAAAAGAGCCTCTTCACGAGTAGCTTTTTGACCCGTGACCTCTCGGACTTACGACCTCAGAGCGTCCAGAGCGCACCAAGTCCGGGAGGTTTTTGAGACTCCAGAACTTGATGCAGCTTTGAAAGCGCTTTTGAGATGAAACCATGTGGAGAATCTTCCTTCAGTCGCAGATCTGAAAAATCCATCGGATTCCGACGTGACCGTCCAACGGAGCGAAGCATTACGCTCTTGTTTTGGATTTTCATTTGATGTCGCCAGCGTGTCCTGTTCCAAAACAATCTCTTTGGTGAAAAGCTGAAACAGATGCACAGACTGAATGGTGATCACTCGCAATTAGCAACAGCCAGAGATGAAAAACCAATGACAGGGATATCCGTAAGGTATATTTCTCATGGATGAAATTGTACGTTGGATGGACAACTTTAAATTGTCCTTAATAAGCTAATTTCCACCTTATTCCTCAAGTAAGCACTCTCTTTTAACTAAACCGCTTTCTGCAAATTCTCATTCAAGTCAGACTCTTTGAGAAACATTATATAAAAGGAACCTTGGTTGATAATCACTTATTTTTTTGAATGCAAACCGAATTATTCTTAGCCTATTTATTCTATTTTATGCCTCTCTGAAAACCAATATTGAGCAATGCATGTAGGCTGCTCTTGAGTTTTAAAGTACAATTGGTCTACACTGGCAAAGCATCAATACTAATCTAACAGCAAACGCTCCAAACAATACCAACCCTTCCTTGTCTATAAACAAAGCACATGTTTCAGCCGCAAAACCTTGCTTTTAGTCCCTTTTATTTTTCAGGAGGTAAATAATCCATCTTTAAATGTCTTAAGCACAAGCATCAACAAAAACAAGATACTGAATAAGCCGTCTTTCAGAATTATTGATTACGCTTTCACTTATGAAAATGGGAACAATCCGTTACGAGCGAACTCATAAAACACTGTTCCTCAAGCTCTGAGAAGCAGAGCGCATATCTGAGGTGTTTTTTTTTAAACTCCTGTTCTGTTCTAATCTTCAACAAAGCTATAAGGCTCCGGTTTCTAAGCAACAGGCGCGCTGCAATAACGTAGGACGATCGCAGTAGTATCTGCAGTCCAGACACACAGGTGCATATTCACACGACAGCTTCTTCTGCAAGAGCGTCACAAGCCTTGCTGCAGTCAAAATACCTGTGGAAACTCCCTTGTGATGCAGCACATGCAAAGAAGCAATTGCTTGCAATGTGCATGCAATGCAATGCATCACAAGGGAGTCGATGCATGCATTTTGACTGGATTTTTTTAGCAGTGTGCATGATGTGCATCAGCTTTACTTTACAGTTTGCACTGCAATGCATGACTCACAACAAGATTTTTTCATAATGACCATCAGCAGGGTGTCAATTTAAAAATGTCAAGCTGCATATCTAAAAGTCAAACATCTTAATTTGATTCCGTTCCAAGAATTTCAGAAGGTTCTAGGAAGACAGACAGCACGAAATTAAGGAACAAGGATGCTGTGCATAGAGATTTGTGCTGCTTATGACAAAACAAAGCATATGCAAATTTCCCAGGCACCAATTTCTTTTCTACCACCCTATTTTGAAAAACCATGCCTTGAGTTAAACAGGAAGAAATCTTTATTTTTTACATAAAACCACAAATAATCTGCAGCATTACAAACTAAATCATTTTATGGTATACGTGCAACTATAATAGAAAAACTTTTTTTTTTTAATGGTTGGAATATAATACAAATATGCATAAAAGTTTTAGCAGCAATGTCAAAAAGCTTGTAAATAATAAATACATTTTACTGAACTAATATCATGCCACCAGGGTCGTGATGATACTAACATTTCAGTAGTCATTATCAGTGGAATATCATGAATTTGATATCAGAGCAAAATCAATATGCTATATATTAAATATTAATAAAAATTTATTAAAACAATGGCATGTAGCTTTAAATATTTCACAGAAGGAAACATTATTGAAATGAGTCAGTAATAAAATGCTTGATATGGCCACATGCAACTATTAGAAAATATGTTGTTTTCATGAAACAACATTCATAGTTCAACCAAAAATGAAAATTCTGTGATTAATTACTCACCATTTTCTCATTCCAAACCCGTAAGACCTTCATTCTTCTTCAGAGCACAAATTAAGATATTTTTGATGAAATCTGAGAGCTTTCTGACCCTGCATAGACAGCAATGCAACTACCACGTTCAAGGCCCAGAAAGGTAGTAAGGACATTGTTAAAATGTGACATCAGTGGTTCATCCGTAATGTTATAAAGCTACAAGAATTCTTTCTGTGCGCAAAGATAACAAAATGTCTTCTTCTTCGGTGTCAGTCTTTGATGCACTTAGTAGGGGAGAGTGGGGTAAGTTGAGCCAGGCAGGGGTTAAGTTGACCCACCCCTGTATTTTGGCAGCTGTACACTTTTACTGTCATGTGACTATGTATTTTGGAATCACACATCAATTCTGCCAGACTGTAAAAAGGACAAACAAATGGGAAGAGTGGAAGGCACCCATTTACTTAAAAAAAAAACAATGTAGCATTACAGATGTAATGGCTGTTACATAAAAGCAAATCTATGATGCATATAGGTGATTTAGCAACATATAAAACCAGGCAAATCATTTAGCTAAATATTAGCCTGAATTGGTAAGCTAGCTAGTTTTTTTCCAAAATGCCAGCTATGGGGCAAAGTGAGCCAAGCGCTGTGGGGTAAGTTGAGCCAACACTTTAACTTACCCCACCGTAAGGCACTGAAGTTAGTTAAATCTCTGAAGTATAAACTGGTATTTTAATGTGATATTATGCAACTGGTTTAGTTTATCATATATATATATATATATATATATATATATATATACATATTATGTGTAGTTTATTTGATAGAGACAGTGTACAAGTGCACCAAATCCTTCTCTGAGAAATAGAAGATGCTTTTTGCCACATTATAATCATGTATATCTTTCCACGTATAGTCCCTAACAGCCTGTTCGACATTGCAGAAAAGCTACCATGCCAAGAATCTTTTAAATAAAATGTTTATTAGTTTCAGTGACAATTATTCCTTCATTCTAATTCAGTTTTTATTTAATTTTACTCAACAAACTTTCTGTTTAGTTTGTTTTTGGGAAGGTTAAAACTTTAGAGTTTAACATACTGTTTCAGAAATGCAAAAAATTAAAGATTGATTGTTTTTCATTTGATTGTTTAATTAGCTTTAGGAAAAGATTGTTTGTAAAACTAAATTTGATGATTAAGTTGCTGTTTTTTTTAAAGAGGTAAATCATCTTTAAAATTTCACATTGGTTTGAATCAGATTTAGTCAGATAGTCAATTTAAACCCAGACGGTGCATCTTACCCACTGACTCGGGTCAACTTACCCCTAACCTGGGGCACTTTTTTATAAGCCATACTTTGAGAACCCTTTGTCATAGATAATTTAAAATGACAGGAAACATCCTGAAATTACTTTAGATAATTACATTGGGTTTCTGCCTCATTTCCCTTATCCTGAGGACCACAAAAGTAAAAAATGGCTCATCTTACCCACTCTCCCTTACCATTGCGGTCTATGCAGGGTCAAAAAAGCTCTCAGATTTCATCAAAAATATCTTCATTTGTGGAGTAACTATTTTTGGGTGAACTATCCCTTTAACACAAAAGAAGTTATATTGAAAAATGCTGGTAACCATATAGTTGCTGGTAGCCATTGACTTCCACAGTATTTTTTTCCTGCTGTGGAAGTCAATGGCTACCTGCAACTGTTTGGCTATCAACATTCTTCAACTTACGCTCTTTTACGTAAACTCATACAGGTTCAGAACAACTCGAGGGCAAGTAAAGACGTTATTTTCATTTTCGGGTGAACTATCCCTTTAACTTCAGCTCTATTTTCCACTGTGGTTTCATTTGGACCCTGATGACATTGAATTCAGAATTCTGTAAACACCAGTGAACATCTGCTGAAGGTCGTTCAGATAACGCTGACAAAAAGAATTAAAGCGAAAGAACGGCCACAGCATCGCTGCAGCAGAGATAAAGTCACAAATTTGCTGATATGGCATCAGTTATAGCAGCAATGGCAGCATAAAACAACAGCAATTACATTTTCGCTGTTGTTTGAAGCTGTCCCAAAGGACGCTGATGGCTAGAAAGCACTTAGGACACAAAAAAAAAAAAAAGTGTTTACAAATTCCAAAACACTCAGATATGAATCAATTATATCAATAATGCACCATCCACAGAATTATATGCTAAAAAATATAGTCAAAATGCAGTTGCAGTAGCATTGTGTCATAGATGGCAAATAATTGCAATTCATCCTGTTGGTTATGTGTGTGGTATGACATGGCATACTGGCATAAAATGGAGGAGGATTATGTAAATACCATGTAAATATTATAACCAAAGGGGCATGACGAGGTGAAAGAGAAGCAAAGAAAACAAATAGCTTTCTGCCTAGAGGCCTCTTGTGCTCGAGTGTGTAATTGCTTTGATGAATTGCTGATAAGCTTTACAAAATTAGACAGATTTGTGCTCTCTTATAAGACATTAACTTTCTGTGTTCTCTAATAACAGAAAAAATGCATACATAAAAGATACAAGATGACATGGCAGATGGAGGCGGATTTTTAATTCCCAAAACACAATGCACTTCGAGCTGAACTGGACTTACAGACTTGTCATAAAGCACGGTACCTCTAGTCAATCAGATTGTTGACTAGTTTCCAAACCATTTAGCATAGACCTGAACCAGTAATGATAATGGACTGTCACTATTCAAGCAGAAGACTGTGTTTGGAATTACTATTTTTGTAAAACAAAATGCATTATGTAAGAAACAATCACATAACAATTTGCAAAGCAATTATTTTTCCTTTTGCAAGGAAAATCACTTTTGTATTTATTTATGTTCAGAAACATTTTGAACAGTTCCATTAAAGAAGCAGGTTTCTAAATAAGTGTAAACTCAGAGACATCACCTAATTATGTGCTTGCTTAATTTATCTCTGGAAATAAAATTTTTACACTTTAACACTGTTATTACAGCTAATCAAATAAAGCAGATACATTGAAGATAATACTAATTCTGGCACATTCGTTGTGCTAGAATGCAAAGTGAAGTTGAAAAGTATTCAATGCAGTGCATTTCGCTGCAAGATGTAAATGCATATGAAGAAATTTGCATACTAGTATGCACATATATATACTAGTGTATTACATTCACTCACATGCAGCAGAGGATTTGCATTGCACTGGATGAATGAACTAGTCATTAGCTGTTGATTGCCATAATTTGATTCATAACTGTCAGTAAAGCATCCCGTAGTCAAGGGCACAGCTAATGTCACAACTAATGCTAATGTAAACTAATAAATACGTTCCATCTGCTTTTAGATTTAAACCAATCCGAATCAGATATTCTCAACACTTACGCTACCACTATTGGTCAACAAGCTGGAGATCGATAGCTTAAGCCGGTGCTGTCGTATAGGCTAGACACTCTGTGATACATCAAGTGATACATCACAATTATGATTTTCCATGGCAACAGCAAGCCTTTACAGGTGTTACAGGCTTTCTGAGGATTTCTTTACAGGCCGGATGAGTCAGCATCGACCAGAGGTGATTGACACTGGTCGTTACTGGCATTTGCGATAAAAAGGGGTAACTAGTGTTTGTCTAAGAGGGCAAGGTTATTTCAGGTCTGGGTACAAAAAAAAAATGAACACAAAAAACCTGAGGTCTATGATTTTCAATAGAAGTTCCATGCTAGAAGCTTCTGGAAAATGCCAACATAAGTTTTCCATTACTTTAACTCAATGAAATGATTTGTACAGACAATTATTATACTTAAAAATTCTTGCGCAGTTGTGAAAATCCTTTAACTAATTTGGTGTTCCTAGTTGAAAATATCTTGTAAATCCCTCATTATACAGTATCATCACCAAATGTTGGATTCAATCTTTTTGCAGACTTATTTTCTTTCTTTTTTTTTTTCCCTTTTTCAACTGATTGATCATAGGTCTTATGGATCTGAGCTTATGCACCTGAGTTTTTGAGTGAAAAAGCATTATTTGTGGATAAGTTTGGCAATGTTCACTCAAAAACGAAGGTGCATAACCTAAAGAGACCCATGACCAAACAGTTCCTAAAAGAAATACAAACCTGTGCAAATTTAAAATGATAGTTCACACAAAAATGAAAGTTCTGTCATTAATTACTCACCTTCATGTAGTTCCAAACCTGTAAGAGCTTCGTTCATCTTCAGAACACAAATTAAGATATTTTTGATGAAATCAGAGAGCTCTCTGGCCCTGCATAGACAGTAATGCAACTGAAATGTTCAAGGCTCATAAAGGTAGTAAGCACATCGATAAAATAGTCCATGTGACATCAGTGGTTCAACAGTAATTTTACAAAAATACTTTTTATAGAATAGTCATTATTTTTGTTTTTCTTGTATTCTCGTAGCTTCATAAAATTACGGTTGAACCAATGATGTCACGTGGATTATATTATTGATGTTCTTACTACCTTTCTGGCCTCTCAGCTCTTGGATTCCATCAACAATATCTTAAATTGTGTTCCAAAGATGAACGAAGATCTTCAGGGTTTGGAAAACCCTGATTATTAATGTCATAGTTATGTCATAGTTATTAATGAGAGAATTTTCATTTTGGGGTTGACTACCCTTTTAAAAATATAAGTTGATATAAAGAATAAATGTAATATTTGATAATAATACAAGAAAATTATAAGCAATTTTTTGTAGGATGGTCATTTTTGACAATGAACACAACACAAGTTTAGGGTAAGGGGGGGAATCCCAAAAAAGTCAAAAAAGACAAATTGTGCAATTTTTGAGGGGAAGTAGTTATACCCTGTGTGAACAAAGTCAGTAGGTTTTACTTTAATGTGATAACATTAAAGGAGAAGTTTACTTTCAGAACACAAATTTAGATAATTTACTCATCCTCTTGTCATCCAAGATGTTTGTGTCTTTCTTTCTTCAGCTGATAACAAATTATTTTTCTTGAGGAAAAAAAACAGGTATTATCTCTATAAAATGGACTTCAAGCTTCCAAAATGCAGTTTAAAGGCAGTTAAATGCAGCTTAAAAGGGCTCTAAACGATCCCAGCCGAGGAAGAAGGCTCTTCAAAACAAATTGACAATTTATATACTTTCTAACCTCAAATGCTCGTCTTGTCCAAGTCTGCTTGAACTCTGTTTTTCTCTGGTTCAATACGGTCAATAAAGCTAGGGATGTCAAAAAACTCCCATTTCGCTTTCTTCCCCAACTTCAAAATCGTCCTACATCGCTGCAGAACTTCCAACCCAGCGTTTACAACATGAACAGGCAAAGAAGATCAAACGCCCGTTATGAAAAAGGTAAAACAGCGACTGTAGATTTTGATTTTGACGTTTAAGAAGAAAACAACTGTATTGACCCAGATTACACAGACTACGCATGCGCATCACAGAGACGAGACAAGACGAGGTTAAAAAGTATATAAATTGTCTATTTGTTTTCGAAAATGACCCATGGGTTCGTTAGATAATATTCTCCCTCTTTGGCTGGGATCATTTACAGCCATTTGCAGCTGGATTTAAACTGCATTTTGGAAGTTTAAACTTGGGGGCACCATTGAAGTCCACTATATGAAAAATGTTCCTGAAATGTTTTCCTCAAGAAACATAATTTCTTATTTACTGAAGAAAGAAAGACATGAACATCTTGGGGGAGTAAATCATCTGTAAATTTTTGTTCTGGAAGTGAACAACTCCTTTAACTAGCATTTTAAGTAAAAAGAAGATCCTCTAATGGTCAAACGACAGGAGGGCTACGAGTGGATATTTTTTACACTGTAAATGACTCAATCATATTTACTTCAAAATCACTGGCTTGTTGGTCCAGTGCCAGCGCTGCTCCTTAACCCTACCGCAAGTAAAGAGGATTAGCTGGATAATGCTATTAACACAGATTATTTACACCTTCAATACTACAAGATGAAGACCTACCCTAATGTCCTGCAATAAACACTATGCTTCAGGTCTCCAGTATTGTCATCTCTGAAACCTAATCTCCAACCTGGCTCCTCTATATGGAATACACAGCGATATTATTTGAGAAAAGCATCCATCGATTTGCTCTGTGCAACAATTTCGTATCAATATATCATCAGCTTTCACATAACCCAGGCTGTCGCTCGCACCCACATAACGAAAAGGCAAACTCCTGTCAACCTAGTCGCCCCCTCGAAAGGGTGTCCGCTCATCCAGAAATTTCTCCATCTCCATTTCTCAAGGGTAAAATGAACTTCGAGATAGAGAAAATCACTGCCTCGCCACATCTAAGACTCACAATCATCTATATAAAACCACTATTTATAACACAATACATCAATCACCTTTACAATAAACTGTACTTTTTCACATTTATAGCATTTCAGCATTAAATCACAGTCATTTAACTGAGAAATACTAGTGTAGGTATTGTGTAGCTGCTTTAGAAATACAAAAGTAGATCGACGTGTGCTGCGAAACCTATAGAAACTCTATGATAAGACTGTTTGAGAGATTTTGTAACATCCTGCAATTCTAGAAGTGCTGTGACTATAACAGCAAGGGGGTTGATTTGCATTTAAATAACCTGTGACTAAAGCTCATCCAATCTGAACTCTCGCCCTGACCGTTAATATGAGAGTCAAGAGGTCGGGTCTGTAGTAAAAATTGGGAGTCGGAGTCAGTGTATCCGACATAATGAGGTTTATAAAGCTAAAAGCCCACTTTATAGCAGATGAGCAACTGGTGCTGACAGATATGTTGCAGCAGAGCTGCATATACATCTGAATTACGATCTGCCGTGAAAATCACATCTGACTGGCGTGTCGATATTAATACAAATCTTTGATGCGTGTATGCATACTCAAATTGAGCAGTCGTTCTGGAAGCTCATGGTTATGTAAGATCTCTTCTCTTCAAATAATCCACCTAAACGTTGTCTGCAAGACTGTTTTAAAACAAATCAGACAACATAAAGACCATTTACATGCTCACGGCCACCTCATTAAGAAAAAAGGAATGGCATTTAAGATTTGTATTGCATATTTAGTGATCAAAAGAAGTCTGGATATCAATAATTATTAAAGCGTTAGATAAATGATGACCAGTCGTCTCATTACTCATTTATGATGCATGTCATAAATACGTTGCCTTGTTTGCATACACCATCAGCTTTTATTTTCAAAACCATTAATACGCCATCCAATAGGTCTGATCTAATGCAAAAACTGTTAAACCTGAGATCCAGAGTCAATGTCTTTGACATAATCGACTGATAAATTCATTTTACCCAAATGTACGACTGATGCACAAATAGTGGATGAGAGGAACCTCGGAAAGCATTTTCCCGAGGAGCTTCTAATGAAACAATCAAATCTGCATTAAGATGCACTGTGAAAATCACATCTGACTGGCATGTCAATATTAATGCAAATACAATTTAATTTAAAATGATGTGTTTTGGAAGCTCATGGTTATGTAAGATCTCAGATCTCTTTATTCCCAAATAATCCAACAAAAGAAAGCTTTATTATTAACTAAACATCAGCTGTGTTATTTATGCATTTTAAAGCAAATCAAACCTACTTTGTGAAACTGGTAACACAACTCAACTAAACAGCAAGTATGAATCCCACGCTGAAATATTGCATATTTAGTGATCACAAATCATCTTGGTGGTCCATGGCTATCAGTAGCCCCTAATTAGAGTGATTATGGATGTACACTCATTTATGTCGCCTAGTTTTCACGCACCATCTGCTTTTGTCTTTACACTGACAGACAATACAATGTTTCATTGTGGCATCTTTTAATCTGGCCTTGCGCTTACCTTCAATAGAGATCACATGCTCCCGGATCTGGTTCTGGAGGGCCAGGTCATCGATGCGCTCGATCAGGTCGTATATTGCATAAATGTTCGGGTGGACGGACTCGAACCGATGGATCTCGGCTCTGATGGCTGCTGAGTTGGACAAAACGAACTGGGAGCCCGACGGGCCGGACTGCGCTGCAGGGCCCGATACGGTTCCCGAGCCAAACTGACCCGCCCCGGAGCTCCCGGACGATCCGGATCCGAACTGAGGCGGAATCTGCTGGGGAACTGGCACCGGTGCGGGTACCGTACCCGGGGTGGGCATGGCGGGCTGGGACTGCTGAGAGATCCCGGACACTGACACCGAGACCGGGACGCTCGATTGGTAATTCATCGTTGTGGATCTAGGAACCGCTCACGGGAATAATAGAAACGCCGCGTTTGGAATGATTTGGAGAGCGGGCAAGGAATCCGCACTGCACACTCTGATCGGATGAAGAATAATAACAACTATAAGTGACGCATCAATTGGGTTTCCAACAATCCGCGCGTCTTGCTCATAATACCAAAACTTCAATCAGCATCATTGTTCCCAGCGACGAGCTCGCTCTTTTGCGCGTGTCCTGTCCTTTTTTTTGACAATGAATGTCTTTCAGATGGACACACCTTTGTTTTGGGCGATCTTCTGGACCGAATCTCTCTCTGTTTTGCTTCCCAGCCTGAAGCGAACACAATGAGGCCGGTTATCGCAATGCGCCCGAGTCCATTGACTGACTGAATGCGACGGTTCTACTCTAAAGTCATAAACACGTTTGAATCCTCTTTTGGTCCAAGAAGTCCCTCCCCGGCCCCCACCTCCATCCACGAGATGTGGAAAGTTCAAATCTTTTAGCGAGTCGGTTCGCTTAGCGAACCTTTTTGAAGAGTCGAATGACCGATTCTTTTTAGTTAGCGCTCAAAAGTGTTTCCAGAACCCTCTTCGCTGCGTTTACATTTCATTGGTATAATAAAATCGCTGATTATACACCTGAAGGTGCTGTCACATTATCGAAATTCGCGCTCAAAAAGTGTCTTTTCTCAGGAGCGTATTAATGTATGAACCACAGCTCACACAAAAGTCCCTTTCAAACCGAGCAGATTTTTGTTTTTCCAACGTGAAAATGAGCGAAATCTGCGTCGACTTTAACGCCTTCATGTAAAACTTCCGATTGTGCAGCTAATTTAAATGAAATTCGCCCGCGCAATTTAACCGAGTAACGGTCAACGCGACTGCACATTTCGTGAATGTAAACGGCGCTATTTAGTTTGAAAATGAAGGTCTGAGGAATAGATGTACAGTCCATTTAAGCTAATAATATTTGTAAAAGAAAATGAAAACAAGCCTGTTCATTCGTTTGTAGCCTCAGACTCACAATTGTTTTCATTCTCACAGCTTTCATTTCAAATGTTTTGTTCATTGTTAGCAGCATTATCAGGAATATTGCTCCCTAGTAAGTTAGCTTTAATTATAAAATACAGTATAACGTATATTAATGTTCTTATCTCCATCCCAGTGCAGTCATGTGCAGTGATTTACTCGCTTCGCGAGTCGTTTTAACCAAATCATTTCAAAGATTCGGTTCAGAAGAATGATTCGAACATCACTACCATCCACTGCGACGTCACACATCACGTAACTGTTCTTGAAATGGGGGGAGTGAAATTCGATTGGATGTTTAGGTGGTGTTGGTATACAGCGATAGATGTTTCAGTATTATGTAACTCGATATTTTTCTTGACAGTTTAATGCTTATAATTGTTCAGTCCTTCACAGACACGCACAACAAGTAGAGTCAGTGACTGCCGTTTGTGATCGAGGGTTACAGCCTCAGCAATATCAAAAGACCATCATTTACAGTAGCTATAATACACATTACATCTCAGGCTTGACAGAATTATTGTTGGGTTTACCTCAAATAAAGATGTGATGCTCTGTCCACTGTAAATGCAGTATCAAGGCATTCTGTAGCGACAAGATTCACCCTTGTTTTTAAGCACTGTGATGTTAACATGTTATTAGATAAATAGCATGATACCTAATGATTACTTCAGTCATTTATCATGGTATTTTCATTTTATATATGGTTCTGCCATGCTACGTGTTCAAATAACATGGTGTGGTATATGTCCAAAAGCATGATACCACATATTAATAGGCAAAAACCCAAGGATAAAATGGTTTTTAAACTGCATTAAATAACCGTTGGATGGGTAAATAACCAAGATGTTGCAGTTTAACCGCCTAATTCTGTCAGTATCGATTATTTCTTCCTAGGCTTTGGGGAAATCGCTTCTCACACTGTTTTGTTGAATGGTCCCATTGAGTCACTTGTTAGGTATCATTTTGTAATGTAATTAGAATCGACACAATCTCCACATCTCAGCACAGTGTTTGTGATGTAATCCGCTTCATGTTGACATTTTCTTTCACTTTTTATACCAGTCTTGCTCTGTGGCTTATAAAGCTGAAATCTGCAGATATATGACAAAATTGATGACAATAAACATTTACCTCAAAACTGATAACTAAAACTTAAAGAAAGTTTAATCATAGTTGCATTTTTAGTAACAATTCACACTGAGAAGGATTAATAGAGAAGTGTGGGGTTTTTAACTGAAGCATTTTCTCACACTGTTTGTGGTAAGGAAGTTCCTCAAAACTGACTTATTTATTAATACTCAAGTCAGAGAGTATATAGCAACATAACAGAACATCAACATAAGATTCATATGGTTATACACAATACTTTTTTTTAGAATTTGATGTTATTTTAACATCTGAGACATCAGGTTTCATTATGTTTTGTATGGTCTGCAATATTCAGAAACATCTCTGTGTGTATAGGGGAGACTGGGGTAAGATGAGCCATTTATTTACTTTTACTCATGTGGTCCTCAAGATAAGAGGAAATGAGGCAGAAGCACAATGAAAGTATCTAAAGTAATTTCAGGATGTTTCCTATCATTTTAAAATATCTGAATGTATCTACGACGAAATTGGTTCTTATTAAAAAAAAGTTTTAAGATGACTTACCTCTGTTAAAAATGAATTTAATAATCATAATAATAGTCTATATAGTATAATAATAGTCATATTTCTTTTCTTAAAGCAAAACTAAAATAAAACCAATCAAATGAAGTTTCATTTTCAAGCTTTAATTTTTTGTGCATTTCTGAAACATATATAAATATATATGTATCTACATATGAAACAATAAATGGATGCCTTCCACTCCTCCCATGTGTTTCCTTTTCACAGTCTGGCAGAAATTATTTGTGATTCCAAAATACATGGTCACATGACAGTAAAGGTGGGTCAGCTTACCCACTGGCTCAACTTACCCCACTCTCCCCTATCTATGTATCTAAGTTTTCTGGGATGTCTACACTTCATATTTATATTTCATTTAATCACAAACCCTTACTTTGATCTTAAGAGAAATCTTGTGGTGTAAGATTAATCCCACTTGAAACTAGTGAGAATAAAATTCACTGAACTTTATTAATTAAGATAATGGAGATTCAATGCAGATGAATCTAAGTGGAGACCCACTTTTCCTTAGATAAAAACCACTTATGGCTTTCAGCGTTTTAACATCCACTAAAAAATGCTGATATTGCACTGATCGTGCAAGACGTTACGCAACACTTATGAGATTCAGGCAATAAAGCACTCAGCATTTTTCAGCTTTATTTGAACTCAAATCTCGGAGTCATTTTTTTACATCATCTTTGAGCTTCATAAGCTCCAGAATGAAGATATTGAAATGAAGCAATTCATCAAAAGACCTAAACTCCCTGCTGACTGTCATTAACGGGTCACCCAGGAAATAAGTTATAGCCAGTGGCCCTTATTAATAGTTATTGGGTTAATCCAGAGGGAAAGATTATGGTAATTTTCAAACGATGATGAAATATCTTTTTGGATGCAGCTAAGGGAGGGGACATGAGATTTGTAGAGCTAGAATGGTGCAATCCAATGCAGACATCTGTCCACAGATTAATTGGCAAGCTTCACTGAAAGCAAGAGTCTCAGCTCAGAGCGATTCAAAGGCCTGTGTCTCCATCTGTTGGGCAAATATTGAATTGTACAACACATTCTGCCTATTTTATCACACATCTGTCATGAGGAAACTTACTGATGCTCTTTACTCCTCAGAGATAAAATTATAATATGTTTATCTTGAAATATGGCTGACTCACCACATTGCAAGCATCTTGTTAGATTATTATTACTTTAGTTTTCAGGTTCTAGTTGCGCTTTCCACATCTATGTAGTTCAAGGAAAGAGCTTTGCCTCGTTGATATTGCTAGAAAATGTATTTATTTTTTTATTATTTCTGTATATAAAAACTTTAGTGAAAACAAATCAGCATCTTAATGCAACAGTATTGCTTTTGAAATCAGCTCAGCACTGTCAATTTATTACGGTTCACTATATCTATTTTGCAATGAGATATCATCCTCCAAATATCATTTAGGTCTTGATAACACAATATAAAAGTTCTGTGCAAATATTAAACCTACAGACTCTCATATTTGTACCGCACAAGAACAGAAATGCATTGATGGCTGGCTTTTGTCATGTATTATTTATTTTTTTATTTATTATATATTAAAGTTTTATGTGTGAGGCACTTCATCTATCTATCTATCTATCTGTCTATCTATCGTCCGTCTGTACGTCCAGACAGGCAGACGTTATATTACAAGTAACGTCAGTTACGTAATCAGATTTTCCAAGTAACTAAAGTAACGCGTTACTTTTTTACATTTACAATAAAATATGTTACTTTTAAAAATAATTCATGCCAGTTACGTTGTTTTCCCATGTATTGACAGCTCTTTTGTCCCCATGTTGAGTGAAATTATGAGTAAGGTGCAGATGCATTGTGTGCACAGTGTAGACATGATCATTACTGTAGTTCTAGACTAAATGTGATGTATTTATTCATCTGCAAAGTGCAAATTGCAAACTTAGAAAATGACGCAAACCTGCAACAATTAAATATGTTAAGTACACACGTATTTAATCCCATTTTCTTACCCAGTGTCTTTGCATCTGGCCTTCAATGACCCAGTTCAACCACACTAATAAAAAATGACGTCCTAATCTGAAAGGTTTTCTTGAGCTGCGCCCTCTACTGTGCAGACGTGAATTTGCATTTCTTTCAGACTAAGGCTTATTCATTTCACTGTGAAAGCGCTTTTACATTTACCAAAATAGATTTTTTTTATATTAAAAACAGACAAGTAAGCCCACACCAGGTTTAAAAAGTAACGCAAACGTAATGTAACTCATTACATTCCATAAAAAGCAACTAAGTAACGCAATTAGTTACTTTTTAGGGAGTAACACACTATTGTAATGCATTCTATCTATCTATCTATCTATCTATACCTGTCTGTCTGTTTAATGTATAGTTCACCAAATAAATTAAAATTTGTATAAATGATGTAACTCATTACACTCCATAAAAAGTAACTAAGTAACGCAATTAGTTACTTTTAAGGGAGTAACACGCTATTGTAATGCATGCTATCTATCTATCTATCTATCCATCCATCCATCCATCCATCTGTCCATATACCTGTCTGTCTGTCTGTTTAATGGATAGTTCACCAAATAAATTAAACATTTGTATAAATTAAATTACATAAATTACTCACTGTCATGTCTTTACAATCTGGATTACGTAATCAGATTTCAAAATTAAGTACTTGTTATTAGATTAAATAACATTTTAAAATACTTGTAATCAGGCTACAGTTACTTCTTTATGGATTACATGATTACATATTATTTACACAGTAGCAATAAATTATTTATAATTTATTAATTCTCCCTTTTTCGTCTTTTAAAATAGCAACCTTTTTAAAATAGCATACTGATTATATACATTCAGAAAATCTTCAAGTTTTGTGGACATTCACACAAAGATCAGTCATAAGAGTATTTTACTTAAATGGATCTCTAAAAAAACAACCAACAGTGTCGGAGTGGTAAGTAATATTTGAGTTTGTTTCACTGGAATATGTAACCCACTGGTCAAAAGGGAAAATGGATGTGTTTTATCAGATATGGACTCCTTTCTTTAAGTATGTAGATAGGCCCCAGGATTTCATGTACCTTTTTGCAAAACCTTCATTTTTTCCAAAACACTGATTTATAAAAAACATTTCAGGTTTAAGAAGTGTTTCAACATTGCTTCAACAACTCATTGGTTTTTACTTGAATTATCACTCTGTAGGTTATTTAACCATGTAACTATGTCTTTGGAAGGCTGTTGTTTTTCTAACGCATTAAAATGCACAAATTTATCATTTTTGCCCCTCTTTCACCCCTGAGATGTTAAAATATATGTAACCCTGGACCACAAAACCAGACTTAAGTAGCACAAGTATATTTGTAGCAATAGCCAACAATGCATTGTATGGGTCAAAATTATCAATTTTTTTTTTTTTTTTTGCCAGAAATCATAAGGATATTAAGTAAAGATCCATGTTCACACTATTTTGTGATATTTTGTAAATTTTTGATTAGTAATATGCATTGCTAAGAACTTCATTTGGACAACTTAAAAGTGATTTTATCAATATTTAGATTTTTTTTTTTCACCCTCAGATTCCAGATTGTCAAACAGTTGTATCTTGGCCAAAATATTGTCCTATCTTAACAAACCATACATCAATGGAAAGCTTATTTGTTGAGCAAAATTGACCCTTATGACTGGTTTTGTGGTCCAGGGTCACAAATATTTGAATAATTTTCACATTTGCTCACGTTTGTTCATTGTTTCTCTGACATTGATTAATGATCACGTGACATGCAAGTAAACAAATAAAATATTTCTTTTTTTTTCATATTTTTTTTTATTTAGATTGATTTTAAAAAGATTTCACTTTAACAGTTTTTATGATTTAATTAATTATTAGCTTTTCAGTAAAACTCATAAACCCCCTGCAGTTCCTTCTCAAACACCATTTTGGGAAACCTTGACGTAATATAATGTTTTATAATGCACTTGATGTTGTTGTTAATAACAACAAATGGAATATATTTTCTCCCTCTTTGTATTTCTAAGTCAATATGACCCAGTATTATCCTCTTTAAATCAATAGGATTAACAAGATAGGTCAAAAGTAATCTAAAAGTAATCAAAAAGTAGTCTGATTACACTACCTAAAAATGGTGATCTACCCAGCTCTGCATATTTGTTAATTGCTTGTTTTATATTAAACAAAGTCTTGAAGACCTACAAGTAGGAATTGCACTGTACAGTCTGTTTGTCTGTGAACCTGACGACGAAGGGCTTGACATGACTTGACTTGAAATAGCTGTGTACTGTAACTGAGTGTCAGTCCCTCAGACCTTCAAGACATTTGGTGCCTATATTTCAAGTGCTTTGCATACGTTACACTTGAAACTGCTGAGACTCTAGTAACAGTTGTTAACCATGGACAGGTTGTTACATGTGTTACAGTGCAGTACAGATGACACATGTATTGACACAGTTACTGATAACAGTTTAATATGCAAAGGTGTTTGCACTATGAAAGCATATATTCCAGCAAATATTTGTCATTAATATGAAGGTTCATATTCTTGGTGTGTAGAATACAAAGCAATGGCTCACGGGTCCTCATCACTCTCAAAATGACTTCTGTCCCGTTTTAACCAAGAAGCCCCCTCAAGCACAAGGCAGACAGATTTGCCATGAATATAATATAATCCCATGGGGTTCAGCTTTGATGGAGTAACAGACCTAAAGGCCAGAAAAGACACAATGCTTATTAAATATTTCTAGAAATATACAATAACATTCAGCCTCATGTCTTTCTGACAAGCTAAACAGTCATTCTAAAATGAGAAATAAGTAAATGTTAGCAACTCCTAAGGCTATGGGTTTGAAATTGGAATGTGAAATTTTACTAAGGAATTGAGAGAATATCTAAACCAACAAACAATAAATACATTTTTAAGTTTCTTTTATGTAAACCATTTGATTATTTATTACAAACTAAAATTAATATTGGTGTTAATTTGGTTACTATTGAGGTAAGACGATGGGGCAAGGTTGTCTGTCACCTGATTTGTACAGAATGTAGGCTACATGTTCTAAAAAAATCATTATATATCCACTACCAGTCAAAAGTTTTTGAACAGTATGATTTTTAATGTTTTCTTTTTCTCCAAGCCTGAATTTATTTGATCCAAAGTACAGCAAAAACAGTAAAATTTTGAAATATTTGTACTATTTAAAATAACTGTTTTCTGTTTGAATATATTTTAAAATGTAATTTATTCCTGTGATTTTAAAGCGGAATTTTTAGATTCATTACTCCAGTCACATGATTCTTCAAAAATCATTCTAATATTCTGATTTGCTCAAAAAACATTTATTATTATGTTTAAAACAGCTGAAATAGTCATCTTTTGTAACAATATAAATGCCTTTATCATCACTTTTGATCAATTTAAATCATCCTTGCTAAATAAAAATATTAATTTCTATAATCCCCTATAATCTATAATCTTTGGATCTTTCTATTCATCAAAGAATCCTGAAAAGCAAAAAGCTTTGATCACAGGAATAAATTACATTTTTAAATATATTCAAATAGAAAGTGGTTATTTTAAATAGCAAAAACATTTCACAATATTAATGCTTTTGCTGTATTTTGATCAAATAAATGCAGGCTTGGTGACTGGAAGAGAATTCTTTAAAAAACATTAAAAATCTTACTGTTCAAAAACTTTTGACTGGTAGTGTATATATAATAAAGGTGTCATTTATGTAAAATACTAAATCAAACATTTAAATAATAATTATAATAATAACATTTAAGTTAAATATTTTAAATAACATCTAAATCTGTATGTCTTCATTTATTTTACTCAAAATGAACAAACTAAAATGTAAAACAAATATATAAAATAATATATTAATAAAATAAATAAAAATTTACAAAGTCAAAGAAATACATCTAAAGATGAACGTATATTTTATATTATGACGTAGTTTGGATATCACAATCTTATAAAAATGTTAAAATACCCTTTTTCCAGCATTTGTTCAAAATGTTCCCACACCTTGTCATTACACCAGCCAGTTGCCCGAAGAGGCTGATCTCAGATCACCTTCCTCGTAACTCCGTCAACTCTCGCTATCAAAGCCAGTCTTCTAAACTGATCCCAGATCGGCGATTTACTCCTGACCGTTGCCCTTCCCAGAATGCACCTCGCTGCGCAGTGACGACAATAACAAAACACAGCAGCAGGAGAACCAGCATTAGCGGATCCTTACACAACCCTGCGAGAAAAAAAGCTCGATGACAAAACTCCGATCTTATTACCGTCCTTCCTAACCTACGTGTCTTGAAAGATGAAGCACTTATAAATGTATCCCAGCTCGTTCTGGATGAATTTCTGCGCTTTATGGAAATTAAAAACAAAGGCCCGTGTGTGGAGTGATGAGCTTTAGCCTGTTAGCCCGACAGCTTCAACCTCTAGCTGACAGAAACCTCCACATCTCAGCCAAAAACAACCTATTAATCTGCTTGCATGCAGAGAATGGACTGAAGACAGCTCCGGTAAGACTATCTGATACAGATTTACCTTTTTATATTGTAGATGTTATAGTTTAAAATCAAACACCGGATAATTTGGAGCTCTAATACGGTATTCTGACACAAACTATAATTCGCTAATGTAAACAAAGCCCGTTTAAGGCTGTTGCACGATGGTTTAGTGGAGGTTTAATGGGTTAGATCTCATGAAACGTGATGTTGATGAGGGTTTAGTGTCCTGGTTAAGGTTCGAAAGAAATTTGGACGTACTGTCACCCTCCCTAAATAATGATTAGGGCCTTTGAAAGAACAAAACAACGACTCTTAATTGCATATTAACAAAGAAATGTCTTGAAATCATGATTTGACCTAGAAGATCGAGTTTCAGCTGCTTAGCCGAGGCAAAAGCTGTCAGTCAATACGGGAACATTGTAAGTTATGACAAACATACTCATTTAAATTGATTAAAACGATGTTTTATGCCCTTTTTAGTTTGTTTACACCTCAATAATCGGCATTTGTGGGCCAAACTTATGTGGGCCACACAAGCCATGTGCTATTCCTGGTATCCACGCCTTATTCCTAGTACCCACAATAACAGTTGTTACAATGCATCCTGTCAGAGTTTCAAAGTTTTACGTCCGTCCATGTGGAGTTAAGGTACAAAGGGTTTTTTAGTGTGTATTGATGGTGTTTACCTCCAGGGAACAACATGACTCAGCCTGAATATTCCCAGAGTTGGGCCACATGGTCATGCTAGTCCGTGTGGTTTTTTACAGATCTAACCACATTATAGAGTACAAACAACCCCAGAGATTTATACAGTGTTCTTGTCATAATCTGAAAAGGTTTCTGTTTCGTCAAGGCCTAAAATGACGTCCCTGATCACTGTGATTAGCCGGCTATCTGGGAGTTTTCCTGCTTGCTATCTACTGAAACATTCATGCAGGGCTGTTATGGTTTCTAGGTTATGTGTGCTTGTAAAGATGTCTCTAAAGGACATTTAAAGTGTAGTTTTTTATTAACCCCAAGGCAAGAAACTACGGGCAAAACCATTTTTTCATGCACTGTGATTTTGGGCTATTTTGCTTTCGTACTTTCTTTCAGAATAGTGGAAAGAAAACATCCAAAATACACATTTAAGTGTTTTTTTTTTTTTTTTAATTACACTTTATCTGTTTGCTTCTGTAGATTTAAATTGCTCAAAATGAGTTTTTTCTCATGTAGTGAGTCAGAAATCTTCACTTTTTATTAGTGCTTAAATACACCAAACTTTCCAGTTTCATTCCTGTGTATATTTTGAAGTTTTGTACAGAGAGGTCTGTTCATGTATTATTAACCTCTTTTATGTAACGTTTTATTTCCTAAAAACATCACAGTTGACCGTTGACAGTAATTTCTGATTTTAGGAGTGATAATAACAATATTCAAAATGCCCTCTGTAAAACCCAACTGTAATATGTCAACATTAGATTTCTGTTCTGGAAGTGTATGCAAATTAGTGCATTTATAATCACACAATGCATCATTTGCATATTTAAACAACATTACAGAAACTTGTAGTGCAAAATTATTTTTAACTCTTTAACTGTTTTAAACTTTCCGTTTATACATAATTTATGATTATTTCTAAAACGTGATAGGGAAAAAGACTTTTGGTGACAAAGGTCAGAACTCCTGTTATGTTCATTCATACATTTTTGAGGTCCACTCTTGTCATAAATGAATCTATTACTGTTCCTGTAAAATGTGTAACGAAAAACGATATATAGTTTGTCATGATTAGAATAGGATTTAAATGTAATATAGTGAAGTAAACAGCTGGGGAAAGTGTATTGATGTCTGTTAGTTAAAATGTTGTGTCTTGCCTTAAATGTTATTTTAATAAAAGCAGAAATCTTCTATCATCAAATGTAAGTTCTGATGTAACTTGACTTGAATTGTGTACATTTCATTTATTTTCAATCAGACAGCCATAATTGACTAGATGAACAAATCAAGCTGGAGGCAGGCTCAGCGGAGAATTCAACATGAAGTTGTATGTGTTTCAAGTCAACAACGGAAGCACATTGACATTTGACACTGAACTTGCTGTCCAAACGTAAGAGAATTTAATGTTTTTAAGGAAAAAGTTGATCCGTGAATGTTTAAGGCCTAATTTGTGTCCTTATGTGAAGACATTACTTTGTGCTGTTTTACAGAACATACTGTGTGAAATGACATTGTTTAACACTATAAGGTCATGTATGTTAGCATGAGTTGTCATGACCTGACGTGGAACTGTAATTTTTGTCAAGCATTTATTAATATTACTTTGTAATTTCGTAATACATTAACTAATGTAATCATTTGCAACATTTAATGTTATTATGTTACTATTAGGATTTATAAAAATTAAAGTTAACAAAGACGGCTAAATGCTGTGAAAGTACTGTTCATTGTTTGTTACCTTGTAATAACAGTAATAATGCTTATTGTCATCTTCAAACATTGTGAAATTAGTTGAATGAGTTAAATTTGTTTGTATGCATACATTTACATATTCATGATAAACCGCATTATATTGAATAATACAACATATAATACACTACCAGTCAAAAGTTTTTGAACAGTAAGATTTTTAATGTTTTTTTTTAAAGAAGTCTCTTCTGCTCACCAAGCCTGCATTTATTTGTTGCAAAGTACAGCAAAAACAGTAAAATTGTGAAATATTTTAACTATTTAAAATAACCGTTTTCTGTTTGAATATGTTTTAAAATGTAGTTTATTCCTGTGATTTTCAAAGCTGAATTTTTAGCATCATTACTCCAGTCACATAGTCCTACAGAAATTATTCTAATATTCTTATTTGCTCAAAAAACAACTATTTTTATGTTGAAAACAGCTGAAATGGTAATCTTTTGTAACATTATAAATATCATCACTTTTGAGCTAAATAAAAGTATTAATTTCTATAATTTCTTTCCCACAAAAAAAAAAAAATACTGACTTAAAGCTTTTAAATGGTATAGTGTATAATGTTACAAAAGCTTTTTTTATTTCAGATAAATGCTGATCTTTGGATCTTTCTATTCGTCAAAGAGACCTGAAAATAATGTATTTAACTGTTTTAATTATTGATAATAATAAAAAATGTTTATTGAACAGCAAATTAGCATATTAAAATGATTTCTGAAGGATCATGTGACACTGAAGACTGGAGTAATGATGCTGAAAATTTAGGTTTGATCACAGGAATAAATTACATTTTAAAATATATTCAATTAGAAAGCAGTTATTTTAAATAGTAAAAATAATATTACTGCCTTTGCTGTATTTTGGATCAAATTAAATGCAGGCTTGGTGAGTAGAAGAGACATCTTTAAAAACATAAATTTTACTGTTCAAAAACATTTGACTGGTAGTGTATATAATACGGATAATACTTTGAAATGCAACATTACTTTATTACTTTATTATCCAGTGTAATTGCCTGTATAATTATTCTACAATATTATGTATGTGTTATTAATTCCTAAAAAGTTTAGGGCTGTCAAGCGATTAATCACATACAAAATAAAAGTTTGAGTTTGCCTAGTAAATGTGTGTGTACTGTGTGTAATTACTGTCTATATATAAATACACACAAATTAATGTATATATTTAAGAGAAATGTTATTTATGTACAAACTATTTTTATTTATATATAAGTTATAAAAAAAAATTTAATAAATACATATACTTATAAATATTTCTTAAATGTATACATGAGTTTGTTTGTATTTATATGTACATAGTTACACACAGTACACACACATATATTAGGTAAACTCAGGCTTTTATTTTATATGCAATTAATCGCGATCAATCATTTGACAGCCCTAGTTTGCCTGCAGATTTGTTTTTAAATTGAGTCTTGATTTGTTGTACTGAGTTACTAAAATGTGTTGTGCTTTGTGCTCTTTATAGTGTTTTGGACCTTAAGCATGCCATTCAGGCCAAATATAAAATTGCAATCCAGCACCAGGTGCTGGTGGTCAATGGAGGGGAGTGTATGGTGGCAGAGAGGCGCGTGTGTAGCTACAGCGCCGGGACGGTGAGTAACAAGCCAGATCACACCATCTAACAGCATTTGTTTAGAGAATAATGTTAGTTATTATATATGAATCATATAGCCATATGCTCAATTGGTGCTACAGAGTCTTTAGCACTGCTGAGATGTTTGACATGAATATTACAAAGAAGCACCATAAAAAGTAGTGCTATGATAATTGTATTATTTTAATAGCTTTCAGTCGATTTAAAATGACCCTGAAGTATTGAGCATCTAAAGTAACATGCTTTCTAAATGGCAATTGATTTTTGTCTCTGGCTGCCTCAGGACACCAACCCGATCTTCTTATTCAACAAAGAGATGATCCTGTCTGACCGAGCTCCAACCATCCCCAAAACAACCTTCTCCATTGAGAATGAGATGGAGCTGAAGGTGGAGGAGTCACTCATGATGCCTGCCGTCTTTCACACAGTCGCTTCCCGCACTCAACTGGCTGTGGTACAGGCCAACTTCTGTTCTGCACTATATTATATACAGCATTACTTGTATTTGAAAGCATGATGATGCAAATACAGTCAAAGTAACAAAGCCCTTGTAAATGATAGAGGCTTGGATGAAAGGGACTCTTACATTTGTATGCAAATAACTCTCATAAGATCTGTTGTGCTCATTTTTAGGAAATGTTTGAGGTTGCCAAGAAGCTTTGCTTGTTCTGTGAGCGTCTGGTCCATGACGAACACCTTCAGCACCAGGGATGGGCGGCTATCATGGCTAACCTGGACGACTGCACCCTATCCTATCAAAGACTCCTCATGAAATTCGACACTGCTTACACAAATTACCAACAGGATTTCGAAGACATCAAATTAAAACTCACAAAGTATGTTTTTTCCGCACATTTCTATCTTTCTTTAAATAAAAAAAACAAAGTTATATAAGTTATTATTTTAAAATCATTAAATGTATGTGTTTTTTTAGTAATTGTAAATGGAGTTTGCAGCAGGATACACTGCCATTCAAAAGTCTGAGGATGATTTTTAAAAATGTTTTTTTAAAAAGTCTTTTACGCTCACCAGAGCTGCATTTATTTGATCAAAAATACAGTAAAAACAGTAGTATTATAAAATATTATTACAATTTAAAATAACTACTTTCTATTCAAATATATGTGACCATGGACCACAAAACCAGTCTTAAGGGTAATTGTTTTTCATTTAGATTTATATATCATCTGAAAGCTGTATAAATAAGTTTTCTGTTGATGTATGATTTGTTAGGATAGGATAAAAAAATCAAAATATTAATAAAATCGCTTTTAAAGTTGTCCAAGTGAAGTTCTTAGCAATGCATATTACTAATCAAAAATTAGGTTTTGATGTATTTACAGTAGGAAATGTACAAAATATCTTAATTGGACATGATCTTTACTTAATATCCTAATGATTTTTGCATAAAAGAAAAATCAATAATTTTGACCCATACAGTGTATTTTTGGCTAATGTTACAAATAAACCCATGCTACTTAAGACTGGTTTTGTGGTCAGAGGTCACATATTTTAAAATGTAATTTATTCCTGTGATGCAAAACTGAATTTTCAGCATCATTACTCCAGTCTTTAGTGTCACGTAATCTTTCAGAAATCATAACTTTTTATTATTATCAATGATAAAAATGGTTAAATATTGCTTACATTTTTTTTTTTTTGGATACTGTAATACATTTTTTTGTAGAAAGTTAAAAAAAACAGCATTTATTTAAAAAAAATAACATTTTAAAATAGACATTTTTTCAGTAGTTGCTAAATATACTGACCCCAGACTTTTAAACAGCAGTGTATTGTGTGAATAGCGATGTATAGATCACTAATTCTAATGTCGTTTTTTTAATTCATCAGGCTTGGCACTGCTGTCTCGGTCATGGCGAAGATTCCACTCCTCGAGTGTTTGACTCGACAGAGCTACAGAGAAAGCTTGGAGAAGTCCAGCTCCCCTCACCCTAGAACAGACGAAGAAGACGAGAATGGTGATGAGGAAGTAGGCGAAACATCCACCCAGTCCGCTATCCTCTGTCCCGCTGACAGCCAGAAGAATCGGAAGTCGCCCTCGCCGGTCTCTGCGTCAGGAGAAGCGTCATCCCAGGCGTCTTCCTCTCCTCAGGACAGACTGAAGAGCAGCTGTAGTCTAAAAGCAGCTCTAGAGGAAGAGGAGGAGTCTCCGGAAAGGGGAGCCACACCCTCTTTCAACGTCACGCTTTTGGATTGGATCAACGTTCAGGACAGACCTAATGATGTAGAGTCAGTAGTGAGGAAGTGTTTTGACTCAATCAACAGGGTGAGTAACCGACGAGTCATAATGGCAGGGAATGTTTTGGTGAAAAACATGAATCAGTTTGTAAACCTGTGGCAACCTTTATATTGTTTGGAGGTAGCTAGTAATGGGCATTATGATATACTATGTGAGTGTAGAGGCGTGTCACTTTTGCTATACTATTTATATCAGATTACATATATTTACACAGCTGTTAGTAAGCAGGAACGCCTTAAGTTGCTTATATACAACCTTAAGAGTGTAATGTGATGCAGAATTTAGTTGTGTGAGGAGTAACATCTCAACTATAACTTAATAACATACTAGAAAAATATAGGGTTCAACTGATGTGATGTTATATTTCATAATGTCCTCAAATATCCAATTAGGGTTAGTGGTTTAAGACTTTTTTCCCCCTCAGCTCAAGCATTATGTAATGTGACACTGTTTTTGGGCTCAAGTCAGACTTGTCAGTCATTCGTTATGTATAATCTTCTTATGTTTTGATTTGCGTCCAGCAAGTTCCTAATAGAAAATGGGGAAAAAATTATATTACCCTATTTAATTCAGTGGATTATCCAAATATAAGCACTGGCGAATGGGTATTAAAATATAAACCATGTTTTGTTCTGTTTTCATCAAAAATAACCACTGAAACATCCAGTTACATCACATATACTGGAGTTTAAAAGTCTGTGGTCAATATGTGTTTTTTTTTTTTTTAAAGAAATTGATACTTTTAATTAAGCAAATGTGCATTAAATTGATGTTCATTAAACTGAAACAGTGTAAACTTTTACTATTTAAAATAACTGATTTCTATTTGAATATATTTTAAAATGTAACTTATCTTGTGATTTCAAAGCTGAATTTTTAGCATCATTACTCCAGTCACACAATCCTTCTCAAAAACATTATTATTATTATTATTATTATTATTATTATTATTGTGTTAAACACAGCTCAGTTTAATTTTTCAGGTTTCTTTGATTAGAAAGTTTAGAAGAACAGCATTTATCTGAAATAGAAATATATTGTAACATTAAAAATGTCTTTAGCATCACTTTTGATCAATTTAAAGCATTCTTGCTAAATAAAAGTATTAATTTCTGTCTTTACCAAAAAAAGTAACAATTATGCATTATAAACATAAATATATTTATAGTTATAATATATTTAAGATATATAGTCCCTTCTGCTCACCAAGCCTGCGTGTATTTGATCCAAAGTATTGCAAAAACAGTACAATTTTGAAATATTTTTACTATTTAATGTTTAATCATTTTCTATTTCAATATATTTGAAAGTGTAATTTATTCTTGTGATTTCCAAGCTGAATTTTAAGCATCATTACTTCAGTCACATGATCATTCAGAAATCATTCTAATATTCAGATTTGCTTATTATTATTATTATTATTATTATTTTTTTTTATTATTATGTTGTAAACAGCTGAGTTGAATTTTTCAGGTTTATGTGATTAATAGAAAGTTCAGAGAAACAGCATTTTTCTGAAGTAGAAATCTTCTAAATCTATTTTTCATCACTTTTGATCAATTTAAAGCATCCTAGCTAAATAAAAGTATTTAAAAAAAAATACTGACTCCAAGCTTTTGAATAGTGTTACAAAATGTTACAAAAGCTTTTTATTTCAGATAAATGCTGATCTTTGGATCTTTTTGTTCAACAAAGAATCTTGAATATACTGCAATCAACTGTTTTAAATATTGATAATAATAAATGTTTCTTGAACAACAAATCACCATATTATAATGATTTCTGGAGTAAATTCCATTTTAAAATATATTCAAATAGAAAGCAGTTGTTTAAATAGTAAAAAATATTTCACAATTTTACTGTTTTTGCTGTATTTTGGATTAAATAAATGCAGGCTTGGTGAGCAGAAGAAAATTCTTTAAAAAACATAAAAAAATCTTACTGTTCAAAAACATGTATAATAATAGTAAATGTTTCTTGAGCAGCAAATCAGCATATTAGAATGATTCCTAAAGGATCTTAAGACCGGAGTAATGATGCTTTGCATCACAGAAGCAAATTACATTACATAACATTTTCAACTGGACAACAGTAATTTTAAATTATAATAATATTTCACAATATTACTGTTTTTCTGTATTTTTGAGAGACTTTTTGAATTTCCAAAATTATCTTCACATTCACAATGAACTATTTTACTGTCCACGATCACTCTAATTTGTTTCTTTAATTCTTTATGCTTCCAGCTTGACCCACGAATTATCCAACCCTTTCTGACTGAATGCCGTGAGACGATTACCAAATTGGATAATCAGAACATGAAGGCCATCAAAGGTCTTGAAGACAGATTGTATGCGCTTGACCAAATGATAGCAAGCTGTAAACGGTTGGTCAATGAACAGCAGGAACTTGCTCAGGTAAGCAACTCTCATTTTTATAGTCAGCATGAAACAGAGACATTTTCTACTCATTAGAGTATTTTATTGGCCATCCACCCTGTTTTTTGCTACTGTGACTTTAAGACGTATATATGACTGGTTAACCTCTTCAAATATCGGTTGCAACACTTACTCTTTTGCGGGTTGTGGGTTTACCGCGAGATCTAATAGTTGGTGCTACCCCATCCTTCAATAACAGCTTCTTTATAAGCTTATGTTACATTGTGGAAGATTGACAAAACAATAAACAACATCCACAAGTTTTTCTTCATGCGTTCTCCTTTGACTTCTACTAGGGATTTCTTGCCAATCAGAAGAGGGCTGAAAACCTGAAGGACACCTCTGTGCTGCCTGACCTGTGTCTGAGTCACGCCAACCAGCTGATGATCATGCTGACCAATCACAGGAAGCTACTAGACATAAAGCAGAAGTGTACCACTGCCAAACAGGAGCTCGCCAACAACCTTCAAGTTCGTCTCAAGTAAGACCAGTCGAGCATTTGTTTTCTCCATGGACAATACTAAATAAACTGTAGAATATTGGATGCTTTGGGCTGTTTGGAGTCATAGAGTTTTGATGCATGAATTTCAAAGCATTTATTAACTGCACTGTGATGTTTCCTCCATCAGATGGTGCTGCTACGTGATGCTTCACGCTGATCAGGATGGAGAGAAGCTGCAGGCTCTCCTGAGGCTGCTGACGGAGCTGCTGGAGCGCGTGCGGGTGGTGGATGCGCTCAGCACAGTGCCACAGATGTACTGTATCGCCGTTGTGGAGGTGGTCAGACGCAAAATGTTCATAGGACACTACAGACAAGTAAGATTCAGCTGGATCAATTAATATTCTGTTCTAATGTGGATGTGACCAGAAGTGATTTGACGAGAGAGAGTGAATAATATGATGTTTTTATTAGGGCTGTCAGTTTAACGTGTTAATTGTATTACCTTTTAACCTTACCAGAGAATGTATTACCTTTGAAGCCATAACAGAATTGTTCCGTCTCAGAATTGTCTCTGAGCAACACAGTGGTGTTTAGTTTGTGAATAAATCTGCGTTTTCAACGAATCCTGTGAACGAATGATTCAAAAGCCTATTCATAAAGAGAGCCATTTACTTCATTCCTAAATGAATCAGCCGTTTGAACGAATCAAATGAATAAATGAATGACTCAAAGACATTTACTGCCCCTTCTGGCAGATTTAGTTTCTTTAAAAAAATTAATTTCTTTGAAAAAAGAAGAAGAAAAATAAAAACATTAAAGAGTTCACAAAAAATGTAAACTGTCATCATTTACTCACCCTCATGTCATTCCAAACCTTTCTTTTGTGGAACATGAAAGGTATTTTGAAGACTGTTAGTAACAAAGCTGTTTTGGTTACCAGTGACTTTCATTGTATGAACAAAAAATACTAAGATGTTTCTCATATTATTTTCTTTTTTTTTATGTTCCATAGATTACGCTAGGCCGTTGCAGCCTAAATATTTATGTGTAATAAATTCTGTTGAATCAAATGAAATATTTCTTTCTAAAGGTACAATTTGTAATGCTCACTTGATACTTTCTCATTTAACACAAAAATAGGTTTAAATAATCTTTTGTGGGTATTTTCATAGATTAATTGAAACGTCATGTAATTCATTAAATTAATTTTTTTAATTGACTGACAGCCTTAGCTTTTTTATATAATTTGTGCATATTTGATTATTATTTTTCAAAAAGTACCAGGGATGGCTGTTAATATTTTATATATTTTTTTTCTTCCAGTGGGCCAATGCTCTTGTCAAAGATGGGAAAAACCTCTATGAGGCGGAAAAAGTAAAAAGGGAAACCTTTGGGAAGCTCTTCAGTGAGTTTATTTTTTATTTTATATGGCTTCTTTATTTTGGGAATGAACATGGACACCTGAGACTAGATTAATTGTCAAAATTGCTTTGAAAACACTGCTTTTGTTTGTCTCAGGGAAATCGTTCCTTAGAAACCGGTTGTTTCGAGGACTGGACTCATGGCCACCCTCTTCATTTTGCGTAAGTATTTGAACGTGTATTTGTGACCCTGGACCACAAAACCAGTCAAAAGGGTAAATTTTTTTTTACGTTGGTTTATACATAAAGCTGAATAAATAAGCTTTCCATTGATGTATGGATTGTTAGGATTGGCCAAAGTACAACTATTTGAAAATCTAGAATGTGAGCATGGAAAAAAAATCTAAATATTGAGAAAATCGCCTTTAAAGTTTCCAAAAGAAGTTCTTAGCAATGCATATTACTAATCAAAAATTAAGTTTTTTTTTAAAGATACATTTACGGTAGGAAATTTAGAAAATATCTTCATGGAACATGATTTTTACTTAACATACTAATAATTTTTGGCATAAAAGAAAAATGTATAATTTTGACCCATACAATGTATTTTTGGCTATTGCTACAAATATACCCATGCTACTTAAGACTGGTTTTGTGGTCCAGGGTCACATTCAACTCTACATGGACTTTGAGGATATTTCTGCAATACCGAATTGTTTTGTTTTTGTGTTTAGACCCGAAAGCCTCGAAAGTTTGATTTTGAGCTTCCAGATATTTCCCTGACTGACCTCCAGTATCTCAAGTCTTGTTGTCCTTTAGAGGTTCAGCCTTACCTCAGGTAAACGCCTCATACCTGGTTTCAATATGTACATTTCTACTGTAACTTCACAACGCAAAACTGCTTTTATTTCCTGCATTCTTTAAGCCACTGACCTCAGTGATGGCTAAATAATCCTAAATAGTAATCAATTGCCTGTTTTCTTCAACAGGGTCCCCACACTGTGTGACTTTGAGCCTCTTAACCATCATGTTGAGGTTCTCCATCAGCTGGTTCAGGCTGCACAGAGTGTGGACGAGATGTCACAAACTATCACAGACCTACTAAATGAACAAAAGGTACTTTGTGTTCCCAATTATTTAATTTTATTGCTTGTTGCTAAGTGTTTGAAATATTGGATGTTGTAAATCTAGAGCTCTATGATTTCTGCGATATGGAAAATATAAAGTTTGCTTAGTTTTCAATAATTAAAAGACAAATAATTTTTTTTTTTTTTTGCCTTCTTTTGATAACCAGAAACATTTAAATACACAAAAAAAACATTTCAGGAGGCTATTTTAAATTGTTTTATGCATTCAAATAATTAGACATGATAAAACACAGAACTGGGTAACAATAAAACACACGGTGAGGAAAAAATAAACATGTAATTTTTGTTAAACGTTTAATACATGGATGTGAAATTGTATATAAATGTGAAAAGTTTTATGATTTTAATTTATTGGACATGCATTTTGATTTGATTTCATTTAACATTAAAAAGGAGTCTAGAAAAATTCAAAAATGTATAAAAACAGAAAAAACTTTTTTTTAAAAAAAAAAATTAAACAGAATTTGGGAAAAATAAAACGGATTTCATAGGGCCACATAAAACTCTATCTGTTTTCTAAATGTGACACTGCACCACAGCATAAGTATATTTGTAGCAATAGTCAAAAATAAATTTTATGTGTCAAAATTATCGATTTTTCTTTTATGCCAAAAATCATTAGGATATTAAGTAAAGATCATGTTTCATGAAGATATTTTGTAAACTCCCTACCATAAAAGTATATCAAAACTTAATTTTTGGTTAGTAATATGCATTGCTATAAACTTCATTTGGACAACTTTAAAGGTGATTTTTTTTTTCAATATTTTGATTTCGGCTTTCAGATGATGTATAAATCTCAATTTTAAAAAATGGACCCTTATGACTGGTTTTGTGGTCCAGGGTCACAAATGCATTTTGTTGATCTTAATGTGATATATCCAAGCATGTGTTTCTTATTGAGCTCATAGTTTTTATTAAAAATTTTATAACCTGAAATGGCAGTTGCTACTTCTGATACATTGCAACTTTTAAATGTATATAGTCTATTTTGAATTCTCTAGCAATGTCATTTCTCATATGACTTGAACTTCTTGCATTGACCTCACAGATTTCCTGTAGCCAGAGTGCTCAAAGATCCACCGCGTTAACACCCAGATCTGAAAGCACAACTGAAATCACCTCTACCTCCACCAAAACTTTGTCCACACTCAGTTTAAAAGCAACGGACTGCCAACCCCTGGCGCTTCCTGGTCCCTTGGAGGACCTATCACCCGACAGCATCGATGCCCAGACCTTTGACTTTGAAACCATTGGGCACCCCAATATGGATCCTGTATTACAGCAAGGCTCGTTGGACTTGGACTCGCTGGCAGAAAGTCCCGAGTCGGACTTTATGTCAGCAGTAAACGAGTTTGTTATTGAGGAGAACTTGATGTCACCTAATCCCATCAGTGATCCCACAAGCCCAGAGATGATGGTGGAGTCTCTTTACTCTTCCGTCATTAATGCAATCGATAGCAAGCGCATACAGGACACTACCACACTTGAGAAGGAGAATTCAAAGATTGCAGTGCTCAAGCTGTCAGCGGACAGGTACCGTTCTGCTGCGGAAGAGTCCCAGAACAATTTGAGAAAAGTTAAAGATGACCTTTACCACTTTCGAGGTCTTGTTTTAAAGGAGCAACGAGACTTTGGATTCGCCCTGAAAACAATGACTATTGAGGTTCGAAACGCTCTCAACAGTGTCAGATACTGTCACGAGGAGGAGCTGAGAGAAACTCAACAAACCAGTCTACAGAGTTTGAAGGACGATCATGAAAAACAGATACAAACTCTTGCGGAAGAGCTGGAAGGCAATCGGAAGATTGTTCGAGACGTCCAGCGAGCAATGCTGGAGTTGGAGGGGCTCGTAGAGCGCAAGGAGAAGGAAATATCCCAGCTGGAGAGTGAGAGGGAACGCTCTATGCAAGAACTTCAAGATCTTCACAAACAAACCGTGCAGGATCTTGAAGAGAAGATCTTGAAGCAAAGCGAAGAGCTAAAGGCTGCTTTGCTGGCCAAGGACGAACTCACTGGGCAGCTGGAGAACCTGCACTTTGAAATCATGCAAAGCCAGCTAAAAATCAGACAGGAGATGGAGAAGGCAGAGAAGGTGCACCTTCAGGAATTGGAGGAGCGGTTAAAACAACACCATCAAGCTGAGCTTGAATCTCTCAGATTGGAAAAAGAAAGTGCACTTGACAAACTTGTCCAGGAGAACCTGGTGAAGCTAAGAGATCTGATGGATTCCCATTCTGCTGAGCTCAAGGAACGCGATGGACGCTCGAAAGACTTGGAGGCTCGCATTACAGAACTTGCGGACGCCCGCTGCAAACTGGAAGTTGAGATGGCTCTTAAAGAGGCTGAAATGGAGGACATGAGGCTCCAGTACGAGGAGGCTAAAAGCACCCAGGAGGAGGTGTTGAAAGCGGAGCTTGCTAGTCAAACAACCACCTTGCAGATGCAAATCGACACGTTGAATCAGCAGCTCCAGCAGAAGAATGAAGACTACGAAGTCGGCCTGGCCGAGCTCAGAGCGCTTATGAGGTTAGAAAAAGACCACTGCATCTCTGAACTCGTGGATCGCCACGAAGAGGAGAGCACCTTGCTCCGCCAAGAGTTTTCAACTCTCAAGCAAAAGTCGCAGGATGCGGAGAAAGACTGCGAGGAACGGGTCCAGAAGATCCAACGCGATCACCAGGATCAGCTTGATGCCTTACAGAGGAAAAAGAAGGATGAGGAGAAGGCTTTTCAGAAGAAAGAGCAAGAGCTAAAGACTGTTATCGGAGACCTGCAGGCGGAAAATGCACTACTGCCGGGAAGACTGGAGCAGGAGCGAGTGGAGGCAATGGAGTGGGCGAAGAAGGAGAAAGAGGAGGCAGTCAAAACTGCTTTACAAGAGGCCTTAAGAGACTTTCAACTCCAAAAAGAGGAGACTGAGACAAGACTGTTAAGACAAATTGAACTACTTGAAAATCAGCTCAAAGACAGACAATCCACTGACATGTAAGTAAATGCAACTTTTCTAATCAGATCTTCCGATGAAAATCATTCTAAGATTCTAATTTAAAGCACATAGCTGTTCATTTATAAATGGTGCTTATACTTAAAGGGATGGTTCATCCAAAAATGGAAACTACCCCATGATTTACTCTCCCTCAAGCCATCCTAGGCGTATATGACTTTCTTCTTTCAGACGAATACAATCTGCGTTAGATTTAAGAATGCCCTGGCTCTTCTAAGCTTTATAATGGCAGTGAATGGGTGTTGAGATTTTGAAGCCCAAAAAAAGTGCATCCATCCATCATAAAAAGTACTCCACGTGACTCAGAAAGGTTAATAAAGGTCTTTTGAAACAAATCGATGCATCTGAATAAGAAAAACATTCTTATTTAAAACTTTATAAACTGTGGTCTCTAGTTTCCGCTGATAATTATACGAGCATTCATGGCATTCCAGCAGGATAACGTAAGATGTAGGCATAGAGTAAGAAAAATGCTTTTCTTTTGAACTCTTTATTCATCAAAGAATCCAAAAAATTATCAGTTATCTGTTTTTCAACATTGATAATAAGAAATGTTTCTTGAACATCAAATCAGCATATTAAATTTTTTTCTGAAGGACACTGAAGACTGGAATAATGACGCTGAAAGCATTGCATCACAGGAATAAATTGCATTTTAAAAAAATTATTTAACCATTCATTTATTTATTCATTCACCGTACTGTTATAAATGTATTCACTGTAAGTTTTGATCTATTTAATGCACTTCATACTGAACAAAAATCCATTTCTTTGAAAAATGAAAATCTTTTTGACGCCAAACTGGTGAATTTTTGGATGGGCTCTTTTGACCCAGAACACCGAATCACATAGCAAACATCCACAATCTTAGCATTATTTCAGTTTTATTTAAGTTTTGCAGAATCAGACACGCCACACATTTTGTTTAAAAAATGTAAAAATAAAGTTTTTAACATGGATTTGTTATTTCTGTTGGTTTGTTTGATAATAACCCCAGCTTCTTATTGATTTAGTCATGAAAAACTCAATAAATCTTGCACTTTTGTTTGAGGAAAGCATCTGCCGAGGACACAAATGAAATGACATTGAAACAATGCCGCTCTAGTCCATTAGAACGAAAGCTTCTACCTCTAACTTCACTGTTAATTAAAGAAAGCAAACACACACAAGCTACATGCATTCACTTACTCTTTTCTGATTTCATTCACTCTTGTGAATAATTAGCACATCAAAAAGAACCAACAAAAACTGTGAACCGTTTCATTAAAACATTTCTTAAGTAGAAATTAGCAAGAAATGTGATAACCCTGTTACATGTGCCAATAAAATAGGGATTAATTAAAAACAGAAAACAGATTTGTGTTCAAGTCTTAAACCAATCCCAGCAAATTGGAGGTTTTTGAATATTTATTTATTTATTCTGGCGACTAATGTTTTACCAGCAAGAAACACTTTAAAAAAAGTGGTTGTCGCCAAGTGGTTAAAGCTCTAAGCTAGTAATAAAAGGTTGTAGGTTAAAACCCTGCACAAAGCAAACAATGACCACCTTTAGAGCTCTAGAAGGAGACTAAATTGTTACTATTTACCTCATTTGCACATGTTAATGTCTTATTGTCAATAATTCATCATTGCACAACATGCAAAGAAGGTTCTTAAGAATGCAACAAGGAGCTAAATGTTGATCTCCTGTAAAATAGGGTGAATTCTCACTCCTGCTTCTGTGTTTCAGAGTGGCAACTACTGTAGAAAAGACAGAGACTGGTATGGAGACCAGCGCTGCGTTGTCATTGGACAGTGGCCAGTGGAACGAAGAAAGGGCATCGCTTTTGGCCAAACTAGAGATCCTGGAACGCACAAAGAACGAGGAGATGCAGAACCTAAAGACCTCTCTCATTGCTGAACAGCAGGTTAGCAATATTAGAACTGAAATAAGCTGACGTCAAACCAAATGTTGCATTTTAAGTAATATTTAAGTTGGGTAGGAAGCTTGTGGTAGATATTTTAATTTTAGTAAACTCAAGTTTTAATTACTTGATGACTGTTTAACATAAGGCGGTATGAGGGAGTTTTCAGGCCAGTTGGTGATACCATTGGGTTGTCTTTTTATGTCTTTTTAAACTTCTTAATATTGAATAATTCAGTTAAATGTCAGTTAAATTGTTGATTTAAATGTCACCAAGATAAGATTGTCATTAAATTAGTGGCTGACATTTATAATAATACAAGACAGTAATTTCCAAAACAGTAATTTCCAGCAAAAGTGTGTATTTAATATAGCTGTCATGGACTTGCATAATTCAAATGAATAGAATTGCTTAACAGCTGTATATTTTCCAGCTATTATTAAAAAGAACCTATTAATTTGTTCGCAAATAAACGGTTAATGAAAATTTGTAGCTGAAAATAATTTATTTCTTAGTAAAAAATTGTCAGGACAAGTTTAAAAAAAATCCTAAACTAAAAAAAGGTCACAGTTTATTTTAGGGTCCAATTCTCACTATTAAAGAAGTAGTTCACTTCCGGAACAAAGTTTTAACGATAATTTACTCACCCCTTGTCGTCCAAGATGTTCATGTCTTTCTTTCTTCAGTCGTAAAGAAATTATGTTTTTTGAGGAAAACATTTAATGATTTCTCTCCATATAATAGGGCTCTAAACCCTCTAAGAAGGGTCTTATCTAGCAAAACGATTGGTTATTTTCTACAAAAAATTTACAATTTGTATACTTTTTAACCTCAAACGGTCGTCTTGTCTAGCTCTGCGTGAACTCTGTGTTCGTGACAGTTAGGGTATGTCGAAAAACTCCCATTTCGTTTTCTCCTCCAACTTCAAAATCCTCCTACATCGCTGCAGATGTACCGACCCAGTGTTTGCAAAGTGAACATGCAAAGAAGATCAAACGCCCTTTACAAAAAAACAGCGATGTAGGACGATTTTGAAGTTGGAGGAGAAAATGAGATGGGAGTTTTTCAACATCCCCTAACTTTTATGAACCAGAAAATAAGAGAGTTAACGCAGGACTAGAAGAAATAAACGTTTGAGGTTAAAAAGTATATAAATTGTAATTTTATTTAGAAAACACCCAATCATTTCGCTAGATAAGACCCTTCTTACTTGGCTGGGATTATTTAGAGCCCTTTGAAGTTGCATTTAAACTGCATTTTGGAAGTTCAAACTTGCAGGCACCATAGAAGTCCATTATATGAAGAAAAATCCTGAAATGTTTTCTTTAAAAAACATAATTTCTTTACGACTGAAGAAAGAAAGACATGGGATGTCAAGGATGACAAGGGGTGAGTACATTATCTGTAAATCTTTGTTCTGGAAGTGAACTACTTCTTCAGTAGTGAGACCCTAAAATAAACTGTGACCTTTTTTTAGATTAACAAACTAAAACAACCTTTGACTACCTTTGACAAACTATTAACTACAACGTTTGCTTCAATTAACTCCTAATTTGCTGCTTATTAATAGTTTGTAAGGTATTGGTAAGTTTAGGTATTGGGTAGGATCAGGTATTAGTGCTGGGCAATGATTAATCGCGATTACTCGCATTCAAAATAAAGGTTTTAATATACATAATATATGTGTGTGTGCTGTGTATATTTATTATGTATATATAAATACACACACATGCATAGATATATTTGAGAAAAATGTTAAGTTTATATATTAAATATATTTATATATAATATAAATTATATAAATATAAATGTAAATACATGTAAATATTTTCAAAATATATACTTTATGTGTGTGTCTTTATATATACATAATAAATATACACAGTACACACACATATATACATAAAAACCTTTATTTTGGATGTGATTAATCGCGATTAATCTTTTGAACAGCATAATTAATCGCGATTAACCGTTTGAACAGCACTAGTAATCATGATTAATCATCTGAATAGCACTATTAATCGCGATTAATCGTTTGAACAGCACAATTAATCGTGATTAATCTTTGGACAGCATAATTAATCGCGATTAACCGTTTGAACAGCACTAGTAATCACGATTAATCATCTGAACAGCACTATTAATCACGATTAATCATCTGAATAGCGCGATTAATCGTTTGAACAGCACAATTAATCGCGATTAATCGTTTGAACAACATAATTAATCGCGATTAACCGTTTGAACAGCACTAGTAATCCGAATTAATCATCTGAACAGCACTATTAATCCGCGATTAATCATCTGAGCAGCACTATTAATGTTGATTAATCGTTTGAACAGCACAATTAATGCGGATTAATCGCCTGAACAGCACATTAATCGTGATTAATCGTTTGAACACCACTATTAATCGCGATTAATCGTCTGAACAACATCGTGATTAATTGTTTGAACAACACTATTAATCGCGATTAACCGTTTGAACAGCACTAGTAATCACGATTAATCATCTGAACAGCACTATTAATCACAATTAATCATCTGAGCAGCACTATTAATCGTTTGAACAGCACAATTAATCGTGATTAATCGTCTGAACAGCACAATTAATCGTGATTAATCGTTTGAACACCACTATTAATCGCGATTAATCGTCTGAACAGCACGATAGTGATTAATTGTTTGAACAGCACTATTAATCGCGATTAATCGTTTGAACAGCACTAATAGGGATGTAGAATATGGTTATGCAGAATATGTGCTATATAAGTACTAATAAACAGCCAATATGTTAATAATAGGCATGCTAATAAGCAAGTAGTTAATAGTGAGAATTGGTCCCTATACTAAAGTGTTGCCAAAAACAAATCACAACAGGCTGAAAATGTAGGTATTGTAAAAAATTTTGATTTAAAAACCTATTAAAATGTTGTTAATGTATTCTAAATGTACCCTAAAATTGCTTGTTTTAATGTACTGTTCACTTCTAGACAAATTTCAATACTGTTCTGACCCGGGAGAAACTAAAGAAAGAACAAATCATCAATGATCTCTCTGAGAAGCTCAAAAACTTGACGCAGCAACAAGAGAAGGATAAAGGTATAAAAACCATTTTATTTTTATCATATAATTTTCACTTGTTTTTTAAACATCTCATATCAAACTGCAGAGAAATGGTCAGTGTGATTAATAAATATTAAGAAATGACCACTCATGATCCTCTGTTTTGTTGTTTTAATCAAGGCCTGATTGAAACGCTCTCCGAGGACCGTGCCTCCATTCTTCAGGAGAAGAAGCAGATGGAGGAGGAACTAAACCGTCTGCGAAGCACCGCCCTTGTATCTTCATCCTTCTTTCCGCCCAATCCAATCCCGGTCATCACGGAAGCTCACGGCGCCTGTGGCCCCGTCCACGCGGAAGCGCTCTCGCCGTCCACCCCTGATCCAGAGAGACTGGCGTCCATGGCTGCGTTCAAGGATGAGGAGAGAGTAGAGTCAGCTGTGGAGGCCAGCATGATGACAGTGCAGTAAGCATCTGGGCTGAAGTTCACATGCCCCATATTTATACTAGAGCTACATTAATAAACCCTAAAAAAGTCAGCAGCATGCTGAGTGCATGTCTTTATTCAGAAGATGTTTTGAAATGACTGAATTTATTCTAGCAGTACAACAAACTGTTGTTGGCCTGTGTTTGCACTCAGCAGCATTCATTACTGTAAAATAATAACCTGAACAGCCAGTTTGAGCATATAATGAAGTGCTAAAAATACTGTGTGACATAGCTGAATGAGCTGTAACAATACACTTGATTTCACATGCTCTTGTAGCAACAAAGTCAAAGTTTTGAAGTTCGTCTCAGTTGAAAAGTTCAGGAGTAGTTATAAAGTTAGTTATAAAGTTTCCCAAAATACACGCATTTACATGTCAAAAACTTCAGTTTATTTTCCTCAGTTAATTTTTTCCCCGAAGTATCTTGTTACAAGAGGTCAAACAAAATTTATTGTGCTAGATTTAATAATTTCATAAGTTCTTTTAGTTTGTAGTTTTTGAACAGAATTAGTGGTTTACATGCTTTTTGTAGTCAAACATCTATAAATGTATTATAGATTTATAGATGTATATCTACAGACAGACTTATTTGAAAAAATATATATTATATAATTAAAAAAGCATTTTTAATAATAAGCATTAAGAAGTTATATAGTTTGTAATTTTTGAACAAAATTAGTGATTTACATCTATAAGTTAATAGTCATACATCTATAAATGTATTATACATTTATAGATAATATCTACAGACTGACTTTTAAAAAAAAATGGCAAAAAAAATTATAAAAATATCTATACTTGTATAAAAAAATAGCAAAATATTTTTAATAATAATAAGAGTTAATAAGTTATATAGTTTGTAGTTTTTGAACTAAATTAGTGATTTACATTTCTTTTTGTAGTCAAACATCCATAAATTTATTATAGATTTATAGATGGGTATCTACAGACAGATTTATTTGAAAAAGTATATATTATATCATTAAAATAGTAAAACTTTTTAAGTAATAATAAGAGTTAATAAGTTATATAGTTTGTAGTTTTTGAGCAAAATTAGTGATTTATGTGTTTCTTTATAGTCAAAAATCTGCAAATTATAGATTTATAGATGTATATCTACAGACAGGCTTATTTGAAAAATTATGTTATGTAATTATTATTTTAAAACATATTTTTTAATAATAACAGATTGGAGTTAAGTTATATATTTTGTAGTTTTTGAAAAATTATATATTATATATTTATTATATTAAAACATTTCTGTAATAATAATAATAATAACAGAGTGGAGTTAATAATTATATAGTTTGTAGTTTGTTGAACAGAATTAGTGATTTAAGCTTTTTGTAGTCAAATCTACAAATTTATTATATAACATCTACAGACAGACTTTTTTTGAAAATTATATATTATATAATTATTATATTAACTTTTTTAATAATAATGATAATAACAAAGTTAACAGAATTAGTGATTTATAAGCTTTTTGTAGTCAAATCTACAAATTTATTATAGATTTACAGATGTATATCTACAGACAGCTGTATTTGAAAAATGATATATTATATAATTATTACATTAAAACATTTTTAAATGATAACAGTGGAGTTAATAAGTTATATAGTTTGCAGTTTTTGAACAGAATTAATGATTTACATGCTTTTTGCAGTAAAAAATCTACAAATGTAGAAAAATAGATTTATAGATGTATATCTACAGACAGACGTATTTTAAAAAAATATATTATGTAATTATATGAAAATATTTTCAAAAAATACTAACAGTGAAGTTAAGCAGTTTTGAGCAGAATTAGTGATTTATTTGCTTCTTGCAGACAAAAATCTACACATTTATTATTGATACACGCACACATAATTTTATTATTAGTCATTTTTAATATACATGTCTAACAGAATGCCAGCAGTTGTTAGAAAAAAATCATTTTTACAAGGAGGATCTATTTGTGGAGAAAGACAAGATCATGTTTTGTAGATCTTGTTTCTTTAAAGAAGCTAAATTGATGTATTTGTGACCGAAAAGCAGAGTAGATCAGATAGAAGAGCAAAGATGCGAGTCAAGCACTTGCTGTAGGTGAGCAGTCTACAGCAATTTCCTTTTATGAACAAGAAATGTTGTTTTTGGTCTTGTCACATTAATGAAGTTCACAGCTCTGTGTTTTTATTGCCTCTTAGAAAATTGTCCTTTTAAAGCTTTGCTGAGTGTGGTTTGTGACATTTATTTTCTGTACTTCAGCAGCTGCAGCGACAACCCTATGCTGTCTGAGGAGAAACAGCGCATACTGATTTTGGAAAGGGTAATTTCATTTTCACGTACACTTAGATGTTTATATTGAATTGTAATTCATAAATATTTCTTAAATATATTTTTCTGTGAATTATTTACTGTTTCAGACCTTACATATGAAGGAAGAAGAAAACAAAAGACTTAGTCAAAGATTGGTAAATATATTTTAGCTTACTTGTACATGAATGTGTGTGTGGTTACAGTTTCAGCTCTTATATTTCATCTAAATAAGTGTTAATTGCATGAGAACGCCATTTAACATCGTTTAAATTGATCGTCTGCATTTGTGTCCCCCGTGCCTGATCTCGGTTTATAATAGACCACTTGAACGGTCAATTAAAAGCAGTAATTAGTGATGGTAAATAGAACAATACACTCAATTAATGCAGGTCAGCGATTGACACGGAAACGTTAAAGGCATGCGTGTCATTTTGAAAACAAAACAATCTTGTAATATACTAGTTTTTAATATCTATAAGCAAAATACCGTAGATATCACTGTAGTTCGTATACATTACAATCCTGTTGTTACGACAGTAACAACTCGCACATTATCAGCTGTTAATTAAAACATGAGACTCTCTGATATAATTTAATTACGTTTCCCCTGAGACTATTTCTGCAAATAGGTTTAATCTCTTTAGCAAAATTACAATCGCCGTCTTATTGGCCGCGAGACGCATCTTATGAGACTCGTAACCCACACTTTAGAGTCCTGACAGCTCGGGGCAGATTCACAAGATGAATTTAGTCTGAAAAACAGCTCTGAAATGTGCCCGGGTAATTAAGCTAGGACTGAATTTCAGCTCATTTACACACAAGCCTGACTCAGAGTGTTTAAATCCAACGTTTTGTATTTATTTATGTCTGTTACAATTTTTTTTTTTTTAGATACTTTTGATTGTTTTCTGCTCCTATTGTGTTTATCAATGCATGCTGTTTAGGAGATGGTTCTACTCCTTACCACTAGATGGCACACATACATTTGTTTTAGGTACAAAGCGGTGAGATTGCAAGAGGCATTTATGAGATTCAACAGTGGTACATTTAAGCAAAATAGATTTTTGCATTACATCATATGCAGTTTAAATTTTTATAACGGTTGCAGAAAGTGCACGCAAGCAATATATACTAGTGTAAATAACGCTATGATCATCTAACAATTTGTTTTACAGATGTCACAGAGTATGTCGTCCGTCTCATCACGGCACTCGGAGAAAATCGCCATTCGAGAGTAAGTATTCTGGCATTATATTAGCGTTAATGATTTGAGCTGCTATTTCAGCCCTCATTTGAAAACCCCTCCTTTTGTAGTTTTCAGGTGGGTGACTTGGTTCTCATAATCCTGGACGAGAGGCACGATAATTACGTTCTCTTCACCGTTGGTCCCACCCTTTATTTCCTGCACTCAGAGTCCCTGACAGCACTGGACCTCAAACCAGGTCAGTCACATTCATGACAGGAATACTTATTAAATATATTTCGCATATTTTTGCTTCAAGATGCTTTTGCATTTTTTTTTGTTGCTCGTTCCCATGCATGTGTGTACTTATTTGAGTATTCTTATTTATTAATTGTATTTATTTATGCATTTGTAAATTGAACTAGATAAAAAAAGAATGCATTTTACTCCTTATAAAGCATGTGTTGTATATCAAAAATATATATTTTTTATTTTTTAGCATCAGGAGCGACAAGACGGCCGTGGGTTCTAGGAAAAGTCATGGAGAAGGAATATTGCCAAGCCAAAAAGGTAAGCGTTATTCCCGTTATCCTTCTATTATTATTAATGCGACTGCTCTAATGGAGTGTTTTTGTACAGTTTCAGTAATAATTTTGACTCTCACTCTCATTATATAACATCATTGATGACTAAACACTAGCTTATTTTTCCTGAAATTTACGAATCTATTTTTGGTTCATGTTGGTTATGTTTGAGACACAGATTGACACTTTTACTTTAAAACTTTCTACATAAGCATGAGAACACTGATTTAAAATAACACATTTAATTCAGTTTTGCATCTTAAAGTTAATTTGAGCAGAATCAATCAGCTGCTAATCATTACTGCAGGCACCTAAATGATCTATTTATTTATTTTAATGAGATATTCTATTTTTTAAAACGTGTCTCTTTTGTGATTGTGTGTCTCCAGGCTCAAAACCGGTTCAAAGTTCCTCTCGGCACCAAATTCTACAGAGTAAAGGCCGTGCCATGGAACAAGAAAGTGTAACCGTGTACAAATTGATCATATTGTAATAAGCTCAGTATGTTTTTATTGCTTTTTTTAAGCAAACTCGCTCATCCCTGATTGTTTTGTTGACATCAGAAGACATAATTGTTCCCTTTTTTCACCTCTGTTGCAAACCATTTTATCTCCCGTTTTTTTATACACAGAGGATTTGTAAATGTGGACCAAATGATTCTAACTTTGCGGCGTTGCCTCCACGTCCGACGGCTCCGTCGCAACAAGTCTGTAAAATGAACAAAACGTATTTGGATGTCACATATTAGTTCATTAATATTATGCTCGGGTTGGGGAAGGGTGAGGGGGCAAGCACTATCACGATCAGCTTACTTATTTCAGGAGGTTATGAAAATATAAATTTATTGTAAATGTTACCAGAGGAATGGTCATGGCATGCATATAGATAATATTTTCTTTAATTTACTTGTCTGGATATGCGTTGTAGTCGGAGGTATCGTATCAGGTAAAAACCTGCTGATTGTTATTCGCAGCACAGTACGACCCGCCTGTTTATTATGACGTACATTTGGACGGCCCGCCGCAAAGGGGCCTCGCGATCCTTCAGATGCACTTTCGGAAAAAAAAAAGACGAAGCTTTCGTCAAAAGGGAGGTTTGTGCTGTCTAAAAAAGCAAGCGTCAGAAGAAAAAGCAGCACATATCTTCCCTCAGTTGTAGGATGTTGAAATATAGAAAGTAATATTTCATGTTTGTGAATGTGTGTCTTTATTGAATTTAACGATGACATTGTATATTATTCATCAGATCACAAAGTAACAAAAAATGGCTGTATTGTAAAAGAATTTAGAGTTTTCAAAACAATAAAGGTTTGATCCCAAAGTCCTCGCAGTGGATTAAATTACCCACAGCGTTGGTTTCGAGAACTTGCGGATGTATTGGAATAGTTTGCTTTTTATTGTTTTGCTTTTTTATTTGCCATACCTTTGGGAAACAGATGCATCTTCGATGCATTTTAAAGCTGATGTTTCCCATTAACAGCCGTTCTCCGGTTGAGTTGGGTTCCAGTTGTGTGTCAATTCAAAGAGCTTTCTGAGTGGGAAATACACTCTGAAAGGGTTTTTCTCGTTCAAAGATTTTAGACCAAAAATATGCCCCCGATTCTGTCTCTCCTCCTATGCAAACGCACGCACCGCTATGATTGTAAGTACTTGTTTACATAAGTTTTGCAATCATCGCCTATTGATGCTCTTGAGTCATTGGCAACACTTCCAACCGAGCAGAACGGAAGATTTTAAAAGAATTACGCCTCTATTGTGTCAACTAAACTAATGAATAGCAAACAAGCCCATACATGTCAGGAATTAATGGGATCCATTTTATTGCTATTGTCTATCGCTTACGTAACGCGTTCCATCTAAAATTAGCGGAGTGCCGAGGTACGTCGGTTGAGGGAATTATTCCCAACTTAGACGTTTTTCTCTTTCAGCTCGGTCCTTGTCGAATGTTGGCTTTTGTGGGGGCATTAGCTACTGTCGTGTGCTAGCGTTGGCACGCTGTCGCACGCAACAGACTTCAAAAGGGCTTCGATCGGGGCCCGGGAACGGTATTACCCTCTTGGAGGAGCACGGCGCACCAACATCACTTTCCCAGTTCACAGCGGGGAGCATAGCAGCTCTCCGCCGAGCCTTCGGTACCATGTGGGCCTAGGGGTGTTTCGGCAATGTTTTGCTTTATTTGCTCCGTTTAGCATAAGTCGGCTGTCACATTTGGATGGCGTTTTCATAAATTGATGGTGTGATTCGTAGTATCTCGGGACAGGCCTGAATGACTAAACGCGAGATGCTGAGGTTGCTGGTGAAGGAGAACCATGTGGAATGGACAGCCTCTCAGTGTAAATGTTTACAGCCCCCTACTGTGGAGCCGGGACTTACCCGTGCTAGACACGACGGAGCTCGGCGCTGGTGTGACATCGTTCCAAACGGTGTTTGCTTCACCAAAAAGCTGATAATATACTGAATTAACAGTCGGATGACAATGCACGTGGCTTGTAATATTTTATTATTTGTGCTTTTTTCCCACTTTTATTTGTGCAGATAGCCAGCAGAGGTAGTCGTTTTTAAACTGCATTTTTGAAAATAAAGGTTCTTTATTGGAATGGATGATTCCTTGAAGCATTCATGGAATCTTTCCATTCCACAAAAGGTTTTTTAAAGGTTATTAAAATGGGTATTTTAAGGACTGTTTACTGAAAGTGAACCAAAAATGTGACCCTGAACCACAAAACCAGTCATAAGGTTTAGTTTTTTTTTAAATTAAGATTTACAGATCATCTCAAAGCCATTGATGTATAGTTTGTTAGGATAGGACGGTATTTGGCCGAGATACAGCTATTTGAAAATCTGGAATCTGAGGGTGCAAAAAAATCAAAATATTGAGAAATTTGCCTTAAAAGTTGTCCAAATTAAGTTTTTAGCAATGCATATTACTAATTAAAAATTACATTTTTATATATTTACGTTAGGAAATGTACAAAATATCTTCATGGAACGTGATCTTTACTTAATATCCTAATGATTTTTGGCATAAAAGAAAAATCAATACAATGTATTTTTGGCTAGTGCTACAAATATACCCGTGCTACTTAAGACTACTTAAGTTTTGTGGTCACAAATATGCTTTAGCTTTAGTGTTTTTTTTTTTTTTTTTGCACAGAATGGAAGAACTGAAGTTAGTAATTTCACTGTTTGTTTACATTAAGACTAAAAATACAATTTTGGTATTTTCAAGCCACGTTTATATATTATAAAACATTTATTATTATTATTTTATTAATATTATTATTTTGTTAAACAGTATGCAGTGATTCAAATGGAGCTTTTTTGTAACTAGTATTACAAAACAGTTTATCCAATCCGTTGCTCTTATTTCCCCTCCCAAATGATGTCACTTGCTGTTTCATAATGACTGACTTTTGTAATTTAAAGGTATTTTACAAAAAACAAACAAGATGGAAAGTGATATCAAGGAACACTTAATCAAGAATCAGTAATTAAGTCAATATTTTAAAAATGTGACCCTGGAACACAAAACCAGTCATAAGTATCATGAGTATATTTGTAGCCAACAATATGGGTCAAAATTATCGTTTTTTTCTTTTACGCCAAAAATCATTAGGAAATTAAGTAAAGCTCATGTTCCAAGGAGATATTTGTAAATTTCCTACTGTAAAAATATTAAAACTTAATTTTTGATTAGTAATTGCATTGCTAAGAACTTCATTTGGACAACCTTAAAGGTGATTTTCTCAATATTTTGATATTTTTTTTTTTTTTGCACCCTCAGATTCCAGATTTTCAAATAGTTGTATCTCGGCCAAATATTATCCTATTCTAACAGACCATACATCAAGCTTCAGATGATGTATAAATATCTATTCATAAAACTGACCCTTATGAACCTTTGGTTTTGTGGTCCAGAGTCACTAATTAAAAAAATATAAAATGTGACTGCAAAAACATTGAATATTTCTCAATGAATTGCCAGTTTTTCATATTAGAAATGTAACATCTGAGGGGAAAAAAACAACGTGCCTTTAAACCAAGTAACCCCTTAAGCTTACTTTATGGTGATATTGTAATAGCAGTAAACTAATGTGATTTCCATCATTTACTATTGTGAGTTTAATTTTTTTTAATCCAGTATGTACATACATGTATATGTAAAATGTGTGATGGGGAAATGAAAATATTCTGCATAATAGGAAAGATCCACTAACAGTACATCGGCTGACAAGAACTTAAACTTGTGATGCCCATGTGAGCACCACAGCATCAACCGCTAAGCCAAGGCAAGTACATTAAATTCATGCAATGACTTCTATGATTTATTAAGACACAATATGATGAAGTTATCATCTAAACTAACGCAGTAACTATGGCATGATTGATTTGATATCAGATTCACACTGTTTTTTACTAAATCTGAGCATAGTTGAGTCAAACACATTTGTCACAGGACACATCATAGTCTATGAGACATAAATTCAGTCATTATTTAATTTTAAACTATTTTTCTGCATATTGGTGAATTTGCATGTTGTTGACATTTTTGCCACTTTGTACAATTGCATAAACTGATGCATCTTTGTAATCAATTTTACAACAGATGTTGTGTTATGAAGTAACTACGTTAAACCCAAATTATTCAGTGGTGAAAGGAATCTTTAAAACATGTGTTAACTAGGGTCCGTTTTGATTGACTTTAAAGCAGATTAGGTTATATTTGGTATTTTAGTAATGAACCAAGTATAAAAATATTATCATTCATATTTTGCCTTTTATAAATGTCAATTGGCAACTCTGCTGTCAGAGTAGATTTGAAATGTTTGACTTCTGCAATCTTGCCCTGTTTAAGGTCTATAATCATGCCTATTACAAAACTACATAAAACAGCTATCGACTAATATCCCGCCATTGCTGGTCGATAATAGAGATGGAGCTTTTAGGGGTTTGAGTGGAAAATGATCTGGGCTCAGTGTGTCATCACATCAAAATGAAGAAATTAAACAACATTTTATTCTTTACATAAGAGATGAGACCTGGAAATAGCTATAATTCCATCAAATTTCCTTCTTTGTGTGTGGAAATTGAGCAACAGATTTTGGCTCTGTAATATACAGCCCCTCAAAAGATTCTTTTATTGCCGCGCACATTCAAAACGATCATTAAACAGACATGTTTCATTTGCCTCGAGTGCCTCTACTCAAGATGGAGGATTGTACGTTCCCCGGTAAGAGATAAACGTTAAAGAGCAAGTGTCATGGGTTATTGAGAAAAGAAGCTTGTTTGTTTGATCATACAGTAGCCTGTGTGATATTCAGCTCTGTTAAATTGTGTATCAAAGCTATGCAAACACCTTTTTTCATCTTTAAATTATGTTTCAGATGAACCGCAAGAATCTGCGATTAATCCGAGGAATTTAGGAATTCAGATCTATATAAACTTGGACCTAATCCCCTTAGATGTTTATTACAATTATTATAAATTTCAAATAAATCTCACGCAAAATTAAGTCCTTGATTTCTATACTACTAGCTTTGTATTGCTAAAATAAATTATGGAACTGTTATCAAACAAGTTTCCTAAACATTCCCGACGTCTGCCATTGGTCAGTCTATAGATAGCCACGCCCCCAGACTCCCGTCATTGGTTGATACAGTTATTCTACGCTGGTTAGAACAAGAGTAAACTCGACTGGCTTATGGCGCCATATAGTTTGTTAATTTTTCTGGAGCAAAACACAAAAACGCCATAAAACACTATTGAAATAAATTATATGACCTTTATACAGTGCATGCCATTGTAAAGACTATAAGTCTATCCTCACAGCCTCGATTTCATCCGTGCTAAATTGAAAATGGCATCTAACCTTACTAAGGTCTCTTAACCTTCAAAAAATATAACATGTAAAAGATCCAGTTAATACATATGCCTGCTCTTGAAAATGATACCAGTAAATTTGCTAAACAAATCAAGAAGAATTAGACAAAATTTTGACAATATATCGCGACATTTGGCTATCTGCGAATTCCGTCAAAACGAGCTCATCCGGGTAACTGAAATTGGCGCCACTTTAATTTCCCTCATAATTTGCGCAACCGGCAATATTGCGTTTCAGTTATTACCTCAGAGGACTTCAGTATTAATAATGCCTGTGGTAATACCCTATTATGGACTATATTTTTCTCTCAGTGGAAGCTTGAGGATATTATAAAGGTAAGATTATAAAATACGACATGAACTCAGATCAATACATCGCAAAATAAACTCCTTCAGGGTGTTACGAGACAAATTCTCTCCGCTTCTGGATGTTTCTCAACCACCCTGTTGTGGTTTATTTTGCAGTTTAGTGTATTCTTATAGTTTAAAGTCTAATGAAGTTAAAAGTCATCGAGTGCGTCGTTATATGTTAACCGCAACAGGATGAACCGCTGCTGGTCGCATAAACGCCACATGATTCTCACCTTTTGCGTCTTGTGTGAACGTGGCTTGTGTCCACATGATGACAGAAGGTGTAATGCCTCAGCTTGTAATAATATATCATTACAGCGTGCTCGTCAAACGCTGCAATATGTGCCGCAAATATTTATACATTTGCAAGTTAAACGTTCTATTTCAAATGCGGCATTCACGGAGTTTATATTAAGATACTTTTCATGTCGCAGACAAAGATCATTGTGCGTGTTTGTGTGTGTGTGTCAGCCAGATTGACAGACCGTAGGATATAGCGTGATATTCGGTGCCATGGAAGAGAATAGAATATGTATTCACACCACACCAGATGATTCAGTTGATCAAACTCTGGAAAAAAGCTCCTCGTTTTGATTGGCAGCCAAAGAGAGTTTCATTTGAGTACATTCTGTACATGTTCTGTATATGCATGTTATGGCCAAGAATGTAATGTGTAAAGTTAAATAGGCGAATTGCAGATGTTTTTAGCCATGAAGCAAATAAATATTTTCAAACTAACAAGGAAAAAGGGATTAGAGTGAACTTGGCAGAAACATCTCATGTTTCATCTGTCATCATCGCTCCTGCTCTTTGACAAGTTGCAGATATCTGCTGGTGGTATCTGGTGAAGGAAAATGGACGCTAGCTTCCCGCGTTTTTGCAGCCGCAGCGCCTGTGCGGAAGGAATGACACCAGCTTTGATGGACTGTATAGCTTTTTTGAGATGAGCCTCTTTATGCCGCTTGCAGTTCCATTATGGCTTTGTTGGAAAGCTTGTTTACCTGCTGATAACATACACTGGTGGATTGAGGAGCAGCGATCCAGAGCTCGCTGCCAGAGTCACTCAAGTCTCATTGTATGGCGGGAAGAGAAGAATGCCGTGTTTACGCAAGGGGGGGCCGCACATGCTAAATGTGAAATCAAACTATAGGACCAATAAGAGATGTGCACAACTTTGCCAAGTTTTTATTTTTAGCCGGCGGGTTGCAGCGGAAGCTTACGAGCGCTGAGGTGGATGCGTACCTCCAGTCGCCCTCGTTTTACGGTCGTTTAATCTGTACATGTCGACAGATTTTCAGGCTTTTCAGTTTTCTAATTGAAAACGTGGAAAAATTGCAAATGTGATTAAAACGCACACTAGCAATCGTTGTTCTCGGTTGTGTTTTAATAAAAATTGCCGAGGCCGGGATGATTTCAAAGCACAGTCCTACGTGACATGTTTTGTCCTCGGTAACATGCGGTGTATCACCCTTGGCAGGAAACGGAATCCAGTAGTCGTGGATGAAATGCGCTCACGAGGATTTCAAGTGCACAAAGTTGCCACTATTTTGGATTTTGGAAAAAAAAAGAAGCATGGAACAGGCCCACAAGCAGTTTTAATTTGTAATGTGACACATTTGAAGTGAAACTAGAAATTTGTATGTAGGACAAGACTGGATTTTATCCATTTGAAATGAGTTGGATTGTGATTATGTGGTTGGGGGAGGAGTTTAACATAAGAGGGCTTGGTGACATCATCCAAAATAGAAAGTTGTTTCTGAGTGTGTTAAGTTTTTAATGAATTTAAAAATCAAAATTTTTCTCTAATAAATTGTTCCCAATAAGACCAGGACTGTAGTAATTAAATTAATTTTGGGGACAAAATGCTTTTATGTGGATTTTATATGCCTACTTTTTCTTTATATGTGAATATTAAAAAAAAAAAAGCATGAAATGACACCCACAAGTGATGGGTGGTTAAAACAAAAGGGCTTGGTGACATCATCAGAATAGAAAGTTGTTTTGGAGGCAGAGCAAGTTGTTATATTTTAATGAGAAATTGTTTTTTCCCACAATTAATTGTTCATAATAAGACCTAGAAAGTGTGTTAATATAGAAAATGAGATAAATTGGGGCACTTGGAAAAAATGTGCTTATGTGGATTTTATATACATTACGTCCTAAACCCAATTTTGAAATGCATTAAAAAAAAGTAACCCAAAAAGCATGAAGTGACACCTACAAGCGATTTTGTTTTTCTAATGTGACACGTTCACATTGAAATTCAAAATGTAAATGGAAGAAATGTAGGATAGGATTTGTTTATATCTACTTGGAGTAAATTGTATCATGAAAATTTGGGGGAGGAGTTAAAACAAAAAGGGCTTGGTGACATCATCAGAAAAGAAATTTGTTTTGGAGGCCAAGCAAGTTGTTACATTTTAACGAGAAATTTGTGTTTTTTCCTAATTAATTGTTCATAATAAGACCTGGAAAGTGTGTTAATGTAGAAAATGAAACGAGGTAAATTGGAAGACTTTGAATTATATTAAAACAGTGTACCCTAAAAAGCATGAAACTACACCCACAAGCAATTTTATTTTTCTGAAATTATACTTTTACATTCAATTAAAAAAAAATTTGGGGCAGGGCTTGATGTTAACTACTAACAATGAATTGGACTGTGAAAATGTGGTTGTGGGAGGAGTTAAAAATAAGAGGGCTTGATGACATCACTTGATAGGAAAGTCGTTTCTGAGGCGGAGCTGTTGTTACATTTTAAATGAACAGTTTAATATTTTTTCCCCGATGAACTGTTCACAATAAGACCAGGAATGTGTGCTAATGTAAATAAGGTAAATTGGGGGGCAAAATGTGTTCGTGTGGATTTAATATGCACAAACACAAAGCCATAACCACAATTTGGAATTACATTTTTCAAACAATATAACCCAAAAAGTGTTTGAAGTCAACATAAAAAGAATTCGCAACACATATTACTTCTCTAAAATTACATATTTTCAAGTGAAACAGATATAAATCACTCTCAATAAAAGCCTGAATGTGTATTAAGAAAGAAAAAAGGGCCAATTTTGGATTTTATGTTTAATCTCTGAATTTACCATTTTTGGATTATATTTTCAAAAAATTTAGGCGGAAAAATGTCTAACTACTCAATTTTGGATTAGCAGATCTTTCCGACGAGAAAGCACGTTGTTGTTCACTAAAGTGAGGCCTAAACACAAAATATAATTTAAATGTAGTTTTCTGATTATGACAAACCCTTAAAAAAGTGGTGAAGGCCGACCTGTGGCTTTATCAGTCACATGAGAGCAGTGGAGGAAGCAAACATGTTTTAGGGGTGTGTGTGTGTGTGTGTGAGTGCGAGAGAGAGTGTGAGTGTGGGGCTGTTGATGGCAGCTGCTAGTGCTTTGGATGTAGAAGCGGACAGATTGTGCGTTGTGTTGGTACAGCCAGTTCGCCACCTGGCACACTGTTTCTTGTTAGAACTTCTTGCTGTTTCTGTTCTGCTCAGAGAGACGCGGATGCAAGCGATGACAACTTTCGTCACACACCATGTTCAAACCGCCACCACAATTAAGGCCAAAGGGATTGTGTACAAAAAACGATTTGCATTGGATTATTTCAACTTCCACTGCCGAGACGAATTAACAGGCGATCCTTTTGACATTAGACGCTGTTATGGAACTAGATTGTCTTGTTAATTGTTGAAATGTTGGTTTAAACCTGTATATTCACAAAAATGGATGCCCAATACTGGACAAGAAGTCCTACCAGATGAATATAGAAAGTCTGTGGTTAGTTAGTGTTTTTTTGCCAACGCTTATATTCTTAGGAATAAAGGTTCCAAAAGGGGGTTTATCAGTGATGTCATTGAAGAATCATTTCAAGTTTCCCTTTCAGTTCTTAAAAGAACTATTTTGTCTTAACGTGAAGAACGTTTTAATAATCTAAATAACCTTGTTCCACTATAAAGAACCTTTTGTGGAATGGAAAGGTTCTGGTGTTTCAAGGTTCTTCATGGATCCATAGATGCCAATAAAAAACCTTTATTTTTATTTTCACTTTTAAAAATAAAGGTTCCTTATTTGCATTGATGGTTCCATAAAGAACCTTTAACATCCATGGAACCTTTTTAAATGCAGAAAAGTTTCTTTAGAGTGGAAAAAAGGTTCTTTAGATTTTTAAAATGTTCTTCAAAATGATTCATTTAAGAACTGTTCACTGAAAGGTTCTTTGGGGAACCAAAAAATGATTCTTCTATGGCATCACTGCAAAAACACACCTTTAGTGTGTTGAGGATAAGTGGATTATTATTTTTCAAAGCAACCAAAATTAAGATTTTTAAAAAGGGGTTTTTTCAGCAGTGCCATAGAATAACTATTTTTGGTTTCCCAAAGAACCTTTCAGTGAACTGTTCTTAAATTAACCATTTTTTCTTAGCATGAAGAACATTTTAATAAAAGAACCTTCTTCCAATGTAAAGGATCTTTTGTGGAATGGAAAGGTTTCAAGGTTCTTCATGGAACCATAGATGCCAACAAAGAACCTTTATTTTTAGAGTGTACTATAGTTACAGTTCTAGATTTGGACAAAACCTTAGTTTTACACTTTGGTGCATAGCTTTGTGCTTTGGGAAAGAATAAAATAATGTGGCTTGCTGACGGAAAATTGGATTATTACTTTTCAAAGCAACCAAAATTCCAATTTTTAAACAGGTGGAAGATCAAACGATGAAAAAGTTCCAAAATAAAGATTCCAAAAAGGGCCTTTCACTGTGATGCCATAAAAGAATAATTTTGGTTCCTCAAAGAACCTTTCAGTGAACAATTCTTAAAATAACCATTTTGTCTTAGTGAAGAACATTCTAGTAATCTAAAGAATCTTCTTCCACTATAAAAAACCTTTTTGTGTAATGGAAAGGTTCCAAAGTTTCAAGGTTCTTCATGGAATGATCTAGATGCCAATAAAGAACCTTTATTTTTAGAGTGTACTATCATAGTTACAAACCCTACGTTTTAAACTTTGGTGCATAGATTTGTGCTTTGGAAAAGAATAAAATAATGTGGCTTGTTGAGGGCAAGTGGATTATTATTTTTTTTAAAGCAACCAAAATTCCAATTTGTAAACAGGCGGAAGATAAAACTGTGAAAAAGTTACAAAATAAAGGTTCCAAAAGGGTGTTTTCACAGTGATGCCATAGAAGAACCATTTTTGGCTCCCCAAAGAATCTTTTAGTGTACCATTACTGAAGGGACCATTTGTCTTAGCGTGAAGAACATTTTAATAATCCAAAGAATCTTCTTCTACTATAAAGAACTTTTTGTAGAATCTAAAGGTTCCAAGTTTTCAAGGCTTTTCATGGAACCATAGATGCCAGTAAACAGCCTTTATTTTTAAGAGTGGAAGAGATTTAAACCTCAGTGCATAGCTTTGTGCTGTGGAAGTGAATAAAATAATGTGGCTTGTTGAGGAAAAGTGGATCATCACTTTTTAAGCAACCAAAATTAAGATTTTTAAACAGGCAGAATATAAAACAATGAAAAAGTTCCAAAATAAAGGTTCCAAAGGGGGTTTTCGTGGTGGTAGAAGAACCATTTGTGGTTCCCTAAAGAACCTTTTAGTAATCAGTTCTTTAAAGAACCATTATGTTGTAGCGTGAAGAACATTTTAATAATCTAAAAAACCTTCTTCCACTATAAAGAACTTTTTGTGGAATGGAAAGGCTCCAAGGTTCTTCATGGAACCATTGATGCAAATAAAGAACATTTATTTTTAAGAGTGTACTATCATACTTGGGCTTCTAGATTTGGTCAAACCCTGTTGTAAACTTTGGTGCATAGCTTTGTGCTGTGGAAGTAACTAAAAAAATGTGTCTTGTTGAGGAAAAGTGGATTATTACTTTTAAAAGCAACCAAAACGATTTTTAAACAGGAGGAAGATAAAAAGGTGAAGCAGTTCGAAAATAAAGATTCCAAAAGGGCGTCTTCAAAGTGATGCCATAGAAGAAGAACCATTTTTGGTTCCCCAAAGAACCTTTTAGTAAAAATAAAGGTTCTTTCTTGGTATCAGTAGTTCCTTGAAGAACTTTTAACAACCATGGAACCATTCCATTGCGCTGAAGGTTCTTTAAAGTGAACAGTTCTTAAAGTAACTTTTCTTTAAAGGAAAAAAAAAACTAAGATATAATATAAAGAACCATTTGTGGAATGAAAAGCTTCCATGGATGTTAAATGTGCTTCATGGAACCATCAATACCAATGGAGGACTGTTATTTTTAGGAGTGTATACTTGTACTGAAGTAGAATCCTGAGCTGCATATGGGGTCCAGAATATAACATAGACTAGCAACGATCTAACAACCACCCTAGCATCATTTTTAAAGGTAAGCGCTCATGTTTTCTTAGTTCAGAAATTATAACCGTTTTCTAATCAGCCAGCTTGTTTGAGAATGCCAAAATGAGTGTGATCTTGACAATTCTGGTCTTTGTGCAAATGATAATTGTTTAGACACCCCCCCACCCCAGACCAGCCCACCCTAACCCAGCCCCCGCATCCCGCCATGTGATTGACAGCCAGAGTGCTAATGCCTCTCTCCGCTAACAGACCGACGCATCCTTCTTATTAGTTAGTCATTCCACACTATCGCACCCAGAATCTCTATCTGTCATTTCACAATTTAGCCCCCCGATGCATATGCACAGCGCCCAGACCGGCGCTCTCATCTCCTACATTTATACAACAGCAGAAATTAACAAATGTATTCCTGTCTTCTCTCTTCCCCTTCTTTTATTAGTATTACTTTATCCTGTGTGTTATTTTGTCTTTTCCGGCGTGGTGTGTCATGATGCATTTGCATAGAGGATGCTTTGGGATTTTAGCTTGGGGGGGAAAATATATTTACATGTTATGACCTGAATTCAGTTTATTTTTATTCTATAGTGTGACTTTTTATGAGAAAGTATGATTTGAAATAACTAATAGCAACTTGTAGGAACTGAGTATTAGCGCAAGAGACAAATATGTGACCCTGGACCACACAACCAGTCATATAAGGGTCAATTTTTTTAAACTGATGTATGGTTTGTTAGGATAGGACAATATTTGGCCAAGATACAATTTGAATATCAGGAATCTGAGGATGCAAAAAAAAATCCAAATATGGAGATCACCTTTAAAGTTGTCCAAATTAAGTTCTTAGCAATGCATATTACTAATCAAAAATTATGTTTTGATATATTTATGGTGGGAAATTTACAAAATATCTTCATGGAACATGATCTTTACTTAATATCCTAATGTTTTTTGGCATAAAAAAAAAATCACAAATTTTGACTCATACAATGTATTTTTGGCTATTGCTGCAAATATACCCATGCTACTTAAGACTGGTTTTGTGGTCCATAGTCACATATATGATTATGAAGCCCTAACTAAATAATACTATTATTTGAATTATCACTATTTGAATTACCATTCAAAAGTTTGGGGTGGTATTTTTTTTTTTTTTTTAATGAAATCTCTTATGCTCACCAAAGCTGCATTTATTTGATCAAAAATGCAGTTAATATAGGAATATTGTGAAATTTTATTACAATTCAAAATGACTATTTTCTATTTTAATATATTTTAAAATAGAATTTATTCCTGTGATGCAAAGCTGAATTTTCAGAATCATTACTCCAGTCTTCAGTGTCACATTTGCTGATTTGCTGCTCAAGAACATTTCTTATCATTATCAGTGTTGAAAACTATTGTGCTGCTTAATATTTTTATGTAAACCATGATTTTTTAAAATGCATTTTTATGCAACTAAATGCATTTTTGTTCAATAGAAGTAATTATTTATTTATTTTTGTATAAAAATCCCACTGACCCCGAACATTTAAATGATAGTGCATAAGTTAATATGGTACAGATCATATGACCTGCATGAACCTATGAATACTGTGATGTCAAGTAAAATAATTTTTACTTACATGATGGCCAAAAGTACAAGTATTGTTGGTATAGACTAATATTAGTGTTAGATATGCTTTAACATTTACCCAGCTTTGTTTGCAAGAATAGGACTAAATTGAATGTCAAGTCAATCAAGTTTTTTCTCCCCATAGTGGTTTATATGGACAGTGCAATGCATAGAAGAAAATGTGTGAAATTTTTTATGCAAATGACTAAGCAAATGTCAAACCAAAACGTCATCTGAATCTAAGCCACAATTTTTATCTTTGGTTAACATTTTAAGAGAATTATGAAAAAACTTGGACTTGGAATGAGCAGAAATTGAGTTGAATTGAGTTACATTATCAGTGTGAGTTTAAAAATATATTTTAACCAGTAAACTTGACTCTTTCAGGAGACAACAGGCCCTCTATATCGGCTATAACGGAACGGAAGCAGAAGCCGAGGAACGGCAGCTGTTGGAATCAAAAGCACAACTGTACAAGTTTGCAGCCACTGAAGGGGAAAAAAAACTAGTTGCAGAAGAAGACAAACTTCTGGAGGATGACAACGGCACAAAAGTTGCACTGTTGGGGGTGAGTGGTGTGGTGTCGCCCTGTGCCAGTGCGCCTGTGCCCTCAGAGCTGTTATGAGGGCACTGATGGTAGTCAGGCACACGGCCCCCACTGTTCCCCTGGCCGATTTGAATGGACAGCGTTTTCCATTGTGTTCTCCATCAAAACAGAGGACAAAGTTAGTCAGCAAGTTACATAGCTCTTCCCCGCATTCAGATTCCTCAAGCCTGTTTTGTATGACGCTCGACAATGCGTTTCGCTGGACCTGGAGGTACGTAAGCCGCCGTGTTTTTATCCTTCGCAGACGCTAATAATTCGATCATTAGCCACGTGTAGCGAGTACGGCTTTTATCTGATCTCTCCGACTAAAGTGCTTCCTTGCGAATCCCTGGCACTTTCGTGAAATTACCTGAAGGCAAATGCTACAGATTTATACAAGTTATTTACAACAGGAGCCCAGCCGCTGCTCCGGAAACTAGGCTGCAGATCAAAGGATTGTTTTGATGTCTGCTTAGCATATTTGTTTAACCTAGCCAGTGATTCTGCAAAGTGCACAAGCTTTTTGGTGATATGCAGAGTACCCTTTATCCCTCTTTCTCTTGTGTTAGCTCCGGATTTAAGTACTTTCTGTATTTAGGAGACAACTGGATTTGCCAGCTTTTGAAATTTAGTTGCCCACTGCTTGCAGTCTTGGCACTCCAAAATAGATAACTAGGTATGTAGCAGAGCTAATCCTGATCGGCCTTGTAATAGTATTTGTGGACTACACGGCACCCAATTAGGGCATAATGTGTTATTTTTGTTTCTGCTAAGTTGGATTAAATATGAAAATGTGGTTGTTTTTCCCTCTCTTGGAGAATGTTTACTTTTTAATCTGCATATTTATTTTTCCCGCTCCCCCCGCACCCCCCTTCCCGTCCTCGTTTTTCCGTTCCCGGCCAAATTCGGGCAAGCTGCATTCAGTTTGCCGAGCGTCAATCGAGATGGCGTAAGTGGGAAAGCGCTCTATGACAAATAGCCACGGAGAAGGGGAAAAGAAAAAAAAAACTACGCGCGCACAATCGCGTAATTCTCCGTTACTCCAGGTTGGCGAGATGAGCGTAGGTTTAGTGGAAGCGGAAAGAGAAAAGGGGTAGATGGCTCACAAGAGGGATAAACCTGGAGAGTCATGCTGCAAATGTGTTTTACAGAAACACAATGAAAAGAGGGGACAAAGCCATTGTGCCAAACTCCTTTGGAAAATGGCAAAGCAGCTCTCCAAGGTCCAGGACCATGGAGAAGCCGGATGAGCCTTCGGAAGCGGCAGAGGAGGCGAGTCTTTCCAATTGCACCTGCCCAAGAAAGGCACGGAGTGACCGCCGTAACCCACCTTTTCCTGCCGCTTCCTTGCCGTTATTGACCGTGACATGTTTTTTGGATGCGTTCGGAGGCCCGTTTCTCTTGCTAAACACACAAACAGCATTGTTAGCGGCGAGAATTCCTTTTGAAAGAAAGTGTTTCCCTAATGATAGGGCCTTGCCAACAAAAAAAAAAACGAAAACGAGAGAGGCAGAGAGAGAGAGAGAGAGACAAAGCCTGAAAAAAATGGGAAAGCACAAAAACAGTCACAGGTGCTTGGGAAAAGAGAAAACATAGTGAATGGTCACTGAAGTCCCCCAGGAGGCCTTTCAGCGGAAGCCAGTGCGGTGGGTGGACTTTGTGACAAGGACGTTTGTCGCGAGCCAGGTGGAGCAGTTTACCGCGCGCGCTTCTGTAAGCCGCATTCACATGTTAATGCAGCTGCGATGTAACTTTTATTTGTCTCAGCCTGGTGCCGAGAGCAATAATTATAGAGCACTTTTGCCAGCGTTAAGACCGACAACAGAGGATCAAGCGAATGTATCATTCCCAAATGGATGAATATGGATGTTATGAATATAAGAGTGTGCTTGCTGTTGATGATATATTTTAGAGCTGTTTATGAGGAAACATTTATTCAGCCAGCACCGCTGTTTACCACTTTGCCTTCATTTGAGTAGTATTGTATTAACGTCGGCTAGCGTCACGTTAACGTCAGCTCCAACGCCAGTTGGCAAGTGTCAAATAGTTTAGCATTGGCTAAAGCTAACAATGACAAAATCGGTGAATACACCTTGCAAAAACACCTGGCAAAATGTGTGTGGTTATGATGCCTCAATAGTCTTTTACTTGTAAGGGTCCTGAAGTCATAAATAATTGTATTGTATATGCAGATTTTTTGGAGGCATCTAGTTTTAATCATGAATAAATTAAGGCATACTGCTATAAACTGTTAACACTTAGGGAACACTATTTAATATTAGGAAGGTGGTTCTCTCAAAAATTAAAATTCTGTCATTACTCACCCTCAAGTCGTTGCAAACCCGTAAGACCTTTGTTCATCTTCAGAGCACAAATTAAGATATTTATGATGAAATCTGAGAACTTTCTGACCCTGCATAGACAGCAACGTAACTGACACGTTCAAGGCTTAGAAAGGTAGTAAGGACATCGTTAAAATAGTCCATGTGACATCAGCGGTACAACAGAAACTATGAGAATACTTCAATCCAAAATATCTGTATTTAACAGTTTCTTCTCTTGCGTGTCAGTCTTCGATGCATGTTCACCAGTAGTACCAAGAACCGGCGTAGTGACGTAGAATCCAGATTTCGACAAAGAGGATGTTTTGGAATTTTTTGCCCAGCCTTACTTATTTGAGCAAGAATATACAGATGATAAACTAAGAGAGATGTCAAAGGATGTAATCTAGAGCGATAACGCAATGAATAAAGTCGTTATTTTTGTTTGCTTTGCATGCAAAATTGTTCTTGTAGCTTCGTAAAATTTAAAGTGGACTATTTTAACAATGTCCTTACTACCTTTCTGGGCCTTGAACGTAGTAGTTGTGTCGTTGTTTATGCAGGGTCAGAAAGCTTTCGGATTTCATCATAAATGTCTTAATTTGTGTTCTGAAGATGAGTAAAGGTGAAACGGCATGAGGGTGAATAATTAATGACAGAATTTTCATTTTTGGATGAACTATCACTAACACATATTACTAGCATGTTGGCTGTTTATTAGTATGTGCATATTCTATATCCCTTAACCCTACAATACCGAAACTACTACTACAACTACCTATGTACTATCAATATGCAAATCAGGAGTTTATTGAGAGAAAACTCTTAGTTCATAGTGAATTAGTGCTGTCAAATCGATTAATCATGATTAATCGCATCCAAAAAAAAAAAAGGATTTACATAATACATGTGCATATGCTTTGTATATTTATACACATGTATATGTGACCCTACACCACAAAACCAGTCGTAAGTGTCAGTTTTTTTTAAATGACATTTATAAATCATCTGAAAGCTGAATATTCATTCCATTGATGTCTGGTTTGTTAGGATAGGAGAATATTTGGCCGAGATACAACTATTTGAAAACCTGAAATCTGGTGCAAAAAAAAAATAAAATAAAAAATATTGAGAAAATTGCCTTTAAAGTTGTCCAAATGAAGTTCTTAGCAATGCATATTACTAATCAAAAATTAAGTTTTGATATATTTACGGTAGGAAATTTACAAAATATATTCATGGAACATGATCTTTACTTAATATCCTAATGATTTTTAGCATAAAAGAAAAATTTTGACCTATACAATGTATTTTGGCTATTTATACAATATACCTGTGCTACAGAAGACTGGTTTTGTGGTCCAGGGTCACATATATATAAAAATTTACATGTATATATGTATTCTTAAATATATACATGTGTATGTGTATATGTATGCACGTGTTATGTAAACAAACATTCATTTTGGATGCGCTTAATCGCTAACAATTGTTTTGTTTCTGCTTTATGTAATAAAAAAATGCATTATCTCTTTGTTTTTACTTATTCAAGCTTAAAAGGAACATGTTTCTCACTTCAGAATGAATCACTATTAAGTAAAATGTCGAATAGATTATGCAAACAATAAGTAACTTAGTTTTCCATCAGTGCTATAATGTTTTTGTTTTGATCTTATTGCAATATGGTAACAAAATATATTTATGCATTAAGCATACACCTCAGATAGATAGATAGATAGATAGAAACCGAATCACAGCTGTGCTAATATAGAGCGTTTTCACACGGCTACAAGTGTGATATTGCGTTTGTACAAATGGAATGCCGTTCACTGTTATTGGTGCTTCTGAGAAAAAGGTCAGAAAAATGACTGAGGAAGTATGTCCTGACCACGTCCATCTTTTATTTTTTCCCGTTGCACTTTATAGTCAAACTTTCTTTGGCTTCTGTCTGAAGTGGCTGGATTCACCACAGCATATGTCCCTCCTATCACCTGGTTTGTACGTTTCTCAGAGGTCTTTCTGGTGCCTCTGGGGAGGCCTGATTCAATGCCCGGCTATCTGCTCTGCATAAATAGCAACAAAGCCATTGTCATCTGCACCTTTTGGATTGCCTTTCCGAGCCTATTGAAACTGGCTGTCCCCTGAGACAATGCTCCAGTCATTGCCATCACCCTGCATTACCAATTGTTCTGTGCTTTCAGGAGAGTTGCCTGGCTAAATCCAGGAATGGATGGCAAAAAAAAAGTGAACTGAGACCAGACAAACCTTGTTCTGTCAGGAAAAGATAATTCCTGAGGATTTAATAAACTGGACTATGGGTGGACTTTTTTAACCCAAGTTTAAACTTTTGTAGTGGAAATGAAAATATACAATTTAGCAAGAGGAGCATTAGCTGTTAGAGCAATATGTTTGCAGGTCTAATGGGAAAATTATTTATATGTGACCCTGGACCACAAAACCAGTCTTCATTAGCACGAGTGTATTTGTAGCAATGGCCAAAAATACATTTATGGTCAAAATTATCGATTTTTCTTTTATGCCAAAAATCACTGGATATTAAGTAAAGATCATGTTCCATGAAGATATTTTTGTAAATTTCCTACCACAAATATATTAAAACTTAATTTTTGGTTAGTTATATGCATTGCTAAGAACTTCATTTGGACAACTTTAAAGGTGATTTTCTCAATATTTAGATTTTTTTGCAACCTCAGATTCCAGATTTTCAAATAGTTGTATCTCGGCCAAATATTGTCCTATCCTAACAAACCATGCATCAGTCGAAAGCTTATTTTTTATTTATTCTTATTTTTTTAGCTTTTATTTTTAGCTTGCAGATGATATATAAATCTCAATTTCAAAAAAATTCATATATATATATATATATATATATATAGTAGTTATTTATTTAGTGCATGTATTTAGAAAATTATTCATTTTACTTTTCATACGCCGTTAAAATAATAATGAGATGATATGTCATTTAAACTGTATATTTTTTCATAATATTTGGAATGAACTTTTTTTAAAAAATATATTTTCTTTTTACATTATATTTTCGTTCTTTTTTTATAGTTTTATATTTAAATTTTTCATTCTAGTTTTTTTAAGGCAATTTTGTTATGTACTTTAAGTACATTTTGTAACTAAACAATATTTTCTCATAATAACGAGATGCTATGATATAACTAACTATGATTTTAACTATATTATATCTCATTGTGCCTGTAAAAACATATTGTTTTTATGACATAATATGTTGTTATTACAAGAAAATTGTTAGAACACCATAGCATCTCATTATTACGATAAAATATATCGTTTAAATAACATTTCGTTATTACAACATAATTGAGTAGAAAATGAAATTTATGTGGAAGCAATGTGCCACCATACTAAACAAATGTAAAAAATAATGATTTTTTTTTAATGATGTTTCTAAACACATATGCTTATCCCATCTGCCATTGGTAGGACAAACAGATAGTCCCGCCCCCAAAGTCACACTATTGGATGAATCAGTTTTGTTGTGATTCTTAAGGTAGAACCACAGTTTTTGCTTTTTGGGGGAAATATGAATTATTACATTTGTGGGTGGGATAGAAGATAACATCTTAATATCTAAGAAAAATTGCACATTTCATCTTTTAATAATTGTGTATGTTTTTGGGCCATTGCAGTTTTTTTATAATATTATGACCCATGTAAAATCTGGGTTGTAAAACCAAATCAGTTTAGAGCCATTGATTCCAAAACGGCACCGTCTTTAACCTAAACATTTCTGTTTATATTATTCTTCTTGTCAGCTTGATCAGCTTCTCTGACTTGTCGACTGCCATATTGTTGTGACTTGCTCTACAATGCGTGTACAATCCAGTTTGCTACTTCAAAAGTTACTTGCCTGACACCCTTTAGAATGGAATATTTACACAACTGTAAAAAAGTGATGCCCTATAGTGTTTCTCCAGTTTTAAGCCTGTTTGGGAGATGCAATTGAGCCATCCGGCAGTGTGAAATCGTATCCGGTCCTGGTTCTGTAATCATTCTCTTAGACTCTTGTTAAATGGTTTACTTGCCACTTTTGGCGGCATTTGCTGAAGATAGCAAAAGCATAAAGACTGGCCTTGATCGGATTAACCATGCAACAGCATGATGTAACTCTTTGTTTGTGTGGTATGTGTTCTATGTATGTCACATACGCACTAAACTCACGATTTATGCCGCTTATGACCAGTGCACGAAAAGCCAGAGAGTTGCTTAGCAGATGCAATTTTTTCATGGGTCTCTGAGCTCAGGATTACATATATCTGCCAATATATGACTAGTCATACTGAAACTGAACTTATCTGCACTGTATGGCACATGCTGTTTCAGTATTATTTATATACTCCAACAATTTGTATCAATATTTTGAATGAGCTTTTTCCATTTTTCTTTTTTGTATTTTTATATATAGTAATTTCTCCTTTTTTTTTTGTAATTGTGTTATGGGTTTAGCTATATATATATATATATATATATATATGTTTGTGTGTGTGTGTGTTATTTATTTATTTAATTTTATTTCAGCTTTAATCATCAAAAATGTTTTTAACCTTTGATATTTTCTTATTTCTATTATATTTTCTTTTATATATATATATATATATATATTTTTTTTTTTTCATTTTTCAGGTTTTTTTAGGTTTTTTGTTTTCATTTTTGTAAACGTGTATGTGTGTCATTTATTTATTTATTTAATTATACTTCAGCTTTCATCACCAAAATGTTTAATTAATTTTATTAATTATCGTTTAAATTAATTAATTAAATAATTAATTAATAAATTTTCTTATTTCTATTATATATTTTTATATTTTTATATTTTAATTTTTCAGGGTTTTTTTTTTTGTTTGTTTGTTTTTTTGTCAACACGTGTGTGTGTGTGTGTGTGTGTGTCATTTATTTATTTAATTTTATTTCAACTTTAATAACCACAAATGTTTTTTATTAATTGGATTGATTTCACTTTTTTCTGTTATATTTTCTTTAATTTGTTTTCTATTTTTCTATTTTCAGTTTTCAGTGTTTTTTTTTTGTTTTTTGGTCATTTTTGTAAACGTGTGTGTGTCTGTGTGTCATTTATTTTATTTAATTTTATTTCCAGCTTAAATCACCACAATTTTTAAATGCTTTTATTAATTGTATTAATTAACTTTTTTTTTTTTTTGCTTTTTTCTTACTTTCTTTCATTATTTATATTTTTATATTTTAATTTTTCAGTTATTTTTAAGGGTTTTTTGGTCATTTTGTAAACGCATATGTATATATATATATATATATATATATATATATATATATATAATTTCACATATAAAAATATAACATTTAAAATATAGCAATAATAATATAATAATTAAAATACTTTAATAATAACTTAAAATATTAAATTTCTGTATATATATATATATATATATATATATTATAATTTTTTTTTTTTTTTAAATTCCGGTTTCCAGTTTTAGCTCTAACTCATTTGCTATTAAGGCAGAATTTCTTAATTTTCATTATTTTATTTCAGCTTTATTACAATTGACAAAATCTTTCTAACAGTTTTTATTTTTACTTGTAGTAAACAAACAATAATAAGAACCCTGAAGTGACCTCAAAAATGACTTGCTGTAACGCTCAAAAATTGTTCCACATTCGGCATAGAAAGTTTCCAGCTGAAAGGTTGCATGTATGCAGTACTTATCTGTGCAAGATGTTTCAGTTTACATTTCATGTTGTTGTGGGTTGACAGCTGTGACCATAGCAAGCCCTATTTCGCCTCTGTGTTCGAAAGAAGAAGAAATGTCTGCATTTTACTGGAGGTTTAGATGCTTGTTTATCACTTTTAAATACCATCATCTTTGCCGAAATCCCCTCTCAAAAGAACCTTTCACTTGCTGGAATAAATTCAAATTAAAATTTAAATCCCTCTTTGCATTCCTTCAGCCTCTTTTAAAATAGCTGGCTCCTTTTAGAAAGCTGTTTATGTAGTGATCTCTTCATAATCCAGTTTGTTTCTCAACAGCAAAAAAAAAGGGAAAAAAAAGAAACACTGAAATCGTATTATCAGTGTCTTGGAGAGATGATGCGAGAAGTCAGAGAGACTCGCTCGTATCTGGTGGGGGTGAGTTTTCAAAGTACTAAATCTGAGAAAAACGCTCGTCGCAAATGCTCTTTGATGGAGTACTTTGATGGAACACGTGCATTTGACTTGCAAATGCTGATAGTACATTGTATCGGCCCAACTCCGATGCATCCGATGCCTTCGCGCCACAATGCCGAGCCTAAACAAATAGGTGAAACGCGTGCCGTGCGCCGGTTCCGAACTTTACGCGCCATTGTGATTCAGACATCTCGCCGTTCATCTTTTCAGTCTACTTTTCTCCCGTATTAGGCTCCATTCTGTTTGGAAATACTGTCGAAGCGTATTTCAAACAAACAAATCAACACTGTCAGGAGCCCGACCTGTTTTTTTCCCCGCTCTCTTCAGATGTATTCAGTTGGCTGTTGAAAGGACAAATAACATGGAAGACCTTATTAAGGTTTTCTTTGAGCACGCTAGATTGGATTTATTGTTAGCGAACAAATTATAATTGTATCTCCTGAAAAGTTAGCAAAGATCTAAACAAAGGGAAATCAATGGCACAGGCCGATTAATCACACCAAGCGGGCTACTTGTGCCGAAGAAACTTACCTCATAATCAATGTCTTTGTTTTGCTCAAAGGGCATTTGCATGCTGATTCAGTGTGCCATATTGGATGCAATCAAAACATTGTCATCCACATTAATAAGAGGGTTATTTGGACTCTCAAGTATGCCACTGAATAGCACGGGCACGTTGTTGCGCTCCAGTATTAAAGACCAATCTCGACGTGATAGAGAGAGACACGCTTTGCCACAAGAGTTTCGGGCTTTTGCCGTGTGCCTTTTAATATCGCCTGTGTATTGCGCGTGTAAAATGCTGTACAATGCGTTTAAGACAGATTAACCTCTGCTGTTCCGAAGTTGAGGAATCGGTAAAGAAAATCCCACAGTAAAGAAAATCTTATCCCATCCCACACAGTCGACATCAAAGTATACTCATTTACATGCGTTAATCCTTGACGTCCACTGCGCTCGCATGCACTTCTGTTATTTATTGTTTTAAATAGATGCGGAAGGTACCGTTGCTATGGGGGAAATGCATTGCTAAAGTATTTCGATCATGCATATTGATCATATTGATAACATGCTGCCTTCTAAGAGACCTCATTTTTGGTTCTTGGAGAAGGCAATAATCGCATGCAGTGTAAGAAACTCTGACTATATAGTGTATAAAGTCAAAATGCACACTTGTTGAGAAGACATTTGGTAACACTTGATAAATAAATGTTTCTTTAGTTCAGCATATTAGAATGATTTCTGAAGGATCATGTGACTGAAGACTGGAGAAGTGATGCTGAAAATTCAGCTTTGCATCACAGGAATAAATTACATTTTACAATATATTCAAATAGAAAGCAGCTATTTTACATTGTAAAAATATTTCACAATATTACTATTTTTATTGTATTTTTGTAATAAATGCAGTCTTGATGAACTTAAGAGGCTTCTTTCAAAAACAATCATTTTTCCAAACAGTGCAATGCATTCCAAAAGTATTTTAATGCATTGATTATGACTTGTTATGCACCCTATAATGCATTGCATGATCTCATAAATAATCATAACTACACTTATAATACATTATAACACTTAGCTATTCATTGTTACAACTTTAGAAACTATAATGCATTAAAACGACAGACAACCAACTTCAGATTTAATCTGTAAATATTATAATGCATTTTAACTTTAGTTACAGGTATTTATGACATTTAATGAGCTGAATTAATTTAATGTATTATAACATTATGAATAGCTTAATAATGCATTATACATAAAGATTTTATTGATGTTATTGAAATATGTACCTGATTTGAAGCTTTAAAATGACTTTTGTTATATGCTTAGTCAAGTTGTTTCACTCATGTTAAATAATATTTTTAATTTTTAGGTTAAAACAAGTAACATTTTTAGTTTTTTTATAATATAATATAATATAATATAATACTAAAAATAGTTTGTTCTTATTTTAAAATAAACTATTTTACTATGCATTTTACTATAATACTAATTAGCCAATATTTGCATACACTGGGAAAAAAAAAAGAAAATATTACAGTATTCTTCTTTTTGTAATAGATAATATAATATAATATAGTACTAAAAATAGTTGTCAAATGACATTTTAGATTTTTATGTTAACAGAAGTAACATTTTGTCTACTTGTTTTTATAATATAATTAAAAAATAGTTTGTTCTTATTTTATAAAAAACTATTTTACTATAAATTTTACTATAATACTAATTTAGCCAATATTTGTGTATACTAAAAAAAAGAAAATATTGCAGTATTTTTCTTTTTTTAATATAATATGATATAAATGTAATATAATATAGTACTAAATAGTTGTTTTATTCAAGTTAAATAATATTTTAGATTTTTATGTTAACACAAGTAACATTTTTAGTTTACTTGTTTTGTTATATAATAGAATAGAATAGAAAAGAATAGAATAGAATACTAAACATAGTTTGTTCTTATTTTAAAATAAAGTATTGTACTATAAATATTACTATAATACTCATTTAGCCAATATATGTGTGTATATATATATTACAGTATTCCTGTTTTTCTACTTTACAATTTCACATTTGATTCAGTGTGTAACATTTCTTTGTAATTATTTGTGAAATTTACTAGCAATTTCTAAGTGAAAATTGTTTCTGCACCATTTTTTTTCCCAGTGTATGTTGTGTATTTTTGTCTATTTGAGTATCAGGCTGTATTGGGTTAGCAGCATACTGCCATTGAGTGTAAGTTTGGAATTAACTGAGGTTTTGTAACAGAACTACAGAATGATCATGATTATGAAATTATGATTCATTCATTATCAGTATAACATAGCTTAAAGGAGACCTATTATGCCTGCTTTTACAAGCTGTAATATAAGTCTCAGGTGTCCCCAGAATGTGTCTGTGAAGTTTCAGCTCAAAATAGCCCACAGATCATTTAGTACATAATTTTGAAAATGCCTATTTTGACTGCAAACAGTCAAATGCATGTCTATTTAAATGCAAATTAGCTGCTGCTCTCCGCCCCCTTTTCCAGAATAGGGCTGTGCCTTTACAACTTAGGCCAAAAACATCTGTTTGGTTTTGATTATCATGTCTGTCGTGCTGAAATCACGTATTTCATTAGGTTAAACTTCTGATATAGTGTTTTCTGAGTGCACACATCCGAAGCATGTGCACAGAAAGTGGCTGTCACACGGGATGCGAGTATAAACTAAGTTCTCTTTCATGTCTTATTGCACTTAAACGGTCAAATACATAGAAGTTTATGTTAACACATAAATAGTCGGTTAAGTCTGTGAAGGTAAACAGCTGGGAAGGAAATTGCATGTTTCTATTAGATCTGTGTGGCAGCAGTGTAAAATACTCGAAATAAATGAATAAATCCACTGGTCTGCGCAGCCAATGACAGAACAGTTAGCATGCTTTGCTCGAACTTTCGCCATGCCGTTAAAACTGGTACGTCATTGTCACTTGCGAAAACACAATGGCGGTGCCATTGGTAGAAATGTGCAGATTAAGGTGCGGTAATATTATAATAAGTATATATTATAATAAATCTGAGCGGCTCGTTTTTGCACAAACTTGCAGAGAAGGGCTCAACAAAAAAAAAAAACAGTATCCATACAACTGGTATTCCAATTATCCTGATGCCTTACTCATAAATTTGTGTGAGAAACAGATTGAAATGTATGTTGTTATTCACTGATAATCACTAAAAATTCTTCTTATGTGTTTCATTCACAGAAGAAACCAAGTCATCTATGTTTGGAACAACACCAGGGTGAGTAAATAATGACAGTTTTAATTTTTGGGTGAACTATTCCTTTATTCCTCCATGATATTGGTTATTTTGCGCAGATGGGTCACACAATGGAGTGATCCCGCACTGCATCTAGACTGACTTTGGATTTGTGTTACCCAAATATGAGCACACATCTGCTATTCTGCCCACAGGTCCATGGAGGCACCTAGTTAGGAAGGCATAGATAATCACTTCAGGCGATGCTGGAGACCACCTTGTTAACAAGAACTACAGCAGCAAACTGCATACATCCCTGGAGGACTTTAGGTTGTTGCACCTGTGAGTCCTATAGTTTCCAAACCTTATAGATTCCAAGAGGAAAACCTCGAATCCGAAATGCAGGAAGGTCAGTGTCGTTGACATTTTCATACATGTCCGCTGATCTGTGAATCATTTTAATCCGATCAAGCTGTTCTCCAGGTATCGGTTGGCATCCTATAATTAGACGCTCTTGCTTTGATTGAGAGAGCAGACATGGACAGGTGAGTCTCTCTCACAGGTGTTTTTAAACCATTTGACACACTATCAGTGGACACAGATGGAGTCCATTCCACTTATTATGCGCCTTGTTAAGACAATTTGCTGCACCTGAGCTAAGCGGAGTTTGTCATGACAATGGCGCCGAGGGCGATGCAGTTCTTTTTAGGCCTTTATAGTTCACTCGAAATCCAAATTCTGTCATCATTTACTTACTCTACTGTGTTTCTTGCGTAGAACTCAAAAGGATACATTTTGAAGAATGTTCACGCTGCTCATGAAGTCAAAATGGATGGGGAATGGAGCTGTCGAGGTACCCAAAGGACAAAAGAGCACCATAAAATTAGTCAATTAGTCTGTAAAATCTGGGCTGTAGATCAAGGGTTTTCAAACTGGGGTTCAGGGCCCCCGGAGGCCTCGAGAGTGTTTTGAATTATTTTCATAGGGCTGTGAAACTGCTCTAGAATAATTACTCTAGAATATTTGTGTAACAAGGGTTATACAAATATTAAATTGGAGTTTAATTAAAAATCTTTTTCTTCACGTTTATATATGTTACATTATATAATAGTGCCTAGAAGATTTACACTACTGTTCAAAAGTCATTTAAATGATGTTTAACACTTTAGTATAGGGACCAATTCTCAGTATTAACTAGTTGCTTATTAGCACGCCTGTTGTTAATGACCATATTCTACATCCTTAATCCTACCTTAACAACTACCTTACTAACTATTAATGCTTGCTAAGAAATTAGGAGTTTATTGAGGCTAAAGTCATAGTTAGTGGTTTGTTAATAACAAGAGTTGGACTTTAAAATAAAGTGTGCCCAAAATTATTTTAATGTTTTTTAAAGAATTTACACTCACCAAGGCTGCATTTATTTGATAAAAAAATATTATGAAATATTATTGCAATTTCAAATTATTTTTCTATTTGAATATATTTTAAAATTTAGCAGTTTATTTCTAGCATGACGTCTGATATTGGTAATAGAACAGATTGATCAGTATAAAAACAGTATTATTAAATAAGATATTATTAAATATTATTTATTATTAAATAAGAAGTGCAACAATGTCATCAGATATGAGATATTCTATTATAGGTATTCAATATTAGATATTCTATGAAGTTTCTAATGTTATTTAAAGAAGTTATAATCACCAAGTTCACCAGGTTTATTTCTTAAATAAAAATGCAGGAAATATTATTACAATTTAAAATAATTGTTTTCTAGCTTAATATTTTTTAAAAAGATATTTTATTCCTGTGATGTAAAGCTGTATTTTTAGCATCATTACTCCAGACTTCAGTGTCACATGATTATTCAGAAATCATACTAATATGCTGATTTGCTGCTTAAGAAACATTACTTATAATTATTAGTTTTGAAACAGTTGTGCTGCTTTATTTAATTTATTTTATATTTTATTTTATTTATTTTTTTTTTATTTGTTTTTTCAGGATTCTTTTATGAATAGGAAATTTAAAATGATATTTTATAACATTATAAGTGATTTGCTGCTTAAGAAACACTTCTTATTATCAGTGTTAAAACAGTTGTGCTTTATTTTTTTTTATATTTTATTTCAGGATTCTTTGATGAAAAGGAAATTTAAAATGATATTTTATAACATTATAAGTGATTTGCTGCTTAAGAAACATTTTTTATCATTATCAGTGTTGAAAACAGTTGTGCTGCTTTATTTTTTATTTTATTTTATTTTATTTTATTTTTAAACCATGGTACTTTTTTCAGGATTCTTTAATGAATAGGAAACTTAAAATGATATTTTATAACATTATAAATATCTTTATACTTGATATTTTTGATCAGTTTAATGTATTCTTGCTGAATAGAAGTATAAATTTCTTTCTTTCTTTCTTTATTATTATTTTTTTTTTTTTTTTTACTGACCCTAAATATTGAAGAGTACTTTATTACAAAATCATTATTCTTATTTATTTTTTTACTGACCCTAAATGTTTAAAGAGTACTCTATGACAAAATCAATATTTTCCAGACAATATTTTATTGATTTGCTTTGGCAAACAACATAAAAGCAATTTATTTTGTTTTGCAAGCAATGCCTTTATAATATCACACAACACAAATGGGATGCAGTTAAATATCCTTTATTTTTATTTATTTGCTTGTTTATTTATTAAGAGAATCATTAATTTAATATCTTTGGCATCAAAGCTTTTGATAATCCCAGATTTATATTCCAAATCTTTTCAAACATTATGATATCTGTTCAGAACAGTCAAAAATGTAAAGATTTATTGTCTAAAAAAAAAAAAAACTTTCTCTTAGTGCTCTTACATTTGTGTAGTTCATCATTTATAAATGATGAACTTGGCTCTCACGTCTTGTAACGAATCATAACGCACCAAATATGAATATGCAGAAGTTTGAATTAGATAACAACTATGGTGGAGCTAAAGTGAGGATTTCAACTGAAAAATTTCATCTATTTTTTAAACCAAGCTATTATATGAAGTCAAACAGCTGTGTCCTTTTTTGACACTACATACTTCGGTTGTGCAACTATTGTATTCCACAAAAGAAAGAAAGTCACACTGTGTTTCGAGCAACACGAGGGCGAGTAAATAACATATTTTTAAGTTTTGTGTGACTATTAGGTGCTAATAGCCTACAAGAAATAAGTGCACATCGTCACGTTTTTATTTTTCAGCACGTTGGATTGGAGCGCTGTAATTGAGCTCTCAAAATGTTTGGAACGGTCTTTAAAATACAGCAGCAAATGTGGCACTGTAAGCATTTCTGTCTAAAGTATAGAGTTGTTCGTCACAGCGCGTGTAGGATTGACTAAGGCACATAAACAACAGGGTCCAGATGCATTTAACTTTGCTTACATAATTGGCGGACTAATGCAAAAAGCTTTTAGACATTATGTGTGACCCAGTGTGATACTTTTATAAACGCAATCAAACATTTTCTCCAAACATGCAGTGTACTTTGAAAAACGCAGACCTTTGTGTGACATGTCATTTCATTTCGCCCACTTTAGCTCTAATTTTCCCTCTAATATACACCTATTGTGGCATGTGTTTTTTTTTTTTTATAAAACCCCAAATCAAACACCCAGAATGCACTTTTATTCACTTCCTGATGCTCCGCACATCCTCGAATGGAAGAACGTGCGTTTGCATTTAATATTCTGTTTTCGACACAATATTCAACTGATTCTTCATCAAGACTGTTGTAAAAAAAACTTGATCCCTTTTAAAACTTATTTATGTCTCATGTTCTTTTCCGTCGCCAGCTGTCTGGGAAAATTACGTCTTGACCGGAATCAGATTGCGCAGTCTTTGGATCTTCCAGACAGGTTTTCCATTAAATAAGACGCTTGTAGCGACAACTCCTCGCTTGTGTCGCGGGAGATTACGGAAGAAAGAAACATGTCGTTTTATGTCGCAAAAGCATCCAATCTGTCCGCTCGCACGTATAGAAGTGACAAACCTCCCGAAAGCAGTTGCGGTATTAGACTTTCAAATGAAATCTACAACAAGATCAACCGCCAAACCTTTTGTAATGACTTGCCCTTCTGTCTCTGTTCCTCAAAATTCACGCTCGGCTGATGAAAAACTCGCCGGACATTGTCACTCGCCTTATCCTCTGGAGAAAAGAACAAAACAGATATGAGCTTTCGCCGAACCCGTGAAAGGGGGGGTTGAAGGAAGGGGTCTTGGCAAGGACACGCGCGCACGCACGCACACACTCGGAGACGCATCAGATGGGAGCATCTTGTGGGCCCCTCGTGCGTTTTCACTCATTTTGAGCACTTGGCCATGGGCGTCCCCCCCTCCCACCCCTCAAACCCTCTCCTCGCCCCTCCAGAAGTGTGGCGCTCTTTGTCATTGTAATCCGGCCTGTGTTTGTTAAAGGCTCACTCGCTGTTTGCTCTCGCTGATGGGTGTAGGTTTGCGCGCGTGTGTGTGTTTGCAAAAGTCAGCCGGCTGAAGGAGTGCCGTGACATCATTGCCGTCGGGGTTTTTTGTCACACCCTGTAAATTCGACGTCCTCCAGACGGGCCCCCCTCACCCAACCTTTCCCAAAAGTGACAGTCTACAGGGAGGAATTACACCTCATCACTCCCGTAATTACTAGTCCTGCTTCTCTAAGTCACCAAACAACATCAAACCCACAGACGGGGTCATTCTACAAAACGGCTGCCATTTGTGTCTCTCATGTACGCGGTTTAGCGGATTTTAGGATCGCTGGTGCCTAATAGCTAAAGCTTTAGTATGTGTTAATATAGACGTTTTTCTAAACATATCAGGAAAATCCAGTAACTTTTATTTTATTGTTTGTTTATTTGTTTATTTATTCTTTTTATGATTTTTTTCTTTTTTTAGTCAGAAGTGGCCCACCCCACATCCCTAATATATACTATGTTTTACATTTTAATGATTTGATTTAATTTCATTTTAGATATGAGTTTATTTGCAAAAAAATTCAAAAATCATGTTTTTTTATTGTGCATTCCGATTAATCTCAAACTGCAGTTGGGTTATTTTGATTTAGTAAAAATAACTAAAAAATAGAGCTAACTAACACAATAAAAACATGATTTTTGAACATTATAAAAAGTGGAGTTATCTGTTTTTGCAAATAAACTTCAAAAATATATATTATTTAAAAGATTTCTATTTCTGAAAAAATTTGTCACAATGATATTACCCTTTTTAAACATTTTAATTTTAGTTGTTATATTTTTTGGGATAACACTTTACAATAAGGTGTCGTTTGTTAATATCAATGTATTATTTAACATGAATGAATAACGAACAATACATTTATTAGACTATTTATTAATCCTTGTTAATGTTAGTTAATAAAAATACCCTATTGTTCATGGTAGTTCACAGTGTAGTTCAACACTACTTTTAATAATTTATAATAAATAATGGTTTTAATAATGCATTAGTAAATGATGAAATTAACATAATTAACATAACATATAAGATTAATACATGCTGTGTTCATTCTTAGTTCATGTTAACTAATGTTAACTAATGAACCTTATTGTAAAGTATGTACAGTTAATATGATACACAATTAATATGAAATCAAAAATGATAAGTGATTTTATTTATTTATTTATTTAGTTATTTTGTTTTTTCTAAATTCCATAAATATTTATTTATTTAGTTCGTTAGTTAGTAAATTCCAAACTGGAAAAGTGCACTCATTTCAAGTGATTTGTTTATTAATAATATATATTTTTAGTTTTAGTTTTTTGGTATTTTTATTTGTATTTATGTATGTATGTATATGTGTATTTTTCCATTTCATTTCATATAATCTCTACCAACTGATGTCAACTATGTTAATATTTTTAATTCATAATTAATATGAAAAGTTGCTAAGTGATTTTTTAATTAAAAATATATATTTATATATTTATTTTTGCACATTCTAAATTGGAATAGTGCACCCATTTCATATAATCTCTACCAACTGATCTAAAAATGCCAATTATGTTAATATTTAAAATTCATAATTAATATGAAAAAGTGATGTGATTTTTAAAAATTAATAATATATATATTTAAATTATTTATTTTTATTATTTATTTATTGCAAATTCCAAACTGGAAAAGTGCAGCCATTTCGTATAATGTCTACCAACTGCTCTTGAAATGACAATTATGTTTTTTTTTTTTTGTTTTTTTTAAATATTTTTAATAATATAATTCATAACTATTCATAATTTTAACGTTTTTAATTTGTAGAAATATCTACTCTTGCAATAAGTTGTTTGTCATGGCAAAATTACATAAGATTGTACTTTTATAGTTTTTTCCCCCTATTACAATCATGATTATGAAGTTTAGGGATTGAATGAGAGGTCAGGCTTTATGTTAATTTAGGTTTAGTTTTAGCTCATACATTTTTTTGCACAACCTAACTTACACAATTTCTTATGAATTTCGCATCTTTTGTGAATCATTATCACCGGGGTGGAAATATCACCATTAGAAAAAAGCATGCAAACTCAAATTAAACTGTAAAGCTGTCAAGCATGTTACTATCAATCTCTCTGAGGGCATAATTTTACTGTATCATAAGATGACAACACGAAAACACATTTATCTAATTGAATTTTTAAAAAATCCCACAAATTGATGCTATAAATCACCTCATGAAGAAGCATCCGTTTCACAGAATGACCCTGCAGCACTCGTGCAATACGTAAAAACGGCATAAAAACCAGTTAAGACTCATTTCAAAAAGGGCACGGAGTGCAAATAAGAAAAAAACATTCACCAGGCCGACCTCTCATTACATATACTTCTGGTTGTTGTTTCCGTAGCAATAAAGTGGCAGACATTGGAACTGGTCTGTTGAGCCATTGTTATCATCTCTGACCATCTGCTACCGAAGGCTGACATTCCATCTCATTTGCATGGTAACTGATATGGGGGGAGGAGAGATTGTGGGTGGAGTGGGATGGGGTAAAGGGGGTGTGTGTGTGGGGTGGTGTTGAAGGACATATGCCCAAACACCCATCACAACAATATACGAGTGAAAGTTTAGTTTATTTAAAGCATGCAATTCCACGCACATGCAACGCACATGTTGGAAAAAGCAGGGTAAATCAGTGTGTGCATGTGGAGAGTGATGGGAGAGGAAAAAAACTGTCTGTTCCTCCCCTCCGTGCGCTGGTTTTTATGTTTTGCGGATGTGGGAGTGGAGTGAAGTGTGTGTGTGTGTGTGTGTGGTAGTGGAGGGGTTGCTGTTGATGTGCAAATGTGCATCATATTGAGAGCTTGTGAATAGGGAGGTGTGACGTAGAAAGAGAGCAGAACGCAGGTGCTTATCTCGGGGCTGTCACAGACATAGTGTGTCATATTCCTGGGGACTACCTTTCAAAAGCTACCGGCTCCAGCGCTAAAGCATCAGCCGAGCAGGGACCACAGAATCCGCAGCTAACTTTCAGCAGCAGTCAAGTAGGTTGGTGTTCCGCTTGTTTTTTTTGACGTGACAGTCGCTGTTGCCGTCTGTGGTCGGTGTTTGGGTAGCAAATCGAGCTGTTTGTGTTTGAACTGAGAGGATGCGTTGCTGTGACAGTGCAGAAAAAAAAAGTTTGGAATGCGAATTCGAATTTAGAATGTTCACTGTAACAGCTCACTTTGTGTTTAAATAAAAAAGAACTCTTTAAAAAAAATTTTAAATTTTAAAATTGATTTATGTTTTACTTTTTCACTTCTGTTTTTAATTGTAGCGACTTTTGCTCAATTTCAGATCTAGAGCGCAAGGGCAGATTAGACAGCTCAAACTGTGTGTTTGAAGAAGAATGACCTATTTTTTAATCACACAGATAACAGTAGATGTTGTCTACCTAAATTAAAGTCCCTGTGCGTGTGCCGGAGGGTTTAAGCGAGTCTTAGACGTGTTAGCATTGTGTGTTAGCACAAAGCTCGGGCTTTCGATACAGCAGCTGAGCACACACAGCCCTTCCTGTCTTTCATCTCAAACTTTCAGGCTTCGGGCTGCGTTAGCGCTGCCTTCAATCTGCCGTCTTTAGGTCGCACGGCGTTTGCTGTTTTCCGTTTGCTTTCTGTTTAGTTTCACAGTCCAATCCTGAAAAGCAAGCTCAGATCTGTGTTTATGCGAAGTCACGGATAAAACAGAGTTTAGGTTTGTTAGATGTTAGATGAACTTTGATTTGACTGCTTGTTTTTATAAATTAGCAACATGAAACCATGACATTATGACACAATATCTCATTGCAAAATGAACCGAATGACATTTTAAAATGTTTGGATGTGAGCTGAATTTTTCAAAGTAGAAATCTGAGTCATGCATGTCAACAGGTTATTTTTATTGATATTTTTGGTTGTTGATGAACACATTCAGCTCAAGTACAAGTACTAAAAATGTGTTGTTTTTAAAAAGCTATTAAATAGCATCACCCTGTTCTAAAACGGCTTAAATAAGTTGTGTATTTTTAGGAAATTAATCATTATCTGGTTAGTACATATATGTCAAAACTGTGTTTTATCAAAAAGTGCGGTAGTTTTGTTAGTCTCGAGTTAAATCTCCTCATAGGTGTTGTACAAAATCAGATATTTCTTTAATAAAACCTAGTCTAGATTATGCATCTCAGATCATTTTGTTTTATCGTTCGCCGCTGGCGAGTTAAACTCGACAGAATTGCTTGTCGGATGTTTTATTCTCTCCTCTGTCATTGAAATGTCAAGAGTTGCATTACACGAGCGCAACAGTTTCATCCTGCATTGTAGTGTTAGAGTTTAGGGAACTGTCCATGGTGCTACTCAGCAAAATGAGTCCTGAACAGACTCTTCCTCTCAAACGCGGGCCTGAGGTCATCCGAGTTCAGCTTTAACCTTCACAACCTTTTATTAACCTGCTCGTTTACAGCCGTTCGGCTGGGTAAAACTCAAGCACGACACAAATTAGCGAACACGCTGCCATTTTGGCTCAATAAATCACCCAAACGCTCATGTTGTAATTGTGTATCCGTGTAACATCTTGTTACCTGTTTTTTTTTTTTTTTACTCCTCAACCCCCTTGCACAAAGCCATCCATGCACAAACTTCACTTGGTTAATCCAGGCAAATGAATTTTGTGGGTTTAATTCAACAAGGTTTTAAAAATGTTCCATCTGCTGTGGAGCAGCTGGTGATAGACTGAATGTAATTAATTACTTAACTTTTGAACAGTAGTCCAGGAAAACAGAGCGCCGTGTGAGTGTGTGTGCGTGTGCGATGGAGAAAAGCGAGTGAAATCAAGAGCGTGGCAGGAAGATTACACACAATAGGGCGACGTTTGATTTTTTGGAAATATTCGCAATTAACCGAAAACGTTGAGATTTAGGCGACGCGTCGAATGAGGAGATACGGACAGATCGAATGCGATTTGAACAAGTTCCAGACTGAGGATCGAGCTGAAATAGAAGTAAAGCAGGAAAAGGCAGCGAGCCACGTTGTGTAATTAAAATTACATGGCCTTTTTTGACACTTTTTTTTCCCTGTGAATATATTTGAGCATCTACCTTGATAGCAGTGTTACCTCATTGGCTGCGGGTGTGTTTGTTGGCCTAACTATAAAGGATCTGCCTGCACCCTTGTGGGTTGGGAAGAATTAGGATTTATGAATTTATTTCCTCTGTTGTATTGTTTAAACAGCTTTGGTTCAGTTTTGATCCTTTCCTATGCCTTTGAGGCTGTTCCATGGTGTCAGCTGTTGACTGATAGTAAGAGAACTGCCGCACAGTATGAATGAAAGAGAAGTAGCGGTTGGTAAACACTGATAAGGGATAAATAGAAAGCGGTCAGGCAGAGATAGTTCAGTGGGAGCCCAGATTGTGTGCGGTCTGGTAAAATGAGATTCTAAGCCTGTCCTTTTTTATTCTTCCACCACCTCCCTCCCCACCACCACCCCTCTCTCTTTTTTAACCACACCATCCACCACCCCTTCACCACACACACACCATCCAGCGCCCCTCCGGATTGCGTTTGTCTGGAAAATCTCCAGTGACCTCGGCTCGGCAAGTCCTGGGCTTTAGAAATCTTTTTTTTAATGGTGTGTGTGTGTGTGTGTGTGTTTGTTTTTTCTACTGACATGGGTCAAGTTAGCCAATAGACATGTCCCTGCTGATTATGGACAGCTGCCACTGGTGTGAGTCCCACCTTAATGCATTTTACATGGAATTATGAGCAGAAAGACAATATGGAGTCAGAAGGACACAGCAGCCTGTGTAACCTTACTAAACATTTCTGTTCGCTTTCAATAGTGATTTTGGCAATGCACTCTTTATCGTTTAGCAAAACTTTAAGTACTGCTTTAAAATTTTTTGTTACGGTCACGGTAGAAATAGTAAGGAAATATGATAAGATATTCATTAGTATTTTTTATATTTAATTTTCATTAACAGTTTGCTATGCTTTATCTTTCATTTTTTTTAAATATTGTTTTTATTTTGATTTTCTAAAACTCTGGAATATATCAAGTAACAATAATCAAAAATGTACATTTTTTAATCATGGTCATTAAATGCAATTAAATAATAATATATGCATTAGAATTTTAAATATTTCATTTTTCATTAATAGTTTTCTATGCTTTATCTATTCATTTTTTATATTTACGTCACTTTGATTAAACAATTTAAAGAGTGATATTGGCAATAAACTCAAAAAAGTACAAATTTCATATTTTTAAGTCATGGTAATTTTTCATTAATAGTTTTCTATGCTTTATGTATTTATTATTTTATATTTACATCACTTTGGTTTAATTTTTTTTCTTTGTATTTTAAAGAGTGGTAATGGCAATGCACTCTTTATTTTTTGAGATTTTTTAAGTTATGGTCATTTTTTATTAATAGTTTTTTTATGCTTTATCTTTTTATTTTTTATATGTTTACATCAATTCGATTAATACAATTATTTTTGTTTTGAACAGTGATTTTGCAATGCACTAGTTTTTGATAAATAAAAATAGTACAAATTTAATATATTTTTAAGTCATGGTCATTTTTCATTAACAGTTTTTATCTATTCATTTTTTATATTTACATCACTTTGTATTAAAAAAATGTTTCTTTTTATTCTAAAGAGTGATAATGGCAATGCACTCTATTTTTTAATAAATAAAAAATAGTACAGATTTTATATTAATTAGGTCATGGTCATTTTTTATTAATAGTTTTCTACGCTTCATCTATTCATTTTTTATTAAAAATATTTATTTTTGTTTAAAGAGTGACATTGGCAATGCTTTATTTTTTTAATCAATAAAAAACAGTACAGATCTCATATTTTTTAAATCATGGTCACTTTTTTAAAATAGTTTTCTGTACTTTATCTTTATTTACATCGCTTTGATTTTAAAAAAGGTTTCTTCTTGTTTTAAAGAGTGATGCTGGCAGTGCACTCTTTATTTTTGATAAATAAAAAATAGCACAAATTTCATATTTTTTAAGTCACCGTCATTTTTAATTAACAGTTTTTTTATGATTTATCCAATCGTTTTTTAGATTTTCATGCTTCATTTTGTTTTGAAAAGTGATATTATTTTTTGATGAATAAAAAAAACAGATTTCATATTATAGTCGTGGCCACTGTATATATAGTAAATAAATAATTTTTAAAAAATATTTTACTTAATTATTAGTTTATATTTTAATAGCATTTTTATAAATGACTTGTATTCATGCAAATGTTACACTTTGCATATTTATGCAAATAAATACTAAAATTTAAATAACATTAATTGCATGCACTATATTCATTTATTAGATTATGGCTAAATATTTCAAGACACAGAGTGATGTTTTATTTAAGTTCATATCTGAAAGCATTCTCTCCTTTATTTATTAATTTATTTTGTGACCTTTGCTTGAGCACCCCTGAACCGTTTTTTCTTTTCCAATCCATCTTTTATGAGATTAGACAGACCTTCATAAGTTATACCTTGAGGGTCACCATGTGGTATATTTCTACCGAAAATAGTTCAGCCCATTGTGCGTGGCCGCCTAATGAGATTGGTCGTTAAATGAATGACACAAAGGCTGAAGGGGGGCAAACGGGGGGGATAGAGACCCAAAGCGCTCTCGCGTTCCCCTCTCGCCACGCGACACAACAGCAAGACACGGCGTAACCCCGACCCCACCTCCTCTCTGCTCTCCACTAACAACACCTTTCATGTCGCTGTGAAAAGCTAGCGTGGACGTGGTAAGTCAGGTGGTCCTTCACTGCCCCGCTGACCGTGTTTGTGTCCGTGTTTGTTAAGAGAGAGAGAGGAAAGGGAGAAGCCGAGAGGTGGGTAGAGGGTGAGAAAGATGCTTGGCTGGATGGAGGGTTTGATCTGTGAAATGCATCAAGACAAGTGCAGTGCTTTTCGTAAGCTGTCATTTCCAGGGTCGTGTTTAAGAGGGGTGATGCTCCCGCGAGCATCTTTCGCAGGCAGAGTTGAGACACTCTTCTTTGGATAAAACTCTTGACTGTAATTAACGCATTGTTTGTCTTTCCGTACGTACACTTTACTTTTGTGTCCGCCGCATACTTCTTAAATTGCGCTGTTTGAGGACTTGTGCTTTTGGTTTAGTTATGCGTGGCGTTTATGTGAAAACTTAAGTAGGCACTTCCAAAGATTCAGATCAAGAGCTTGCGTTTGCTTGTGTTTGGACTTTACGCTGCACGCTCGATTGTTTCAAGACTGTTGAATCAGAGCGTGTTAACTCATGCTTTGTTTTTCTCAAAGTTTGATTCTGCACAGTTGCATTTAAATAAGTGTCCAAATTTCATGCCTAAATACTTTTTTATTTTTTATTATTAATATTATGGTAAGAAGGTTAAATAGTTAACATTAATTTTAGTTGAACAATAGCTCTACAGCATTTATTCATATTAATTTCAACATTTACTAATGCATTAGTAAAATCACAAGTTTGTTAACATTAGTTAATGCCGTGCGAGTTAACGTGAACAAACAATGAACGACTGTATTTTTATTAACCAGCGTTAACAACGATTATTGTTCATTGTTTATTCATGTTAGTCCATACTTTAACTAAATTCCATCTTATTGTAAAGTGTTACCATTATTTTTTAATTGTGTCTTTTGGTTATTTTAAATGTATATTCTTATTATAATATAAAATAGTGATTTTGGTTTTGCATTAATAATATTTATAAATAAAATACTTATAAAGAAATGAAATAAATATTAAATATGTGTATATATTTTTATTCTGTGGCTAGTTATTTTTAAAATTATTTGTTAATAATTAAAAAAATATTTGTGTGGTTCAGAAATGATGCACACAGTTTTTTTTATTTATGGCATTTAGTTGTTTAGTAATTATATTTCTATTATAATATAACATTGATTTTGGTTTCCCACACATTTGGCATAGAACTATTTTTAATTAATATTTTATAGTTAGGCACATGGCTAGATATTTTTTTTTAACTATTTGTGTGCTCTAGATGTGATGCACACATTTTTTTGTGTGTGTGTCATTTCGTTATTTTGAATTTATATTTCTATAATAATATATCATTGATTTTGGTTTTCCACAAATTTGACATAAAAATGCATCAATATTTTATAGTTATGAACATGGCTATATATATATTTTTTTATTATTTGTGTGCTTCAGATGTGATGCACACAGTTTTTTAATTTTTGTGTGTGTGTGTGTAATTTTGTTATTTTGAATTTATAAAAACAGCATAAATGCATAAATATTGTAAACTTATATTTTAGAGTTTGCCACATGCCTAGTTATTTTTTTTATTTTTATTTTTTATTATTTGTGTGCTTTATATGTGATACACACACAGTTTTCTTTTTTTTTTTTTTTGGTGTGTGAAATTTAGTTATTTTGAATTTATATTATAATATAAAATAGTAATTTTGGTATCCCACAAATTTGGCATACATTTTAAAAGTAGCATAAAAGCATAAATATTGTAAACTAATATTTTATAGTTTGCCACATGCTTAGTCATTTTTTTTTTATTTGTGTGATTCACATGTGATACACACACACACACAGTTTTTATTTATTTATTTATTTATTAGGTGTGTGTGTGATTTATTTATTCTGAATTTGTATTATAATATAAAATAGTGATTTTGGTATCTTGCAAATTTGACATGAATTTTAAAAATAGCATAAATGTATAAATATTATAAACTAATATTTTAAAGTTTGCCACCTGACTAGTTTTTATTTTTTATTATTTGTGTGGTTCAGATGTGATGCATGCACTGTTTTAACATTTTTGTCAATCTGATGAGTGTTCACAGAGAGTTTGAAACAACTTCAATTTATAAAATAACTATTTCATCGAACATTTGGTCCTTTAAAAGATGCATATCTTTTTTTCCCCCCGCCTATGAGAATATAGGTTAAGAGTGTTCAGATTCCATCCTCTTTATTAAATCCTGGAGTTAAGTCAAATTTACATTTGGTTAAAGATTATTCATTTTATTGATGCACATAATCATGTTCAAGTTCCATCTGCTGGTCTGGGAAGCTTGTTTTAAACTCGTAATGTGCCTTTTTTGACCTTTTAAGTAGAAAATAATGTGACCTCAATGTAGGGTCACAAATGAGAGTGTGTTTTTGCTTAGCTTTGAACTTCTCTTATGGATGTTTTCATTTGAGGAATTGAAATATCATGCATAAAATATCTTTTTTATTCTAAAATGCAACTTTTGTCTCTTTGGGAAAGTATTTGTAATTAGCTTTAGGTAGGAGTGATGTGTGTGCCTGTTTGCTCTAAACTTTTGCAAACACAAGCATTGTTGTCATTAGCATAAAATGAGACAATTTCTCGCACGTTTACGTTCTACACTAGACATAATTTATCGTAAGGGCCTTAAAAGCAAGTTGTAAACACAAGTTTATGACAAAAGTGTGCGTGCATCCATTCTATTTATTAGAAGATTACTGCATGAGACTTCCTAAATCCGTGATCCTCAGCTCCCTCAGCTCTTCTGGCCATTTTAGTTAAATCAGAATTCCCCACTAGTCCTCTTTTTAATGCATAAAATACTTGGGCGCAACTCTTTCCAAACAAAGCTTACTCGGACTGGGAATTCCTATGCCAGAGGTAAATCCGAGTTAACATGGATTTAGACTGGCATGAGTTAAAGGACTAGAGTTTGTAATCCAGGTGGCCGGGGGATTTCGCCACACACTGGCAAAAATCACTTAAAACTCCCCGAACAGGCTGAGCTGCGGTATCCGGCCTGCGCCGCATCTTCCTGAAATGATGACAGCACAGCCGGAGATGTGCTGAAGCTGAGGTCCGTGCTGCTGGTGTTTGTGCAGATGCCAAAGAGGACTTTCCGCCGTGTTATAGAGCGCCTCGTTTTGGGTTTATATAGGGATTTGACACCGTTTGAGTCCAATATGTCGGTTCGGTCGACTCAGCTTGTGTGAAGTGTCACGTATTGCAGTGTTTCCCAACCAGTGTTTTTTTTTGTCATGTGTACCCCCATAACCCCATGAACAAGACCTCCCTCATATTCACTGTTTCTGTTGTGTTTATATTAACTTTATCATATAGCATTAGTGTTTATCATTAATACTGAATATTTTCTATTAATAATTATCAGTATTATTATAAAAGTTGCTTAAATAAAAAAAAAAACCTACCGTGGTTGGCAGGCAAACTCAATAAGTGGATATAGTAAATATATTCTACTTTACAGATTACACATTATTATATTTTTGTCCTTTTAAAGGGACTGAAATAATTGTTTGTAGTTTTAAGTTATTAATAACTTATTATCATCATTTATTATTTTATTTATTTATTATTATTATTATTATTATAAGTAGCACATTATTATAGAACTGAAATAATTATTTGTAGTTAAAATTTATTAATAACTTATTATTAGCAATTTATGTGATTTTAAATTGATTAATTTAAATTGATTGACTATTATTATTATTAGCACATATGATCTACTTTAAGTGTACAACTTTACAGATGACACATTATTATATTTTTTATATTTTTTTCTTTTAAAGAAAGAAATAATGACATTAATCATAATTATTTGTAATTGTTATTATTGTAGAAATTTAAATTTTCATTCTTATAATTTCTTATTTAATTTATTTTACATTGATACTATTATTATTATTATTATTATTTATGCATAATGCATATATTGTACTTTGAGTGTAAAACTTTATAGATTACACATTATTATGTTTTTTGTCCTTATAAATAAACTGAAATTACAAATAATAATTATAATAATCATTATAATAACTATAATAATTATTATTAGTTTTTAAATTATTATTATTATTATTATTATACATTATGTTTTTGTCCTTATAAATGAACTGGAATAATAAACAATAACACATTTAGCTGTGATTTTAACCTATTAATATTAATTATTAATATCATTTTATTATTATTATTATTATTTGTTTTTTAATTATTATTATTTTTATTATTATACATTACGTTTTAGTCCTTATAAATGGTCTGAAATAATAAACAATAACACAGTTATTGCTGTGATTTTAATCTATTAATATTAATTATTAATATCATTATTATTTTTTGTTTTTAAATTATTATTATTATTATTATTAAAGTAGTGCATATATTCGACTTTAAGTGCAAAACTTTACAGATTACACAATAATATTTTTGTCCGTATAAAGGAATGGCATTAATCATAAGTAGTTGTGTTTCTGATCTATTTAATTATTTATTAATGTATATATATATATATATTTTTAATTATTATTATTATTATTATTATTATAAGTAGTGCATATATTCTGCTTTACAGATTACACATTAATTAAATTTAATATATTATTATCTATATTGATTATTATTATCTATTTTAAATCATAATTATTATTATTATTATATTATTAATAACAATAAGTACTATTATTATTATTATCAGCATTGTTATTAAGTAGTGCATATGTTCAACTTTGAGTGAATTTTGATTGAGTTACAGATTACACATTAATATTTTTTTGTCTGTATAATATTTTTTGTTTATAATATAATATTTTTGTTTCTTTTTCCCCCCCTCAAAATTAATATTATTATTAGTTTTTTAATTATTATTATTATACATTAAGTTTTAGTCCTTATAAATGAACTGAAATAATAAACAATAACACAGTTATTGCTGTGATTTTAATCTAATAATATTAATTATTAATATCATTATTTTTTGTTTTTAAATTATTATTATTATTATTTAAATCATTTTACAAGCTGTTCAATCTAGCAAGTTTCACAAAGCAAAACTGAAACTGCATACGTTTTCAAAATATAAGCATATTGGGGGAAAAAGTTTTTACATTTTTCCCTCAAATTTTGCAGAAAGCAATTTCTGCAAAGTGAATCTAAATTTCGAGTGTAATTCACCCTCACTGGCGTTGCCAGATTGTTTTGGGGTTCGATTTCATAATCAGAGCTCAACACTGTCAGCGGCCGCCAGTTTCCAAACATATGCCACGAAGGGCAACCTTTCCTTTTTTCTCTCTCCGTCTCACCCCACCCCAGCTGGAACAAGTGAGCAAACAGGAGGGACAGTGTTTGTGGAGGATGAAGAAGCCATGGTGAAGTGGAGTTGTTTAATGACAGGAACAGCTGACTCATTAGGCAAGTGCAGTGAAAGGTAATTAACCCTGGGAAAAGTACAGCTGCCATGCGAGCTGTTCATTTCAATCTTATTAGGAATCAGGAGTTTAAAGGGTCTTCTCCTTTCAAACCCTGCCTGTGATATACTTTCCCCCCCTCTCTTGCTTTCCATTTTTTTTTTCTGAACCCAAGGGCTTCGGAGCCTGGAGACCTGCCTTTTGTGCTCCAGGATTTAGCTCGAATGGTAGCCACGGCTTCAACAAATTGCCGACCACCTGGTAGTACTCATGCGTCCTCTCTATTGAGATACCTTCCCGTCCTGAAACAATGGGCCGGATCAGTGTGCGCTGATAACGGAGAACGGGCGTGGAAGTTGTCCCTGCTAACACCTGGCCATCTCATTTCGCTTTCAGATGCCCTTTTATGCTCCCCAAACCATATTAAAGGAGGCGATATCTCAGCCTTTGAATGGAAGATGGAGAGACAATGCAATTGTTAGCATAAATAAATAAAGGCTATTTGCATTGCTCAGTAACTTTTCCAATATATATTTGTGTCCTAAAAGGATTTGGACTAACTAAAACTAACTAAAAGTTCAAATGGGATTTTAAAGGAGCTTCAGTGGAAAGGGAGACCTTCACATCTAACTTTAGTTATTTATTTACTTACTTACTTTTTAACATTATTAAGCTTTTATCTTTTGTGACATTACTAACAAGTAACAGTGTGGAGCTTTTTTTTGTTTTAAAAAAGTCTGTAAATAATTTTTTTCTTTTATTAAAATATGTTTTTATTAAATTATTAATAATGTTTATGATTTCTTTTAATATGGATTGACAATTATAAAATATGTATGTATTTACCAAAAAAATTATATCTATATATATATATATATATATATATATATATAGTAATTCAAATTATATATTTTTATTTAAAAATGTTAATTATAGACAGTTTAATTTTAATAATTTTATATATTTAATTTAATTATGTGATTAGTTTTCTTTTTATTTAAATTTCTTATTTTATTTCCAAAATTAACCATTATTTTCAGTGTAGTAAATTTTAATCCCAGTGTGTAATATTATAAAAAAAAATATATATATATAAATTGTGTGATTAGGAATTTTAATAATTCTATATATTTATTAGATGATTAAATTTCTTTTTATTTAAAATTAGATTTTTTTTTCCAAAATTAACTGCTATTTTCAATGTAGGAAATTTTAATCGCAGTGTGTAACATTATAAAAAATATCGATATTTTTAATAGATTTTTAATGTATTTAATTATGTGATTAAGATTAAGTTTATGTAAAGAAAATTTTAATGCTAGTGTGTAATATTATTAAAAAAGATAGTTATATATATATTTTAATGTATTTAATTAAAAATAGATGTTTATATATATTTTTAAAATTATGTGATTAAGTAAAGATATACAATTATTTTTTCTACATTTGTGAAAAATACATTTTCATTGTAATAATTTTATATATTTCATTTAATTATGTGATTTTTTTTTATTTAAAATTTTATTTTTATTTGCAAATTTAGCCACTATTTTCAAAGTAGGAAATTTTAATCCCAGTGTGTAATATTATAAAAAATAGATATTGTTATATATTTTTTAATGTATTTAATTATGAAATTAAGATAAATTTTATGTAAAGAAAATTTTAATGCTAGTGTGTAATATTATTAAAAAAGATAGTTATATATATATTTTAATGTATTTAATTATATGATTACGATTAAGTAAAGAAAATATAAATCCCAGTGTGTAATCCTATTTAAAAATATATATATATTTTTAATTCCAGTGTGTAATACTGTAAAAAAAAATTATATTTTATGTATTTAATTATATGATTAAGATTAAGTTTGAATCCCAGTCTGTAATATTATAAAAAAATTGGTATTTTTATATATATATTTTAATTACGCGATTAAGATTAAGTAAAGAAAATATGAATCCCCAGTGCGTAATATTTTAAAATATGTGATTTATATATATTTTATGAATTTATTTATGTGATTATGATTAACTAAAATTTAGCTGCTAATTTCAAAGTAAGAAATTTGAATGTCAGTGTGTAATATTTGTCCTTTTTTTGTGTTATAACAAGTCATAATCTAAACTTGTAAACAGTTGCGTTTAGTCGTCGTGAGTGTTTTATCTATTTCCGTGCTCCTCTAAATGTCTGTAAAGTTTTCGTGCATGCATTTATTTAATTTGGTCACTTTAACAGAACAGTTTGCACAAGCTTTAACTCTCCTTGAATCTCGACGACGGCCTGTTTTCCGTCGCAAACAAGCGTGTTTCTTCATGATCTGCGTTTGCTGGCAGATTTCTCCTCGAATAATTTATCAGATGCGAAATGCTTTAAACAGTTGGAAACAAGTGTATCTTTGAAGTTCCTCCCACATTAGACCTAGGGACAGATGATGCACTTTAAGGTAATTATACTGAAACTAATTATGCTTGCCCTAGAAAGAAAACATAGCCTCATATTCCAGGAGCTAACAGAAGTTAAAATAGCAGCTTTTGAGTTCTCAGATTTCACAGTTTAAAGTCTCTGGCATCAACTACGCGGAGACTGATATCTCGCGTTTACACACACCCGCCCCTTCTAATCTCGAGCGCCTCTTTTCTTCCCATCTCTCCGGCTTTGTTTTTATGCAGAAGGCCTACGGAGTCAGCTTTTTTATCACGTTTAGACTCGACCGGTGCACGTTTAATTCGTTTTCGCTAATAAAACCTAATGGATTGCGCCGGACCCCACCCAGTTTGTTTGTTTGACGCCTCCGCTCGCTTTTTCTTTCAAAGAGCGTGTAAACAAAACCCCCGTCCGCCCTTTCGGATTCGCATTCAGTCACAATTATTTTCGTCCTTTCTTCTTCGTTTCCCCCTCTTTTGGGTTACAGTAAGAGATTCGGCACAGGGGAAAAATGAAAGTAAAACGCCACTATCTCTGGCTTTGCGCTTTATTACGCGGCAACAGAAAAACACTTAGCATGTAAAATGAATGTGGAAATTATTCCTGGGGTAAACTATAAACACACAAGTTACCCCTCCCGCCCCCCACCACCATCCTCCTAGATCAGAGTGTAATTGCCAGTAATCAGGTCTGTTTGCAGCTGATAAAACCTCTCTGAATGCGTGGAACCCTCTTTGTATGATGACTCAATTACGCCCGAAGTGGCTCATCAAACCTGGACCATCAGCAGCTTTAATAAATAAGGAGGCACAAACTTGCTGCAGGCGCATTGTGATTCCATTCATTCCATAATTAAATCCATTCCTGGCTTAACCCTTTTCCAGCCAGACGCTGCAGACGAACAAAAAGCGCGGGGGAGAGAGAGATAGAACGAGAGCGGGTGACCTTGCGATGAGACCCTGTGTCTTCATAACTCTCTGTGCGCGATACGAGCGCAGACAGGTGATATGGAGAGAGAGGGAGAGAGAGAGAGAGGAGAAGAAAACGGGGAAAGGTGATTGGAAGGAGAGAGAGAGGGAGAGAGAGAGAAGGAGGGAGGGAGGTGTCTGGGTGGAGATAGAGCTGAAGGTCTTTATTTATTCATTGTTTAGTGCCACATAGTGCTTATTCCGTAATTACACTGAAAGTACAATCTAATCATAACAGTCATTCAGGAAGGACAAGGGCACTGAGTGTGCTTCGAATGTTTGCTACGCTTATTTCTTTCTGATTTTTTAGCCTCTGTCGTTTCACAAAGTCTGGATGCAAAAACAGATCTTAAAGCAAGGGAAAAAAGACTTTTAATACGAAAAAAAGCATGCATGTAAAGTTGTAAAGGATGTAAAGGCATATTCTGGATTACATGCTTTTTTTTTTTTTTTTTTTAAAAAAAGCAATTTGAAAAACAAACATCTTTTTTACTTGCAATAAACATTAAAAAGTTCAACTTATTTTAGCTGCTTGCCAGGTCAACATTTCTCATTTTCATTTAGCTTAACCTGATACCAAAATAACTAAAAATGAAATAAATATTAATAAACACTATACAGACATGCTAAGAAAAGGTAACACTTTACGTGTCAATTGTTACCATTAGTTAATGCATTAACTAATGTGAACAAACAATGAACAATACATTCATTATAGTACTTATTAATCTTTGTTAATGTTAATGTTAATGTTAGTTAACAGTGGTAATAACTAATGTTAAACAACTTTTGAAAAATGCATTAATAAATGTTGAAATTAACATTAACTAAGATTAATAACTGCTGTAGAAGTATTGTTTATTCTCAGTTCATGTTAACTAATGTTAACTAAATAACCTTATTGTAAAGTATGACCAGTTTAACTTGATACTAAAATAAGTAAAAATGAAATAAATATTAATAAACACTATATAGACACAAAAAACACTTACAATAAGGTTCATTAGTTAACATTAGCTAACTACATTAGTTAACACAAACTAAGAGTGAGCAATGCATTTATTTACAGTATTTATTAACCTTTGTTAATGTTAGTTCATGTTATTTCATAGTGCAATAATTTATGTTAACAAACAACTTTTGATTTTAATAATACATTATCAAATGTTGAAATGAATATTAACTGAGAATAATAAATGCTGTAGAAGCATTGTTCATTCTTAGTTTGTTAACTAATGTAGCTAACTAATGTTAACTAATGAACATTATTGTAAAGTGTTTAACTTGATACTAAAATAAGTAAAAATAAAATAAATATTTATAAATGCTATACAGACATACTAAAAAATCATAACACTTTACAATAAGGTGTCATTTGTTAACATTAGTTACTGTAGTAACTAATATAAACAAAAATTAACAATACATTTATTACAGTATTTATTCATCTTTGTTAATGTTAGTTAATGTTAGTTCACAGTGCATAATGTTAACAACTTTTGATTTTAAAAATTCATTACTAAATCTTGAAATTAATATTAAGATTAATAAATGCTGTGGAAGTATTGTTCATTCTTACTTCATGTTAACTAAAGTAGTTAACTAAAGTTAACTAATGAACCTTTTGTAAAGCGTTGCCAGTTTAACTTGATACTAAAATAAGTAAAAATGTAATAAACAATAATAAACGCTATACAGACATACTAAAAATGGTAACACTTCATAATGTGTCATTTGTTAACATTAGTTAATGTATTAACTAACATAAACAAAAAAATGAATACATTTATTACACTATTTAATAGTCTTTGTTAATGTTAGTTAATAAAAATGCAGTTGTTAGTTCATGTTAGTACACAGTGCATTAACTAATGTTAACAAACACGCATTTTAATTTTAATAATGCATTAGTAAATGCTGAAATAACATTACCTAAGATTAATAAATGATTGTTCATCAACTAAATTGTGAAGTGTTACCAAAAATTAATGAAAATGACAAAAACACCTGAACTATTATTAAAACTTTAACTTTAAATGAGAAAATGTAAAATATAAACACTAAAAACGAATTCAAATATTAGTAAATATATTACTGTTATAAATTAATATAAAATATTTTATATATTTGTTTTTTTGTTTTATTTTTAACCATCAGTTTCTAACATTTAAACAGAATTAGTTTTCACTGCTATTATTTGCAATAATTCGCATCCTTTTTTTCTACATTCTCAAGTCTAACATAAAAACAATAATGTTTGCAAAATCAAAAAAATCCATCTATGACACTGGTTACTAATAACCTAAAATGAATTAAAATAGCTAAAATCAATTAAATTCTTGGTCAAATAGAAGTTAAAACTCAACTTTGCCTGCTTCCCCAATAGACCGTCAATGCATGATTTGTTTGTTTGTCCTCAAAATCATGTTCTAATCAACAGGATACTACAAGTGTTGTCTCTAAACTTGTAATTTAACCCATTTCTGCACGTCGTTATAAAGATAAAGATGATTTGAGGTTTGATTACTAGTCGTCCCTTGAGCGGTTAAATCAGATGAGCGATTGTGATGCTGATAACAAACGAAATTACCATATGCATTGTGCACTTGTCTGTTTGTTTGTCTTATTTTGGGTGATGCTAGCATTCATGTGTTAAAGACTAGAAATGCTGCGTCTTAATCATAGCGTGTGTGCGTTTCTGTTTTGACCACAAAATGTCATTCATTTTTCGCTACTAAGAAATCATGTTAACACTAATCTCCTTTGTATGTGTGTTTTTAAGGGTCGCCGTGTCGTTTATTTGCAACGCATCCCACCCATTGACGCTTAGAGGCTGTAAAGTGCAACTCTCTCGCTCGGCTCAGACGGGGCTTTGAGAAAAAGAGCAGATGGGTTAGGGCAAAGTGCACCGGCCGCGTACACACGCGCAGACGCGCGCGCACGCCGAATCAGGAAGCGCTATCTCCTTGGAGACCGCGAGGCCATGCACATTAGCGGCCCGGCCCTCAGAGGGACGCTGGCTTCGTGCAGAAGGGGCCGAGAGAAACCCCCTTATAATGATTCAGCAGATGACGGGCCGCTCAAGGAGTGGGCCGTCTTTCTTCTTATGCTAATGAGGGGGCCCCTCCTCGTCCCGGGGCCCCGCACGGCGGTGGGGGGGAGCGAAAGATGCTGGGAGTTTTTAGCCATAATTAACACAAAGCTCTCTCTTTCTCTCTCTCAAAGCCAACAGGCATGAATGGCTCACCAATAGCGGAGCTCAGGCGTTGTGTAGCGCAGCGTTTAAATTGTCCCGATGCGCGCAATCACACAAAACTCTTCCCGGATTAACCATATTAATTACACACAAGCTATTTGATTTCTGTCAAGCAATCAATTTGCATCTTGTTAAGAAAGCCACATGAGGTCTTGTCTGTTAATTCGCTCCCAGGTTTCTCCACGCCGCCGTTTCAAACGTTCACAGTTAGTGTTTCTATCCGAACAACTCCTAAATGTAGCCGTCCAAGCGGAAGCGAATTAAATAATGAACTGGGTGTCTTGAAACGCCATGCACTGTAACCTAAAAATATCAAGAGCAACCTGACTGTATTAAGTTTTTGTGTGTCTAAAGTATGTTTTAATGTTTTAGTGTGTTATTATTTAATATAAAGCAACCTGAGTGCATTGAGTTGTAGTCATTTTTTTTTACAGATAAAAATAGTTTTTAGACTAAAAACTGCTCATTTAAATGTTTTACAGTGTGTTATTAATCATATTATTTAATATAACTAAAGCAACCTAAATGCATTAAGTTATAGTGATTTTTTTTTTTTACAGATTTTAGACTAAAACTGCACTTTTCATGTTTTACACTGTTATTAATCTTTTATATATATATATATATATATATATATATATAAAACAACCTGAGTGCATAAGTTATAGTATTTTTTTTTTACAGATAGAAATCCATTTTTAGAATAAAAACTGCAATTTTTCGTGTTATTAGTCATGTTATTTATGCAATATAACTAAAGCAACCTGAGTGCATTAAGTTACAGTGATTTTTAACAGATAGAAATTTATTTTGACACTAAAAACTGCAGATTTTAAAGTTTTACAGTGTTATTAATCATATTATTTAATATAACTAAAGCAACCTGAGTGCATTAAGTTATAGTATTTTTTACAGATAGAAATATGTTTTTAGACCAAAAACTGCACTTTTCATGTTTTACAGTGTTATATATCATATTATTTATTTAATATAACTAAAGCATCATGAGTCCATTAAGTTATAGTCATTTTTTAGACAAAAATCTGTTTTAGTCTAAAAACTGCACATTTTCGAATTTTATAGTGTGTTATAAATCATATTATTTAATATGACTAATGCAACTTGAGTGAATTAAGATACAGTATTTTTTTTTACAGATATAAATCTATTTTTAGACTAAAAACTGCACATTTTCATGTTCTGTTATTAATCATATTATTTATTTATTATATCTAAATCAACCTGAGTGCATTGAGTTATAGTCATTTTTACAAATATAAAACTATTTTTAGAACAAATGCACATTTTCATTTTTTACAGTGTTATTAATCAGATCATTTAATAGACTAATGCAACCTGTGTGCATTGTTACAGTGATTTTTAACAAGTAGAACTAGCTTTTTAGAGTTAAAATGAATGTTTTTACAGCATGTAATTAATCATATTATTTAAGATCACTAAAGCAACCTGAATGCATTGAGTTACAGTGATTTTTAACTTTTACAAGTAAAAACTGCACATTTCAATAGTTTACAGTGTATCATTAATCTTTTCATGAAAGCAACCTGAATGCATTGAATTACAGTGATTTTTAGAGTACAAACTGCACATTTAAATGCTTTACAGTGTCATTAATTACAGAATTGAACATGGCTCTTAATCATATTTTTTATTTTAAGTAAAGCAACATGAATGCATTGAGTTACAGTGATACAAATTGCTTTTTAGAGTAATAACTGCATGTTTTAATGTTTTACAGTATGCATTAATCAGAATTGCCCATAACCTCTGTTTTTTTGTGAGCATGTTTTGACTTAAGGACACATTTGTGATGTAAAAAATGATTTCACACTAGCGATTCAAAAATACTCTGTAAACACCTTGAGCGTAATTCAACTTGTTACTGACATCTTTTGTCGTTTCTTGCCCTCAGAGCATGAATGTCACACTCGCATCTTAGAACAGCTGAAGAAACGAGTGTGCAGTAACCGGAGCGGCCCGTGGGGACCTCGCAGAACATCTTATTCATTAAAGGCCAAACAAACAAAGGTAAAATTAGCCATTGTTTCTGTTTGATGCAGTCAGAGTATCTTAGATGTGCATGTTTTTCATATGCAGCATAATCATTTATGAAAGCATAAAAGTATTGCACCAGAGTTAAACAGGTTGGATGCAACATCTGTTGATTTAAAACTGGCAGTTTTTGAATGCATAAAATGTTAGTTTTTATTAAGTCACTTTTGCAACATTTTCTATGTGAGCTTTTGACAATAACAATGAAAATGCACTTGCATTTGCATTCTAAGTGCATAACTATTAACATGTGACCACAAAACCAGTCTTAGGTAGCATGGGTATATTTGTAGCAATTGCCAAAAATACATTGTATGCATTTTTATGCAAAAAATCATTATGATATTAAGTAATGTTCCATGAAAATATTTTGTACATTTTCTACCATAAATATATCAAAGCTTAATTTTTGATCAGCAATATGCATTGCTAAAAACTTCATTTGGACAGATTTAAGGGTGATTTTCTCAGTATTTAGTTATTTTTTGCACCCTCAGATTCTAGATTTTCAAATAGTTGTATTTCTGCCAAATATTGTCCCATCCTAACAAACCATACATCAAAAGCTTATTTATTCAGCTTTCAGATGATAAATCTCAATTTCCAAAAATGGACCCTTATGACTAGTTTTGTGGACCTGGGTCACATATTTTTTATTTTTTTTGCAAAAAATCTGTGTAAATTATTTTTGTGATGCATAATAATTTAAAAATGATTGCACATGTGCAACAAGGCAAAAATGTTTTGTTTAAAAGCCTAAATGTGCACTAAACCAAATTTTATTCTGATCAAATATATCATTTAATATGAATAAACAATGTTCTAAAAGGTTTCACTTGTGGAGTAATAATTACAAAAAAAGTTGTTTCAACTTAAAATAATTTGCTACCCCACTGACTTAAAATTTTAGTTTAGTCAACTAAAATATTAACATTAAGTGACTTTCAAGTTAAGTCAGCGGGGTAACACATTTTTTGAAGTTGAAACAGCTTTTGTTTTACAGTGTAGTTTGTGATTTGGCTTAGGAAGCACTCGTGCCATCATTTCCAAAGTTGTTTCGGTTGATTTTGACTTGTTACCTGAGGTTCTCTGCGCTTGTTGACATATGGTTGGATTTTGCAAGGTGGTAACGGTGTAATTTAAAGGATTGTTAGCAGCCAGCAGTTGCCTGTTCTCCTCCTCTCATCAAAGTTTCCGCTCAGAATATGCGAAATATCAAATTACGTAAGCCTGGAAATCTACGCACCCTTTGTTGCAACAAACCCCAGCTTGCGAGGCTAATAAAAGATTTCTTTTCACTCTCGCAGCGCAACAATACCCGAAATCAGGAAACAAAACGGGGCTCCGGCGGTTTTTAATAGTTGGGGCTTTCAAGAGGCGTTCAGAAAAGCCGGTTCGGAAGCGACGGGCCACTTCTGGCGTGGCGCGGCGTTAGCGCGCGTCTATGTGTACACGAGCGAGCGAGTGTAATGAACTAATCAGGTACATTAGTTTTTACAGAATGTAATCTATAGTGTTTGGGAGTTGTTTGTCTCAATAGGGGCCCCCAGTAATCAAAAGTAATGAAGCTATTACGCGTCGGGAGCCGGGAGAGGGCCGGCGTGGCATTAAGAGTGGGCCACATAAAAGGTTTATTAAAGGAAATTAAGGTCCATCAATGCCACACCTGCTCCCCCTATTATAAATGTATGACAGGTCAGTGGCTTCAATCACAACAGCCAAGCCGAGAGAAGGGGAGATAGGAGTCATGTTTCCCATTATAAGCGAAGTAACAGCCCAGCCAGTGACTCACCGAGCTCACCAGACCCTCCGACCGCTATAGAGCGCCATCAGCCCAGAATAATTACATTTAATAGGTTTTATTTGGGATCAGCAAGGCACTGCTGGCAGAGAGAAACCGAGAGAGAGAGGGAGAGAGGGAGAGTGAGTAGGTGCAGCAGTATTAACAACTCTTTTTGTCTAAACACACACACGCACACACACACACACACTACTACTTTTGTTTGTCGCTGGTTTTTGCATTATTATATTTGCGCTCACCCCTGTCTCACCCTCTTAAAAGTGAAGGCCTGTCTGGCTGTTCTCTCTCTGTGCTGGCAGTTTGTCGCTCTACTTTCTAAGTCAATTAAATCAAGCCGAAATATGAAGCACGCCACACAATGCACGTAATGGAGCTGATCTGCCGTGTGAAATTCCCCCTTTTTTAATTTGTCGTAAAGTTCACTGACCTTTCGTTTCTCGTGCTGATGCTTCCCCGAGTTGATTGGATTGGGTTTTTACTACTGTTGTTTACTGTAATCCTGTCATTTGAAACTTCATTTTTAAGATCTCAAGTTGGGACGGCGTGCAGGTGTGCTGTTTGCCAAATGGATAAAATGCACGCAATGCGATAAACTCTTTGCGTGACGCTAATCTGGCTTACTTATTAATAGCCTAAACTGACAGGAACTTAGCCGTCACTCTGATGATGAGATTCTGTCGAGATGAGTTATTAAACAGGATTATGAATCTCTGAAATTGAAAAGTGCTATTTGTTATTAACTTTTTTTTTTTTTTTTTTGGTTTGTTTTTTCAGATGGAGTCTGACAGTGAAGAATCGCAGTGAAACATGTGATGGTGAGTGCTTTAATATAATATAATAGAATAATATTTTGAAGTTTTAAAATTTTAGTTTATCTAGTTTTAGATATTTTTAGATATATAGTTTTATATTTAAAATTTATTGAAGTAAAAAAACTGCTGTAACTAAATCAAGCTGTCTATATTAGGCTATTATTATTTTATATTTTATAAGGTTCAATAGATTGTTTTGACTTTTTACATCAAAATATCAGTTGATCTTTATCTATATTCAGCACTGAATATATATATATATATATATATATATATATTCAGTGCTGAATTATAATTATATTCATTTATTTTAGTATAATTCTATAATATTTATATCAAATCATATATATAACATCTACTGTTATATCTTAAATCTATTTATATATAGTTTTATATCTAAAATCTAGTCAATTAAAAATATTATTTATTATGACTATTTATTATGTCTATATTAGGCAAACACAATTCAATGAATTAATTTTTAAGATTTAAATCAAGTATTTTGTTTTGACTTTTTACATATTACTAATTATTATATATAAATTATATATATATATATATAATTTATATATATGTTAAGTATACTTAATAGCTTAAAATAATGTTAAATAAAACTCAATATACTCAAAATAACTGAATAAAATATATATTTACTTTATATCATTATTAAGGTCAATTGATAATTATGTATACAGTATATATATATATATATATATATATATATATAACAAATTAATTATATCATTTTATATATGTACTCAATATACTCAGAATAACTGAATATAATATATATTTACTTATATAATTTTTAAGATATATATACACACACACACTCTCAAAATAACAATAAATATATATAAAAAATAATTATGTATTTTTTTATGTACTCAATATACTCAAAATAACTGAATATAATATATATTTACTTTATATAATTTTTAAGATATATATACATACATACACACACACTCTCAAAATAACTGAAAAAAAAAACAAATTAATTATATAATTTTATATATGTACTCGGTATACTGAAAAAAAATCTAAATATAATATATATATATTTACTGTATAAAATAACACTTAGTATACTCAAAATAGTATTAAATAATACTCAATATACTCAAAATAACTGATATTATATTATTTATAATATAGAAATTAACGTTAACTACTGATCTGTTTAGCATTATATAAAGTTTGATGTCATAATAAGTGTTTCATATCATTGTAAAGTTGTATAAGCCATTACCTCTGCAACATAATATTTATTTTAAGCACTTGTTATGAAACATAATCTCATAACACTCTTTAGAGCGCATTATTGCTTTGTATAAATATGCAGGGATGCATTATATGTGCCCCGTGCAAAGTTCACATAAACAAGGTGAACGCATTTCCCATAATGCCTCAGCGACGGCCTTCTGACAGGCTGGTTTCCTCACGCGTGCACACGCCCCCTTTTTCCTACGCACATTTGATCTGAAGTGTTAGTTTAACGGTCTCACATCAGATCTGTCAATTTTAATATTAATCCTCTTTAGCTGGAGAGAGGTGCGGTTGCCGCGGCGATGCATTATGCAGAGACAGTGACTTCATTATGTGGCAATATTCTTTCAAACGAGTTAAGGAGGGCGTCGTGAATGGAAAGAGCGACTAAAGCATGACAGGGGACATCATTATTCAAGTGTTTAGAGCCGCGTACTGTACCTCTCATGAGCGCCTGGCCCTTTAATGTGCCGGTAAAAATTCATGATGGTGTTTTATTGAGTCTTCACCATGGGATTGAGGTGAAGCTGTGAATGAGATATTCTCTCCCACTGACACACATTCCTTCTCTCTCTCTGTCTGTCTGTACATCTCGTGAGACTAGGTTCACAGCGAGGCTTTGAATATATCATGTTGTCAGAGCTGTGATTGTTAAACGCTGTTTAGTAAAGTGAACCAGCTTTTTCCTCATGCAAATCCAGATACGTGTATTGTCTTACACTGTAATTGGTTGCTAATTTCGCCCCGAGAGGAAGTGCTGTGCATCCTAAACAAGCTTTATGAAGTGTGTAACAATTCATTCCTGTCAGAGAGTTTTCATTTTACCTTTCCTTTCATTTAGTCCTCAAAACTGTAAAAGGACATGGTGATGGTAGGAAAGATTATATGTCAGTGCTTTTGTGTTCGCTTGCAAAACGTTTGCTTCTGCTTGCAAATACATTGCCTTTCCCTGAGGAACTTTGCATTCACTTGCAAAACTTTTGGGGAAACTTTTTTAGGTTGAACACACCACTTTTGCGAGAGAATGCAAATGTTTTGCAAGAGAATGCATTGTTTTTGGGGGGAATGCAGAAGTTTTTTCGAGAGAGAATATAATAATTTTGCAGGTGAGCACAAATATATTTTCAATACTTTTAAGAGAGAACACAAATGCTTAGCAAAAGAAAGCAAAGCTTCTTGGGGAAATGCAAAAATTTGGTGAATGTTGGTGAATCTGAATGTTTGTGAAAGAATGCAAAGTTTCTTGGGGAACGCAAAAATTTGACAAATTAGAAAAATGTTTCGCGAGAGAACAGAAATATTTTGCAAAAGATTGCAAATATTTTATGAGAGAATGCAAACGTTTTGCAGAAGATCGCAATGTTTTAAGAGAGAATGCAAAGTTTCTTGGGAGCTTGCAAATGTTTTGCAAAAGATTGCAAAAGTTTTACGAGATAATGCAAAGATTCTTGGGGGAATGCAGACATTTTCATGAAAAAATGCAAATGTTTTACAAAAGAATGCAACATTTTTCAGGCTAATGCAGAAATTTTCATGAGAAAATGCAAATGTTTCGTGGGAGCTTGCAAATGTTTGCAAAAGATTGCAAAAGTTTTACGAGATAATGCAAAGTTTCTTGGGGGAATGCAGACATTTTCATGAAAAAATGCAAATGTTTCATGACAGAAATGCACACGTTTTGCAAGAGAAAAGTTTCTCAAGGAACACAAAAAATTGCCTAGAAAATGCAAATGTTTCGTGAGAGCGCGCAAATGTTTTGCGGAAGATTGCAAATGCTTTACGAAAGAATGCAACATTTCTCGGGCTAACGCAGAAATTTTCATGAGAAAACGCAAATGTTTCATGAGAGAATGCAAATATTTTGTGAGAGAATACAAAGTTTCTCAAGGAACGCAAAAAAAAACAGGAAATATTTAGTGAATATTTAAAAATGCAGAAATATTTAGTGAGAGCACGCAAATGTTTTGCAAAAGATTGCAAATGTATTCTGAGATGCAAAGTTTCTCAGGGGAATGTAGTAATTTTCATGAGAAAACAAATGTTTCAAGAGAGAATGCAAATGTTTTGCGAGAGAACAAAAAAAGTTTCTCAAGGAATGCAAAAAACTGGCTAGAAAATGCAAATATTTAGTGAGAACACGCAAATGTTTTGCGAAATATCGCAAATGTTTTACGAGAGAATCCAAATGTTTTGCAAAAGACCACAAATGTTTCACGAGAGAATCCAAATGTTTTGCAAAAGATTGAAAATGTTTTAGGAGAGAATCCAAATGTTTTGCAAAAGATTGCAAATGTTTTTTGAGATGCAAAGTTTCTTGGGGGAACGCAGTCATTTTCATGAGAAAACGCAAAGGTTCCATGAGAGAATGCAAATGTTTTGTGATAGAATACAAAGTTTCTTGGAAAACGCAAAATTTGGCTAGAAAATGCAAATGTTTTGTGAGAAATTGCAAATGTTTTATTATAGAATGCACAATTTCTTGAGGAACGCAACAAATTTCATGAAAATGCAAATGTTTCATGAGAAAATCCAAATGTTTTGCAAGTTTATTGGGGAACGCACAAATATGGGTAGAAAACACGTTTCGTGAGAATGCAAATTTTCTTGGGGGAATGCAAACATTTTTGTGAGAAATCGCAAATATTTTGTGAGAACAAATGTTTTGCAAGAGAATGTAAAGTTTGTTGGGGACGCAAATGTTTTGTGAAAGATCACAAATGGTTTACGAGAGAACTTAAAGTTTCTTAGGGAATGCAAAGCTTTGGCTAAAAAACTAAATTTTCATGAGAAAATGGAACATTTGTGCAAAATGTTTTACAAGAGAATGCAAAGTTTCTTGGGGAAATGCAAAAATTTGGCTAAAAAACGCAAATCATTTATTAAAGATCACAAATGTTTTCCAAGAGAACGCAAATGTTTTATAAGAGACCGCAAAGTTTCTTAGGGAATGCCAAAATTTAACAAAAAAAATTTTCACGAAAGAATGAAAATGTTTTCTGAAAGAACACAAATGTGTTACAACAGAATGCAAAGTTTCTTGGGGTAACGTTTTACGTAAAAGAGCAAAACGTTTTTGCAAAAGATCACAAATGTTTTACAAGAGAACGCAAATGTTATTCGAGAAAACAAAACATTTCTAAGGGAATGCAAAAATTGGCTAGAAAACAAATGTTTTGTGAGAGAACAGAAATATTTTGCGCAAAATCGCAAATGTTTTACAAAGTTTTTTTTGGAGGGATGTAAAAATTTTCGTGAGGAAATGCAAATATTTTATGAAAGAACAAATATTTTGTGAGAGAATGTAAAGTTTCCTGGGGAACACCAAAATTTGGCTAGAAAACGCTAATAAATGTTTTGAAAGATCACAAATGTTTTACAAGAGAATGCAAATGTTATACGAGAGAACGCATATTGTTTGATGAGAGAACACAAAGTTTCTTAGGGAATGCAAAAATTTGTCTAAAAACACACATTTTTCATGAGAGAATGTTAATATTCTCCAAAAAATTGCAAATGTTTTATGACAGAATGTTGTCAAAAGATTTTTGGGGAGGGAAGGGGGCACAAAAATTTGAATGAGAAAACGAAAATGTTTAATGAGAGAACACGTTTTAAAAGAGAGTGCAAAGTTTCTCGGCAAAACGCAATAGTTGTGTGAGAGAATTCAAATGATTTGCGAGAGAACGCAAAAGAATTGCGAGCAAACGCAAATTCACTGAAATATAAAATAATCCATTACGGGCCATACACTGTAAAAAGATTTTGCCAGTTTCAACTTAAAAACTTAAGTTTAGCAGCTGCCTTAAAATTTTAAGTTAAATCAACTTAAAAGTACAAGTCATTTAAACTTATTTTATTGTAGTGAGTTAAAATTACTTGTACTTTTAAGTTGATTTAACAAATTTTTTTTAAGGCAGCTGCTGAACTTAACTTTTTAAGTTGAAACTGGAAAAAAAATTACAGTGAAAAAATGTAGCGTAAAAAGTGCATCATGTTGGAACATTTAAATGACCTGATTGTATTCAAGTAAAAAATATATCAATTATATATTGAAAATTATAGAAAATAAATAAATGCATACATACATAAACGTTGTATATGCATGTTATTTTATTATAAAATTGTATTTTTATTAGACTAAAATCAGTCAATCAATCAATACTTTGTTTTGCACCAACAAAAGTCTTAAAATTTCTGCACATTTTTATTTCTTTTAGTCTTTGTATAGTCTTATAATGAAGACGAAACTAGTTGGTATTGACTGTTGACTGTTTTTTAACAGTCAGGCCTTCTTCCTGAGACATTACCCAGAATGCTTGACCTTAAAGGAGCAATTCACTCAAAAGTGAATATTTTGCCATTATTTACTTGCCTTTGTTAATCCAAACCTGCATGACTACATGTATCTCCCATCTGTGTGATTTACTGAGTTTGTTTGTTGTTTACCCATCAGCATCACTACTCGAAATCTCAAAATCGGGTCAGCTGATACTGGACAAGCCCACATCCTCTCTCACATGTGGTTTAAAAACTACCCGAAGCCTTATTTGCATCTGTGTTTTGTATGGATTTGCATCTTTTTTGCTAATATCCATAGCTATACTTTCAAAGCACAAGAAGGAGGTTTATGATGTATGTCTGATGTTTTGTATGCGACGCGAGCCGCATCCTCAACATCACCGAGTCAGCAGGAGCCTTCGTCATTGTGTCCGTCTGAGTGTGACATTAAAGCGAGAGGTGTGTGAAGGATCACAGGCAGGTGCTGGAGGGGCCGGTCGCGCTGGTGGAAATGTAAACATGTGTGTTTACTCTTTCTCTCTCTTTTTCTGTTTGCAGTTCTGCCTGACTGCATCGCTGAGGCGCCCAGGTAAGCCAGAGTTCACTACCTGCTTCCGAGTGTCAGTTTATGGCTTTTCTGACGGCTTGTACAGCATACGTGCAGTTGTCAAAAGCCGCATGTTAGACTTTAGTATTTGGACACTTAAGTCACACTTAAAAATAAATGAATTGGATTGGATGTGAACTATTAAAGTCACGTTTGCACGCAAATCAAGAGTTTTTGTTTCGCTCAATGTCTTTTAATCTGGTTTTTAGTGGCTGAATTAAGTCAGTTATATATAAATGTGACCCTGGACCACAAAACCAGTATTAAGTATATATATATATATATATTTATATGTATATGTGTTTTTTTTTTTTGTTTTTTTTGCTTTTATGCCAAAAATCATTAGGATATTTTAAGTAACGATCATGATTCACATGATCCTTCAGAAATCATTCTAATATGCTGATTTGCTATTATATATGCTAATATGCAATTGCGCTGCGTATTATTTTTGTGGAAACATGATGCATTTTTATTTTCAGAACAGCACATATTTGAAATTTTGTAACATTATAAAAGTTGTCACTTTTGATCAATTTAATGCATAAAAATACTTTGGAAAATCATACTTATACCAGTAGTTTTTAACTGTATTTTTATATAATATAATATAATATAATATATATTTTTTATTATATTTTTTTCTTTTTATTTAATATTTTATATCTATTTTTCATACATTAAATGTGTGACCTGAGTGTTCAAATACTATAGTTTTGTTGAGTTTGCATGCTTCTTTTTATGAAACCGCATTAAATTGTCTTTATTTTAATGCAGTGCAAGTTGTTTTCGTGCATTTCTTTGTGCATTTTGTGTCAAACGCCACACTAACCTTTTTCATGATATCGGCCTACAGCAAACGTTTGATTCTCTGTATCATTGCTTATTATGCAGCGTGATAGCTGATAATAGCAACAGATTTCTCATTGAAAATAATGAGCCAGTTCATGCTTGAGTGTTTTGGACTCTGCGTTCACACATAAGTTCACACATGAGGATCTGCGATGCTGATTTTCTTAGTCACATCTTGCAGGGAATTTCAGATGCTGCCCTGATGAGTTTTGTAACAAACTCGCTGCCCCAAAGAGCACGAAATGCGTTTTTCCACCCATTTTACTTCCTCAACATATTTTTTTGTGCGAAACAGGATGTTCAGTGAGACAAAATGCAGGCCGAGGCTTGATTTGTTCCATCGGGAATTGATTGGATGGTGAAAAGTGGTGTTTAATAAGTGGTTGGGGGGGTGGGATTGAAAAATAAGAAGGGCGAAATGGAAAGTCGGTTCAGAGGTGGAATTATTAGTGATTATATTTTTGCCCAAACTAATCATTTACGGTAAGACCAGAAATGTAAATTAAGAAACACCAATATGTTTAAAAAAAAAAAAATACAGTAAAAACAGTAATAATATTATTACAGTTTTAAAGAACTGTTTTGTATTTGGATATATTTGGATATAAAGTGTAATTTCTTCCTGTGATACCAAGCTGAATTTTCAGCATCATTATAGTCTTCAGTGTCACATGATCCTTCAGAAATCATTCTGATATGCTGTTTTGCGGCTCAATAAACATTTTTTTAATCATTATTAATGTTGAAATCAGTTGTGCTGCTTCATATTTTTGTGGAAACCATGATACATTTTTCGGAATTTTCATAAAGTTCAAATGATAAGCTCTTACTTAAAACAGAATGTTGTAACATTATTTGCAACATTGTAACAAAGTTTTTAGCATCACTTTCAATACATTTTATGAATGCTTGCATTTGTAAGTCTTTTACTGAGTTCCAAAAAAAAAAAAAACACAAAACACTGATCTGAAAAACATCAGCAGGACATTTTTAACTCTCTAAAGATCCTTGAGTGCTGAAAGAAACATCGAACAACCGTTTTAGACTTCCAAGTATCTAAAACGCAAGTTTTTTTCCTTTTGTGGAAACCATGATACATTTTTCGGAACTTTCAGAAATTTTTGAAATTCTTTCAGAAAGTTGAAAAGAACAGCACTTACTTGAAATAGAATGTTGTAACATTATTTGTAACATTGTAACAAAGCTCACTTTTAATCAGTTTAATGCATAAAAATACATTTGTAAGTCTTTTAAGAAGTTCCACAATGAACCAAAACACTGATCTGAAGAACATCAGGACATTTTTTACTCTCTAAAGAACCTTAAGTGCTGAAAGAACCATCAAACAACCGTTTGAGACTTCCAATAGCTAAATAGAGCTTTTTCCTTTTGTGGAAACCATGATACATTTTTCGGAACTTTCGAATTTTTCGGAATTCTTTCAGAAAGTTGAAAAGAACAGCAGTTACTTGAAATAGAATGTTGTAACATTATTTGTAACACTGTAACAAAGCTCACTTTCAATCAGTTTAATGCATGAAAATACATTTGTAAGTCTTTCCACAATGAACCAAAACATTGATCTGAAGAACACAGCTCTTACTTCAAATAGAATGTTGTAACATTATTTGCAACATTGTAACAAAGTTTTTAGCATTACTTTCAATACATTTTATGAATGCTTGCATTTGTAAGTCTTTTACTGAGTTCCAAAAAGAACCAAAACAATGATCTGAAAAACATCAGCAGGACATTTTTTGCTCTCTAAAGATCCTTGAGTGCTGAAAGAACCTTCGAACAACCGTTTTAGACTTCTAAACAGAGCTTTTTCCTTTTGTGGAAACCATGATACATGGTTTCCACAAAAGGATTAAAGCATTAAAGCTCAGTCAATTTAATGCATAAAAATACATTTGTAAGTCTTTCTATAACTACCAAAACACTGATCTGAAGAACATCAGGACATCATTTTTTACTCTCTAAAGAACCTTAAGTGCTGAAAGAACCATCGAACAACCGTTTTAGCCTTCCAAGCGTCTAAACAGAGCTTTTTTCCTTTTGTGGAAACCATGATACATTTTTCAGAACTTTCAGAATTTTTCAGAGTTCCTTCAGAAAGTTCAAAAGAACAGCATTTACTTGAAATAGAATGTTGTAACAAAGCTCAGTCAATTTCCACGACAAAGCAAAACTTTGATCACGTTGATGAAACATGATTTTTTACTCTCTAAAGAAGCTTGAGTGCCGAACGAACCACTGAACGACCGTTTTAGCCTTCCGAGTGTCTAAACAGAGCTTTGACCTCCAGCACCTCACGGGTCAGATTCATTATATCTTTGCACCTCAAGCGCTCACACACTCGGTTGATTTGTGACACGACGCGTCCATTAATTGACCCTCGCATTCCGCTTTCAGCTCGCATCTCGGAGCGGCTAAAAAGCGGGCGTCGGCGGAAGGGGCCCGCGGGGCGCCAGTCAACAAGAGGAAATCGCTCCTGATGAAGCCCCGCCACTACAGTCCCAGTCCCTGCCCCAGCGAGGGGGACGGCGAAGAAGACCTGGCAAGCGCTCAGGACAAAGACGCGCCCAGGAACACTGACACTCCAGCAGGTAGACAGATGTCCTGTTGTTTTGTCTGTTTTGATGAACAATTGACGCTGAATTTTAAACTACCATCTGTTGCATTCATATATTTGTTTCCCTCCTCCTCCTCCTCCTTTTCCTCCTCCTTCGTCTCCTCTCCCTCCTCCCTCCCCTTCCCGCATCCGTCTATTCGTCCATCCCGGGGAAGTTCACGACAGGCCGTTTTTTCCAGCGCATCCGGTGTCCAGATTAAGGCGATTTCCTCCGCTCGACTTCTTTGAAACCCGGATTAAAAACTCACGGCGGCGTTAAAGTAGCTGCCGCCGCCGGCTTGATTATGCAGCTTGGAAAAGTGCTTTTTTATAAGCAAGTGTGGTTGCTTGCATAATTATGCAAATAGGGTAACTGAGAATAGAATGCACCAAATTATATTGTGCCTCGTTGACAAAAGAGAGTGATCATACACTCCAGCAACAAAACATTTTTGGCAACGAAGGCACGGAAACGTTAAAGTCGATATTACGTTTTAAAGCAGTCTCCTTTCTAGAAACAAAATGCTGCCATTTCCTAATGAATCAAATTATGAGCATGTTGGCAACAATACCCATGCTTTACATGTGTACCTCCACACCCCTATAATCTGCACTTATTTGGTATATTTTTAACGATGTAACCAAGCAACAAACGTAATTGTCCCTTTCGAAAGCTTTTGTTAGACCATCGAACGCAGCCCAAATATACATAATTAGGCATAATGTGTGCGCCTCATTATTGGACACATGTGGGTTGTTAAATGGACAACAAAATAGCTCAATAAATTGAACAGCATCATTGGAAATGGAATTTATTTGTTTCTCTGATTTCATATTACCCACAATAATCATAACCTTTTTTTACCCCCCCTCCTCCTTCTTTGAAATGTTCCGAAGTTGCAGTAGGAAAATCTCATTTGTCATATTTCCCTGCTGTCTTGCAACATGTTTGCTTTGCGTTTTGCCAAAGTGCACTACCGAAGAAGTGCTGGTGGAAAAAAAAAAAAAATTAAAAGACATAATGCGCGGGGTGTGACTGGGAGTGGATGGCGACTGGGACCGTGGCGGAATTAATGGATCTGTAGGGGGACGAGAGGGGTATGTGAATTTCGGGAGAAAAAAGGGAAAAGGAAAGGCAGGGGAGAAATTAAAGGGGTGTAAGGCTTCCATTTGGTGCTGTTGTGTGTGTGTGTGTGTGTGTGTGACTCCAGCCAAGCTTCTGGTCTCCATACACACAATGGTAATGGTTATTCTGGAGTATAAACCATTCACCTGTTCCAAAACACAAACCACTCTCTGCATCCAAGCATTTTTCGCCCTTGTTCGCTCCAGTCTTTTTTTTTTTTCTTTTTTTTTTGTGCTGTTCTGTATTTTTTTTTTGGTCAGGGCTGTATCTCCATCTGGATGGCAGAGAACTCCTAATCATCTGCTCTGTTAATTGTGTCTTAGCATAACTGGCGAACTTTTCATCTGCGCTGGACCGCTTTGGGTTTTCACACCTCAAACTGCTGACAAAAGCGACAAAATCAGGGAAATCGGACGCTTTTAAGTGCATTCGCTGTGGAATCTATTCGGTGCGGCCGTCCAGATGCTTGTTTTTTGTTCTTGAGATACGAGACAAAACGGCATTAGAGATTAAAAATATTAAAGTTTAAAATTAAATATGTTCAGTATGTACACGTTTTGGTGCAGGCTCTTCTTCTATTTTCTTACAAAAAATTGCTTTTTTCCTTCTCTGTCCACACCGTCAGATACAAACATAATAGGTGCTGTCATTTTGGATATTTATAATAAATAGAGCACTCAAAAAATCTGAAATCTGATGGTGTTGACAAAATAATCACATGTAGTTACAGCTGTTTTGTAGCCATTTTGTTTTTCTGGAGTTGCTATTATACAGAAAAATATATCATTCAGGATGAAGACTAACTTATCTGATTTTAATAATATTGTATTAATAATAAACAGTTTAACAGCTGGTCAGTAAGGTGTATTGTAAGGTGTATAAAAACACAAAAAAATCATTTTCTTGCTTAGTATTTTTGTCTTTTTTTCCAGTACAAATATTGAAAAATTCATAAAACTGATATACATTAATCTGAGAAAAAAAAAAACAACAACTATTATTTTCATTTTCTTATTTTTTAATTAAATGAATAATTTTATTCTATTCTTTTTTTGCTGTTTACTTATTAAGATATTAAAATTAAGATACTGAGTGTCATTTTCTGAAAAATGTATCAAGTTTATGCTTAAAAAATGTCAGTTTGAAATGCAAAATAAACTTAATTTTAAAGAAAACCAATTTTTATACCCCCACTGACATATTTTTTTTTTTTTAAAAGCATAAACTCACTTAATTTTGATATATTTTACAGAAAACAACACTTAATATTTTAAGATTTTTATGAATGTTTTAATATTTGTACTGAAAAATAAAGAGAAAATGAAATATTAAGTCTAATTTTCTGAAAACTTTCTCAAGTTTAGGCTTAAAAAATGTCAGTAGGGTAAGAACAATAAACTTAATTCAAAGGGAAAATGATTATTTTTCCTATCCCCACTGGCAGATTTATTTTTTAGGAATAAAGAGTAAGGAAACTATTTTAAATCAATATACATTAACTTGAAAAAAAGATATCTTGAAAAAGATATCAAGTCTCATTTTCTGAAAATTTTATCAAGTTTATTCTTAAAAAATGTCAGTAGGGTAAGAAAAATAAACTTAATTTAAAGAGAAAACGGTAATTTATCCTACTCCCACTGGCCGATTTATTTTTCTTTTTCTTAAATCATGAAGTCACTTAATTTTCATACATTTCACAGAAAACAACACTTAATATCCTAAGTCATTTCTATGAATGTTTAAATATTTGTACTGAAAAAAAGACAAAAATACAGAGTAAGGAAATTATTTTAAATCAGTATACATTAACTTGGGAAAAAAAGCTTATTAGGATATGAAAATTAAGATATTAAGTCTCATTTTCTTAAAAAAAAAATATCAGTAGGGTAAGAAAAACTAACTTAATTTAAAGGGAAAACTATTAGTTTAGGAAAACTTATTAAGATAAAAAGTTGAATTTTTGAAAAAAGTTTTTCAATCTTGATTTCTATGAATGTTTTAATATTTGTACTGAAAAAAAGACAACAATACAGAGTAAGGAAATTATTTTAAATTAGGATACATCAACTGGAAAAAAAACCCCTAAGATATTAAAATTAATATATTAAGTCTAATTTTCTGAAAATTTAATCAGGTTTATGCTTAAAAAAAATGTCAGTAGGGTAAGAAAAACAAACTTAATTTAAAAGGAAAATTACAATTTTTCCTACCCCACTGGCAGATTTATTTTGATTTTTTAAAAGCATAAATTCACTTAATTTTGATACATTTTACAGAAAAAAACACTTAATATCCTAAGTCATTTCTATGAATGTTTAAATATTTGTACTGAAAAAAAAGACAAAAAATATAGAGTAAGGAAATATTATTAGCATATGAAAATTAAGATATTAAGTCTCATTTTCTGAAAAAATGATCAAGTTTTGTTTAAAAAATGCCAGTTGGGTAAGAAAAACTTAATTTAAAAGGAAAATGATTAGTTTTCCTACCCACTGGCAGATTTATTTTTATTTTTTTAAAGCATAAACTCACTTAATTTTGATACATTTTACAGAAAACAACACTTAATATCTTAAGTCATTTTGCTTCCCGGGTAAATAGATTTTTTATTTCTGTTGAAATATTTGTACTAAAATGATTGTAAATATCAGTCATTTTTCTTAAGTTTAATATATTTTCTTAATCTATATGAGAAGTACTTAGTGGTTTGGTAAGTGAAAATGAAACCAAACTAAAAATGAAACATATCATTTGTGTAAAAAACATTCTAGTGATCCGTTCAGATTAACATCAATGTTTCATCTCAAGAATCAGCGCTGTAACGTTGGCCACGCGTACAATGGGATGCAATTCCAAAAATAAAAACGGACGAGATTAAGCAGCCTTTTCCTCAAGCAGCATGCATAAAAACTATAATTATCTGCACAAACAGAATCAAAATTTAGGTTGCGCGCTAGCATTATGCCTTCGCATTCGTACGGCGCCAAAGTAGACCTCTGCGACATTATGCCGGAGTTTGGCATGGTACGAACGCATCGGCAAGCACACTCTAACCCCTCAAAGCCTGGTTTCCATTTTTGGCAAGAGACGGGTGAGATTGTAAATGCCACTGAGCTCTCTATCCCCCATTTAGGGATGTTTTTGGGGGGATTAAAAGCAGGACTACTTTATATGCTCTTTAAGACTAGCAACTGTTTGTTAAGGCAGTATGATCCCATTAGAAGCCCCTGAAAGCGCAATGTGGCGGCAGCCAAAATGCTCTAATATCTAATCAACTCAGTGGTTGCATATGGTTCGGAGGGTGGCATAAGGCTCTCTAAGAGGATAGATGCATCTCGCGCTTACGCTGTATTTTGAACTTTAAACCCCGCTGCCCAAAGAGCTTTAACCCCGGCGGGTAAGTTTCAGGGAGATCAGCGGTGGATTGTAAATCAATCCAGCTGATAGTTTCTTTTGTTAATCATTGACTCGATTACTTAATATAATCGGGTCTGTGGCCATTCCGATGAGTCGTTTAAAGGTGATTTTAAAGGATAAAAGGTCTGAGATTTGTCAAAAAAAGGAATTATTCATCATGTAAACCCCAGTCAAATAAGCTTTATGGATTTATCAAAAGTAGTACAGTAGAACAGCGAATCATGCTTCCTTCTGATTAGCGTTTACAGCTTTATATCATTTAGTCTTATATATCCATTGTGGATTTTTTTCAATGCGTATATTGTTTTTAGCAAGCTGGTTACATAAGTTTAACAGATGGGAGATTCAATTATTTATTTATGGATATTTATACATTTTATATATGTTATTTATTTATTTTTTAAGGTCAAATTATGTATATATTTCAGTCTATCTGTCTTCTTATTGATTAAGATTTGTCATATTTTGTGCTTCCCTTTTTTACATTATTTTTATTTTCCAGTTTTTCCATTTATATCATTTTAAAATTAATTCAATACAGTTATTGATTTTATTTGTTTTTTATTTAATCAAAGAATCACATTTGAATTGGGTTTTCTTGACAAGCTTTAATTTTTTTATGCACTTGGGATATGTGTAAAACTCTCATGATGTTTTTTTAAAAAATATGTTGTAGTTATATTCTAATTTTCCCATTTCTTGTCATTTTAAATTAATTTAGTAATTTTAGTAATTTTATTTATTAAGGTTTGTCATATTTTGTGCTTCCCTTTCCCATGTTTGGCATTTTTAATTTTCCCATTTATATCATTTTAAAATTAATTTTATTTTTTTTTTTGTTTTTGTTTTTCATTTAACCAGCACTGCTTTTTCCTGCTTTATTTTATTTACCTTTTTTTCTAAAATATTTTTTACGCACTTGGGATACATGTAAAATATTGTGATGTTTATATATATATATATGTTTTATTCTTGGTTTTCTAATTTTCCACTTTTATCATTTTAAATATATTTAATTTTTTTTTTCCTTTAACCAAAAAGTCACATTTGAAATGCTTTTTCTTGCCAGGCTAATTTTTTCTCCTTTTTTCTAAAAATTTTAATTGTTTTTCCTTTAACCCAAAAAGTCACATTTGAAAATGGTTTTGTTTCCAAGCTTTATTTTTTCCCTTTTTTTTTCTAAAATATTTTTATACACTTGGGATACATGTAAAACTATCATGATGTTTTTTTTTAATATGTTCTTTTTTCGTTTTCTAATTTTCCCACTTTTATCATTTTAAATTAATTTAATAATTTGATTTATTCTTCCTTTAAAAAAAAACACACTTGAAATGCTTTTTCCTACTTCCTTTTTCTTTTTCTTCCTTAAATATTTTTATGCACTAGGGATACATGTAAAACTGCCGTCTTTTTAAATGTTTTATTTTTTTATTACATTTGTTTTTTTTACTTAATTTAATAATTTTATTCATTTTATTTGTTTTTCTTTTAACCCAAAAAAATCGCATTTTCAAATTATTTTTCTTTCCAAACTTTATTTTTTCCCCCTTTTTTCAAAAATATTTTTTAGCACTTGGGATACATGTAAAACTGTCATGATGTTTTTTTTAAACATGTTTTATTTTTTGTTTTCTAATTTTCCCACTTTTATCATTTTAACTTAATTTAATTATTTTATTAACTGTATTTGTTTTTAAATTAAGCCTGCATTTACTTACTTATTAGGGTTTATAATATTTCCCTTCATTTCCCTTAAGTTGTCATGTTTGTCACAAATTGTGATTCTGAAAGCTTTGAAAACCATCTGTTAGTATTTTCCCTCCAAACACAATCATGTAATGAGCTCTTGCTGATGATCCATCAATTTAAGCCCCATCCGTTCTTCTGTGTCTCAGATGAAGACCTCAACGGCAGTGATGTTCTGGAAGACGCTATTTATCACAACGCAAAGTCTCACCACTTGTTGTCTTGGTCAGAACAAACGAGTGAAGGTTCGCCAGACCTGGCGGCTCAGATATCCGAACACCAGAATGAGCAAGAGGAGGAGGAACACAACCAGGACTTTGAAGACAAAAACCAAGAGGAGATCAGAGCCAGTTATCACCTGTCTCCAGACAGAGAGGCAGATGAAGAAGAATGGAGCGCTCCTCCGTCCCTAACGAAGGTCAACGGGATCCATCACAGCCCCAGTCCGCCTGCGGACGACGCTCTTATGAAGAGACTCCGGATCGGACAGCAGCTGCACGAAGACGCTCTTTCTGCTTACATGAACCAAAACAGTGCAGGGAGCTTGATGGAGGAGTATGGCTCTGCGAGAGAGTTCAGCGATAGTGAGGAGGAGCTCCAGACGCCCAGGATGGAGGAGCGAGGAGGCGTTTGGGGTCCAGGTCTGGTGGCCAGACGTCTGGAGCTGGACAGGGCCCGACTGAACCTCAGTCTTCTAGAGCAGGCCATGGTGCTGCAGTCTGAACACAGACAGGTCCTCCACAGTGCCTACAAAGACATGGACCGCTTCCTCCTGGAGCAGATGAACCACGAACGGAGGCAGCAGAGGATGCTGGAGATAGACGCTCGGACCATGTACCACAGCAGCAAAGGTGAGATTCACGACAGATTCGCTTGAGCTTCGTCACATTTTAGTTTAAATTCTGTAAAAATTCTGGTTCCTCATTTACAATTCAGTTTACTTTTCTTTAAAGGAATGGATATTTGGAATAAAGAAATGCAGTTCCATTGCCAAATGATTTCAATAATAAATACTTCTAAACAGTTCAGTTATGTGTTTGAACAGACATTTAATTAGATTTTGGAGGCATAAATACATTTTAAAGTCTAATCGAATATCAATCCAGCAGTGCTAAACAAACAAAGAAAATATAGTAATGTATTTCATTCATAAACTTCATTTAAGTATTTTTTAAATACATGTTATCATATGAATAACCAATCAGTTGTTAGTTCTGTGTGTTTGATTCACTGAAAGGAACCAGCTCATAAGAGTCATTTGTTTGCCAATCGGACTATAGTGTTTGCACCGTATGCTTTTGATTCACTACAATGACTCATAAGAACCATTTAATCAGGAGTCTGTTTGTGATTCACTAAACAGAACAAGCTCATTAGAGTCATTCATTCTGGAATTAGACTATACTGGTTGCGTTGTATGTTTTTGATTCATTAACAAGATCTGACGAGTAATTCTGTAAGCAGTCAGATTTGTTGCGCTGAACATGTATCTGATTCACTGATAAACGGCTCTTTAGAGTCATTCATTCAGCGGTCGGACTTTACTAGCTGCGCTGTGTGTTTTTTTTTTTTTACTAAAAAGAACTGACTCCAGCATATAGTCTTGATTCGCTTATAAATGGTAAATGGCTCTTCAGAGTCATTAATTCAGTGGTCGGACTTTACTAAATGCGCGGTATATGTTTCAGAGTCACTGAAAAGAACTGACTCATTAGAGTCATTAATTCAGTGGTCGGACTTTACTAGTTGTGCCGTATATGTTTCTGAATTGCTCAAAAGAACCAACTCATTAAAGTCAGTCATTCAGTGGTCAGACTTAACTAGTTGCACTGTATGTCTCTGATTCACTTACAAACAGCTCTTTAGAGTCATTCATTCAGCGGTCAGACTTAACTAGATGCACAGTATCTATTTTTGATTCGCTATATGTTTATGATTCGCTTACAAATGGCTCTTTAGAGTCATTCATTCATTCAGCAGTCGGACTTAACTAGTTGCACTGTACATGTTTCTGATTCGCTTATAAACGGCTCTTTAAAACCATTCATTTAGTGGTCGGACTTAACTAGTTGGACTGTATGTTTATGATTCACTTACAAACGGCTCTTTAGAGTCATTTATTCAGAGATCGGACTTTACTAGCTGCGCTGTGTGTTTTTTTTACTAAAAGAACTGACTCAGCATATAGTCTTGATTCGCTTATAAATGGTAAATGGCTCTTCAGAGTCATTAATTCAGTGTGGACTTTACTAAATGCGCGGTATATGTTTCAGAGTCACTGAAAAGAACGACTCATTAAAGTCAGTCATTCAGTGGTCAGACTTAACTAGTTGCACTGTATGTCTCTGATTCACTTACAAACAGCTCTTTAGAGTCATTCATTCAGCGGTCAGACTTAACTAGATGCACAGTATCTATTTTTGATTCGCTATATGTTTATGATTCGCTACAAATGGCTCTTTAGAGTCATTCATTCATTCAGCAGTCGGACTTAACTAGTTGCACTGTACATGTTTCTGATTCGCTTATAAACGGCTCTTTAAAACCATTCATTTAGTGGTCGGACTTAACTAGTTGGACTGTATGTTTATGATTCACTTACAAACGGCTCTTTAGAGTCATTTATTCAGTGGTTGGACTTAACTAGTTCTGCCATATATGATTCTGATTTGCTTAAAACAACCGACTCATTTGAGTCATTCATTCAGTAGTCAGACTTAATTAGTTGCACTGTATGTTTCTGATTCGCTTACAAATGGCTCTTTAGAGTCATTTATTCAGAGATCGGACTTTACTAGATGCACGGTATGTTTCCAGTTGGCTGAAAATAAGTGACTCAGAGTCATTAATTCAGTGGTCGAACTTAACTAGTTGTGCTGTATGTTTCTGATTCGCTTACAAACGGCTCCTTAGAGTCATTGATTCAGCAGTTGGACTTTACTAGATGCGTGGTAGGCCTATGTGTTTCTGATTCGCTGAAAAGAACCAACTCATTAGAGTAATTAATTCAGTGGTCTGACTTAACTAGTTGTATACATACTGTATATATTCCGTAAAACCGTTGCGTTGTATATTTATAGCAACCGTTTGGTGCCGTAGGCTATAGTAAGTTAAGTCTTGCAGGAAACTCTGTTTGTCTGAGTGTTGTAGAGGTTTGAGCGTGATATTTCATCTACATTGGTGGTGCAGTGTTTCACTAATTCACTAAGAACTGCAAACGTGGGAAGAAATATCTGTTTTCTTGTTGCTTATTACTGTAAGTATTGTTGTTTACAGTATTAATGCTAATTTTAAATTCTTATTCACTCACTGCAAAATTAATTTCTTGACAAAAAGGTTTCATTAGTTAACTACATTAGTACTGATAACATACTGATCAGTTGAATTTTTTATTAATTAACAGTAAACTTTAATAAATACTGCAACATATGTGTTGCTCATTGATAGGTAATGTTATTTAATGCATTAACAAATGGGATCTAATTGTAAAGTGTTACCATTTCTTGTTGTATTTGTATAAAACGTCTTTACATTTATATGTGTTGGTGGAAGGTTTTATATTAGCCTATATGCAGTTTCGCAATAAGACTGGCATGTTGCAGTATCAACACATAAAAAGAAAGAGACTCTAGCCCAGAGGGATAGATAAATAAAATCCTCTTAAGTGCTAAAAACATGTTGGCAACAAAATATTTAATAGTAAATAACCAACATGTTTTATAAAAAAAAAAAAAATACAAGTACAAGAAGAAAATCTTCTGATGACATCTCTGTAACACGCTGGATTTTTATCGGTATCAGCCAGATATTTTACCATGAGCATAAATTAAGTCATAAATCCTAGTAAAGTATCTCTGATGTGAGCTTTAAGCACTTTGATTCTTGCAATGACTGCTGTTTAATGGGTAATCTCTGAAGATAATCTCTCTATGGATCAGCGCTAAGAAACCGGTGCCCTGAGTAAGACCACAGCCTTAACTAATGTCACGGATGAATACATACACACCCAACATGCTTTTACAGGACGCGCTTCAGCTTACATGGAGAGAAACGTGACAGGATGCGATTAACTATAGCTATACATTCTTGAAGAGCACTGTTTTACCGTTTGTTTGTGTGTGTGTGTGTGTGTGTAATAGATTCTCCTCGGACGGAAAAGAAAGACATCAAATGTCCGACCCCGGGCTGTGATGGGACGGGTCATGTGACAGGCCTCTACCCTCATCACCGGAGTCTATCAGGATGTCCCCACAAAGTCAGAGTGCCCCCAGAGAGTGAGTCTGTTCTCGTGTTACGCATCACTTCCTGAGGACATTAGACACATTTCCTCCCTTCACAGCAGTACAATACAAACAGAACAAATACAATTAGTGATAACAACACTGTGATCATTTTCAGCCCATAAATATTCATGCTATACTAATGATCAAGGTTTAGTCGTACAGATACTGAGGGACAAAAGATTACACGGTGATTGCTTTACTAACCAGCCTCTATTATGTTCAGTGCATTTCTGCATGGAGACGTTACATGAAGTGTATCAATTTAAATGCTTGCTATAAAAATATTGAATAATTATTTTGTTTCTGAGACAGAAAATGCAAGATTCTTTCCTTTTCATAGAACATTTTTAAATATGCATATTAGTATTAAAGGATGTATTATTTTAGCTTTAACTAATTTATTTTTAACTGTTTGACTGTTTTATTTGTAACTTTTTCTTAAATTTTAAGAGTGACAAAGTGTTACATTTGCCACTTAAGTTAAACTTTAATGATTCTTTAAAAAAGATTTTTCAGAATAAAAAAAAAGAATTTTAATACAACAATAAATGTAAAAAAAAATTGATTCAGTTAATTAATTATAATATATATACACACTGATAAATATTAACTTAATATATATAATTAATTAACTGAATCAAATATATATATATATATATATATATATATATAAATTTTACAAATATATATATATATATATATATATATAACCTTTGTCACTACAAACTTCACAGAATTTATCATTTATATTGCACTATTATATTAATTTATATTTTAATGTGACAATAACTTTATAAAATTATACAAACATTATATTTTTATTATATATATATATATATATATATATATATAAAATTAAAAAATAATAATTTTTAGTTTTATAATTTCTAAAAACTAGAATTATAATTTATAATTTTCTAAAACAGATTTTATATTGAAATATTATATTCATGTATTCATCTATATTACATTCATTTATATTTTAATGCAACAATACATTTCTAAAGTTATACAAAACATTTATTTAATTTTTAAATTAATTATATATATATATATAGCAACAATAAATTAATAACTTTATACAAAAAAATATTTTTATATTTTAAATTGTTTATATATAATAATAATAATTTTTAAATAAATGTAACTTTTTTCACTACTACACAGAATTTCAGCCAGACCTCACATTTTAATGCAGCAATACTTAAAATACATCATATTTTTGACTAATTTGGTATTTGGACTGCAATATTTTTTTTTCATTAGTTTAACATTTAATTTTTAGAAAATAATTACGTGTCGTCTACGTTTTTACTTAATATGAAATTATCTTTATTGCCAAACAAATCACTGGTAACAAATTTACGGTTATTACCAAACTGGTTATGGTATTTGATCATTTTAATTCAGCAATCCATTTTTATTTTTGTAAGTTCAAAGCTAATTGCCCATTTTTCCTGCAAAAAGTAAAAAATTACCATTTTTTATTATAGGAGATGTGATATATATGACAAACATACATTAAACATAATTTGAAGTGTCATTTTTCAACAATTAGTCAAAAATGTGTCTAATTAAAAAAACAAATCACAGATTATGAAGTATGTAATTTACATGTCAATTATGTATTTACTCCTTATCTTGAGCCTTCCAGTGGAAACCACGTAGTGTTGCACCAAGCTGAAACTTAAAATAAAAAAGCTTTTTTTTTTTTTTTTCAAAGAAATTTTTAAGTCATCAACACAAGTGAGGCTTGATTTCCTGTGAATTAAAAATGCATTCTGGAAGCAACTTTTCACTTGCTGTTTTCTCCAACTGAGAGTAGCACAACAAACATTCGCCATTAAACAGTGATGTGACAAAAGGAACAGAAAATGTAATTAAGTTTTTTTCCCTTTTTTTCCCTCCAATATGAAAGCATGTACTCCTAAACCAGAGGCAGCATTCTGCGAATCAAAGGACCCGCGGATGCAGCCTAAATAGACGGGCACATCCTCCAAACTAATTATGAACAGAGCCAAAAGTTACTAAGGATAGGACTTCAACAATATGTGTGTGTCTCTTAAATGGTAATCAAAATGCGTTTGTAGTCATGATGTTTGTGCATGTTCATATTTGAAGCGAGACGCAATTTTAAATGGCAAAGAATGGCATGGGAAACTTCACTTAGCATGAAAAGTTGAAACAGCTGCAGTACATGCTTGAATTACTGTTTATTTAATGAATTATCCATTTTTATACAACTGTTCTTTTGTTAAACATTATTCTGTTGTTTCTTACAGTCCTCGCCATGCACGAAAACGTCCTCAAGTGTCCGACACCTGGCTGTACAGGAAGAGGTCATGTCAACAGTAACCGTAGCACGCATAGAAGGTCAGCACAATGAAAACAGATGGATTATTCTAGTATCATTAGGATACTATTAGAGCTTGTATTAATATTATGAATTTGTTTTTTTTATATTTACTGTTTTAATTTTTATTTAAAGATTTAGTAGTTTTGTTATGTTTTTTGTCTTTTTTATTTTTTATTTGTATTATTATTTTGAAATATGTCTATATAGTTTTTTTTTTATATAGAAGCCTGTTTTTGCCAAGGAATATTTTTATTCTTACTTCCTATTAAAAACTATTCCTATTAAATATATATATATATATATATATATATATAAAATGTTGTTAATTTTATTTAATTTAATTTATTTTCATTTTAGTTATTTTAGTAGATCAAGTAACACTAAATGAAAATGAGAAATGTTGCCGTGGCTAAACCAGCTGTTTTTTTTATTTTTTATTTTTTTATTTATCCCAATCTAGAAATTAGCTTCCTTTGTTTATTTTATTTTCTTTTAGTTTAGTTTAGTTATTTTAGTACAGCAAGTTACACTAAATGAAAATGAGAAATGTTGCCTTGGCTGAATTAGCTGATTTTATTTATTTATTATTTTATATTTATCCATGCCAGAAATGAGCTTTCCTTGTTTTGTTTTATTTTATTTTATTTTATTTTATTTTATTTTATTTTATTTTATTTTTTATTATTTTATTTTTAGCTATTTTAGTACATCAAGTTGCACTAAATGAAAATGAGAAATGTTGCCTTGGATGAATTAGCTGATTTTTTTAATATATTTATCCCATGCCAGAAATGAGCTTCCATGGTTTTATTTTTATTTTATTTTATTTTATTTTATTTTTTTATTTTATTTTTTTAAATATTTTTTATTATTTTATTTTTGTTATTTTAGTACATTAAGTTACACTAAATGAAAATGATGCCTTTGATTAATTAGCTGATTTTGTTTTGTTTGGGTTTTTTTTTTTTTTGTTTATTTTATTTTATTTTATTTTTTTTTATTTGTTTATGGGTTTTTTTATATATGTTTTTTTTATTATGTTATTTTAGTTATTTTAGTATATCAAGATACCCTAAATGAAAATGAGAAATGTTGCCTTGGCTGAACCAGCTTAATTATTTTGATTTTTTTTGGAATATTTATCCCATGCTAGAAATTAGCTTCCTTTGTTAATTTAATTCAATGTAATATTTAACAATATTTTGTTTTAGTTAAAGTTTATTTTATTTTAAGTAACAAAAGCTTTACTCAACATTAAATTTACTCTATTACACTCTATTAATTTGTTTACAAACCTCGTTTCTCATCATTGTAAGCAGATTTGCATAGATATTTAGCAGCAGGGAAGCAATTGCGGGGAGAAAATGAAATGACGAGTGGTTTATAATAACATTACCAGTTGACTATATCCAGAATTTGACACAAAGAAAATGCAGTGTTACTCTATTTTGCTGTGTTGCACTGATTTGAACCAACTTAAAGCGCCAGACCTGTTAATTTACCCCCCAAAAAAAGCGATGCGCTTGCAAAGAAACTTGGAATATTGCTTAAAAAGAAACATGAAGTTTCGCTTTATCAGGAAAAATCCAATGACACTTAACTAGACTATAAAACACGGTGATGTTTATTGCATAGAAATTACTGGATTCTTCTTAATTGTACAATTAATTCAATGCATCCAAATTCAATTAAAATAAAGTTAACAACCCAGAGGAGACTTAACTTCTGATATCTGTTTTCACACAGTCTCTCAGGCTGCCCGATAGCTGCTGCTGAAAAGATCTCCAAACCGCAGGAGGATCCCGCAAAGTGCAGACAGACGGCAGAGAGGATGACGAGGTAAGAAACCTTCATCTAGGAGCTGCTTATTCTTATGCTAAACCTGTTTTAAAATCATGAATGCAATTCTGAAGTCTTGCTGTTTTCTTTTTCTCTCTTCAGACCTTTAGGAAACATGAAGAAATTTGACTTCACGTACAGATTTGCACATCCTATGGCAGCATTGCAGGCCAGCATGGCCAAAGACATGGACAAGTACACTAAAGGCCATTTCGACTACGCCAGTTTTGACGCCCAGGTCTTTGGCAAGCAGGCTCAGATGGCATCCGACCAGAGTCACGAATCTTCACACTTTCCTGACTGTGAGTGTCTGTTTTGTTTCAAATCAAAGGTTACCCAGCATGCACTGACATTACTGTTTAAAAAAAGAAGTTGTTTTCAGTGTCAAGTGTGACTTCGAGCAGTATATGCACAGTCACTTGTTACAATCTGCTCTATACCGTCTATACCAAGCACTCTGATTTCGGCCAATAATCAACCACCTAGAACGCGCCCTAGCAACCACATAGCAACACTGAAAACACTCAGAACATCTTAGCAACTGCATAGCAACACCCTGGCCTCATGTCAGTAACGTTGCATGTGAAAACACCATTCACATTTTCCTTTGAATGTATTTCCATTAAAAAAAAAAAAAAAAAGAAAAAAGTAAATGTATATAAATATTATTTATTAAACATATTTACACATAATTCTAAATGTAATAAATTATATAATTTTACTATAAATTTTTATTACATATTAATTAAAAAATTTTATAAATAATACAATAATTAAAAAATAATATTTATAAATGTAATATATTCTGATATGAATTCTAATGTATATTTAATATATATGTATATATTTTTTACTTTATTTTAATTATATGTATATATTTAATATATATACACTATATTTACACATATAAATAATAAAATAATTAAAAAAATATTTATAAATGTAATCAATTATTTCTATATTTTATTCATTATTACATATGACATATTTAGAATATTCATATATTCTGATATGAATTCTAAAATATATAGTTATATTTTATTTTAATTATATGTGTGTATATATATATATTTCATATGTTTCATATATATTAATTTAGAATATTCATATATTATAATATGAATTCTAATGATATTCATTTAAATCATATGTATACATTATAATGTACATTATATATGTAATTTATTACATTTATATAAAGTATAATGCATAAAATAATTAAGAATATATAACTAAAAAAAAAAATATATATATATATATATATATATATTAAGTAAATAAACAATTAATAAACATGTAAATATATAATATAAATATATAACTAATATATTTTCTTTATGGTTAAAAAAATAATCTATGAAATATATTTTAATTAAGTATGATAAAATTACAATAATATAAAAATAATATAAAAAATAATAAATAATCATATTTACATTTATATTATAAATTAATAAATAATAAAATCTATTATATATATATATATATATATATAATATAAAATATAAATATATAACTAATACATATAAAATGTAAATAAATAACTAATAAGTATATATAATAAAATTATATATATATATATATTTATTATATATTTATTATTTTAATTAAATGTATTTTTTTATATATCATAATATATATATATATATATATATATAAAATTTTACATTTTCTTTAGGATTTAAAAAATAAAATGTATGAAATTTAAAATACTATTTTTTATAATCATATATACATATACATTATTGTAAATATACATGAATATTGTAAATTCATCTACACTAAAATCTATAATAAAAATGGTAATGTTATTATTAATAATAATTGACTATTAACATTATAGAATTAATTTGACATTTTTTGTCGTGTATATGTAATTAAATAATAAATACAAATGTGTAATAATATTGTTTATTAATTGTACATTCAATACATGTATAGTATTTTTTTTAAACCTGCTTTTTCTGAGTACTCACTACAACTACCGTTTCCAGCCGCTCAGTTCCCCTGTTTTCTGGGCTCCGGTGGTCGCATGATCATGGCCGGAGACAACAGCCCGAGTCGCCATAAAGCCCAAAGCAACGCCCTCCAGTCCAACATCGCATCCGCAGCCATCCTCAACCTCTCCACCCGTTGCCGGGACAACGGCGAGGCCCTGCCCCCCAGCCGGCCCCTGGCATCATCCACAAAGGTAATCAAATTAGAGCACTCAGAAAAAGGTATTTAATGTGGTCATTCTGAAACAACTGTGATTTGTGTATGAAAAAGAGGAGTAACATCAAAAGACACTTTTTGGCACAGAGAACTGCGTTGCCTCTGGTGGCACAACAACAAGAGAGTGGGAGCTTTTTTTTCTTGTACCCACACTGCCCCTAAAGCTTTAATGTACACAAAGGAGAATTTGTGTAATCACATCAAAAAGAGTTGGGAGGAATACAATCACAGCTTCCTTCTCCATGACAATTATAAGGCTTTTTGTAAAACATGTGGCCGTGCATTTGATTTCTACTTGTGCTAATGGTAATGTTGGGTCTTTCTCTTGTTTGCAGGAGAGAGCGTGCTTTTTCAGTGCAGATGGTCGAAGACATTTTGCTAAGTAATATATTATCCTAGATAAGCTCGCACAGATCCTTTGGCGTTGATCTCTAACAGACGATCTATGAGAAGTTGGATTAAATCAATTGGTTGGGGGATTAATAGACATCACTCTTTTATTTAAATTAAATAAGGAAAGTCTACACAGGCCGCCGGATTATCTATGTTACAGTGTGAAAATAGATATGTTATGTTATGATACAGTCATGTTCTTTTTTTATTAAAAACAACAAGCATACATAAACAAAAAATGGAAAACATAAACAGTGTGTATAGTGTGTAGAGTCCAGATTATGATATTTCCTGTATTCTCTCAGACAAAAGTGGAAAAATGCCAAAAAAGCGAGCTATTATAATCATAAATATTAGATTTTCTAGCTTTATATGTTTCTGAAACTATACAAGCTTCTTATTAAAAATAAGCACTCGTAATTTAACGTAATTTAGTCAAAATGCATAATCAATTTTAATAAAAAAAAAAAAAAAACATAATAAAAAGAAAAACAACACAGGGTCCTGTTTTAATAATAATTGATATTACAGTATATTGTATTTTTTTAATATTCGGCCCCTTTTTTAATAGAAAAACATATGTGCTGATACACATATATTAATAAAAATAGAAAAAACATGTATTTTGTCTAAATGTATTTTGCAGTCATGGCCTAGTGGTTAGTGCATATGGGAAAAGCAAGTTCGAATCTGGCTTGCAACATTTCTGTATTATTTCTTCTTTTCTCCAGAGAAAAAGTGCCAAAAAAGTGATAAATATAAAAAAAAAAAAAATTATAAATAAAGTGTGATTAATATAAAAAAAATTGGAATATATATATATATATATATATATATATATATATACATATATATATATATATTTTTTTTTTTTTTGGCTTTTCGCATTTGTAAAACTATGAAAATCTTTTTATTTTGAACATTTTTAATAAAAAAAAATGCATTTATTAATAATATTTACATATAATTTTTTTAAATTATATAACTATAAGAGATTGTTAGAAAAAAAATACATTTAATGTAATTAATGTGAATTAATAATGTGAATAATTTAAACTTTTCTTATGTGTTAATATAATAAAAAAACAGAATCCTAATGCTGTGTATTTTTGTAATAATTAGAAACATATGTAGTTTGATACCTTCAATGTGCAGTATAATGTTTTTTTTATATATTCAGGCCCTTTTTAATAGAAAAACAAAGTGTTGATACTCATATATTAATAAAAATGGAAAAAACTGTCCAAAAATATTAAAAAGCATGCTGGAGTCGTGGCCTAGTGATTAGTGCATAAGGGAAAAAACAAGTTTGAATCTGGCTTGCAACATTTTCTGTATTATTTCTACTTTTCTCTCTAAAATTTTACTCTCTCTCTTTTCTCTCTAATTTTACACAAAAATTTGTGTAATTTAATGTAATTAATGCATTGACCTATATGCCAAAAAATTGAGCTATTAAATTAAAAGTAAATATATATATATATATAATAAAATAATAAAAAATAAAAGTCAGTAAAACTCCGAAAATCTTTTTATTTACAATTTTTTAATTAAAATAATGTATTATTAATAATATTTACATCAGTTTTTTCTTCATAGAAAGTTTTCTTATGTGCTAACATAATTAAAACAACAATCCAGAATCCTAATGCTGTGTATTTTTGTAATAACTAGAAACATCACATCCAGTTTGATACCTTCGATGTACAGTATATTATATATTTTTTTAAATATTCAGCCCTTTTTTTAATAGAAAAACAAACTGTTGATATGTTTATAAAAATGTCAAAATGTGTTAAAAAGCATGCTGGAGTCATGACCTAGTGGTTAGTGCATATGGGCAAAGCAAGCTCGAATTCGGCTTGCAACATTTTCTCTATTATTTATTTTATTATTTCAGACAAAAATGGAAAAGTGCCAAAACAAAATTGCTATTAAATATTAATTCTAAATATAATATAATATAATATATATATATATATAATATATAATATAATATTTTTTTCATTAATAAAATGATATACAAATAAAAAATATATATCAATATTATTTATTAATATTTAATTAGATATTATTTATATGTACATTATTATATATTATCTTTTTTTATATTATGCTAACATAACAAAAGCAATCCAGGATCTTAATACTGTATGTTTTAGTAAAAACTAGAAACATATAGTTTGATCTTTCCAGTTTGGTAGCTTGAATCAAAGCAGGTCTTCCTCTTAAACACGGAGAGATAAAACTGAGAGAAACTCGCAGAAGTATGGCGTGAAACGCTTCACACACCTACACACCACACAGGCCGTTCGTAGTCCCAGCACTCAGTGGGCAGAGAGCAGGTATACTGTACAAACTGAGCGAATGAATAAAACAGTGTTAGCCGATCTGTCATCTGCTGATGTCTGCGTCGAAATGTCTTTATGCATGTTAAGTATCTTGATTTCCCTGTTTGTGCCAAGTCGCTTGTGTTTTTTTCTAAGAATATGGCTTATCGTCTTGCAGCGTTTCATGGAAGTGTGGGAGAAAGATGTCACCTCACTTGTTTCTGAGGCTGGAGTGAATGTCAAGAGACGAGAAAAACTCACATCCTGCACAGGGATGAACTCGATAGGTGTGCTGTCGGTCGGTTCTAGCTGCTTCAAAAAAGAGAGCCATATTTGGTTTGCACGATTATCACGATTAGTTCCTGATAAGCTCTCCTTTGTTTGCTACCGTGCGAAATGTGTGCGGAATAATTGGTGCGTCACGTTTTAAGCAGTTAACGAGTTGCATAAATACTTATCGCTAGAACACAAATTCATACACAAGCACATCTGTTGGTCGTAAAGTTCTGATATTAAGCAACGCAAAGCTTTTAAACTCAGCATTAATGATTGTGACCTAAAACCACTGTGGGTGACATCTAGAAAACTACCTGTCACTGGGAAAAAAATGGCAGGAAAATGAAAAATAAATATCCATTTCGAAGTCTATTAACTAGATAACTTGCATATATTTAATAGAAACTGACATTATTAATCATCTGAAAATAAAATACTCAAATATTCAAATTCAAAATAAAAAAAACAAAGCTTGATAAGATTTTTTAAAGATTTTTTTTTTACACAAATAAATTATATATATTATTAAATAAATATATACACTACCGTTCAAAAGTTTGGGGTCAGTAAGACTTGTAATACTCTTTAAAGAAGTCTCTTATGCTCATCAAGGCTGCATTTATTTGAATAAAAATATAGAAAAAAAAAAACAGTAATATTGCAAAATGTTTTTACAATGTAAAATAATGTTTTTTATTTTAACATACTTTAAAATAGAATTTATTCCTGTGATGAAAAGCTGAATTTTTATCAGCTGTTTCTCCAGTCTTAAGTGTCACATGATCCTTCAGAAATCATTCTAATATGCGGATTTATTATTAGAATGATCAATGTTGGATAATATCAACAGTTGTGCTGCCAAATATTTTTTGGAACCTGTGATTTTTTTTTTTCAGGATTCTTTCATGAATAACAAGTTTAAAAAGTACAGTGTTTATTCAAAATATAAATATTTTATAACAATGTAAATTATTTATTATTAACTTTTAATAAACTTTTAATTATTAACTTAATACATCCTTGGTGAATAAAAGTATTAATTTCTTAAAAAAAAAAAAAAGAAACAATAAAAATGTACTGACCCCAAACTTTTGAACGGTAGTGTATATTAGATTAAAAGTATTCTTTTATTTAAAAAAAAAAAACTTGAACTGTAGTATATGAAACGTGCTCAAAAATATTAAAAAACATATTTAAAAACATATTTATTATTATCAACGTTGAAAAAAAATTGTGCTGCTTAATATTTTTGTGGAAATCTTTAATGAACAAAGTTCAAAAGAACAATGTATTTTAAATATAATTCTTTTGTAACTTTTTTGGAAACAATAATACATCTCTTTCTATGATTCTTTGATAAATACATGATACATTTTTAAATTTAAAATCTTTTGTAACATTATAAATGTCTTTACCATCACTTTTGATCAATTTAATGCATCCTTGCATATTAAAAGTATAAATTTTTTTTAATTAAACTGTAGTATATGAAAAATTATGCTCAAAAATGCAATAACAATAATATTGTAAAAAAAAATATTATAAATGTCACTTATGATCAATTTAATGCATCCTTGCTAAATAAAAATATGAATTTTCCTGGAAAAAAAAAAAAAAAAAGTCCTTTTGATATTCTAGAGATGTTTTTTTAAACCATATTATTGTATGCAATGCAAAAATAGAAAAGTAAAAGCATAAGGTTGGATGAGTTATGCACACTGCACTGTAATATTCGCACTTAGGGATGCTCTTAGATAGAGTCTCTAACCCTAACTATGAGCAATAATAGTGTAATTTTTAGCTTGGAAAACAAGTTACAAACATTGAAAAGTGCTCTGGTTATCAAAAGTTGGTTATCAACAAGATTTTTTATGCTTCTTTATCATTCAGGACTCGCTCATTGAGGTAGACGAGAACGGAACGCTTGATTTAAGTATGAAGAAAAAGCGAGAAAAAGCAAGGGACTCTCCTGTGATGCCGACATTAGGAGACGCTCTTTTCACCCCACCTGAACCTTCTCTAGCCAAAGCGGCGGGTCTCCAGATCTCCCCGGCCATCTACCGCGTCCTCTACGAACAGGACGCCTGGGACACGCCGCTGAACTACAGCAAAACACCTGTGCAACAAGACAAAGAGGTGAGAGAGAGTTCTTTTCTCACTACTTGTGATTTTCTTGGTCTCTTATGCTCAATATAGCTGCAAAAAATACAATAAAATCTGTAATATTGTGAAATATTATTACAATTTAAAATAACTGATTTCTATATGAATATGTTTTAAAATGATATTTATTCCTGTGAAGCAAAGCTGAATTTTCATCATCATTAATCCAGTCTTGAGAATCACATGATCCTTTAGAAATCAGTCTAATATGCTGATTTACTCAAGAAACATTTATTATTATTAACCATGTTGAAAACTAAACAAAAAGCTGCTACAGTTAAGTTCAAAAGTTTACATCCCCCTTTCAGAATCATTAAAATTTGAATTATTTTACCAGAATAATTAAAAAAAAAAAAAAATGCACGTTATGGATTATTTAGTACTGACCTGAAAAAGATGTTTACATATAGTCCACATGATAAAACAATAGCTGAATTTATAAAATGACCCTGTTCAAAAGTTTACACCCCCTTGATTCTTAATACGGTGTTGACACCTGAATGATCCACAGCTGTGCTTTTTGGTTTTGTTTTAGTTGTTCATGAGTCTCTTGTTTGTCCTGAACAGTTAAACTGCCTGCTGTTCTTCAGAAAAGTTCTTCAGGTCCCACAAATTCTTTGGATTTTCAGCATTTTTGTGTATTTGAACCCTTTCCAACAATGACTGTATGATTTTGAGATCCATTTTTTCACGCTGAGGACAACTGAGGGACTCATATGCAACTATTACAGAAGGTTCAAACGCTCGCTGATGCTTCAGAAGGAAACACGATGCATTAAGAGACGGGGGTGAAAACTTTTGGAATTTGAAGGATCAGGGTAAATTTAACTTATTTTGTCTTCTGGGAAACATGCAAGTATCTTCTGTAGCTTCTGAAGGGCAGTACTAAATGAAAAAAATATGATATTTAGGCAAAATAAGAAAAATGTACACATCTCCATTCCGTTCAAAAGTTTTCACCCCCTGGCTCTTAATGCATGGTTTTTGCTTCACAAGCATCAGTGAGCGTTTGAACCTTGTGTAATAGTTGCATATGAGTCTCTCAGTTGTTCTCAGTGTGAAAAGATGGATCTTAAAATCAAACAGTCATTGCTGGAAAGAGTTCAAATACACAAAAATGCTGAAAAACCAAAGAATTTGTGGGACCCAAAGGATTTTTCAGAAGAACAGCAGGCAGTTGAACTGTTCAGGACAAACAAGGGACTCATGAACAACTATCACTAAAAAAATACAGCTGTGGATCATTTAGGTAACAACACAGTATTAAGAATCAAGGGGGCGTAAACTTTTGAACGGGGTCATTTTTATAAATTCAACTATTATTTTCTCTTGTGGACAATATGTAAACATCCTTTATGTGAAATAGCTTATTCAGGTCTGTACTAAATAAACAATAACATGCATTTTGTATGATCCCTTTTATTTTGGTAGATTAACATTACATATATATTATATTTGGAAACCATAATACATAATACATAATAATTTTTCATATTATCCTTTGATAAATTTCGAAATAAAAATCTTTTGTAACATTATAAATGTCATCACTTTTGATCAATTTAAAGCATCCTTGCTAATGAAAAGTATCTATTTGAAAAATCTTGAACTGTAGTTCACGAAACTCTAATAAAATGGGTGGAAATTAATAACGTCTAATTATAATAATGTCCTGAGGAAACCGCATTCAGTGTCTAAATGCACTTTGGCTTTGTCGTATGCTACATTAACAACATATTCAACTTAAAACCCTTAACTTTCTATTTATTCATCTAAATTATCTCGCTCAGTCAGCCGTGACCTTAGGCGCGCTGTCTCCTGCGATGTGCTGCTGTGACACGAAAACCAAATTGAAAAGAAATTGCAGAAGAATGTTCTTGAAAAGCCGACAATTTTTCATCTTCTTTTAGTCAAAGAACAAACCCAGACAGTTGTATGTTTGTCTGATTCTCCCTCTGACATCTGGTGCTCAAAGATACTTACCTTATAAAAAAAGTAAGTAAATCCAAAGGTTTTACACTCATCGTAAATACTACCAGGGATTATACTGGAGTTTAAATGGATGTATGTTTTACTAAGTATACTTAAAACCTCTCACAGATTATTGCGCATGTACAGAATGCCATTTTTTAAGTGACCGTCATGATTTTCTTGGAAAACTGAACAATGTTTTGACCTTTTGTCTCTTGTCTTGCAGATGGATCAGTTGGATAAGGCGTCTCTTGAGGATAAAGCGTACAATGGAGATGCAAACATGGCAAAAAACAAGATGCTCATAAGAGACAGCAAGAAAGAGCTGATGAGGTAATAACATTATTTGGACTGCTGTTTTGGGGTTTCTAGGTCACACGTTAGCATGCTAGTATGTATAGTAGATCAAGAAATCATAGGCTGTGTGCATCTGATCATTCATCTGGCCTTTTTCTCTTTGCAGTTGTCCGACACCCGGTTGTGACGGCAGTGGTCATGTGACAGGAAATTATGCGTCACATAGAAGGTAAAAAGCCCCAACCACATTTTTAACCCTCTATCCTCTATATTTTTTAAGCAGCAAAATAATCCCCAAAAAAATATACATTATATCTTGTTTAGTTTTTTTTGTTTTTGTTTTTTTGTAGTGTATCCGGTTGCCCATTGGCTGATAAGACCCTGAAATCACTAATGGCTGCTAATTCTCAAGAGCTCAAGTAAGAATTAGCAAAATTTCAATTAAATAAAAGTATGAAATGATTTTAAAGTTAATTAATGTGTAGAAATAATGCAAATAAATGTAAATATATATTTTATAAATAACTAATAACTATAATTATAATTATTGTTATTATTATTTATGAATTTTATTTTGAAAATATTTTATGGAATATTGACAAAAATATTGTTTTAATTATAAATAAATGTAAACATGTATTTAAAGTATAACTAATAACTATAATTGTATTTTAATTATAAATATTTATTATTGTTGTTATTATTATTTATGAATTTGATTATGAAAATATTTGATGAATTATTGACTAAAATATTATTTTAATTGTATTTTAATTATAAAGATTTATTTTATTGTTGTTATTATTATAATTTATTCATTTTATTATAAAAAAATAATAAAAAAATATTACTTTATTGTATTTTAATTATACATATTTATTATTTGTTATTATTATTTTAGGAATTTATTCTAAATGTTTAAGTACAACTATGTTACAGGTTTTAGTGATTTTGTTGTGGGTTTTTGTGATTTTTAGTATTTTTTGTTTTTATATATATAAAACTTCAACTAAATTTGTATTTTAATTATACATATTTCATGAATTATAACTAATAATTCTAATTATAATTGTATTATCGTTATACATATTTATTGTTGTGGTTATTTATGAATTGTATTATGAAAATATTTGATGAATAATTGATTTAAAATATTATTTTAATTGTATTTTAATTATAAATATTTATTATTTGTTTTTATTGATATTATTATCATTTATGGATTTCATTATGAACAGTTTTAATAGACTAAAATATTATTTTAATTGTATTTTAATTATAAATATTTATTATTTGTTATTATTTTAGTACACACACATACATACATATACATACATATATATATATATATATATATAAATAAAGGTTTTAGTGATTTTGTTGTGGGTTTTGTAATTTATAGTATTTTTTGTTTTTATATATAAATAACTTCAACTAAAATAAAAAATTGATTAAAATATTATTATATTAAAATATTTAATATATAATGAAAAATGTACATGTGATTTAAATCACTAAACCCTTTTATGATTTTAATTAGATATACATTTTTATTATACTAAAACCTTTTATGATTTTATTTAGATACACATTTTTTATTATATAGATTAAATATATTTTTTAATTTTAGTCAATAATTAATTAAAAATATTCATAATAAAATCCATAAATGATAATAAAAATAATAATAATAAAGATAAATATATATTTGTAATATTCATCTAATTTGAATATGATTAATATTATAATGTATAAATGTATAATGAATATATTTACTATTAATATGAACACGATGTATATAATTTTGTATAATGAATATATTTACTATTAACATTATATTTAATACATTACTATTATTGCTATTATTATATTATTACTATTAATTATAAATATTAATACACACACACACACACATATATATTCATCTAATATTGCTCATATTAATTTTTAGCCTTGACATTTCTATTCATTTTAAAGGTGCCCAACTCCTGGCTGTGACGGCTCGGGTCATGTGACAGGAAACTATGCATCTCATAGGAGGTGAGCTTCATTAGACTGGAAATCTCTATTAAATATTTTTAGACTTCAATGAAAGATTACATTTTTTTTTTTTGATGTTTCTGCATGACATAAATGGTCATGCTTTTCATTATAACACAACTCCTCATTTTTAACCCAGTGTGTTGTAGTTCTAGATGTTACACTATAATAGATTTTAGACATCAGGCCACACAAAGGCACTCAGCGGGTTAAATCATTTGCATTTAAACCCGGGTAATCGCCAAAGAGTAAATACTTTGTGGCATTTCACGGCTGTTGAGGTAATGACCCCTGTTCAATGGCAACACGACAGGTGTCAAAGCTTGAAACATCACGCCGTAAACGCAGCGGCCGTATCTTTCCCGCACACGCGTCTGCACGCTTGAACTTCTGAAAGGTTCGTCACATATGTCATGTTCCTTCCCAGTCTGTCAGGTTGCCCTCGTGCCAGGAAAGGAAGCTTGAAGCTCACGCCAAGCAAAGAGGACAAAGAAGAGCCAGAGATGAAGTAAGACACCAAAAAAACAATGACAACCCAATGCTTGCTGTTTTTATTTAGACTAAACACAAAGGTTTTACTTTACACTTAAATGCATCAAAATTTTACATTAAATTTATTTTTCATTTTATTAAATAATAGAAGCCTTTCCATGAATAGTGCACACTTGGGAATTTTTTCTAAAGCACTACAGGCACAAGTCACTTTTTGTGGTGAGAACTGTTAGATAACTTTGAAAGCTATTATAAAATTAAATAACATTTAAATGAACTTAACCAAGCATGAAATGTAGCTAGGTTTAAACATATTAAATATAATATGTTTAATATATTTTAAATTTAAATGATAAAAATTTAAATTATTAACTGAAAAATTGTTTAAATTGTTTAAATTGAAAAAATGTATTTCGCTATATCCAACATTTTTTCTCATTAAATTAATAGGGAAAAAGTGCCATTTTTGTGGTGAGAACAATTAGATAAATTAGTCTTATACAATGAATTTTAAATTAAAAATAATTAACCTAGCTGGAAATGGAGCTGAGTTTAAACATATGAAATGTCTGTATCTTTGCTAAAAAAATTGTGATTTGTTAATCTAGTGTTGTTATAATCTAAAAATGTTAGAAATATTTTAAATTAAAACATACATTTTTCCCAATTTTAAAACTGAATATTAAATTAAAATGAAGTTAAACTAGCATGAAATGGAGCTAGGTTTGTGATTTGTTAATATATCTAAAATTGTTATAAAATTTTGTATAATATTTTAAATTAAAAACAATAATTAATTGTATACCACTTTTTTTTTCACATAAAATTATTAGGGGAAAGAAAATCTGGAAGGTTGTGCACCTTCTTTCATTGATCATTTGTTGAAAAAAAAAAATGGTGATTTTCTTAATATATCTAACTGTTATAATATTTTATAATATTTTAAATTAAAAACATCAATTTACATCATTGTATCAATGATGTAACACAATTTTTTTATATAAATTAATGGGAATTAAAAAAAGTATTTTTTAATATATCTAAAACTGTTATAATATTAGAAAATAAACAAAAAATAATTTATTGTGTCCCACAATTTTTCTTACATAAAATTAATGAGAAAATATTTTTGGAATGTTGTGTGCTTCCTTTCACTGATCATTTGTTGAAAAAAAGTGTTACAATATTTTATAATATCTTAAATTAAAAACATCAATTCATTGTATCCCAAAATTTCTCTCATATAAAATTCATGGGAAAAATATTTTTGGAAGGCTGTGCACCTGCTTTCACTGATCATTTGTTGAAAAAAAATACATTGTAGTTTATTAATAGATGTAAAACTGTTATAATATTTTATAATATTTTAAATTAAAAATATTAATTCATTGTATCCCAAAATTTCTCTCATATAAAATTCATGGGAAAAATATTTTTGGAAGGTTGTGTCTACTTTTACTGATTATTTGTTTAAAAAAAAAAAAGTTATAATATTTTATTATTTTTTAAATTAAAAACATTATTTCATTGTATTCCACAGTTTTTTTGCATATAACATTAATGGGAAATATTTTTGATAGGTTGTGCACCTACTTTCACTGATCATTTGTTGAAAGAGATAAAATAAAATAGTGATTTGTTAATATATCTAAAACTGTATATTTTATAACATTTTTAATTAAAAACATTAATTCATTGTATCCCACAATTTCTCTCAAATATATTTGGAAGGTTGTGCACCTGCTTTCACTGATCATTTGTTGAAAAAGAAAAAAATATGAATTAATGTATTATAAAATAATAGAAAGTGAAAATATTTTCATCAGTATGCATATCATTTTTAGATTTTTTTTAATCAAAACTACCTGTACAAATAGCCTCTAAAACAATTACTTTAAATATAAATAAGACAAATGTCATTTTAGGGAATTCTGTATGCCAGAAAGCTAGATGAAAAATCATTTTTAAATAAAAATAGAAGATAGTTCATTGCATTTCCTAGAAATGCCGTACAAAAAATGATCGGTTTAATTCAGGGAGCTCAAAAGTCTTTCCTCGTTTTCCCGTAAGATCTCATTTAATTACAATTAACGCAGCAGTTTGCTCTTTAAAAACATAATACTATGGAAAAAAATTAAAAAAATTAATTGAATTGATTCCAGCCTTAAATCCGAAGTCTAACCCAGAGTGACAGGGCTTTCCTACTTTTGCATCTGGGCTAGTATTTCATTTTTAATTACTAATGCAAAGACGAGAGCTTAGGAATTAGACGGTAGCAGGTCGGCGGCGCACATTAAAGGAGGAACGGAGAGGCAGAGAAATGGACGGGCGGAGAAACAGAAAGTACATCTGTAATGTCGCTAGATTATTGTAAATTGTCGGCCATATGGTCCATCTCTGTTGTCCCGCGGTCAGGAACGCCATTCCCGGAGCCGGACGCGGCGGCCAGTGTCGGAGTCGTAATGTTGTCTTGTTTTAGTCAGCGTATTAGAGCCAAAACTGCCGTAACAACCTTTCCCATATAGGCCCGCAGACAAGCTATTTGTACTATCCCAGATAACCTCTCACCTCTTCCAATATGGGCTATCAGGGAAAGGGTCAGCCACCTCCAAATCATGTGCTTTTTCCCCCCTGTGGAGGACGCGCAACAATTATGTGCAATTTATGTCATTCCATTACTGACCTAGGGGGAAAGTGAGCAGCGAAATAAATTGGCCAACTCCTCACCACTCTAGTCTTCAACTTGGTAGGGCTTATGTTTTCCATCGGCGGCACGTTAACCTCCCTGCCCGTAATTATTTACTGGAGTGCGTTTCCGACCAAGTCCGCCGTGTGCCGATAGAATTATTCCAGCCCTTTTTCTCTGCTTTGAATACATTTTTAATCAGCATTTCACAGGATTAATCTTCTTAATGGTATTTGAAAAGTCTTCCAACTTGGCAAATTGGGGGTGGGGGTGTTTACGGACACGCGGAATGACTAAACCACGCAAGATTCTGCCATCAAATTACGAGCGAACCTATACGGGCTCGTTTGTGTTTACGTCGTGAGCTCGGAAACTAGTTCAGTCTCAAATAAGAGATTATCTTTGACAATCACTGTTACTCTGTCGAGTTTAGGACAACAAAAGAGGGCTGCGCAGGGGGTTTAATTTAAGCACGTCGAGGGGTCGGGTCACATCTGTGTGGGTTTTGGCATGGTGACCCAGAAATCTATACCAAACAACCTTTGTGATGCAAATTATGACCTCATTGCCCCCATCTAGTATTGTTTTAGTAGCACTGATGTGCTATAATAGGGTTTTTTCATTTTATTTTTTCTGTTTTTATTCAATTTAGTTGAAGTTTTAATTATACACACACACACACGCAAAATATATATTTTTATACAATTAAATAAAATTAACATAACCTAGAATTAAATGTAGCTAGGTTTAAACGTCTCAAATGTCTTTATCTTTACTATGAAATAGTGATCTGTTAATATATTTAAAAATGTTACATTATTAACTGAAATATATTTTTAGTTAAAAACTGTATTTCACCATATCCCACAGTTTTTCCTCATAAAATTAATAGGGGAAAAGTCCCTTTTTTTATATAAGTTTTATTATCAAATGAATTCAAATTCAAAATTCTTTAAATTGAGTTCATTCAAAAATTCAAACAAAAAATAATTAACCGAACATGAAATGTTTAAATTTATCAAATGTCTTTGTCTTTACTGAAATTTACTGTGATTTGTTTATATATTTAAAAATGTTAGAAATATTTGAAATTAAAAACATACAATTTTTCTCATAAGATTAATTGGGAAAAGTCCCATTTTTGTGGTGAGAACTATTCTATATGTTTGAAAACTATTAGAAAATGAATTTTAAATTAAATTAAACTATCATGAAATGGAGCTAGGTTGGCGATTTGTTGATATATCTAAAGCTGCTATAATATTTTAGAATATTTTTAATTTTAAACAAAATTAATGGGAAAATATTTTTGGAAAATGTGCACCTGCTTTCATTGATCATTTGTTGAAAAATATATGGTGATTTGTAAATATATCTAAAAGTGTTATAATATTTTATAATATTATAATATAATATTGTAATATTGTATCCCACAATTTTTCTCACATAATATATACATACATACATATATATATATATATATATCCTCCTGACTACCAGGGAAAACAAGTTTTGTGATTTCATTATTTTTTCATGTCATTACATTGTTTAGAGCATAAGAAAAAAAATAAAAAAATAACATTTTTGAAAAATTATACTAAATTCATAAGTTATGCTCCGTCCTCTATAGAGGACACCAGAACTTTAAACAGTCATATTTTAAAAAATAAATAAAAAGACATTAATAGACATAAACTGGCAAAACAGTGGGAATTTTGTTTTAATCACAAATCAAATTTTATTTTTTATACCAAACTTTATATAAAGATGATTCTCAACTATGTTATGAAAGATATAACAGAATATACCATTATTCTTTATGCAAAATGTGTGTAAAATGGCCATGAATGGCTTTTCCCATTATAAACAATGTATCTATAAACTGTATCTAATTTGCACATTGATGTGTTTTTTGGGTAACATATAATGCAAAAATAAGTGTAATAATGGGAGCAATAATTGGTAAGATTTTCATAATAATATCAAATATTTCATAGCAACACTGAAATATAATTTCTTTCCCTATTCACTTGTTGTATCTCCCAAAATGGGTAATAAACATGCTTTAAGTACCGGTGTCCTCTACAGTGGACATGTAAGAAACTAATGTCCTGTTTTATAACAAAAAGTCATATTTTGAATTGAAACCCCATAACATTTTCTTGAGATGTTGTTTCATGACAAACAACTTGAAAATTAGTCAGATTTAAATAATCATTACAAAATATTATCATATTTCCATAAGGGTGTTACATTTGATCACTAAATTATTGTCAGACATTTTTAAAGGCCAAGGAGAGGGAGTGGTAATGGTGAAACTTCCAAACATTTGGTATCTCTGAAAAACCCTGATTGTGCTCTGTACAGGACATCCATATTTAACACTGTGACATGTAAGGTCTCAGAGAAATCGCTAAAAACTAATGTCCTCTACAGAGGACAAAACTCCATAGCTGGTAGTCAGGAGGATATAGTGATTTTGTTGAGGGTTTTTGTCATTTTAGTAGTTTCTGTTATATAAATAAAACTACAACTTATAGTAATTTTACATTTTCAGTTTTTATTAAATTTATCAAAATCATAAAAGGTTTTGGTGATTTTTTTTTTTTGTCATTTTAGTAGTTTTATGTATATATATATATATATATATATAAATTAATATCTTATTAAAATCATAAAATGTTTTAGTGATATTGTTGAGTTTTTGTCATTTTTAATAGTTTATATATTGTGCCTGTATAGTTTTTATTCATTTTTTATATATTTTAATTAATGTTTACGTTTATTTCAGTTAGTGAAAAATGAGCAAAAAAGTGATATAGTTTTAGTTAACTATAAAAACCTTAAAATTATTTAAAAATGTGAAATCTAAATATGTGCATTGCATAAATTCAGTCTAAAAAGTTGTTAAAACTATCAACTGAGAAATTTTTAAGTTTTAATTTTATAGTAGTTTTCAGTGTTAAAAGCATAATATTTTGCTGTATCTCACATTTTTCTCATTAAATGAATAGGGAAAAATATTTAGTTAGACCTTGTGATGTTGATGATCCTACTACCACTGATAATTTATTTTATTTTAAATAAAAAGTCTTAATTTATCTATTATATTAATGGACAGTGAAAATATGTTTACAAGGATGCACGAAATCAGTGTGCATTGTCCCATTGTTAATGCGATAGAAAATATATATTTATTTTCTCGTGCACCAGGTGCCCAGTGGCAGGTTGTGACGGTCAAGGCCACGTGTCGGGTAAATACACGTCACATCGCAGCGCAGGAAGTTGCCCCATCGCCACCAAGCGGCAGAAGGAGAGCTCCGTGAACGGATCGGCCTTCTCCTGGAAGATCTGTAAACAGGAGCTTCCGCACTGCCCTCTGCCCGGCTGCAATGGCTTGGGTCACGCCAACAACGTTTTCGTCACACACAGGAGGTGAGGAAACTACAGCATAACCCGGAACTTCAGTTCTGATATTAAACGTTAAACCTCAAAATTGCTAGTACTGATCTTTTGTCCCGTTACAGTTTGTCAGGATGTCCACTAAACGCCCAGAGTATCAAGAAGAAACTCTCCGATGAGGAGATGATGACCATCAAACTCAAAACCAGCAGCGGTGAGCAATTCAAGCGCTTAAAATTAATGAAAGAGCATAAAATGAAGCCAAATGCCTAATGCTTGGTATCATTGTACTGGCTTTAAAGTTACAACAGCTTTCTCAAGTCATTTAGTTCAGATTAACATTGCCTGGTTTTGTCTTCCGTCAATCAGGTATTGAAAACAACGAAGACATGCAGCACTTGGATCATGAAATAAAAGAGCTAAATGAATCCAATCTGAAGATAGAAGCAGATATGATGCAGCTCCAGACTCAGGTAAATTACCATTTCATGTGCTGAGCATTATGGGTAATGTAGTTTTAGAACTAAAGACCTTGTTTTTCCCGTTTTAAAACAGATTTCATCTATGGAGTGCAACCTGAAGACTATCGAGGAGGAGAATAAAATAATCGAGCAGCACAACGACAGTCTGCTGAAGGAGTTAGCACGTCTCAGTCAAGCACTTATCAACAGCCTCACAGATATCCAGCTGCCGCAAATGGTGAGACGGACCTCACGCTGAAACAGATAAACATGCAAAACATAACCTGATCTGGCAACAAATATTATTAAACAGTTTTGATCACTGCATGAGGTCCGTTAGAAAAATTAGTCACGGTAAATACCTATACTGTAAAAAAAAAAAAATCAGGTTTTCAAGTAATGCATTAAAAATATGTTAATACTACACTTATAAGGTTTTTGCAGGTTTTAGGAAGGCCAATTTAAGACTTTTTAATGATTTAAGATGAAGTAAAGAAAATAATAGTTTTCATACCTTATTGAGAGATATTTGTTATTGTTTAAAGAATAAAATCACTTAAATTTGTTCAATTTCTCAGAAGACAAGACTTCAGCTATCTTCACATTGCATTTCAAGTAAATGTAACAAAGCAGTATGTATGTATGTATTTATTTATTTATTTAGTGCAGTGCATGCAACATTGAATTTAATCACATGACTTTATAAATTTAAAACTTTGATTAAGACCTTTTTAAGGCCTCTTAATTTGTGGTTGACCCGCAAAAACCCTGTTTATATTAGTTAACTACATTAGTTAACATGAACTTACAATTAAACAAAGCAATTAATAATCTTAGTTAATGTTAATTTCAAAATTTCCAACATTAAACCAATATTATTACTTTAACAAAGATTAATAAATACGGTAACAAATGTTCATTATTAATGTTAGACAATTTATTAACTAAATTAGTATTATTTAGTATTAAAAAAAATATGTAATATGACCAAATCAAACTGAAAAAAGTAGATTTTACTAATTAAAATCGATTTTATCAGCTATAAATATTTCCTTAAGGAACTGGTTAATGTTCATTTCAAAGTTTGTAAAATTAAACAAAAGTTATCGCTTTAACAAATGCTCGTTGTTAATATTGTTAATCAGTAACACCTTACAATAAGGTGTCATTTGTTAACATTAGTTAATGTATTAACAAACAAAACTAACAATGAACAATACATTTATTACACTATTTATTAATCATTGTTAATAAAAATACAGTCGTTCATAGTTCACTTTACGCAACTTGTGATTTTAATAATGCATTAGTAAATGCTGAAATTAATGTAAACTAATAATAAATGCTGTAGAAGTATTGTTCATTCTTAGTTCATGTTAACTAGAGTGGTTAACTAATGCAAAGTGTTACCACTACATTAGTTATCATGAACTAATAATTTAAAAAAATATATTTCTAAAGCAATTAATAATCTTAGTTTATGTAATTTTCAAAATTTACAAAAGTTATAGCTTTAACTCATTGTTTATGTTAGTTAGTCGGTAACACTTTACAAGAAGGTAACTTTACAACAACTTTTGATTTTAATAATGCATTACCAAATGCTGAAATTAACATTAACTAAGATGAATAAATTCTGTAGAAGTACTGTTCATTCTTAGTTCATGTTAACTAAAGTAGTTAACTAATGTTAACTAATGAACCTTCTTGTAAAGTGTTATCAGTTAATATATTAACTAAAATAATAATGGTAACACTTTACAATAAGGTTGTTAACATTAGTTAATGTATTCACTAACATGAACAAACAATGAATAATACATTTATCACACTAATAATCTTTGTTAATGTTAGTTAATAAAAATACAGTTGTTTATGGTTAGTTCATGTTAGTTCACAGTGCATTAACTAATGCTAACAAATGCAACTTTTAAATTTTAATAATGCATTAGCAAATTTGGAAATTAACATTGAGATTAATAAATGCTGTAGAAGTATTGCCCATTCTTAGTACGTTAACGAAAGTAGTTAAGTGTTACCATGTTGTTAAATTTCTCAATAAATAAGACTATCTTTGCAAATAAACATAAGACAGTATCTATTTATTTATTTATTTATTTATTTAAGGCCCTTTTAAGGCCTTTATTTGTGGCCTGTGTTAATATTAGTTAACCACATTAAGTTACCATGAACTAACAATAAAAAATGCTTCTAAAGCAATTAATAGTTGTAGTTAATATTAATTAAAAATGTAAACATTTAAACAAAAGTTATAGCTTTAACAAAGATTAATAAATACTGTAACAAATGCTTACAAGATTTGTTAGTAAATGTTAGTTAATCTATTACCTAAATTAGTAATATTTAATATTAAAAAGATTTAATATGACCAAATCAGACTTAATAAAGTAGATTTCACTAATGAAAGTTAATTTTATCAGCTATAAATATTTTCTTAAGCAACTGGCTGCGTGTTTAATATTTTACAGTGTATTTTCTAACAAAGTAAAACTGTGGTAATTTCGGATTAGCCACTATTGTGATTAAAACAAGATGATTTAATAGCCACATGAGTCTTAATACTTGTTTTTAGGCTGATTTATAAATGTTTTAATTTGATGATTTATAGGTGTTAATTCAATATGATTTTAATGTAGCAACAATAAATGCAGTAATTATGGTATTTTGAGGTAAACTTAAAATGGTGCATGTTTGTAAGGGTTTAAGTTACATTATGAAACGTACATTTTAGAGTTCTGAATTAAATGTTCTTTCGTGTGTTTCAGGGTCCGATAAACGAACAGAACTTCGAAGCGTACGTGAACACGTTGACGGATATGTACAACAATTCAGAACACGAGTATTCACCCGAATGCAAAGCCTTACTGGACAGCATCAGACAGGCCATCAAGGGCATTCACGTATAAGGCCGAACTGTCGTTCACAAGCGTTTGATTGTCCGCAGAGGGCTGGCTTTGTCATCTGTGCAAGATATGTGTCGTTTAAAACAACAACAACAACAACAACAACAACAACAACAAAAAAGAGTAACTTCATTCCATGACAAATTCATTGCACTGAAAATTACCAGCCACATTTTTACAGCTCAATGTTCCTTTTAGTGAGATTTTACCTCCTTTTGCACTTATTTATTTCCTATGGTTTGCTTGACTTAATTCCGTATTGTTCTTTTGTGTGTTAATTATATTATTGCTACATATGATCTTTATTCATCGGTACTATTTATCTCACAGTAATCTTATTTATTGATTTATTTATTTATTTATTGCGACCATTTTTGCTGCAACTCCAAAATGCAAGGCCAATCTTACATATTGTGAATTTTATTTTGCATTTCTTGTACAATAACTGGGAGTTCTAGTCGTTATATCACGATGACTTTTTCCTTCATAACTGATGTCAAATGTAAGAATAGTCCACTTGCGCCACCTGTTGGTGAGCGGCCGTTATTGGTCTATCAGAGCCGTATGCATCCCTAAGTTATTTTTTTAATGTAGTTAATGTACGCCACTTGAATGACATCATTCGTTTTCATGCATAAAGTGAGCAAAAAGAAAATATTTTATCCGATTAGCTCTCCAAACGACTGTACAGCGAGTGTACAGTGAGCAAAAAAGAAAAAAAAAATAAATAAATCAAATCAGCATCCACACACACACACACAAACACACACACACAGACAAAAAAAACAAAAACAAAAAAAAAACATATTTCCGTTTCTGTTCATATGAACTGCCTTTGGTGTGCACATCCGTGTGTGCATATATGTGCCTAAATGTAAATGAGTACATGGAATATGATATGTTTTGTGGTAGAGCAGTATTACGTGAATGGTGATTCATTTATTCTGCAGTATATTTATTTTCTGAATGAAAAGCCTCTAAACTCTGTTTACCTACTGTTTATACGCCATTTTAAGTATGTAACGATATTCTTGTAAAAAAGTGTTTTACGATCAGGCACAATACGGTTTTTATTCTTTTCCGTGAGACTGAACTCCTCAACCTTTGGCTTCTTTTGTGCGACAAACGGTGGGCTCTCAAATAGGTTTTATGGATCTCAAAGTACTTCATGTCTTCAAGCCACTAACGTATAGAAATTGACAATTTACAGCAAAAGCACGGCAATAGAGAATAATCTTTCCATTATGACTGAATCCACTTGATTTTGCATTTAAATGCACGGCCGAGGTCACCTCAGCAGATCTGAGTGCTGTTTTTGCTGCGTTGCGATCCCAAGCGGCCTCGTCGCAGCACTTTTAAAGCTTTCTCCAACACTAAACGTACCCTTTTGCACTTTTATTCTGTTATTTAGTGTTTATTTCGAGCGTGATCGGATTATCACGCCGAAGGAGTTTAACCTTAGGTTTACGTTGTCCATTGATGATGTCAAAAATTGTGTTTCACAGGTCACCCAGAGGGAATAAAACACTATATTATCCGACCAAATGAGCATAATGAATTGTATTCTCAATAAAGCAAATCAGCTTTTCTTTTCGTTTTGTTCAAATCCTAAATTACTGTATGACTCATGAGTAATTCTGTTTAAATTATTTGTAATTCCTAACTTTTAATTTATAAACCACAGATTGTTTGCTCAGGAAGTTTTGTGAGGAATATTTATTTTTTCCTTTTTGTATTTGATGTTTTGTAATGTGATATGGAATTTTTTGTGTAACAGAAAAAAATAGTATAATACACAGTACTGTAAATTATTTAGTTTGTTTTTGTTTTTAAAAATGTTTTTTTTTTCAGTTCGAGTAGTTTGTATATCAGGATTTCCTTACACTTTTAAAATTTCATAAGCAGTACTGCGCTGTGTTGTACAGTTTGTGTATGGTAGAAATAAACTATTGAAATGATCTGCACTCATTGTACAGTTGCTCATATTAAAGTCCTATAAAAAATAACAATTTATATTAAGGCTCATATAAAAATAATACACTCTCTCACACACACACACACACAAAATTGGTGGTTTCTCATGGTCTCTACATCTCTTTTTTATTATTTTTTAATATTTATTTGTAATATTCTTTTTCTTCACTAGTTCATTTGAAATACTTTAATGATGTGATAATTTATTTTTAAAAATATATATATTCCATAATCTCATATTTAATTCATAAACCTGCAAAAACGTACTGTGGAAACTGGAAAAATGTCTGATATCTTCATGAAATCATAAGAAAGCACTTTTGCTAAAATAGATGTTTGTTGCTGAATGGCTTCCCGATTACATCAAAACTCAAAACCAAAGCCAAAATCCTATAAATGTAATATTTTGCCAATCAAATTTGACAGCGTAACCTTTATAAATTAAATGTTTCTGACTGCTCAACTTTCGTTTTACACTTAACCTCTCACTCGGTTCATTTTAAGTGCTCTTGCAATGGAAAAAGTCATTTTTATAAGTATAGATATACATATAGTCTCATATTCAATTTATAAAACTGCAAGAATATGCTGTAGAATCTGGAAAAATGTCTGAAATCTTCATGAAATTATAAGGAAGTACTTTTGCTCAAACAGAAGTTTGTTGTTGAATGGCTTCCAGATTATATCAAAGCTCAAAACCAAATCCAAAACCCTAAAAATGTATTATTTTGCCAATCAAATATGACAGTGTAACATTTTAATTAAACATTTCTGACTACTCAACTTTCATTTTACACTCAACTTCTCACTTTAAGTGCTTCTGCAATGGAAAAGGTCATTTTTGTAAGTACAGATATGCATTAAGGCTCATATTTAATTCATAGAAATGTAAAAAATATGCTGTAGAATTTGGAAAAATGTCTGAAATCTTCATGAAATCATAAGGAAGCACTTTTGCTCCTTACATAAGTCTGTTGTTGTAATGGCTTGCCGTACAAAATGCTCAAAAACAAATCCCAAATCCTAAAAAAAATATTTTGTCAATCAAATCTGACAGTGTAACATTTTAATTAAACGTTTCTGACTACTCAACTTCTCACTCAGTTCATTTTAAGTGCTCTTGCAATGGAAAAGATCATTTTTATAAGTATAGATATACATTTAGTCTCATATTTAATTCATAAAACTGCAACAATATGCTGTAGAATTTGGAAAAATGTCTTAATGTTTTAATGGCTTCCTGATTAAAGCTCAAAACCAAATCCAAAATCCTAAAAATGTATTCTTTTGCAAATCAAATTTGACAGCGTAACATTTTAAACGTTTCTGAATAGTCAACTTTCATTTTATACTCAACTTTTTACTCACAGTTCATTTTAAGTACTCCTGCGATGGGAAAAAGTCATTTTTTAAGTATAGATGTTCCAAATTATCTTGTATGTAATTCATAAAACTGTGTAAAAGATACTGTAGAGCTGTAAAAAAAAAAAAAAAATGTCTGTTCAGGTTGAATCTACATGAAATGATATGGAAGCACTTTTGCTCCTCACAGAAGTTTGTTGTTGTAATGGTTTTCCGATCATAACGCTCAAAACCAAATCCAAAATCCTAAAAAAAATATATGATTTTGCAAATCAAATTTGACAACGTAACATATTAAATGTTTCTGACTACTCAGCTTTCATTTTACACTCAACTTTTCACTCACAGTTCATTTTAAGTGCTCTTGTGATAGGAAGAGTCCTTTTGTAAGTATAGATATTTAATGTAGTCTCGTATTTAATTAAAATACTGCAAAAATATACTGTAGAATTTAGAAAAATGTCTGAAATCTTCATGAAATCTTAAGGAAGCACTTTTGCTCCTCACAGACATTTGTTGTTGTAATGGCGTCCCGATTTCATCAATACCCAAAAACCAAATCTAAAATCCTAATAATGTATTATTTTGCAAATCAAATTTGACAGCGTAACATTTTAAACGTTTCTGAACACTCAACTTTCATTTTACACTCAACTTTTCACTCACAGTTCATTTTAGGTGCTCTTGTGATGAGAAAAGTCCTTTTTATAAGTATAGATATTCCAAATAATCTCGTATTTAATTAATTAAACTGTGTAAAAGATACTGTAGAAGCTGTAAAAAAAAAATGTCTGGAAATGTTGAATCTCCATGAAATGATATGAAAGCACTTTTGCTCCTCACAGAAGTTTGTTGTTATAATGGCTTGCCATACAAAACACTCAAAAACAAATCCAAAATTCTTAAAAAAATATATTATTTTGCCAATCAAATTTGACAGTGTAACATTTCAATTAAACGTTTCTGACTACTCAACTTTGGTTTCACACTCAATTTCTCATTTTAAGTGCTCTTGCGATGGGAAAATCAATTTTCTAAGTATAGATATTCCATATAATCTTGTATTTAACTCAAAATCTGCAAAAATATACTGTGGATACGGGGGAAAATATCTGAAAAGACTCCAAAGATCTCCATGAAATTATATGGAAGCACTTTTGCTCTTCACAGAAGTTTGTTGTAATGGCTTGCAGTACAAAATGCTCAAAAACAAATCCAAAATCCTTAAAAAAATATTTTGCGAGTCAAATTTATTAACGTAACATTTTAAACGTTTCTGACTAACGTTACTCAACTTTCATTTTACACGCAACTTTTCACTCAGGTAATTTTAAGTGCTCTTGAGATGGGAAAATCACTTTTCTAAGTATAGATATTCCATATAGTCTCGTATTTAATTCATAAAACTGTAAAAGATGTTTGAAAGGTTTGAATCTCGATGAAATGACATGGAAGCACTTTTGCTTCTCACAGTATTTTGTTGTTGTAATGGCGTCGCGATTATCAACGCTCAAAACCAAATCTAAAATCCTAAAAATGTATTATTTCGCAAATCAAATTTGACAGCGTAAACTTTTAAACGTTTCTGAATACTCAACTTTCATTTTACAATCAACTTTTCACTCACAGTTCATTTTAGGTGCTCTTGCGATGAGAAAATCGCTTTTTTTAAGTATAGATATTCCATATAGTCTCGTATTTAATTAATAAAACTGAAAAATATACTGTCAAAACTGTAAAAGATGTCTGAAAAGTTTAAATCTCCATAAAATTAACGTTATATGGAAGCACTTTTGCTCCTCACAGTATTTTGTTGTTGTAATGGCGTCGCGATTATCAACGCTCAAAACCAAATCTAAAATCCTAAAAATGATGACTTTGTAAATAAAATTTGACAGCTTAACATTTGTAAGATATCTCTTAACATGTTCTAACCTGAGATATTCAAAAACAATTTCCATATTTACCAGCAGATGGCGTATGGATGCAACTTTGAGGTACCAACGGCCTTCATTCCTGATTTTAAAACACTGTAAGTATCCAAAAAGAAAGAGAGAGACGCTGATTAGCAACTGCATGAACAAATAAACAATAAGTTTCAACCAGTTTGACTGGTAAAATCACTAAACAGTGAGGTTATTAAAGCGATTTTACCCGCGTTTCTTCCTCAGACGCCTCACGTGACGGCACTGATATGAAACCTGCGCCGTGTAAATATGCTGTTCGGTTTGTTACCCTTTGTAATTATCTTTTTATAATTATCAGAGCAATTTATCCTTGCCTTTGATGAGTTGATGCTGATGCAAATTACATCTAATTATCTGAAATGAGGCACAGCTTTCCTGTTACACGTCACCTACAAACAAAACCAACAATTATTTAACGGTCCGTGACAGATGTGCACAGCATATTTACAGTGTTTGATTTGATCAGTGTTGATTCACCTTAATCTGCAGCGAATCTCACAGTGGGACATGCTAACATGCCAAGCTCATGGCGATTTAAAGGCATCTCATGAAAATCAGAGAAATAAGCAGAGATGTTGTTGGCTGTCTTTGTCCCACTGCGCGAGTGAACTACTACAGCCACCTCAGGCCTCACTTTAATACTAGCTGCTGTCCTCATTAGCAAATACTGCACAGAAATGAGTCATACTTCATTTAACAAAGTTTAAACACACAAATAATGCTACTGTATGCGGCAAAATCACATTTTTTTGGTATATTCCCATCTTAATTGAGTTTATCCTTAGGTCTGTCTGATCTTAACCACACAGGGACATACCAGAAACTTCTTTTGATATAATATAAAGCTAATTATTAGGGGTTGACCAATATGTGTTTTTCAGGGCTGATGCCGATACCAATTATTACAGATCAAGTAGACAGATCACCGATATTTTGAACTGATATATACATGTCTGGTGTAAAAAATTTATGTCAAAATTAAGAGTAACAAGGGCTCTGTCAAAACCTTTCTTTAAATGATTTTAAAGTATTTTATTGGCAAATTACCGATAACGATAATCATAAAAATGCTTAATATCAGCGTCGAAATTGGCCAGGCTGATAATCGGTCGACCACTACAAATTATTACTACAGACTAACCATAAATTAAACCTTACCCCTTAAAGATAAAAAAATAAAAAATTAATAAATAATAAAAAAAATTAAATAAACATACAAACTTTAGAATAGTAAAAACTAGCTTTAGTTAATATAATAAATTATGTGTGTACACACACACACAGACATAATAGTTTATATAGTAAATAAAACCATTTTATTATTGTTTTGATATAATCAATTATTATGAATGTCATTTTAAAAAATGAATAAATAAATTGTGTGTTTGTGTGTTTTTATAGACATTTATTATAAATTATATTAATATATTTATTATTTATGTATTATATGAATTACTTTATTTTATATATAATAAAATTATATTTAATGTAAGTGATTAATTAATACAATAAATTATTACATTACATTGCATATTACATTATGCTGACTGTCTGTCATATAGACACATTATAGATTATTATATAAATAACATATATATATTAACATATATTAATATACTAATAATTCATAATAATCTAATGAATTATTAATAATATTAATATGTAGATGTTTTCATATAATAAATTATTTAGTACAATAAATTATTTATATATTCGTCATAAATATTATATGTTTTTCATATTTGTCCTTAAATTATTCTATAATGGATTAATAATAATAATAATAATAATTTATATATATATATATATATATATATTTTTTTTTTTAGTACAATAATAATAATTATTATTATTATTATTATTATTATTTAGTACAATAATTTATATTTATTGTACTAAATAACTCTTGCTTTCTTACACAAGCAGCTCATTACAATATAAGCAAATATTTTTTATAAAGTATTTACATCTAATTCCATCTGTGTTTTTTGATCTACATATGCATTCTAGGAAGGAAAAGTGAGCTATGTGTTTAGGGTTAATGTTGAGTTTGATATGACACTCTCTTGTTTTGAGATCATTTTACCCATAATTCCACTGAATGAGCTTGCTGTTACATATTGCCTATGTCACAGAGTTATTTTTAGGCACTTGGTACAGTGTTTGAACACCATGACCTGATGATGTGGAAAAAGCATATTACCCAGTCAATCCTGTAGGAGCATCGTCCTCTATAGTTGAAACATAATGTCCACTTGTATAAATGGACACTTGCTAATTTTAAACTGGTTTCATAGTGCTAATTTCCCAGTTGAGTATGACTAAATGGATCTTACTGGGTCATGAGGGGTCAGCAGGGTAGTGTGGCCTATGGGAAAATTAAAAGATGTCACCGTGGTAAGTGAATACTGTTTTCCAGTCGGGCTGAGAGCACTGGCATATGACAAATGCAACCGACAGAACACTTAACCAGGTTGATATTTATGCCAGACAGCAGTATGCTTGTATTCAGACTGATTTAGCATGCAGTGATGCAACCCTATAAGGCACATGGTGGGTGTTTGGGATGTAAACAAGAAGGCATGCCTGTTCCTTTCCAAGAGTAACTGTGGATTGAGTGCTTCTGAATGAGACACTGTCACAGATTTAAACACCAAAAATAATCATAAATCAGTCTGCTAACACACAGACCCTGACCTCAGCTGCTCAAATGATTGACACAACCACTGATTCACAGCTAAACCTAGTAATCAGTACTGAGTGTTTTAAAAGAAAAATGTGAGATTTAAATACCTTTACAAGACTATTTGTAAAGGCAGCCAGACAAACGACATTATTTTTTTTAGATTTTTCCACTCATGTCCCGCCTTCTCCTAATCGCTATTTGCTATTCTAGCTACGTTAATATGAACGACTCCTAAACTGTCCAATCGCTGACCGCCTTTGTAGTCTACTAGCCAATCCTGTCTTAGCAGGCGGGGCTTAACCGCTGTCCACATCCGATTAAAAGAGAACAAAACGGGTAGAATGGCATTCAGACGATGCTGGGTTGTGTAGTGGGCTAGACGTTGTGTCTAATTAGCCATATATTGTGGATATTAAGAATATTTCTCATATTATAAACATTTTTGAAGGTTCTCGCTATTTTTAATTAACTGCTCAGACGCTATTTTGTCACGTAGTACGTGTTACTTTTATCAGCGCTGGTTTGGATGGACCAATCACCTTCTTTTGTGATTAATCGGTATGCGTATGGCGTTCCCTGTTTTTTATAGATTTACGGAGCGTATTTGTAAATGCATCTCAGATACAAATCCTCAGTATGTCTAGATTCAAACGATTATGGATTTACGATTACAAATGCCTCCAATATTTCAATAATCGAGCTGATACTTGAATGCAGCTCTATGGGAATTTCGCTTTTTGGGCCTCTGCGAGCCCCCTGCAGGACTATCACAAAAACCAGTTATTAGCCAGCAGCATTTGCAGTCTAATGTCCGCAGCCTCGTTTCTGCAAACCATGTGACGTGTGTTTACATCCTCTCAGCTGTTCCTCAAGAAAAACAGCGCTGGATCTTCAACGCCACGAAAATCTATATATCACACAACAGCAGTGCGTTCAAAAACACCAACTCTCATGTGCATCCAGTGCGTTTGGTTCGTGCAAATACTGAGACTGTTTCATGGCTTTACAAAGGTCAGTGAACACTCTTATTCCGCAAAGATGATGCCGACATTTTTGTTTTGTTGCTTTGCGTTGATCTGAGCAAGCTGAGGAAGATGTACATGTGGCAGACATTTAAATGCAAACCTGCTAACTTGGTTTAACACATGCGAAAAAGGCCAAAATGGCTGTTTTGAAGAATGCACAAATGTTTTATTGTCTATTTCGTGGTTTGCTGTGCCAGGTCAAACACAATGCCACCGTCTTAACTGGTTTTCCCAGTCCTGCAGCGTTTAAATGTCATCTAACAGCATGGGTTTAGTGAGAAGCCGAATAGCTAGAGGTTTTTCCCCGTCTGTTTTGCCGTATTTTCATATTCAAATTCAGATGTGTTTTAACCAGAGGCTACAAGTTCGCTGATACTTATATGAAAAATAATAACAATAGCAGTGTAACAACTGTCTTTGAATCTTTGTTTGTTTTTTTAACAACTTCCTTTTTCAGTCTTTTAGAATATTTTTCTCAATTACACAACACACACAATAACAAAGGCCAGATGCACGACGCACCGGGAGTTCTTGTTCATAAATATTTTGAAATGTCAAGTGTTATTGCATAACATAAATCTGTAGAGTTACTGAATTTAATTTATGCATGCAAGTCCTGCTTGAGAGATTATGGCGGATCTAAACATGCGAAACGCTTACATTTTTTTCTAGCCGCTTCCTTGATTTTTATTGGACAACCACATCTTATTGTCTCACATATATGCTGAATAAATTTAATAAGCACTGAACACGTCTCCAAACTCAGTTTGGTTTTAACGCAGTGCGGATATGTGGTGTTTTGTAAGTCCTTTAGCTCGACTGCGTCGTGAACTGTAGATCTGTACGCATGTGGACAGACCGCAGCGGTCTACGTCACACAGTACGTCATTATCCACATTGTATGTGCGTCGAACGTAAACAAACAAACGACCGAAAGCGACGCAAATGCGTTTTTTATATTCATTATCGACAAAAACATCAGCCGGAATATCAAATTGATTATTATATAGCATTCTGGCTTCATGTTTTTTTAGAGACGAGTGTTATTGTTATCTTCTTCCAGCTGCTTGAATCTTTATTCCTTGCAAGTAACTAGTCAGGCCTGTTTTGAAAGTTACTAGTATCTATTTTATAATTACTAGTGACCAGTCTAACAGTGACTGTTATATATTTTCAGTTTCATGATAATTGCTTATTAAATACCAGTCGTTATTCATGTAGCCTACTTCTAGGCCTTTTTTGCTGTTCAGTTGCTACTAGTTCAACATTTTCCACAACAAATACTTGAAATGGTTGCTTCACATTAGAATTATAAATCTTACCTATCCAAATACACACTTGAGTCACCAGAAATATTGGATCCAGCCGTGTTGATCTTCTCTCTCTTCCGCATTGTTGGTCTTGATGTCCAAACTGTAAGGAGAAGGTGAATTTTTCACAATTTTTCTCCATTCTGCTATTGTGAAAATAATTTGATGCAGTTTATTGAATCTCATTTCGTCTTTTTCTCTTCCTAGTCTGACTTCATCTGACCAGCACAAATGTTACTAAACTGCTTCACAGCCTCCTGTGAAACCTTGAAATGGAAACATTTCTTATCTGTAACTTGTGAAGACACAATCATAAGATTCAACCATGAGAGCAAGCACTGCAAGAGCATGCAAAATAATGAGTAAATTATAATAAGGAATATTAATGAAAAAGAACAAATGATAAATTAATATGGAAGAAAATAAACACGCAGGTTCCCTTTAGAATGCAGATCTTTCACACTAGAGTTTTGACTAGTGTCTATTTGTTTGCTGCTAAGAAAACTGGAATAGATACTATTTGAATAGTTGTAACAATAGAAATTGTTTTATAATAGTAATAGTACTATAGTTTTATATATAGTTTTTTTTTTTAAGTTTTACTATAGTTTAATAGTAACAATATAATAGTTTTATTCCTTACAACTTACTAGTTTGTAATTTTTACTAGTAAGTTGTTATATTTGACACATGAACTTGGGCTTTAATGCACATAAAGTTATGTCAGGTAATATTATTTTTATTCTTTGAATCTTACAAAACATGTACAGGTCGTATTTGACCACATAATCAAAAAGGGGAAAAAAAGTATGAATACTATATTTTTACACTTCAGGAAGGCCCTAATGCATACTTTGCTTTAGTTAAACTATAATTTCTATAAAAAATAATGTAAAAAATGTATAATTTTTTTTATTATTATTCTTTGAATGTTGTAAAGGTAAAATTTCACCACAAAAATTCAAAAGAAATGAGAAATTATGAATACTAGAGTTTTGCACGTCAAGAAGGCCTTAATTCTTACTTTTCTTTAGTAAAACTAATTTCTATTTTTTTTTTAAATAAATAAAAATATGTAATTTTTATTATTTTTCATGGAATCTTACATAACATGTAAAGGTCATATTTCACCGCAAAATCAAAAAGAAATTCAAAATTTTATTATGAATACTACAGGCCTTAATTCTTATTTTTCTTTAGTCAAGTTATAATTTCTATAAAAAATAATAAAAAAAAAATAGTTTTATTATTATTCTTTGGATCTTACAACACATGTAAAGGTTATATTTCACAACAAAATCAAAAAGAAATGAGAAATTAGGCCTTAATTCTTACTTTTCTTTAGTCAAACGAATTTCTATAAATATATATATATATTATAATTCTTTCAAAAATAATGTAAAACAATATATTTTTTTACATTATTATTAATATTCTTTGAATCTTACAAAACATGTAAAGGTGATTTCACCACAAACCCAAAAAGAAATGAGAAATTATAAATACTGGAGTTTTTGGACTATATATATATATATATATATATATATATAAAATATTATTATTATTATTATTATTTTAATTTACAAAACATGTAATTTACACTTACAGTTACAATTAACATTTATTAATATGTCCAATACATAAACATTTGTTAGTAAGTTGAATAAATAATAAACTTTTTTTTAATTGCTTAATAATAAATGCTCATCTTTTGATTATTGCTGATGCCTCTAGTAATTATGTGTCTGACTTTTAATTTACAACCTATTTTGGGTTAGTTTTAACCCAGCCATATAGTAATTTTTAAGCAATAGTTAAATAAAACTACCCAGACGCAGCATTTCTTAGAATATATTATTATTATTATTATTATTATCATCGCTCAGTGAATCTCATGAAACAAGTAAAGGTCACATTTCACCACAAAATCACAATAATAAGTGGAGATGTATATATAGTCTGAGGTGAAATATGAGCTGAACATTTATTATTAGTGTTATTATTGTTTTATATGCCCTGCACGTCGGGTCATGTTTTGGTTTTCTCTCTGCGATGACACAGTTCTTCTTACTGAGGCCTGGAATGAATCCGCTGAGAGTTTGTGGCTTCCGCTTTCACTGGGTCAGACAAACGGTGCAGGAGTCAACATGAGGACATCAGCGTCCATTAAAATATAGACTATTTACACACTCCACGTGTGCTTGTGAATCACCGCAGTCTGAGACTGAAACGACAGCTGTGCATTATAACTGGTAGCTGACATGAAGTTTCAGCTGATGAAGGTTTTTTAAAAAATAAAGAAGACAATGGAAATCGTACAAAATAGGCCTGCTTTAATTTAGGTTTTATCTTCACTTGAAAAGCACAGAGGAATTGTCAACAGATTTGTTCTGGCCGAGCATCAGCCTTGTGTGATAATGTTGCAATTATGCAAGCAGCAAGTTTAAACATGTTAATGACGGATCAGCCTGTTCCAGTTCATTGTTCCAGTATTAACTCCAGTACTTACTCAACTTGGTGACAAAACCAGTTAGCGATGGCATGAAAACCAGCCTCCTATGTTTACATCCAGTATTATTGACTATATTGGTTTATCTTGTTATAAACAGCACTTAGTGTCTGTCTGTTAAAAAGAAAGAGCGCTCATATGTCGTTCTCTTTTGTAAGTTGTATACTGATGTACAGAGAGTCTCTGTAGGGTTGCAATCAGGTCTTGTACAAAACAGAGTAGGAGGTTTGACCCAGATCCCTCCCTGCAGTATTTTTAGTGCAGGAGACTGAAAGGGCAGCGTTACAGGAAAAGGCTGAAAAGGAAGACAAATGCAGAAAAGAAAAAGCATAAAATGGGGATGTCGACATAAATATAGACATTCAAAACCAAATCAAATCAAAACATGAGTTTTGTGGCTTTTAATCTATGCCTGTTAGTGTTTAGGTCATCAAAATAGAGACAGAAGTTACTTTATTTAAAAATGTGCAGTAAAATTGCATTTACAGTTTACAGGCATTCAAGAGCAAGAATGCTGATGACATCATGTTGCACTAATGGGTGTGTCCATATGTTTTGGCCAATCAAATGCTCTATAGAATAAACAAAAACATGACTTTCATACATGCATGAAAAAAACCTTCATAGGTACATTGAAATCCCTTTTATCTTTTCCAAAATTCTGTTTTGTCGTTTTAATTTTTATGGATGTTTTTTTTCCATTTTAATTTTACTAGGCTCTGTTTTAATGGTTAAATTAAAAAATAATAACATTAAAAATATGACCTACTCAATTTAACAGCCATTTATTAACAATTATGGAATCTATTTTCATGGTTTCATTCAATTTTAAAAATCAAAAGCATGTCAAATTATTGTTTTTATTCAAAATTTATTGTTATTTTATTTAATTATTTTAGTTTTTATAGGATTTAATAAATAGAAAGTGCAAAAAACAGCATTTATTTGAAATGGCAATTTTTTGCAACATTATAAATTCCTATAGGGCCCTGTGAAATCTGTTATTTTTTTCCAAATTCCATTTTATTACTATTATTATTATTATTATTTTTTTTTTTTCAAATTCAGTTTTTTCACCCTGTTTTCATTTTTTATGAATTCTGTTTTTTTTATTTTATTTTTTTATTTTTCTAAACTCTGTTTTAATGGTTAAATTAAAAAATATTAATCAAATAACATGTCTAATTAATTCAAATCATGAAAATTACACAGTTAAACAGATCTGAATAATCGAAAGCATGTCCAATTAATTGATTTTATAAAAAAAAAAAATTATTATTATAATTATTATTATTCAGAAGTGCTGTGTATTTAAATTTTTCTGGTAAATAAATTCTGATAAATATTTTTTTATGTAAATATCCCTAATAAAAATACTTATTAAATAATTATTTTAGTTTTAAGTAGTAGTACTATCATTACATTAAGTAATATATTTCTGTCAGAGTTTCTTCAAGTTAAACCAAACTTTTATTTTGACAGGTAGATGTGAAGACCTTGAAGTTTCTGTTTGTATACATACTATACGCTTCACAAAAACCATAGGGCTCTATAAATTCCCTTGCTTTCACTTATTATCAATTTAGTGCGTCCTTGCTAAATAGCAGTTAGTTCAAATAGTAATAATTTTTCACATTTTTACTGTTTTACTGCGATTTTGATCAAATAAATGCAGCCTTGGTGAGAATAAGAGACATTAAAATCATTTAAATATTTTTTTAAAAATATGAAATATTAGCAATTGCATGTTTTTGCATAGGCAGTGTACATAAAGCCCTGTTTTCCTGCGCACTTTGGAAAATATTCTCGTTTCCATGTGAAAGTCTCTGGGTTTTCTTGCAAATCTGCAGTTTGACATCTGTAATTGTCACTTTGAGGGCTCTGTAAGACTGAGAACAACTCATCCTTCTAATCCTAGCTGTTTCTGACTAGCAATTGCAAGTAGAAAATCATGATTTGTTGGTCGTGATGTAAACTAAAGCCTGTTTGCTTTTTAAAAGCGATGTAAAAATACATATATTTAAAAAAGGGATGAGCTCTCCAATCTCAATAGGAAGTATGTCAGCACAGAAAAAGAAACCGATTTAATGGGTTCTTTTTAGATGGATGGTTCTTTGCAAAGCCATCCCTAATTGGAGTGGAGAATGGAGACGTTTCGATGTTCAGTAATTGGGCTTTTCTTGAACTCACTGAACCGTTGTAAGTAAATAAGCCTCGTGTTTGTTTGTTTAAATCCAGATCTAGTTCAGGTTCATGAAAACCCTTGAGGTTACAGCATTTCTGCTTAACTCAATTACCAAACATGCAAATTCTGACACTTTCTTAATGTCCTGTCTGCAGCTCAAATGCCACTTTTAGACTTACTTTGCTCTTGCTTTCAAAGCCTATTCAGTTGTTAAGTGCACAGTATTTCTGAGAAGCAGACGTTCAGATGTCCTGATCAAAGGATTAGTTCACTTCCAGAATGAAAATTTCCTGATAATTTACTCAACCCCATGTCATCCAAGATGTTCATGTCTTTCTTTCTTCAGTCGAAAAGGAAGTTTTTGAGGAAATCATTCCAGGATTTTTCTCTATACAGTGGACTTCGATGGGGATCAACGGGTTAAAGGTCCAAATTGCAGTTTCAGTGCAGCTTCAAAGGATTCTGTACGATCCCAGCCGAGGAATAAGGGTCTTGTCTTGCGAAACAATCTTTGAAGTCCACTATATGGTGAAAAATCCTGGAATTGTTTTTTTTTGTCCAAAACCTTATTTTCTTTGCGACTGAAGAAAGAAAGACATGAACATCTTGGATCACATGGCGGTGAGTAAATTATCAGGACATTTTTGTTCTGGAAGTGAACTAATCCTTTAAGTGATTTTTATTTTTATTTTTAATTTTTTTAAGTTTTGTTTTGCCATTTATTGTAGTATCATTTGAGACACGTAGTACGACCTAAAGCTTGGACTTTTACTGCTTTCTGCAGTATTAAAGCTGCTTGCATCAGGCAGGTAACATCAATAATAATTGCATTCTTGAGTCATTTCAAGAAAATATCTTTTATTTACATCACTGTTATTATTCTTGCTCATGCTTATGTTTAGGGATTTGAACAAACTTTGTAAACCTGGAAAATTGGCACGTACAGTTGAAGTCAAAAGTTTACATACACCTTGCAGAATCTGCAATGTTAGATTTATTTTACCAAAATAAGAGGGATCATACAAAATGCATGTTATTTTTTTATTTAGTTCTGACCTGAATAAGATATTTCACATAAAAGATTACATAGAGTCGACATATAGTTGAATTTATAAAAATGACCCCTTTTAAAAGTTTGATTCCTAATATTGTTGTTACCTGAATCATACACAGCTGCTTTTGTGTGTGTGTGTGTGTGTGTGTGTGTGTGTGTGTATTTAGTGATATTTGTTCATGAGTCTCTTGTTTGTCCTGAACAGTTAAACTGCCCGCTGTTCTTCAGAAAAAACCTTCAGGTGCCACAAATTATTTGGTTTTCAGCGTTTTTGTGTCTTTGAACCCTTTCCAACAATGACTGTATGATTTTGAGATCCATCTTTTCACACTGAGGACAACTGAGAGACTCATATGCAACTATTACAAAAGGTTCAAACACTCACTGATGCTTCAGAAGGAAAAACGATGCATTAAGAGCCGGGGGGTGAAAACTTTTGGAATTTAAAGATCAGGGTAAATTTAACTTATTTTGTCTTCTGGGAAACCTGTAAGTATCTTCTGTAGCATCTGAAGGCCAGTATAAATGGAAAAAAAAAGAAAGATATTTAGGCAAAATAAGAAAAATGTACACATCTTCATTCTGTTCAAAAGTTTTCACCCCCCGGTTCTTAATGCATAGTTTTTCCTTCTGGAGCATCAGTGAGTGTTTGAACCTTCTGTAATAGTTGCATATGAGTCCCTCAGTTGTCCTCAGTGTGAAAAGATGGACCTCAAAATCATACAGTCATTGTTGGAAAGGGTTCAAATACACAAAAATGCTGAAAAATCAAAGGATTTGTGAGCCCTGAAAGGATAGTAGCTCACATTACTAAATAAAAAATAAAAAATAACATGAGGTTTGTATAATCCCTCTTATTTTGCTAAAATAAGTAACATTTGTGTGTAAACTTTTGACCTCAACTGTATATTGATTGATATATTTATTTATTGATTTATTTGTTACATGCATTAAGACTCAGACTTGTGCTTCAGCTGCTTTCTGCAATATTAAAGCTTCTTACATCAGGCAGGTAACATCAGGTACATGCAACACCTAGCTGTAGAATCAAAGCCAGCAGGTATCAGGTGGCACGGACGCTCACGCAGCACGGCTCCTGTTTTCAGGAGAGAAGGTAAACTGAAATGTGTGAGAGAGAGATCTTAACCGTCACCTTTTGTTTTTCAATCCTCAGATCTTGGCGTAGCTGAGAATGGTCTGAGGTGATTTGTGTGGGACACAGGCATCACAACTGGGCATCCCTGCGGAGAATCGCTCCAGCACTTTCATCTGAATGTGAAGACCGGTCTAGTTATCCGTCTCTCACCTCCTCTGCATTTTTTTTTTTTTTTTTGGGTTTTGGTTTGTTTCTTTTCTCGGAGGGGAACATGGGGGGAGCAGTCAGCGCTGGCGAGGACAACGACGATTTGATAGACAACCTGAAGGAAGCGCAGTACATCCGCACAGACCGCGTCGAGCAGGCCTTTAGGGCCATCGACCGTGGAGATTATTACCTGGAGGGCTACAGAGACAATGCCTACAAGGATCTGGCATGGAAGCACGGGAATATACACCTGTCAGCGCCGTGTATCTACTCTGAGGTGATGGAAGCCCTGAGACTCCAGCAGGGTTTGTCTTTCTTGAACCTCGGCAGCGGCACGGGATACCTGAGCACCATGGTGGGCCTGATTATAGGTGAGAACCACACTTATAACTAGGAATACATGATATTATCGGATAGTTATCAGGAGAGTCAGCATTACTAGTATGTGCTCCTAATGCCCGTCTGGTAAGGCGTTTTATTTACTTAGGGGGGCGCTGTTGGACTACTTGTAATAAAATGAAAGTAAAATAACATTAAGATTGTGTTTCTGATTAAATAAATCAATAATTTGTCATAAAACCACAAGTATGTTTTGATTTAAAGGTCAAAAGCTGTAGTTTGCATGAGTAAAAATCACAAACATGACATTTGTACATACAGATTTATTCATCAATGTGTATTTATTTTATTTTTTTCAAATGGATTATGAAAACCTAAATAGAAGGAGGTCTTACAATTTTTTTATTAACCATTTACAAATGTTAAATCTATAAATAAAATGTTAAGGTTACCACTGCATCCGTCTGAAAAAAAATCTGTGATTGATAGTTATTTTCAAAACTTTCAGTGTATTTTCATTGTAAAAGAACTTCATTATTAATTATTTAATTCTAAGAAGTATGTTTTTGTAGAAACTAACTAAAATTCTAAATAATTTGTTTAGAATCTCTGCACAGGAGAGACTTGGTATTGTTTCCAAACAAATTGAAATATATCAGTATTGGCTATCATCCAAAATGAGTTGAAAAAATATCGACATTTATTTATTTATTTATTTTAATTATTTAAAAATAAAAAATAATAATGTTAACAATACCAGTATATTTTAAAATAAAAAGAGAGTATTAAATAAAAATACAATTATTTTATAGTAACCTTAAATATAAAATGCTTATGTATATGCAAAAATATATACAAAAGAAAAACTAGAAAGTATATTTAAAAAATCTAACATTTAAAATTTTTATATTTATATTTAAAATCTAAATATATATATATAAGTATTTATTACATTTTACATATTTATTATACTTTTGGCCATCCACATATTCAACCAAGTTATTTGTTTGGGCATTGTACCTAATATTAATTTCACCTTTGAAATAATTTCAATTAACACATTTTGGCACTACATACATAAATGACTCAAATCATGCAACTAAATATTAGAGAATTAGTAGAGAATTAAATATTACTTTTATAAGTAATCAGATTTTTTTTGTTGTTGTTGTTGGATAAACATATAAAGTGTTTAAAAATCTCACAAATCTCAAAAAAGTTTTTTTTTTTTTTTTCAAAATAATTTTTCTCAATTTTTTTGATTAAAAAAAATGCAATTTAAACTGTAATATTGTGAAATATGATTACAATTTTAAATGACTGATTACTATGGTAATATATTTTAAAATAAAATTTATTTCTGTAATGCAAAACTAAATTTTAGTCTTCAGCATCACATAATCCTTCAGAAATCATTCTAATATGCTGATTTTCTGTTTAAGAAACGTTTTTTTTTATTATCAATGCTGAAAATAGTGCTGCTTCATATTTTTTTGTGGAAACCATAATACATATTTTTTATGATTCTCTAATAGTTAAGTGAACAGCATTTATTTTAAATAGAAATATTTTGTGACATAATAAATGTCTTTACTGTCACTTTTGAACAATTTAATGCATTCTTGCATAATAAAAGTATTAATTGTAGTGCTGTGCAACCATTAATCGCATCCAAAATAAAAGTTCTTGTTTACAAAATATATGCGTGTGTACATTTATTATGTAAATATAAATACACACGCATGCATGGATGTATTTGAGAAAAAGGGTATATATTAAATATATTTATATATAATATTAATTATTTCAAAAACATATATATTCAGGTTAATATTTTTTAAATATATACTGTATGTGTGTTTATTAATATATAAAATAATATAAAAAAAAAAAAAAATATATATATATATATATATATATATATATATATATAACATAAATAACAAATATACAACGTACACACACATATTATGTAAACAAATTTTTTTGGAAGTGATTAATCGCAATTAATTGTTGCACAGCACTAATTTCTTTTAAAAAAAAGCTATGCAAGAAACTGCATATTAACACACTTTTGCACACTTTTGCACATTTTTATCTCTAAAATCTTCAACTTTTGTGTTATTGGCTTAAAATGTTAATATTTCAATGTAATATCTTTGTATATGACTCATACAAACAAACATAGTATAGTATCAGTAATTCTTATTGATTATTATTATTATTTGCAGGTCCGTTTGGAGTGAATCATGGTGTCGAGCTGCACAAGGATGTGGTGGAGTATGCAAAAGAAAGACTCGATGACTTCATTAAAAACAGCGACAGCTTTGACAGGCATGTTCAACTCTCACTGTGCATTGTTTCTGTAAATCTAAGTATGAATGCAAATATTGTATTTTTAAAAAAGTGCCTATTTTACACCTACAGAAACAGAAATTGCTTAAAAGCATTTTGTTTTAGCTGGCAGCAACTTCCAGGAAGGCAAACTGAAGCGAGCTACCGCAGTTCTGTGGTTAATTTCAAAGATCGCTTTGATTTGAACTTTGATTTACTCAGCCCTGCACATTAATCTTCCATGTGACACGGAGGATGCGTTAGCTAACCCCGAACCACGGTCTCAATGAATAAATACTTCAAGCGGCCGTCAGCTCTCTGCGGTCTGCTGAGCGATTCGCACACCTGCGGGAACACCTGTCACTAGCTCAGACGGTCCACTTCAGCAATGCACACGCAGCGCTTTCCCCGAACGCCTTCCCCGGCGTTCGCCGCTCGCAAACATCTGTTTTCGTCATGCACCAGAGCGAGCGGCGTTATGGAGGTCAGAAGAGAGCCCTAATGACGTATCAGACAAAGCATTGGCGCTATTAAACAAGCCATAAAAGCGTGTCTCAAACAGAAGGCCGTGTGCCCAAAGGTTGTTTAATTAATGTAGGTGAGTTTTGGGAGCTCCGTATCTGTTACACGTCTTGTCAAGTCTATGACGGCTTAATAAAACTGCTGCTAAGCAAATAAAAACACGTTTGGGCTGATGCTAATAATATGCTCGGTATCAGACTTCTCTTGGCCGCGTATCAGTTCTCTAGCAGGGAAATTGCTTTTTATTCATCCATGGAAATAGATTTGTACATTTTCTGAAGGAAATGTGAATATGCTTGCCCATGCAAAACTCTTTGGCGTAATGCTAGGCTGTTGTTGGTGCATTGCTATTTGGTTGCTATGTGTTTTTTTTTTTTCGTTGTCACGTCAGTGATAACTTAAATTATATAGCTTGTTGAAAAGAGGTGTGCTATTACTTCTAAGCGATTTGAAAAGCAATTTTTGGCTGGCGGACATTAAATTTTGCAAAACACCTGCACATATAGAGGCCAGAAAATTGTGGAGATACAAGATGGACTTTTTTTGTATAATAAAATTAAAAATAATCTTAACTTTTATGCCTATAAGTAAATGTATACAAATTTTTTTTTTTCTATATTTTATTTATTTATTAAAAAAGAAATGCATATATATATATATATATATATATAGAGAGAGAGAGAGAGAGAGAGAGATAGATAGATAGATAGATAGTTATTCATGTGTACATGTATATAATGTGTGTGTATGTGTTTGTATAATTATTATGCATAAATGAATTATATTATTAATATATATGTATTTATTAAGTATATTTATTTAAACGTTACTCTTTCTAAATTGAATAATAAATTTTGCTTATTATTTATTTAAATGTATTTAAATCTTATTTTTTTACATGCCAATAAATAAATGTATTAAAAAGAAATATTATTATTTAAAAATAAATAAATATATACAGGCATAAGGCAGGCAAATATACAGGCAAATAAATATTTACAGGCATAAGAATATATATATATATATATATATGTATATATAAATGTTTATTCTTATGCCTGTAAATAAATGTATAAATAAATATAATTATTTATAAATAAATATGTGTATTTATTAAGTATATTTGTTTAAAAAGTATAAAGTAAATATTTGTTTTTATGCCTATAAATATAAATGTATAAATAAATATATATTTATTTATTTATAGATAAATTATATATATATATGAAAATTGTAATGAAAACTAAAAATGAAAGTTTGAATATTAATTAATTAATATTATATAAATGGTACTAATAAATAAATAAATACATATATATATATATATATATATATAATTTTTTTTCATACTTTCATTTTTAGTTTTCAATTTTAATTTTGTTATGTGCTTTCGTCTTTTTTATTGGTTTATTTTTTAAATATTTTTATTTAGATTTAAATGTAATTTTAATACTTGAACCTATTTTATTTAATATTAATTTTAATTTTGTAATGTGTTTTCATCAGTTGTATAGGTTTGTTTTTAATATTTCATATTTCAATTTAGATTTATTTTTATTCATTTTTATTTGTATTTATTATATATATATATATATATAATGCTATGTATATATTTGTTTTATTTTTATTTTAAAAAATTACTCTGTTGGAATCACGTATATAATTGTGGTTAATTAATATATTGACACTTCCAGTTTCTGTTAAAAAAAAAAAAATTAAAACTTGCAGCTTTTTTTTTAATTACAGTTGAACATGCTGGAGGAAACATTCAGCTTATATATGAAATACTGTGTTGGACAATAGGGGGCCTGCAAGTCAAAAAGGTTGAAAACTTCCTCAAAACCATGTAGTAACACCCTCCAAACGCATATTAGCACACTAAAATCAACTGGAGCTCATTAGCAACCACATAGCTGTGAGATGTGTGAAAACAGAGCAGAAAACGTGAAAATTGTGTTGTAGATGTTGTAGAAATGAATGTCAGTGTTATAAATGTGTCATTTCAGGTTTGAGTTTTGCGAGCCACACTTTGTGGTAGGGAACTGTCTGGAGATTTCCTCAGACAGTCACCAGTACGATCGCATCTACTGCGGCGCTGGAGTTCAGAAAGACCATGAGAACTACATGAAAATCCTGCTGAAAGTTGGAGGGATTTTGGTCATGCCGATAGAGGATCAGGTAGAACACTGGATGACACTTTATTTATTTATTTATTTTAATTTTTATTTATTTATTTTTTAAATATAAAGTCAGCTCTCCTCAGTTTCACACTAGTGTTATTGCTAAATAAAAATCAGTTAAAATTTTAAAAGTAAAATTTGTTAAAACTGTTACCAGTTGTTTTTGTAAATTGAAATAAAGCTAAAATAAAATATAAATATTAGATGAAAAATACAAACTTAAAATCCTTGAATGAAAATTAGTATGTTTAAGTTTAAGTGTTAAAATAAAATAAAAGTAATAAAAGAAATGAATAAAAAACAAATCTTAATATAAATATAAAAATAAACAAAAATGATAAAGCACATAACGAAATGAAAATGAAAATTTAATAAAATAAGTTTAAGTATTAAAATGAATGAAATGAACTAATAAAATTAAAATTAAATATAAATATTAAAATAAACCAATAAAAATAATGAAAGCACATAATAAAATGAATATTAAATAAGTTTAATTATTAACATTAATAAAATAAATGAATAAAATTAAAATCCAGATATAAATATTAAAAATAAACCAATTAAAATGACGAAAGCACATAGCAAAATTAATATTAAAATTAAAACTAAAATTAAATTTGTTAAAACTGTTAAAATTGTTTTTGTGAATTGAAATAAAGCTGAAATAAAATATAAATATCAGATGAAAAATCCAAAATCAAAATGTATAAATGAAAATTAATAATGTTGCCTTGGTAGCTAATAGAAATAAAAATAAGTTTAAGTATTAAAATTAATCAAATAAATAAAATTAATTAATTTAATAAAAACAAACCAATAAAAATTATGAAAACACTTAACAAAATTAAAATTAATATTAAATAAGTTCAAATATTAAAATTTATAAAACAAATTAATAAAATGAAATTTAAATCCAAATAGAAATATTAAAAATAAACCAATTAAAATGGCGAAATCACATAACAAAATTCGTTTTGAAGACTAAAATTGAATTTGTTAAAACTGTTAAAATAGTTTTTGTGAATTGAAATAAAGCTGAAATAAAATGTAATTATTAGATGTAAAATCCAAATTCAAATGAAAACTAAAAATTAAAATATTAATATTAATTTAAATTAATATTAATAAATGGATATTATTTTAATATTAATTTAAATAGTAATTAAAACTAAAATAGTACTAAAATAAGCAGAGTAACCACAGTTGTGGTTCATCATATTAAATATCGCCTTGTTCCACTGAGAAGAAACAAACAAAAAGCCACACAGTACTGACCGTCCTCATTTTACACCGTTTTATCATTTCAAGCCAAACAAATGTCATTTAAAGTGTGCAAATACACTTTGGTGTGATGGAAAGTGGTCTTTTAATTCTAGAAATGTCAGTCGAGTAGAATGATGTTTTAAAACCTTGACTAATCTACATTATAAGACCATAAAAATGCATCTCTCATTGCTTATATTTGGCATCTATCAAGTTCTCGAAGAGAAAATGATTAAAATTGCTCTATTAATGTAATATTTATACTGTTACATAAATGCATGATGTTGTAGAACAGCATCTGTGGTCTTGCATGAAATGTTCGAGCTGGTTATGAGCCTGACGTGTCTCTCATCGAGCGTTTGTGTTGTTGTTGCAGCTGACTCAGATCACCAGAACCGGTCAGAGCTCCTGGGAGAGTAAGAATATCCTGGCGGTGTCATTTGCTCCTCTTGTTCAGCAGAGCAGGACAGACGGCTGCAAGCCTGAAGCTGTGGTGCTCCGTGAGTCTCCGCCCCTTTTATGACCTCACACCGATCCGGCCAATCGGCTGCCACCAGGGACAATGTTACAGACTCATTTACTGCAGATTCCATTACTAACCTGATTCTTTCAGAACAGTAAACATTATAGACAAATGAGTTTTTTTTTCTCATGTAGTCATTCAGAAATCTCCTCTTTAGTAGCGCTTGCATCAAACTTTAGTTTTATTCTTATTTACATTCTGAAGAGAATGTTCACAAGTCATTCATCTGATTTATAGAACATTCTGTTCCTTTTTTTCCTGGCTGTTGATTGTATTTTCTGGATTGGTGACATTTTTTCGCAATAGGAATTTCTGAATCTACAGCGGTAATCTATTTTGAATTCCAAATAAGTCAACAAAATGAAACATTTTGGAACCTGCTTTATAAACTTATAGAATCTGCTCCGTAGAAAAGGTAACAATTTGAAAATTAGTAAATTAGTAAAGACTTCCTAAATGTCAAAATGTTACACAAGTAATTACTAATAAATGTGAGTAATATGAGCTCATGATTCTTATTGTATGCTTAGAATAGTTTATTTAGAATATTAATAATATACAAGTTTGAAGTTAGTCATACAATCTAAGCACAAGCTCTACATTTCTTTGTAATTATGTGAAATTTTCTAGCAACTTCTGAGTTAAAATACTTTTAAATACATTTAATCAAAATTGTAACCACAAAAACTTCAGTGTAACAAAAACTATTTTAATTGTCAAATATAAATGAACTAAAAACTAACAGGTCTCTCCTTTTACTCCAAAAATACATAAAATAATATTTAATTTCATTTAATAAAAAAAAAAAATGAAGTATGTATTTCTCTTTACTCAGAAATACATAAAATAACAGTTAATTTCAACATTTACTTTCTTAATCCAACCCTATGGAAACTAAAGATCCACTGCCCAGTTAAAATTTATTAAGTGTAATTTAATTTACTTTAATTTAATTTAACTTAATAAAAAAATAGTATTTAAAAATGATGTATTTCTCTTTTAATTTAATTTAATTTAATATAACAAAAATGATTAGTAGTGCTAATTCAAAAAAGAAAAAAGAATAAAAATTGATGCAACCCTAATTTAAATTTAAATTCAAATTTAAATTAAATTAAATTTAATTTAATTTAGCTTATTTTAATTTTTTTTATTTTTTTTTTTTAATGTAGTATGTATTTCTCTTTACTCAAAAATACATAAAATAAAAGTTAATTTCAACATTTACTTTCTTGATCCAACCCTATGGAAACTAAAGATCCACTGCCCAGTTTGAATAAAATAAAATAAAATAAAATAAAATTAGATTAAATTAAATTAAAAATTAAGTTAAATTAAAATAAAAATTAAATAAAATAAAATTAAAAATACATTAAAAATAAATTAAATTAAATGTAATTTAATTTAATTTTTAATTTAATTTAATTTCATTTCATTTAAATTAACTAAAGATCCACTGCCCAGTTTAAATTAAATTAAATTAAATTAAAAAAAAAATTTAAATACTATATATATATATATATATATATATTTTAATTATGTATTTCTCTTTACTCAAAAATACATAAAATAAAAGTTCTTTTCAACATTTACTTTCTTGATCCAACCCTATGGAAACAAAAAAATCCACTGCCTAGTTTTAATATTTAATTTAATTTAATTTAATTTAATTTAATTTAACGAGTAGCAGTACTAATTAAAAAAAGTAGATTGGATTTCCATGTTTTAATTGCCATTTCTTAGCAATTATTTGTGAAATTTACTAGCAATTTCTAAATGAAAACAGTTTCAAACCAAACAGTCAGCAACTTAAAAAAAAAAAAAAACTGGACTGGACATAAAGTACACTGTACCTAATACCTTGAAGTTGTAAATAAAAATTATTGGAGGAAAATTAGTGTTACTTGCAGGTTTTTTTAATCTAATGTTACTTGCCTTTTTTTAGTAATTATTAGTAAACTTGACAGTTTCTAAGTGAAAATAGTTTCAAAGTAAATCCTGAAAGCCTTTTTTTTTTTTCTTCAGTGTAGACACCACTCATTTTAATTATTTAACAACCTGCAAAAATGATTTTTTTATTCAACATTTAGATACAAATGAGTGCATATTTAATTAGCATATTTAAACAACGTTTTAAAATAGTTGTTTTAATGTACTGTGAACAATCAGCTGGCGCAGTATAAGCGATATCTATTAGTGTGCACACAAATGAGATTTGAGAAAAACCCTTTGTCGTTAACCTGTATTATGCATCTATTCCTCAGCGCCGCTGTCCGTGAGGAGTCTTCAAGACCTGGCGCGCATCTACATCCGCCGAACCCTCCGCAACCTGACCAACGAGGAGCACCCGGCCCGCAACAACACGCAGCGATCTTCCCAAAAACGCAAACGCAGACGCTGCCGGCGCCGCCGCCGCATCAACACCTACGTGTTCGTGGGCAACCAGCTGATTCCTCAACCCATGGACAGCGAGGAAGACGAATGCATCGAGGAGGAGAGCAAAGAAGACGAACAAGAGAAAGACATTGAGCCCGTCAAACCCGAAGAGCCGCGGGTCAACCATCTGAGAGACAAAATCCTCAGTCTGCCGCTGCCCGAGTCGCTCAAGGCCTACCTGCTGTTCTACCGCGAGAAATAACACGTGCCCGTCCCGTAAAAGCGTTAATCGGCGCTGCTGGTGGTGGTTTTCTTCTCAGACTACTTCTGATCCTCAATTTCATAGTTTTTTTGGATAATGTAGCATAATTTAAAGATTTAAATGGGGACGTTGGATTTGATTGTGCTTGCTGTGTTTGTTCATAATATTGTAATATTCACATTTCGAAGGTGATTTTTCACTTCGGAGGACCTTGGGGGTTTAAAAGCTTCCTTGTTTGTATTAAGAAGATGTGATGGAAGCTCTTTTTCACAAGCTTGTATTGTAAGAGCAGCTGTTTGATGAAACCAGTAATGACGTTTTCTTTCTTTCTTTCTTTTTTTAATAATTGTAGGGAGAAGGAAACACTCGAGTCATTATTTCGGGATTGATTTTTGCCTTCTCCGATTCTCCGCTGTTTATGATGCTAATGCTTTCGATATATCTCTTTGGACTGTTTTAGTGAGGTTCATCTAGAGATGTTTTTTTGCATTTTTGTTTTTTCTAGTCACATTTGTAAGTACTGATATTGAGCTGTCACTTAATTTTTTGGTTGTTCCTTTCGTCTTCGAGTCGACCTGAAGACCTAACGCTCCACTTTTTCTGCTTGTGATCATAAAATGTAAGAGACGTCACTGTTTGTGTCGGTTTGTAATCGGTGATTTCTCACTGTCGTAACAACTTGTTTGCAATATATTGTCAGCATAAGAAGTCTGTGGCTTAATTTCAATTCTTCAGTCGATTGTAGATTTTGTTACATGGAAATGGAATATTATAGAATTTACATTTGTCATGTTTGTCACACTTCCTAAAAATACAGAGGCGGATTGAGATATTGAAAAAGAAGTTTGTTTACATAGACCTCAGAAAATCTGAAAAATCTATTATTTTAAATTTCAAAAAAAAAAATTAAATTCTAAAAATACCGTTTTTAAAAATTAGGGCTGTCAAACGACTAATTGCAATTAATCGCATACAAAATAAAAGTTTAAGTTTGCCTAATATGTGTTTGCATTGTGTTGTTATGTGTATATATAAGTACAAACACATTCATGTATATATTTACTAGATATTTACAAGTGTATGTATTTATTATAATTCTTATATAATTTATATTATATACATAATAATTACACACAGTACACACACATATATTAGGCTAACTTTTATTTTGTATGCGATTAATCGCAATTAATCGTTTGACAGCCCACAAAAAATCATCAAAATCATAAAATTGTTCTGCCCTGATGAAGCTATGTGGCATTTCATACAGTACTAAATAACTTTAAGAGTTTATATGAATGATTTTGTTGAAATGTTCTTAATATTGTGTTGCGTCTATTACTGTTCTTAGTCTTTTGAGATGGTTGTGCATCTCTGGTTTTGTCCCACAAAGTCCTCCAGATTCTTTTGAGCTCTTCCTCGTGGTGGCTATTGGATGTTGAGATCCAGTTTTACCGCTCAGGGACTGACAAAACCATCATAAAAGACTGAAAACAGTCATTGATGCTTGAGGAATACACACAATATCAAACTTCTCAACAGGATCTTTTGTATAATTAAAATTACTTTGTGTTCTGAATTATATGTACATATTTTTTGAAGCATTTTCAGGGCAGTACTAAATATAAACAGATTTTACCTGAATTCTTTTTTTTTTTTTTTTGACTTTTTATTTGATAATTTTTATTTTACTTTGTTTTTATTTTACATTTTTATTTTATTTTTATTTTACTCTATTTTTTTATTTGCTTTTATTTTACTTTTATTTGATTTTTATTTTACTTTATTTTTTATTTATTTTTTATTTTTATTTTACTTTTAATTTTTTTTATTTTATTATTGTATTTTGTTTTATTTTACATTTTTATTTTATTTTATTCTTATTTTATTATATTTAGTTTTTATTTTTATTTTATTTTATTATTTTATTTTGATTTTACTTTTATTCTATCCTTATTTTATTTTATTTTTATTTTAATTTTTAATGTTAATTTTAATTTTATTTTACTCTATTTTTTATTTTGTTATTTTACATTTTTATTTTATTTTATTTTATTATTTTATTTTTACTCTATTATTTTTATTTCATTATTTTATTTTTATTTTACTCTATTTTTTATTTTATTTTATTATTTGTTATTTTACTTTTATTTTTATTTTACTTTTTAATTTATTTTTTTTTTTTGTAAAATGACTCCATGCAATGTATTTTAATCCATTAGGGTTGGACACATTCATTTTAAATAGCCTTAGTTATGCCACAGCTGTAAACCTTGAATTGCCTAAAAAAAAAAAAAAATTGATAAGCTAATGAGTTGTTTTTTTTAATTCTGAAAGAGGAAGACTATAAATTTACATTTGCTAAAATTAATTTCGATCAATTTTTTAGAAGTACACTAGCACAGACATGGACTGAAAGCCACAAAAATGTAATTTTATGGCTACTTTAAGCACCTTAAGTCATTGCCTAAATCATCTCCTGTTATTTGAAATAATGGTGAGAGGGAAAATAGAATGTAAAGTTAAAAACCAAAATGATTTTTAATATTTGGCCTTGCAGGTTAAGGTACAATATCTCTAATAAATCTACACCAGCACAGTCTACAAACAATATTTTGATCTTTTTAAACAGTATTGCACCAGCTTTGAATTAGAAATGACTTAAAACTCATAAAAGAGAGATTTGTGTTTTGATATTGAGAAAGCAGGATGACACATTTAAGTGTAATATTTTATTAAACAAACTTTAGTAGGTTACATTTCCCTCCTAAGTGTTTGAAATATTGAGAGAAGAAACTACAGACCATTCAGATTCTACATGAGAGGATCTTGTAATACTTTTCATTATTTTTCATATTGCTTATTGACTGTAAAGCGGACCGTTTTTCAAGGTAAGAGCAGCCTGTTTATTGAGTTTGTGATTGTCAGAAGGTTTCATGAGGTCTGATTCCACAGCATGATTTCCTACAGACGCTTCCTGTCTTTTAAGTGTATTACTGACTGTAATTTGATGCTTTGTTTCTCAACCATCTTTTCATTAAATATATTTATAGCCAACCTGTGATGTTTTTACTAAAAAGGTGTTGTCAAATGAGTTTTAGTGTCACAAAAACTTCTGAAATTATCATATGATAATTTTTTTATTTACTTTTATTTCATTATTTTATTTTTATTTTATTTTACTTTATTTTATTTTTATTTTATTTTTAATAGAATTTAATATTATTATTTTATTTGTATTTTACTCATTTTTATTTTATTGTTTTATTTTATTTTTATTTTTATTTTATTTTATAAAATGACTTTATGCAATGTATTTTGTATATATATTTATTATATTATATTATATTATATATATATATATATATATTTTTTTGCACAAACACGTCTGCATTAAACATCAGTCAAACCCTTTTATCTTTAAAACAAACAATTTCACTCAACACACCTCAGCTTAGACAACAATAAAAACTCTAGGGTCACATTATAAAATCTTTATTAACTATACATCTTTATTAAAACAAACCAGTTTGCTAAAAATAAAAGAATGCTTTTCAGCCTCTGCTTTTCCAGTCCCGTCTTTATCCAAAGATATCCCAGCCTGGGGTAAATCACAAATCTCTCTTTTGCATAGACTAAACACTCAAACATCAGGGTTATGACAAAAATAAGATCAATTTAATGGCGCAAAAGTGCTTCTCAGTAAAACCATTTATATCCATCCGTACGGTCCTACATTAACTTTGGGGTGGCAGCATGATGGGCAATAAATGGTTAATATTTTCTATAATATTACAAAATTGGGGGAAAAACACTTTAAATTCAATCAAGGTGGTAGTTAAGGGGGCTAATGTATTTTTTAGTAGTTACAGATGTCAGCATGAGAAAATGAATGGCTGAATTTAATGTTTTGGCCATAATGCTAAATAACACATATCTTATTTCTACATGTCAGTTCATGACACTAGCATGCGTTAAATGAAAGCATCATAACAGCAGCCTTAAATATGTACAGTTAAAGTCAACATGAAACCGTATACATAGCCCACTTTATTTATGTATGTGACCCTGGACCACAAAATTAGTCTTAAATAGCACGGGTATATTTGTAGCAATAGCCACAAATACATTGTATGGGTCAAAATTACCCATTTTTCTTTTATGCCAAAAATCATTAGGATCACGTTCGATGAAGACAGTTTGTACATTTCCTACCGTAAATATATTAATTTTATTTTTTGATTAGTAACATGCATTGCTAAGAACTTCATTTGGAAAACTTTAAAGGCGACTTTTTGCACCCTCAGAGTCCAGAAAAATTACCCTTATGACTGGTCTTGTGGTCCTTTAGTACAGCAGTTATTTAAAAAACTGAATATTCAATGAATATTTAAACTACAACTTTTGCCGTTCACAAGTTTGGGATCAGTAAGGTTGTTAATGCTCATCAAGGCTGCATTTTTTTGGTCAAAAATACAGAAAAAATAGCAATACTGTGAAATATTATTGCAATTTAAAATAACTCTTTTCTATTGCAATATATGTTAAAACGTAATTTATTTCTGTGATGCAAAGCTGAATTTTTAGCAGCATTACTCTAGTCAGTGTCACATCATCCTTTTAGGATTCTTTGATGAATAAAAAGTTAAAAAGAACAGCATTTATTCAAAGTAAAAATCTTTACTGTCACTTTTTTTTTTATCAATTTAACACATCCTTGCTGAATTAAAGTACTGATTCCTTTCAAAAAAATTAAATAAAAATTTATTAACTAAATTGTACAAATATTTCATAATATTACAGTTTTTACTGTATTTTTAATCACATATATGTAGCAAATGAGCATAAGAAACTTATTTTAAAAACATCTTACTGATCACAAACTTTTGAATGGCAATGTAATAGTCCACAGTCTAGACGACAACAACCAAAAAAAAATAGGCAAATTTATTGTTTCTTTGTAATAATTTGTGCTGATGAATAATGCACAGGAACATTAATTTAATGGTAACACGTTAGGGTTCCATTAGTACATGAATTAACAATGAAAAATAATTACTCTTACTTAATGTTAATTTTAACATTTACTAATTGTGAGCCTGGACTATAAAACCAGACATAAGGGTCAATTTTTTATACATCACCATGAAATAAGCTTAATAAATAAGCTTTCTATTGATGTATGGTCTGTTAAGATAGGATAATATTTGGTCGAGATACAACTATTTGAAAATCTGAAATCTGAGGGTGAAAAAAAAATCTAAATATTGAGAAAATCACCTTTAAAGTTGTCCAAATAAAGTTCTTAGCATTGCATATTACAAATCAAAAAAGAAGTTTTTACTTAATATCCTAATGATTTTTGGCATAAAAGAAAAATCAATCATTTTGACCCACACAATGTATTTTTGGGTATTGCTACAAATATACTCATGCTCCTTAAGACTGGTTTTGTGGTCCAGGGTCACAAATGAGGTTTCCATTGATATATGGTTTGTTAGAATAGGACAATATTTAGCCGACTATTTAAAAATCTGGAATCTGATGATACAAAAAAAATCTAAATATTGAGAAAATTGCCTTTAAAGTTGTCCAAAAGAAGTTCTTAGCAATGCATATTATTAATCAAAAATTAAGTTTTGATATATTTACAGTAGAAAGCATGAAATAAAAATTGATCATTTTGACCCATACAATGTATTGTTGGCTATTGCTACAAATTGCTACTTATGACTGGTTTTGTGGTCCAGGGTCACAATTCATTATTAAAATCAAAAGTTGTCTCTGTTAATATTATTTAATGAATCTGAGCTGACATGAACAAAGATTTTTCTTTATTAAACACTGCAACAAATGAAATACTCATTGTTAGTTAATTTAAAGTTAACTAATGGAACTTTACTGTAAAGTTGACTTAATTGCATTGTCTGTTTTCATTTCATGTTGACTTTATGAGGTTAAAAGTGTGACATATTTTGACTTTCCAAAGTTTATGCACTTACATCTCAGCTATAGGCAGGACGATAAAAATAAAAAAATAAAGTATGTCGTTCCCTTGAGAAAGTTCAAATGTGCATCATACAGTCACGTCATACAATTCCAGTTCATGTTACGTACATGATTCAACCTTTAATAAAGTATCAAAATAGGAATATGAAAATAACATATTCTCCAGTCAGTTTCTCTAGGCAGTCAGACGGGGCGCCGTTTTAAGCACAGATTTAAAAACCGATCAATTATGCGAATTAAAAACATTCTGGACCGCATCGCAAATACTGGATGTCTAACAGACATTCACTTACATTTAAATGTATATTTAAAGGAGAAGTCCACTTCCAGAACAACAATTTACAGATGATGTACTCACCCCCTTGTCATCCAAGATGTTCATGTCTTTCTTTCTTCAGTTGTAAAGAAATTATGTTTTTTGAGGAAAACATTTCAGGATTTTTCTCCATATAATGGACTGATATGGTGCCCCGATTTTGAACTTTCAAAATGCAGTTTAAATGCGGCTTCAAACGATCCCAAATGTGGTTATAAACAGCTGAGGAAGAAAGGTCTTATCTAGCGAAACGATCAGTTACTTTCATAAAAATAATACAATTTAAATACTCTTTATCTCAAATGCTCGTCTTGCCTTTCTCTCGTTGAACTCTGTGTATTCTGGCTAGAGCTGAAGATCTTTGCCCCGAACCCGATGAAACCCGACAGGACCCGACGGGTTCGGTCGGGCTCGGGCTTAATTTATATCATTTTACACGGGCTCGGGCCGGGCTCGGGCTTGCGCTCCGGCTTGCGCGGTAAATGAGCGGTCATGTGATGCGTTTCGATTAGCGCGAGAAAGATGCGAAAATGGATGCTGGGGAGGTGAAACGGAGGCTTGCCTCTGGTGATTACGTTTTGGCAAAATTTGCCAGATCAGTACTGTGCATCCCGGCCAGTCGCAGCAGCAGTGAAAGGGTGTTCAGCGCTGCTGGACGCACCATCAGTGAGCGCAGGATCGCGCTGAAACTACAGTGGATTCAATCATTTTCCTCCACAAAAATATGTACGAGTAAAGGTTTTTCAGTTATAACAAAATGTTAATTGAGTCTTAAATGCATAATGTAGACAGAGTATATAGGCTAATGTTGGCATTATTCTCTTATTACATTTCAGATGCTATTCACCGTCGCGTTGAGGCCGGATCGTGGAGAAAAGTAGCGAAGCAAATCCCGCGGAGCCTTTATCTTAATTTCGTTATTGCCAAAACCCCATCTTAATTTAGAACTTATCTTAATTTAATATAAGAAAGAGTCTTTTTTATTGGCATGTTGGCTAAGTGTATGCCTATTTAGAGTGCTAAGATGTTACGATGTTACATTGGACTTATTTTATTTCTTTGTTCCAACTTCCAAGTGGCGTATAGCCTACGTTAGTCATTAATAAATTATGTTAAAACATGTATAAATGACTCATTCTTGACAAAAGGCAAAAGAGCTGTGTGCTTGCGCACATTTGAATAATGTCGGGCTGTAAACGGGTTCGGGCTTTTAAAAAGCTGCCAATCAAAGTATACTTGTCGGGCTCGGGCCGAATTCTGTCGGGCTCGGGCCCTGTCGGGCCTAACTTTTAAGGCCCGATTACAGCTCTAATTCTGGCTCAAGACAGTTAGGGTATGTCAAAAAACTCCAATTGTATTTTCTCCCTCAACTTCAAAAATCTTTTTAAAGTCATCCTACATCACTGCAGAAGTACCGACACAGTCTTTGTAAAAAGTGAACATGCAAAGAAGATCAAACACCCTTAATAAAAAAGGTAAAACAGAGATATAGGACGATTTTGAAGTTGAGGGAGAACATGAGATGGGAGTTTTGAGACATACCCTAACTGTCATGAACAGGAACAAAAACAGAGGGACATTAAAAAGTATATAAATTGTATTATTTTTATGAAAATAACTGATCGTTTTGCTAGATAAGACCCTTCTTCCTCGGCTGGGATTGGTTACAGCCTCATTTGGGATCGTTTGAAGCCGCATTTAAATTGCATTTTGGAAGTTCAAACTCGGGGCACCATATCAGTCCATTATATGGAGTAAAATCCTGAAATGTTTTCCTCAAAAAACATAATTTCTTTACGACTGAAGAAAGACATGAACATCTTGGATGACAAGGGGAATACATTATCTGTAAATTTCTGTTCTGGAAGTGAACTTATAAGATGGCTGGTTTGATTCTGATTAACTATTTAAGAAAACGTATCAACGGAGGCTCAAGAACATGGTGCACTTCATGGCAGTTTCACGACAGGTCCATTCCGATCAATAACCAGATTAAATAATATTCTAAAAGTATACACAAAGAAGTGTTAATATCAGTTGAATGCAAACAGATATATCGCAATATCAAAGGGAAGGAGTCCGTCTTTCTAATGACCCGCTGAAACATTTTCAGCTGGAAACTTAATGCTAAAATGTTCGAAGTTCATCCGTTCGCATAATGGCTTACGTTTGAGTCTGTTTCCACTCTGGAGGATATAGCGAGGTTTTCAATGTTACATACTTGAATTGAAGTGAACGTCCACTCGTCAGTCAGAGTTCGGCTCCTCTCATCCTACGTGTTCATAGGTCAATGGAGTCTGTCAGCTCGCGTATTTGAGCTTGGAAATCTGTGACGGGGCGGTTAAGGTGGAAGTGGCCGAGACCAAGGGGGCCATGGCGGCGTTTCGGCTGCTCACGAACATGGGATCCAGACAAGCCACTTTGGCGGCGAAGAAGGCGTGGATGCAGTGGAGAACCGCGAAGAGGTTGGAGAACTCCAGCTCCTGAAGAAAAAAAAAAAGAAAGCCTCAAGGAGAAATCAAATCAAACTTGGCGCATGAAAGTGCTTATACTATACAGCCTAAAGGGGGGGAATATAATATATATATAAAATATACTATTCGTATAAACGCGCTTTATTTTTATATGCTTCCGTCAGCTATTTCTTTTGTGCACTGCTGAGATTATGATGTTTTGAGGTTACCATATGCTGATGAGCCATACTTTTCAGAGCATACCTGCTTCAGGTATATTAAAGGAGAAGTTCACTTCCAGAACAAAAATTTACAGATAATGTACTTACCCCCTTGTCATGTCTTTCTTTCTTCAGTCGTAAAGAAATTATGTTTTTTGAAGAAAACATTTCAGCATTTTTCTCCATATAATGGACTGATATGGTGCCCCAAGTTTGAACTTTTCAAATGCAGTTTAAATGCGGCAAACGATCCCAAATACGGTTGTAAACGATCCCAGCCGAGGAAGAAGGGTCTTATCTAGTGAAACGGTTGGTTATTTTCATAAAAATAATACAATTTATATGTCTTGTCTTGCTCTACCTGAACTTTCTTTCTGGTTCATGACAGTTAGGGTATGTTGAAAAACTCCCATCTCATGTTCTCCCTCAACTGTAAAATCGTCCTATATCACTGTTTTACCTTTTTTGTTAAGGGTGTTTAATCTTCCTTGCATGTTCACTTTGCAAAGACTGGGTCGGTACTTCTGCAGTGATGTTGAAGTTGAGGGAGAAAATATGATTGGAGTTTTTTGACATACCCTAACTGTCTTGAGTCAGAATACACGAGCGCTTGAGACTAAAAAATATTTCAATTGTATTTTTTTAATGAAAATAACCGATCTTTTTGCTAGATAAGACCCTTCTTCCTCGGCTTGGATCGTTTACAACCGCATTTGGGATCGTTTGAAGCCACATTTAAACTGCATTTTGGAAGTTCAAACTTGGGGCACCATATCAGTCCATTATGTGGAGAAAAATCCTGAAATGTTTTCCTCAAAAAACATAATTTCTTTACCACTGAAGAAAGAAAGATATGAACATCTTGGATGACAAGGGGTGAGTACATTATCTGTAATTTTTTGTTCTGGAAGTGGACTTCTTTAAAATGCTGAAGAGTGAGAAACATTCATAAACAAAAGACTTTATGAAGCCAATAACAAAAAGAGAGTAAACTTACCTTTGCTTCTATGAGTTTTGTGTCTTGATTCTGGAACAGGAACTTGATTTTGCTCTTGCCGTCATCTGATGATCCTTTCAGCTGAGAGAATTTATATCGCCACAGCACTGCCTATAATGAACAGTTAAATTATGCATATTATTAACTCTACAGATATGAAAAAGTATCTAACCTGAGAATTTTAAAATTACTTACATTTTAAAAAATATTTGAATATTAGCATTGATATTTTTTTGCTCCTTTGACAATGGAATTTCTTCTTATAATTATAATAATATTTTGCATATTTCAGACAAACAGCACAAGCACATCATACACTAAAGCATTAAGGCTTCTCATATTAGTGATTTTATTCCTCATATTTTCTCTGGCTGCTTTAATGTGGACAACATTGAACTCTGGAGCAAAAATAAACATTTTCTAGATGAACTATTTTTTTTAAGTATGCTAGATAAACATCTGATGCTGAATTTTCCACTGGGGTAAAGGTTTAGAGATTTTGTGCTCATCGAGACACAAAAAATACAGTAATAGCAGTAATATTATGAAACATTTTTACAATTTAAAATAAGTGTTTTGTATTTGAATATATTTTAAAATGTAATTTATTCCTGTGATGCAAAGCTGAATTTTCAGCATCATTACTCCAGTCTTCAGAGTCACATGATCCTTCAGAAATCATTCTTATATGCTGATTTGATGCTCAAGACTCATTTCTGATTATTATCAATGTTAAAAGCAGTTGCTCCTTCATATTTTCGTGAAAACGTGACCTTTTTTTAGGATTCTTTGATGAATAGAAAGTTACGAACGGCATTTAATTAAAAAAAGAAATCTTTTGTAACATTATAAATGTGTTTACTGTCACATCTGATCAATTAAATGTGTCCTTTTCACTGTAAAACTTTTTTCAAAAACATTTTCAAAACATTTTTCAAAAGTTCAAAATTTGACTTCTGAATTTCACATTTTAATTCACTGTTAGACATTTCTTTGTAATTGTTTGTGAAATTTACTAGCAGTTTGTGTGAAAATTGTTTCTACACTAAATGTTTTTTTAGTGTTTCATGATAAATTTCATGATCCAATGTAATTCTGATTCACAATCTTGCCATTCGATTTCCGATTCGATTTTGGATGTACACTATCAGTCAAAAGTGTTTGAGCAGTAAGATTTTTTAAAGAAGTCTCTTTTGCTCACCAAGCCTGCATTTATTTAATCTAAAATACAGCAAAAACAGTAAAAATGTGAAATATTTTTGCTATTTAAAATAACTGCTTTCTATTTGAATATATTTTAAAATGTAATTTATTCCTGTGATTTCAGAGCTAATTTTGTAGCATCGTTACTCCAGTCACATGATCCACACTAGCAATTTGTGTGAAAATTGTATCTGTTTTCAGTGTTGTGTATTAGAGCTGGGTTTTGACACAAATTTCATGATTTGATTTGATTCTGATTCACAACCTTGCTATTTGATTTCCAATTCGATTCGATACTGATTATTTTGGATATATACATTTCCAGTCAAGGTTTTTAAACTGTAAGATTTTTAATGTTTTTAAAGAAGTCTCTTTTGCTCACCAAGCCTGCATTTATTTAATCCAAAGTACAGCAAAAACTGTAAAATTGTGAAATACTTTTACTATTTAAAATGACAGTTTTCTATTTGAATATATTTTAAAATGTAATTTATTCCTGTGATTTCGAAGCTAATTGTTTACCATCATTACTCTTCAGTGTCACATGATCCTTCAGAAATCATTCTAATATTCTAATTTGCTGCTCAAAAAACATTTATTATTATTATTATTATATTGAAAACAGCTGAGTAGAATTTTTTGAGGTTTCTCTGATGAATAGAAAGTTTAGAAGAACAGCATTTATCTGAAATAGAAATCTTTTGTAACGTTATAAATGTCAATATTATATATTTAAAGCATCCTTGCAAAATAAAAGTATTAATTTCTATAATTTCTTCAACATTATTTTACAAAAGCTTTTTATTTCAGATAGATGCTAATCTTTGGATCTTTCTATTCATGAAAGAATCCTGAAAAAACATGTACTCAACTGTTTTAAATATTGATAATAATAATTAAAAATGTTTCTTGAACAGCAAATCAGAATATTAGAATGATTTCTGAAGGATCATGTGACTGGAGAAAAGATGCTAAAAAATCATCTTTGAAATCAGAAATAAAATGCATTTTAAAACATATTCAAATAAAAAGCAGTTATTTAAAATAGTAAAAATATTTCAGAATTGTACTGTTTTTGCTGTACTTTTGATCAACTAAATGCAGGCTTGGTGAGCAGAAGAGATTTCTTTTAAAAAATTAAAAATCTTACTGTTTTCAAAACTTTTGACGAGCAGTGTAACGGCATATATTTTTTGTAAATATTGTAATAAAATGGGCAGAATTTGAAATCTGGGACTTTGTTTTATATCAAAAGTAACAAAGCACGAAAACAGACTAGACTAGTCAATTCTTTGGATTTAAGAATTTATATTGTTTTATAAAAATAAGAATTGATTTAAAAAAAATGAGAAATCAATATTTTTACCCAGCCCTATTGTATATTATTAAAAAAAATCATTTATAACACACAAAGCCACTTTTGGCACACCTGGCCATTGTAGAGTGTTAATTATTACTTTTAATAACAAACTGGCACTGGCTGAATTTGCAGCCAGCGCCAGTCTGTTAGTATAAACAGAGTACAATATCTTGATAGAGTGCTAATATTACCAAACACAACTTTAAAAACCTACAACAAAAACTCTATTAAACCAGGCAAATATTTACATGTTTACCTAACACAGAGTTGACAGATGAAGAGTGTCATTTATAAAGAACTGGTTTCTATAAATGTCTGGCGTGCTATTAATACAGAGCACATAGCAACAGAGCAGCTCTAACGAATGAGAACTTAATGAGAATTTAATAACCTGTGATCATGCATTTTATTTGGTTTTACTTAGAATTAAATTAAGACCGAAGGTTGCACGCCTCACCTTTGTGGCGGCGTCGAAGCAGACGAAGCCCATGCTGAAATCGATGGTGAGTCCCATGAGATGACTGTCCACAATGCAAGCGTATGTTTTACACTGAAACGGGAGACACTTGGCACTGTTAATCAGACAAACTGGCAGACGCGAACATCTCCTCCATCTCTTAAATGTTTAATTAGGACGATAAGTGTCGTACATAATTATTTTGGGAGAAAAATAAACAGAAGCGATTTTTTGGCACTAGGCGCGGTCAGGGTTTTGATGCATTAGTTTGGTTTCGCGGGACAAATTGGCAGTGAATTTATGTGTGCCACCCTTCTTTTCCATCAATGTGAAACAGTTGCAAGAAATTGTCCTGCTTTTGTCTTGCTAGAATGTGGAAGACAGATTTCCTTCAGTGAGAGACTACAAGCTGTACTTGCATATCGTTTAATGTACTTCAGATATACATAATTGGATCCTATGCATGAATCTATGTGTGTTTCTTCAACTACGGCCAATTGTGAGAACAAAATCTCTATTGAATGATACTTTTCACACTAATAATGTTTCATTTGTCAACTAATAAAGTAATAATAAAGTTTAATTTGTCTACTAATAATGTCCAATAGTGTATATACCAGTGTTAATTTAGTGTTAGTTTTTTATTATTTTGTATTTATTAGTTTTAGTTATTTTATTATAGCAAGTTAAACTAAATGAACTTGAAAACAACATTCACAACATTTGTTAACATCAGTTAACTACATTATTTAACATGAACTAACAATGAAAAATAAGTCTAAAACATTTATTTAATCTTAGTTAATATAAATTTTCACATTAATACATTATTAAAATCTAGAGTCGTTTCTATTAACATTTACTAATAAGACCTTAATGTAAAGTGCTACCAAGTTTTTTATTTAATTTATTTTAATTTATTACTTAATTTACTTGAATAATTTAATAATTAAATGTAACTTTGATTTAACTTTTTATACTTAAAAAAAAAAAATCGAACACCTTTGTTTTGCTAAGACTAATTTAACATCAAATTTTAAATTAAAATTAAATTAAATGTAATTTAACTTAATACTTAATTTATTGAATAATTTAATTATTAAATTTAATACTTAATTGAACTTTTTTTACTTTAAAAAAAAAACATCTAACAACTTTGTTTTGCTAAGACTAAACTATTAAGTTTTAAATTAAATTAAATCAAATTTAATTTATTACATGAATGATTTAAATTAATTCTAAAACATTTGTTTTGCTAAGACTAATTTAACAACTACCAAGTTTTTAATTTAATTTAATTTAACAATTTTTTTTATTTTAAATTTTAGTTTTTAATTTTAAATTAAAAAAAAACATCAGATACCTTCGTTTTGCTAAGCTAATTTAACAACTACCAAGTTTGTAATTTAATTTAATACATTAATAATTTAACTTAATTTACCCTTATTAAAATAAAAAAATAAATAAACTGGGGGGAAAAAAACATCTGACACCTTTGTTTTGCTAAGACTAATTTAACAACTACCAATTTAATTTAATTTAATTTAATTTAATTTTAATTTAATAATTTAATACATTAAAAACGTAATTTATTTTAATATTGTTTTATTTCATTCAATTTTCTTTCATCTGATACTTTTGTTTAGCTAAGAGTAATAATAAAGTTTTAAAATTTAATTTAATTTAATAATTTAATTTACCCCTTTTTAATTAAAAACAAAAAAACCCTGACACCTCTGTTTTGCTAAGACTAATTTAAAAACTTTTTATTTTAATTTAATAATACTTTAAAAAAGTATTCCTGGGGGGGGTTCTGACACCTTTATTTTTAAGTTTTTAATTTAATAAATTAATTTAACTTATACATTAAAAATGATTAAAAAAATAATTTCATTATAATTTCTTTCTTTTTTTTTTTTTAAACATCTAACACCTTTATTTTGCTAAGACTAATTTAACAACTGGCATTTTATGTATCGTCAATTCACACAATTAACAACATTTTTTACACTTTTCAGCATTTTGACACAATTACAGAAGTGATGCAGAATAAAAATCTTTTATTTTGTTCACAAGTTATGCCTTTTTACATACACTTTTGCCCAGTCAGTACAAATGTTGTTCACAGGCTTTTGACAAATTTAAGTTTTTACTGGACAAAAGTGGAGCAAAAAGTGTCATTTTTATGTGCATCATTTTCACACACTAAAAAAAATCAAACGTCAGATGTTCTTTTTACAATCTGAAATGATCATTTTAGCTTTCAACATGTTAGTATCATATTTACATTATGTATTTGCAAATTTATGTTTGAAAGTTTGGGTCTGGGACAAGGGTAAAACAAAAAAACCTATCCATAAATAACACCTGACAAGTACTGCAGCAAAAAAAATGTTTAAATATGACCTTCATATAACAAAAAATTTGAAACCTGTTTTGATACAAAAACAACAGCTGGCACGTAAAAGTGGTTGTAGCTGAAGAAACACTCAATCAGCAGGTCAAACCCAGGATTAGATTACATTAATGTCTGCAAACAAAATGTGTTTTCATAGCGTGTTTGAGAACAATGTGTTTCCTTCAAGTAGTGAATAACAAATCGCATGTAATCTGCTCTTGGCACTGCCTCAATCGCTCAGAGTTTGTGTTGTTCAGATGGCGGCCAACATTGTCTGGCAGGTGCAGTTTTATTCGCCTCGATCTGATCTCAGCTCTGCTGGGTTTGTTTATCGTGCCAAAAAGACAGAGATCTGCAGGAGCGCGCTAGACGTAACACCGCCGCTGATATTCCCTCATTTCATTTCGCTCACATTCAGAGTTTCATTTAGTCTGTCTGAGCAATTAAAGTTGAGTTTGATTACTCTATCTTTGCACACTCTGACAGGTTGAGTACCTGTATTCGTTCCACTTCGAAGAAGGTGGCCATCTGAAAGGCTTTCTCCCACAGAAGCAGCTCACATTCGAGCTCCACGCTGAAGAAGATGTCCTCGCCCGAGTCCGTCTGAACGCTGAAGCAGTGCTTCCGCTTGTCCACCAGCTCGTTGTCCTAAAATAATGCATTTAGTTAAAACAATTAAAGATTTTATGAATTGGCTCATTCTCAAAAATTGTGACAAATATGTTTTTTATCATTTCAGACTTCAAAAAGATTTCAAATAGTATATAAAAAGTATTAGTATGTAACCACTAGTATATTAAAATATAAAATTTAGTTTATTTGAATTTATTTATTTATACATGTAATTTATTTTTTTTATTTCAATGATTGCAAATAATATAAATATTATATAGCAACTACTAATTTGAATACATTTAATGAACTTAACTTAATAAATAAATATAGTAATAATAATAATAATATCCTAATAATAAATCGTTTTTACTTTCCCAATACGTTTCTGGCCTTATTGCATGTTACTCCAAAGAAAAAAAAATGTTTTTAATATTAATACAATTCTAACAATTACAAAAATATAAATGATTTTTATGAATAATTTGGATAGTAATAATCATTTGGATTTAAAGAATGTAATAAAACTATTATATATATATATATATATATATATATATATAATATAATATAAAACTATTATATATAATATATTAGTAAGTGGATCCATACTCTGAGTCAGACTATAATTTTTGAGAAACAAACAATAAAAAAAAAAAAAAAGATAAAATTGCATTAGTGACTAAGAAAAAGGGGAGAATATTATATATATATATATATTTTTTTTTTTTTAGCAACATTTAATTATACATATATATATATATATATATATATATATATAATTAAATGTCGCTAAAAATTGTAAAAATAAATAAATAAATAAATAAATACATATTATAAATAAATAAAAAAATAATATAAATAACAAATAATTTGAATAAAACAATTATAATTATAATAAAACAATTATACGTATTATTATTGCCATTATTATTATTATTCATTATATTAATAATGAATAATAATAATAATAATGTGGAACTTTTTTACCTTTAAAACATACTGCAAGTCAGTCAGACAATGTTTTTTGAGAAGAACATAATTATAGATATAAAATTTTATTAGTGACTAAGAAAAAGTAAATAATTAATAATTAAAATAATAAATAATTATTTTTAATTTTTCGTAAGTTTTTCATTTTATTGCAATTATGAATGGGTTTTAAATTAAATGTGGGTTCTTCTTAGATAAAAAAAAAACGTTATAAAAAAGAAACTATAAAACTATAAATATTATTAAAATAATATAAATATTATAAATAAACAAATAATCTGAATACATTTAATAAATTTAATAAATAAATGTAGCAATAATTATAATAATAATAATAATAATAAAGCAAATCCTTTTTACTTCCTTAATATATTTCTGGCTTTATTGCATGTTACGCCAAAGGAAAAAAAGTTTTTTTAATAATATTACAAAAAATATATATTCATAAATAAAAAATATATATATATATATATATATATATATATATAAAATAATTATAACAATTACAAAAAAATATTTAAATGTTTTTTAATGAATAATTTGGATAGCAATAATCATTTAGATTTAAAGAATGTAATAAAACTATTATATTTCATAATAATAATAGTAATAATAAAGTGGATCATTTTCCTTTCAAAGCATACTGTGAGTCAGACATACAATATTTTTTGCGAAGAATATAATTATAGATATAAAACTGTATTAGTGACCAAGAAAAAGGGAAGAATATTAAATATTTATTTTTTAATTTCCTTCAGTTTTACATCTTTTGCAATTATGATTGGTTAAAAAATGTATGTGGCGGCTTCTTATATATAAAAAAAAATAGTTCTAATTATTACTTAATAAATAACCACAGAACAAGAGTGCACTGATTTATCACAGACTAAATATTTTGCTACCATCACAGTATTTATTTGTATGGCTCGTCACAGGTGTCATATATAAAGTGTGAAATCCCGAAGCACTTCAGCTCATACCTTCAGTATCTTGAACATGATCTCGTAGACGGTGAAGCTCTTCTCGGCTCTGGTCCAGTCCCAGGTGGTGACCTAGAGGAGTTTAGATAGCTGTCAGTTTGCAGAAGTCGTCACACAGACAGTGCATTATTCAGCTCAGTCAGTGAGCGCAAGATTAGCTCTGGGTCAGTCGCTCTCGCTGCGGCCCTCGAGGGATGATTCAAATGCTACATGAAGTAAACAACGTCCTGCTCGCCCATGAAAGAGGGGAAAAACCCCTGAGATCTGGTGTATGAGAATGACTCACGCTGAACAGCGGCAGTAACCTCTAATACCCAAAGGCCAGTGAAGATGGATCATGACGGAAGAGAGAACTCACGAGTGTTTTCTGCAGACTGAAGTGGCTCAGAGCAGAGTTTTCAAATGTCAGAATACCAGTCAAAAACTCACTGCTTGAGTAAACACACACACACTGAAATAGACTTTGGGTGATCATCTGAAGACCTCATTGATGCATTAAACAAGACATTATAAAAAAGTAATTTTAGTAGAGCTTTAACTTAGTTGAGTCAGTTGGTTAACCTATCCCTTAAAAAAATAATAAAACATTATAAATATATATTTATATTAATTAATAAACAATAAAACATTTTGATACATTTAATAAATCCAGTAATAATAATAATAAAAACCACCCTTTTATTTTATTAAGAAATAAAAAAGACTGTCCAAGGTGTATATATATATATATTTACAAATGCATAATTTTAATACATATACTGAATTTAATAAATAATAATAATTTATTTTTTGAACATGTTTCTATTGTGTATGATTCATCAAGGCATGTTAAAAAAGTTGTTCCAAAAAAAAAAAAAACATAATGAAATAAAAATAATAATTAATAAAAATATTATAAAATAAAAACATAATTTGAATACACTGATGAATTAACAAATTTAATAATAATAATAATAATAACTATATTTACTTTATGAACAAGCTTCTATTGTGTATGATTCATCAAAGCATGTTAAAAAAATCCAAAGAAAAATAATAAATAATTTAAATAATATAAATATTATAAAAAAAAATAAATTGGAATACGTTTAATGAATAAATGATAATTGTAATAATAATAATAATAATAATAATAATAACCATTTTTACTTTATGAACAAAAACAACTAAAAAAGATTATTCAAGAAAAAAAATAAAATTGCATAAAAAACTATAAAAACAATACAAACATTTTCATAAATAGTTCACTTGAATACATTTAATGAATTATGAATAAATGCATGTAGTAATAATGATAATAATTAATAATAATAATATTGTTATTATCTTTATTTTATGAACACGTTTATAATGTATATATTCCATCCGTGCAAAAAAACGTTTACAAATGTTACAAAAAATAATAATAATAAAAATTATAATAATTATTATTATTATAAAAATAATATAAATATTATAGATAAACAAACCATTTGAATACATTTAATGAATTAATGTAATAATAATAATAATGATAATAATAATTACATGACTATTGTGTAAGTCATGTAAAAAAAAGATTTTCCAAGAAAAAAATACATTTAATGAATTTAATAAATACTTACTATTATTATTATTATTACTCTCTTTATTTTATGAACATGTATATGTTTCATCAGGCCAAAAAAATGTAAAAAAAAAAAATAATAATAATAATATAATTATATATATATATATATATATATATATAATTATAAAAATAATATACATATTATGGATAACAAAACATTTGAATACATTTAATGAATGTATAATAAATGCAATAACAATAACAATACTAATAATTACTCTTTTTTACAAACACATTTCTATTGTGTATGATTCATCAAGGCATGTAAAAAAAAAAGTTTTTCCAAGAAAAAAATATATTAAATTAATTTAATAAATAAACGCAATAATAAAAAAAAAATAATAATAATACTTTTTACTTTCTTAATATGTTTCTGGCCTTACTGCATGTTCCTAAAGAAAAAAGGTTTTAAATAATATTACAAAATTATATATTAAAATTAATAACTTGCAAAAATTACAAAAATAAAATATATTTTTTTTAATGAATAATAATTTGGTTAGATTTAAAGAAATTGATAAATAGATGTAATAAGACAATTATATTTATTGCCAATGATAATAATAATATTAATTATTATTATAATTTACCATTTTACTTTAACACGTTACTGGTCTAGTTGTGTACGATTAATCACTGATGTCACTGCTAAGAAAGTAAAATGATGATCTTCATAATCGTTCATCAAAATGAAATCTGAAATTGTTTTCTTTTTCATAAAGGCCTCTTATTTTTTCAACTTTTTCAACCTAGTGTCACACAGAGACACTTTCCACAATTCTTTTCATTCCCACGAACAAACATACAAAACGTACCTCTTCAGCAAGGCTAACCAGATTAACCATAACTTGGCTTTGTGCACCTGAACTGTTCTCATGTCAAATTTGCTTTGAAATTCAACTTTCCGCGCAGTCCTTCCTGGAAGGCAGCATGTCAAGTGTTTATTGCAAGCTGAAATAACCTGAGAGAGCCTTTGGACAAACTGCTGTGCGTTGTGAGCTCTCTCCAAAGTCATTTTGCATCTGCGTATCCCATAATAGGTTTTCACGTCCAAACTTTTGATCTTCCTCCCACTCCACCATCAAATTACGATTAATGGCAGATTGGATGAAGCTCTTTGATGTCTCAATCTCTTCAGGATAAATTAATTAAGTGGCGACATCTACAAGCACCAACTACAGCAATTCCTCGTTTCATCAAGACCGTACCATCTGATGTGAAACACGGGGGGAGAAAAACACTATTATCAATGTTATCAATCTCCATATTAGGAGAGGTTTACCTTTAATGAGACACTTCTCAGATTATCATTCATGTTTCATTCTAAATCATTTCCCAGAATTATGATGAAGGTGTTTAAATTAATTGTTGATTGTGTACGGAGATTAGGCTTTATTAAATGGAGGTGTTAGAGCATCAGGTTAGGTGATTTAGCCTCGGGATGGCTGAGCGGATTAATGGATTTCATAAAGTCGATAACAACTGGAGCAAATAATGTGGACCCCAACTGCTCGAGGGTGAAAATGGGCATTTCTTTAAAGAAATAATTCCCCCCCAAAAAATAAAAAATTTACTCATTGTCATTCCAAACTCATATCGTATGCTGCAGTGCTATTTTTGTATTATTTAAATACTATTAAAACATTTTTTTAATTAAAAACTTTTATTTTTATAATTTTACTTTTCATATTAATTGAACGTTTCATATGCTTTTATAATTGTTTTGCAGGGTTTCTTTCATATTTATGTTTAGATTTAATGTATTTTTATGTCAGTTACACTTCTAGTCATTTTAGCACTTAAACATCAAATTGTTTTATTAAATTTAGTTGCCAAGGCAAAATTTCTAATTTTCATTCAAGTTTTTTTAAAAGTTCTATTTTTTTAAAAGTTCAAAACATTTATTTTAAGTAAAAAAAAAAAAAACATTTTTTAAAAGAAATTTCAAATATTATCTAATATTTATATTTATTAAATGTTGCATACAAAAAACATTTCTCATTTTCATTTAAATTTTTAAAAGTAAAAATAAAAAAAATGTTTTTTAAAAGTTAAAAAAAAAATATATTTTTTAAATTTCAAAAATTTCCAAATTTTTCAATTATTTTAAAAATTCAAATTTCATCTAATATTTATATTTTATTAATTTCAGCTTTATTTTAGTTTACAATGTTATTTTTAATAGTTTACAATATTAAAATTTTCAATTTTAGAAATAATTTTAAAATTAAAGTTAATAGTGTCTGTTCGCTCAAAATAGGACCAAAACCTCCATCAAAGTTATCATTATTACTTGTGTGCTATATTAAAAGTCATGCAATAGATCTGTGTAAAGAAAACACTGACATTTTTTCGAATATGCTGAATAAAGCAAAGTAACGAGCATTTTGGGTCAAGTATTAGATTCAAAAAGTATTATTTACATACTATTAAATTTTTTTATTATTATTTTGGATTAGCTTGTTTACATTTTTAGTTTTCATATTAATTGTACTTTTTGTCATTTTGTTACATGCTTTTATAATTTTTTTGTAGGTTTTTTATTTATTTAGGCTGAGATTTAATGTATTTTTATGTTACAGTTTTAGTAATTTTAGCACTTATTTTAGTTTAGTTTATTTTATTTAGTTGCCAAGGCAAGGCAACATTTTTAAGTTTAAGTTTTTTAAAAGCAAATTTTTTTAAAGTAAAAAAAAATCTACTTTTTAAAAGTTAAATTTTTCTTTTTTACATTTTAAAAGTTCAAATTTTATCTAATGTTTATATTTCATTCATTAAACTTTATATCAGTTAATGAAATGATTTTTCAAATTATTTTCAAATTACTTCAAATTATTTTATTTAATTTTGTTGCTAAGGCAACATTTCTAATTTCCATTTAATTTTTTTAAAAGTTTGATTTTTTAAAAAGTAAAAAAAAAAAAAAAATGTATGTATATATGAATATATATATTTTTTTAATTTACATTTTATAAAGGTAAAAACACATATATAATTTTTTAAAAGTTCAAATTTAATCTAATACTTATATATTATATTTATTTCAGCTTTATTTTTAACCAAATGATTTTAATAGTTTTAGAACTTTAAATTGTTTTATTTAATGTAGCTGCCAAGGCAGCATTTCTAATTTTTTTAAAACATAAACTTTTAAAAGTTAAAAAAAAAAGTATTTAAGTTCAAATTTCATCTAAAATTTATATTTTATTCTTTGGAGCTTTATTTCAGTTAAAAAAATGATTTTAAATAGTTTTAGTTTACAATAACAACACTGATCTGCTGTTATATTTTCATATATTATATTATATTATATTTTTTAATTATTTTAAGTTAATAGTGTCCACATTTGCTCCAAATAAGAAAAATTACTCCAAATAGCTCAATAAAAGTAATTCATATCACTGCTATATAGCCATGCAATAGTTGTGTAAAGAAATTTAAATTTAGGTCTAAATCTTTTGCTTTACACTAAAATCAGCTTTTAAATGATTGAGCAAATATGCATTTCTGGGTCAAGTATTCCTTCAACAACTTTTCAGTGCAATGAACTGCACTCAAGAAAAGTTTCAACAGGAGTTTAATGTGCTTTCATAATTGTCTGTTTTTTTTTTCAGCCAAAGCTGCCTGAAGTAGAATAAATATTGCGTGCATATGCTAAATATAAAATTGTATAAAAGTCAGCTACTGAAACTGAAAGGCTCCTTATGCAGTAAATGATGCAGAAGAACTCACTGGAGGTGCGGAGAATTTGAAGAGAGACGAACCCCTCAAGGCAAGAAACTTTGGTGTGTACATTCGGTCCTGAACAGAATCTTGTTCCTTCTCATCCACCCAGCCCATATATATAATCTAAACGACAGAAAAGCACAAAAAGAAAGTGTCAAAAAGGTAACAGAGCAGTTCGTCTACACAGAATTTCCAGGAAGAAGCACATTTCTCCATTTGCCAATAATAAATCTAATTCAAAGCTTGATCGCTTAAAATGTCAACATTGCGAGGTCACCGGACACTGTGACCAAGTTTCTGTCAGCCTGCGTGTGTCAAATCGTTTTGAGGAGCACGGCGTCAGGCGATTCAGAGACTCTCAATGCCCTGTGAACTTGACTCTTGGCTTTCTGCGGGGCACATGCGTCATGCCGCATGAAGAATAGTTACTCTGACAGAAAACATCATTGTGGGGCTTCATTCAAGTGTGCTGACCAAGACGCTCGCTCTTTCTGGGCTTTATCTGGATCCCTGCAGGCCTTTTGTCACTCTTTCAAGGTCCAATTCACACCTCTGCAACAAGTCTGATTCTGTTTTCTTACCTGCTGGTTTACTGGAAAGTTTCGGTTGATCTTCTTCACCTGTGAGAGATTTAACAGATTAGACTTTTGAAAATCTGCTCATATAAAAATACATATTAAATACATCAAATAAGTTAAGAAATAAATATTTCACATTTAATGTATAGAAATATTTTTTTTATATTTATAATATATATTTACAGGTGATGTGTGCGCTAAAAGAATGACCAGATTGGATTCAAAAAATATATTTAAATAATATTTTGAATAAGCTTCTATTTTTATATATTATAGTTTTTGTAATTTTGTTATATGATTTTTTTCAATTTAGTAATTTTAGTATTTAGTCATTTTAATATTTAAGTAATTTAGCAATTTATTTATTTATCATCTTATTTTATTTAATGTTATTTATAGTAGGTTGATTTAATATAGTTGCCAATGCAACATTTCTAAGTTTTTTAAAAGTTCATTTTTTTACACAATTAAATTTAATTAGAATATTTTACATTTTACTCATTTAACACATTAATTTTTGTATAATATTTACAGATCATAAAATATATACTGAGAAATATATAAAATAATGTTTATATTATTTATATAACTTAATATTATATTAACATTTCTATAACATTTAAAACATATACAAGTTCAAATATATTTTATATGGTTATAATAATATATATTTCAAATATATTTAAAGATCATGTGTGCACTATAATTAGATTATACCATTTTTTTTTTAAATATGCATATATTTTACAAATATATATTGAATTATAAAATATAAATATAAAATATAAAAAATGCACTTTTAAATAAATAAATAGATTTAAATATTCTGTATATTATATTTAATATCCATATACCTTTAAATTTATTTTACATATGTTTATAATTTATATTTGAAGTATTTAAAGATAAAGATAATAAAATTGTTTTTTTTTAATATTTAAAAATATGTACTTAATTCTAAAATATAAAAAAATAAACAAATGAACAGCTTTAAATATTTTGATATTATTTTTCAGATTTATGTCCTATTAAATATATTTTACATTTATGTTTATAATAATATATATTTAAAATATTTTAAAGATGATGTGTGCACTAAAATTAGATTAATTATTTAAAATATGCACATATTTTACAAATATACACTGAATTATACAATATAAATACAAAACATATACTTTTAAATAAAGATTTAAATCATTCTATATATTATAATATTATATTTAATATTCATATACCTTTAAATATATTTTAAATTTATGCTTATAATAATGTATGTTTGAAATATTTAAAATAATGTGTGCATAATTGTTTTATAAAACATGTAAAAATATATATATATATATATATATATATATATATATAATTATAAAATCTACAAATATAAATGTAAATAAATTGCTGTAAATAATTCTATATATTGTTCTGTATATATAAATTTATACTTATATTTAGATAATAATTATATACTATTAAATATATTTACTTTTATAATAAATATATAAAATATATTTAAAAATGATGTGTGCACTATATGCAATAAAGTAGTTTTAAAAAAATATAAAAATATAAAAAAATAATTAGATAAAAATTTAAATATGTTTATATATTATATTTAATATTTATATGTTTTTAAATGTATTTATGTTTATATTGATGCATATTTCAAATATATTTTAGTGTGATATGCACACAAAGCAGACCCATGCATTTTAGGGGATGAAATCTGTGGAAACGCCTTAATTTAATGTCTTTTTTTTTCTTTTAAATTTTTTATTTGTTCATTTAGCAGATGCTTTTATCCAAAGTGACTTGCAAATAAGAAACATCCTAAGTAATTTACTGTATAGTTAAGAGCATGTAGTCCAGGCAACACTAACTATAAGTATAAATGCACTTCAGGGACAAAAATAATCGTCAAAACTGTACGACGTGGCTCCCGTTTCATGAATCCTTTTCAATCGATGCTCATACGTCACTCCCAGCAAAGAGATTTTCTAGACATCTCAATCATAAGTCCTAACAAAAGGCCAGCGAAGTACGACAATCTGCTTCACAGATATAAAATAAAGCGCTCTGGTGATCACCGAATGACCTTTACCGTGTCTCAGGCCAATTATTCAAGTAGCAGATAAAAGAACGTCATACATCTTGTGTATTTCAGCCTAACAGAGGTACTACTGTTCATCCAGAGCCCAGGAGAATCGCTCCTGCTGAGAAGCTTTATTCAAGATTAACATTCTCACTAGCTTCATTACCCACGTAACCCCGGCCAGTCTCCGCCGCCTCACAAATGACTCTAATCGCTCCATTTGAATGTGGAATAAGGTCTATTTTCCTCACAGGAAATGGACTGAAAGCTCATCCAGATGGTCCCTCCGCAGGATAATCCAAAGCAAGCGCTACAGTACATTGTTGTGAGGAGCAAACTTATCATCTTCTCTGAGAGGATTTTTTGGGGAAATGCTAAACGCACTCAAAATAAACGAACGCAAGATGGAGGATGGAGGGTTTTTGTAGGGGGCCGCTTAAAAGCGAGTGATCTGGGCCACGAGGCACACGCTGCGCTCTATCGGTAATTAAGAGTGAAATCCTTCATTGTGTGGGAAATGCCATTTTAATGCCTTAATCTACTGCATTGAGGGGATTACAACACATGACCTGCCTGGCCAAAATTAAAATTTATGACGAATAATTCACCGTCTTCCCGAATTACCTCCGTCATTGAGCGTAAATGTAGTTTAGCGTTGTCTGTTCGCACAAATTGGTTCGGTACGCTCTCTCCAGAGACAATGAAGCACTATAAATTAGCAAATGCTGCACTGACACAGCTGCACAAAGATCATCCAGTCCAAACAAAACCACAGCACCTTGCGTTTTAGGTGGTATTCATCAAAGAACTTCTAGAGAAACAACAGGAAAGGAAATGAGGGGGGAACAAAAGCAAGAAATGTCACGATTCACGCTGAATCACCGTATGAGCACCGTGACTGAATTTGCTGTACTTCTGAAAAATCCTATTTGAGATTTTTAGCATTTTTGTTTATTTGAACCCTTTCCAACAATGACTGTATGATTTTGAGACCCATCTTTTCACACTGAGGACAACTGAGGGACTCATATGCAACTACTGCAGAAGGTTCAAACGCTCACTGATGCTCCAGAAGGAAACACGATGCATTAAGAGACGGGGGTGAAAACTTTTGGAATTTGAAGGATCGGGGTAAATTTAACTTATTTTGTCTTCTGGGAAACATGCAAGTATCTTCTATAGCTTCTGAAGGGCAGTACTAAATGAAAAAAAATATGATATTTAGACAAAATAAGAAAAATGTACACATCTTCATTCTGTTCAAAAGTTTTCACCGGCTCTTAATGCATTGTTTTTCCTTCTGGAGCATCAGTGAGCATTTGAACCTTCTGTAATACTTGTATATGAGTCACTCAGTTGTCCTCAGTGTGAAAAGATGGATCTCAAAGTCATACAGTCATTGTTGGAAAGGGAAAACCAAAGAATTTGTGGACCCTGAAGGATTTTTTTGAAGAACAGCAGGCCGTTTAACTGTTCAGGACAAACAAGGGACTCATATCACTAAACAAAAAAACACACCTGTGGATCATTCAGGTAACAACACAGAGTTAAGAATCAAGTGTATGTAAACTTTTGAATGGTGTCATTTTTATAAATTCAACTATTATTTGCTCTTGTGGACTATATGTAATCTTTTATGTGAAATATCTTATTCAGGTCAGTACCTCCATCATTTAGCGTAAATGTAGTTTAGCGTTGTCTGTTCACACAAATTGGTTCGGTACGCTCTCTCCAGAGACAATGAAGCACTATAAATTAGCAAATGCTGCACTGACACAGTTGCACAAAGATCATCCGGTCCAAACAAAAATCACAGCACCTTGCATTTTAGGTGGTATTCATCAAAGAACTTCTAGAGAAACAATAGGAAAGGAAATGAGGGGGAACAAAAGCAAGAAATGTCACGATTCACGCCGTATGAGCACCGTGACTGAATTTGTCAGAGAATGAGCGCTAACCATTAAACCAGACTGCAAGGTTTCAAGGTTGTTAAAGAAAAACTTTTAAATATTTTTATATATTGTGCAAAAACACACACAAAAAAGGAAACTTTAACAAATTTAAGTACATTTAAATTCATGGTCACAAATTTGTAACTTTAAGAAATTTAATAAATAAATGTTGATAATATTTGTATTTTTTAGTATTAAAAAAGCTAAATAAAGCCACTAATGGCCACTAGTGTAAAATTCAGCATTGCATCGCAGAAATAAATTACATTTTAAAATATATTCAAACATAAAACAGCCATTTTAAATTGTAATATTTTTTCACAATTTTGCTGTTTTTACTATATTTTTTATTAAATAAATGCACCCTTAGTGACCATAAGAGACTTCTTTCAAAAACATTAAAAAATCTTACCGACTTTATTATTATTTATTTATTATTTAAAAAAGCTAAATGGAGCCAACAGCGGTCTTCGGATATAATATAACTGTTTATATAAATACATATACACACACTGTTGTTTTAAAAATCTTACCGACTTCCAAATGAATTTAATGAATGCTGACACTATTTGTATTTTTTTTATTAAAAAAGCTAAATTAAACCAACAGTGGTCTGTGTATAATATATACATAATAAAATACACTACCGTTCAAAAGTTTGGGGTCAGAAAGATTTTAAACTGTTTTCAACATTATTATATCTTTTGTATTTTCTTGATTTATATATATATAAAGCTGCTGAAAATTCAGCTTTGCATCACAGAAATAAATTATATTTTAAAACATACTAAAATACAAAACAGCCATTTTAAATTGTAATTATATTTCACAATATTGCAGTTTATTTTTATTAATACTTACTGTATTTTTTATGAAACATATGCAGCCTTGGTGACCATAAGATAATTCTTTTAAAAATATTAATTTCTTACTGACCAAAACTTTCTGAATGGCAACATTTAACATAATCATTCATTTTGTGTAACTGCTTCCAAATTTCTGCCACCGAATAAAAAATAAAAAAGATCGTTGTGACTTTTTATCTCCCAATTATGACTATTTTTTTCCTCAGAATTGCGTGATACAAACTCACAATTCAGACTTTTTTTCTTCAGAATTGCAATTCTGACTTTATAATGTGCTTTTGAGAGGAAAAAAAGTCAGAATTGCGAGACACAAACTTGCATTTGTGAGAAAAAACTGAATGACTGAATTTGGCTTCCATAAAAACGAATCTCACCGTTTCAGTATGATTTCAGATTTTTGGACTCCTCTATTGGTTAGTCACATTATAATATATAAAGATTGCATTGCATCAGTATTTACAATCTAAGCAATCACCATTTGTATAGGAATTGACTTTGGTTGTTAAATTGCCACACTTTTACCATGCTGAAACTGCATGTGTACTTACATTGTGCTTGGTGAGGGCAGAAATGTTTGAAGCTATTGCTTGCAGCCAGTCGGTGCATTCGTCAGTACTGGGGCACTGAATTACCCCACTGCACACCCCATCCACAGCGATGACTTGAAAGGCATTTTGCCTGGAGAAATTAAAAATATGCGCACTTGAGAGACATTTCACAAAATTCAAAAAGTAGCTAACTAATGTCTAATTCTCCTTTTTCAATTCAAAGCAATTTAAAAAACAGATTGATTTAATTCAATCCAATTTAGAAGTTCTCAATTACGTTCCACTTGATCTGCAAAAAGGTCTCATTTCAAATAGCTTAACCTCATCAAAGTTTGCATTTGGTATTAAAGGTCTAATGTGGTTCATTTGGGAATGGCTGTAAATTAATATAACCCCTAAAACACTAATCAAGGAAAATCCTGTGTGACTAGAATACAAACAGAATTACCAGATGAAAGCAAGAGCAAAATGCATCACATTATGCACTGTAAGTACTATCGAAGCCAGAAACAAAGTAGAAGCAAACAAAACAGACATTTTTTGTGTGGTTCCTGCTCAGCTCACCTGCAAATGTCAGTACCTGGGATGTACTGGGACAGACGCGCATGCAAGAGGGGGATGAGTCGAAGATCCACCCATCTCTTTTCCCAGCGCAACCCCGGAGACATCGGCCAAGACGAGCAAGACAATGTGTCCTGCCACACACACAAAGATTACAGATCAAGATTGAGGTCAAAAGTTTACATACACCTTGCAGAATCTGCAAAATGTTAATTATTTTACCAAAATAAGAGGGATCTTGCAAAATGCATGTTATTTTTTATTTAGTACTGACCTGAATAAGATATTTCACATAAAAGACATTTACATTTTTGTTTAGTGATAGTTGTTTATGAGTCCCTTGTTTGTCCTGAACAGTTTAACTGCTTGCTGTACTTCTGAAAAATCATATTTGAGATTTTTAGCATTTTTGTTTATTTGAACCCTTTTCAACAATGACTGTATGATTTTGAGATCCATCTTTTTTACACTGAGGACAACTGAGGGACTCATATGCAACTATTACAGAAGGTTCAAACGCTCACTGATGCTCCAGAGGGAAAAATAATGCATTAAGAGACGGGGGGTGAAAACTTTTGGAATTTGAAGATCAGGGTAAATTTAATTTATTTTGTCTTCTGGGAAACATGAGAGTATCTTCTATAGCTTCTGAAGGGCTGTACTAAATGAAAAAAAATACAATATTTAGGCAAAATAAAGAAAATGTACACATCTTCATTTTGTTCAAAAGTTTTCACCCTCGGCTTTTAATGCATCATGTTTCATTCTGGCACATCAGTGAGCATTTGAACCTTCTGTAATAGTTGCATATGAGTCCCTCAGTTGTCCTCAGTGTGAAAAGATGGATTTCAAAATCATACAGTCATTGTTGGAAAGCATTCAAATGCACAAAATATGCTGAAAAACCAAAGAATTTGTGGACCCTGAAGGATTTTTCTGAAGAACAGCGGGCAGTTTGATTGTTCAGGACAAACAAGGGACTCATGAACAACTATCACTAAACAAGAAAACACAGCTGTGGATCATTCAGGTAACAGCACAGTATTAAGAATCAAGTGTATGTAAACTTTTGAACGGTGTCAAGTATTATTTTCTTTTGTGGACTATATGTAAACATCTTTTATGTGAAATATCTTATGCAGGTCAGTACTAAATAAAAAGTAACATGCACTCTATTTTTGGTCAAATAATTAACATTTTGCAGATTCTGCAAGGTGTATGTACATTTGACTTCAACTGTAAATAGATAGATTTTAGACATTTACTGTGTTGTTGGGATGGTAGTTCAGATGTAGGCCACTGTCACACAATGGAGATGATGTTCCACTGCTCTGGTCACTTGGTACACCTAAAAAAAAATTAAATAAACAGGTAAAAAAACGATGCAATTTCATTATAAATTTCATTTTAAAAGACTTTGACACTGTAGGCTCTATATTAACCGTTGAATATATGGTGTCCAAACACAGACGTACATGAGCAGTCCTCACACAGCGGCAGTTTCAGAAACGCAGGTGTCCTCTTCAGGAAAGACACGGTCAGAGTCACTTCCTCACCTGCGTTTCGCAGAACCTGCACCTGAGAGCCAAAATCATGCTTGCTTATTCATTTATTAGAATGGAGGTGCCACTCATTTTGTTATAATTAATCAGGCTTTTAAAGGGTGAGTCAAAATTACTGACACGCTTCTGTTAAAAGACTAAACACAGGGATGAAGAATACAATCCCGTTCATTGCTTTATAAAAACAGCATTGATTAAACTGAATTATTACCCAAAAAAGATGAAACATACCACTTCTTCATGACGATAACTCCTCACGTTAATGCCGTTTATCTAATGAGATCATTAGTAAAAGAGAAAAACATCATAAGTTGGAGTTATGAATAGATATTGATATAAACATACCGTACAAAAGTTTACAGTGTCTTGCAACACTATTTTTTTTCACATTTTATGTTGCAGCCGTATGTTAAACTGCTTTAAATTACCTTTCCCCACATCAGTTTACACTCCATACACCATAATGACAAAGCAAAAAACAGATTTGTGACAACTTTGCAAACTGATTAACAAAAACACTGAAATGAGTACATTTCATAAGTATTCATACCCTTAACTCAGTACTTATTTGAAGCACCTTTACAGCCTCAAATCCTTTTGGGTATGATGCAACAAGCTATGCACATCTGCATTTGGCAATTATCTGCCATTCTCCGCCTCACCTCTTCACCTCTCAAGCTCTGTCAGCTTAAATAGGGGCTGGCAGACATTTTCAGGTTTCTCCATAAATATTTGATTGGGTTCAAGCCAAGGCTGAGGCTGGGCCACTCAAGGACATTCACAGAGTTGTCTATAAGCCACTCTTGCTGTGTGCTTAAGGTCATTGTCCTGTTAGAAGGTGAACCTTCTCCCTGTTCTGAGGTTCTGAATGCTCTGGACTGGGCTTTTATTAAGGCAAGCTCAATCTTAATCGTGCATTGAGCTTTGCTTCTATTGGCGAGTCCCTCAGTCCTTGACGCTGAAAAACAGCCCCACAGCATGAGGCTGCTACCAGGACACTTTACTTTTGTGATGCTACTCTGCAGGTGATAAGCAGTGCTTGGTTTCCTTTAAACATGATGCTTGGAATAGAAGTTCGTCAGACAGAGAATCTTGTTTCACACTTTTAGGTGCTTTTTTGCAAATTCCAAGTGAGTTTTAATGTGTCTTCATTAAGGAGAGGATTGAGTTTGGCCACACCAGCATAAAGCCCAGATCGGTGGAGTGTTGCAGTGATGTTTGTCCTTCTGTAAGTTTTTTCCATCTGCATATATGATCATGGAGCTCAGCGTCTTTTTCACCAGTATAACAAAGCCCCTTCTCTTTCCACTGGCTAGAAGGCCAGCTCTAGGAAAAGTCCTAGTTGTTCCAAGCTTCTTCCATTATGGATAATGGAGTCTACACGCTTCTGTCTTCAACGCTTCTGTCTTCAAAACGCTAACCTGTTTCTGAGCTCTACAGGCAGTTATTTTAACCTCAGGGCTTGGTTTTTGCTCTAATATGCATTTTCATCTGTTAGACCTTTTTCTGAGAGGTGTGCCTTTTCAAATCATACTCATTCAAATGAATTTGCACTCGAAGTGTAGTAACATCGACAAGCGATGAGTGCTTCTGAGCTAAATTTCAAGTGTACGAACACTTATGCAATGGAATCATTTCAGTTTTTTATTTCTAATAAATTTGCAAAGTTGTAACAAACCTGTTTTGTGCTTTGTCATTATGGTGCATGGAGTGTAGAAAAAAAGCAATTTAAAGCAGTTTAACATAAGGCTGCAACATAAAACGAAAAAAATGAAGGGGTATGAATACTTTTGCACTGCACTGATGCAAAATGCTGGGCTCAGCATGTTGGGTCGTTTTATTGGGTTATTTCTATTATTTTTTACTCAGGTGCTGGGTAGTTTTTTTGTAACTAGTTGCTGGGTCATTTTTAACATTGGGTTATTTTTTTCTACCCAACTGCTGGGTTAAGTCTGTCTTAACAAAACAACCCAGTTGCTTTTTGAGTCCTCTACATGAGAGAGCGGTTCTCAGCACCACCGATTTGCACTTTAGCAAAATAAAGGTTTGTATACATTTTATTCCATTTCTAAAGTCTTTACTGTGCTGTAAATTGTATTATTTTATGCAACGCAAAATAAGGACGAAACGTCAGTCAGCTGCGTCAGCAGCGGTTGTTTCGCAGGAAGGAAACGCCTTTTGCCTTGCATAAAATAAATGGATTTTATTCGTTATTGTACTGAGTTTAATCTTAACATATGTTCTCTTATGTCAGTACTGTTTGTTTATAGGCCGTTTTTGGAGTCAGTCACAGCTTTTTTCAGCTACGAGTGAAACGTGAAAAGTTCACAGTTAACCCGCAGTTACAAAGAACAGTTCTACTTTAAAATGTTAAATTTTTTATGTATAAAATGCTTGTTCAACAAGTTTAAATGTATGTAATATTGTAAACTATTGCTGTATTTGTCTTGTATTTTGTCCATGTGTTCTTGCTTAATAATAAATGTTCATCTTTTGATAATTGCCTTTGACTCTAGTAATTCTGTGTGTTTTTATAAGTTCCAGTGCATTTTAAACTAGCAATATAATAATTTTAATTAATTTAATTAAAATAACCCAGCATGTTTGATAAAAACATTTAACCCAACCAGCTGGGTCAAAATAACCCAGTATGTGTTCTGTCCGACATTTACCCAGCGCTGGATTGCTAAATAACCCAAGTTTATTGTTTTTAACCCAGCATTTTTAGAGTGTACCGTTTATGTTTTAGAAAGAAGCCTCTTATGCTCACCAAGGCTGCATTTATTTGATTTAAAACACAATAAAAACACTAATATTATGAAATATTATTACAATTTAAAATAACTGCTTTCTATGTTAATATTTTTTTAACTGTAATTTATTTTTGTGATGCAAAGCTGAATTTTCAGCATCATTAGGTCAGTCTTTAGTGTCACATGACCCGTCAGAAATCAATCTAATATTCTGATTTGCCGCTCAAGAAACATTATCAATGATGAAAAGAGTTGTTTTCAGTGGAGTTATACTTAAAATTAATATTATTTATTAACACTTAATATTTGCGTAATACATTTTGTCAGTATTTTCATGCATAGAAAGTTCTTTTGTAACATTAAAAATGTTTTTACTGCCACTTTTGACCAATTTAATGCATCCTTGCTGAATAAAAGTATTAATTTCTTAAAAAAAAAAAAACTTTCATCAGTAATATAATCTATAAATATTTTAATCATTTAAAATTGCTCTTTGCAAGCACATTCACTACAGGCTATCTGAAGCTTCCACTACATTAAGTATAAAAACATAATATTTTGCTAATTGTTATGAGTATACTAAGGACATTACAAAGAGTTCCCACATCTAAAACATGCCCTTCATGTTCATAAAAATACATACATAATTCAGATTGAATATATAATAGGAATAACATTGCTCCAAAATGACAACTCAAATTTCCATCAAAAGACAGACGCTCCCTAAACATCTGCTGACTGAAACTGAGTGAATTACATTAAGACACTGTGGGAGTTTTAAAGGGTCCCTAACACAGAAATTATCTTAATCTTATGACCCCGTTTATGTATTTGTGCATACCTGGAGAATTCCATCTCCAATAAACAAAAGTCCGGAAAGTTCAGCTGCAAACGAAAGAAAAGACACAGTATAAACCAATAAACAACTTGCTATTTTGAGTGGGAGAGGAGGGAGAGTAAATAAACAGCCTACCCTTCTGTTCTTTTGATATTTTAGATATAACAACAGGGATCTTGTGTTCGGCACCACCCTATGAAAAAATGATAACACAAAGACTTTCAAAGTCTTGGAAAAAATGTGAGAGCTGAGTGAAAGCTGCGAGAAACTGAGCAATCACCTTGATGCTCAAACCAAATCCTCCGATTGTCTGCCGACGGATCGTTACTGTTCTTTCCTGTAAGAAATCAAAGAAAACTTGTCACTTTCATGCCACACCGTGTCTGCGTGTTGGGAAAGACAGGTAGTTTACTTTTCAATTCAATTTAGTTCATGAAACTGAGAAGGTCCTTAATTAATTTTAATTGCCTGCTTTTCATGTCGATTTCCCTGGGGGAAAAGCGGCACCATGCCAACAATGCCGGTAACTTAATTAAAGGGCAGTGAACACAGCATGATCTGTCTGTTTCAGCGCTAAAGTGTCTGTCTGCTGTAATGACAATGATAGATGCAACACAATGGTCAAAATATTCTGCGTGAATGCCTGTGAAACACAGACTTGGCAGTTTCATTCTGTTTCAGACAATGACGTTGAAACAAAGGGGCACAGGTTAACCGGATTAAATATGAAATCATTCAGAGCACATTCCTACATGTGTGATGACACATTCCAGAGCTGAATAATGACTCACTCGCAAAAAAGGCAAGAGTTGTTCTTTTCTCGCTGCAAGATATTTTGAGGTAACGCCTCGGGCTACGGATTTATATCCTTAGCGGCACAAAAATATTTCAATGAAATGAACTCCAATAAAACTCACAGCTGTAATTAGGAAAGTCGTCTTGAAATAAGAAATGACGTATGTGTACAAAAGCATGTTATTAAGACTTGAGCATCTTTTTGCTTCTGTGGAACTGTTACTACCTATCTGTCAAATATGAACATATGTATTGTTGATAATCTAAAAAAAGAAAAAAATTATATTTTATATACACACATTATTAAAGACATATATTATTATTCTTTATAAACTGTTTATATTTTTAATAATATGCAGGAATTACTTATTCTGTATTTATGTTGACTTTAATTTACTTAATAAAATAACTATTGCTTCCTAAGATATTATTATTAATATATATTATTATCTATCAATATATATATATATATATATATATATATAAATCATTATCAACTATTATACAACTATTTTTGTTTAGATGTATATAATTTATATATATATATATATATATATAAAATAAAAGTAACACATATACATTATATATATACTTGATCATTTAAAATAATTATTAATAATAATTATTACCATGTTGTTATTTATTAATAATAAGACCAAACATTTTAATAAGGTAATAAGGTTTAACATTATTTTATATTTATATATATTTAAAAAATATATATATACACACATATAAATTAAATAAAAGTAACATTTGTTTAGTTTTATATAATTTAGATTTTATATAGTTTTATATTTATATATATTTGTAAATATAGTACAAAATTATATATATATATATATATATATATAAATAATTACATAAAAGTAACACATATATATACCTGATCATTTAAAATAAATAAATAAATAAATAATAATAATAATAATAATAATAATAATTACCATATTGTTATTTATTCATTTTAAGAATATGAAAGATTGAATCTTACACAATAAGACCAAAAATTTTAATAGGGTAAATTCATTTTACATTATCATAAACATATATCATTATATTTTATTTTTTAATAATTTCTATATATTTATTTTTATTTCTGATTTTATGTATATATCATTAATTTTATATTATCATCTATATGTCTGTTTTATTTTGAAATCATGTCTTATTGTTATCTAATTTAGATTTTATATAGTATATATAAACAATTCTATAAAAGTAAAAATGTGTGTATATAGACAGATAGATAGACAGATTCTTGTGCATTTAAAATAAATAATAATTATTATTACTATATTGTTATTTACTTTTAATAAAATGCTTAAGTAAATCTTGCACAACAAGACCAAAAATGTTCATGTTGCAATTGGGTCTATTTATGTCTACATACTCTAAAAACTTATGTAGTAGTCAGGTGATTTTAAATTACATTTTCGACTTGAATAACAGCTGTTCATGTCATGCTATCACATTAAGAACACGTTGAGGGTTTCTGACTAAACACTTTCTTCCCGTGTAGAGGAAGACGCAGTCCCTGACGTGTAAACAACAACAGAACGCATTGAACAGCTTTGTATTTTCCAGGACTGGATCAATCTGGTTTATAATGAGAATTGCTGAACTCACACTCGAGTAGAACGGTTCTCCAGACACACAGATGACGTCTTGCTCTTGAATGGTGAGAATATCTTTGGCCAGGTGCAGACGGATATTGAAAGGCTCCTCGCTACCATCTTGAAGCAAATAAATCCCAGTCTTTGTCTGAAACAGCCAAAGTCACACAAACATCTGTAATCCTCACTTGACAACATGAAGTTAATTAGCCGTGAAATCGATCGCACGATAAATAGCGAGGGCTCGTGTTTGCCGAGTCACGTTTGCCTGGCAGAGCCACGACTGAAAATTCAAAGTCACTGCAGAGAAATTATTGCGAGGCCATCTGGACTTGGTTATTCATTTGTGGAAGATGTTTTGCCTCTCCTCTCACCCAAGTGGCTTCATCAGCTATCTGATGGTGGATTAAACATCTTCACACCACACAATGTCATAATGACTGATGAAGCTTTTTGAATATGTGTCAAAATGTCTCTAACAAATGGATAATGAAGTCCAGATGCTCTTGAATACATTGCAACTTGACAGACTGCCTGTCAGAGGCTTAAATGCGGCTTATATTTATTTATTCAGTATTTACCACGAGGCCTTTACTTCTGTAGATAAATGTTTGAAAAAAAATACATAAGAGTCATGTAGCTATAAGGCACTATGAGCACTTTAGCTGCCTCGCAAGATGTAATTTTGAGCAATGAAACGTTCTTGCCCTACAGTAATCATTTAAAGTACAGCGGATGAGACGAACTTAAATGGCAGCGCTTTAACAGTTTTTAAATAACACTTCATTAATGGGAGTTTCTGCAAGTATTCTCGCTTTCGGTCCTGTGGACTTGAAGAAAATAATCTCTCTTAAAACACTTTTTGCACCGTCATTGGGTTAGTGTCCAATTTAGTGTAGAACATCCAAAAGTGGATATACCATACATGCAAGAGAGGAGAATTCAATCATTTTTTGAAAGTTATGAACATTTCCACAACGTCTCAAATGATGCATTGTGTTTAATACATCTTTTAGCAATTTTGGCTTTAATTAAATGGCCTATGTCTCATTCGGGGTTATTACAGTTGAAGGTAAAATTAAAACAATAAAAAAACATTTTCATTACTTGAAATAATAATAAAAGAAAAATTAACTGAAATAAAATATATATACACATTTATATTAAAAAAAATCCTTTTAATTTAGTTTAGCTTGATGCACTAAAATAAGTATAAAAATAAGTATAAAAATTAATAAAAAACGTTTTAGACAAAAAAAAAAACACTAAAATCACTAAAACTTTAACTACAATTAAGATAAAAATAAAAACTAATTGGAAATATGAATAAAAATATATTATCTAAAATATACCAAAATAGCACTGGTCTCCTTTCATAGCTAGTATTTTATGTATCCTAAATAATAATAATAATCATTTTAAAAAGTTAACTGAAATTGAAAATATAAAAAAACTTTTTATTTTAATTTAGTTTAACTTGATGCACTACAATAACTAAACTTTATAAGCAAACAATGATATTAAAAAAAAATACTAGAATGACAAAAACATACAAATAAAAATAAAAACTGATCGAATATATTAATAAAAATATAATATTTAAATTATACTAAAATAGCACTGGTCTCCTTTCATAGCTAGTATTGTATGCATCCTAAACAATAATAATAATAAAAATAAAGTAATATAATTGAAAAATAAGTTAATTGAAATAAAAAAAAAAAACGTTTCACCTCCCGATCTAAATAAAAACTTGGTGTACTAAAATAAAGTATAAAAAATTAATAAAAACTTTACAGACAATTATTTAAAACAAAACACTAAAACGACAAAAACATAATATAAAATTGCTAAAACTTGAAAAAACTGATTAAAATATTAATAAAAATATAATATCTAAATGATACTAAAACAGAATTGGTCTCCTTTCATATAGCCAGTATTTTATGTATCCTAAATAATAATAATAAAAATAAAAAAAAGGTTCATTGAAATACAACACAAAAACCTTTTCATTTGAATTTAGTTTAACTTGATGTACTACAATAACTAAAACTAAAGTATAAAAATTAATAAGAACTTTATCAGCAAAAATTACTTAAAAAAATACAAATGACAAAAACATACAATAAAAATGCTAAACCTGAAAATATACAAATAAAAACTGATTGAAAATATGAATAAACTATAATATCTAAATTATACTAAAATAGCACTACACAGTATTTTATGTATCCTAAATAATAATAATAATAATAATAATAATAATTTAAGTATGTTAACTGAAATAAAATATAAAAACTTTTTCGTTTTATTTTAGTTTAACGTGATGTATTAAAATAACTAAAACCAAAGTATGAAAATTAATTCAAACTCTATAGACAAAATAAAAAAAAAATCTCAAATTAAAACTGAAAATATAAAAACACAAATACAATATCTAAACTATTCCAAAATAGCACCGTTCTTCTTTAATAGCTAGTATTTTATGTATCCTAAATAATAATAATAAAAATAAAAAAGTTAATTGAAATAAAATAAAAAAACTTCATTTTTAATTTAGTTTAACTTGATGTACTAAAATAACTAAAACTAAAGGATAAAAATGTATTAAAAAAAAAAAACGTGGGATTTAAGAATTAATATTGTTCCGTAAAATTGAGAATCGATTAAATTAATATATATATTTTTTTACCTAGCCCTAATCTTGACAAACCTTGAATAATGTTTGGTCTATTAGAGGCATATTTAGCCTTCATAAAATGATCTAATCATTACAAATTCAGGAGAAACTTACAGTGAAATTTACAGTGAAAAGAGCCTGGATCCCTAGACAGTTTATACTTTTTGTCAATACATATTTAATAATTTCACACTGAAATATTTTTGCCAGCATCACGCTGCTTTCATTATTATTTCATTAAAGCTTTCTGCTTTGAAATGTTGCATAAAACTGACTCTCTGTATATTTTGGCCTTTCTGCCTGTCAGCACTGTAAAAAATAAATAAATAAATAAATAAATAAAATAAACTCCTCAGGGCCCAGTTGTGTTGTAAGACTTGTTCCAATGATGACCAAATTGGTTGGTAAGCAGTTGCTCGTAAAACAGGAAGAGACCTGCATTTTCTGTCGAGTCTGGCATCTGCATCATTGCACCTTCTTGCAAAGTCAGTCAAATACTTTATACCAGAATGAAATTTATTCCATAACTTCAGTTGCTAGGACACATGCTTGATTCTGTTGCCATGGCAATCAAGTGTCAGCCATTTTTAGTGTACCCTTGAGATTTTCAGTCAAAACATGTTCAGACAGACCATGGCCATTCCAGAAGTGAAATTACTGTAGTTAGTCTAGGGAGACTGCATTAATTCACATTGAAAAGAAGCGCTGCCAATATGATTCTCATATTGACGCTTCAGCAAAGCTCTGAAAAACACCCTTAACAAATGTAATCAGAAATTTTATAGAAAAAAAAGCGACATGTTGGATCTCGCACATCATGTTTAAAAGCACAGCCGTGTTTGTAAATAAACAGAACTACTTCTGTCTATATACACAAGACTTATCCTCCTCTGAGCGCTCATTAATCTTCCACACATAAGCGCTCTTCTGCGTCCCCGTTTCTGAGCCCAAAAGCTATTAAATTTGTGCTCTCTGTATTCATAGTAGCCTTGTATCCCATCCCAAACTGCATTAATATAATGCAGGACCCATCGAATGTCTTGAATTTTAACAAATTGGGAAGAACATCCAGATTAGTGGACGATCAATATTCCTCAGTAGCCGATAGACGCTGATATACGGGATATTAAATACAAGTAGCCGGTTGTTATTGCAAAATAAATCCAGACAGGGTGATCAAGACCACTAAATAAATAAATTAATGGACTTTAATATTGATTTGAGTTGATTTTGTTTTCTAATATGATATTAAAGCTTTTGCATTGATCTAGAAACAAAACAAACACTGCTTCAGTAATATTTACAGGGGACATCAGATGGATATTTTCCACAAGTTGGTATATATGATTCCTTAAGGTCTTCATGAAATGTCTGTAAAATACTTTCAGTGGTTGTCTTGACACTTTTTTACCTTGTCAAAAACATGTTCACAGGGAGCCGTTTCCGTTCATTGTGTATTCAGTGATGCGTTACTGTTAAAGGGGTCATCGGATGCCCATTTTCCACAAGTTGATATGATTCTTTAGGGTCTTAATGAAAAGTCTATAATATACTTTGGTTAAAAATTCTCAATGGTTGCGTAAAACAACACCCTTTTTACCTTGTCAAAATGAGCTCTGCAAAAATCATCTCATTCTGAGGGACTGTTGCTTTAAATGCAAATGAGCTCTGCTCGCCCCGCCCCTTTCTTCTCTCTGTGGAGTGACAAGCTTGTTTACTTTAGCCGCGTTTACCGCTAAACTTGCTAACTAGCACATTATAAGGAAAGGCAATTGCAAAGATTCATTAAAAAAACCCTTATACTCACTTCTGCTGTAAGTGAAGCTGGATCATGAATGATTTGCGCGAACATAGACGGATATATGTAGATCAGGAGGCGCATTCCCTTCACAAACAAACGTAATCCACTGCATCTTCAGCAGTTCAGATGTCTGGAGTAAATGACGACCACCATGTTCATTATTACATCCAGCAACACAACACCTCAATCGCTCAATTCTTGTCTAACTTACATCCCTGCTCCTGCATCAAAACATGGAGGTCGGACTGTTACAGCTGATCTGAGGTAAGACGCGCATGTCAATCAACTATCGCGGGAGCGGCCTCTGTGGGTGTGACGGCATCTCAGAATGGCTCGATTTGAAAAAGGGGATATTATTTTTACAGATTAATTAAAAACCACTGCATGGATTTTTAGATTTGTACATACACTGCCAACACATATTAATGTTCAAACAACATGTAAAAGTGAACTTTGCATCTGATGACCCCTTTAAAAGCAATACTAATCAGTACAACTGGCTGTGGGTGGGGATATGCTAGTATGGGATAGTCTGTTAGCGGTCATGGGCGGGGTTAGAGCAATATGACATCATACTGTTCAGAAAATCAAAATGGCATGATAATTGAGACTGTTTAGGTTTTTCAAGGTTAAAAAGGAGTGAATGGATTTTTATCACTGTATTTAAATGCAAACACCATGCAAAAGTGAATTTTGCATCCGATGTCCTCTTTAATAGTCAAATATTCTGAGGTCATTTTCACTGTAATCCATAACTGAGATGTAAGATGTAACCAGCTGTGTTTCTAGAAACAAAAGTGCGAGTTTGCAACAATGAGACGAACCGGGTCCTCCCTTGAAATTAGAAATAGTTTACCCAAAAATGAAAATGTGCTGAAAATTTAGTCACCCTCAGCGTTTATGAACTGAAAAACTGCATGTTGTAATAAACAAATCCATCATAATGATGCTTTTTAACTTCAAACTGTAGCTTCCAGCTAAAATACCACTCCTCTATCCATAATATTGCTTTCTCCAGTGAATCAGGAGAAAAATATGCACTGATCAAGCACTGTTTACAAGCCAAAACAGTTCTAATCAAATATGTGGGTGGATTTTGATGTGAGAAGATGGACTTTTTCACTGGAGGAAGTGTTATTGTGGATTATGGATTCGTATTTTGGCCAAAAGCAACAGACTAAAGTTTAAAAATTGTCATAAAGATGGATTCTTTTCACACAAACATACAGCTTTTCACTTCATAAGACATTAATTGGTGTACTGGAGTGGTGTTGAATTACTTGTTGATTATAGTGATGTTTTTATCAGCTCGTTAGACTAGAGATGCACTGATTGCAATTTTCTTGGTCGATTCCAATTTTCCAAAGAACTATAATTGACAGCATACACAAACCAAAAACTCTTCTTTCTCAATGCAAAAAAAAAAAACAAAACAAAACATAGTAACATTAAAATACCCCCAATCTGCACTCATTTACAGATATTCTCTATAAATGCATTCACACAGCAAAATTTCAAATGCATAAATAATTTTATAAGATTAAAGGGGACCTATTATGCACTTTTACAAAGTGTTGATTTTGTTTTGGGGGTGTACTAGAATATGCTTTCATGCTTGGTGGTTCGGAAAAAGCATTATTTTTAACATAATTTACATTATTACAATAAATTTTTCCCAGCCTGGCACAAATGGCTTGATTAGTACAGGGTTGAATGAAGGCCTGCCTTCCGAAAATTGAAATGTGTTGTGACTGGTTAGCTGTCCCACTGCTTTGCGATTGGCGAACAGTTTAGACAGTGTTTCAGTACTGCCATGCCCCTTGTCAAAGAAGCAAGTTCTGTGTACAACTGTTAGTGCACAGATAGATTAAGGTCATTCTTATGCTACAAGAGGCCTTTATTGACCCCCCCAGAGATTATTGGACTTGTTTTGGACTGATGAAGAGAAACACTCATCTCCGACGTTCTAAAGCTTGGAAGTGCCAGGATAAATTTTAATATAATTCTGATTGCATTCGTCTGAAAGAAGGAATTGTTGAAGCGGCATCACTAGAGTTAGGCTAATCCCCCACCTGGTCCCTAACATCCCCCAACAATTCGAATTTCCTTGGGTGGGATTTAATTTAATGATATTCTAATGGAGCGCGTTGTGACATCATCGCATGCGGAAAACAAACGTTGCAGTCCAGTTGTAGTTCTTAAAAACAGATTTTTTAAAAACTAAATATCTCCCTTTGGAGTGGACTTTGATATTCGTAACTCTGTAGATCTTTTTAATGCCCAAAGATACACACCACACACTGACTAAAATTCAAGAAGTGAAAAAGCATAATAGCACCCCTTTAATGCTTTAAATATGTTCTAAACTTACAAATAAGAAATGCAATGATACTTTTAAATATGAAACCAAACCACCAGTAGGTGGTGACAAATGTGTGAGTCATTTAGTCATTCATTCAACCGATTCATTCAAACAGCACATTTATTCAGAAGCGAGGCAAGTGACTGTCTTTTATGAATGGGTTTCTGAATCATTGACTCACTTGATTCATTCAAAAAAGTGGATACACTTAGTAACGAAACACTGCTGTGTTGCTCTGAGACATGCAGCAGTTCTGCTGTGCTTCAGCGAAATTGAGCAAAAACAGTCAATATTGTGTCTAACATGTAAGTCACTTAATTTTAACTTCTTGTTTATTGAACTACTATTGTATAAAATCAGTGTCACACTGCAATTGTGTTGATATTCGGGGAAACGTCATGCAATGTTGCTTTCCTAAATCATATATTATAAATATCTTTTTTTGGACCGCAGTATGCATCTATAACTTTCCATGAGTGCTGCTGCACTCATTTGTTTTGATGTCTGCATGAGTCTCTCTCACATACTCACTCAGGCTGTGCAAGCCTCATCTGACAGGACACAAATACATTATCAGTCGCTGTAAGTGTGAAGTCAAAATGGACTGACTTGGAATCTGCAAACTGACTGTTCGGTCGATCAGTGCATCTCTAGTTTAGACTCTCATTCTGACTGCATCCCATTTACTGCAGAGGACCCATTGGTGAGCAAGTGATGTATTGTTAAATTTCTCCATATCTGTTCTGTTGAAGCAACTAACTCATCTACATCTTGGATGACCTGAGGGTGAGTACATTTTCAGCAGATTTTCATTTTTGGGTGAACTATTCCTTTAAGAGTTATACTAGTACACACAAATGACATCAATTTAAAATATGTTTATAATTGCTTACTATATAATGCACAACAAAAATTTAATATAATGTATTTCTTTCACGAACAATAATAATGGCAAGGAAATATCTGACCACTGGAAGGTGCTGTTGACCAATCAAAATCAAGAGCCGTCTAATAGATATATACATCAAAACATAAAACAGCAAAGGATTTAGACTAATGACGGCAAAGGACACTCTCAAACAGCCAAATATTGATTATTCAGTCAATCATTAATACATATCTTCACAGAGTTTAATTGTGACCTTGGACCACAAAACTAAAAATCTAGAATCTGATGGTGCAAAAAACATCAAAATATTGAGAAAATCGCCTCTAAAGTTGTCCAAATTAAGCTCTTAGCAATGCATATTACTAATCAAAAAGTAAGTTTTGATATATTTACAGTAGGAAATTTACAAAATATCTTCATGGACCATCATCTTTACGTAATATCCTAATGATTTCTGGCATAAAAGAAAAATTGATCATTTTGACCCATACAATGTATTGTACAAATACACCCATGCTACTTATGACTGGTTTTGTGGTCCAGGGTCACAACTGTATTTATAGCTAGATGGCATGTGGCTTTTTACTTTCTGTGACAGATCGTCATCCTAACATTAAGTCTTTATTGTCATCAGAAAATTAAAAGCTTTTCAGAGAAAGAACTGTAAATCTGCTGTCTGTTAAATAACTCTTTCCCAGTCTGCAGACAGGGGAATTAAAGCAATCGGTTTTGACCTAACATCTTTGTTCCCCAGTGGAAAGTCAACAAATCCATTTATTTGATCGATGTGCTCCTGCCTCCCTCCACAACTTCAGTGAGCATTTATTTAGATAGAGTTTTTGTTCAACAAATACAGCTGAAATAGATCTGTTACAAGTCGTACGGGAAAACTACTTTATCTACTTTATGTAAAATAACAAAGCAATGCTTACCTCTTCATTTGAAGTCTTGAAATCCATGTGCTAAGGTCAGAGAAACAGCCCTTGGAGAGCATGAAAAAAAATAACAAATCATGTAATTAGGACACGTTGCATTTGTGAAACTAAACGTTATTGACCTTTAAATGATAAATGCTGTTTGCAGTGAAACTTGCATATGTTGCAAAGCAAAGAAAAATTCATTATAGATAAATGAAAATGCATTTGAAATTAATCACTGCTTAGTGCGGGAGAAATACACAACTTTGACTTGCATGAAAGCGCACTTAGATGTGCCGAAATTTAATCAAAACTCTTCACAGCAAATTTTTTTTGACAAATAACAGCAGCATCTGGACATGCATAGCCGAAGAGGACGCGCTTTGATATTCGGTGTAAAAAGCTTCTTCTGAAACTCCTAAAAGTGTTACTTTTTATTTTGTCACTAACATGTGGATGGCAAAGCAGATTAACCAACCGGAAAGCAATAACCACTTCTGAATACGAATGCAAATGTGGCATTTCAAGTTGCTCGGAGGCCTACTAAATAATTCAGTGAGAGTTATTGTCAAACAATATATCAGCCTGTTTGGGATGGTCTCTGAACATGTACCGCAATTTCTGGTTTGCTGTACACGGTCTGCTTGAACGCTTCATTGTGCAATAAGAGTATGGCATTCAAACAAACCCTGTGGTCAGGGCTGGTGTTAATGTTATTAAACCAACAAGTGATAATAATATCTTTGTTATGAAGATGTAAGATGAATGTCAAACCACAGCGAAGCTCGGCATAATTATTGAATCATAATAATAATCCAGGGGCAGCTGCTCAATGACTAAATGTAAATATGATTCTAACGGACACAGATGGCAAATATCACAAAAAAGAAAGATTATAAAAAAATATATATTTCATTTGATTTTGGGATGAAATATGACTCAGGCATGCTGTTTGTAACATTCGCCCAGCGACAGATTTTCGGTACACAATGATACTTATTTGTACAGGATAAATAAATCACTGGAGGCATTTCCTGCTGTGTTATTCCAGTGCTGCTTTATAAATGTCTTAATAATTCATATTGCAAAAGGAATCACACAGCAGTGGCTGACCACAGCGCTCCTGTCGTTTAGCATTAAAATGCTGCTTGTGTACTTGAAGTACTAGTGAGCGCTAGAATTTAATCCGTCCTGAAGATTGTCTCGCAGAGGAATCACTTCTGCCGTTTCATCTCCCAGAGTAGCTCAAATTAAAATCACAACCAGCCGAGCACATTTAATCAAAACAATCGCATAATTTGCACAGTCTGAAACCACTCAGCGGGGCAAATATGCAGGGATTACAGCTCTGTCTGGCAGTTTTCTGTGGAAGCTTGTTTTTGCAACGGGATGAAAAGTTTAAAACGTAATTAAGACTTTTTATCTCACAATTCTGACTTACTTTCTCAGAATTCTGAGTTTACATCTCACAATTCAGTTTTTTCTCGCAACTGCATGTTTACATCATGAATTTACAATTCAGATTTTTTATCTCAAAAATTCTTTTTGTATCTTGCAATTGTATTTATTTTGTTTTCACCAAATAATAACAAATAAAAAAGGTTATTGCTTTTTATCTCACAGTTATGATGTTTATTCCCAGTTTATACCTTGCAATTCTGTCTTTTCTTTTTAGAATTGCAAGTTTATATCTCAAATTCTGAGTTTATATTTCACAATTCTGACTTTGTGTCTTGATATTCTGACTTATTTTCTCAGAAATCTGAGTTTATATCTCACAAATGCATTTTTGTTCCACCACAGAAGAAAAAATAATAAAGGTAATTGTGACTTTTCATCTCACAATTCTGACTTTTTTCCCCCCTGCAAACACAAATTTATCTCACAATTCACAAAAGTTTATATCACGTTTTATGTCACAATTCTGTGTTAATATCTCTTAAATTGGAGTTTACACCTCAAAATTAATTTTTAATAAATAATTAAAAAACGGGAAATTACTTTTTATCTCACAATTCTGGATTTTTTCTTGCAACTGCAAGTTTACGTCATGAATTAACAATTCTGACTTTTTATCTCAAAAATTCAGTTTATATCTTGCAATTGCATTTTTTTTTGTTTTCACCAAATAATAACAAATAAAAAAGGTTATTGCTTTTTATGTCACAGTTATGACGTTTATTCTCAAAGTTTATACCTTGCAATTCTGCCTTTTCTTCTCAGAATTGCAAGTTTATATCTCAAATTCTGAGTTTATATTTCAAAATTCTGACTTTGTATCTTGCTATTCTGACTTATTTACTCAGAATTCTGAGTTTATATCTCACAAATGCATTTTTGTTCCACCACAGAAGAAACAATAATAAAGCTAATTGTGACTTTTCATCTCACAATTCTGACTTTTTTTTTCCTTGCAAATACAAATTTATCTCACAATTCACAAAAGTTTCTATCACATTTTATGTCACAATTCTGAGTCAATATCTCTTAAATCGGGAGTTTAGATCTCACAATTCAGTTTTTTTCTACCACATAATAAATAATTAAAAAAGGGAAATTACTTTTTATCTCACAGTTCTGGATTTTTTCTCGCAGCTGCATGTTCACATCACGAATTTACAATTCTGATTTTTTAATCTTAAAAATTCAGTTTATATTTGCAATTGCATTTTTTTTTGTTTTCACCAAATAATAACAAATCTCACAGTTATGACTTTTATTTTCAAAGTTTGTATCTTAAATTCTGAGTTTATATTTTACAATTCTAACTTTGTGTCTTGTTATTCTGACTTATTTTCTCAGAATTCTGAGTTTATATCTCACAAATGCATTTTTTGTTCCACCACGGAATGAAAAATAATAAAGGTAATTGTGACTTTTTATCTCACAATTCCGACTTTTTTTCTTGCAATTACAAATTTATCTTACAGTTCTGACTTTTCAAATCAAAATTGCAAATTTGTATCGCACAATTCTAAATGTATAACTCACAATTCCGACATGTTTTTTTTTTTCAGAATTCTGAGTTTATATATATGCAGTTCGAATTTTTTTTTTTGTAGCCACGTAATAAACAAAAAGGTCATTGTGCTTTTTTAAATCTCACAGTTCTGACTTTTTTTCCTCAGAACTGCACATTCATATCTCAGAAATACAAGGGAAAAAGTCAGATATGTGAGAGAAAATGTTGCAATTACCTTTTTATATTTGTATTTTTTTTTTTATCTTGTGGCAGAAACAAGTTTCAATGGTTTTCTCTATATTTTGTCGATATTTCGAACGCAATGACAACCCGACTATTTTTTCCCACTTTAATCAGTGTGTTTTTACTCTAAGAGTGCTTGAATGCTAAAATGTTGGGGGATTTCACCAGAAGTGGCATATGCCATAAGATACCTTCATAAGCGAGATATACTGGCGAGCCCTTGGATTCCAGATTCCCCATTATATATCAGAAATTGACAAAAATCCGCCTCAGTTATGAACCTTGTCCTCACATGGAGTGCACTTAAGAGGAAATAGCAATCTGAGGCTCATAACGGAGAGGATATGTGTCTCCAAAGCAGCGATGGTGAGTACCTCTTGAGTGCCATCTGTCAAAATGAGCTACATGGCCCTTTAAAACCTCTGAGCCAGAGGAGATGTCGCGGATCGCTCAGAATTTCCACCACGGATCGATTCCAGCTAAGAAAGTCCTGGCAGAATACACAAGGCCTTCAGAAAGCGGCTTTATGAATAATTCATCGGCGTGGCAAGAACGAGTGTTCCCTAATAAACATCTCTATGAGGCCTACAGGTCTTTCCACTCGCGTGCTATCCGCAGCTTCCTTCATACGGGCCGAGAAAAGCCAATAAGTTTAACGTGTGGCTAATGAAATCACTCTCATTGTCATCTATCAAAGATGCAGCTGAGGAATAAATGCAGAAGGCCATTCAATAGTTTATTATAACGTAGAACATTTAAAAAATATTCATTATGTTTTTATTGATTCAATGAAGCTCTCATAGAGGCCTAAGGCAGTCACTAAAGCACTTTTTGGCTGTAGAATCTAATAAACTAACATAGCATGTCACAAACAATGACAAAAGACACTGTATAAGATAAAACATTATGCTAGCAGAGAAAATTAGTTTACACACAAATATGAAACTTTTAACACTCTAATAAAACCATAAAAAGGTTACAAAACATGCTATGATATTTTGCTTTGTGGCATTGTGAAGCACATTTATCCCTAAATTCGCATTCGGATATAATTTCACTTAATTTTCGTATTGTTTTTAATGGTGATTCTCAATCGATTATTAAAGTAAATGATTTAAATAGTTTTTAATCAATTACTTTGATAAGAATAATTTATTAGAATGTAGAATTTTCTTTTTAATTTTACATTTTTATTAATTTGATGAAGCTTTCATAGTGACCTAAGGCAGTCACTAAAATACTTTAAAAAAAAAAAAAACATCACAAACAATGATAAAAGACACTAAAATATAAAACTATATACAGAAAGTTTGCTTTAAAAAGTAGACAAATATGAAACTCTTAGCACTTTAATAACGCCATAACAATGTCAAAAACATGTTTGTCATTTTTCACCTAAAAAAAAATCATTTATTTTGTAATTCTTATTAGTTTTAATGGTGATTCTCATTCGATTATTAAAGTAAATGTTTTAAATCATTTTTAGTGATTGACCTTGTTAAGAATAGTTCATTAGAACGTAGAACGTTTTCTTTTTTAATTTATTACATTTTTGCTAATTCATTGAACCTTTTATACTGGCCTAAGGCAGTCACTAAAGCACTTTTTCATAACAGAAACTAATAAAAAAAACATTATATCACAAACAATGATGACAGACACTAAAACAAAACTATATACAGAATGTTTGCTTTAAAAATGACACAAATATGAAACTTTTAGCACTTTAATAAAGCCATAACAATGTCAAAAACATGTTAAAGTCATTTATCATCTTAAAAAAATTTAGGATAATTTGCCTTGTAACATAATGAAGCACTTTTATCCCCCAATGAAACATTTTAATTTAATTTACTTTGTAATTCTTATTATTTTTAATTGTGATTCTCGTTTGATTATTAAAGTAAATAATTTAAATTATTTTTAATCACCTTGATAAAAAAATAGTTTATTAGAATTTAGATTTTTTTTTTTTTTTTAATTATACATTTTTATTAATTTAATAAAGCTTTCATGGCCTAAGACAGTCACTAAAGCACTTTTTGGCAATAGAAACTAATAAAAATATTTACATCAACAAACGATGACAAAAGGTACTAAACATAAAACTAGACACAAAAAGTTTGCTGTAAAAATGACACAAGAATTAAACATTATGCGCTTTAATAAAGCTAATCCAATGTCAAGTCATTTTTCACACTTAAAATATTTTAGGATATTTTGCTTTGTGACATCATGAAGCACATTTCTCCCTAAATTCACATTTAGACATTTTAATTACATTTATTTTGTAATTCTTATTAGTTTTAATGGTGATTCTCATTCGATTATTAAGTAAAAGTTTTAAATAATTTTTAGTGATTGACTTTGTTAAGAATACTTTATTAGAATGTAGAACGTTTTCTTTTTTAATTTATTACATTTTTATTAATTCAATAATCCTTTCCTACTGGCCTAAGGCAGTCACTAAAGCACTTTTTCATAATAGATTTTATCATAATATAACTAATAAAAAAAACATTATATCACAAACAATGATGAAAGACACTAAAACAAAACTATATACAGAATGTTTGCTTTAAAAATGACACAAATATGAAATTTTAGGCGCTTTAATAAAGCCATAACAATGTCAAAAACATGCTTAAGTCATTTTTACTAATTCACTGAACCTTTCATACTGGCCTAAGGCAATCACTAAAGCACTTTTTCATAATAGAAACTAATAAAAAAAAATTACATCACAAACAATGATAAAAGACACAATATAACATAAAACTAGATACAGAAAGTTTGCTTAAAAAATGACAAATAATAAGCCTTTAGCACCTTAATAAAGTCACAACAATGTCACAAAACATGTCTAAGTCATATTTCACTTGGCAAAAAAACTGATATTTTGCATTTTGACATTATGAAGCACATAAATTCTCATCAGACTTTTAAATTAATTTATTTTGTAATTTTTATTATTTTTAATGGTGATTCTCATTACATATGTATTACTCTGACTACCTAAATTCTTTAAATAATTTTTTTAATTTTTTTAATTTAAATTTACATTTTCTCACATTACAACAAAAAGAATGGGAACCTATACTTAACTGTGATGAAAATAAAGTCATAAAACGTATGCATTTAGTTTTGTTAATGCAAAATATAATTAATTATTTTTTTCTAGAACCCAACATCATGCCATCACGCCTTAAAACACCAACACTTCGCATTTTATACGACTATGACCATGTATTATTGTTACAGTACTGCTTTAATAAAAACCACACCATGCGCAACACAGCTAAAAATCAATACCAAGGTCATTCATATACATTCAGAGCTCATTAAATAGCATTTGCCGTGGCTCACGACCAAAAATAGAAATGTAGTTGGGTGTTCTTAACCGTGACTACATAATTTACTATGTGTTGTTTCTATGCTTTGCTTTCTCTCAGTATCATGCCTGGCATTCAGCTCATACAGTTTCACACTGACTCACTCGCTTTGCCGTTCTGTGAAAATGAGATGTGATTTGCATGTTAACAGGCCAGTGCAGTATGCCATTTTTTCTTTTTTTTTTTCATCTGCAACATTATTTTAATACAGGCACCTCATTGGTAGGGCGTCTCGCAACAATTTCTTAAGCCTTCTGGGAGATGTCGCTAACAATTCCTGACGTTGTCTGCATTGCAATGTGCGTAGACAAAACAGCTTTCCTCTCTGGAGCAGTACAAGAAATAGAGCCTAATACGCTGTCTAATAACATGACAGCAAATTTAGTTAGATGAGTAAAGTTTGAGAACAAACTTTGAGTTGGTTTGAGAAAGCCTAGCTTAAAAGTTTGAAGCAGTTGTAAAAGTATGAAAGTTTATGTTGCTATCATGATTTAGCACATTGCTTACATGTTTTAACATAATTATGTAGTTGCTTGCATTTTTATAGGCTGATTACAATGTTGCACGATTCTAGCATAATTAGCAAGTTACCAGCATGTTGTTAGCATGATTAGCAAGTTTACTAACATGTTTATAGCCTGATTAGCATGTTGCTAGCATTTTTCTAACATGATTAACATGTTACTAGCATGTTTTCTAACATTATTAGCTTGTTACAAGCTTGTTGCTAGCATGTTGTTAGCATTATTAGCATGTTACTAGCATGATTAACATGTTAATAGCATGTTATTACAATGATTAACCAGTTACTAGCATGTTGTTAGCATGATTAGCAAGGTACTAGAATGTTGCTAACATGATTAGCAAGTCCACAGCATGTTGTTAGCATGAAAAGCAGGTTTGCTAGCATGATTAGCTTGTTGCTAACCTGTTTTTAACATGATTAGCATGTTGTTAGCATGTTTCTAGTACGAATAGCATATTACTACCATGTTGTTAGTATGTTTAACATGTTGCTAGTTTGTTTCTAGCATGATTAGCATGTTGTTAGCATGATAAGCAAGTTACTAGCTTGTTGCTAGTATGATTAGCAAATTACTAACATGTTGCTAGTATGATTAACAAGTTACTAACATGTTTCTAACATGGTTAACAAGTTACTAGCAGGTTGTTAGCATGATTAGCATGTTACAAACATGTTGTTAGCATGATTAGCCAGTTATTAGCATGATTAGCATGTTACTAGCATGTTGTTAACATGATTAGCCAGTTATTAGCATGTTGTTGGCATGATTAGCAAGTTACTAGCATGTTTCTAGCATGATTAACCCTAGCATGTTGTTAATATAATAAGCAAGTTGGTAGCGTGTTGCTAGCATGATTATCTTGCTGGTAACATGTTTCTAGCATGATTAGCATATTACTAGCATGTGGTTAGCATGATTAGCATGTGGTTAGCATGATTTGCATATTACTAGCATGTTGTTGGCATGATTAACATGTTGCTTACCTGTTTCCAGCATTATTAGCATGTTACTAGCATGTTGTTAGCATGATTAGCAAGTGACTAGCATGTTGCTAGTATAATTAGCAAAATTTACTAACATGTTGTTAACATGATTAGTAACTTACTAGCATGTTGCTAGCATGTTTCTAGCATGGTTAGCAAGTTAGTAGCATGTTACTAGCATGATTATCAAGTTACTAGCAGTTGTTAGCATGATTAGCGAGTTACTATCATGTTGCTAGTGTGTTAGCATAATTATAATTAGCATGTTGTTAGCATGTTTAGCATGTTTTTACCAGCTAAAACCAGTTGATTCAGTAAAAACTAGCTCAAAATCAGCTAAACCAGCCTAGGCTGGTTGTCTAGTCTTAGCTGGTTTAACCTTGGCTGCCCTTATCCAGCTAAGACCAGCCTGACGAGCAAAAAAATGGCCAAAACTACATTAAACCACTTTAAAACCAGTCTTTGAGACCAGCTAAAGCTTAGGCTGGTTTTATCTGTTTTTTTTAAGTAGGGAGTTGTTAAGCTTTGCTATAGCAATAAACAGCTTAGAAGCACCATACTGTCTGTCTCTTTGTGTAAAAGTTTTCACCCCCTCAATGAAAGTCTATGGGATTTAAGGTGGTTTTGATAGTCTGGTTTTCAAAAACCGTAAGCCGGATCAGTTAGAAAAGATATAGCAACCTGAGTCAGACCAGTCTGAAGGTCTAGCCCGAGTTTGGTGGTTATAGCTTTAAAACTTGGCCCCAGAAGAAGAAGAAAAAGAAGTTTAAATCGCATTTAAGTCGAAGATGTTCTTAAAGGAACAGTTTACTCTAAATTCAAAATTATTCCAAATGCATACAAGCTTGTCTGTGAGGAGATGCTGAGGCTGCTCTTTTTCACCCAACGAACGGTTATAGTGGCTGTCAAGCTTCAATAAGGGTGAAAAAGCACCATAAAAATCCCATAAAGAGCAAACCGTAGCACTCAAAACTCAGAAGAACGAAAGTCATGCCTGTTTGGACTGACACAAAGGTGAGTAAACGATGACAGAACGTTCGTTTTTCCATGAACTATTCCTTTAAGATCACCTAGTCAGCAAATGAGTCGATTTGTCAAGCTCCAGCTAGAGGCCTGTGTATTTTCGGCTTACCTCCAGGGAAAGATCTTCAGCACAGCACAGCATGGAGGTCAAGCCATGGGGAAGGAGGCAGGGGAGTCTTTGCAGATGCTGGTTAAGGGCTGATGTTTTTCTTTTCTTCCTTTCTTTATTCCAAAGGTTTTTGGCCCTCAGGCCCAGCCACAGTCCTAAAGCTGCTGGAATAAAATGAGGAATTAGTAAGGTACAATGATTTGATTATCAAGGTTGATCTAGATTTTTTTCTTTGATATATTTCTGCTCTTTTTGGCCTCCAAACTCGAATTAGCATGCAGGCAGCATGCTGCGCTTTCACCGTTTGCGCGGTAAAAGCTTCTCTGAAAAGTTGTTTCTTTAATTTCATCTCCTGCTGTTGCAGAGTGTCATTTTTTAAATGTCCCACCATGAACGTTGCACTTTCAAGACGCTAAAAACAGGAAAAAATCAAGACCCGGGCATTCTGTTTCATTCAGAGAGATCCATCAAGCTGTTTTTTAAAATGTACTTGCACTGGTCTGGTTTCAAATGGCGGAAAATGCAAATAAAAATAATTAATAGGCTTCAACCAATAAAAAACACCCAAAATGAAGTTCTGTCATCATTTACTCCACTTCGTGTCTTGATGTTTAACAGAATGTTATGGTATATTATTAAGTGCTTCAAAGCCATATGAAACCTTTGCCTTTTTAAGTTATTCATTGAAAATATTGATAGCTGTGGTACCTATTCACCTTCTTTGTACAGTAAAGATCAACTTGGAAATTCTGCTGTGAATAACGCCTTTTGTGCTACATGGAAGCAAGCTATTGAAATGGTTTCAAAAGAATAAATTATGATGAAAGTTTCATTTTTAGGTGAACTATTTCAGTTAAATGGAAGAAAATGCCTGTTTTTTGTTCTTTTAAAAGGGTTTGCATTCAAATTAGTGTGGCACAAATTCATCCAGCTAGCATGGATTGATTGCAATAAAGCAATTTAAAAAATTAATATTAATGTATTTGGAAATGTATTCATGAGTTGGTTGACTCTAAATATAATATAAATATATTAATATAAACATTATATTCATATCAGTCTCAACGCAATATTGTTATAGTGTTTTATATTATATTACACAATACAAATACTACAAACAAACTAATACAAACATACAAATAAATCATGAAATGATTCTTTTTAACTTTCGTTTTACCATTTCAGGTTTTCACAGTAACTTGTCAAATTACTGAATGTACTGTAATAATACATTCGTTTTTGTTTTTTTTTAATTCAATCAATTATTAAGAGATGCTTTAGATTATCAAAATACCATTACAATTGAATTTGGTAAAAATGTATTTCATAGTGCCTAAAATTTTAGTTATTGTTAAACTTTTAATAAACTGTGTGAGCTTCATGATTTCAATTAATTGGATAATTTCAATTTAAATTTAATTTAACCATTAGAACAGAAAAACTAAAATGGAAAAAAAACAGAACTTTGAAAAAAAAATGGATAAAAAAAACCATTTTCAGTGTTTGAAGCAGTTTAAAACAGCTGCTCTATGAGACATTTTGGCCTCTTCATTTTTATTAAATGGACATGCTTTTTATTAATATTTACATTTAATTTAACCATTATAACTGAGCCTAGAAAAATTAAAATGGAAAAAATGGAAGCCAGAAAAATTTAAATGGGAAAAACTGAACTTTGGAAAAAATAAAATGGAATTTGGGAAAAATTGTAATGGTTAAAAAAAAAACATTTCCAGTGATTTCAATTACCTAATTGGACATGCTTTTTATTAATATATACATTTAATTTAACCATTAAAACAGGGTCTAGAAAAATAGAATTTAAATATTTACGAGACATAATGATTTCAGTTAATTGGAAATGCTTTTTTTTAATATTTACATTTAATTTAACCATTAAAACAAGAGTCTAGAAAAATTAAAATGGAAAAAATGGAATCCAGAAAATTTTAAATGGACAAACGGAACTGTAGAAAAAATCAAATGGAATTTGGGAAAAAAATAAAATGGATAAAAAGACATTTTCAGTGTTTGAAGCAGTTTAAAACAGCTGCTCTACAAGACATTTTGGCCTCTGCATGTAAAAACTAACAAATCCATGATTTTAATTACCTTCTTGGACTTGGAGAAAAATTAAAATGGAAAAAATGGAATCCAGAAAAAATTTTAAAGGAAAAAACGGAACTTTGGAAAAAGTAAAATGAAATTTGAGAAACAAATAAAATGGATAAAAAAACATTTCCAGTGTTTGAAGCAGTTTAAAACAGCTGCTCTATGAGATATTTTGGCCATAATTTCATTTATTTGACATGCTTTGTATTAATATTTAAATTTTATTTAACCATTAAAACAGAGTCTAGAAAAATTAAAACGGAAAAAAATGAAATCCAGAAAAATTTAAACAGAACTGTTGAAAAAATCAAATGGAATCTGGGAAAAAATAAAATATTTTCAGTGTTTAGAGCAGTTTAAAACAGCTGCTCTACAAGACATTTCAACCTTGGTATGTGAAAACTAACAAATCTATGATTTTAATTACCTACTTGGACATGCATTTTATTATCCTTTAAGTCTAGAAAATTTTAATTGAAAAAATGGAATCCAGAAAAATTTAAATAGAAAAAAAAAAGAACTTTGGAACAAATAAAATGGAATTAAGCAGAAAATTTAATTGATAAAAAACATTACATTTCCAGTGTTTGAAACTGTTTAAAACAGGCCTCTGCATGTGAAATCTAACAAATCCAAAAATACTTGGTTAGTCATGCATTGCTGCTTTCTAGAGAATGCATCAGTCCCCCAGTTGTAATGGTTTTATCTTTTCTTCAGGACTTTGAAAAGAAATATTGAATCTTGGTAATTGCATTTAGTGGCCAACATTGAGAGCAAAACAATCTAAAGCAATTTACATTGCTTCCATTGTAAGCCTCATCTTTTGCTTCCTCATTCCCTGCACGAGAGATTCTGAAGACACAAAGCACACAGTCAATATGGTCAAATTAAAACGCCGGGTTTCCAACAATATGACCAGCCTTTAGATTCACAATGTTAGCGCACGACTGCTTCCAAAATATTCAGCTCGGAAACAGTTTGCTAGGTTAAGAGCATTATCTGCAGGAATAGCAGAAGCATTAAACTATTACATTTGAAAGCATTCAGTTTAGTAGCTGCGGATAAGCTCAAAAAAAAGCATCAAGAAGTATGTTTTGTAAATTGCCTATTGCATTAATTCAGTTTTTGGAGTTTGCAGAGGTTTATTTGAACAGAACATAATGCAATGTGATCTCCCATCCTGAGGCGAATTCATCCATGGCCGTTCTGTGCACGTTACTACATGCTGAGCTCTACTTCACACATTGAATTTCACAACCCATCTGAAACGTCTAAAATAAAACCATTATTTGTCATCGTTAAATCTGCATTATGCACGGCTGACTCATACAATTTTGCTTCATATATGTGTGTGTCATTACAATGACTGGGACATGTTTATTAACTCTAAATGTGGGCAAGAGAATATCTCAACATGTCTTCATCCATTAGCGAACTATCCTGGCCGACTAACCTTCTGCGTTTTTCCCCAGCTGACATCTTTAACCTTTTCTTTGATAAAACGCTGCAATTGTAACTATAACTTGGCTATCGCTGTAAAACGGTTTATTGTGGTCTGCACCGGTCACAGTGGACTGGGAACTCATGTACTTATCACCATCATAATAGCTAGACCGTCTGGGCCGCCACAAAAGCGATTCATTTCCGCGAGACCTTGGTGCAACAGCAGCTCAAAGTGTTTCAATTTTGTACCGAGCAACTAAGATCCAGACCAAATTACAGAGAAACGCTCTGGCAATAACCGTGGAACTGTATTCAGCGCTCAACAGTGCGAGCGTTTCACTCACATTTGCGACTATAAATAGATTTGCACTGTAAAATGTATGTGCGTGAAAGCCCAAGCGAGTCCTTAAAGAGATAGTTCACCCAAAAATGAAAAATCTGTCATTGTTTACTCACCCACATGTTGTTTCAAACCTGTATGAGTTTCTTTCTGCTTCTGAACACAAAAAAAAGACATTCTGAAGAATGTTGGTAACTGAACAGTTGACGGTACCCATTGACCTCCATATTATTTTTTCCATACGATGGAAGTCAGTGGGTACTGTCAACTATTTGAATACCAACATTCTCAAAAATATCTTCTTCTATGTTACACAAATTTCTATGTTACAAAACTCAGGTTTGGGGGTGAGTAAATGATGATACAATTAAAAATTTGGGGTGAGTTATCCCTTTAAAGTGACATAGTCCACCCAAAAAATTTAATACTGTTATCATTTACTCACCCACATGTTGCCCTGTATGAGTTTCTTTATGCTGCTGAAATAAAAAAAAATATGTTTTGGAGAATGTTGGTAACCAAACAGTTGCTGGTAGCCATTAACTTACATAATATTTTTTTCTATACTATAGAAGTCAATGGGTAGCGTCAACTATTTGGTTACCAATATTATTCAAAATGCCTTCTTTTGTGTTCAGCAGAAGAAAGAAATTCATACGTGGATGGAACAAACTGAGAATGAGTAAATGTTTACAAAATTTTCATTTTTGGGTGAACTATCCCTTTAAAAGGATATAGTTCACCCAAAAATTAAAACTTTGTCATCATTTACTCATTCACATATAGTTTCAAACCTGTATGAGTTTTTTTCTGCTTTTGAACACAAAAGAAGATATTCTGAAGAATGTTGGTAACTGAACAGTTGACGGTACCCATAGACTTCCATAGTATTTTTTCCATACTATGGAAGTCAATGGGTACCGTCAACTTTCTTACCAACCTTCTCAAAAATATCTTTTTTTATGTTACACAAACGAAAAAATACTCAAACAGTTTTGGGTGTGAGTAAATGAAGATATAATTTAAATTTTGGGGTGAACTATCCATTTAAAGGGATACTGTTCACCCAAAAATGAAACTTTTTTCATAATTTACTCATCCACGTTGTTCCAAACTTTTATGAGTTTCTTTCTGCTGTAGAACACAAAAGAAGATATTCTGAAGAATGTTTGTAACTGAACAGTTGACGGTACCCATTGACTTCCATAGTATTTTTTACATATGATTTTACATATGAAGTCAATGGGTACCGTCAACTGTTTGGTTACCAACATTCTTAAAAATATCTTCTTATGTTACACAAACGGAAAAAAAAACTCAAACCGGTTTGGGGGTGAGTAAATGAAGATATAATTACATTTTTTGGGTGAACTATGCCTTTATATACCCATTGACTTCCATAGTATTTTCTCCATACTATGTATGTCAGTGGGTACCGTGAACTGTTTGGTTACCAATATTCTCAAAAATATTTTCTTTTGTGTTCAGCAGAAGATAAAAATTCATACAGGTTTGGAACAAATTGACAGTTAATGCTTACAAAATTTTCTTTTTTGGGTGAACTATATCCCTTTAAAGGGATAGGTTACCCAAAAATGTAAATTATATAATCATTTATTCACCCCCCAAACCTGTTTGAGATTTTTTTGTTTGTGTAACATAAAAGAAGATATTTTACAGAATGTTGATAACCAAACAGTTGTTGGTCGCCATTGACTTCAGTAATATGGAAAAGATATTATGGAAGTCAATGGGTGCCGTCAACTGTTTATACTGTGCATTGGTGCTCCACTACTATAATTATTGTTATTATTATCTTTACAGTTATCGTTCTTGGTCTGAATGGTTCTTTCAGTTTAAAAATATGTTTTATGAAATTTAAGGTCATAAAAAGTTCAATTATCATTTCAGGAAAAATTTGGGGATGGAAAAACAGAAATCACAATACAGCCTAATGTAATTACTAATTATTAAACAACAAAAGTCTATGATTTAATTAAATAAATTTGAACACTGCAGGTTTCAAAGTAAAAACAATGCACTGTTGTTTTATAAGCTTGGTTTCAGAGCAGTTAGCAATCAATGAACACCGCACATTTATGGCCAACATATTACAATCTATGATTATTGATAAATTTTGATAATGTTTACTTTATGGTGTTTATAGAGTGCATGTTTTCCTCCATCATGTTTTTGAATAAGCAGCTGTTATAACAAGCAAAGCACAGACTTTTCAAAATAAGAGTCCTGTGTATTTTATTGCAGTATAGTTCATACAATATTAATATTTATTATACATAATTATTAAACACAGCTGGAAGCAGAAATATTTAAAAACCTGTTGTACTTTCTGTATTCTAATAAATAATTTTGCATGGAAATGTCTCGTTGCATTCCTTTATTTAAAGAAAAACATTATTTGATTAATTTTCATTGCTGTTTTTAATGCACTACTAATTTTTCAACTTAACACATGCTCCTTGGAAAAGTTGTAAGCATCGAGCGCTGGTATTTGATAAATGCAACTTCACATAAAAGCATGCTGCATGTGATATAAACCTTGCTGGCACGAGGTGCTGCTGAAATTAACCATATGCAGTTAATGTTTCCTTTAGGAATGAATGTAATCTTCCCACAAACACCCGCATACACTCCGAAACACAAAGTCAAACGGTTGGCTCGCCACGCTGCTGTCTGTGACGCTAATGCCCTATCAAGGTCGATGTTTTTCGCCGGGTTTCTCTCAAGCAGGTGAGTGAACACGCTCCCATGAGATGTAAGCCAGAAAACCACATGTTATCTGTGTATTTCACAGCCAAGACACGGAGAGAGCAAACACACTCACACCGCTCTGGGCACTGGGCATTTCCACTGCGTGGAAACGAGGCAAAACCACACTGCTGTGTCACGCTACAAAGTGATTTTCAACCGTAATGTTTGTTGAAATGCCACGGTCGTTTTCTATTTGATATTATGCATAAAATGAGCTTATATTGGCTAAATCATATTGCTAGATTGCTTTATTTCAGCAAGCAACCAATACAATAAATTATCTGAAGCTTATATGTACTATTAGAGGAGTCTGTTTGAAGTTGCACCGTCTCACGGCAACACAAGCAATGCATTGTTTCATTCCCTGCAGAAACAAAAACAAAACTTCTAAACAAAAGCATCCTTACAAAAGCATTCAATCATAGAAATGCTGCCATGTTTTTTGGACGTGATCCATGTTATTCTTTGAACTATTATGTTAATACATGGTGCATTCATATGGTAATCAGTCTGTTGCACGGTATATATCATTACTAGGAAAATATCTCAATTTGTTCTAGACAGAAATGAGATTAACTGGAGAGCAATCAGAGACTTTTATGAGCAGAAAATTAAAAATGTTTAATATAATACTAACATTTATGATTTGTGACCCTGGACCACAAAACCAGTCTTAAGTCACTGGAGTATATTTGTAGCGTTAGCCAAAAATACATTGTATGGGTCAAAATTATCGTTTTTTTCTTTTATGCCAAAAATCATTAGGAAATTAAGTAAAGATCATGTTTTATGAAGATATTTTGTAAAATTCCTACTGTAAATATATCAAAACTTAATTTTTGATTAGTAATATGCATTATTAAGAACTTCATTTGGACAACTTTAAAGGCGATTTTCTCAATATTTTGTTTTTTTTTGCACCCTCAGATTCCGTAGATTCAAATAGTTGTATCTCAGCCAAATATTGTCACATCCTAACAAACCATACAACAGTGGAAAGCTTATTTATTCAGATGATGTATAAAGCTCAGTTTCAACAATCTGACCCTTATGACTGGTTTTGTGGTCCAGGGTCACCTTTATACATTTATTATTTAATAATATAATATGAGCATTTTTCACCAATTATGTCTACAAAGACAAAATGACTTGACTTGGCAAAATGACTACAATATAAACATTCATTTTATAACACTGTACTGTATCATCTGTCTCATTTGTTTCTTTCATATATATATCTGGTTTCAAACAGATACTTTTATGAGCAAATTTTGTGCATTTTTACACATTTCCACTTTTTTCTTAAGCAAAGGACCCCAACAACATCTCAAATTGTTCCTTAGATTTGACAAAGTACACTACCAAGTTTTTTACATTTTTTCTTTAATTTAAAGATTTTAATGTTTTTTTTAAAGAAGTGCAATTTTGAAAAAAAAAATTCTAAAATAACTGTTTTCTATTTGAATATTATTTAAAATGTAATTTATTCCTGTGATTTCAAAGCTGAATTTTCTGCATCATTACTCCAGTCAAATGATCCTTCAGAAATCAAATAATATTCTGATTCGCTGCTCAAAAAATACATGTATTATTATTGTTATTAATATGTTAAAAAAGCTTAGCAGGATTTCTTCAGGTTTCTTTGATGAATAGAAAGTTCAGAAAAACAAAATTTATCTGAAATAGAAATCATTTGTAGCATTGTAAATGTTTTTATCATCACTTTTGATCAATTTAAAGCATTCTTGCTAAATAAAAGTATTAACTTCTATAAAAAAAATTATACTGACTCCAAGTTTTTGAATGGTATAGTGTATAATGTTACAAAAGCTTTTTATTTCAGATAAATGCTGATCTTTGGATCTTTCTATTCATCAAATAATCCTGAAAAAAATGTACTCAACTGTTCTAAATATTGATAACATTAATAATAAATGTTGCTTGAACAAATTAAGCAAATCAGCATATTAGAAAGATTTCTGAAAAATCACGTGACAATAAAGACTGGAGTAATGATGCTGAAAAATCAGCATTTTAAAATATATTCAAATAGAAAACAGTTATTTTACGTAGTAAAACTATTTCAAAAATTGTACTGTTTTGTGCTGTACTTTGGATCAAATAAATGCAGGCTTGGTGAGCAGAAGAGACTTCTTTAAAAAACATTAAAAATCTTACTGTTCAAAAACTTTTGACTGGTAGTGTACCTGCAATTACAATTACGTTAAATGAATAAATAATAAATAGGTTTTTAAAAAATAGAATAATACAATATATTACAAATATTTTTAAATATTTTTTTACAATGTATAATAATACTTACAATATTTACTAATGTAATAAACTTGTCCCATTTGTCTTTCAAAAGAAATTTTACGAGAAACATCTGAGGCTGAACACAATGTAACATGATTCCACCACTGTAAGATTTGCAAAACACATAAATACGTATTTGAGGATCTCTTCTTCAACTTTAAAGCTTGAAGTAATGACCAAATAGAAATGTCACACTGACTCAGATCTGTTAGGCCTGATCAAGTGTTTCTCAGCTTTCGTGACACCGTTACTCTGTTGAACAGGCTTAGGGCGAGCAATGCAAAGGTCACCGCAAAGAGCCTGGACACGACGTAACGCTTGATTAAAGTTTCATCCCACCTTCATCCTTTCACATTATCCTCCTCTGACATCTCATTGCCAAAAGCAACCTTGTCCTGCCCGCTGGGCGGGTGTCTGTTCGGCCCTCATTAGTTAATACACCGGCGAGACCCGCTGGCCTACATCACCTCACCAAAACACATCGACGTAGAGGCAACAATGCGAATAAGGCTCTGTAAATTAGCAAATGGCAGATTTATAGACTCAAGCCCTGACCTCTCTCTCCGTGACGGATGACTTTTGGCGAGGCAGTGCTTGAAACTACTGAGGAGGTGCCAGAAGAAACCTAATGGACACATGAGACTCATTACACCAACAAAGATGGGTAATTACTGCCGCTGTCAGACCGAGCCATATCGTTTATTCAAGACCAAGACAAAGTTTGGTTTGTTTATGAGTTAGCAGTCTCTCTCCTCAATTGTCAGCGAGACCAGCCCATTAAAAACAGAATAAATTAGCTGTGTTGACATGAGACTAACTGGCACACATTAGTAAACATGATGAGCGCCACTGAGGCGGATAACTCGCGTTTCTGATGACAATCAAGATGAATATTTATATGCATGGACCTAATTTTGTTGCAGATGCAACAACTGACAAAGAATGGAGAATGTAAAGAGTGATCTACCTTATCCTTCAACACGAAAGTAAGCCTGTGGGCGAGACTTCCGGTTCATTAGCCACTACAGGGAAATAAGCAGAAGAATAACAACATGCAGTAAACGGTAAAAATGTGCACTACAAACCAGTGTGTTCATAATTAAGATAACACATTAAAATAATATGGTAAGACACACCAGTTTGCAATATCAAGCAGCAAAACCAGCTGTTTTGTACAGCTAAAATGACTGGACGCAGATGAGACCGGAAGCTAGACAAATGGCCGTACCCTTACGTTTCGCTTACGGGAAAAATAAGATGGATAAAAACACAAAAGTACAAAGGCAAAAAGTACTATGTTTTTGAACGTGTATATCGTTGTAACGTCGTGTTTTTTTCAATATGCAATCGTTCTTAGAGCTTGAACGAGTAATGTAGGCTCTACCAATGTAAACAAACATGACCACGTCTGTAGTAATAAACACTTACCGATCTTATGGATGACAAAACAGTCACTAAAAATGTTTAAAAACAGTTTAACTGATATAACAGTCCAACAGCACCTGTTATGTCATTCCGATGGTCTGTGTTTGGACGTTTTCAGTGACTCTTTCTTTTTGTTACATATTTGCGCCACTAGGTGGCGACAAGTGACTGTCCTTATGAGTGAGTCATTTGAATCATTCATTCAAGTGATTCGTTCAAAACACTGATTCATTCAGCAACAAAACGCGTCTTTACGAGCGAATCAATGAACCGAATTAATTCAACCGATGACAATTCATACAGAAACAAAACAAGTGAGTCGAAGAGGTCTATGAATGAGTCGATGAATCATTCACTTAACCAATGATTCATTTACTTAACCAGTTTTTTTAGTATTACTTATACTATTATAGTTTTTATTTTGAATACACAGTTTTTATTTTAATTTTAATGTTTAATAATGTTGTTATGTGCTTTTGTCTGACTGTCCTTATGAGTGAGTCATGTATCATTTTTTCAAGCGATTCATTCAAAACACTGATTCATTCAACCGAAATCATTCCAAAGCTGTCGATTCATATTGGTTCATTTACTTCATTTACTTAACCAGTCTTATTTAAGTATTACTTATACTATTATAGTTTTTATTTTAGTTTAATGTTTAATAATACTGTGTTTTTGATTTTTTTGAATAATTATGTGTTTTTGTCTGACTGTCCTTATGAGTGAGTCATTTGAATCATTCATTCAAGTGATTTGTTCAAAACACTGATTCATTCAGCAACAAAACGCGTCTTTACGAGCGAGTCAATGAACCAAATTCATTCAACCGATGACGATTCATACAGGAACGAAACAAGTGAGTCAAATAAGCTTTTATGTGTGAGTCAGTGATTCATTTATTTAACCAGTGTTATTTAGTTTTATTTATAATATTATAGTTTTTATTTTGAATATGCAATTTTCATTTTGATTTTAATGTTTAGTAATGTTGTCACATGTTTAGTAATGTTATCACACAAAAAAATGGATACATAATTTATATTTTTATTTTTTTGTTTGTTTTTGTTTTTGCTTCAGGTTTTGTAAATCACTGATCAAACCATAAATTGTAAATATACTGCAAATACAGTTACATATGAATATACTATAAGCTACAAATGGCAGTCATTGTGAATGTGACAGGTTCAATGGAACTATAGAAATTCAGAAACATAGACAGAAAAAAGTAGTTCACATCTCAGGTCCACTGCACAGAGGCTAAATAAACTCAATGACGCTTGTTGCTAAAAACTCCCATGCTGCCCTTGAATGCTGTACTTAACCCTCAGCTGCTCAGAGACGCTGGAACTTAGCATCCAGTGCAAGTGTGAATGAGAAAGCAAAGTGAGTTTATTATTCATGAGCCATTACTTTATATTCTCACCACCTGGCCGCTCAATGCCAATGCACTGAAACCCCACACGGACAGCACTGAGCTTAATGACGACGGAAACAGCGAACGGCACCTCATTCCCAAACCAATCACGTCTCTAAAGGTGCTGCATCATTTTGAGGCATTCCAGAGGGCGGTACTGTGCTTGTGGAAACACCCATTTTCAAGCCAATAAAATTTAAGGGTCAGGAATCAACTAAAGAACCACACAGCGTGACAAAATGGGGTTTGTTCTAGAAACCAAGCAGTCGAACCTGCAAAACATGAAGTATAAGCCAAGAAACAAGGATCATCTGGCAACAAAAGACTGAGCTTATTATTGTGCGCTTGACAAGAATGAATGAGCACGACTGCTTGAAGCTATTGTTCATTTTCGACTTTGACCATCCTTGCGTGCATGCAAACACACTACACTTTCTGAAACAACCATATGGTTCATGACAACCTGCATCTAAATAAAGAAACACACATGCTTACACACTTCATGACTCAATGACAGTGCAGACAAGTTTTTTAATATAAATGTTTTTTAAAAAGTATATGAAAATTGTCATTTTAAAAGAAAATATTTTAATAATATATATTTATAATGTATTATAGATTTTATTATATTATATATGCATATTCCAATTTAAGGTCTTAAAACTTTGCAATAAGGTTTATTTTGTTAGTTAATGTGAACTAGCAATGAGCAATACTTCTAAAGCATTTATTAGTCTTAGTTTGTTCATTTCAAAATGTACAAATGCATTATTAAAACCAAGGTTGTACCTGTTAATATTAATAAAAAATTACTCTTTAAATTGTTAGTTTACTAATAGTTATCTTATTTTAATGCACATTATTCACATGTTCATAAACTAGCCGTAAAATTGTTTAATATTCAGAATATATGAATGTAATGAAATGATTATCAATATTTTGCATTCGTATTTGTATTAATATTAATTATTAATATTGGTTAAAAAAAATGCATTTTACACGCAATCTGGAAATTTTACTGTCATACAAAAAAAAAGAATATTTTTTTCTTTTTTTTCATATGTGCCTCACTTAAGCAGCCATTTTCTAAAAATATGCACAATTTGTCTGATTAATGGGTTGAAAAGATTAATATTAATATTAATTAATATTAGTAAAAAATGCACTTTACATGCAATCTGAACAAATGTGTGTGTGTATATATATATATATATATATTTTTTTTTTTATTATTATTTTTTCATGTGCATATGTGCATCACTTAAAGATGCATTTTCTAAAAATATGCACAATTTTCTATTTATGGGTTAATAAAGATTTATATTAATATTACTTAATATTGGTAAAAAAATGCATTTTACATGCAATCTGGAAAATTTACTGTCATGCAAAAAAAATAATATATATATATATATTTCATATGTGCATCACTTAAAAAGGCATTTTCTAAAAATATGTACAATTTGTCTGATTAATGGGTTGATAAAGACACTTTTTGCTCCTTTCTTCCCTATACCACATGGCCAAAAGTGTGTGCGCATCCAAACTTCACACTTATATGTGCTTTATGAACATTAACGTCTAAAACCATTCACATTAATAGTGAAATGATCCGGTTTTTGCTGATATAACAGCTTCCGCTCTTCTGAGAAGGCTTTTTATTAGATGCACAGTTGCTGTTCCAAGTCACTGCAGAAATGTTGAGCTATCAGTAACCCATGTTATTACGGATGCACTTTTAACCACGTTGCATATATTCACAATAATGTACTTAAAAGACATTTTTGACTGACATACCAATTGTTATATTTCGTGCATTGAAATTTCTAATGGCAGTGTTGCTTTAGAGTACACACACTATTTATAATTTAGCCCCGGAGAGCGCCAGCATCAAAGCGCACCATTATCATCATATCGCTCTTATACGCACCCCATCATTTTCATTGTTTTAAGCTTGTTTCATAGAAGCCGCTGCTGTTACAAAAGCCTCACCATCTGTCCCATCACATTTTATGAGAAATGTCTGCTGGATGCTTCCGCTGCCTAATGGATCAAAAGAGCACTTGTCTGTTACTATTCAGGGTATGCTGGGTAACCTTGAATGCTGCCATCGCTGCGACTGCAAGTGAGACAAAACGATAAACCGTGCACTGCAGGCATGAGCAAAGATTTGACTGGTGCCGTCCTGACACTTACAATGCAACGGGGGTCTCGGGGTGATTCGCTAGTGAGCCTGAAGCAGCTACGTGCATGAGGAAGAGCGCATGAAAGTGTTAAGTCTTAAAGGAATAGCTAACCCAAAACTGAAAATTTGCAGTGAATGGGTGCCGTCAGAATGAGAGTCCAAACTGCTGATAAAAACATCACAATAATCCACAAGTAATCCACACCACTCCAGTCCACCAGTTAACATTTTGTGAAATGAAAAGATGTGTTTTTCCAAGAAACAAATCCATCAAGATATTTTTAACTTCAAATCATTGCTTCCAGGCTAAAATATGGGTCCTCTATCCATAATATTGCTTTCTCCAGTGATAAAGTCGTCTCGTCTTAATTAAAGAGAGAAATATGCACAGATGAAACACCGTTTACAAGCAAAAACAGTCCAAAACAGTTCTAAACAAATTGGTATTTTGGCTAGAAGCAATGATTTAATGGTGGATTTGTTTCTTACAAAAACACAGCTTTTGGCTTCACAAGACATTAACTGGTGGACTGGAGTAGTGCTAAAGAGGTTTTTATCAGCTGTTTGGACTCTCATTCTGACGGCACCCATTCTTTGCAAAGGAACCATTAGTGAACAAGTGATGTAATGCTACATTTGACCAAATCTGATGAGGAAACAAACTCATCTACATGTTGGATGGCCTGAGGGTGAGTAAAATTTAAGCAAATGATCATTTTCCTTAAAAAAGAAAGGTTTCAAAAGGGGTTGTGCACAGATCAAGCACATTTTACAAACAAAAACAGGCCAAAACAGTTTTAAACAAATTGGTATATTTGGTCAGAAGTGATGATTTTAAGTTAAAATGCCTTAATGGTGGATTTGTTTCTTACAAACACACAGATTTTTGCTTCACAAGATGTTAACTGATGGACTGGAGATTATTTGTGGATCATTGTGAGGTTTTTATCAGCTTTTTGGACTCTCATTCTGACGGCACCCATTCACTGCAAAGGATCCAGTGGTGAGCAAGTCATGTAATGCTACTTTTCTCCAAATCTGATGAGGAAACAAACTTATCTACATGTTGGATGGCCAGAGTAAAATTTCAGCAAATGATCATTTTCCTTAAAAAAAGAAAGGTTTCAAAAGGGGTTATGCACAGATCAAGCACCGTTTACAAGCAAAAACAGTCCAAGACAGTTTTAAACAAACTGGTAATTTGGTCAGAAGTGATGATATAAAGTTAAAATGCCTTAATGATAGATTAGTTTCTTACAAACACACAGCTTTTCACTTCACAAGATGTTAACTGATGGACTGGAGATTATTTGTGGATCATTGTGAGGTTTTTATCAGCTTTTTGGACTCTCATTCTGACGGCACCCATTCACAGCAAAGGTGAGCAAATGATGTTATCAAGAAAACAAACTCATCTGCATCTTGGACAACAAACGGTCATTTTCCTTAAAAAGAAAAAGGTTTCAAAGGGGTTTTCATTTCAAAGGGGTTTTCATAGTGAATGCTATAGAAAAAACATTCTTGGTTCCCTAAAGAACCACTTTTTATTACATTTTACTTTTTTCCACTATACAGAAGCCTTTGTGGAACGTAAATATTCCAAGGATGTTAAAAGTTCCTTAATTTCCTTAATCCTTAATTTTTGTCTTTAACAGACACATCAAACACTAAATGTATAAAGGTCTCTCATTAGAATATAACCTTAATCATCTCTGAAATAATGTCTACGAATGTTCATGAAAGCATAAACTATCTTTTCCTTTGTGCAAAAAAATCCATTTTTGTTCCTTAGCTCAAGACAAAAACTAAACTCCCCAATTACCTGTCTGCATATATTTTTCTGCTTCAGTTGATGACCTGAGAATTTTCCTTTTGTCTGCACTATATCAAGCCATAAAACACAAGACAGCCTTAAGAAAGACATCTTTTAGGCAAGGGAAAGCCACAAGATATTCACCAGCTGTCTGCAGGTCACATTCAGGTTGAATCAACAACGCGCATAGCACAGTCACTCCTCCCTCGACACGGCGGACCATTATCACTATATTTAAACAGTGTTTCGTGTTAATGAGGCACTATAGGGTGTATGTGCGTAATGAGCAATCTGTCGTAGATCACGCTGGCAAAACATTATGATAATGCTGGCCTGTTCATGTTTAAGAATGCAGGCGACTCTTCCTTCTAGTTACTTGCTTAGCAGAGCGAGAGAAATGTGTAATTCATATAATGGATATGAATGTGAACACATGCAATACAATCACAGATGGGTCACAACGAAAAAGATGACAGCTGACCGTCTGACACTTGGACACTTGTGGTGCTAAGTCAAGTCAGTTGTATGTCTATGGTGCTTTCGGCATATTGTTTTACACACACACAAAAAAAATCTCTTTGGGAGATGTTTGCATGCCAGATATTAACAAGCAACATCACATTTACATGTTTATTTAAATGAATTATTCAATCACATTAAACTGAGGACAAATTGGGTGCTTGAGGGCATGCAAACCTTAATTAAAAATGATGGGCGTCCCTAAAGACTCATCTTTGAAGGGCTGCCAGCCCAAGAACAATTTGATAGACAATGTTTAGCACGAGGATGGGAACAAGGAGGTATGTTGCTTTATTGCACCTGATGTGAATAGAAGATCTGACACAGCAAAATGTGCATAAGCAGGCTGTTCTGTGCTCCAGCATGTCTAATGCAGCATCAAAGGCTTCATACACTCATTTGTGTTCTCAAGTTTAACCAACAAAGCATCATTTTAGATCGTTCATATGGGTGTTCAGTGAGATTTCTGGATTGCACTCCCTCAGTTGTCCTTTAGATAATTAGATCTATTTGAATGGTGACTAATTTGGTTAGAAACACTTGTCAGAAAAGCTTCAACGGGTCAAATAAAATATGTTCATCTTTTTATATTGCAATAGATGGAAATCCAAGTACTACTAGTTATAAACGCTTACCTGATATTCAACTAACAGGTGGTAATTTGCAATTGGTTCCACTCATTCAAGTTCACAATTCTTCCATCCCTCTTGCATTTGTCATCACTGTCTATGTGAAAACGAGTGATCAGCCTCCGGATCATAACGACCACTAATGCACAGTCTCCATCCGCAACCGCTTGGCAAAATCCTCCAAAGCGAGTCCTTTAAACTTGCTCTTAGTTTATATTCCCACAACAGGCGAGACGCATCTGTCGTCTTGTTCTCCAGCATCCTCCGCAATCCGAGCCATGCAGCTTTCCATCTACATATCTTCTGCTGTCGCTAGGCATCCTGAGCAATAATAATGACCGGCTGGAAACCACAAGTAGCGATGTCCGATTCGCGAACGAACCGTTTGCTGAACTGATTCTTTCGAATGATTCAATCGAGCCGATTCGCAAAGCGTGTGAAAGCGAAATCAATCAACTGTGTTCCAAATAGAACAGCACTGTACTGTAGTCTTCCATTTGAACTGTTTCGAATAGTATGCTACACACGACCTAATTATGTGGCATGTTTAATTTAGTATGTGACGTACTAAATAAAATGATTCTTTTTTAAATCTAATTTTGTGTACAAATGCCTCAACTTTTGGTTGTTTGGTCAAACAACGCGAGTAAAAAACACTGACATTACTTACAGTTCATTTCTCACACTAAAAATCAATAGACAAATTGAGTTCACTAGGACAAAGTGTAGACTGCAGTGCCTTATAGGGTGAATGCAAGTAAACTGGGTCACTTTTTACTACTCATGCACATTATTGCAGATATAAAAGCCATCTGAGTACTTCAAAAGTGCAAAACATACTGCATATTTCATATGAGTGGTAGTATATTCTTCTAAACCGACAATGGCTTGGTTCGTAATAGCATACACTACCAGTCAAACGTTTTTATTGTTTACATCAAGCCTGCATTTATTTGATCCAAAGTACAGCAAAAACAGTAAAATTTTGAAATATTTTTACTATTTAAAATAACTGCTTTCGATTTGAATAGATTTAAAAATTTTATTTATTCCTGTGATTTTAAAGCTGAATTTTTAGCATCATTACTCCAGTCACATGATCCTTCAGAAATCATTCTAATATTCTGATTTGCTCAAAAAACATTTATTATTATTATTATTATTATTAGACTAGAGTAGAATTTTTTAAGGTTTCTTTGATGAATAGAAAGTTGAGAATAACAGCATTTAACTAAAATGAAATTATTTGATCACTTTAAAGCATCCTTGCTAAATAAAAGTATTAATTTCTAGAATTCCTAAATAAATAAATAAATAAATACTGACTCCAAGCTTTTGAATGGTATAGTATTACTATACCAGAACTTTTTATTTCACATAAATGCTGATCTTTGGATCTATTCATCAAAGAATCTTGAAAAAAATGTACTCAACTGTTTTAAATATTGATAATAATAATAAAATGTTTGTTGAACAGCAAATTAGCTTATTAGAATGAAGGATCATTCTAATGACACTGAAGACTTAAGTAATGATGCTGAAAATTTAGATTTGACCACAGAAATAATTACATTTTAAAATATATTCAAACAGACAGCAGCTCTTCTAAATAATAAAAATATTTCACAGTTTTACTGATTTTGCTGTACTTTGGATTAAATAAATGCAGGCTTGGTAAGCAGAAAAGACTTTTTTTAAAAACATTGAAAATTTTACTGTTAAAAAACCTTTGACTGGTAGTGTAGGCGACTACAATTCTCATTAATACTCTTTACTATACAATATACTGTGTAGAATGTAGCAATAGTGTACATTATTTACTGTAGTTTATAATGCAGGAAGAACCTCTTGTGTTTTGAATCAAACTGAGGTGAATTGCACACAAAACAATGACATATGCTACCTTAATCACATAAAGGCTAGAAACAGCAATCCAGCGTTTATCCTTCTTTAGATGAAATATTAAATATATTAGTGAGCGATGACTCAATCGAATTTGCGGTTTCGTATTTTGAACCGGTTCATTTAAAACGAACCGCCCGAACGAACCGACTCGCTAAGTGAACCGAACGTGCCTATGCTAATCACAAGCGCTTTTTACGTCCCTCTCTCCTCTCCCCTTTCATTCCTATATTGTTAACCGACGCTTAACATCTGTCTGTTTTAATCTGAATGCATTAGCAGAATATTTATAACTGAAAATCAAAGCTGAGGGGAAAAAGACGCGGTGCACAAACGTACGAGAGGGTGGCACTTTAAGGCTCCATCGTGTGCGTGATTCTCAATGCGGTATTATTTGGTGAAGGAGGCAGAAGAACCCACGGGCTGTACGAGAACATTCCTCACAAAGCTTTACATAACACGATGTTTCTACACAACATTATACATTGCCGTGGATAAGTCAGTGCTAGCAATGAGTTCACTCAGGGACGCTAGTTATCCTACAAAAGAAGAAGAGCCTTTGCTTACTATTTTAGTAGTAGTCAGTAATACATGCAGTCAGCATGTTCTCTGTCTGCTGTGGTTGTCTTGTATGTCTGCATTTTTTATTTAGCACTGACATGCAAATGCAAATTTTAAAAAGGATAAGTATATTAACTGTGTTTCAAAAGTATTAGCACCCTCTTTCATTCTTTCTGCTAGGTTTTCTATTGATTTTCAGAATGCAGGGTGTAGTGGTTAAAGATCCAGGCTGATAGCGAAAAGGTTACAATTTTGACTCCCACAATAGGTTATCCATGAGCGATCACCGTTGTGCCTTTGAGCAAGGCACTTAACCTCAGGTTGCTCCGGAGGGACTGTCTGTGTAATAACTACTGTAAGTCGCTTTAGATAAAAGCTTCTGCCACCATGACTTGCTCACACAGTCTTTGCAGCAGATTAACATTAATATAAAACATACATTGAGTCATCAGACATACCGCTGAATATCTATTCCCATTGCACTTTATCTAGAAACGCCGTTACTATGATCTCCTGAACCAGAGGTTGTGAAGGAGCTCGATTGTGCTGCGCTCACATTTATTTCCCCTCTCTCAGCAAACACAATCCGGTCTCTGTTCATGCATACATTTATCAGGCCCTGTGTGATTGGAGTCAACAATGTAAACAGTTGTCAAGACTGATTGACATAAATAACTGCAAATTATATGCAACTGTTTATAAATCATTAAAATGCAATGGTATATTTTTATACTGTATGTTTAACTGCAATAAAACAAAGGCAAACACACCGACTCACAGAATTTATTCATGTCATTGAGAACAGAGAAATGAATGCCCTTGCTTTTACGGCGCTATGAACAAAGGATACTACCTCCATTTCTGTAATTAGTTTTGGCAGATAAGAAATCTGACTTACAATTAAAAACTCCCCCAGAAGAGGTAGAAAATCTGCTTAGCCTGTGCCTGTTTTAATTACTCAAGACAAGAGGCCCTATTGAGAGGTGCTTCCTTTATATTCACAGCAATGATGTGATGTTATCTTTTATCTTCATTTGATGGTTATTGATTTTGCCTGTTATTCACTTTCTTACTGACGCTTCTTGAACTGAAAATTAATACAAATATCATTTTGTGTACCGTTTTCAGTCACTCTGTGCCAAATATTGGTCTCTTTGGTCTAAGTTGTCTGACTATAAACTTTAGTCAGGTTATTAGACGCCATATTGAATGTAACGCGGCTGTGAGAGATCAGTGTCACGTAGATCCATTTTCAACAACTTTCAAAACTATTTTAATTTCTTGTCTATCTAAAGTTGTTTTCGGAAGAATGTTTTGCTATTAAACAATCAATTTTTATCCCTCACGGCCTCATTTTCATTCCGCCAAAAATTAAATATGGCGCTAAGGTCTACACAGAGCCATTATAACCTATTACAATTAACTTTAAAAACACTCTTTTTCCTGTTTTTTACTGAAATACCCATCTAAGCAGCTCTCCAATTATGAATCGCTTCTGAAATGTGCTAGGCTAAATGCAAAGAGGTGCTAATGGGTACTATCAGCATACAAATGTAGTGACTTTACAACTCAATGAATATACAGTGACTCCAAGTAATTGGACACTCAAGACACACTTAAAAATATAGTGCATTAGACAACAAAATATAAAACAGAATGGCATTTGTTTGAATAAAAATACAGCACAAACACATCTGACAAGAAACACGACTGGAAAACTGAAAGTTTAACAGGCTACTCAAGAAATAAAAATAAGACATAAAAACAGCACTTTTTGACCTTTTGATTCACCCATCACGTCATATATGTTCATAAACACGTAGCCTATGTATAATACAATAAATTGACTCTTTCAGAAGAGCGTGCTGACATTTATATATAGCCTATAAATGTAACATATTGTTTTAGCCTTAATTTAATTGTCAAACCATTTTCATTGTATATACATAGAAACAACAGAAATAACCACGCAAGACCTAATTAACCTTTTTCACAAGTCAGAGGTAAGTTATTAATCATGCTAAACTAGAGCTAGTCGAGTGAACGCAAGAGGGCGCTAGTGAACTGCGATTAAACTAGACGTGCTCTATCTTGAACATTTATATTTCAGTAAATCTCCAACTTTAACTCTAAATGCACAACCTGAATGAAATTAGCATTTTTGAAAACATTTTTAAACTGCTGAATCTGGAAATCTGTTGGAAAACTGACAACATATATTTAACCATTACTAGAGAGAGGTGACAAAATGAGCCTAAAGTTAAACGCCACCAAACCAACCCAAAAGACTATAACGTTGATGTTTTTGTTTTTAATATTCACAAACCAATCAGGACCAACAGTAAACAAGCTCTACATTTCCATTTTTTTAATGGGCTACCTTGCTTTAAACATTCAGGTATAATGGCATTCCAACAATCTGTGTGCTCTGGCCATCTGTGACAAGTCTGAACATTATTTCACCTCCATACGCATCGCTAGCGTGAACACCTGTCTTCCTTTCCTTATTCGCATCTGGCCCCGCCCCCTAAAACCACGCCTCTATTTCGATTGGGCCGGAGCTCATGAATATGCACGCGTCGAACGCTCGGCCCCTCCCTTTGCACCTGATTGGAAGTATTTACTTGTTTTTTGCACTGAGGTGCTGGAGTGTTAGAGCAGCTCTGCGCTAGAAGATGAAGCCCTGCCGGACCGAGCAATAAGGATTACCAGTGATTTGACTTTATAAAAGAGAAGAGAGGACCCTTATATCTGCCAGTCAACTTTATACGTATTCCAGGATGCCTCGTTCATTCCTAGTAAAGAAGCATTTCAATGCAGCCAAGAAACCGAATTATAGTGAACTGGAGAGTCCAACAGGTAATAAACTTGATGATTCTAACTCGTAATAGAGAAAAGTTAAAGTTAAGTGAACTTTTTTAGTGTGTTGCAACACTTTGTTAAAGTTATGGCACTTTGAGTTGCAACGTATTAAAAAGTTACGCGTATTGAATTAAGCTACTTTTTCGTGATATTTTGTACACGGACTAAAACGGAATAATTGGCAACTAATCTAAAGGATTGTAATGTAAACGGATCCAACCGAATAAACTTAAAACTGACAAAATAACTGTTTCATTTCATCCATTTGGATGTTATTTGACTCTTATTGGATCACTTTTAAAAGTATCTCATTTTACAATCCAGTACACATGCTTTAGCATTGTTTTTTAGCGACCTGATATCAGTGTGGTAAAGTATTATCTGAATGTAACTACATGTAAAGTTAATTAAATGTGTAGTTGTTGCATGAATGCAATGTTTATATAAGTATAAACACTAAATTTTTTCAATAAATGTACATAAAAGCTGCATGCATAACTTTAAAAGATGGAAATATCATGTCAAGTACCCAAATACTGATCCCAGTAAACTAATATGATTGCATTTCCCCTTTTATTGCAGTGTTTATTTCTCCATATGTCTTAAAAGCCCTCCCGGTGCCTGTTATACCTCAGCCTGAAGTGTTAAGCCCGGTGTCGTACAACCCCATAACAGTATGGACTACCAGCAACCTGCCCCTGTCTCCCCTGCCCAGCGACCTGTCCCCCATCTCCGGATACCCGTCGTCCCTCTCCGACACGTCCTCTAATAAAGACCACAGCGGTTCGGAGAGCCCCAGGAGCGATGAAGACGAGCGGATACAGTCGACCAAACTGTCAGACGCTGAGAAGTTTCAGTGCAGTTTGTGCAACAAGTCCTACAGCACGTATTCCGGACTCATGAAACACAAGCAGCTGCACTGCGACGCACAGACCAGGAAATCGTTCAGCTGCAAGTACTGCGAGAAGGAATACGTGAGCCTAGGGGCCCTAAAGATGCACATAAGGACACACACGCTGCCGTGCGTTTGCAAAATGTGCGGGAAAGCTTTCTCCAGACCTTGGTTGCTGCAGGGACACATTAGGACGCATACAGGTGAGAAGATCATGCAGTGCAGCTTTTTAATCTAAATGCATGCTTAGATGTTGCATTGCAGTGCTGTAGCATATGAACTGACATTGCTTTTGTGTTCTTTAGGTGAGAAGCCCTTTTCATGCCCCCACTGCAGTCGTGCATTCGCAGATCGGTCCAACCTCCGGGCTCACCTGCAAACCCACTCGGACGTGAAGAAATACCAGTGCAAGAACTGCTCCAAAACTTTCTCTCGCATGTCGTTGCTGCACAAACATGAGGAATCTGGCTGTTGCATTGCACACTGAGACAATCACACAAACACACATTCACTAAGTGCCTCCGATCATGAACTCTGATCTCGGATTAGCTCTTCCTGTCAGTATACTCGTGATGAACTGGATACGAAGCGTCCCAAAAGCGATTTAAAAACGCACCGCCTTGGGGTCTGAATGAATAAAGTGTTTGTGGAGTCATTCAGAGATCAGATTCCAACCAAGACGCTACACGCTTACAAGTAAAGCTGACCCAAAACAGCCTTTTCATTTCAACTTTGGTTCCTGGAGAACCTTCGACACCCTCAGAAAGGAAACGGCAACAAACAAAAAGACTGTTTACTGGATCCCTGGTGGTCTTAATTCATTTTTTGTGTGTAAACGCAGATTCATGCGCCCGTCATGTGCCTTTCATTTCAACAGTATTTGCCCAGTCCGGGTCGGGTTGATGTGTACTGTACATTTGTTTACGGATACGTACTATTTGGGAGGTTTTAAATGTGTGGCCTCTCTAAGCAATAATTTAATGCCTGTGACTGAATGTTTAATGGGTAACGGTCACTTTTTTCTTTTTTTGGAGAGGTAATCGGTCAGACATTTCACACCGTAGATGGTGGCACACCAGTGAGCTTGAGACCAAAGGAATAATTAATGCCATGTTTTTAAACAGGGAACAAGTGCAAAATGACATTTCTTGAATTAAAAGTATTTAAACTGTTGTGCTGTCATAACACAACAGCAGATAACCAGCACTCAGACATGCAATACATTGCCATGTGCCTTTTTTCATCAGGAACTTTGGAGATTTTGCCATGTAATTGTTTATTTGAATGTATATGACACTGATATGATTGTACTTTGTATTGAAAGTGTAAATGAATGGTATGATTTTGTACAAAAAATAAAATTTACACTTTTTGAATAACTCATTGACAGTCCGCATCTATTTGGCATCCATTGGGATAGTTTGTGCAAAAATGAAAATTAAATTATAATTTACTCACCCTCATGTCACTCCAAATCTGTAAGACTTTCTTTATCTGTGGACAGAAGAACAAAACAATTAAAGTGAATGGGGTCCAAAACAACATTTTGATTTTTCGGTGAACTATCACTTCAGGCTTTTAACACTTGAATTGAATAACAATTAGCTCAATGTTTACATTTACATAGTGTTTGTAATGGTATGCAAATGATAAGGGACTTAACGGCACATTAACAGGAATGTTTCTTACCGAAATCTCATAAAAAGTGCTGTCCTTTTGCTAAAGCATTCTGATTTATCTGAATTAATTGTTAAAGTTTAGAAATTACAGTTAAGCATGGTCATGCATAATGGAAAGAGCTGGTTTTAATATGGTTTGACTCATTCCCACAGTTAACTTGCATTGTGGGAGTTCATCAAAGTGCAGTTTAAGTATTTCATGCTGCAAATGTGTTTGCAGTTTACTGTAACGGAAAACGGAAAGAGCAAGTTGTATGAGCTACTATCATTAATTTAAAAGTCAAGCTAGTGGAGATGCTATTTATATTCAGGATTCAAAGTTAGTCAGGACTTGTAAAGTCATGGAAATTAAGTGGTCAGAAGATGTGGGAACGATGCAGGTTTTTTTTGTGCATCTCAATGGAATGTCCTTATTTTAAAGTCAGTGGTTTTGTGGCCACATCAACCTGTCCTTGCGAACCTGTTCGGCTCCCAAACAAATCCCAAATGTTGCACCTCCACCCTATGTTGATCTCACTTTGCTGCCAATTTCTTTGAAGACTCTGGGTCTCTGAAGGGGCCACTATGGCAAAGCCAGACTGGCTCTCACACATGTGAAAGTCCTTTACTGGATTATTACTCAGCAACCTCACAGTACACAGTGGGAACTCACAAGACTTGCGCAAACCAGCGGGTTTTCAAACGTTTAACTTCTGAATCTAATTTTGAACAGAAGTAAATGGCTCCTAACTCCTTTGCAGAAATCACCCAAAAAACACACAAAATTAAAACTGATGCAATTTGCTTATTTAACAAACATTTCTGGTTTTATAGTGACTGATAAGCATTATTCCAAAGATTTTTTTTTTTATTTTGCTAGGAAATGTACTATCCAACGTTTATATAGGATGATATACATTACAATAGACAATTTACTCTGCCTCTGAAACAATTTTTGATTTTTTTGTTGACAAACTGGTTAAAGTGAGTGTAGTATATATATATATATAGGTATGTGTGTGTGTGTGTGTGTGTATATATGCACACAATTATTTAATAAAACATATTGCATGCTAAATCTTTAAATAAATATTATACAAATACTTAAGTGCTGTCAAATCGATGAATCGCAATTAATCGCACATAATACACACACATACAAGTATATATTTTAGAAATATATGTAATATATATTTATGTATAATATAAGCACACACACATATATAATATACACACACATATATAAATATAATTTTAAAAACAATTTGAAAAACTGCACCAAATCACACCAAATATGTATATATAAATACACACACATACATACATATATATTACATATATATTTTAGAAATATATGTAATATATATTTATACTTATGTATAATATAAACACACACACACACACACACACATTATATAAAAAACTGCAAGTAATACATTAAAGTGACCATGAAATTTTGTTAAACAAATCTAGATTATTAAATATAAAAATTATTTAGAATTTTTTTATAAATATGTGTGTATATATATATATATATATATATATATACACATATATATATATATGTGCTGTCAAATCGATTAATCACAATTAATCACACCAAATATAAGTGTATATACATACACACATATGTATATATTAAAGAAACATGTGAAAATGTGCTGTTTCATGACATTACAGAGAGATTTATCTATTTATCTATACATACATAGATATATATCAGATTGCTGTCAGATTGAATAATTACGATTAATTGCCTCCAAATATGTAAGTATATATATATATATATATATATATAAGAAATACATGTAATATATATTTATATATTTATGCATAATATAAATCACATATGAGTATTTATATTCATATGTGATTTATATTATGCATAAATATATAAATATATATTACATGTATTTCTTATATATATATATACTTACATATTTGGAGGCAATTAATCGTACTTATTCAATTTGACAGTTTGTGTATATACACAAACATTCATTTTGGATGCGATTAATCGATTTGACAGCACTAACATATTTAAATTTGTGAAAATGTGCTATTTAATGACATTACAGAGAGACAGATTTAATCATTTATTAAATAAATTTATATTTAAAGAGTAAAAATGACAAAGGTACTATACATTTTTTAAAGTGTACGAATAAGGAAAAATGACTGAGTACAAGTAGAGGCCTGGTGTGACCACTCACCCTATAGAACAGTTTTGGGAAAACACTTGTCTCTTTCATGCTGTGTGGTTTTATCTTTCCATGATCTGACTCATGGAAGCATTATTCCAGGTGTTCACCATGACACACCTCACAATCGAGCAGCTTTGGCCCTCAGGACCCCCTATGATGCCATACAGGTGTTCACATATCTTGCGGTTTTCTGGAAGTTCAAATAAATATTATGACTTTGTGTGCATTATAATGGCAGGTTATGTAGCAAATATGTTTTATAGACAACGTGGCTTTTAGTTCATCTATCTGCTTTGAGGTCATGCATAAAACATTCCTGTCTAATTTTTTTCAGCCGTCAGAAAAACTTGTGACAGAACCTGCTTCTAATGCAATTTGCAAGAACACGTAATTCAAAATCATTCTTAACTCTCTGTTCTTTTGTCACATGTTCACTGAACTTTTGATGCCCCACGTCACATCAGGTCTCTTCCTCACAAGACTACCACCACCATGGCTTGAGGACAGATCCGACAAGGTTACAAAGGAAGTACATTATCTTTGTTAGTCTCTCTCTCTCTGCAACCTGCTGACTTCACACTAACGCAGCAGCTCCTGTAAACGAAACAAATTCAATTAGAAAGCTGGTTGAAGGCCTGTTTGCTCTGGTTAGTGTGTGATAGAACGAACCTGACCTGAAGAAAAAGACAGGAATATTTGTCTCTTAGTAGCACGAAAGGAAGTTTACAATATCGAAAAGTCCTTTATATTGCTTTTAAAAGAAACAGATCACCCAAAAATGAACTTTATCTTCAAAGGAATTTTTTTTGCACAATTTTTGTTTTCAAGCTTCAAAAAGGATGCAAAAGTACCATAAAAGTAGTCCATATGACTTGCGCACTACATTGCAAGTCATCTAAAGTTATATTATAGCTATGCATGAAGATATTTAATTCGTTACTCACTAAAAAATAGGTCACTATTCACTGAAAATATAAATTATTAGATCTAACTTCAAAGACAAAAGTGAATCACGCCTGAAATCCATCTTAAAAGGAAAGTTCGCCAAAAAATATATATTCAGTCATTATTTGCTCTCCCTTTAGTCATTCCAAAACTGGTATGATTTATTTTTTTTTGGAAAAATATATACCTTCTGTGAAACAGAACAGGAGATATTTTGAGGAATATTAGTAACCAAACAGTTTTGGACCTCCATTTTCTAAAATATAATAAAAATTAAATAATAAAAATAATAATGAAAATAAATAAATAAATGCAACAGCAACATGAAATAAATAAATGGTAAATTAAATTAAATTAAATTAAACTATTTATTTTAAATAGCTTCTTTTTTTGTTCTGCAGAAAAAATAAAGCTATACCATTTTTGGAACAACATGAAGGCTTTCGTTTAAATTTTTGGGTGAACTGTCCCTTTAAGATGGTAGTTGGATTCCAACCAGCTGGTAATACCAGCTTAAGGTTGTCGATGCTGGTATTTGGAACATAGTAGGCATTTTTGTCCACCTAATAACCAGTCTGAACCAAACTATGTTCCAAAGCACAGATACTTTACCAATTAGCTAGATTTTCCAGAATGTGAAGGACACTTGTATTCCTTGGTTTTTTATAGCAACATGCATACTAAATCTGCATATCACAGATATGCATGAGAGTAACTAATCAGTTTGGTATGTTAGAACAGTGATTGGTCCAAAAAAATAATTAATGATGTGTAATTAGATCTAAAGTTTTCCTAAAGTCAATACCTGAATGAATCTGATTAGCTTTCAATGTGTGAGTAGCCACACTACTATCCAAAAGCAATACTTGTGTCAAATCATACATTTGCACTTTAGGAAAACGGGTAAGGAAAGAATCCGAACAGCTAGACATGTTAGCGCTTGCTTCTCAGGCAAATATCATTACAATCTTCTGCTAACCTAAGATGTCTGATCTATCATGTGATGAGAACAGGACGCTCACATGCCTCTAAATCAATTACAATCAATATCAACAAAATCATATGCCACCTCCTGAATATTTGCCCCTGTTGATGTCATTTGCTTTGATGACCTACAAGATATTTAGCATCCATGTGAGAGTTTCATAACTCCAGGACATCCAAAGTACAAATCTTTAAAGACATTATGATTCAATTATATTTCAAGAGAAGAATATGCCCTTTGTGAACATTGTCTATGCTAAAATGTTTTGACAATCAATACATCAATCTTGGATTTGAAAGCACCAGCTACAGCTACACAACATCAACATGCTGATGTTTATTTCTAACGTATTATTTTATAAGGGGTTTAATTTAAAACTGAGCAAACATTAATGCCTCATAGTACAATACATTTTTCATTTTGCAGTTGAAGCTAATCGGTTTGTTAGAACATGATTGATTTTCTTCCACCAAGCAAGTGGCTGATTATTATTATTAAGTCTAATGAAACGCAATCTAAGGAAAAAGATTTATTTTTAGCCTACTAATGAAGTTGGTCCTCCAGGATGAATTACTTTAATTTCCTACCTTCCAGCAAGCTGATGATTGTTATGTTTTCACTTCTATTACGCTAAATCTGTTTTACACTGCATACAAATCATACTGGAGAATGGTTCTCTCAACATACATCACTAGTGCTTGGTTAGCTTCTGTTAACATACCTCCAGGAAACAGGGTGGCGCTAGCGAGTCAATGTTAGACGTGAACTGTCTACATAAAACCATAAATCGTTGACACATAGCTAACATTTATAGATTTGCTGGTTTGCAAACTTCAAAAAACAATATCATTGATAGGCATAAAAGTAGCTTTATGCTTTGGTTGAGTCACATGCAGTGTTGAGGAAAGTTACTTTTAAAAGTAATCTGATTACATATCTCTCACTGCTTGTAATACATTACTTTTGTTACTTGGATATTTAGTTGTAAATGTAATAGTAATGCATTACTTTACTAGTTACTTTAAAAAGTATTCTGATTACATAACTCACATTACTTGTAATGTGTTACATGTATCTTATTTTACTTATTTAAAAGAGTAACTCAGACATTTAGTTGTAAATTTAATAGTAGTGAGTTACTTGAAAAGTAATCTGATTACATAACTCACGTTACTTGTAATGCGTTACAAGTATCTTGCATTACTTATTTGATAAAGTAACCCAGACATTTAGTTGTAAATTTAATAGTAATGTGTTACTTTACTAATTACTTGAAAAAGTAACTTGATTACATAACTCACGTTACATGTAAGGTGTTACAAGTATCTTGCGTGACTTATTTGGAAAAATATATAATTTTAATAGTAGTGAGTTACTTTACTAGTTACTTGAAAAGTAATCTGATTACATAACACATTACTTGTAATGCGTTACATGTATCTTGTGTTATTTATTTGAAAAAGTATCTCAGTTTTAAATTTAATAGTGTTACTTTACTAGTTACCTGAAAAAGTAATCTGATTACATAACTCACATTACTTGTAATGTGTTACAAGTATCTTGCGTTACTTATTTGAAAAAGTAACTCAGACATTTAGTTGTAAATTTAATAAGAATGTGTTACTTTACTAGTTACTACAAAAAAGTAATCTGATTACATAACTCATGTTACTTGTAAGATGTTACATGTATCTTGTGTTACTTTGAAAAGTAACTCAGACATTTGTAAATTTAATAGTAGTGAGTTACTTTACTAGTTACTACAAAAAAGTAATCTGATTACATAACTCACATTACTTGTAATGCTACAAGTATCTTGCATAACAGATATTTAGATGTAAATTAACAGTAATGAGTTACTTTACTAGTTATTGAAAAAGTAATCTGAATTTACAACTTACGTTACTTGTAATGCGATAAAGTATCGTGCTACTTATCTGAAAAAGTAACTTATTTATCTAAATAGTAATAGCAAATTAAATAGTAATGAGTTACTTTACTAGATATTGAAAAAGAAATCTGATTTCACAACTCACAATACTTGTAATGTGTTACAAGCATCTTGTGTTACTTCTTTGAAAAGAATTCAGACATTTAGCTGTAAACTTAATAGTAATGCATTACTTTACTAGCTACTTAAAAAAGTGATCTGATTACATAGCTCACATTACTTGTAATGCATTACAAGTATCTGACTTATTTGAAAAAGTAACTCAGACATTTAGTTGTAAATATAATAATGCTTTTCTTTACTAGTTACTCACATTACTTGTAATGCATTCACATGACCAGGCCTCTCTATTGCAGACACCAAACTAAACAGGTTTGTGTTTTTCCGCAAAGCCTATTTACATTATTATTATTTATTTGTTTATTTATTTTTTAGCAACATGTACTATAGTAAATCTCAACTGCCTGATTTTTATTTTGTCGCAAAAGGTATATTGCACAGCTCTTTATATAAAGTTGGATATGTACATTATACTCATGCATGGAAAAGTATCGATGTATTGCATAAAATGTAATAGGACTTTTACTGTTAGGATGTCAGACTTATTTGTGAAAATGACCAAAATTGAACGCAGCACTCGGTGCAAAAACCATTAGCCACGCCTATAGTTTGAATCAAATCCTAAACGGCATCAACACTCAACACATTCAAAACAGAGCTAACTGATTGGACCCATCAACTGCAGATCAAATAGGCTCAAGTAATGCTTAAAATCCCCTTTAAAATGAATCATGTGTGTTGCCAAATCTATCCCGATATCAGGGCCTGTCCCAAAACAAAACAGAAATGGGAAGTGATCGATTTACATTTCACAATCAAGCCAGTACCTGCATTTAGCTGCACAGGCTTTATCCATGGAGACAAAAGAATCTGGAACAAACAAGCCTTAGAAAATATCCACCGCATGATGGTATTGTAGTCAAAAAACATGCCCGAACAGCACCAACCCACCAGCACATGAGGCTCAAATAAACACGGCTGGATATCAGATGTGCCCTTTCTGAGGACCATTTATATAAGCTCTTAAAATGCAGTCATGCATTCTGATTTCCAACGCGATGCCGGTAAAATGTGAAATCCATATATAAATGTAAAATCCACATATGGCCTTGTCAAGCGAAGCTCAGTGAGGGACAAAATATGTACCTGTCACTGTGATTGCTTGACCAGGTCAGTGCCGGCTTTTGTCATTTTACTTTCACAAGTGAATGTCACTCTGAATCAATGCAGTAGATCAGACGTGCATCAATATATACTGAGGGTAAGAAGGTCACATCTTCAGCTTAGACTGTTTTTTTGAAACCAGACTCGATGTGATAAAGTGATAAGCGAAAAAGCTATCTTTTCCATCAAAGTTAGTTATCTGTCTAACAGCAAGTATGATGCTTTGTGAGGAGTATTTGAATCGGTAGCTTCGCCCAAAATGAAATCACTTTAATCTAAAATCCACAAAAGGATTTATTTGATATAAAATACAGCAAAAAAGCAAAAATATTGTTATAATTTAAAACAGCTGTTTTCTATTTGAACATGTTTTAAAATGTAATTTATTCCGGTGATGTAATGTTGAATTTTCAAGACCTACTAATTAATGCTAATTAACTCTAATGTTCACTTAATGGTGGATTACTTGAGAAAATCATGACTAATATTGCTGACTGGATTAGCAACTGTAGCCATAGTCATTTTAGCGGGTGGAAAAGCTAAAAATACACAGTTCAGATGTGCCCCAGATTGTGTGTTTGTGTGTGATGTAATGTTTGGTGTTGTGTGTTTGTACCGTTGCGTCTGCTGAGTAACAAGGGCCTGTCGGGTCCAGCTGTAAGATCTCTGACTCAGGAGGATGTGGCACAGACGCTCATCTCCCCCGCTCCCTCACGACGAGCTCCTGAATGTGCGCCTTGAGGAAACACCACCCGCGCCAGCTCAGGTCCTGAGCATTGTCTAAGTCAACAATCAAAAGGGAAAAGCCTGGAGAGTCCATCTTTAGCTTGGGATTTATTGGTCTCTCTAGGGAACACCTTGAAAGAATTCCTACAAAGTTTTATGGGACTGTGCCAGTTGATTAAAGATTTTATTTGGGTGAAGTACAACATGTGCTGATTAATTAATCACATGTCAATATTTTCAAGGAAAAGCCAAAGAAAATTATTAAACACATAAAACAATTATACAAAAAATGGCTTTATCTGTCAATATAAAATTTATTTTCCTATCATTTAACACAAGGCTTTAATGGGCATACAGTCATAATTTTATGAATGTTAATAATTACAATTATTATTAATAATAATAGAAATATTTTACTTTAATTTCAATAATTATTAAAATGGGATTATATATATGTATTTTTAAACTTATTATTAATGAAGAATTAGCATTAATAATATTTAAGCTAATTTAATTTCAATAATTACTAAAATATAATTATTTAAAATGTTAAAATAATTATTTAAATGTTTTTTGTTATTAATTAATAATTATAAAAAATCTATACAAAATACAAACATTTTAAACATTTTATAATTGTATATATTTTATGCAAAAATATTTTACTTTATATATATAAATAAACAGATATAAAAGAAATAATAAATAAAATAAATGTATATAACAATTTGTTAATAATTATGATTCATAATAATAACTTATCTTTAATTTCAATATTATTAAAATGTAATTCAATATCTTTCAATATGCAATTATTATATATATATAAACAATTGTATATCAAATTTTATATAATATATAAAAAATTAATTATATATATCTTACAAAATATCTATCATTATCTCCCACTCTATTGTCTCACATTAATTTCAATATTTTTGCAAATATTAATGTAAAATTATTTCTAATAATATTATAATGTAATTTCAATGTTTTTTCATTTTAATAATGATATAATTAAAATAAAGAATATTGTTACATTGTTCTCATATTATATATATATATATTGTTATACATTTTTTTGTTTTTCTTTCAGTTAAACAGAGTTAATTAATATTGTTTAATTTCAATACTATTAACATGTAATTCAATAATGTAAAATTACTAGTAATAATATTCAAACTATTTAATTTTTTTATTTTAATAATTAAATATATAACATATAATTATTTTTTTAATGAAAACAAATAAATAAAAAGTAAATAAATACATAAATAAATAAAGTCGTACAGATCTTTTGCAGAAATATGCAAAAGATAAATGCAAAAAAGTTTAGGATGGGGTTCTTCCAAAACTTAACTAACTTTAATTTCAATACTATTAAAATGTAATTCAACAATGTAAAATCACTAATAATAATATTAAAACTATAAATATTAAACATATATATTTTAAATAATTATGTATTATTCAAATATAAAATATATATTTTGTATGAAATAAATAAAGTCTATACAGATTTTAAAATATGCAAAAGATGGGGTCCTTCCAAAATTTCATCATCAATTTTTCTCAATATTACAGTGCTTTACTTTCCATTTACCGTCAGTAAAAAAAAGAAAATCATACATCTAACTTTACAAGCAAAAATAAAAGTGTACGCATTTTCCATCTGTGCAAGTGTTGCTCATCAGCGTCCAGGCGCCGTCGTGTGTAAAATGGAAACTGCATCGTGAGTCACTGCACAAGTTTTGGGAGTGTTTCAACAGCCCCGAGAAAGGAATGATATCTGGTGGAAGGTGATGATAATAGTAACATTATAGTGCACTTGGGGGACTTTTGAACAGTCAGAATGAATGAGCCAAGCATTTCATTCTTCTACAGCTCTGTTTTTTCCATTTGACTCACTTTTTTTTTCCTCCCTCTCTTCATGCCTGCGGGGGTCATTTCTGATCTCGCATCACTTGGCAAGCATCCGCTTTAGATGATTTTTCCTTAATATGGGAAAAAGCTGCACGACACCTGATTCACTTGTGCTAGTGCTTTGCGCAATCTGTTTGAATTGAATCAACTCTATTGTGAAATTAACAGGGTTGTGTGTGATCACAGCGATGGGTGCTTTAATGGTGAATTACTGAATTTGTTGCCTGAAAGCATCTCTGGGATGTGAGATCTCTGCTGTTGAGGCGGAAAAGAAACCAGACACACTCACTGCGAGATAACGTCAACCTGCACTCCACTAGTCGCTGCCTGCTGCTGATATACGGATGAGTTATCTGCTCTGGATCAGTTCAGAGGTCTGGTGAACTGGAGAGGTTTAGTGCAGCTCGCTGCCAAAACTACAGACAGACCACAATGGACACTTCAGAGTGATGCTAAGATGCAGAGCACACTCTCAGAAAAACATACTAATATGTAGACTTTAACCACTACTATGTACACTTTAGGTACTAAAATGTACACTTAGGCACTAGTCTGTACAATTTAGGTATTAGTATGCACACTTTAGGCACTAATATGTACAATTAGTATGTACACTTAAGCACTAATATGTAGACTTTAGGCACTAATATGTATACTTCAAGTACTAAAATGTACATTTAGGCACTAGTATGTACACTTTGGGGACTAATACATACACTAGGTACTAATATGTACACTTTTGCACTTGTACGTACACTTAAGGTACTATTAAGCATTTTGCACTAGAAAGTACACTTTAGGTACTAATACGTACACTTTTGCAACTAATATGTTAGGCACTAGCATGTACACTTTGGGGACTAATTTGTACATTTTAGGTAAAAGTGCAGTGTACTACGTGTATACTTTGGGGACTAATATATACACTTTAGTTACTAGTATGTACTTTAGTTACTTTTGCACTAGTATGTACACTTAAGTACAAGTATGTACACTTTAGGCACTAATATGATAGGTACTAGTATGTACACTTCAGGCACTGATATGTACACTTTAGGTACTAAAATGTACATTTAGTCACTAGTATGTAGACTGTAGTATGTACACTTTATGCACAGTATGTACACTTAAGCACTTTAGGCACTAATATGTACACTTCAAGTACTAAAATGTACATTTAGGCACTATTATGTACACTTTAGACACTAGTATGTACACTTCGGGGACTAATATATATACTACGTGCTAATACGTACACTTTTGCACTAGTACATACACTTTAGGCACTAATATGTTAAGCACTAGTATGTACACTTCAGGCACTGATATGCACACTTTAGGAACTAGTATGTACACTTTGGGGACTAATATATACACTAGGTGCTAATATGTACACTTTTGCACTAATACATACACTTTAGGCACTAATATGTTAAGCACTAGTATGTACACTTCGGCACTGATATGCACACTTTAGAACTAGTATGTACACTTTGGGGACTAATATATACACTAGGTGCTAATATGTACACTTTTGCACTAGTACGTACACTTTAAGCACTAATATGTTAAGCACTAGTATGTACACTTCAGGCACTGATATGCACACTTTAGACACTAGCATGTACACTTTGGGGACTAATATATACACTAGGTACTAATATGTACACTTTTGCACTAGTACGTACACTTTAGACACTATTAACCACTAGTATGTACACCTTTGCACTAGAAAGTACACTTCAGGTACTAATACGTACACTTTAGGCACTAGTATGTATACTTTAGGCACTAGTATGTACACTTTGGGTACTAATTTGTACATTTTAGGCAGCAGTATGTACACTTCGGGGACTAATATATACACTTTAGTTAATAGTATGTACACTTTTGCACTAGTATGTACACTTAAGGACAAGTATGTACACTTTAGGCACTAATATGTTAGGTACTAGTATGTACACTTTAGGCACTGATATGTACACTTTAGGCAGTAGTATGTACACTTAAACACTAACATGTGCACTTTAGGTACTAATATATACACTTTAGGCACTACTATATACACTTTAGGCACTAGTATGTACACTTTGGGGACTAATAAATACACTAGGTACTAATATGTACACTTTTGCACTAGTGCGTAAACTTTAGGCACTAATATGTTAAGCACTAGTATGTACACTTCAGGCACTGATATGCACACTTTAGACACTAGTATGTACACTTTGGGGACTAATATATACACTTTAGTTACTAATATGTACACTTAAATACAAGTATGTACACTTTAGGCACTAATATGTTAGGTACTGATATGTACACTTTGGGGACTAATATACACACTTTAGTTACTAGTATGTACACTAAGTATTAATATGTACACTTTAAGCACTAGTATGTACACTTTGGGGACTAATAAATACACTTTAGTTACTAGTATGCACACTTTTGTACTAGTATGTACACTTTAGATACTAATATGTACACTTTACACGCTAGTATGTAGACTTCAGGTATCAGTATGTACTTTTAAGCTACTAATATTCACACTGTAAGGTAACTAAATTAAGGTAACTGGTATCTACCAAAACCCTAGCAACCAACAAGAAACCCTAGTAACCACTAGAGAATGAGAAATATTTTATGAGAAATATTTTGAGTTAACACTGAGATCTTTGATTATGGTAAATCTAAGATGAGTTTGAGACGCTGCTGGGATGTTTTTTTAAACCATAGGTGACAAATGCCAGATTACACTTAAAGTAGCGGAAGCAGAAGACTTCAGCAGTGTCTCTATTTAAACTCTATAGTGTGTAGTAGACAAATTCCATCAGTTGTGATGTTTCTTTCCTCTGGTGTGGAAGTAGATCAGCTTGTGCATGAATATCTAATACATCAATGCATTTTTTTATCTCCATTACATCCCAATCTAAGGAGGGGTTTGTTAGAGGGATCTACATCAGCCAGATGACGTAAATCGAGACATCAATGAAGAGATAAATTGGCTTGTTTTGGCTGTAGAGCCAAATGCAATAAAACTCCAAATTCTTACTGTTTAAACATTCTGCAGTTGAGCTGAGCTTCGTGAAACCTCAGCGGGGCTGTAGCACATCACAGCAGACGGACGGATGGAGAGTTACAGTGTCTTACAAGGACGCTGAACATCAAAGAGCCGTGGCGTGGACCTGTGACGCTCTCATCTGATAACAAGCCCTCTGTGTCTTTCTCTTAATCTCTTACACTGATGCTCTTCAACCTTTTTTATGATGTCTGACCACGGCTGGAATCCAGACCTGATAATCCTGACCGAACCCTAGGAATGTGTGTGGAGAAAAAAGAAAGCAGGCATGGATAGACAGAAGATGAGCTTAGCAAGTGCTTAGTGGCCCTAAGGCGATCATCGCTATTCATATTGAGTTCAAATTTGAACAATCACTTACCTTAAATATTAAACCTATTTTCTTCAGAAAATGTAACACTTTAGCTATATTTAAACATGAATACCATAGTACTGGGAAATTAAGTGTTCTTCCACCCTTTTCTATCTATCAAACCATCTATCCTTCTATCCATCTATCTATCTATCTATCTATCTATCCCTTTTAGGATATAAATATTTTGTTCTATAATTTTATCTATCGTTATATCTTTCATTATATTGTTTTATTTATCGGTATATTTTTATTCTAACACTTTCTTTCGTTATAACTTTCGTTCTATCATTACATGTATCGTTATATCTTTCTACTTATTGTTATATCTATTGTCATATCTTTCATTTTATCATTCTATTATTATATCTTTTGTAATAAGTTGTTTATCGTTATATATTTTGTTCTATCACTATATTTGTCGCTATATCTTTTGTTCTATCATTATATCTTTCATTCTATCATTTTATTTCATTCTAACTTTCGTTCTATTATTATCTCTATCATTATATGATATTTATCATTTTATCTATTTTATACAGTTGCATCTAAAAAACAGAATATTGTGAAAAAGTTCATTTTTTGTTTGTAAATTATTTCAAAAACTGAAACTTTCATACATTCTAGATTCATTTCATGTAAAGTAAAACATTTCTAAAGTTTTTTGTTTTAATTTTGATTAGATCTTACAGCTCATGAAAGTCAAAAATCCAGTATCTCAGAATATTAGCATATTTCCTAAGATCGATAAAAAAAAAACGATTTGCAAAAAGAAAAGTTCAAGTTCTTTAAAGTATGTTCATTTATGCACTCAATACTTGGTCGGCAGCACAAATTACAGCAAATTATTTGCTCCTGCCACAAACAGCATCAGTGAGATGTGGGATGGAAGCGATCAGCCTGTGGCACTGCTGAGGCACTATTGAACCTTCAGATGGTCTGTATATTGTTGGATCAACTGTTTCTCATCTTTCTCTTGAAAATATCCCATAGATTCTCTATGGGGTTCAGGTCAGGAATGTTGGCTAGCCAATCAAGCACAGTAATATCATGGTCAGCAAACCACTTGGAAGTGGTTTTGGCACTGTGGGCAGGTGCTAAAGTCCTGCTGGAAAGGGAAGTCAGCATCTCCATAAAGCCTGTCAGCAGATGGAAGCATAATGTGCTCTAAAATCTCCTGGTAGACGGCTGCATTGACTTTGGACTTGATAAAACACAATGGACCAACACCAGCAGACGTCACGACACCCCAAATCATCACTGACTTCAGAAACTTCACATTGGACTTCAAACAGCTTGGATTCTGTGCCTCTCCAGTCTTCCCCCAGACTCTGGGACCATGATTTCAACATGAAATGCAAAATTTACTTTTATCTGAAAAGAGGACTTTGGACCACTGAGCAACAGTCCAGTTCATTTTCTCCTTAGCCCAGGTAAGATGCTTCTGATGTTGTTTTTGTTTCAGAAGTGGCTTGGTAGCCCTTTTTCTGAAGATGTCTGGTCGTGGTGACTTGATGTGCTGATCTCGGCTTTAGTCCACTCCTTGTGAAGCTCTCCCAAGTGTCTGAATCGGCTTTGCTTGACAGTATTCTCAAGCTTGCGGTCATTCCTGTTGCTTGTGCACCTTTTTCTGCCCAATTTCTTTCTTCCAGTTAAATTTGCATTTAATATGCTTTGATACAGCACTCTGTAAACAGCCACCCCAATGACCTTCTGTGACCTCTCCATGGAGGGTGTCAATGATTGTCTTCTGGACCATTGCCAAGTCAGCAGTCTTCCCCATTATTGTGGTTTTAAGGAACAAGAGATACTCAGAATTTATACTGTAGGGTAAATCTTTAATTATATCTATCTATCTATCTATCTATCTATCTACATGTCCTTGAGACCTAAAAAAGGCAACGTTGAAGGTTTCTCTTGATAAACTTTGCTATTCTAGTTCTGAATTAATTATTATTAATTAGCTAATTTTAAATTCAGGAAGACAAATTCTGAATGGCGCCCTGATACCATGGTATTCAAATAGCACTATGAGTTACTTCAAAGAATAACATGATATGGTTATGTCCAAAAATAATAGCCTAGCACTTCTTTGTAAAATCTGGTGGAAACACAGAAGACAGGTGGAAATTACATTCACATGTGCAAATGGGTTGATTGAAACTGTCCATTGCAGGCACTTACAAGTGCAACGTGAGTATTTGGATAGTTAAAAGCACCATTTAACCATCCACCATCAAAACACACACACGCACTTATCTGCGCCTGCCAAGGGCTGCAACTCGTCTGCAGTAATGCGCCTCTTATGTTGGAGAGCAAAAGCTGACCTTGTCCTCTTTGCTGTGGGTCTGTGGGTTTTGGACTTGGGAACAGGAACTCCCAGTACAGACAGAGTGTCTGCGAGCCCCAGCGCCCGCTCCACAGAGGAACACTTTGTTCACCGCCACCAAGGAAAACTTAAGACAACAAAAACACACACATTCTGGAAAAATGAAAACTTGAGAAGGGCCCCCTCAACCTTTTCTTTTCCTCCTCCTCTTTTTTCGAAATCGTTCGCTTTGGCGTTCAATGATAAATACTATCTCCCTCGCCTCCAAAGGGGCAACAATAACAGAACCGGGGGGAAAGTGTCCAAAAGTGAAAACTGCGGCTAATGAATGAATCTGAGTGGAACATAATGACTCGTAACTCAACGATGAATGATATCCAATTGGGTTTGATTTATTGTGTTAAGAACAGAAGGCCTTGGTTAGGGAAAACAAAACACTAGAAGACTTTTTATGGCTTGTCACAGTAACTCATAAGCGCTACATGTCCCGTTGACAGGAGGGGGTGAACGGAATAAAACGTCTGTTTTGCAATACACCATCATGCATTCGATTATAGTTTATTTGGAGTTTGACTGCTTTGGTTACATTATAGCAGAGGCATATGGAGTGATGATTGAATGTACAACTATAATTATAACAGTCACAGATGCTAGGTAGGTATTAAAACATGAGAAAGTGTCATGGTGCAGGGGTTACAGCATCTGTGAGCAACACAATGAGCAAGTTCCAATTTCACAACTCCTCTCTCTCTAGAAATTTCTAGTAATAATGTTGCAATTATGAAATGTTATATTCATATATGTTTATATACACTGTAAAAAATGTACTGCTAATTAATTTTACGAACATTTCTGTGAACTATAAAACATGCAAACAAGCAAAATTCAACACACAGGTAAAATATCTGTAAAAAATCAATACAGCAAATTTTTAATTTATATACAAATATACAACTTCTAATCTGTATACAGATATACACTTGGCAGGTTTATGAGTGCTGAATGGCTGGTGACGTCCTGGAGCTCAAAAAACGTTGATGCAACATTATCTTTATTAACAAACTGCAGTTCTGTTGGACTCTAATATCACATTCTTATTAGCCAATCAGATTTGAGGACCAGAAAGAACCGTTGTATATACATACAAATACCAGTTAAAAAAAAGTACTGGTAATTAATTAATTTTATGGTTCATTTCTGAACTTTTTAAAACATAGGTAAAATATCTATTTTTAAAAAAATCTATACAGAAAATTACCGTATATACAAATAAATAATAAATACATATAAATTATAAAGTCTATATATGTGTGTGCGTGTACTGTGTGTAATTATTATGTATATATAAATACACACAAAGTAATGTATATATTTAAGAGAAATGTTATTTATGTACAAAATATTTGTATTTATATATAATATACATTATATAAAAATTACAATACATATAAATATTTCTTAAATATATACATGAAGGTGTTTGTATTTAAATATACATAATTACACAGTACACACACATATATTAGGCAAACCCAAACTTTTATTTTGTATGCCAATAAATACGATTAATTGTTTGACAGTTAATTTGACGATTAATTGTATGTATGTGTATATATATATATATATATATATATATGTACGATTACAAATATATTCATAACAAATATACTGTATTTATTTACAAATTATACATTGTTTACTCAATGTTTTTACATTTTCAAAAGACAACTCTTGCCATTGTGATACTACATTGTTGTGCATTGTTTCCAGGTTGTTGCTATGCAGTTACTGAAGGTGTTCTATAGAGGTCTGTTGATATGGAGTTGCTAGGGTGTTTGCGTGGTTTCTTAGCAACCCTAATCAAAAAGAGGTCAACCCCAAACAGCATAGTAGGTACTTTACTTTACAAAAGTTATCATACTGTGTCAACTAAAGAGACAAAACTCACAATAATTAACCAATTAAAATATGAAAAGGAGCATAACGTTCAGAAAAGTCAAAAACTGCACCTTCACTTGACCTCATACACCCTTTTACCAGAAAAGGGTGGAGTGGAGGAGGTAAGAAAGAGAGAGAGGGCCAGATTTTCATCACCCCAGGCTACAGTTATCAACCTCCACCCAGTTCGACTCTGACTCAAGCGCTGCGCTCACGCTAAAAGCGATGCATGCTTTGTCTTTTCTTCTGAAAATCTGTTCTTTTGACTCCATCATGAAGCAACATCCTCTCCGGTTCATGACAATCCATTCGTCAGTGTTTGTTTCCGATTAAACTGGAGGAAGTTTGGCAATCAGTCACGTACGGCCGCGGTGGAGCAGGTTATCTGTTCGTAGCGTGCTGCCACGCGCCCTGCTGCACCTGATAGTCTTAACGCAGCATTCCTCACCTGAGAGACAGAAAGAACGGGGCAGGTTCAAACACGAGCGCCCAGACACTCGTACACTTGTTCGGTGGCTGCAGGTGTAGCTCAAATCGCATGTAATACTGCAGCTCCAGGCTTGTAGGTGAGCCGCATAAACTATGCGCCTGGCTTTTTAAGGAGGAGATGAGGGTAATTTGATGTTTGGAGCCACAAAAAGTGGGATGAGGAATCCAAACGACTGTTTATTTGAAAGAATTAAGCTTTTTGCTCCATGTGAAGTTGATCGCTTTGTGGATTTTCCCTCAAGCACGGTTCAGGGCACGTGAACGCATTGAAATCCGTCGCATGTGTAACGGCACACCGACTTCCAGTCGCTCCAAAAATGAAAATATACAATGTGAAGTACTTCTCTGTCTGTTGCATATTTAAGACGAAGGCCTCGCGGTAACCGTCACGTTCAAAGACGAGGGCCGTGTGGGGATCCCGGATAATAGTGCAGTGTTTTACTCAATGGAAAGATTATGTGAAAGTGCTCTGTGATTGACTGTGATTACTAGCTCTAACTGCCAAACAGCATGTTAGCCAGTTTCCAGACTCAGTATCAAATTAAACGAAGGTTATTAATGGGGAGTTACCACATGAAGGATGTAGTGCAGGGTTAGCTGGTAACACTTTAGTGTTAGGGACCAATTCTCACTATTAACTAGTTGCTTATGAGCATGCATATTACTAGTATATTATGACTATATTTCAGATTCCTTCATTCTACTCAATACCTAAACTTAACAACTACCTTTTTAACTATTAACATGCAGAAAATTAGGAGTTTATTGAGGAAAATGTCATAGTTAGTAGTGATAATTGGTCTCTAAACTCTAAAAAAGTGTGACCAAGTAGCTTGTATTTCAAATGTACAGTTAAAACGATTTTGATAAATCTGTCAAGAACAAGTATTTTTAGCTCAAAATCAAAAGACAAAAATATGAAATTATATAGATCACGAATAAAAACTTTAACTTTTGTGTAATTCTCATTATTCTCGAATTTTGGAATTTTAGAAATTGTTAAATAAAACTAAAACTGAAATTGAAATGTAGTATTGAGTATAGTATAGTATTGAAAAAAAAGAAATTCAAAATGTGAATAAGTATATAGTAATATAATTATACATATTTAAATTTACATTTAAATAACTTTTTTATATTTACATAAAAATGTATCTATATATTTTCATTTATATATATTTTTTAAATATTACTATTATTAATCATTTTTTGCATTATATTAATAACAATGTTAAAACCTCATTACAATAATGTCATCATGCATTAAAAATAATAAATAGATAATATTTCAAAAAGCTAATTCTAAATATTATTAAATACAATAAATAACACTAAAATAACACTGATATAAATACATATTTAAATTTAAATTATTTATATTTATACAAAAAATAAATATATTTACATTTATATAGATAAATATTACTATTATTACCTATTTATTTTTATTTGTATTTAGTTTTTGTTGCATTATATCAATAACGTCAAAATGCAATGACAATAATGTCATCATGCATTAAAAATAAGTAGATAATATTTAAAAAAGCTAATTTAAAATATAAATAAATACAATTATAGCATATAAATAACACTTATATAAATACATATTTAAATTTACATTAAAATTATTTATTTATATTAATATAAAAATGGAAATCTATACATTAACATTTATATATTTATACTGTTAATTGCTGCTATTATTATTTATTTATCTTTATTTGCATGTATTTATTTATTTTTGCTGCATTATATTAATAACAAAGTCAAAATGTCATGACAAAAATGTCATCATGCATTAAAAAATAATAAATAGTTAATATTTAAAAAGCTAATTCAAAATATTGATAAATACAATTATAGTATATAAACAACACTAAAATTACACTGATATAATTAAATAATTAATTTTACATTTAAATTATTTGTATCAATATAAAAAATAAATATATATATTTACATTCATATATATATATAATATGATATATTACTACTATTATTTATTTATCTTTATTGAAATTAAATCTCTCTCTCTCTCTCTATATATATATATATATTGAAATATTACTATTATTATTTATATATATATATATTTTTTTTTGTAGCATTATATTAATAATGTCAAAATGTCCCGACAAAAAACTGTTTTCTTTATTTCTTTCCTTCTGATTTTGTGGTTATGTGACCTGAACATGTTCCTAACAGGTTCGTGAGCGTCACCTCTATGACACCAGTCATACGGCAGTGTTGTCCAGAGCTTCTTGTTTGCACGTGTGGACTTCGAGACACTTTCAGATGGAATTCTTCTGAGCTCCACCTCTGCTTGTTTCATGTACCTGTAGGCTGCCTCTTCTTATGAGCCATACACTTCACATTTACATCCAAGATGTACCCACAGTTCCACGGGGGCGACACAGATGTCTTCTTTTCCTGTCTGTAAAACATTTTTGAGAGCACAAAGAGGATTTTACATCACAAAATCAATTGTCATAAAGTTAACATGTAGGTTGAAGCAATCTGGTTTTGACGAGAAGAGATTGCTGACATGCTGAGGCCTGTGTGAGTGTGTGTGTGTGTGCGGCCTGTGGCAGGTGCACAGAGGAGGTAGATAAAGGGATTTCAAACCTGCTGAAATCTGTGAGGGCAAGTCAGAGCTGTGCTCTCCACACACACACACACGCACCCTCTTAGATATACACAAATACCTCAGCCAATGCTTTATCTCAAGTTAAATAGGAAAAAGTCATTAGGACACTCATGAATAGAGTGTTATTATTTCACACCTGTCTGGAATACTTGATTCTGATTGGTCAGCCGCAGCATTCAACCATAAATTTCAGATTAAAAACAGAAGTGCTGTATAACTGATTGTTTATGTTTCCTACATAGCTGTGAATGTGTGGGATAATGTACAGTAGAAGGGACAGTTCACCCAAAAATGAAAATTTGCTATTAATTTACTCACCCTCGGGTCATCTAAAATGTCGGTGATATATAAATATTGTGTGAAGTGAAACGACCGATTTGTACAAGAAACTGAACATGATTTACAAAATTATTACCTCTAATCCAGAGCCTCAGGCAAACAGAAATAAGATTATTTTCAGACAGTTTATTTTAACAAACCGGTTCAGTTTACTAATCACACAACAGAGTGTTTTCACGTTACGTCATCAATCCGGAAGTCGGCCATTGTTGCCATTCCATACACTGCATTCATCTTGCAAAATGTAATTTGTGTGAAAATATTACATTATTATTATATTTAATCTGTAAAAGGCTGTTAACAGAGGCTAGAAATGTTGAAGACAAATACAGGCAGAGCACTCTCACTATTCACGATGCACAAAATATTGGAAGAAAACTTATAAATAATGAATTGGGGTAGGAGTAGACATGAATGTATCTCTGAAGGGAACTGTCTGTTCTCGGATAAGTTTACATGGTGTTTTATTTTCTAGCATTTGTATAATACATTACAAAGCAGTGTTTGTAAGCATAGCACAGCTTTGTGTACAGCAATAACCAAGGAAACAGTTTTGCTGCTTAAATATAACACACTTTCCTGCTTGTCCTTCTCTATATGATTTAGCAGGTTCCATACATTTTTTTCCGTGGTTTAGACATCATAAATTACTAGAACAACGTCTTCAGTAGTACATTAACCGTACAATCCATGCTACTGTTTACATGAGTATCGCCGCAATGGCCGCGCATCCGGGTAACGTTAACTGAACAAAATCGGTGCAAATTATGAAATGACCAAATGCTTATGTTTTACATGTCTAAAACATATAAAGTGAATAAAATAGTCTTTATCAGCTCATAATAATAATAATAATAATTTCTTCCCTTCATTCAAGTTCATTCAAATCCGAGTCGATCTGTTTCCTCAGTTCATTGACCGTTGGAGCACTGAATGAGTTGGCAAAAAACAGCATCAAAAGATCATATACGCCTTTATTTTTGTCTCATTTCGAATCGGAGTGAACGTTAAATGTCAGAAAGTGAGTTTTCATTAAGTAACTTGTACATCTGAGGCGCTTGAGCCGCGAACTGTTTCAAACGATTCAGTCCGATTCGCTGAACTGCTTCAGCTAATTCAACAAAAAAGAACCGATTCAAAAGATTCATTCGTGAGCCGGACACCACGCGAGTCGTTTGCCTGATTACAGGTAATAATTTTGTAAATAACGTTCAGTTTCGTACACAGACCGATCGTTTTGCTTTATAAGACCTCAATATATCATCAGGAGCCATGGGTATTCATTTTATGTGTCTTTGATATGCTTTTTTAATCCTTAAAAACGGGCCGCCGTTGACTTGCATTTTATGAGTCACCAAGGACCACGGTTTCAGCTAAAAATCTTTTTTATTGTTCTACTGAAAACCTCAAGCCAACATAAAAGTTTGTCATGTTGCTATACAATCATAAAACAGTGACTATTTGACAGTAATGACAGTTATTATAATTATTACTTTCAAAATTATTAATTATGCGTACTAGTGTATCAGTACATTATGAAATGTAACCATACATAAACATATAATGGTACATTTATAGTTTGATAAACAATTAATGGTCCTTTAAAATGTTTTGTTTAAGCGCTCATAGGTTATGAATGCATACTTTTTTAACGCTGGGTTTTTTAAAAAATCCCATCAAAGCTAAATTTTATGACAAACTATGTTTAATGGAATGAAGGCTGTGTGTGAGCACTGACACAAATCCCTAAACCTCACAGCTATGTAAATAAGCAAGTCTTGTCGTGTCCAGACAGACCCCTGTAATTACACCTTCATCAGAATCACCTGTGTGAAGGTTTATCAGTGCCTTCATCACAAGAGGGCTGCATTCAAAAGAAAAACAAAGTGTGAAAAAGATGCGAGCCTCACCAATTTACACCCATGATACCCAGAGCACAACTATATATACTCTAGCTACAGCTGAGATAGACACGACAAATGCCTATCTTTGCACAGACTATATGTGGAAGGTTCATTCAAAGCATTAAATATCAGCTGGGCTATTTGAAGTTGCTAATCTGTTGATTTTTGGCAGTCAATTTCAGATTTCCCAGCAATCGTCTTGGTGTCAGGACAAATGGGACACGGTCTATCGCCCGGTCTTTTAAAAACAGAGACACGCTGAAAGAAATGGACGTCAGTGAATCCTGAGGACATGTACCTGCACGGGAGAGCTGACAGCTGGAAACAACTTGTGCAAACAAACGTAGGTAGAACTTAAAGAAAACAAAACTTGTGAAAAGTGAAAGAGGAAGAGCCTTATATAGACTTGAGACTTAAAATTTACTATCTATCATCTATCTATCTGTCTATCTATCTATCTATCTATCTATCAAATAAATAAATAAATACACATACATAAATGCACTACTGGCGAAAAGTTTGGAATAATTATTTTTTTTTTATGTATCTTATGCTTATTAAGGCTGCATTTATTTGATTAAAAATACAGTAAAAACAGTTATATTGTGAAATATTATTACAATTCAAAATAACTCTTTTCTATTTGAATGTATATTAAAATGTAATTTATTTCTGTGATGCAAAACTGCATTTTCAGCATCATTACTCCAGTCTTCAGTGTCACATGATCTTTCAGAAATCATTCTAATATGCTGATTTGCTACTCAAGAAACATTTCTGATTATTACAGTGTTGAAAAAACTGTGCTGGTTAATATTTTTGTAGTAAGAAATTAATACTTTTAATTAAAAGTGACAGTAGATGCATGTACAGAATAATGTTACAAATGATTTATATTTCAAATAAGTTTTTTTCATCAAAAATTGAGCACTAAATCAACATATTAGCATGATTCCTGAATGATTATGTGACACTGAAGAATTTATACATGTTCTGCAGCAATATTTATTCACGACACCTTTTGTAAAGTGCAATTAGTGAATATGTGTAATTAAACAAACCCCAAGTAAACAGTTTCTTTTAAAGGAAGCTTAGGTAAATGTGCTGACCACCTGTTTGGTGGCATGAGCTGAATGACAGTCATTCCTTAATGTTTAATCACCTGTAAAAATAAGGTAACTCCTCATATTAGAGCAAGGATGAAACTAAATATTGGATATTAGAGGGAACAAAAGGTAACATTTTGAGGATTGGTTATTGAAACACCCATACTGAAATATCCTACAATGTATGTGGTGCTATAATGAACCACAGTAACAATGCATGATTGTAAATACCAAAAGAAGTAAGCAATCAAGAACAGCACCAAAAATCAAAAGAATATTTTGAAATAAAGCTGATTTTCAGTCACTCAATCTGAAATTCTGCAAGTGACACTAGTCATAGTCTTAACTGACAGGTTCTGGTTTAGTCAGTGCAGTGTGAGTGATACTAGAGGAGACAGGTTTAAGAACCGTACTTATCTCTCTAGCATCAGCAGATCACCTGGAGCTATCAGAGAAAATGTCACTTGCTGGGAGTGAAAGAGGTGGCTTGTTTTGTCCAGAATCACTTAAGTCCCTCAACCTGAAAACAAGGGATCATGGGGATAATCCAACTCCACAGCACACTGAGATACGAACAGCAGACACGGGCCTCCAACAAAATTCCAGCTGCTTTTACTGTACAACATGCATCATTAAAATACCTTTATGAGTGCAATGCATAACGCTAAAATAAACAGACTTAGCATGGATTTACGTATATGCAGGTAATGGAAATGTTGCACGGATATTTCTATGCACGTTTGCATTCTTGTAATTTGACAGGATATAATGAACTGAGCTAAGTGCACCTAAGTTAATTATAAAAAAAGAAGACAGAAAGAAAAAAGAAATAGAAAAATTACGTGTAGAATATAATACATAATATATATATATATTAAACTAATCTAAGTTGAGTGTGTAAAAAAGATGTGTAGAATATCATACATCACACCCATACACAAAACTTATAAAAAATAAAATGAAAGTGGAGTTAAATAATAATAATTACACATGCATACATTAGACTGACCTAAGTGTACAAAGTTAATAATAATAATAATAATAATATAAAAGTAAATTATAATTTAAATTTATTAAAAAGTTGCTCTATCTTTGTCTGCTAAGTTAACTGTAAAAAATAAATAAAAAGTTAAAAATTAGAAGCACTATAAAAATACAAAACAATAAAAAATATAACTATTAATAATGAAACATAACTACTACTACTACTACTACTAATAATAATAATAATATGTAAAAAAGTTGCTCTATCTTTGTTTGCTAAGTTAACTGTAAAAAAAATAAATAAATAAAAAATGACAACAAAACGTTAAATTAAAAAAATTAAAATTAAAAACACCATAAAATAAAATAAAACATAACTAAAAATAGAATTTTAAAAAGTTTCTCTCTCTTTCTCTATATATACTAGACTGATCTAAGTGCACTAAGTTGACTGTGTAAAAAAAATCTAGAATATTATACATCACCCCCCTACAAAAAATATAAAAAATACAAATAAAATAAAAATAGAATAACATAATAATAATATATACACATACATACATTAGACTGACCTGAGTGTACTAAGTTAACTATAAATAATATTAATAATTAAAGTTAATTTATCTTTGTTTGCTAAGTTAACTGTAAAAAAAAAGACAATAAAAAGTTACAAATTAAAAACACAGTGAAAATAAAAATAAAAGATCACCCCACCAATAAATAAATAAATGAATGAATAAATAAATACTTTAACAAAACAATTAAAAAACATAACAAAAAATAAAATAAAAAATAAATAGTTGCCCTCTCTTTCTTTCTACATACATTAAACTGATCTAAGTGCACTTAGTTGATTGTGTAAAAAAGGATGTGTAGAATATCATACATCACCCCCCACAAAAACATTATAAAAAATAAAAATAGAATAAAAAATAATATATGCACATAGATATATTAGGCTGACCTCAGTGTACTAAGTTAACTATAAATAATAATTATAATAAAAAATAATATATAAATATATAAAAAGTTGCTCTTTGTCTGCTAACTGTAAAAAAATAAAATAAAAATAACTATAAAAACTTAAAATAAAAAAAATAAAAGATCACCCTTCCAATAAATAAATAGATAAATTAATTAATAAAAAAACATAACTAAAAATAAAATAAATAAGTTGCTCTCTCTTTCTCTCTATATATTAGACTAATATAAGTGCACTTAGTTGACTGTTAAAAAAAAAAAATCACCCCTCCCCCAAAGTTACAAAAAATATTATTATTATTATTATCATCAGACTGGCCTAAGTGACTCTCTTACAAATAAAATATCACCCCACCAATAAATAATAAATATTTAAGTAAATACAAAAATAAATCAATGAACTATAAACGTGTCATAAAAATTAAAGTATGATCTCTCTCTCCCTCTCTAGACAGATATGGATATATATTATTTTGGAATTGTGTTCTCTGGAATGTTTAGCTGCAACATTCCACATTTGCACTCAAATAAAGTCGATGTAAAGATAAGAGTATTTTCCACATCTCTGGCTGTCTCTCTCCACACTGTAGTGACGGCAGCAGAAAACACTTCCTGTGCTCTGACCCCAGCACCTCCAGTCCCTGAGGCTGTGACCTCACATCCACGCGTGCCCACACACACACACACACACACTTAATATGAGTCTAATGCATGCTGACATGACTGTGCACTTCCCACTGCTGACTTTCTCTGGCCAAAAGACAGCCAAAGAAAGTTTTCCTGAAGTATTCATAACTTGTCTAAGCCTCACAGTGTTCCTGTAGAGCAGTGATCCGGCTCTTTTCCATATGATGACAGTTCATGGTGACCACATCTGTCAGGCTCCACCAAAAATTTTTTTTAGCAAACTAGACGGGAAAAAATGGTGTATAGGGTTTACTTTAAAATCATTTTTACTTAAAAATTGCTAATGTGTTTAATATAAATTTAATGTTTAAACTAAAATAGTATGTAAACTGTATAATTATAAAATAATAATTGTTACTTGAGCAGCAAATCAACATATTAGAATGATTCCTGAGGGATCACGTGACACTGTAGTAATGATGCTAAAAATTCAGCTTTGCATCACCGAAATAAATTACATTTTAAAATATACTCACATAGAAAACAGTTATTTGAAATTACAATAATATTTCATAATATTACAGTTTTTACTGTATTTTTAATCCAATAAATGCAGCCTTGGTGAGCATTTAAAACATTTTGTGTTGCACTAAAAATAACATAAGCATGAAGGTTTGAAATGTAGAGGATGAACCGTTCCTTTAATGTAAACCTAAACCCCAAGTGCTATATGGGAAAAGAGGCATCTTATATCCCCCTAAAACCTGTCTTAAGTCCCTCTCCTACGCAGTAATAATAAGATCAGGTGAATTGTTGAGTAAGCGCGTGAATAACTTGTGCCAGCGGAATTTCCCATTGTAAGAGAGCATGATGCCACAAGCGTGCAATGAATCACCGCTATACAGTAATGCTCCGGCGTCTCTTCTGAGGGATCTGAGCACAGGGTGTGTATCAAGCGCTATTTATCGGGAGTCATAACATGTATGGCCAAAACTGAAACCACAAAAGCTTTGTTTATCCGATTCATCCTCCATATAGGACACACAGGAATTATGGCTTAAAGTTTAACCTGCGGTGGCAGGAAATGTTTGTTTACTGTTTTCTAACATTTCAAATCTGCTAAATATATGCTGACATACTAAAACCAAGGCAGCTGCCTTGATGCCTACTTCAGGCAGCATCGACTGAACTTTTGCATTACGTTTTCTCACAATTGAATACAGTAGTTATAACATGCAGAAAAATACATAGCAAACACAAGCATTGGGTAAAATCCAAGTCTATTTAAATATAGATTTATGTATTTTTATCAATATGATGCAGTAAATATATGTACTTAGGCCATCTTTGATTAATTTTTTCATCAAGATTTTAATGTTATTTTAGTGTCATCATATTATAGTTTTCATTAATATTTTGAATGGGATTTTTTAGTCATTTTAGTATTTTTTTTTTATTTTTTTTTTTAACTATTTATATCTATATAGTTTTTATTAAGTTTATGGTTGATTTTTATATTTACTTAAGACATCTATGATTATTTTTTTTTCACAGAGATATCAGTGTTATTTTGGTATCATCGTATTATAGTTTTTGTTAATATTTTGAATTGGATGGGGTTTTTTTTGGTCATTTTAGTTTTCTTACTTTTTAGCTTTACTTTATTTTTATTTCATTTATTTATAGTTATTTTAGTACTTAAACTAAACATAAATAAGAAATGTTGTAAATTGTATTTTATTATTTGTAAGTAATGATTTTTTATAAGTAATAAGTAATGATTTTTTTCATGCTTTTAGTTTTAGTTTTGATTAAAGATAATAACCCTATATATTTAAAAAGTTAATGTTAATAGATATTAGTTTGTTAGTTTGTTTTTTTACTATTTATGTCTCTTTACTATGTTATTGTGTTTTGTTATTGTATTGAATTTTATTCATTTTTATTTTATTTTAAGTAATGTTTTTTTTTTTTTTTGCTTTTTTTTAATTTTGAAAAAATTATAATAACCCCCTTAAATAGTTCATGTTAATAGACATTTGGATTTTTTCTTACTATTTATGTTTTTTTTTTTATGCTATTTATTTATGTTACTATTTACTTTTAGTTATTTTAGTACTTTGAACATTAATGAGAAATGCTGTAAAAATGAGAAATTAATTATTTTATTTTATTATTTTATTCGACTTAATGTTTGTTTTTAAAGAAATGTTTTTTTTTTTTTTGTTTTTAGGTTTAATTTTAGGTAAGGATGATAACCCTACTTTTTTTTTATAGATAATGCTAATAGATATTTGGCTTTTTTATTTTTTACTATTAATGTCTATATAGTTTTTATTACGTTTTACTTTTTTAGCTTTACTTAATTTACTTTTAGTTATTTTAGTATGTAAACTAAACATAAATTAGAAATGTTGTAAAATAAATGAGAAATAAATTTGTTTATTTTATTTTACTATTTTATTTATTTTATTATTTTTCATTTTAGTTCACGTTTATTTTATTTAAAGTAATGATTTTTTTATGCTTTTAGTTTTAGTTTTGGTTAAAGATAATAACACTAATTGTTTTAATTTTAAATAGGTAATGTTAATAAACATCTGGCTTTTTCTTTTTTTAATTTTTCTTTTTAGCTTTACTTGATTTACTTAGTTATTTTAGTACTTAATCTAATCATAAATGATAAATGTTGTAAAAATGGGAAAAGAATTATATAAACAAATTTGTTTAATTTTTTATTTTATTTATTTTATGTTTTTATATTTTTATCTTCTTTTATTATTTTCTTTTATATTTTATTTTTAGTTCATATTTATTTTATTTAAAGTAGATTTTTTATGCTTTTAGTTTTAAGTTTTGATTACTGATAACAACCCTATTTTGTTTTTTTAATAGTTTAAATAGACTTTTACATTAGGCTGCAATGTAAAAACTTTTTTGAAGCTGCAAATGAAGAGTACTGGAGTAATTAAAGTATCCGTTTTAGAGAAAATGACAAATAAAATTCAGATGCATGTGTTTTTCTACATCCATAGCATCATACAGATGACAAACACATTGCTGACTGTGGACGTGTCCAACACAAATTTGTAAGTCAATTTAGACCTTTATGAGTTTAAAGGGCATTAATTCTCCTGCTAACACCTGACTTTAAGATACGGATAAGCACAAGGACGCAATCAAATAAATAAAATATATGGCATTCTTCAAGCAAAATGTGGAAGAAAACATGACATTTTATCTATTGTGTTTTGCCTGAGCTAGACATTTTTGTCAATAGGTCAAACTAAACACACTGAAGGCTTTTCCTGGCCATTGTTCCCACGAATGAGGCATTTTACCTTGAGGGACTGTCCTTGTCAGTAGCAATTAACTTTAGGAACCTTTACCTTTAAGCTATACAAACCACTACAGATCCCTGGGTGTGAAACGCTGCTGACTAAGACATATCAACATCAGTCTGTGAGAACAAGCCATCATCGCCTGCTGTGGTGACCAGGACTAGACTCAGTGAACTAATCATGTATGATTTGAGATTGTGAAAGCAAGGGTGTAGCAATTGTTTTACCTGTAGGGGATGTTGTAACATTCAAGCCGCCCATTTAAACTGAGATAATCATCACTTTCTAAGACCCCCTACTCATCTAATCAGTCAAAAACCCCTGTAAAGGACTTAGTAAACCTAGGTTTTAAAAAAATAGTTTTTGTTGAGAATAGTCATAATTGAACAAATAATAAAATGAGGTATCACTTTACAATAAGATGTCATTTGTTAACATTAGTTAATGTATTAACTAACATGAATGAACAATGAACAATACATTTATTTCAGTATTTATTCATCTTTGTTGATGAGAGTTTTAATAAAAATAGTTGTTCATTGTTCATTTTTCATTCTTAGTTCATAATGTAGTTAACTAATGTTAACTAATGAACCTTATTGTAAAGTGTTACCTAAAATGAAGCTTATGAGGATAAAGTAGTGCCATGAGATAAAATTCACACTATTATGTGAATTAATAAAATGACACTTCAGAACCATTTCTCCCATATTTTTTATGTATGTATGAAGTAGTTCATCATAGTTCATGTGAAACTAAAATAATCATAATATTAAAAAACAAAAAATATATAATATATAATAAACAAATAAATAAATATATATATAATTTTATGTATTTATTTATTCCTTTTACTTTTGATATGTTTTTTTTTGTGGTCTTGTAATATTACATTTATCGTAAATATATCGCTATATAGAATTAGATTTTTTGCCCATTTTAGTAGTTTTTCAGTAGAAAATATTTAAGTTTTTGAATACTATACATTTTGAATACTACACAAATATCATATAATAAATATAAATATAATATAATATTGCATCATAATATTAAAAAACATAAAAAAATATAATAAATAAATAAATAAATATATATACTTTTGATATGTTTTTTTTGTGGTCTTGTAATATTACATTTATCGTAAATATATCGCTATATAGAATTAGATTTTTTGCCCATTTTAGTAGTTTTTCAGTAGAAAATATTTAAGTTAAATAAAAATATTTTTAAAATCATAAAAAAAAATGACAAAAGCAGTAAATTACTACAACTTCATTAAAAATGAAAATATTGGCTATAATCTAATTCAAAATATGAATAAATAGAATAATATATACAAATATATATATATATATATATATATACAGTGTATATAATGTTAATATAATTATTATAATTATTTTTATTTTTTTATTTTTGCTGGGTCTTGTAATATTGAATTCATCATAAATGTATTGCTATATACAATTAGTTTTTTGCCCAAGTTTTTATTCTGTTTTTTTTTATCTTCAGTTTGTTTAGTTTTAGTTATTTTAGTTCTTTAACTTAAACTAAACAGTTTAGTTTAGCTAAGTAGCTAATTTTTATGTTTTATTTTGGTTTAGTTCATGTTTATTTTATTTAAAATAATGTTTTTTTTTTTTATGATTTTTAAATAAAAGAAAAAATTAAAGTTAAAAAATATTTTTTAAAAAGCAGCCAAAACAATATATTATTTTATTTTATTTTATTTATTTATTCATTTATTTTTTGCTGTGGTCTTGTAATATTACATTTAGCGTAAATATATTGTTATATAGAATTAGATTTTTTGTATTTTTTTTTTTTTTTTTACTATTTATGTCTACAAAGTTTTTATTCTGTTTTATCTTTAGTTTGTTTAGTTTGTTATTTTAGTTCTTTAACTTAAACTAAACAGTTTAGTTTAGCTAAGTAGCTAATTTTTGTGTTTTATTTTGGTTTAGTTCATGTTTATTTAATATTAAATTTATCGTAAATATATTGCTATATAGAATTGGATTTTTTTGGACATTTTAGTAGATTTTTTTTACTATATATGTCTACATAATTTTTACTATGTTTTATTTTTTATCTTTAGTTTGTTTAGTTGTAGTTTCTAAACTAAATTAAATGTATATTTTATTTAAAATTATGTTTTTTATATTTATTTAAAAAATCATCCAAAAAATATCAAAAGCTTCATTAAAAAGTCAAAATATGAATAGTACAACATAAGTGCATGTAGTTCATCAGATTAATTATGAACATTTAATGTTTCAGAAACAAAATTTTTATTGAATGCTACATCTATTGCTTCATAATTTGAAACGCATTGTGAAATGCTTTGCTTGAAAAGTATGCTATTGTCAAATTAATGCCACTTAGTTTACTGTTTTGTTTTCTGATGCAATGACATTCATACTTTTTCCAGTGTGTTTTAAATGACTAAACACATTTTGTGAGTGCTGAATGGAACACAGATGGAACATAATAAATACAAAGGAGTAATAATTAGAAACAGTTAGAAATGCTACAGCTACATATTAAAGCCACACCCTCGCAGCAAATCTGGGGTGTTGAAAGGCGATTGGCTGCAGCTCAAGTGTCTCTTCAAACTATCTGCCATGTGTTTCTCTCGCACCTCAGCGTTAGAGTTCGTCTCTAATGACAGAGCAAGGCGAGGCCAGGATAAGAGTGAGGACACACACACACACACACACACAAGCCCCTGCATTCCTCAGAACAGAGTACCATGCCCACCGCAAGTTAAAACACGCTCATCAGAGTCATATCTGTCTCTCCTGGCCAAAAAACACTCCCACAAGCCACTGGGGCAGTGCCATTGCACCAAGGCCGGGACACAGCGAATGGGCTGTTCGGGCCTGCAGGCTACAAAACACTTCTCTGTTCCAGGCAGGGATTCACGACACATGAAGACATGCACCTGTTAGATAGCTGAGAGAGAGAGAGAGAGAGTGTGTGTGTGTGTGTGTGTGTGAGTGTGTGAGTGTGAGTGTGTGAATGAATGAGAGGGTGATAGGAAGGAGAATGTCAAACGCTGTGCGCATGCATGTCAAGGCTGTCGTCTAACACTGATAAAAGTCACTTATTTACTTTGTAGAAAATGATTATAGTACGTGTGGCCAAAAACTTACTGTTTTGATTATTTCTTGGCTATTAGAAGATATTAAAGAAATTATATACAATCCTCACTGGTTATTGTTAACTAAAATTAAAACAAACTAAAATCATTGTAAAATTAATATAATATAAATATTAGATGAACAACTTAAATTTAAAAAAAAATTAAACTGTAAACTATATATAAAAAAACTGTACAATATAACAATATTATTATTAATATTATTAATTTATTCTATAAATATAGCAATTAAATGTGAATGTGTGTATATATATACACACATATGTATTAGTATTAGTATTATTAATGATATTCATTTTAATTTAATATATATTCAATTAAAATATAAAGAAAAAATAAAAATTAAGAAACAGAATTTAATAATAATATTGTTAAATTAAAAATATAATATAAAAATTATACAAATATAAATATACATTTTATAGCTTAGTATACATGAATAAGGCTTATTAATATAAAATAATAAAATATAATACTAAATGAAAAACTTAAACCTTAAAAAATATATTTTAAAAAACTGTAAACTATAAATAAAACTGAATAGGAAATATATGCATATGTACAATATAACAAAAAAATTATATAAATATTAAATTCTTTTTTTATATGTATAGCGAATTAAATGTCAAATGTGTGTGTTTATATATATATATATATATATAAAATTTAATAATAATATTGTTATATAACAAATATAATAAATTAAAAAATATACAAATATATATGTACATTTTATAGCTTAATATACATTAATAAAGCTAATATAATATAATATATATTATATATTAATATAATAATAATATAATATAATATAATATTAGATGGAAAACCTTAAAAATAAAAACAGTAAACTATAAATAAATAAAACTGAAGACTGAATGAACCTGAATAAGTTGAGTTGAAATAACTGAAAGTAAGTAACTGGAAGTATTATAATTACTAAAACTAAAATAAATAGATAATAAAATAAAATAAGTTAAATAGAAAACTATATCTTTCTATTTAAATAGAGATATTTAAAAATTCTAATATTTCTATTTAATATAAAAAATTACTGAAACTTAAATTATGTATTTGTAATGTCATTTAATGACAATAATAATTATTAAATATTCATAGATTATTTTCAATAAAAATATAAAATGCACAAATGTATTTTAAAGTGTATTTTAAAAATGTATTAATGCATGTAAAAATCTAAAAATAAAATAAAATATATAAATATTATTAAATCATATAAATAATAATAAAACCAAAAACAGTTAGAAATTTTATGCATATTTTTAAAAAATCTATAAAATCATAATATTGAATTAATAATATGAAATGTATACATATTTTGGGGGAATCAGCATAGAAATGTCTGAATGATAGTTGTCACTACATTAAGTTTATGTTAAAAAATAGGATTATTGATTTATTTCTGAAATTGCATGTCTCATGTCTTTAAATGTGTCTGTGCTTTCTATACCGCAACTACATGTCGACTGCTGACCAGCTGTGGTCCAAACGCCTCAGATAACTCAGTCGGCCTGGCTCACGGCATTACAGACAGGAGATAACACCTGTCCAGACAATTCAAACCACCTGCTCTTTCAAGCTCTCCAGAAACACTCCCTCACACAGCGCATGACATGAAAAAGATGAAAAAGACAGCAGAGACAGAGACAGAGCGCTGGAGAGCGGGAACACACCCTAGCCAGTCACCTTACACTTGAATGTAAGGAGCTGTGTGCATTCCTCAGCTCCTAGAGATGTTCCTTATAGCCTCGGGCCGAGATTCTATCTGTGAGGATCTACTAAGAAATGATTGAGCCAATTCCAGCCCAGTGAAATCATTGTGGTTTGCTTATCTTTACAAAAAACATTCCTGCCACTAATATCTAAGCGACATCTGAAACCGACAATCTTGATAGAGTTTGGCAGCTGCACATTTTGTTTATATACTACCAAAGAGGTTAATTCAGCTACTAATTGCTTTAGTTGCAAGATTTGGCATATTGTAGCCAAATATAAGACTTTACATGAATGCATGAAAGTTTGAGTTTAAGACTCTCTGTGACAGCAAATAAGAAGTGCAAACTGGTCATACAGATAAATGCTGATGCATAAACAGATCTCTAGTTATAAAACTAGAATATAATGCTTATATTTCATAACCAGCTGAATTTCATTATTATAATGTTATGCATACAATGTCAAATGCTTAAAATCAGATTTGCACTATTATGTGTGTGTTTCTGGCTGTGAACTAGAGAATGCATGAGTTAAATTGTGTGATTGTGTGTGTGTGATGTGCACAGGTGTGTGAGATACTGTGTCTTGTTGCCACCACCTGGTGTAGTGATGTGGTGCACCTGTGATATAATAAACCTGGTCAATGTAAGAACTGTACATGACCAAAAAAAGAATAATAATAGTTAGTAGATAGACAGATATGCAGTTTTATAAACTCAATTCATTTCCTGTCTAAATTAACATGTTCCATGAAGATATTTTGTAAATTTCCTACCGTAAATATATCAAAACTTAATTTTTGATTAGTAATATGCATTGCTAAGAACTTCATTTGGACAACTTTATAGGCTATTTTCTCAATATTTAGATTTTTTGCACCCTCAGATTGCAGGTTTTTAAATAGTATGTTGCCCAAATATTGTCCTATCCTAACAAAACACACATCAATGGAAACCTTATTTATTTATTTATTTATTTATTTATCTATCTATCAATGGACTGGTTTTGTGGTCCAGGTCTTATATGTAACAAAAATTAATTATGTAAATATTAAATCCTAATTCTATACATATTGTTCATAATTATTAATTTATTATATAATTATAACTATTACATTTGAGATATATATATATATCTCAAATGTAAGTTATAATTATATAATAAATTAATAATGTAGATATATATATATATTAAAATAGAGATTTAATAGTAATAAAGAATATTATTACATATAATTTAATAATGTTAAACTAAAACGTTAAATTAATTTAAATTAAATTAAAATATATAAAAATAAATTTTGTTATAATGCAAAAATCTATAGAATTCATTATAATATTGAATAATAAGGGGAATACAACATTTGTGTCTTATTTAATACATTTGAAATTCTACAAATTCTTTTGTCTGCTAGGCAAAAATAGTACGTCAGAAACGCAATAACAACAAATCACATTATTTGAGAAATCATTCATGATTGTCTCAGGGATAGACTAAAGGGATATTTCACCCAAAAATTACAATTCTGTCATTAATTACCCTCATTTCGTTTCAAATACATAAGACCTTTGTTCATCTTCAGAACACGAATTACATTTTTGATGAAATCCGAGAGCTTTCTGACGTTGCATAGACAGCAATGCAACTGACACGTTCAAGGCTCAGAAAGGTAGTAAGGACATCATTAAAATAGTTCATGTGACATCAGTGGTTCAACTGTAGGGTCAGAAAGCTCTCGGATTTCATCAAAAATATCTTAATTTGTGGTTCAAAAATGAATGAAGGTCCTACGGGTTTGGAACGACATGAGGGTGGGTAATTAATGACAGAATTTTCATTTTTGAGTGAACTATACCTTTAAGGTTTGTTTGTATCACTAACATTAAATATAAGTAATAATAACAGTGATGCTCCCTTAGCAAAAAAAACACAAGTACCACATTATCCAGGGCAGAGTGGGACAGGACTGACAAATGGAGCCACTCAGAGAGAACACAGTGTCTCATAAAGACGAGCGGAAGAGAAATCTACGATCAATAGCTGTCCAGACAATAGTACGACCTGACAGCGTTTGAGTTTTAGTGGAAGGCTCCAAATGACATTTTATCAGGGCTGCTGGGAGGAAGCAGGAACGGACACGGCCGTCACACTTCCTCTGGCATTTCACACACACGTTAACCTGCGGCGCCCTGGACAGACGGGGCCGGACTCGGCCTGTCACCACTGAAACACCCACACAAACATGCCAGACCGACGCTTCCGTTAAAACGCACCTCGCCATTTCACGTGACAAAGATGATGAAACAACATCATCAGGACTGTACATGTGTTTTGGTTTGTTGCTGGGGTTTGATGACGGTCGCAGTGACCTTTAGAGTAACTGTCCTGTCTGAACAAAAGACAGAGTGTTTCCTATTACCTATTTGTCCTGCAGTCAGTCTCCGAATCAAATCGCAGTGATATCAGGGCCTGAATCACATGTATCGAGACAACGGGCGAAGATTTAGTGTGTAACCTTTTCCTGACCGTTTTATTGTTTCTAGCAAATGTTTTTTGGAAAATTAAACAGAAAAACAGATCAAATAAATCAGAATCTAAATCTTGAATGCAAAAGGCCTGCAACAATCTCATTAAATTAAAAAAAAACCCTAAACTTATAATTTATATAGTTTATAAATAAAATTCTAAAAAATAAATTACAAGGGTATTTATTACTCTAAATACAGTTATATTTTTAGGTATTTTATATATAGACAGTGAAATACATGAACATTTCTATGTGGAATCAATATTTTAAGTATAATAAATTTACTAAATATTAATATTTTTATTATACAAAGAATGTTTTTATTTTTTTGTACTAGTATTGTATTAAATATTATGATGGCGTTTCAGTGCCACGTTCAAAAAAAAATCTAAAATTACGAGATTAAAGTCGAAATATTTCAATACGAAATATTTTGAGAATGAAATTTAAATTGCAAAAATCGAAATATTTCTAGAATAAAGTCGAAATATTTCGAGAATAAAATCAAAATTCCGAGAATAAAGTCGAAATGTTTTGAAAATGAAGTTGAAATAAAATTAAAATCAAAATTACAAAAATAAAGTTGAAATATTTTGAGAATAAAGTTAAAATTACAAAAATAAAGTTGAAATATTTTTGAGAATAAAATCGAAATTACAAGAATAAAGTCAAAATTTTTCAAAAATAAAATTAAAATGGCAAGAATAAAGCCAAAATGTTTTGAGAATAAAGTCAAAATTACGAGAATAAAGTCAAAATATTTCGAGAATAAAGTCAAAATATTTCGAGAATAAATTTGAAATATTTCGAGAATAAAATCGAAATTACGAGAGTAAAGTCGAAATATTTCAAGAATAAAATATTTCGACTTAATTCTCGTCATTTTGACTTTATTCTCAAAATATTTAGACTTTATTCTTGTAATTTTGATTTTATTAAATTGATTTTATTGAATTTATTAGAATAAAATTTAAATTACAAGAATGAAGTCGAAATATTTCAACAATAAAATCAAATCAGCATATCAGAATAATTTCTGAAGGATCATGTGACACTGAAGACTGGAGTAATGATGCTGAAAATTCAGCTTTGCATCACAGAAATAAATTACATTTTAAAATATATTCAAATAGAAAATGGTTATTTTAAATTCTAATATTTTTTTCACATTACTACAGTTTTTACTGTACTTTTAGTGAAATAAATGAAGCCTTGGTGACCATAAGAGACTTCTTTTAAAGTTATCCCCAAAGCTTAACATACTAATGTTTGTAAGACTTTTTAACTGAGACCATTTTGCTAGCTGCATTTAAATAAGAGACACTGCTTCAAATCTATTATAATCATACAGTCCTTTTGAAACATTAAAATCTGTGCAAATGCATTGTGAATATTTGCTACCCAGCAAATACCATGAACTAAACCCTATTTTTAAAATGTTACATTTCTTTGCCCTATTTTGGAGCGAATCCTTATTTACAGCCGATTACGAGATGGTAGATTCCCTCACAAGTGAAAGATGCGGCCCACGGGAGCAGTCGCCAGGAAGACTGATGGGGTTTTCTGAATGGTGTGTCTGTGCACTTCCTGTTTGGCATGATATCAGAAAGTGGGAAGTTACTGAGTCTGCAATCAGCCTTGCCAATACTGGAACAATCCAGCTGTGAGAGCGTACGAGAAAGAGAGAGATACACATCTTAAGATATACAGCGGCCTTAGAAAGCATTTGAGCACTTAAAGGAACAGTTCACCCAAAAATGAACATTTGATGAAACTTTATTCACCCTCAGGACAAGTAGATGAGTTTGTTTCTTAATGAGAGCAGATTTGGAGAAATTAATGCTTTGCAGTGAATGGGTGCCGTCAGAATAAGGGTCCAAAGAGCTGATTAAAACATCATAATAATCCATAAGTAATCCACACCACTCCAGTCCTGCATATTTCCAAGAAACAAATCCATCATGAGGGTTTTTTAACTTCATGGCTAAAATATGAGCCCGTCATCCATAATATTGCTTTCTCAAGTCAAAAAACTAATCTTGTCTGAATCAGGAAAGAAATATGCACAGATTAAGCACCCTTTACATGCAAAAACAGTCCAAACAGTTCCAAACAAATATGTGTGTGAGTATTTTGATGTGAGAGGACAAGAGATTGGCTTCTTCACTGGAGGAAGAGTTATTATGGATTATGGACTTGTATTTTGGCCAGAAATTATGGTTTACAGTTCAAAATGCCTTAATGGATAGTCTGTTTCTTTCAAACATGCAGCTTTTCGTGTCAAAAGACATTAAATGATTGGAAAAAGGACTGGAATGGTGTGGATTTTATCAGAAGTTTGGACTTTCATTCTGACGGCACCCATTTACTGGAAAGGATCCATTGGTGAGCATTGATGTAATGCTACATTTCTCAAAATTGGTTCTGATAAAGAACAAACGCATCTACAGTAAATTTTCAGCAACTGTTTCAGCACATTTTTGGGTGAATTATTTCTTTAAGTCACATTTAATACAAAATATCAAACCGATGACTTTAGTGGTATAAATGTATAAAGTCATTACTCCAAACAGGTGTTTTAGCAGAGCAGCCACATTAACAACACTGTAAAAAACGCAATTTGTTGAGTCAACTTAAAATAATTTGTTACCCTGCTGCCTTAAAATTTTAAGTACAGTCAACTCAAATAAGTTTAGTCAACTTGAAATGTTAAGTTGTACTAAGTCACAACTTAGATATTTGAGTTGACTAAACTAAAAATTTGGTTTGGTAAACTTAAAAGCTGGGCTAGTTACCCAGCTGCCTTAAAATTTGAAATTGAATCAACTCACTTAGTACAACTTAACATTTCAAGTTGACTGAACTTAAAATTTTAAAGGCAGCCAAGTACACTGTAAAAAACAATGTGTGACAACTTAGATATTTGATTTGAATCAACTTAAAATTTTAAGACAGCTGGGTTACTTACCCATCTGTTAAGTTTAGCAAACACAAATATCTAAGTTGTTAGTACAACTTAACATTTCAAGTTGACTAAACTTATTTTAGTTGACTGAACTTAAAATTTTAAGGCAGCAGGGTAACAAATTATTTTAAGCTGACTCAACAAATTGTTTTTATTTTTTACAGTGTAACAAATTATTTTAAGTTGACTTAACAAATTGTTTTTTACAGTGTATAAACATGTTGCACTAACATTTAAAAAAAATAAATTTCTCAATATATCTCAGTATATCTTTGGTTGCATAATCCGAACGGTGAGTTATATTGCTTTGACATTTGTTATATAATTCAAAAACTCTCCCAAATACTTTGCAAATACTTTTTTGGCCAATTTATGTTCTGTTCAAATAAATTCCTTCCATATTTAACACTGAACATAAGTACATACGCGATTGCAGTTGTGTACATGTACATTTCTGGCTCTGTGCAAGTCTGTGATTTCTTTAACAAGGCACTAATGTCCCCGCCGCAGTCAGCGAGATGTATTCTCGGCTCCATTCGCAGCAATCGGTCGGTCTGTCTTGCTCTAATTGTTTCCAGATTTGTGTGGGAGGTCAAGCCCCACAGTGCGCGGCCCTGCCAAGTTTATAAACACAGCAACGTTTCCAGATGGCCAGCGGCTCCAGCCTGGCTAGCAGGTTGATTGGGTGCAGAATAATAGCAGGTGGAGAACAGACAATGAATTCCTTGACACTTTAGACCTCTCGCTCTCTCTCGCTCACACACTCACCAGCAGTTTTTAGAAGTCGTTTTAGAAATAACCATTAGACGCCTCCGGCGCTTCTCAGCATGCCGTTTGGCGCATGGAGATTTTCGGATTTCCTTTAACCTTCCTCTAATGACTCGACTTTTAAAGTTACTTCATAAATTGCGAATGCATCAATACGTTATTCATGTATTATTTAAAGCTACGGATTTCATAGCTGGTGTGCACTACTAAAAATGAGCATTAGTCAAACTCAAACTTAGCAAAGAATCATTTTAGTTTTCCAAATGATTTAAATGATTTATTAGGCTTTTTAGATATGCATATTGGATTTCATGTCCTTAAAGCGTGGATAATAGAATCAAAAATTGTTTATGCAACTGTTCTGGAAACTTTATTTTTAAGTGTTCAAGGAAAATTAATACAGACGAAAATCAAACCTTCATCACCAGATTAAAAAAAAGAACTCATTTAAGCCTGCGGGCAATTAAAGTTGCCAATTTCTCCACCACTTTTTTCCATATGTGCTTTCTGGGTGACTGTAAATGCTTTAAAAACATCTAGCGTACAATTACGCAACTTTAGGTCAAGTCGAGTCATTTTTATTTGCACAGCGTTTTTAACAAAACATGCTGTTTCGAAAATGGTGGCTTAATGTCTTTAAGCCCTAATGGAGACTTTAGAAGGAGATTTTGACAATTATGCTGGATAAAGTGTCACGTTTAATTCACGCTGCCATTTCTGGGCGTTTACTGAGAAGTGCACCTGGCAGCTTGAGTGACCGATGGGCAAAACCCCTTATTATCTAAATCTATACATAGGTTTCTATAGGGGTTTCTATATAGAGATACAAGCCCACTGGTCATTGAACTGGCTTTATTTAAACCCTCTGTACTTGAAAAATGTTCTTAACAAATTGCACAGTTCATATGAAAAATTGCAAAAATAAAATATCTTGGGTAGAACACAATGCATTGATGGTTAAAGAAGTGCAACTTTTTAAAAAGCAAATTTGTGTTACTTCACAACATTTAAATAAATGACCATATGCATGCATATGCTTTGCTTGCTCAAGAAACAACTTCTCGAATCACTATAAAAGAACTAATCAAAATGAATCAGCATAAAAATAATTTAATAATTAAGTAAATAGCATTTTTTCAGGTAAATTCTGCAATGTTTTCAGTCATGAGGAACTGCAAATAAAATATCTTGGGTAAAACTCAATTCATTAATGGGTTAAAGAAGTGCAACTTTTTAAAAAGCAAACTTGATTTACTCCACAACATTTAAATAAACTACAACATGCATATCCACGAATATGCTTTGCTTGCTCAAGAAACGTCTCAAATCACTATAAAATAACTTATCAAAATAAAATCGCATAAAAAAATTAATGAATAATTAAATAAACAGCATGACTTCAGATACAATCTGCAATGTTTCCAATCATAAAAAACATTGCAAATAAATTATCTTGGGTAAAACTCAAGGCATTAATGGGGCAAAGAAGCAACCTTGATTGCATTACTTCACAACATTTACATATACTACAATATGCATTTGCTTTGCTTGCTCAAGAAACAACTTTCTCGAATCACTAAAAGAACTAATCAAAATGAATCAGTATTAAAAAAATGAATAATTAAATAAATAGCATAACTTCAGGTAAATTCTGCAACGTTTTCAGTCATGGTATTGTAAAACAGCATCAGAATTTACTTTAATGCATGCTGTTTACTTAATGAAATTTATTTTATCCAGGAAGAAATATATCTATGTAACTGCCTATATGGATGATAATAGATGGATAGGTGATAGGAATATAAATGATAGATAGATAGATAAAGTAAGAAGAGCAGATGTGGCTGTCTTAAAGTGTGATATAACATCTTTTTTAAGTAGTGATTCATTGCTCAGCTCATATATACCATAAGGTATCATATGGCATGAGAATCACATCATAACATTGTGCTGACACTCGAATCTGTCACCAGTTCATCCAGACTATTCCGTCACGGCCGAGGCTTCTTACGTTAATGTCACGCACGTCTGGACGCCTGACGCGGCTGAAGGAATACGCTTCAGACTTTGAAAGGTGAGATTTTTATCAAGGGAAGCAGACTGTCGACGAGCAGTATCCTTCCACACGGCCCCGTTTCCACAAACTCCGATGGAGGAATGGAAATGGAAAGAGAGGTTTGGGGAGCTCCTTTCATCGACTGTGGTGTGCTACACTTGTTTTAGCCAAAGCGCCCCCCTTACTTCCACCTTAAATCTCCTTCTCTCACTCACCCTCTCTCTCTCTCCCGCTCTAGTAGACTCCAGATGTGCCGTGGCTCCAGTGTGGCTGACATATACAGTAAATCGGCATCTGAGGGCTCGTCAATCTGCGGGGCACTGATCGAGCGCGCCCCCGGCTCAGCGAACGCGAGCCCAGCGTCGCGAACCCGTCCCCCCTCCCCACCGCCGTTCCCGCGGCCGCTGCGGGAAGTTTGGACGATGGAGATCCCGAGAGGCTTTGTGGACGGCGCTGACGCGGAGGCGGAATCGAAAACCAGGAGCCAGGGAACATTTTCAGAAGTATGTCTGAGGGAAAAGTTTGTACCACAAAGCAGCAGAAATCACTCACAAAATCACCATGGTTTACTGTAGTATTTGCGTACGTCATCGTGGCATTTGTGTTAGTGCAAGCATGCATAAAATGTGCTGATTATAGGTCTTTACAAATGTACTATAGTTACAGAATTTAAAAAACAATATATGTTAATGCACTATGGTATTAATATGTTTATCCACCTTTGTCCTCCCGTAAAAGTGGGTGTGGCCATTGCTGCTTTATATTACAAACTGTTGCGTTTTACCATATTATTTTAACACATTATCTTAATTAAGAGCACATTGGTTTGTAGTGCAAACAGTTTTACCATTTGCTGAACATTGTTATTTTTCTCGTTATCTCCCTATAGCGGATAATGAACCAGAAGTCTCACCCATAGGCTTGCGTCTGCGTTGAAGAAAACATACCATGGTACTACTTTGTAGCATAATCATACAGTCATTGTTGGTAAGGATTCAAATACCCAAAAATGCTGAAAAACCACAGAATTTGTGGGACCTGAAGGATTTTTCTGAAGAACTGCAGGCAGTTTAACTGTTCAGGCCAAATAAGGGACTCATGAACAACTGTCACTAAACTAAACATGGAACTACCAACTATTATTTTCTTTTTTCTGTAAGGATGCATTTCTGTAATACTTCGAATCATAATCATATTTATATTCGTGATTTATTTCATACAAAATTTACACCTTTACTCGTGAATAGAAAAATACTTCCAAGTGTGACCAGTCAATTCTTAGGGCCTTTCAACACCCACTTCCAGATGTAAATCGCTCATCAGCGCATGAAAATTTAGCATCCGCATCGTTCATTTGGTAACCTCACGCTCGTGCGAGATCCAAAATCTGTTAACTCCTCCAGTCCAGACGAAACGAGACAAACCTCAGGGACAGATCAGGGTGAAAGAGCGAGAGACGGAGAAAAAACAAATGTTCTCTTTCAAACAAGACAATAAACAGAGGGAATGAGAGCGCTCGGATGTTTCAACACATCTATAAACACACTAGAGACTTCGAATTGACCAAGAATTGGGCAATGCGTCAATGGCGGGGAGAGCTGGAAAGGTTGAGAAAGAATCCTGCTGATGTTAGATAAACTTTTCAAGGAGAAGGTTAAGCTCGACCTTACTCATTCGACCGGTGACGTCCGCGGAGCAGTGGACGCTCAGAACCTGTCGAATTCGAAAGCACGTCAGATGCAATTATGGGAGTTGAGTCAGAGTTGCAGAATTGGGATTCTGTGTGTGCGCGACGGTGCGAGTGTGTGAGAGAGTTTGCGTGCGTCTGGCTCTGCGATAAGAGCACTTACTCGGATTGACTCAAAGCCTGGGAAAATGAGTGGGCTGGAATGTATGAAGAAACAGCATCTGTGCGCTCACGCGCACACACACACACACTTGCCCATGTATACGGACTACTTAGTCTACTGTACATGCAATGTCTCCTCTGAATATTCATGCATGGAAATTCATGTTATTGTACCCGTGAATGTGCTATAAATGAATACAGCGATGGCGCGTGTGGACTGCCGCAGCTCAAACCCCGTCCTCAAAGCGTGGTTGGAGAACTGTGTCGCCAACTTCCTGTGGGATCCCTGTTCTCCATCGTACATATTTGGGGCTGTGTGAGTATGTGAGTAACCGACCCAGGCGTCAGCAAGCTGATTATTTTCACTGACCCGAGTCTGTCTCCTGTGAGCCTCCGATGGCCTGTGTGAGAGTGAGAAAGAAAAGCAGACAGACAGAGAGAGAGACAGATGGTGTGAGCAAAGAAAAGAATGATGATCAAGGAAATGCAAAGTTGAAAGGAAAGAAAGGAAAATAAATAGGAAAAGGGAATGGAAATAAAAAGGAAAAAAATGGAAGATATGATGAAGAGCCAGAACGTGTAGTGGAGAAAGAAAATGGAAATTGAAAGGAAATGGAAATAAAAAGGAGAAGGAGGGTAGAAAAGAAATGAAAAGACAAAACAAGAAAAAAAAGGAAGATGGAAAAGGATAAAGATCCAAAAAGTGTAGAGGTGAAAGAAAAACAAAAACAAACAAACAAACAAAAAAAGAGTAGGAAAAGGGGGGGGGGGATAAATAGGAAGAAAACACAAGTTAAAAATGTATAGGAAAAAGAAAAAGGAAATTTAATAGAAAATAGAAAAAATGAGAAAAGAAAACAAAGGAATAGGAAATGGAAATAAAAAAGAAAAAATGAAGATTAAATGGATGAAGATCCAGAAAGTGGAGATGTGAAAGAAACAGAAAAGAAAATAAATAGGAAAATAAAAAAAGGAAATTTAATAGGAAATGGAAAAGCAATGAAAAGAGAAAAAAGAGGGGGAAAAGAATAGGAAAAGGAAACAGAAATAAAAAGGAAGAAAAAAGTTATAAATGTATAGGAAAAGGAAATTTGATAGAAAATGGAAAAGAAATGAAAAGAAAAAATGAATAGGAAATATAAAGGAAAAAAAGAAAAATTAAAAATGTATAAGAAAATGAAAAAGGAAGTTTAATAGAAAGTGGGAAAAATGAGAAAAAAATTAATAGGAGAAGGAAATAGAAATAAAGAAAAAATGAAGATGGAAATGGATAAAGATTCAGAAAATGTAGATGTAAAAGAAACAGAAAAGAAAATTAATAGAAAAAGGAAATTTAAATAAAAAGAAAAGTTAAAAAATATATATAAGAAAATTAAAAAAGGAAATTTAACAGAAATGGAAATGGAGAAGAAATGAAAAGAAAAAATGAGAAAAGAAAAAAAAATAATAGGAAAAGGAAACAGAAATAAAAAGAAAAAAAGTTAAAAATGGATAGGAAAGGGAAATTTAATTAAAAAAATGGAAAAGAAATGAAAAGAAAAAATGAATAGGAAAGAAAATGGAAGTAAAAGGAAAAAAAAAATATGTAAAAAGATGAAGGAAAAAGAAAACAAATAGGAAAAGGAAATAGATAAAAAGGAAGAAAAGTAAAGTTACAAAATGTGTAAGAAAATGAAAAAGGAAATGGAAAAATGAAAAGACAAAAAGGAAGATGGAAATGGATGAAGATTCAGAAAGTATAGAGGTGAAAGAAAATGAATAGAAAAGGAAATAGAAATAAAAGGAAAGAAAAGTTAAAAATGTATAGGAAAATAAATAGGAAAAGGAAGTTCAATAGAAAATGGAAAAGAAATGAAAATCCAGAAAGTGTAGAGGTGAAAGAAAAAAAGCCCAAAATGAATAGGAAAAGGGAATAAAAAAGTTTAAAAAATATATGAAAATGAAAAAAGGAAAATTAATAGGAAATGAAAATGGAAATAAAAGGGAAAAAGGAAGATATAAAGGGATGAAGGTCAATAAAGTGTGGAGGTGAAAAATAAAATAAACCGGAAAAGGAATGTACAAAAAGAATGAAAAAAGAAAGGGGAGGAAAGGAAAAGGAAAGGAAGAAAGGAGGAAATAGACAGGAAAGAAAAGATGAAAAATAATGTTCAGAAAGTGAACATAAAATGAAATAAAAGGTACAGAAAAAGAAAAGGAATGGGGCATGACAGAAAAAGGAAATGAAAGGAACTGGAACGGAACGGGAAAGGAAAGCAAAAGAAAACAATAAGAAGTGGAAGTGAAATAGAAAGAAAAGGAGCCAGAAAAAAACAAAGAAAAGAAAGTATAACGACAACACATTCATTTTCCTTGTCCTTTTCCTGGAAAGTAAGCAAAAGAAAGAAACTTTTAATAACATAAGTGCAAAAGCGAGCGTAAGAGTAGAAAAGTTTTCTGGGGTGGGGTGTCTGAAAGCGCGAGCGGCCGATGTGGCTCCAGTACGGCGGGCGACTCGGGCAGGTTGATGAATGTCTCGGGCTCAAGCATCGTTGCCACCCAGAGCTCGTGAGGGCCGGCCACAATGACTTACAGTCTCCTGGACCAAACCACCAGCCTTCCCTCTGCTCCCAAACCATCCCATACACACACAGCCCTCCTCCCCTCTCCCTCCAATCCACAAACACCGTGTGTCTATCCTGAGACTCTCAGGAGCATATCTCAACACCCCGGCCCTCGTAACTCACACAAACACACTGATTCTTCCTGTTCTTCCCCTCTATATATAACACACACACATTCAGCCACACCACAAATCTCACACACTGCTTGGAGAGGAATGTTCCTCAGCAGTGTGTGTGTGGTTGCACTATGTGATTGAGTGTTTGGTAAATACTGGAAAAGTGTGTCTGAAGCAGCAGTTATGCCTGAAGCTGCTACATTTGATGATTTTCATGAATAAATCATATGTTCTGCTATATGCCAGTGGTGAATGAAGCAGGTGTACTACAGGAAGAATGTGGAAGAAGCTGATCGCCAACCTCTGAATGATTTCTTGATGCTGGCAACCCGATCAAAGCATCGGGAACTGAGAGAGATAAAGAGCAGATACCAGCAGTAAAACGAACTCCTCCACTGCCAGATCTACTTCCTACAGATGGCTGACGCTGCACCTGCACTCTTAAAAATAAAGGTTACAGAAGGGTGTTTTTACAGTGATGGTGCAGACGAACCATCTTTGGTTCCACAAAGAACCTTTCAGTTGAAAAAAAAAAAACAACTTGCTGATCTACTATTTAAGGTTCTTCTATTAGAGCTTTCAAACAGCAACCACCCAACTTGGGTTAGACCTTCAGACTAGTCTGACTCAGGGTGGCTTTTTTTGTACAGTAAGACTTGTAGAGTGTTTAAGCTAAATCAACATGCTAAATCCTTCTAGCAACATGCTAAAACATGTTAATCATGCTAGAAACATGTTAACAATGTGCTAATCATGCTTGAAATATGCTAAGATGTTATTCATGCTAAAAACATGCTACCAACATGGTAATCGTGTTAGAAATGTGCTAGCAACATGCTAACAACATACTAAAAATGGTAAAATACACTACCAACATGCTAATCAAGTTAGCAATACACTAACAACATGTTAAACATGTCAAAATCATGCTAGCAATATGCTAATCATGCTAGGAACATGCTAACATGTTAATCATGCTAGAAACATGTTAACAATGTGCTAATCATGCTTGAAATATGCTAAGATGTTATTCATGCTAAAAACATGCTACCAACATGGTAATCATGTTAGAAATATGCTAGCAACATGCTAACAACATACTAAAAATGGTAAAATCATACTACCAACATGCTAATCAAGTTAGCAATACGTTAACAACATGTTAAACATGTCAAAATCATGCTAGCAATATGCTAATCATGCTAGGAACATGCTAACAACATGTTAATCGTGCTAGAAACATGTTAACAATGTGCTAATCATGCTTGAAATAGGCCAACAAGATGATATTCATGCTAAAAACATGCTACCAACATGGTAATCATGTTACAAATATGTTAGCAAAATGCTAACAGCATACTAAAAATGGTAAAATCATGCAACCAATATGGTAATCATGTTACAAATACGCTAACAAAATGCTAACAGCATACTAAAAATGGTAAAATCATGCAACCAACTTGGTAATCATGTTAGCAATACACTAACAACATGTTAAAATCATGCTAACAATATGATAATCATGCTAGGAACATGTTAACAACATGCAAATCATGCTAGAAACATACTAACAACATGTTACCAACATATTAATTGTTAAAAACATGCTAACATGTTACTGACATGTTAATCATGCTAGCAACATGATAACAAAATGCAAAACACGTTAAAATCACTTTAGCAACATGTAGAAACATACTACTAACATGCTAGAAACATGTTAATCATGCTAACAACATGCTTAGAAACATGCCAAATGTTAAAATCATGCTAATTATGCTAGCAGCATGCTAACAAAATGCTAAACATGTTAAAATCACTCTAGCAACATGTTAATCATGTTAGAAACATGCTAATCATGTTAGAAACATGTTAACTGTGTCAAAAATATGTTAACATGTTAATCATGCTAGCAACATACTAATCATGTTAGAAACATACTAACAACATGATACCAACATGCTAATCATGCTAAAACATGGTAACAAGATGCTATTCATCCTAAAAACATGATATTAACATGCTAATCATGCTAAAACTTGCTAACACATGCTAGTCATGTTAAGAACATGCTAAACATGTTAAAATCACATTACCAGCATATTAATCATGCATAAACATACTAGCAACTTGCTAATCAGGCTAGAAACATGCTAGCAACATACGATCAACATCTATTTAAACTTTCAAACTTAAAGCTTTTAAAACTGCTTTAAACTTTCAGGCTAGGCTTTCACAATCCAATTTCAAAGCTTGTTCACAAATTTTGCTTTTCTACTTAGCATCTGTAATTCCATGAAGAACCTTTTTAAGAGTGGAAAAAAGTTCTTTCGATTATTGAGATTTTCTTTGGGGAACCAAAAATGATTCTTCTAAGACATTCGCTGTGAAAACCCCTTTTGGAACTTTCATTTTTTTTTAAGATTGTGGATGTAACAAATCATTATGTGTCTAAGCAGTCAGAGATGATCTGGCTTGGATCGGGTTGTGGTCCAGACTGGACCATGTGATGCATATTTTACAGTTAGATGACTAATGCTGGTCAAATCCAACAGTCTCATTGACCTTTTCCAGGATTCAAGGATGCACATTTTTGCGCTGGATTTGGTTGCAGTTTGCAAGGTTTTTGGCATCAGATATATTAAAGTTTGAAGCAATTAGTAGAAAGTTACATTAATCCATTCTTAGTAGGATGGATACGATTTGCTTAAGTGACTAGTGCAACATTTCTTTTTAAATCATCTCTTTACCTTTAGAAATGTTTACTTCTGGATTTCCTTGAAATCAGACTTTCAAAAAACAATATTGAAGAATATCTCTCCAGGCTCTGATTATTATTGTGATCATAATGAACACTGCAATGTAAATCTAATCTCTTTACCCATCTAGTAGATGTATCACCTCACAGTGTCGCATTGTTACCACCGTCCTGACCAACAGTCCCTAACAATAAACTATTCAGCATGAATAATAGCAATTACCTCCAGCTAAGGATCCAGTTATGCTCCATTAAGATGCTTATAAAACCAGACTGTAATGGCTTGAGGAAAGCAGCACTGTCATAAACCCGACTCCCTGTTGCTCGTACAAATTGTACACCTCTCCCGGTTATTATCCCTTGGCCATGACAATCCCAAGAATTTTTACGTCCATACGTGATCCTTAGCGCTGTTTAACGCTGGCAATAAAATAAGTCATGCATATAGCCACTGATGAACAGGAACGTGTTGCATTATTTGTGGTGCCATTACAAATTCACAGTGGTGATACAGTGATGGAGACAGTTGAGTGATATTTTGCCACTAGATGATTACCATTTACATACACTACCGTTCAAAAGTTTGGGGTCAGTAAGACTTGTAATAGTCTTTAAAGAAGTCTCTTATGCTCATCAAGGCTGCATTTATTTGATTAAAAATATAGAAAAAAAACAGTAATATTGCAAAATGTTTTTACAATATAAAATAATGTTTTTTATTTTAACATACTTTAAAATAGAATTTATTCCTGTGATGAAAAGCTGAATTTTTATCAGCTGTTACTCCAGTCTTAAGTGTCACATGATCCTTCAGAAATCATTCTAATATGCGGATTTATTATTAGAATGATCAATGTTGGATAATATCAACAGTTGTGCTGCCAAATATTTTTTGGAACCTGTGATTTTTTTTTTTCAGGATTCTTTCATGAATAACAAGTTTAAAAAGTACAGTGTTTATTCAAAATATAAATATTTTATAACAATGTAAATTATTTATTATTAACTTTTAATAAACTTTTAATTATTAACTTAATACATCCTTGGTGAATAAAAGTATTAATTTCTTAAAAAAAAAAAAAAAGAAACAATAAAAATGTACTGACCCCAAACTTTTGAACGGTAGTGTATATCATTATACTTCAATAATCTCAAAACAACTGGTAATGCTGTCATGATAGGCTAGTCAAGGCAAGTCCATTTGGTGCTTATTTTGGCTCAAACCCATCTACTAATACAGTAAGGGTTTGATTGACTGACATTTGGAGAGATTAATCACAATTTTTGTTTTGTTAAGATGTTCTATTTGGGTGGGTTTATCTGACAACCACAGGAAAAAAATTTTAATTTAACATTTTGTCATCTGGGTAACATGTAAGTATCTTCTGTAGCTTCTGAAGGGCAGTACTAAATGAAAAAAATATGACATTTGGGCAAAATAAGAAGAATGTGCACATCCTTATTCTGTTCAAAAGTTTTCACGCCTGGTTCTTAATGCATTGTGTTTCCTTCTGAAGCATCAGTGAGTGTTTGAACCTTCTGTATCACTAAACAAAAAACACAGCTGTGGATCATTCAGGTAACAACACAGTATTAAGAATCAAGTGTATGTAAACTTTTGAACAGGGTAATTTTTATAAATTCAACTATTATTGTCTCTTTTGGACTATATGTAAATGTCTTTTATGTGAAATATCAGGTCAGAACTAAATAAAAAAATAACATGCATTATGTATGATCCCTCTTATTTTGGTAAAATAATTAACGCTTTGCAGATTCTGCAAGGTGTATGTAAACTTTTGACCTCAACTGTTGATGAAGGCTTTAAGTAAAGTGTTACCAAAATGATAAACAAATATAACTAAATATAATAAATAAAAATGAAATAATAAAATTATATATAAATAAAATAAAACGTAATATAAAAATTAAATAAATTATTAAAAAAAAAAATTTAAAAAAAACTAATTAATTAATTAATTAATATAGGTTTATTAATAAATAATAAAAGATTATGTGTTGTGATCAATTCAAAAGTAAAACCTACTAATGGTTGGGATTACAGTTTCAGTAAATGCAATTCCACTATAGTGAATATTTAGTTTACACTGCATATTTGATGTCACCAACCTGAACAACTTTGGCAAAACTTTCCTTAAAAATGATTTTATCAGCCCAGGATCTTATATACTAATAATTTCCACCTCTTAGTCCTAAAATCAGTGTAGCACCATTTCAGCCAGCTTTTTTTGTGCATGATATCATCAAAAAGCCATCAAAAACACTATGTGCATAGAGCATTAATATATGATGTTTTTTTTTTTATTCTGATTAGCTCACAAATAAGTATTTTATATCTGTCACACACGACTATTCGCACAGACCCATTTCCAGAGTGACTGTGGGGGGTAAATGTCTTTACGCAGGGCATGATAGTGACTCAGAATCATCTGACGGCACAGAGCAGTCGTTCAAAGGCGGCTTTTATGGTAAAGCTGCACTCTCTCTTGTTCTCTCCCCCCTCAAAGCACATCTCCTCTGCCCTTTCTGTGACTTCTGCTCACCCCTTCACCCCCAGCACACACGCATTCCACACTGCATGCTGTGAAAAGCAGGCCTGTTGTGTGGCACAGCCCTGGCGGCAGACTCTGTCACGTTTACAAGCCGCTCCGCCGGCCCCCACTGTGAGCCCGTCTCCAAGCCCCTGCTCCCAAATGACCTATAAAACACTTGCCTCTCACACCAACCTGACCTTAACAGCTCGCCATGAGCTCTCTAATTGTGCCATTGAGAGCTAAATGTGCTCTTTTGTGATGGCCGGCCATTAGATCATGACGACTAATTGGCCGCCTGTATCTCTTTCCACTGCGCTGGATGTGAAATGGTAAAAATGGAATTTACTGCAGCAATGTTTTGCACGGTGTCTGGGGTGTATGTGGATGTCGGTGTAATTGGGTTTTTGCTTAATGGATTGCGGATATGTAACCGTGACGTATGTAGTGATCTACTGAGTGCTTGTGTGGGCTGAGTATACCTTACAAAACAAAAAGTAAGAGATTACGTTGATTAAAATACACCTATCGAATAGCCTATACACACACATACATATACACTACAAGTCAAAAGTTTTTAATGTTTTTCTTCTGCTCACCAAGCCTGCATTTATTTGATTCATAGTATATAGTAAATTTTGGAATATTTTTACTATTTAAAATAAATAGTAAATATAGTAAAATAAATAGTAAATAGTAAATAAATAGAAAGCAGTTATTTTAAATTGTAAAAATATTTCACAATATTACCTCTTTTGCTGTATTTTGTATCAAATAAATGCAGGCTTGGCGAGCAGAAGAGAATTCTTTAAAAAACATTAAAAATCTTAGTGTATATAGTAACTGATTTCATTTCATCTGTATTATGTAATCAGATTTCACAAATTAAGTACTTGTTATTACATTACATTTTAAAACTTTTTTTATTAATTACATGACTACATATTCACACAATGACAATAAATTATTCATAATTAATTTAATTAAAATCACCAACCCCAGTTTGGGAAACCTTGATGTATGTTTGATGTTTCATATCCTTCATATTATAAATAAATGTCAAAAGTAATCTAAAAGTAATCAAAAAGTAGTCCAATGATATTACAAAAATGCTTTGTAGATGCATGAATTTTAAGTGTAAACATAACCAAAATGATTTGTAATTTTGTTGTACATAAATATAGAAATGTTTTTGAAAAGTTGTGCTTGCACCAGCTGTAAACTAGCATTCTCAGGGGTCAGAGGTCAAATGCTAAGCGCTCACAGAGATTCCAATAGGTGATCTTCTTAACCCATGATTTACAACAGGCCAAGACACTTTACACATTCACTAAATAAATAACAATTGCAAAATATGATCATCTGCCCCTAACAGGAACAACATATCCATATCATAAATTACAATACAAAAACAGTTTTTAGAATAAAATATGCACTATAAAGTGCAAAAATGATGCTGGCTGATATGACAAGTAGCCATATAATCGCATGTTGTACATTACTAAAATGTGTACTTTAGTTGTTGTGAAACTGAAAAACTAAAATTGGAATCACAGTCCTTCTAAGAAACATTCATTTCAACAGCACTGAGAGTGAAAACACTCAAATAGCAATAGAGTTCAAGTATGAAAGAGGTTACAGCAGACAGGCCTCTGGATTACAATCTCTGGCTGTGGTTTTGCTTCTTAAGATAAGAGCTGCAAGAATATCATTCCCAGAACTGAGTGAGAAAAGTTTTTTCAAGCAATCGGAATGACTTTTGGACATTGGATAACAAGAATGCCAAAAAAAAAAAAAATCACTGAAGGAATGACCAGAACAATATACCAGACTTGGGCTGGACTCCTGACTTGGACCAGTAACTACCCACATAACAACCACCCAAAACAACCTAGCAATTAGGAATGTGCCTAAATCCGAATACCGTGTTCGGAAAGGAAATGACATGTACTACAGAACCACTACAGTATGGAAGCCTGTTTCCGCCACTGAATAAAAAATAAAAATAGGTAATTGCAACTTTTTATCTCACAATTCTGACTATTTTTCTCAGAATTACATGGTACAAACTTGCAAATTTTGACTTTTTTTCTCAGAATTGTGAGATAAACTCACAACTGAGAGTTATAAAGTCAGAATTCTGACATGTAAACTCGCAACTGTATTATAAAGTCAGAATTGCGAGATGTAAAGTCACAATTCTGACATTTTTCTCAATTTGCGTTAAACTCACAATTGCGAGAAGTTGGAATTGCAAGAAATTGCTTTTTTCTTGCCATTGTGAGTTTCTATCTCACAAGTCTGACTTTTTTTTTTAGAATTATGAGATATAAACTCGCAGTTGCGTGTTATAAAGTTTAATAAGTTATGCAAGTTTATAACTTGCAATTTAGACTTCATTTTTCAGAATCTCGCAGGTGTTTTATAACACTTGTATTTGCATTTGTATCACAATTCTGAGAAAAAAAGTCACAATTGCGAGATATAAACTCGCAATCCTGAGAAAAAAGTCATAATTGTTTATATCTTGCAACTCTGACTTTATTTCTCAGAATTGCAAGTTTATTTCTCACAATTGTGACTTTATAACACACAATTGCGAGTTTATATCTCACAATTATGAGAAAAAATGTCAGAATTGCGAGTTTGTATCACACAATTCTGAGAAAAAAAAGTCACAATTGCAAGATATAAACGTACAATTCTGAGAAATATAGTCACAATTGTTTATATCTTGCAATTCTGAAAAGTTTATTTCTCACAATTGTGACTTTATAACACGCAGTTGTGAGTTTATATCTCACAATTATGAGAAAAAAAGTGAGAATTGCAAGATATAAACAATTGTGACTATTTCTCAGAATTGCAATTTTGCAAGTTTGTATCTTGTAATTCTGAGGAAAAAAAAGTCACAGTTGCAAGATATAAACTTGCAATTCTAACTTTATTCCTCAGAATTGTGACTGTTTCTCAGAATTACGAGTTTATGTCTCACAATTGTGACTTTATAACACGCAGTTGTGAGTTTATATCTTACAATTATGAGAAAAAAAGTCAGAATTGCAAGTTTGTATCTTTTTTCTCAGAATTGCGAGATGTATACTTGCAATTGCGAGAAAAAAAGTCAAAATTGTGAGATAAAAAGTTGCAATTACCTTTTTTAATTTTTTATTCATGGCGGAAACAGGCTTCCATACTTAAGGGAATACATCCGAAATGGGAGGGAAAAATATATTTTGGTGCTTTCTCTCGCAATTATATTGTTGGTTAATTATACTGTATATAAATTACATGCATCAGGGAGCCGTTATTAGTATGCGTGGCATTGAAATCGCTTTTAAATGCGCACTTGCTTTTTACTTTCACTTTCAAGATTTGCAATCATGCAAACTCTGTTTATGCTACAGAGCACCAGTATTTACCACACATTTTTTAAGATTAGATGTTTGTCAGTGGTGCTCAGGATCTGCACATCATTCGCCTTAATAATCTATGAGAGTTACATTATTAAACTAAATACGAAAGATATAATACTAATGATTATCTGATTCATTTAGTTAATATAACAAGGCTGTTTGACCTTTATACAAATGCACACATAGTAAAAGTCATTATAATGTGACTTAACCACAGAAAGAGCAAAGGGGCACAACGTGACATAAAAATGAAGTGTATAAGAACACGTAATGACCATGCAGGCTGAGCTGAAATCGACCGATTCCTTTTATAGGCATCCAGCTCGCAGCGGCTCAGTGTCAGGTCCTCATTCATAATTACAGGCTATTTAGATTTTTAGGTGCAACTTCAGCAAGAACTTGGGCCAAAGCTTTGTTTTGATCTGCCTTTGAAAAACCGAGAGAGACAGAGACAAATTTTCTTTCTCTTCTATATTTATAAGGTTTCTGCTTTAACTCCAGAAGTTCCCACTGAGTAAAAAAACTGAAATGTATCTTGTTCACGTACTGTAGAAAGTCAAACGCATATAAATTGTGCCTTCAGAGACACATCAATTTATCATTTCTGCTCAGAATGAGTTATAAAATGTGCTGTGTCAGTTTATAGTTGGCAAATTCATCTAAAAGACTTATTTGGGGTAAGTTTCAGATGACAATGTCATTATCATAAAGAAAGTTTATTAAAATGCAGCTAAAAGTTATATATTTTGTTGTTGATGTCAAGCATCTAGTCAAACTCCACAGGAATCTGGTGCAAATTCTTTTGTAACTTAGACAAATGATCTTGATGCTAAAATAGACAGGTCGTGTGACACAAAATATATGAATAAAACTACACATAATAGAAAATATAACTCAGAATACATGCAAGTTTACTTGAAGGAAGAATAAACAAATGTGTTAAGTATGGGAAATTCTGAGATAAATATTATATGTATATAAAATATTTGTAATTAATTTTTGTTACAATTATTAAAAAATATGAATATGTATTACAATTATTAATATAATATTACTTACATTATGAATATATTTTGTAAAATAATTAAAATGTTAAATAAAATAAAGTTAAATATATATAAAATTATATATTATATATATATTATATATATATATATTTTTTTTTTGCTTTGTTTTTTGTTTTAATAAAAATACAAATATTTTATATATATGTACAATAAATCATTTTGCCACTGTCCCACTTTGTTAACATATTACTCACAGAAGCTGATATATGACATAAAGTTTATTTAAAATTGTTGTATACAAATAATATATGTAATATTACATTAAAATTACATTTATTTAAATGAAAAATTGGTTAAATGTTTAAAATTATATATATATTATTTTATTTAATATTTTAATTATTTTACATAATCATAAAATATAGGTTTCTGTAATATTACTTATATTATATATATTATATTAAAAATAATTAAAATATTAGTTGAAATTAAAAAAACATAAATTAGTATATATTATATATATGTACAATAAATCATTTTGCCACTTGTTGTATTAAAAATAATGTATATGTAAAATTGTATATGTAATTATATGGAAAACTGGTTAAATATTTTGAATGATATGTAACTTATTAATTAACCTATTAATTAATTTACTGGCTAAATTTTTTCATTGTATTTAATATTTTAATTATTTTACATAATCATTAAGTATAGGTTTCTGTAAGTAATATTATGTTAATAATTGTAATTATTATTTTAATATATTCATTTTTAATGGTTAAAAAATACACACACACATTATATATATATATATATATATATATATAATAAATTAAAAAAAAATTGCCACTCTCCAAAAAAATTGCCACTCTCCAACATGGGTCAAATGTATAATCAGAATCCTGAAACAAAACCTGTTGAAAAGAACTGTAAATGCTACATTACAGTAAATCTCATTAAGTCATAACAGGAGAGAAGTCACTATCTCAGATTCCTGGATCTTGTTTAAAAGCTGTCGCAGATGGAAATCATTGGCTTTCTGAAAGTGTTTCACTAGTCTAATACATCCCAAGGTTCTTGTACAACACCTGTAGTATTCCTTCACATCTGTCAGTACTAGCATGATTTTTCTGGTCAGCATTCTTAAAACAGATATCACATTCAATTATAACCAGGTTAACACTCAAACATTAGGTGGTGTAGGAGGTCTCACTCACTTCTAACTGGTTATCGCAGCTGATGACTATAATAGAGAGACTTTCAAACATTACTGGATGCCCACTTGTCCTAGTAAGCAGCGTTGAGGCTGGATGAGAACTATTGTATGAGGATTAATGGAAACCAGATGTTGCGCTTGTGTCCTCAGAATGAATGGCTCTATTGGGAAAGCAGGCAGAGTCTCATGGGACATTCCATACAGCGGCTCAGCCGATTGGTTCACATTGAAACAACAAGGCCAAGGTAAACGCTGATTTGAAGGAAGGTAGTGTGTGTGTGCGTGTGTGTGTGTGTGTATTTTGGGGGGAGAATTTAGTCTTGGACGGCAGAGCCTAAAATAAATCGTTAGGGCTAAAGGAGGAGCTTAGCTCATCCTCTAAGGAAAACAGAAACTTTCGCAAATGACTGACATGCATGATGACTGTGGCGCCAGGCAAGTGCAGACTGCTGCCCACTTTCTGAGGCTTCATGGGAAACGGGGAGTATCGGGGGAGCCAAACTGTTTTTGCACTGATGTCACAGAGAGCTGCAGCATAATTTGCCTTTTTCAGCACATTGTTCTAAAACTCACTTTCTACATCAATGTAGTGCCTGAATTCACTGTTACCGCACTGCGGTGAAAGACCTGCTTTTACTGGCCAGAGCTGCTGTGAGAGAACACAACATCTGAGGATAGAAATGCCACACATCCTGCTCAGCTAAATCAATGCAAAAATATAAGTAATGGATTAAAACTTCCAAGAAACTAATGTAAAATAAGTTGAAAGACTAAAATTACTAAAATGAAAACTTAAATTCAAACTAGACAGAAATATTAAAACAACCAAAAAAAATGTTACTAAATTACTAAAAATAAAAAAAAGTGAAAGCAAACTATTAATAAATGTTATAATAGTATATAAATAATACCAAAATAACAGGTGAAATGATCCGAAGAAATTCCATTATGATGTCATAATATCATTCACTAAACATTGTTGAAATTTGGGCACAAGCATATGCTTCTTTTTATTCTGTCATGACATAAATGTAGTTTTGGCTTTCTGGGTGGAATAAGTTATGACATCAAATATGTAATTCAAATTCAAACAATATTTAAGACTAGATGAAAGTTTGCTGGCTTGAGAATGTCTGGTTTGAAGGTCTAAAATTAGTTTAAGAAAGATACAGTTGAAGTCAAAAGTAGAGATGCACGATATTGGATTTTTGCCGATATCCGATATGCCGATATTTTTCATCTCGTTTTGGCCGATACCGATACCGATATATATATATATATTTTTTTTTTGGAAAGTTAGTTTTTAACAATAACTTGTTTGTTAGGATTAAATAAATAGTAATGAGTGGTTTACATTCAATCCCTTCTTTTTCATCAGCAGGCTAGCGTTATTTATGATCTGAATTTTGTGAATTAAGTTCACTTTTGCTATGTTTCATGCTGAACTTCGGATGCTTTCACTTTCGAATTCCCAATCTGAAAACAACATTTCAAAACAAAAACAAAAAGTAGAACTAAACTGGGTGACTGTGAGGGTGCTTTGCGGGACATGAACAGGACATAATTCAATGCGACAACTTCTTAATTCGTTCCTACGATCTATTAATTTATTAGTTTGTAAAATGAGGGAACGAATTAATTTGTAGAATTTATTATTAACGAATTTATTCCCACGAAATATTTTATTTCCCACCCGCAATTTATCACAGTAAGAGATACGAAAACATGGATTAAAAGTGAATGACAAGAAAATAAACCTAAGAAATGAAAGGGTGAGGATTTGGGTAAATAAAAATATTATTAAGTTATGTCGCAATTCGTGACCAACTGGCAAAACAGTACACTTTTTTTGCACAAGAATGCCACCATGTTTACCTTCTCTGGTTTAACAAGTGGTCTTTTACCCTAGTCGAAAACCAAATCCTCCGTCCGCCATCGTTTCCAGAATAGTCGCGTCATTTTTGCCGTCACCACCGGACTCGTGCTGACACTACAAATACAAACCAGGCTCTACACCCGAAGCGTGTAAACTACCCTTCGCGTGATCAGTGAAATCCTGAATATGCCACGGCTTGGTAACTCTGTAACTCCCGCTGTATGGAGCAGACGCTTCAGCACTGCAGATCAGGCACTCGCACAAATGCGACCACGTCAAATTTTAACTTGCACATTTAAAAAAAAAATTTTAAAATGTAGTCACTAAGTCATGTTTAATTATAATTTCTAATATTTTTTTACCGTGCACTGTGCTTTGACAGGGCTGCGGAACACGAAAAGGACATAATTATTTCCTACAACTTGTTAATTAGTTCCTACGATTTATTAATTTATTAATTTGTAAAATAAGGGAACGAATTAAAAAGTCGTATTAACGAATTCTTAATTTATTGCCACGAAATATTTTATTTCCCACCCGCAGTTTACCACCATAAAAGATACGACAACATGGATTAAAAGTAAATGACAAAAAAATAAACCTGCGAAATTACAGGGTGAGACGAGGATGATATGTGAAAAGAAACTATAAATATTATTAAGTTTGTGGCAATTCGTGACCAACCGGGAAAACAGAACACATAGCCGCTTATGGTTTTAAATGTATGGGGTCGAACGGCATGAATCCAAAAGCATGGTCGCTACTAACATTTGCCTGCTAACCTATTATTTAACTTAGAAAGAATGCTTTGTACCTCACTTGTGTCATAATATTTACGAAAAATGTTTCATATGAGCAACAGTGTGTTTTGCCGTTGCGCCGCCGGAGAAAGAGAATTCACTGACCGCGCGCCGTAATTATTTTTTATTTTAAATGCAGATCATGTCATGTGCAAACATAGCCATTGGGTGTCAAATTACAACAAAGAGCACCATAAAACCATTTAAATGTGCATTTAGCAATCTAGTGACTGGATATGAAACAGGCAACAGTAAATGATCCCAAATGGAACAACGGCGCGCTTTCTCCTATAGCCGCTGCTGCCACTGCACGCGCTATTGCTATGCATCATTCTGTATGTGCGTTCTCAGTTTAAATGCAGCGATCCAAAACAGTGAATCTACTCCTCATTCAGTCAAAACTTTGCTTCAAGAATGAGCTATACTGCTGACACGATCTAGCACACCCTCAGCACATGCGAGTTAACATATTCATCTTATCGGCAAGACATATCGGCATAATTTTTCATATCGGGCCGATGCCGATATTTACATTTTAAGTCATTATCGGCCGATTCCGATATCAGTCCGATAATATCGTGCATCCCTAGTCAAAAGTTTACATACACCTTGCAGAATCTGCAAAATGTTATTATTTTACAAATTAAGAGGAATCATATAAAATGCATACTATTTTTTAGTACTGACCTGAATAAGATATTTCACATAAAAGACATTTACATACAGTCCACCTGAGAAAATAATAGTTGAATTTAGAGCTGAATTTGAAGATCAGGGTCAATGTAACTTATTTGGTCTTCTGTAGCTCCTGAAGGGCAGTACTAAATAAATAAATAAATAAATAAATAATATATGTAAAATGAGAAGAATGTACACATCTTCAATCTGCTCAAAAGTTTTCACCAATCCCTTTCTGAAGCATCAGTGAGTGTTTGAACCTTCTGTAATAGTTGCATATTGCATAGTTGCAATAGTTCAGTTGTCCTCAGTGTAAAAAGATGGATCTGAAAATCATACAGTCATTGTTGGAAAGGGTTCAAATACACAAAAATGCAGAAAAACCATAGAATCTGTGCGACCTGAAGGATTTTTCTGAGGAACAGCAGGCAGTTTAACTTTTCAGGACAAACAAGGGACTCATGAACAACTATCACTAAACAATAAAGCACAGCTGTGGATCATTCAGGTCACAACACAATAATAAGAATCAAGCGTATGTAAACTTTTGAACAGTCATTTTTATAAATTCAACTATTATTTTTTTCTTGTGGACTATATGTAAACGTCTTTTATGTGAAATATCTGATTCAGGTCAGTACTAAATAAAAACATGCATTTTGTTTTGTATGATCCCTCTTATTTTAGCAGATTCTGCAAGGTGTATGTAAACTTTTGACCTCAAATGTAGATTTTGACACAAATTTCACTATTCAAATTGATTTTGATTATTTTGGATACATAACAGGTACAGTACATGCCAAAAGGAAAAAAAAAAAAATCTCTCAACTAATGCTGTAAAATATACATGAGAGTCAGTTGGTAGCCTACTACATTACTATGATATTGAACGTTAAACAGATTTCTAAATATTTAAATTTACACTCAATTAAGTTTTTATTCTACTACAATTTGTTTTTATATATATATGACCATTTAAATAAACATTGAAGAACAGCAAAAATTATAATGAATATGTTATATGATGAATATATATAGAAATGTGCTCCTCTCTAGTCATTTTTCTAGCTGACTAACGAGTTTGGTCACCAAATATGTTTTTTTTTTTTTCTGAGGTAAATGTGACGTTACGTCACTTATTGTTTACAAGCTGTTATACTGACGTCTTTCCGCGGTTGAAACATTGATTGAGTGATTACATGAGAAGAATACAGATTTCAGTAAGTTGTATTCTTTCTTTTAACATACCTTCCGATGTTTTTTATGTTTACTTCATGTTGAAACTGCTGTTGAAGTGGAGGAGACGATCAGTTCACGTACCGCTTCCGCTTCTCTCGAACTGAGGCGCTAAAGCGATCCGTTAGTCACTCACATTAAACAGCGCCAAAACGGCATTTATTGTTTGAGTAATGTAATCAAATGGGCAAAATTCAAAATCTGAGACTTTGTTTTATATCAAAAGTAACAAAGCACAAAGCTTTTTGTGATTTATTGGATGGGAGGAGTGGTATAATATTCAGTTTATTAGGCTAACTGAAAACAGGCTAGACTAATCGGTCCTTTGGATCGATATTGTTTCATAAAAATGAGAACCCAGACCTGATAGATAGATAGATAGATAGATAGATAGATAGATAGACTTTGTAAACAGCATTGAAGTATGCTTTAATATATTTAAATATGCAAAATGTTGTGAAACAAACTCTTTGGTGTGAAACAGACTCACTGATAAAGGTTATATATGTGTTGCATTACAAAACTAAGAACTTTTAGAAAGTGAAATTCCTTTGAAAACTTTCCAGTAAGTACTAGCTATATGAAAAGAAACTCTTCAAAATACCAGACTAACATATAGGTCAATACCATTAATCTATCAGACTACAGAAAGACTGTAACGTCACAGCCTAACTGGGTTTGGAGCCACTTGACTCTCTTTACAAATGAGGTGTGGGGCCGTCCAGACACAGGAAACTGACCCAGACCCAAAATCTGCCCTCAGACATGACTGATGCACTCGCTCCTCCTAATCTGACCTCTTGCGAGTTTCTTCCAGTCTTAAAATACGAACAAAAATATTGTGTCCACAAGGAGAGATTCTAGCCTGGCCATAATTTATATAGCACATAAAAAAATGTGACATTATTAGAGCAGGATGTGTGTGATGTTGGCCAGATTTTCAATATATAGAGTGGCCACAAACTCTTTTTTTCGTCTGCTCACCAAGCCTGCATTTATTTGATCCAAAACACAGCAAAAACAGTAAAATTTTGAAATATTTTTACTATTTAAAATAACTGTTTTCTATTATAATATATTTAACAATGTAATTTATTCCTGTGATTTCAAAGCTGAATTTTTAACATCATTACTCCAGTCACATGATCCTTCAGATATCATTCTAATATTCTGATTTGCTGCTCAAAAAACATTTATTATTATGTTGCAAACAGCCCAGTAGACTTTTTTCAGGTTTCTTTGATGAATGGAAAGTTCAGAAGAACAGCATTTATCTGAAATAGAAAGCTTTTGTAACATTATAAACATCTTTATCATCACTTTTGATCAATTTAAAGCATCTTTGCTAAATAAAAGTTAATGGTACAGTGTATAATGTTGACAAATCTTTGGATCTTTAAATATTTATAATAATAATAGTAATACAAAATAATCTTGAACAGCAAAATAGCATATTAGAATAATTTCTGAAGGACCATGTGACACTGAAGACTGGAGTAATGATGCTGAAAATTCAGCTTTGATCACAGGAATAAATTACATTTTAAAACATATTCAAATAGAAAGTGGTTATTTTAAATAGTAAAAATATTTTACAATATTACTGCTTTGCTTTTTTACTTTGCAGGCTTGGTGAGCAGAAGAGACTTCTTTAAAGAAACATTAAAAAATTTACTGTTCAAAAACTTTCAACTGGTAGTGTACTTTTCAAGAAAAACATGATACAAAAAGACATTTTAAGTTATAAAACAACATATACAGTTTAAAATAAAAGTATTACATCACTTGCTCACCAATGGATTCTTTGCAGTGAATGGGTGCCGTCAGAATGAGAATCCACACAGCTGTTAAAAACATCACAATAATCCACAAATAATCCACACCAGTCCATCAAGTAACATCTTGTGATATTTTTAATATAAAAACATAAGAGTCTTCTTTCCATAATATTGCTTTCTCCAGTGAAAAAGCAGTCTGAATCAGAAGAGAAATATGCACAGATCAAGCACAGTTTACAAGCAAAAACAGTTCAAAACAGCTCTAAACAAATATGTTTGTGGATTTTGATGTGAGAGGACAACAGAAGATGGACTTGTTTAATGAAAGAAGCATTATTATGGATTATGGATTTATATTTTGGCTAAAAGTGATGGTTTAAAGTTAAAACACCATAATGATGGATTTGTTTCTTACAAACATAGCTTTTCGCTTCACAAGATGTTAACTGATGGACTGAAGTGGTATGGATACTTGTGGATTATTGTGATGTTTTTATCGGCTGTTTGGACTCTCATTCCGACGGCACCCATTCACTGCAGAGGATCCATTGGTGAGCAAGTGATGCTAAATTTCTCCAAATCTGATACTCAAACTGACCTCGAACTGACCTCAAACATTCACTAAATCACCAAAACACCATCTGATTAAAAGACTGAGCAAAAATTATGAAGAAATGTGTAGATAAAAGCTCTTTGCAGATGGCATTCATACATTTTTAAGCATTTTAACTGTCAAAATACTTGTACAAGAGAAACAAAAAAGAAACATCCAGCATTCAGAGAGGAATTATTCATTTTATTTTCGGCTAATCTGGTTGCGTAATCATCCTACATTCTGACAGTCGGCTTTCTGACTCGGCATTGGCGCTAATCTGTTATTCAGAAGAGTCACAATTACACCCCATTGATTAGAAAGATCCGAGCGCCTCTTCCTAACGCCACGTCCTGTGCCTGTCCGAGCCCGGCGAGCACAAAAGCCGCGGTCTAAATCGAGCCGCGGCTCCCGGAGCAACAATAGCTGGAAAGAAGGAGTGTGACGGAGCTTTTCCTCTGACAGAGGTGCAGACGGCCCTGTTTTGTAAGCACTTCCATCCTGTGAAAGTCCCTCGGAACAGAGAAGGCCCTCCACCTGCTATGAAAGTCAAAGGCGCTCGGGGCCGACCACCTTTCCAGGAAGGGACACTGATATCATTCTGCAAAAGATCTGATCCGGGATCAGCGGCGGAGGGGAGCGGACGCACACAACGCCCTCGCTTTAGGTACAGTCTCGGAGCCCGGGGCCCCTCCTCCTGTTCGACTGGCGCCAGTACTCAATGGGCCCTGCACTTTGATTATTTGTGTTAACAGTTAATTTAGCACCACAGACACATGTGCCAAAGCTGCCTTCACTTCCTCATGCATCACTAACAAATGTGACTTTTATGAGTTCTTTTGCACAAAACCAGACACCCCCACTACTTCCCCCCCACATACACACACACACCTCCCGCTCGCTGGCGTCGCTCATAACCCTCTGCCGACCGACAACTGCCTTTAACGCACATACACAAACACACAGACTCGGTGCTAATCGCTTCCACATCTTGCGTGAGGAGTTATTTCTGGCTCCTCTGTTCCCAGTGTTTGCATTATCAGGGATACATTTCATGTCAGAGCGGAGCTGGGTTAGGAGAGCAAGAAACCTTCTGATGCCTTTCATCCGTGTTTGCTTCCATGTGAGGATAAAGAAACAGTACAAACGTTTGCTCGACGTGCTCGGATTTAGCATCAGCGCAGCTTTTTGTTATCTGCTGGCTGTTGACTGTGGAATAACAGGTTTTGTGTAGCATAATTTTACATTTTCAGAAAAAAACTTGGGTGCTTGGGTGTTGCAATGACTAAGATATTATGTAGTTTTGACTCAAAAGTTAAAAAAAGCACATTCTCAAACAGAGTTGTTATTGTCACTTGTTACTAAAATAATGTTAAAAATAAAATATAAATATATAAAGAAAACAAAAAAAAAATTGAAATGTTGCCAGTTAACTAAATACATTTAGGTTGCACTAAAATTACTCACAATAAATAAGAAAAAAAAAAGGATATACAAATAAATTAAACCTAATAAAATGACAACACAAAGCAAGACATATGGCATAACAAAATTACAAAAAATTAAACTAAAATGCAATTACTAAGATATTAATGTAGTATAGACTGAGAAGTAAAAAAAGCCAGCCTCAAGCAGGGTTGTTATTGTCAACTAGCACTAAAACTATATAAAAACATTTTTGTTACTGAAATAATGTTAAAAGTAAAATATAAATATACGATGAAAAACAAAAAAATAGAAATGTTGGCAATTAAATAAAATACATTTAGGTTGCATTAAAATGAATCAAATATACAAATCAATTTAACGAATATTAATAATATTTAATTTAATATTAAAAAAAACTAATAAAAATGACAACACAAACCATAATATATATAATATATAATATAGTAATATATAATATATAGCATAATATATATATATATAGCATTGCAAAAATACTAAAAATGAAACTAAAATGCAATTACTAAAATCTTTTAAAAATCCCTAAAACTATTAAAAACATTTTTTTTTCTGAAATAATGTTAAAAATAAAATATAAATACAAGATTAAAAAAAAAATAGAAATGTTGGCAATTAAATAAATAAATGCACTAAAATTATAACTGGAAATGCTAACAGTGTAAAACTGGAAAAAAAAATAAATAAAAATGAATATATATATATATATATATATATACAAATAAATTAAGCCTAAATTTAAAAAATTTAAAGCCTTAATTTTTTTAATAATAAAAATGACAACACAAACCATACTACATAACATAAAATTACTAAAAATTAAATAAATTCAAACGAAACTGAAAATATATAAATAAAAGTTAATTCAGAATATTAATAGAAACTATAATAGTATATAAACAATACTAAAATAACATTGGCCTCTAGTCTGATATTCAAGTGATATTCTGGTCCCTAGATTAATTACTTTAGAAGGGTAAGACAAACAACAAATTTATTCTTAAGTACCTAAATATAATAATAATAATAATACAATTTTAGAATAAAATAAATGTAATAAAAAATATATAATTTAGAATGAAATTAATTTTTAACAAAATGCAAATTTATTAAATATAATTAATAATTGATAGTAAATATCACATGATAAAACTAATATCTAATAAACTAATAATCTTCATACTGCTGATATTGTGTCTTCACTATTAAATCTAAAAACAGAGGTCCTGTCGAATAAACAGTGTCACTGGTTCAATTATCAGGCAATGCATGAACTGATATAAAAATATTGCACTTAATTATTTTGCCAGCAATTTTTTTTAATGCAAATGTATATGGCCCTGAATGCAATTTAAGACGGTTTGGATAAAAGTGGCTACTAAATGCATAAAATATAATAATAATAATACTAAAATCTATATAAAAGCACAGAGAGTGAACATCTCTTATTCATAAAAGCTGATTGTAATCATGAATAGGAAATGGTGATGGGTGCTATGATGGGTCACCCATCATAAATCCAGTTGAAATCACTGCCCATACAATGTGTTTGTCAAATACTCGCCTTATATACACCCCTCAGTGAAATAAGTCAGCAAATCGAGATGTAAAGCGAGCACGATCTGCACGGACGCGTCTGGATGACGCTGTAGTTGCACACTGACAGTGCTGAGAAAGACCTAACCGGCCGCACACATGAGCTCATGCCAGAGCTATGCTGCGTCTCAAGGCCACAGGAGCCTCTGAAACATCCTGACTCCACTCACGCTCCGTCTCTCGTCTGAGCCGCGACGAGCTCCATCCCCTCCAGCGGTGAGGAGCGTCATCCAAAACCTCAGAGGAAACACCACCGCGGCCGCTTTTCTACTTTTCAAAACAGAAAACTGACAAGCTTTCATTAGCCTTTCGAGAGTAAACAGACAGATGAACGATGAATGAAACCTAATATGCCTAATGATACATACAGCCAATATGCACCAATAAAAACCACATTTGATGACTCTCATTTCAAAGCTCCTTTAGAAAGATTCACCTGTTGTGGATGTTTATGGAGCAAAGGTAGCAAACTGAATGCAATTCGAATTTGAATTTAAATGAGATTATACCCCTTTTTACAAGGTGTAATATAAGTCTCAGGTGTCCCCAGAATGTGTCTGTAAAGTTTCAGCTCAAAATACCCCACAGATCATTTATTGTATCATTTTGTGCCTGTCAAATGCCTGTTTTGAGCGGAAGCAGAAACACGCTGTTTTCGTGCATGTCTCTTTAAATGCAAATGAGATGCTGCTTCCCGCCCCCTTTTCCAGAATAGAACTGTGCCATTACTGAATCAAATGATTCGTGAACCTGCAGCAAAGTTCTGATCTGAATCAAATGATTCGCGATTCGCGATCCACGCTCAGAAGTTCTGATCTAAAGCAAAAGATTTGCAAAACTGCTCCAAGGTTCCAATCTAAATCAAACTAGTCATGATCCGTCCATTGAAGTGCTGGTCTGAGTAATGATTGGCAAACCATCATTTCAGAACAGGACTCGGAAGCCGGATTGTGAATCATTTGATGTAGATCGGCACTCCAATTTGCATATCACAAATAATTTGATTTGAATCACTCAATTTGTGAAATGATTCACGAACCCGTTCCAATCTAAATCAGATGATTCTCGAAATGCAAAGTTCAGATCTAAATCAAATGATTGACGATACGTGATCTGAAGTCCCAATCTGAATCAAATGATTCGTGATCCCGCTCCAAAGTCCCGGTATGAATAATGATTCGCTAACCATCATTTCAGATCAGGACTCGGAGCAGGGATTGTGAATCATTTGAGTTAGATCGGGACTTCAAATCATGAATCATTTGATTTGAATAATTGAAATGATTCATGAACCTGTTCCAATCTAAATCAAATGATTCTCGAAACGCGAAGTTCTGATCTAAATCAAATGATTCACGATACGTGATTTAAAGTCCCAATCTACGTCAAATGATTCTCGAATCCGCTCCGAAGTCCCGATCTGAATCAAATGATTTGTGATATGTGATTTATTCATGATTCTGCTCCAAAGTCCCAGTCTGAATAATGATTCGCTAACCGTCATTTCAGATCAGGACTCGGAGAGGGGATTGCAAATCATTCGATTTAGAACGGGACTTCAAATCGTGAATCATTTGATTTGAATCATTTGTGAAATGATTCATGAACCTATACGATCTAAATCAAATGATTCTCGAAACACAGAGTTCCTATCTAAATCAAATGATTTGCAAACCTGCTCCGATATCTCAATCTAAATCAAATGGTTTGCGAAACAGTGAATCATTTTGCCATGTATTGGTTTAACTCATTCTGAGTTAAGCCTATATGGGCAAGACCTCTGGCTCATTAGGCGCTAAAGGAAAATAACAAGAATAACAACGTGCAGTATACGGTAAACTGTTTACACTAATCCAGTGTGTTCATAATTAAGATAATACATAAAAAAATATGTGAAGACACACCAATATCTAGCAGCAAAACGAGCTGTTTTGTACAGCTAAAAATAGCACTTATGGCAAAAAATAAGGCGGATACCACCTCTCGTTATGATACTTTAATACAATACGTAACCCTGTGTTGCTACAAATGTTGCTCTGACTCACTTCAGAACACAACAAAGCACAACATTGAGCCTTTTTGGGCGTTACAAGCAAACAACACAATGAGACTGAAGTTAAGTAGTTTTTAGCCTCTTAAAGGAAGTGTAATGCATTCAGTGAAGCTCTAATGCTCAAGTCATGCAAAGGGATATTGTCTGTATCGGGGCTTCACAGGTTGGCAGATTCATGTCCCTTATTCTCACTGCCTCCTCTTTCCTTCCCAGTATTGTCCTACATCCTGTGGACTACTGCTGCAGCCTGTGCCACAACAGCACCAACAGGGACCAACTGTCTTTACAGCCAGTCTGTCACCACAACATTTGTCCACTAGCCCGACCTCTGCAGGTTTACGGCTGTCCCACTGGAGCCTGTGAAGAACGGCCTGTTACTGAGGCAAAGAAAATCTCATTCTGGACTGGAACACAACAATCATCCAGGTGTAATACGTAACTTTAATTTGAAACTACAACTAGCTTCCCAGTGTTCTAAAGAATGTCTTCTTTTGTGTTCTACTACAGGTTTGTATGACGGCATTTTAGTGCCACATTAAAAAAAATGTAATAAATTGACAATTATGATTAAAGTCGTAATATTTCGAGAATAAAGGCGAAATTACGGGAATAAAGTCTAATTATTTTGAGAGTAAAGTTGAAATTACGAGACTAAAGTTCGAAATATTTCAACAATAAAGTCAAAATGTTTCAAGAATAAAGTCAACATTATGATAATTTATTCATAGCAAATATTTTGAGAGTACATTCTAGCCTATTGAGCATGCAAATGCTCGTAATTTCAACTTTATTCTTAAAACATTTTGACTTTATTTTCGTTATTTCCATTTTATTCGCGAAACATTTTGACTTTATTTTGAAATTTCGACTTCATTCTCAAAACATTTCAACTTTATTTTCGACATTCGGCATTATTCTCAACACATTTCGACTTTATTCTTGAAATTTCAACTTTATTTATTCAACTTTAAATAAAATGTTTTGAGAATACGAGAATAAACATTTCGAGAGTATATTGTAGCCTATTGCAACTTTATTCTCGAAATTTTGACTTTTCTCGAAACATTTCCACTTTATTCTTGTAAATTCTACATTATTCTTGAAACGTTTCAACTTTATTCTCGAAACATTTTAACTTCATTCTCGAAACATTTAAACTTTATTCTTGCAATTTCTACTTTATTCTTGAAACATTTCCACTTTATTCTTGAAACATTTCAACTTTATTCTTGTAATCTCAATGTTATTCTTGAAACATTTCAACTTTATTTTCGAAACATTTCAACTTAATCCTCAAAACATTTCAACTTTATTCTTGTAATTTCGACTATTCTCAAAATATTTCCACTTTATTCTCGAAACATTTCAACTTTATTCTTGTAATTTCAATGTTACTCTTGAAACATTTCAACTTTATTTTCGAAACATTTCAACTTAATCCTCAAAACATTTCCACTTTATTCTCGTAATTTCAACTTTATTCTTGTAATTTCGACTATTCTCAATATTTCCACTTTATTCTTGAAACATTTTAACTTTATTCTTGTAATTTCGACTTTATTCTTGAAATATTTCGACTTTGTTCTCGAAACATTTAACTTTATTCTTAACATTTCGAATTTATTCTCATAATTTCGACTACTCTCAAAGCATTTCCACTTTATTCTCGAAACATTTCCACTTTTTTCTCATAATTTCGAAATTATTCTAGAAACATTTAAACTTTATTCTTGAAATTTCGACTTTATTCTCGAAATTTCAACTTTATTCTTGGAACATTTAGACTTTATTTTTAACATTTCAACTTTACTCTCAAAAATATTACTACTTTAATCTCGTAATTTTAGATTTTTTTTTTTTAACATGGCACTGAAACACCATCGTAGGTTTGGAACAACATGATGCTGATTAAATGATGACAGAGAAAGCACATTCGGGCCATCCTGATGACTTTTATGACTTGCGACAGCACATTTCTGCAGTCCAGCTTTTGACAAAAGCAGAGCACAACGTCATTTGATGGCTCAGCCTCGCTTTGAGCGTTATCAAAAGCGTTTCAAATTGACTTGACGTGCCGGTCCATTTGTCTGTCACGCCTCACAAAAGACAAACTGCTGATATCGACACCAAAAATGTTTCATATACTAATGGCGAACATTAACAAGCGATTTACTGACTCTGTTCGCTTTAAAAGGCCCTGTGTGTAAAATAAGGTCAAACAAACTTTAAGTAGCCCAGTCTGCTTCGACACACAGAGCTCCAGAAAATATATGGCACCAGATTTGAGGTTTCAAAAGAGACGTTAACAGCAATTCTACTGGCGACAAGTGCTATTACTGATGGCACCAGCGCAGGAGACGGATTACAGCCTGCAGGGCCAGTGAGAGTGACGCTTTGCGGCCGTACATCTGGGATTGCGTTTAAGTCTCCTTAAACACAGTGCACAAGAAGCCAAAACTCTTTTAATTTAAGAGCAATTAAGTGGATCAGAGCCCCGTTCCCACCCCGTCCCACTTTCCTTGCTTCCCTTTTTTCTCTCCCTCGCTCCGTTTTCACCCTTGTTTTATTAGCTATTTCCTCCCTTCCAGCAACGGCGCGAACGCTCACTTTTCCCTAAAAAAGAGCACGCTTTCTAACGCTTACGTTACATAAACACACACCAACAAACACACAGGAAGACCACCGGGACGAGGAGGGACTGAGGCCGGCCTCCCCAGCAGCACTGAAGCGCTCTGAGCCGGCTGTGTTGCTCCATTTATGGGCGGTAATTAAAAACATCCAGCGGTAATTTAATAGCGCTCACAAGCCAGAGACACAAAGTCTGCTGGCTTTGCCCTCTGAATAAATAACTTGGAATGGGATCCGTATACAGCTTATTTGTTCTTCTCCTTTCTCCTCAGGATGAATATATGTTTTCTTTGCCTTGTTGCATTTACTGACAAAGACAAGGGTTGAAAGACTTTTGGGCAACACTTCATAATAACTTTATAATAACTAATCATTAAGATATCACACAGTGTTAACAGACTAATTAATTCACATACAAATATTAAGGTCCAGCAGTTTGAATTTACAAATGCATATAAAAATAGTCTTTTCTGCTTATCAAGGCTGCATTCATTTGATTAAAAATACAGAAAAAAACAGTAATATTGTAAAATATTATTGCAATTTAAAATAGTGCCTTTCTATTTTAATATACTTTAAAATGTATTTTATTCCTGAGATGCAAAGCTAAATTCAGTAAGATCTGTAATGTTTTTTGAAGAAGTCTTTTCTGCATTTATTTGATTAAAAATACAGGAAAAACAACATTTTTTTTTTGGAACCTGTCATACTTTTTTTTTTAATCAGGATTCTTTGATGAATAAAACATTAAAAATAACATTTTTTAAAAAAATAATAAAAGTCTTTTGTAACAATATACACTTCAAAGTTTGGGGTTTGAAGTGGGGGTAAAAAAAAGGCTTTTCTGCTCATCAAGGCTGCATTTATTTGATTAAGAATACTGAAAAAAAAACAGTAATATTGTAAAATATTTTTGCAATTTAAAATAGTGATTTTCTATTTTAATATACTTTAAAATAGAATTAACCCTGAGATGCAAAGCTAAATTCAGTACAATTTTTAATGTTTTTTGAAGAAGGCTTTTCTGCTCATCAAGGTTGCATTTATTTGGTTAAAAATACTGAAAAAACAGCAATATTGTGAAATATTATTGCAATTTAAAATAGTGGTTTTCTATTTTAATATACTTTAAAATAGAATTTATTTCTGTGATTCAAAGCTGATTTTTCAGCATCATTAATTCAGTCTTGAATGTCACATGATCATTTAGAAATCATTCTAATATGCTGATTTATAAATAATATTAGAAACAGTTGTGCGGCTCAATATTTTTTTTTGGAACCTGTGATACTTTTATCAGGATTCTGTTCTAAAAAAGAACAGAATTTAAAAAAAATTGAAATCTTTTGTAACAATATACACTACTGTTCAAAGTTTGGGGTTAGTAAATTCTTTCTTTTTTCTTTGAAAGAAATGAATACTTTTATTCAGCAAGGAAAGTAATAGTAAAGACTTAGATTTTTAATAAATGCTGTTGATTTTAACTTTTTATTCATCAGAGAATCCTAAAAAAAAAGTATCACAGGTTTCCAAAAAATTCCAACATTCATTATAAATCACCATATTACAATGATTTCTGAAGGATCGTGTGACACTAAAGACTGGAGTAATGATGCTGAAAATTCAGCTTTGCATCACAGAAATAAATTTAATTTTAAAGTATATTAAAGTAGAAAACCACTATTTTAAATTGCAATAATATTTCACAATATTACATTTTTTCAGTATTTTTGATCAAATAAATGCAGCCTTGATGAGCAGAAAAGACGTTCAAAAACATTCAAAAATGTACTGATTGCAAACTTTTGAACAGCAGTGTATATATATATATATATGTATGCTAAAAAATAAATACAGTATTTTACACATACCAAAATGTTTGTTTTCTGACATAACTGAAGTTACTATAAGCATTGTTATGTCCCAAACTACACCAATGCATTATTTAATATTCTCTAATCCATCAGTTTTTCAATGCTACCAACTTCCGACCACAGTGCTTTATTGTTCTTATATAAGCATCACGCCTGCAGCATCATATTGATTACATTGTGATGTCACAGTCTTGATGTCATGGTTTACTTTGCAGCTCGGCAGAGCATTGAGTAAACACACATCAGACTGTCTCCAGCAGATATTTACAATTGCATCTCATCAGTCAGGAGTGAGAACAGGCGACAGGGGGAGATGAGAAAAACCACACATGATTTCAATCTGCCAGAGGTTCTCACACTCACAAAAGAGCAGTCATGCATATTAGTAAGTCTGAGCTAACCTCTGATACTGTATAAACCCTCTTGCTGTCGGTTTGGCACTGAACAACGCTTTATAACAACTTTCATTAAGCTATATAATGCTTAAAAGATTTGAATTATTTTGGGGAGAAAATTTTAAATTTAAATGTAACATTTGATGAAATGCAACAAATAACATGCGCTATATAACTAAAAACTACTACGATATTACCATGTTTTTAGACATGCACCATGGTAATCTTTTAAGTACAGTGTACAGCAATTGTCACACTGGCATGCACCAATGATGATAAATTATTCAGACACATGACTTGTTGGTCACACTTGCCATGCAAGCTTAATGACAGAGCAATTGAGTTAACATCTGACAGACATAAGGTTCTTTCTTTAATAAGGGACTTTTTTTCTCTCTCAGTAGCGGTTAATTCAGGATGAAAGGTCCCCTTGGACAGAGACAAACCGCTTACAAGTGTCGAGGATAATGCTCCAATTATACACAGCCCGAGACACAAAGACAGCATAACATGGCCAAGAGCGACTGCTCTGGTTCCCGCTCTGTCGTCGGCTTTCCCTTTGGCAAGGTCAATAAAGCGTGTCTTTTTTGGAAGCATAAAAATAATGCATTGGGTTGCAGAGGGACGCAGATGCGAAGTCATGGCAGTGCGCTCTAGTGATCACAGAAAATACTGCATGCACAGAGCTTAGTAGCGGGTGAATGCGCATTATAGCTGTGCATATAGCGCCTCCATGTGGCATGCTTAAAGTCAACGCTTGGGTTTGATCATTATAATTCCTGCAGGGTTTTGCATTGAGCCAAGGGTATGCTATGACAGTTTTTGTCATCCTTGGTCTGTGCAGGAAAGGATCAAAGCACACAAACGTGTTTCCCTGATCTTGAAAGACAGATCAATAAAACTCGAGGTTAAAATGCACAAGCAGCTTTCCAGCAGCATACTTCAAAACACATCTAAAAAAGGGAATCTAACCATAGAGAAAGAACACTCAAACATTGCATTACACTCTCTAGATGTCATTCTGTCCTGAGGTCACGCTGACACATCTATAACAGCTTTTATTAGACATTCCTCATAAACCACAGCGCCACGCAGCACAGATGATGATATTTTCAAGAATGCTGGTAACCAAACAGTATTTTTTTCCCATACTATGGAAGTCAATGGGTACCGTCAACTGTTTGGTTTCCAACATTGTGAAATGTCTTGTTTTGTGCTCAACAAAGTCTCTTCTGCTCACCAAGCCTGCATTTATTTGATTCGAAGTACAGCAACAACTGTAATATTTTTACTACTTAAAATAATCGTTTTCTATTTTAATGTTTTAAAGTATAATTAAGTTGGCTTGAGAAAGCCAGCTTACTGAAATGCTATTTAAGTTGGCTTGAGAAAGCCAACTTACTGATATGCTATTTAAACTTAAAGTTATTATTATTCTTCTGAGACTAAAATTTCTGACTGCTACTCCTCCTAGAGCTTTAACTCTACAAACTCCAAACTCAGCCCAGATCTTCAGACTGGTCTGACTCGAGTTGCTATATCTTTTCTAACTGATCGGACTTATGGTTTTCCTAAAAATGACGTTTAAAACTCGAAAAATCCCATAGACTTACATTGACGGAATGTTCAAATGAGCCAACACTATTTAAATTTCAACTGTCAAAACTCCCAGAATCCCTTGAGATCAAGCTTCCCTTCTATGTACTGTAGTTCTAATCCATTCAAACTCATTCAAACTCATTCCTATCTATCTATCTATCTATCATCTAACCGTTACTATCTATCACTAGCCAAACTAGAGTCATGCTAGTAGCCTGCTAATCATGCTAGAAACATGCTAGCAACTTTGCTAATCATGCTAGTAACATGCTAGCAACTGGCTAATTATGCTAAAAACATACTAGCAACTTGCTAATCATGCTAGAAACATGCTAGCAACTTTGCTAATCATGCTAAAAACATGCTAAACAATTAAAACATCTTAAATCATGCTAGAAACATTTCGCTAGTAACATTTTATGCTAAAAACATCTTGCTAATCATTAATCTAATCATAAAACATGCTAAACTTGCTGTAGAAACATGCAGCAACTTGCTAATCATGCTAGAAACATGCTAGCAACTGGCTAATTATGCTAGAAATATGCTAGCAACTTTGCTAATCATGTTAGAAACATGCTAGCAACATGCTAGTAACTTGCTAATCGTGCTAGCAAAATGCTAGCAACTTGCTAATCATGCTAACAACATGCTAATCATGCTAGAAACAGACAAGCAACATGCTAGTAACTTGGTAATTGTGCTAGCAACATGCTAGCAACTTGCTAATCATGCTAGAAACAGACAAGCAACATGCCAGTAACTGGTTAATCATGTTAAAAAATGTTAACATGCTAGTAACTTGCTAAAAATGTTAGAATCATACTAACAACATGTTAATTATCTATCTATCTGACAGACTGAATTCAAAGTTTAAAACTTCAAACTATTTCAGACTGAAAACCATCCAAATTTAAAACTTTTTAAAACTTCTTAAACTTTTTAAACTTTTCAAACTTTTCAAACTTTTTAAACTTTTCAAACTTTCTAAAACTTTCTGCTCCGGCTTTCTCAAGCCAACTTAAAGTTTGTCTTGACAAACTTTTTTATCTAGTTAAACTTACAGTTATTATTATTCTTCTGAGACTAAAATTTCTGACTGTATCTCCTCCTAGCGCTTTAACTCTACAAACTCCAAACTCAGCCCAGATCTTCAGACTGATCTGACTCGAGTTGCTATATCTTTTCTAACTGATCCGACTTACGGTTTTCCTAAAAATGACGATTAAAACTGGGAAAAAATCCCATAGACTTACCTTGACGGAATGTTCAAATGAGCCAACACTATTCAAACTCCAACTGTCAAAACTCCCAGAATCCTTTGAGACTCAATCAAAGTTCCCTTCTATGTACTGTATTTCTAATCCATTTAAACTCATTCAAACTCTGACATTTATCATTTTGCTAATCATTCTAGAAACATGCTAGCAACATGCTAATCATGCTGGAAACATGCTAGTAACTTGCTAATCATGCTAGAATCTTGCTAACAACATTGTAGTAACATGCTCATCATGTAAGAAAAATGTTAGCAACATGCTAGTAACTTGCTAATAATGCTAACAACATGTTAATCATGTTACAATCATGCTAGCAACCTGCTAATAACTTGCTAATCATGTTAGAAACATGTTAGCAACATGCTAATCATGTTAGAAACATGCTAGTAACTTGCTAATCATGCTAGAATCTTGCTAACAGCATGCTAGTAACATGTTCATCATGTAAGAATAATGCTAGCAACATGCTAGTAACTTGCTAATTATGCTAAAACATGCTAGTAACATGCTAATCATGTTAAAAACATGCTAGTAATTTGATAATCATGCTACAATCATGCTAGCAACCTGCTAATAACTTGTTAATCATGTTAGAAACATGTTAACATGCTAATCATGCTAGTAAAATGCTAATCATGTTAGAATCATGCTAGCAAGGTGTTAGTAGCTTGCTAATCATGCTAACAACATACTAGTAACATGCTAAATATGCTAGAAACATGCAAGTTACTTGCTAATCATGTAACAACATGCTAGTAACATGCTAATCACGCTAGAAACATGCAACATGTTAACAACTTCGTAATCATGCTAGAAACATGCTAGCAACTTGCCAATCATGCTAGAAACATACTAGCAAACTGCTAATCATGCTAAAAACATGCTAGCAACATACTAACAACTTGCTAATTATGTTAGAAACATGCTAGCAACCTGCTAATCATGTTAGAAACATGCTAGCAGCATGCTAATAATGCTAAAACATGCTAACAACTTGTTAATCATGCTAGCAACATGCTAGTAACATGTTAATCATGCTAGAAACAGACTAGCAACATGCTAACTACTCGCTAATCATGTTAAAAACGTGCTAACAACATGCTAGTAACTTGCTAATGTTAATATTGGTAATGTTAGAATCATACTAGCATGTTAATTATCTATCTATCTGACAGACTGCATTCAAACTTTAACCTTTTAAAACTACTTTAAACTATTTTAGACTGAAAACTATCCAAACTTAAAACTTTTTAAAACTTCTTAAACTTTTATTTACATTTAAATAAAGGAATAAATTACATTTTAAAATATATTCAAATAGAAAACAGTTCTTTTAAATAGTAAAAATATTTCAACATTTTACTGCACTTTGGATCAAATAAATGCAGCCTTGGTGAGCAGAAGATACTTCTTTAAAAAAAAAAAAAAACTTAAAAAAACTTACTGTTCGAATACTATTGACTGGTAGTGAATTTTAACAACTTTATTTAAAAATAAATAAATAAATAATATATATATATATATATATATATATATATATAAATATATATATATATATATATATACACTACCATTCAAAAGTTTGGGGTCAGTACATTTTTATTGTTTCTACAATTACTTTACTTGTTTGTTTTTTTTTTAATAAATTAATACTTTTATTCACCAAGGATGTAGTAAGTTAAAAATTAAAAGTTTATTAAAAGTTAATAATAAATAATTTACATTATTATAAAATATTTATATTTTGAATAAACACTGTACTTTTTAAACTTGTTATTCATGAAAGAATCCTGAAAAAAAAAAATCACAGGTTCCAAAAAATATTTGGCAGCACAACTGTTGATATTATCCAACATTGATCATTCTAATAATAAATCCAATATTACTGTTTTTTTCTATATTTTTAATCAAATAAATGCAGCCTTGATGAGCATAAGGGACTTCTTTAAAGACTATTACAAGTCTTACTGACCCCAAACTTTTGAACGTATATATATATATATATATATATATATATATATATTTTTTTTTTACTTTTAAATTTCTTGTTATGCTGTATTACCAAAAATTTGATTTAATCTTTGAGCTTATGCACCTTAGTTTTTGAGTAAATATTGTCAAAATTATCTACAAACAATGCTTTTTTTTTCTCACTCTAAAACTGAGATGCCCATGACCAATTAGCACCAAAAAGATTTCCAGCACAGCACAAGGGTTAAAAGTCTCTGGAGAGAAAACAAATGTCCTTGCAATCATATCAAAGCAAGTGACATCTGTGCTCAAAGGCCACAGGAGTTTTTCTCAGAACTAACTTCCCTTTTTTGAGGCATTTTGCTTTTGCAATTAGACGCAAGGTCATTCTTAGTGGTTGTATTGTAGAAGATGCTTCTGGTAGCCATTAAGTGTCTAAATTCATTAAATATGTTCATTTTGAACTGTTTATCAACTTCTTTTAATTAAATGTTTTTACTGAACCAGTTGGAATTTATCTAACGCAGTGGCATTCAACCATTTTTAATGTGGTTTAAGAGTCCAAATACTTACAGCTCAGGCTTGTGATTTTAGTTAAGACAAAGAAAAATAACCTACTATGTGGCTGAGCTTCTCAATACATTAGAATCTATATGAAATGCATTTCAAGCTTTACAATTTTCCAGCTAAATCTTTCATACAGAGTATCTTGGCTCTAACAAGACCCCTTGGTGGAAACTGAATCAATGTTTAATGGACAGGGAATATAAAACGGATGAGAGGCAATGTTTCCACTGAAGGACAGGTCTCTTCTGTCATGTCCAGTGATGGATCAAAAGCTAAAACCCAAAAGGACAAGACTTATTCAGACTACAGGACAAAAATGAATAAATCCTATAAGCCATTCAGTTCCCAGTCGTTCATATTTAAGGCAATGACTCCAGTATTGCCCCAGCCAAGACATTCAACCTATTTTACTTACATAACGTGATGCATTTCGCAGTGAAACATTGAGCAATGCTCAACAAGAAAAACATGAAGGACCTGAGGACGTCAAGACTTGAATTTATCCATATTGTTTGGATCATAAAGTGTCTCTATATCAAATATGGTTAAAAAAATGAGGGCCTGCTAACAAAAATGGCTATTGAATTTATCACAAATATACTAGAAAAGTGCATTAAAAGGTTAATTCACCCTCAAATGAACATTCTGTCTTCATGTACTCACCCGAATGACATTAAAAACTTTATATACTTTTCAAAATACGAGATATTTTTAATGAAACCTCCATTAAAAGTCCAAATCGTTCAAAATTCCAATAAAAACTAAAATTGTAAAACGAATTCAACATGAAAAACAGATTTAATTAAGGGTTAACCAAAGCCTTAAGGGTTTGGAAAAACATGAGTCTTATTAAATAAACAAACTTTTATTTTTGTGTGAACTTGCCTAAGAAAAAAAAAAGGTTAATTTTGACTTCAGATAAGACATTTTCATTGTGGTTATTTATATATATATATATATATAAAGATTAATGCTAAGAAGATTTTTTGTTTTTAAAAAATATTTCTGCTCACCAAGCTTGCATTTTTTGATCCAAACAGCAAAAACTGTAAGATTTTTTTATTATTATTATTATCAATATTTAAAACAGTTGAGTACATTTCTTCAGGATTCTTTGATGAATAGAAAGCTTCAAAAATCAGCATTTATCTGAAATAAAAAGCTTTAGTAACATTATACACTATACCATTCAAAAGCTTGGAGTCGTTTTTTTTTATTTTGGGAAATGAATTATAGAAATTAATACTTTTATTTAGCTTTAAATTGATCAAAAGCGATGATAAAAACATTTATAATGTTGCAAAAGATTTCTATTTATCAAAGAAACCTGAAATAAAATTTCTACTCAGCTGTTTTCAACACAATAGATGTTTTTAAGCAGCAAATCAGAATATTAGAATGATTTCTGAAGGATCATGTGACTGGAGTAATGATGCTAAAAATTCAGCTTTGAAATCACAAGAATAAATTACATTTCAAAATATATTCAATAGAAAACAGTTATTTTAAATAGAAAAAATATTTCTCATTTTATTTACTGTTTTTGCTGTAGACTAAAGAGACTGAAAAACACATTAAAACATTAAAAAAAAACTTTTGATTGGTAGTGTAGGTTCCAAATGTAATTAGATGTACACACAAATATACTAAGATGTATGCAAAAAATGAACCTTTATGAACACAACAACTTAACACTCTTAAAAATAAAGGTTCTTCATGATGCCATAGAAGAACCTTTACATCTGAAGAACTTTTCTGTTTCTCAAAAGGTTCTTTGTGGTGAAAGATGTTCTTCAGATTATAAAAAGGTAAGAAAGAGATGGTTCTTTAATGAACCTTTGACTGAATGGTTCTTTGTGAAACCAAAAATGGTTCTTCTATGGCATCGCTTTGAAGAACCTTTCAAAGCATCTTTATTTTTAAGAGTGTAGTGCATTACCATTAAAAATACATCTGTGTACTTTATGTACCCCCAAATATGTGTATATTAGTAGCTTAAGAGTACATACTAGTGGGGTAGACAAAATACTTCTGAGGGCACTACATCCATGATGGCTAAATGCAGTGTAGCTGACATTCATTTTTTGTAATAATTCCATAAATACGCCAAGCAATAACCAGAGTAAGAACCGAGTGTGTTCCACAATGTTTGTTTTATTATTCTGAACATAGCCCCGGTGTCACAAATTCAACTTAATTTGATTATATGTCTTTAAAAAAAGAAAGAAAAAAATGAACAGGGAGGAGAAAAAAAAACATTCCTTAGATGCATTACAGGGTGATTTATCTGTGGCTCTGAAAAATGTCGAGACCGTAAGAAAACTGCCACTACATATATTAATTTGCACAATAACTGCCTATTAGTTTTCGCTAATGAAGACTTTAATAAAAAGGTCATAGCCAACCGAAGCATAAATGAAGAACAGCACAACAAACCCCCACCATTCACTGGAATTACAATTTAATTCAATGATTAACTTCGTTAGAGTACCTAAGGATTATAACAGTGGTTCTAATGTTATAATTACTGAAGTACTAGTCGGTGGCGTAATGAAAAGCTACATAACAGCATGCCGTCGCAGTTACAGGTGGAGTCGTAAAGCACTGTGGTTAAGCAAGGGCAAGTATACAGCAAATCCTTACCATTGACACAATCGCCGATTCCTACTGAATTGCAAACTCTCAAACGATTTTCACAGCACATCACCTTACAAAGTGTGTAAAATGCGTCAGATAAACTTATGTAATGAGCGATTTAAATGTTACGGATCACAACACACACTTATGTTCAGTTACACTGCAGTGATATGAGATCAACGTGAGCGTTTACGGGTAGGACTGATGTAGAAAATTAATCGATCGCTGTAAAAATAAGGCTGCGTCATTCAAACGATGCGAGTCGGACACTCTCCGAATCCCGTCCTTGAATGGCAAGGGTTTGCTGTTTTTTTTTTATTCGTACAGTAACATCTCAGCGTACTTCTGCGGCGTGTGATGGACTCGTATACAAAGAGAGTCTGACAGCAGGTTGGAGAGTCATATTTTAATGCACCCGACAGATCCTTGCGCAAGGTTTGATTTCAGAACAGAACAGAGCATCCGCTTACAACGCGCTGAAACACACTGCGATTGTGTCAAACACAGACATTAAAAATAAAAACGAAACAAAGTTCAGAACCGCTCCCACCCCTTTCGAGATATTACTAGTAGACTACAGGCACACTTTTAGGACCCTTAACGTTATTGTCAGTGAGGGGTTCAGACACACACACAAAAAAAAGTTCAGTTAACTTACAATTTACTCAGCTGCTTTTATGTTTCTTTTTTTTTTCCTCATTTTTTTTTTTATAAGCATGCCGTTGTATATGCATCCTAATTTTTTTTTTTAGTTTTGGTGTCCATTACTTTAACTTAAAATGAACAGATCTGTATAAACCTCACCTAGCATGCCTTCTTTCTGCCTCTACACTGCCTGGACTCAGTTCATCATCATAAAGCTCGTGGTCGATGAAAATGTTACTGGAAGAGAGAGATTTGTGCACTCGTAACTTTAAAACAGAATTGAACATGGTGCCACACAATATAGGCGTTTTCCTTTCTTTGTTTCTCAAGCTAAACTATTAGAAATGTCCAATCGTGCTCCCGCGGCGGAGACTGTTTTGAGTGTGGAGTGAGCAATATTTGTTTTGTTTTTTCTTGGGTTTTTTTTCTGATGATTTACAAGACATTTCTAAGAGAGTAAGGTTTAAGACAGAGGGTCATAACAATCATTTACAATTAATTGCTGTATGTCTGTCCTTCCGGTGGTTGAGGAAGCTTCATATTCTCTTTGGACATCATAAGACGCCTTAGCTCTTGAAGAACGACTTTAATGCTATATGAGTTTTGCCATTTTGCTAGAATTGGTATGCTACGTGCATCCACCTGAAACAAAAAGAAGAGACAGAAAGAAAGGGAGGGGACATGTGGAAATGAGTTACAGCTGTACACGTCATTAAACATTGCATTTACATTGCACTAATGTCACAAAATTAAAAAATACACAGGGTTCATTACTCTATCAGCAGCATGTGTGGAATAATTTTAATTCATTCCTGTTATTAATGAGAAAAAAAAACTGTGGTTATAGTTACCCACAATAGAAATACACAAATGGTAAACATTAAAGGCACAGTTCAACCAAAAATTACAAATCTGTCATTAATTATTCACCCTCATATCGTTCCAAACTTGTAAGACCTTCATTCATCTGAGCACAAATTAATATATTTTCTATGAAATCCAAGAGCTTTCTGACCCTGCATAGACAGCAATGTAACTGTATGTTCAAGGCCCAAAAAGGTAGTACAGACATCGATAAAATAGTTCGTGTGACATTAGTGGTTCAACTGTAATGTTATGAAGCTACTTTTTGTGCGCGAAGAAAACAAAAATATAGCTGCAAGCAGCGATTACCGGGGTTCAAGCACTTTAGGTATTTAAGCACATGAGGAAAAAGACATAACATATTTTTTGCAAGCCTGTAACCAAGTAAAACAATTGTTAAAAAAGCATTTTTGTCAAATCCAACTGATTTACTATAGAAATATGATGTTTTTATAACATTTATGACCAGGTCCAATCTCCCTAAAACTTTGCATGCTTTTTTCAAAAATCACCTGTCAAATGTTTAGCAGGTTTTGTGAAGTTTTGAGTTTTTATTTTGGCTTAAGGTTATATTTGGACAGACCCCTTTTCTAAAGAACCCCGTTACAGCTTCCCAAAGGATAAATTTCAACATGTTTTTGATAATTATTGATCTAGATTCCAGAGAATTGCACTCCGGTGGTTTTTTCCAGAGGGAGCGAAAAACCTATGACTAGTTTGCAAAAGTAGTACCCTCAAAAAATGTGATACCGCCCCCTAGTGGCCAATTTCCTTTCAAATTTCAGGTCAAACAGGCCCACTGAGTTTCGTTTTTCCTTTAACCTGGTCTAATAGGTGCCCAAACTTCGTCAACCAATGGCAGCCATAGTTTTTTGTGATATGCAAGTGTCCGTGCACAGCGATTTTCATGTTGATAGGGTAAACGGTTGCCTAGTTATAGGCATTTTTATGTTTTTCTCTCTTATAGCGCCAACAAAGGGCCAATATCCACAATTTTTTCCTGTTACCTCAGATTGTGCTCTTACATAAGTGTCCAGAGTTTGGCACAGATATCTCATTTCGTTCAGGAGTTATAGGCATTTTACTAAAAGTGGCCCCGCCCCCTTCAAACATTTTGGTGTCCCTTTGCCACAATGTGTTGAAAGTTCGACTTTTTTTTTTTATAATTATTGATATTCATTCTCCAAGATAATCCTTCTGCACTGGTTTGGTTCAGATCGGGGGAAAAACCTAGGTTGAGTTTGCAAAAGTAGGTTTTGCAAAAACTCAGAAATACCTGAAGATTTTGTGAGTCTGACGTGTGTTTTGTCCGGCACGAGCCAAGAATTCCAACAACATAAGACACTTGAGCCTGCGACTGAGGGTTTAGGAGTTATGAGTGATTTTGTACTTTCGATTGCTGTAGCGGCCCTGTCAGGCCGATTGGGGTGAGCCTTGGTCACGTTGTAGGTGGTGTGAGTACTACCATCCCTCCAAATCTGAAGTCTTTATGACTCACGGTTTGGTCTGCACGATCAGTTTTACATGAAGATGGCTCATCCGTGATCTTTCTAACAATTACAATATCAACTTCATTCAAAGGAATGCATACTCATGCGTGGCACTATCGTGCATGCATGTCAAAGGCTGACAGGAAAGAGAAAGGAAATGGTTGAATAAAGTTGTTATTTTTGTTTTCTTTGCAGACAAAGTATTCTTGCAGCTTCATAAAGTTATGGTTGAACCAATGATGTCACATGGACTGTTTTAATGATGTCTTTACTACCTTTTTGAGCCTTGAACATGTCAGTTGCATTGCTGCATTGCTTAGAAACATCTAAGTAACTTATACAACAGATATCACGAAGACACCATATCTACATAATCAGTCATTTTGAGTAGAAAATGAACTCCAGATGTAACAAAATTACAAGTTACTAAATTAACAACAAAAACAATGATAAAACTGTGTATTCATGGCCCAGTGCATGATGGGGAGTATCAGAAAAGCTGAGTAGGCTTAATTATATGACGTTTATATTAACTTCTACAAGCTTGAATTAAGTTCCAATAAAGAATTTACTATTGTTTTTTTTTTTTTAATAATTGCCTAAACTAACTTTTCTATGTAAAAGTTACATTTGTTTTTCTATATTATTTACTACTACACAGAACCATTTTCATCAGTGTACACAGGGTCAGAAAGCATTTTGGATTTTATCAAAAATATCTAAATTTGTGTTCCAGAGATGATCAAATGTCTTATGAGTTAGGAACGACATGAGAATGAGTAATTAAGGATAGAATTTTCATTTTTGGGTGTTCCCAGTCAAACATGCCCAACCTTTTAAAAACTGCTAGGTAAATCTCTCATTATGCTTTATTATCACCAAATCTTGGATTCAGTCTTTTTTGTTAAACTGAGGTGCATGAGTTCAAATCAGTGAGGCCTACAAACAATCAGGTCCAAAAAGAAATACAAAACCTGTGCTAACTGAAAGAAAACAATTTGATAAAAAGATTTAATGCAACATTTGGTAATAATATGGCATGGTGAAAAATTAATAAGCAAAGCTGTTCATTTTTGACCAGAAACACAAGAAGTGTAACAAGGTGGGGAAAAAAAAAAAAAAATCCCCAAAACAGTTGTTATTCTCTGTGTGAGCAAAGTCAGTAATTTTAGTCCAAAGCAATAACATAAACTCGCATTTTTGGGGGAGAAAAATCCTCAAGACAACATTTAAAAGTATAGCCACAAGACTTAATCATAATACTTCTTGGTAGGAAACTCATTATTATATTGCTAAAACAATCAAAAGTTCATTTAGGTAGTAAAACAGTTTCACATTTCTGTTTTTAGACTAGCCTGATTAACAGTCAGTGACTGCAAGTGTGATTTTTGCATAAAAACTGAGGGATGAGTCAAAACAATTTTCTGTGCTAATCAAATTATGCCATAAATGCCGTCAACACAGCTAAACTGGAACCTGGCACTCATCCATGAGATTTTCTTGTCAACAAAAAAATACCACTAGCTAAAAAGCACAAAAACAGAAAAGCTTAAACTAGAAAAATCAATTAAAGTGGTTGCAAATAATATTTCTGTAACAGTATTACACTTGGCAAAAATGTGTCACAAAAAAGTCTCAGTATGACTGCTATAGAAAAACATATCAAATAAACCTCAATTTTTAGATATGCCAGACGACTGGGCTTTATAATCATTACTGTAGATTTCAGGGTACGATGTGCCACGTAACCTAGCGATAGAAAACAAGAAACTGAATCTTCAGTCTAAGTGTGGGGTAAGATGTGTCACTGCACCATATTTTTGGGAAGTCATATTACAAATACTTCCTTCTCATTTTATTTGAAAGCAGACATCCTTAGGTATAATGAGTTGTGTGTTTTACCTTTACTTGACTAAAGGTCAATTTAATATTATATTTAAGGCACAGCTTATCATACTTCCCTCTAATTGTTTCAACAAATTAGCTTGTAAAATGCCTAGGATTTAGTTAATCTTAAACCAGTATACTTCTACTAGGCAAACAGCAAAAAGATTTCGATTCTTGACCAACCATTAAGAAAACGGACACAAATGAGGATTCCACAATATAACAACCCTCTGTGGTGTAATAAAGCGTTTAATTTACTACGGCTGCTATTGTATTCTGTATCCAGCTGAATATCATTAGAAGTGTTTGAGATTCATTATTGGTTCTGCTTAGGCACAGTGAAAAATGTCCCTCCTCTGCAGTACTGATGTGACTCGAGTGCCTCGAGTTCTGCACCGTTATGAAAAACTGCAACGTCATACATTTCTAACAGTTTGCGGCAAAATTATCTCAAGCATAACAGACAATACTCTTGTTAAAATAATCAAAATAAAATAGTCAGAAAGATGATCAAACTTACCATCCCATTGGAATTATTTATTCCATTCATGCTAATTTTTGTTACAAATCTAACAGTCGGTGGTACTTCAGGATATTTAGGTCCGCACTCCACTTTCAGGCTGTATATCCTGTTTTCGTAATTAGTCTAAGAAATGAGGAAAGAGTCAAAGGTTAAAGCCGAAATGCCAAGTGGAACATGAAAGTGAGAGGATAACGAACACATCAATTCATCAAAAAGAACAAACCCACACAACTTGAAAAGAAAAAAAAACAACAACAACAACACATTTCACATGCTGATGCAATCAGTTTTCATCCTTAGTATTCTACACGATAACAGCACACGATGATGGACTACAGATGAAAACACGATCACATTTAAATCAAGGTGTCTGCAGGTTTACTGATGGTAAATTTAAGACTTTTAAAGACCTCTTTAAAAAAAACTGAAGCGAACTTGAAAACTTGAAGGGAACATAATGCATCAATATATTCTCAAAATGCAATGTTTAGGCACAAAATGAGAACGTTTAAAAACACAAATTCCAACAGATCTCCATTACTATTATTCATTTTACAAACTAATAGCTGCCTAAGGCTTGGATACCTCTGTTCCCAACCACTAAAACATGAAAATAACCAGTAAAAGAACATTTTCCCAAAGAAGTAATGACTTAAGAAGCCTTGTTTTCTAAGAAACTGATCAAAAGCAAGTGTGTTTGAATAAAACTTTAAAACTTTAAAATCTTAATTTAAAGAGAAAACAAGTCAGATTTTTTTTTTACATATTCGTTCATCTTTTAAGATCAAACTCAATTTTAATTTTTTTAAAAACAAGACTTCACATCTTTATTTTGCATCTCAAGTAAATGTATCATAACTTATGGATATTTAGATGTCTATTATATTTGTATTTTTGCAATGCATGCAATATTAAATGCTATAAATGTAAAGACTTTCTGCTCGAATTTAAGACCTTTTTAAGGCCTTAATTTATGGGAGGGTGAATTAAGACATTTTTAAGACTTGCAGAAACCCTGTAACTTTTATCCTTAAATGATGACATTAAAAGAGAAAGGAACTCACCAATATTATCTATACAAAACTATCTTGTAATTTCAGGCTATAGCTGGATATTTTGAATGCAAAAGAAAACTGAATCACTTCTGTTTAGCAAACTACCAGGTTAAAAGCTCCCTGAGAAATCATAAACAAACTAAAAGATACAATTATCTTACTTCGCCTAGAGAACTGCACTATTATTATGATATTCACTGAGATTTTCACTAGGACAAAATGTGAAGGTCATATCTCACCCTGAATTCAAAATAAAAATTATTTTTATTAACTGCATAAAAAATTAAAAATACATTTTGGGTCCATTAAGGTAATTTGCACATTAGTTACCATACCAATTCAGCATATTTGTATGCCTAAAATGTACTGCAGTTTTATAATCAAAGAGCTTAATTGTCATGAAAATGTCATTGCAAATGGGCTTAATGCAAAATTTCTATCATTTTGGGGGTTAAAATATGACCTAGTTTTCGTGGCAGGTTTCAGTTTACCTATTAAGCAAATGAAACGATCACAATATATCCTAAATACCTTTGAGTGATTCATATTTCCAGACCGATACAATATCGGTTGCCAATTTGAACAAATAAATCACTGCAGTAGGTTTCTGCTGCAGCACTGCCGTCATAGCATGCATCTTTATCTTTAATCTACAACACCAGCAGTCATGTGCCACGCTGGATGGCATGAAAAAGGCATGTTGTTTACTGCTGCCCAAGTCTTCCAGTCACGGTATTAAAAGCTGAAATTCAACAAAAACTTCAAGAATGTAATACTTTCTTCAGATGAGTCATCAGTGCTGTCGTTAAACTGCTACATTAAGCTTGATTAAACAGCAAACATACTCGTGCAGGTCCGATGATCATGCCCGTCCACCGTGTGAGAGTCATATCCTCGTCATCCTCCAGACCCCAGCTCACCGTCCCATCACCGACACCCTTCTGTCCTTCCTCAAGCTCTTCCAACAAACGAAAATTACGAGGAACTTTAACTCCTGCAGGAATCCAAAGATAAATCAAGAACAAATAAAACCTCTGTTTGCAGCAGGTTAGTTCACATTTGACATTTAAATTAGTTTTACATGAAGTATAATTACTTTACATGTAGTTCACATTAATTGAGTGACTTCATAGAATATTTAAACTTTTAAAAATTCATTTGTCAAAGCACAAGACTACATAAGTGAACTGCAATAGGAATAAACGTTGAAAAATGATCTGAAAAACTAAAATATACACTTTTCCTTTCCTTATGTATTTATGATTTATGTAAAAAGTGTTCATGGGTTCATTTAATTTTAAAAGGGTTCCCAGACCATTTGATCAATGAATTTCCAAGATTAATTATTAAATACTCAAGAGCTGAACATTCTTGGAAAAACGTATAAACATTGTGAAAGATTTTAGTTTTTGTTTATTTCCTTCCCTGGAAATGATAATATATAATCTCTTTTTTTTTCTAGTTTTTTCATGACTATCTGAACTGAAATGAAGAGATTTTCTAATTCTAATAGTTAACATCTAATTAGTTTGCATATGTCCGTAAACATTTCAGAGAGTTGCACATTTCATTTAATATGAAACCAACATCTGTTTCCCTTTTTTGTGTATGTGCAAAACCTATTATTTGAGGTACATGCTTAATTTAAACATTATTTCATATGAAACCAAAACAAGGTTCTTTTTTGTGACTCAACCAAGACATAAATTATAACGTAGGCATGAAATGTTACTAATCTGTGCATTTCAACCGAGTATCACCTAGTTTTTCACAGACGCTCTAGTGTTGAAAAAGTAGAGGGACAAGATTCGCAAGTTCAGGTGATCGTCTAAAGGAAAGACTGATCACTCATTTGTGAATGATTCAGGAAATGACACCCATGTTGCTCTATCAGTGTTTCTCACTTCCTCAAAATCTTAAGACGAACATGACATGCACAAGCCCGTACAGCTCAATACATTTCTGTTAAAAGCTCGGCTAATGCATATGACTGTGTAAACATTTAAGATAATATGCAAAAATATAATCTTAAATTTAATTTACATAGATCTGATTCTAGAAATGCAAATGTACAAACTAGCCTGTGCAAATGTAAAAATCTTCTCTAATGATCTGAGTTTTACCATGTTAAAAATACAATCAAATGTGCTGTTCTTTACACACATATGAACTCCAGATGTTATTTGATTCTGATCATACATGATCTTGCACTGCTGTACAGACAAGTTTATAATAAATTTCAAAATTTTCTAAGCTTCAACGGGTTTAAAAGCCTCCTTGAGTGTATGTGCATAAATCAACCCCTCATAAACACTAAACATCATGTATTCTGTTAAGAAACGTCTTTATCCTTAAATGAGTGTTGTTTTGCACCTACATATCTATATTATACAATCACAACACACTTTTCCAAACACGTATCATCTTAAAATTTTTCAAATGACTCTGTGAGGTTGTATTAACCTGCTCAGGTGCCATCATGACAGACAAACACCCGTTAAAGGCCCGTTTGTCAAGACACTGGACGGAACCAGCAGCAACACGCGCGTCAATGCTCCGCCTCGCCTCACATTTGCACCGATACACCCGCCCAACTGCAATATACAGCATTTAATCTATGCCTTGGTACTAAATAAGAGCATAATTATATCTTAAGTAAGTCTATAATATTAATTAGCTGCTAATAAAAATTAAATATGACATTATTTTTAAACTAAATGTCTATCTGAGGGCCGTTAGCTCGATGCTAACAGACACACACATTTCAAACTGCACACAGATCCGTTAAGTGACGTAAATTAAGGCGTTTGAGCACGGGAAACCTCTCGGATAATCTATATAGGGTCGTGAGGCACAGGCTTAGCGCTTTTGTTGTGAAAATACGGCCGCGGAGGACCGCGAGGATTGAGGAGATTGTGAGACAAACCTGAGGAGGCCGCCATCTTCTCCTGCCCGAATCCAAAAGCGTACGAAAGCGTGACGTCGACGCGTCATGTGACTAATGCGCGTCGTGACGCGCAGTGCTGTAGGAAGAGAGGGAGGGGTGTGGCTCCACTGCAAAATTATTAATGTATAACTTATTACACTTGAGCTTAACAACTTAAGTCATGTTTTTAGGTGGCGCAGTTAAAAATAGTTTTAATCGGTAATATTATATCTTTGTCATCAAATTTCACTTTTTGGATAATAAGCGGCATTATCCTTTAGTAAGTGACTTTTTAGTGAGAAAACAGCACATATTAGAGAGCATTAGCAATGGATTTAGTTTTGTGGTATATATATATATATATATTTTTTTTTACATCTCTTCTGCTCACAAAGCCTGCATTTATTTGATTTAAAGTACAGCAAAAACAGTAAAATCTGAAGAAATATTTTTACTATTTAAAAGAACTTTTCTATTTGAATATATTTTCAAATGTAATTTATTCCTGATTTTAAAGCTGAATTTTTAGCATGATTACTCCAGTCACATGATCCTTTAGAAATCATTCTAATATTCTGATTTAATGCTCAAAAATATTTATTATTATGTTGAAAGCAGCTGAGTAGAATTTTTTCAGGTTTCTAAAATAATAATAATAATAATAATAATAATACAATCAAATAAATAAAACACACTTTTTTTGCTGTATTTTGGATCAAATAAACACAGGCTTGGTGAGCAGAAGAGACTTGTTTAAAAAAAATAAATAAAAAATAAGTTTTTAAAGTTCAAAATTTTTGCTTGGTAGTGTAAGTTGCTCAAATTACATAATTATGTAAAAATTTTATAAGATTGTTAGAGTTAACTAAGCTGACACCCTCAATAGTTTATTTCCATTCTGTTAATTTTGTTTCCATTGTGTAACTACTCCATTATTAACACATCAAAAGGTCTAGTTCCCATGTTCTTTGAGTGTTTTCCTGTCTATTTGTCCCACTTTTAAGTACTGTTGTTTGTGCATTTTGTTTAAGTGATTCTTTGAGGTTTTTACCAGCACCATGTGATTGATTCGGATGAGTGAATAGACGCTTTCCATATTTGATTATGTAAATAACACCTACAAACCACCAAGGTCTTTTCTTCAACAACAACAACTTATTTATTGCAACCAGAAATTGTTCATACACAACACTATTAACAACAATCGCTCAATAGAGAGAGAGATTAAGATAAGGCAAGTAACAAAAGAGGAAGCAGCATTCAGGCACACTGGGTGTTCACAGAAGCCGAACAGTCTTTCCTGTGACGGTCAGATAATCTTCATCAGCAAGTGCTCTGAGCGCCTCATCAAACATGTCCTTTGTGATGGCCTGAAATGAGAGGAAAACATTTCAAGTTAAGATTTTCCTTGGGTTTTATAGAGTAACTATGGAGTATTAGTATGATTAAAATAACAATAATAAAAGACATACCGCTTCTGACTGGCCACGAAGATCATCAAACAGCTGCTGGTACTTCATAGCTGGTGTTTTGCCCTTTGACTGGATGAGTTTCTTCAGGGCCTGAGCCACTTCTTCCTTACGCTTGCGTGCCGTAGCACTCATTCCTGTCCAGAAACAACCGATCAAAACATTTAGAATTTGCATACAACATCTACAGGTACTAGTTAAGGCATAACAAAGGGATAAGTTGAGGAAGAGCACTATGAAAATTTTGTGTAACAGTGTAACATAAATAAATGTGCTTTATACAATTACACTTCCAATTTATTAACTATTTTAGCAATTTAAAATATTTTTGTTTTAAAAAATAAATATATTTGAGAAATAGCACTAGATAATACAAATATTTTATATACTTTAATTGCACTGAATTACCATTTTATTAATTTAAAATATTTTAATATTTTTATATTAATTATTCTTTCACATTAGTCATAGTAGTAGTCCACACAAGCATTCATATCGGTACAGAAACAACCAGTTAAAACCATAACACTACAATCTGCATATGGCATTAACAGGTACTAGTTAAGGATAACTGGTAAAATTAAATTGAGGAACACCACTGATTATGAATATCTTAAAAAGAGAAGTGTAACAAACAAATAATATTACTTCATATAATTACATTACCAATTTATTATTAACCAATTTATCAATTTAAAATATTATAATAATATAAAAATTAATATTTGAGAAATATTACTGATGAAAGAATTTGCTGAAAAACATAGCTAATAATAAATAACTAAATACATAATTATATTACATTTAATACTTCTATATAATTTAATTATTACATTATCAATTTATTTTATCTATTAAAAATATAATTTGTGGTATTATTTGAACAGCCCTCAATTACGAATAAATCATTTGATTATGAAGTAATTTTAAAAATGAAAAAAGTAGCTAATCATATATATATATATATATATATATATTTAAAACATTTAAAAACTGTATATAATGAAATAATTATACAATTACAATATCAATTTACTATATTAAAAATATGTTTATGTTAATTTTTGAGGAACAGCCCTCAGTTACTGAAAACTCAAACTGAAAAGTGTAACATAACATTTTACATATTTTTATACAATTACTTTATTGTTCACAATTATAATTAATATACAAGTTATTACCATTTTAAAATAGCCATTTAAGAAAAATATATTTTGGTTTTATATTTCTGTTTAAACATTAATTGTTTATGTTTTGTTTCAGTTTAATCTGTTAATTATTAAAGAAAATTGTGTGATTTGTAAACGTCACATAGGGCGTCGTAATGAATTGGACTGCAATACGCTGGGAAAAATGGATTGGGTCAGACACTATTTTTGACCACTTCATATGTCTTTTCAGAACAAATTTTGTTTTGCATCATTTGAATCTTAATTTTACTTCATGTTTTGTTAATCTATTATTATATTAAATAAGAAACACATTGCGGAAGGAAGTGTGTGATAAAATGAAAACCCACTACCATGCTTCCACGTCCTGGAGAAAAAACCAAAACATGACCCGTATTAATGGCTTATTACTACATCTCTAAGTTGTACCTGTGGTGAGGATGGAAATATCCACAAATCCTGTCCTGGGATCAGTTGCGGACTGTTTCAGGGCCTCTCTGTGCAGTCTCTTGGCTTCCTCCACATCGATGGACTCGACTTTGCTTGAAAAACGTACTTTAGCGTGAGCTTCAGCCAGTCTGATCAGAGACTCCAGCTGACGGGGGTATGCAGACACCATCCCTCTACCGCTGCCGATCTTACGCATGTCTACGTAAGCCTGCAAGGGTCAAAATTACAATTTATTTGATGCTGCAAACACTAAGTGTAACACATACTACACTACTACAGGTACAGTGAGATATATATATATATATATATATATATATATTTTGTTTCTATACCTCAATAAGGGCCTGACTAGCTTCCTCACTGAGTCTGGGATGCACAGATGTGCGAGCAAATGCGATGTAGTCTTTCAGCATGGCCATGTCCAGATACTCCTCTTCAATCTGCTCTTCGCTCTGATAATACAGAGACACGAGGTGATGCGCTAGACGTCTGTCATACGCCTCATCCTGAGGGTCCAGCATGAGGAAAATCAAATCAAACCTAAAACAAGAGATTTAGTTTAGTGTTTAATAATAAAAAAATGCTCAGGTTTTAGAAATTGTGGCATATTTGTAACTTTTCAGGGTTTTTTTTTAATATTTCTATATATTTCAAATTTGAATTTATTTTTATTATTATTATGATTATTTAGAAAGTTATTTTACTATATCCAGTTAAAACTAAATAAAAATAAGACATGCAGGTTAATATTTATTTTAAGTAACATAAAAAAAAAACAAAAAACAAACAAACAAACATATACATATGTATATATTGATGGTTTAAGCCAACTATTAAAAATAAACATTTCCCACGCAAAACTCAGTTTAGGGATGCTAAATATGTTAATACATACATAAAATATATGAATAAATTATATTTATTTATTCATTCATTCAGTACCATTAAAAAAAAAAAGTTTGGGGTCAGTAAGATTATTTATTTATTTTTTAAATTAATACTTTTATTCTGCAATGATAATTTAATTGATCAAAAGTGACTGTAAAGACATTTTAAAATACCTTACAAAAAATAGCTTTTTAAATTTTTTTTTAAATATTAAACATGAAACTAAGCTATGAAACTGCTTTTAACCCGTGTTATTTTGGTATTAGGGTTTTTTTGAAGGCACATATATACATATATATACATATATATATATATATATATATATATATATATATTTTTTTCTTATGTGCATTTTAGATTTAAGATTTTAGTAATTTTGTGGCATATTTTTTATTTCTTAAATGTTGATATTTCTATTTATTTATTTTAATTTATTTACTTTTTTGTTATTTTTTGTTATTTTATAACATCCAGTTAAACTAAACAAAAAGAATAAAGTTAATATTTCAGTTAACATTTAAAAAAAAAAAGAAAAAAAAAAAAAAAAAAAAAAAACCAACTCTCGCTTTTTATTATTTCCCACTCAAAATTCTGTTTCTTTCAGAAATACATCACTTTATGGATGTTAAATATCAGTGTAATGATTTATTTGTACCTGGACAGAAGTGTGTGTGGTAACTGAATGTTTTCTATAGTCGTCTTTTTGGGGTTCCACTGAGACTCCACGGGATTGGCTGCGGCGAGGATGGAGGTCCGAGCATTAAGCTGGCAAATGATACCAGCCTGTGACACAAAAATGCATTAATTATCTTTCCTGACAAAATCATTCCCTCAAAAAAAATCATGAAAGTGACTGTTCACGCATCCTCCTCACCTTGGCAATAGAGAGCGTTTGCTGCTCCATGACCTCATGCAGCACAGACCTTGTGTTGTCGCTCATCTTATCAAACTCGTCGATGCAGCAGATGCCGTTGTCGCTGAGCACGAGCGCTCCCGTCTGCAGAACCAGCTGCCGGGTTTCCGGATCCTTCATCACGTAGGCTGTGAGACCCACAGCGCTGGATCCTTTCCCGGACGTGTACTGACCGCGAGGAACGAGGTTATACACGTACTGGAGCAGCTGGGATTTACTGGTACCCGGATCACCACAAAGCAGGATGTTGATCTCAGCACGGAAGTTTCCGCGGCCCGTCTGAGTGAAGTCCTTGCGGGTCCCACCAAACAACTGCAGCAGGATGCCCTGGAAAAAAAAAAAAAAAAAAATGCTTACTATTAACTCACATCCACTCAAAATAAAACAAAACAAAGGCAGTCTTAAGCAGTATTAAAACTCACTTTCTTGATGTCCTCGTGTTCATAGATGCTGGGTGCCAGGGCGGAAGACAGGCGTTCGTAGACGTCCGGTTTGGCCGCTAGTTCTTTGAGCATGGCGACTCGTTCTTTGGTGAAGAGCTTCTGCTCGCTGTCCTCGTCCACTCCATGAAGACGCTTCTCATCCGTCTTCCGGAAGTGGATGGCGTCGATGTGGGTCTTGTATACAGACTTTACCTGGCTCTGTCGTGGGTTCAGACGCATGGGGGCGGCTCTGTAAATGCCTGGTGAGAATAACAGACATGCTGGTTAGTCTTTTCACACAATACCTTTTATCTTATAATACTGAAGAACTATTTGAACTTCAATTAACATCAAAGCTTTCAAAACGTTTAATTAAAAATTCTCTTTTCAAATCAAATTCATAAACCATACATCACTGGAAAGCTTATTTATTCAACTTTAACATGGTTTATGAATTAAAATGTCAAAAAATGGACCCTTATGACTGGTTTTGTGGTCCAGGGTCACAAATATCAAAAAGAACACTACCAACAATAATTGCCATTACTTCTATTATTAATATTAATGCATTATAGCATGTATAAGCTTATATGTTTACATAAAATATATAACTAGTATTAATAATGTTATAATATTCTAAGAATAAACAAAAATAAGCTATAGAATAGTTTAACACACTATAAAATAATAGTTAACAGCAACAATAATAGAACATTAGGCATTATTAATTATAATATATTCTATATACATAACTGTATACACAAAATAAATAATTCTTTTAATACCTAATATTATAATATTCTATGAACAATAATGGTAAATTATAAAATATTAAATTACATCCAAAAATATAAAATAATAGTAATTCCATAACATTATATCATATTGTAATAATAAATGCAATATATTATGCAGAAATGTAAATGTTAATAATAGATATATAATAGTTACCTAATACTGTATAAATATTGTTCATATAATCTATGAATTACAGATTGGGTAAAAATTGTGTGTGTATATATATATATATATATATATATATATATATATATATATATATATATATATATATATATATATATATAATAATAATATTTATAAAAAAACAAATGTTACGAAATCTGAACATTCTTACTGTATAAATAATGTTCATACAATGTATGAATTACAGATTGCATAAAATTTGTGCTTTTAATGAATTAAAAAAAATAAATAAATAAAATCAATTTAAAAAAAAAAAACATCATCAAAATACTCCAATATTTAATGTGTCTGAAAGTCAAGCTGTTAAACTATTTCTGCTTCATACCTTTGAGGAAGCTACAATACAGGCATTGTTCATAAAGTAAAGAAAGAGGAAAGTTCAAATAGGATCAGCCATTATATAAAACCACATAACAAAACCTCAATGACAACAGGTCGTACCAGTGATGTTTACTCTGTCTCCAGGTTGTACTTTGTCAACCAGGTCATTGTGTGCATAGACGACTGTGGTGTGTGGTGTCTGACCCGCAGGCATGTCCTCTGGAGATTCCTGCAGTTTAATCTATCAGGACAAAAGATATTGAAAAGAATCTTACTTTCTGTTAGGGTCAAAAGCACGAGTAAATAAATGCAATTAAAAAAAAAAATCTTTCTTAACCAAAATGATATCATGCAAATTAAAAAATAAATAAATGAAAATAAAATAAATAAATAATGATGTATATATATATATATATATAAAAAAAGATAAATAACCCACCATTTGTTTGTCAGAGAAGATGGAGCGATTATGCACCAGCGCCATGCTGTGGGTGGTGTTGCAGTTGCGGCAGACGGCGGGTTCAGCGATGCGGCCACGGTCCACCTCCACACGCGTGTTAAATGCACACACCTGACAGCGGAAAAACGCCTCCTGCATCTCAGGGATCAGCTGTGAGGTGCGGATCACCATTCCACTGATAGTGATGAGCTGGTCAATATCTGAAAAGAGACAAGAGGTGATGATGCGATGGCTGACATTTAGCAATAAACAGTTTGTGATCATTAAGCACTAGGTTTCTTACCTTCAGGGTTGAGTGCACGCATGTTTCTGGTTTTCAGGGCGCTGTAGGGACGCACTTGAATCTGATGCTCCAAAACAGAGTCTGGGAAACGATCGAAGAAGAGCTCGTTGACCGCCATATCGAAAGTGGGGATGACTTCCTGTGAGGATAAGATTTAAAAACTTTTAGTAACAGGTCAAAGTGATAATATGATGTTCCTGAAAGAAAAAGCTCACCAAGGCTGCATTTATTTGATTAAAAATACAGTACAAACTGTAAAATTGTGAAATATTATTACAATTTAAAATAACCATTTTTTATTTTAACACATTTTAAAATTTAATTTATTCCTGTGATGCAAAGCTGAATTTTCAGCATCATTACTCCAGTCTCCAGTGTCACATGATTCTTCAGAAATCATTCTAATTTGCAGCTCAACTTTTTTAGAATTCTTTGATGAATAGAAAATTCCAAAGAACAGCATTTATTTGATTTTAAACATTTTTATTACTAGGCTTATTACTCTCACCTGTGGATAACAGATCAGCTGACGGTAGAGATCGGTGTCAAAAGTCTGAATATGACTGCAGTTGACATTCAGTACTGGTTCTCCAACAACGCTGATCTAAAACACACAAGAACTGGATATTAAGTATTCTGTACCACCAATATGAGCAAGCATTGTTTATGCCTTTCTAAACAGCACTGCACTTCTCACCTCATCCAGTTTCTGCATATAAAGAGGCTCATTCAGATCCAGACCAGCATCCTCCTCCTCTCTGGAGTTGGGGTCTGTGAATTGCTGAAGGAAACGCTGCAAAAAAAGAACAAAGAGCCTTAAACAAAGATCATTTTGTCAATGGAAAAACAGCTTTTTGCCAGTCAGCTGTGGATGGATGTAGTTACACAGACTGCAATCACACCTGAAACTTCTCCTTGCAGGTTCCCACATTGACATCCGTCCCCCAGATCACCAGTCTCTGTCCCGCACCCTGCTCGCTGCCGGGCACTGCGTCTCCAGATGGCTGAAAATGACAAGAGATATACTTAAGATTAAAAATAATTACATAAATTTAATCAGGGATGTAATTTTTCTGTATTTATATTAAATTGTATTTATTTTTAAATATTTTTAAATATTCTGACTTACTGGTTCTGAGTGCATGTCGACCTGCGGAGCTTTCCGGACAGATCCCAGGTCGGCCCGCTGACGTGCCGGTGTCCCACGTATGCCGCTGCGGGGCGTTCCTTCCACCCTGGAGCTGGGAGTGCCGTACATCAGCGGGGAACTTGCGTCGATCTCACTCTGCAGGACTGGATAAAACAAATCATGATGTTTTCCCAATTTAAACAACCTCTAAAAATCTGCATAAACAACTCGATTCAATGCAAGTAAGATGTTGAATGCGAGCCGTACCAGAGCGAGGGGCCATGGGGCTGGAGAACAGCGACACGTCCTGAGTGCCTGTGTCCATGGCTGGAGACGTGGGCATGGGCTGAAGCTCCGTGGACGTGTCATGAGCTCTTGACCGCTGTGATGGAGGAGAGAGTGGGTCCTCGCTCGCAGCTGCAAACACAGACAAAACCGTTCACATGCAGGAATCAGGAACTGATCAGAAAACAGTACATGCATGCCAGCAAATGTGTGCATTCAAAGTCAATGTAACTCACGGGTCGGAGGGTCTCTCTTACGGCTCTGGGATGATGGTGAAGACATCTTGACTCAAAACTGAAAGATTAAGTCATAGAATTAGTGAAATGGAACATAGTAAGACAAGTCATTATTTTGAGTGCATTTTTCCGCACCCAAACGGCAATTAGTTTTTTCTTGTTTTAACTTCATTAAAAAATTTTTAGGCAAAAAATAAATAAATAATATTATAATAATAAAAATAATTCTTCATTTATTTTCTTTTTGTTCATTCATTCATTCATTCGCTTAATTATTTATTTTAAACAAATTATATAAATACAACTATATATGTATATACAACTTTTGTGTATATAAACAATAATAAATATATAATTGTTAATTCACTTATCTAGCTATCTATATAAATATTGAGTACTTAAGATTATATGTGTGTATATATATTATATATATATATATACACACACACACATACATACATGTATATATAAAAAATACTAAATATTTATGTAATTTTTAATATATTTTCTTGTTTTACTTTGTTCGTTCATTCACTTATTATTTTTAATACACATATATATTTTTTATAAAATATAAGTGTATAAAGTATTTTTTATTATTATGAAGTATTACACAGTAATATGATAAAGTATAATATATAATTATTAATTTACTTATCTATATATCTTGTATATACTCCATCTATAAGTGATCTATAATAGATCTACATTTATAATTTAATTATTACATTACAATATACATTAAATATAAAATGATTTCATCTTTATTGTTTACTAACATTAAATGTAATGCCAATTCAAATAGTGGCATATTTATTTTATTTGAAACTTATGATGTCATCTATCATGGTAATGACTTCCGTTGTTATAAACTAGCATAATTATATAAGGTACAGAAAATATGAAAACTCTTACACTATAAAAGTTACATTTACAATATGACAGCAGGCCTAATGACATTTTTCCAGAATGAAAGAAATTATACCATGTTCTTCACCACAACACTGCAAATCTCTTAAGAAATAAGGCAATGCGTCACAAAACACAAACAAATATCTATCTAAACACGACATAGAGAGGAAAAAAAGATTAGTTTAGCAAAGTAAGTTTAATACTTGCACGAGACACCCAGGGAATACAACTGTCCACATACCTAAACTTATTCATATTTAAACCACCGGTAAAACGACACACCACATTTATTCTGTAAGTACTTTTGGGGGAAAAAAGGGTTTTATTATAACTGTATGAAGGATGTATAGCAACTTCTGCTACATTTCACGTTACACAGGAATAGTCCAAGAGACTAGCACCATGCTGCATCACCCACAACAATGACATAACTAAATAATCTAACTAGAATCTAGAATAACTATTATTTTCAACTACAACGCACTATGCTAACGTCTAATTGACCAATACCTGTTTTTAGGTTATCGTGATTATGTTTATTTTCAAACACGGAGAGCTGATACAGAAATATAACACACTTACCGCTCGCACTGTTTCCCTTCTGAAGTGAACGGTGGCGCGAAACTGCCTGTGACGTAAATTTCGCGGGGAAATTTTGACCAACCAACAACACGCTCCTCACTATCAGTCGAGAGGGGGTGATGTGCTACACGTGTGTGGATGAATCATTCAAAACTCGTTATTTCTTAGATTACGCGACAAAAATGCAATTAAATATGTTTAAAATTAGAATAAACACGTTTTCAGACTTTCCTAGTGAGCGATTGACAATTACAGGACGGGTGAAATAAAAGAATCCCATCAACTGTTTGGTATCGTCCAAAGTTTTCGCGGGAAAGAACATCAACACAGAATAAACAGAGGTAATTCTTCAGACATCCACTAGATGTCCATGTGGACAAGATGAAGTGCCACAACACATCTGTAAGTACAAAAACAACTGTACCGCCTTCAGCTATTTATGAATGAGTTTTTGGCCCCATTAATGAAAAATCTTTATTAATACAAGCAAAAGCTAGGAAAATAAAACTAATTTTAATTTTAAATTCAAAATATTTTTTAAAAAAGATTTAATTATTTTATTAAATGTACGATTAATAACAATTAACCTTATTGCTTTAATTCCAGTCTTGTTATAATGTATATTCTTTTTGTACTGAATGTATACGTTCAGTGTGCTTCTCAAATGCATGGATGTGAATAGATAAATTAATAAATGGCGGTATATTTCCAATTATACAATATAGTCAACACCCAGATGAAACAACAACAACAACAACAACAACAACAACAACAATAACAATAATAATAATAATAATGTTTTATTCGTATTTATTTAAATATATTTTCTGTCTATGACCTTTCACGCATTCAAACATGCCCTCATGTCAATTTAATAATAATACGAGCAAATAAACGAGCAAACGACAACAACAACAACAACGAACGAAATATTTTTTATTTGTTCGAATTTATTTATTTATGGCATTAATTTAAGCATTCATCTTGAGGACATAATAATTATAATAATAATAATAATAATAATAACTACAACAACCATACTTATTGGTTTATTAAAAAATAAACACGAAGGAAAACCTATAATAATAATAATAATAATAATAATAAATACGTACGAAACAAAAAAATTATTTTATTTATTCGAATTTATTTATTTAGGGAATGTTATATGGCGCATTTAAGCATTCAACTTGAGGACATAATAATAATAATAATAATAATAATAATAATAAATACGAATTTATTTATTTCATTATTTATTTAGGAATGTTGGTAATGACGCATTGATTTAAGCATGCAACATAATAATAATAAAAAAAATACAAACTAAACATTTTTTTATTTATTCGAATTTATTTATTTATTTAGGAATGTTGGTAATAGCGCATTGATATAAGCATTCAACATAATATTTATACTAATACTAATAATAATAATAAACAAGTTAAGTCAAGTCCATAACATACTTATAAACACGAACTAAAACTTAGGTCATAATAATAATATTAATAATAATCTATAACTAGGCTACAACAGCAATACTTATTATAAACAAGAACGAAAATCTATAATAAAATTATTAATAATAATACATATTAATTTTTAATTCAATTTCTTTTCTATTCTTTTTTTTTGTATATTTATGTATAATATTTATACATGTATGTGTGTATGTGTTAGTAGTGGCGTATTAAATGAATTTCCTCTCTCTGCTGTGTTCTTCCACACTTGCATACGCATTCTAACATGTCCTCATGTCCTACAACATGAAGTTCTGACAGACTGTTCTTAAAAGTTGCTGGTAGGCGTTCATGCACACCCGAGTCTCCTCAAATAGGAGCACAGGCGGAACATGTGACTGACACTGGACATTCACTGGCTTCTGGAAGGGGGCGGCGATGCCGTGACGCAAGCCGAGCGCTCGTACTTATGCACGAGGACGGCAGAGTTTCGATAGAGAGCTACGAGGACTTTAACACCTGTTCGCGAGACAGACAGACTTTTGGAGATACGCGCGGGGTGCGCGAAACAGGGTGTGAGTGCGCGTGAAAAATTACGCTTTTGTGGACTGCCAAAGGGGACGAGGTAGAAGGGATCCGCTGCTTGAGTTTGAGTTTGGCTGCGTCCATGTCTGACATATACAACCTGGACTCGCAGTGCGTAACGCCACCATGCAACATGAGCTGGGCCATGGAGCCTGCCAACTTCTATGACAATAAAGTCATGCCAGGGGATGCCAAATCCGGGGGAGAGCGTGGCATGTCCGAGGAGAACAACGGCGGCGGCAGCATGATGGAGCTCAGCAACGCGCCTGCCATCTACGATGATGAGAGCGCCATCGACTTCAGCGCCTACATCGAGTCCATGTCCACGGTTCCGCTGGAGATCTGCAACGACGAGCTCTTTGCAGACTTGTTCAACAACGTGAAGCAAGAAAAGCCCGACTTTTACCTGCCGAGCGCGTTTGCGCAAAAGAGCGCGGAGAGGCTGCAGCAGCAGCAGCAGCAGCACCACCAGGATGGGGGCTTTGGCAAGGGCGCGTTTTGCGCACCGATCAAGAAGGAGGCGGACTGGAGCGACAGCGAGATGTCCTCTTCCTTACCATCTCAGATCGAGACGTGCGCGCAGACCTCCGTGAGCCTCATGCACACGGGTCAGCCGACACCTCCCACCACACCTGAGCCAGAGCCCGTCACCCAGAGGAGGCTGGGAAAGGAAAAGGGCAAAAAGTCAGTCGACAGGCACAGCCCGGAGTATCGGCAGCGGCGCGAACGGAACAACATCGCCGTGCGTAAAAGCAGGGACAAGGCGAAGCAGCGCAACCTGGAGATGCAGCAAAAGATGATCGAGCTGGGCGCCGAAAACGAGCGCCTGCACAAAACGATCGATCAGCTGACGAGAGAACTGAGCAGCCTCAGAAACTTCTTCAAACAGATGCCCGAACCTTCGTTCGGGACGGCGGCGCGATTGGCTGTTGACAGTCGGTGACGCACGTCGAAAGACAGAGCCCCAAAAACCTTGCCAAAAACATACCTCAGCGAACTTGAATTACTATGTTCTTCTGTAGCAGACGTGCATTAAGTTACACATCGGATGACGGACTTTGGACTCTTTGTGATTATTTTTGTGAATGTTTTTGTATTCTAAATTATTACAGAAAAACTTCATATATGTTTTTATGGTACTTGTTTTATAATTCCCAGAAAACTTCGTATTAATGCCAGAGCATGTTTGAAAATTGTACAGTGTGTACAAATGTACAATAAAACGACGTGAAATTTCAAAAAGATCCATGTGAACGCGCATGTGTGCAAGGGGGCGGGTCTCAGCGGGCGTGGTCTGTTCAAAGGTGTAGATGTCAATCAGCAAGACTGACTTAAATAATAGCGCTTTCGAGTCATATGAGTTGAACAGCGATTTTGGATTTAGGAGTAAATAAGGTTTGTGGTTAAAACCAGAGAGACATTTCCATACCTCTAAGGTAAAAAGTAAAAAAAAGTTGGTAAAGTCCACAACTAGGTGTTTAGTTTAAGTGCTTGATGAATGGGAGCAAATTTTCAGCAACTAAAAAGAGTTATTCACAAGTGAAGTAGCATATTTTATGCACTGACTGCACAAATGATCTATAAATAATATTATATGGCAGTCACTGTCAAGTGAATAAGTGTTTAAGATTTTATCTTAGTTTACAGCAGTTAGAAAGGCCCTGGATTCATAAATGTACAATTTAGAATCAATTCAATGGCATAATTCATAACAATCATTAAACATAATATAAATGTGACCCTGGACCACAAAACCAGTCATAACGGTCAGTTTCTTTAAACTGAGATTTAAAATACTGAATAAATACACTTTCCATTGATGTATGGTTTGTTAGGATAAGCCAATATTTGGCTGAGATACAACTATTTGAATATCTGAAATCTGAGGTTGCAAAAAAAATCTAAATATTGAGAAAATCACCTTTCAAGTTGTCGAAATGAAGTTCTTAGCAATGCATATTACTAATCAAAAAATAAATCTGATATATATATACGATAGGAAATTTACAAAATATCTTCATGGAACGTGATCTTAATATCCTAATGATTTTTAGCATAAAAGAAAAGTCTATAATTTTCACCCATACAATGTTGTTTTGGCTATTGCTACAAATATACCCGTGCTACTTAAGACTGGTTTTGTGGTCCAGGGTCACATAAAAGCAATTTTTGGATAAGGTTTGTGGCCTACACTAGAAAGGCACATTTCCAAATTTTCAGATGAATGTGTCAGACCTCGAAGGTAAATTTCGAAGCTGCTGTTTTATTTCAGTTAAAAGTTGGTAAATGAAGCCTACAACTTCCACTTGAAGAACGGGAGCAACTGTTCAGCAACAAAAACAATGTTAATCACAAGTGAAGTAGCATTTTTTATATAGGAGCTGCACAAATGATCTATAAATAACCTTATTTAATACAGTCACTCATTGCCAAGTGAAAGTGTGTAGCATTTTATCTATTTACTAGTTTAGTTAGACAGGCTATAGATTCATAAATGTGACCACTTAGATTGCAAAATTTTGATTTTGCAAATTCAATTGAATTGCATAATCAATAACAATCATTAAACATAATTCATACAGCAATAAATAAGCTTTCCATTGATGTATGGTTTGTTAGGATAAGGCAATATTTGGCTGAGATACAACTATTTGATTATCTGAAATCTGAGGTTGAAAAAAAAAAAAAAAAATCAAAATACTGAGAAAATCACCTTTAAAGTTGTCCAAATGAAGTTCATAGCAATGCATATTACTAATCAAAAATTAAGTTTTGATATATTTACAGTAGGAAATGTACAAAATATCTTCACGGAACATGATCTTTACTTAATATCCTAATGATTTTTGGCATAAAAGAAAATACAATGTATTTTTGGCTATTGCTACAAATATACCCGTGCAACTCAAGACTGGCTTTGTGGTCCAGGGTCACAAACATTAATAGAGGATATTAAGTTTTAATGTTATAGTGAACAAAATTATGCCAAACATAATTAGCATTTTTAGAAAAATCTTTCATCTTTCATATCATAATAGTGGATGCTCTTTAAAGAAAATGACTTAATCATATATTTGGTGGCATAAAATGTTTATTCATTGTCAAAACAGGTATTCAGCTGTCACAGAGAGCAATAAACCAATATTAAGACAGACCATAGCTTGTTTAAACAAATAATTTAACTTAAACACCACTATAATGTGGCTACAAACAACTTTTGTCTTAGCAGACATTTGATTGACAACACAAAAACGACTTTTATCAGCTGATAATGGACATGAGCATCTTTTCCACTATTATTTACATAGTGGTTGTGGTTTTCTTAACAGTTTCAACATCAACAATCATTCAAAATGTAATATTGTTCAGGTGGCTTCTTTAAGCTTCTTTTCTTAGCTTAGAAATAAGGCAAGACTAGTGTTGACTAATTCTTCTCTATAAACAATAATAAGTGTGCTAGTCAGTGCAGATCTAACTCCTCCAAAGCCATCCAAACAGTGTGACTTCTGTTGACGACGTGGATAAACGCACTCAGAGGACCGATCTCCGACCCAAGAACATTTTCCACACTGTAACCCTGTCAAACAAATAGATCAGACCAAAAACAAACAATTAAGAACAGAAATGTTTGTAAGTGACTGACACCTAAACAATGCTAGTGCAGAATCTTACCTCAGTACACCTTGTTGAGTTTAAAAGAGATTTAATGGTCTTTTGCTGCAACTGAAACACATAAACGCATTAATATCATAATTTGATTCATATGATGTGGCAGGGACATGAAAAAACTCTATGAAACATTACAATTTTCGGTTAACTCACAGTCAACCCTGAAAATCATTTAGACTCTGAAAGCCTAAGGAAATCAACCCTGTCTGACCTCATCTAATCAAGCATGTTGAGAAATTCTCGCTTGACAGCGTTAGACAAAATAATGTTACAGGCTTCTTTTACATGGTGATAGCTGCATCAACTAAATGCATTATGAAAACGGCTTAGTATTAAGTAGGTAACTTACATTTAAGCAAATGAGTGCTTTTTTGGGCTTAAGAAACATGTCAAAATATAAACATAAACTTTCCCTTTTATACATCAGTTACTCAGTGGTCCAAAACTGTCACAAACTTCATAAGTTTATTCAGGTTCTGTGGGTGAAACTCTTTTCTGATAACATATGAGAGGTATCTTGTTACATCTGTTCCATAATGTGACCCTCCACTTTCACTGAAATTTCCAGGAAATAAAACAGACTGAAGATAAACACTAGGTGAAAAACATTTTCGTTTCTGCACGAGTGATAAAATCATGCTAGCTTCACTTTCTTAAGCGTTTATGATAATCATGTTAACGTCATATAAGATGTAGATACAGATGTCGTTGAGTTTGTCTTCAGGAAAGCAAAATCAGAAGAATCTCACGAAACCTGTACTGAAGAGCACTACGTCATATCAGCCCAAAATATATATTGAGATTAATAAAACTTGATATTATGATTGTATGACATTAAAAATGATGTATTGCTGTACTGTCTTTAATTAAAGCTATTTAAAAATAAAAAATAAAAAACTAGACTTTTGATTTTTCTGTAATAGCAATGAAATCTAACATCATTTAAATTTATGCAAATTATTTAAAATGTATTTATATATCATAAAATGTCTGCTGTATTGTGTTTACTTAATTTTTTTTTATTAAAAACTGGACATAATTTTTCTGTAACAGTGATGAAAATATGATTTTATTTAGATTAATGCAAATTTCTTAAATTGTAAAATATTTATATATCATACAAATGTCTGATGTACTGATTTATGCTTTTTGTAAAAAAAAAAAAAAAAAGACATGAATTTTCTATAACAGTACTCAAAAGCTGATATTATTTAAAATAATGCAAATGATTTAAATTCTAAATTATTTATATATCATGAAAATGTATGCTTGTACTGTGTAATTTATTCTATTAAAAAATAAAAACCGTACATGATTTTTTTTTGTTATAGCAATGAAAATCTAACATTATTGAAATGAATGCAAATTATTTAAACTGTAAAATATTAATATATTATAAAAATGTCTACTGTATTGCATTTATTGTATAATTTTATTTTTAATAAAAACTGGACATGATTTTTCTGTAACAGTAATGAAAATTTGAGATAATTTAAATGAATGAAAATTACTTAAATTGTAAAGTATTTATATATCATACATATGTCTGATATACTGATTTGATTTATGCCATTAAAAAAATAAAAATAAACCAGGACATGAATTTTCTGTAACAGTAATCAAAAGCTGATATTATGTAAATTATTACAAATAATTTAAATTCTAAAGTATTTATATAAATCATAAAAATGTATGCTTGTATTGTCTAATTTATTCTATTAAAAAAATAAAAACTGAACATGATTCTTCTGTAACAGCAATGAAAATCTAACATGACTTCAATTAATGCAAATTATTTAAACTTTAAGTATTTATATATCATAAAAATGTCTGCTCTATTGCGTTTAACTTATTCTTTTTTTTAAATAAAAACTGGACATGATTTTTCTGTGACAGTAATTAAAATTTGATATTTAAATTAATGCAAATTACTTCAATTGTAAAGTATTTATATATCATACAAATGTCTGGATTTAATTTATGCTATTTAAAAAATTGGACTTCATTTTTCTGTAACAAAAGCTGATTTCATGTAAATGAATGCAAATTATTTAAATTATAAAGTGTGTATATATATATATATATATTATAAAAATGTATGCTTGTACTGTTTCATTTATTCTATTTAAAAAAAATAAAAAAGAACATGAATTTTATCTAACATTTAAATGAATGCATATTATTAAAACTGTGAAGTATTTACATATAAAAAGTATGCTGTACCGCATTTAATTGACGCTATTTAAAAAAAATTAATAAAAATTGGACATGATTTTTCTATAACAGTAATCAAAAGCTGATATTTAAATTATTGCAAAATATTTAAATAGAAAAATATCTGTATATCATAAAAATATCTGCTGTACTGCTTTTAATTTATTTGACTTTTTTTTGAATAAAAACTGGACAGGATTTTATTGTAACAATAATGAATAACTAACATCATTTTAATTAAAGCAAATTATCTCCTTCATGTTTTTTTTAAAATGTATATGACTACAACATGTTTTTGTCCACCATGTAAATGAATGTCTTCCACATACAGCATCTAAAAGCATCTCACCTTGATTTTGACAGTACAGTGGCTCAGTGGGGAGCAGCTCAGAAACACCTCCAGCTGCATCATTGTGCTGGGTTCATCCATTACGGCTCCACATGCTAAACAGAGGAATCCTTTCCTAGAAACCAGCACACCAACAAACATGCAACTTTTATTGCTGTTTTTTAAATGTTTGTTGAGTCTTTTTCAGTTTAAGGGCTTTAAGGCACTATGATTCACCGCATCAGCTTTACTCTTTCAGTGGAATGTGAAAACAGTTTGGCCATGTGGTGGGTTGTGATTAAACACAATGTAATGGAGGCGTCTTACGCATTAACTCTGAACACATATGGGTCAACAACCCTGCGGACATGCATTTAGTATTGCAAGACAGCACCATTTTTTTGTATAGTCTATTTGCCAGATGCTTTGTAAAAGCAGATATTATAATAATGGCTTGAATGGATTTGTTTCTTATAAACATGCATTACAAGATGTGAACTGTTGTGATGTTTTTAGCAACTGTTTGGACTCTCATTCTGACAGCACCCATTCATTTCAGAGGATCCATTGGTGAGCAAGTGATGTAATGCTACGTTTTTTCCAAATCTGTTTCAGTGAACACAAACTCATCTACATCTTGAATTGCCTAAGGTTGAGGAAATGTTCAGCAAATCTTCAGAACAGTGTGTTTTTGTGGTTCTGGACACAAAATAAAATGCCACAAACACATCCCCTATGATGCACTTCAGGAAAACTCAATTTTCTGACTTGCTTCTTAATAAAGAAAGCATTTGGGACTCAATAACCACTTCATTTTACAAGATGACGCAAGTAGGATTTCGCAGCTGTGACGCTGCTTTAATAATGTCTGTAGGCATTAGTTCTCTATAACTGATGTTAATCTGTCAGCCCAGATGCTGTAGGTCGATTGTTTCTGGTATTTAAGGTTCACCAGTTTGGAATTTTGGACTAGTCAAGAAAAACTTTGAACTTACTGTTGTTCTCGAGTCTCTAAACGGCAGCTCACGCAGCGGCAGCAGGTGGGCCATGAGAACGCTGTGCTTTCATCCACTGCTACAACCACACCTGCACATTAAAATAAGCAAATTAAAGTCATTTAATTGACACAACTGACTCAAATCACTTTGCTTGTTCATCACAGGATAAACCATGCATTGTATTAGTAACTAACAGGGCTGGGTTTTGACACATATTTCACGATTCAATTCTGATTCTCAAGCTCGACTCGATTTCCGATTCAGTATCAATTATTTTGTATATATCTGGTACAGCATATGCCAAATGTGTTTTCACGACGAGTCATCAATAGGCCATATTAGCAGCACTGAATGTAAACAATGACACTGAACTGAACAAAACTCTCATATTTTGCTGATTATTGCTGTTGAAAATGGTCAATTATTGTCATGCTTTGGGCTGTACTAATCGGTTGGACCGGGAAAATACATTTGGAGAGCTATAGACTGCCAAAAGTTATAACAAATCAAGGAGAAGAGTGCAAAAAACTGATAGGAACAAACAGGATTTCCAGGGCAAGAATCTTGACAACATTCATGTTTGTTCTTATTATTTCTGGTCAGGTAGGTGAAATATTAGGCTAATATTTTAATTAATACTGCTCGTACGTATCTTTACCACCTATTAATTTTAGTTTGTCAAAACACTGCACCCTTTCCTGCTTACTATATCCTTCTCTATATGACTTAGCAGCTTCCACACGTTTTTTCCTATGGTTTAGACAGCATAAATTAGCAGAACAACATGTTCAGTAGTACTAACCTTGCAATCCATACTGTTGTTTACATCCGAGTAACGCCAATTTGGCAGCGCATCCGGGTAACTGACCAAACCGTGACTATAATACTGAAGGTCAAAATTAACTAATTTTTTTACAAACGTTTAAAAGACACTCAATTAAATGTTTATAATAATAGTTACTTATATATTTGTATTTCTACTTCAGTTCGTTTTTTGAAATACATTTAAATAGTGTCTGTCATAAAAACTTAAATTAACTAAGTTAACCAGTCTGTGGTCACCGAGTATGTTGTTTCTGAGGTAAATGTGACGTTACGTGACATATTGTTTACAGGCTGTTATATTGACATCTTTCCGCGGTTTAAACACTGATTGATCGATTACACGAGACAAGATATGGATTTCGGTAAGTTTTACTCTTTCTTTTAACATACCTTAGTTCGTTTATTCATGTTTACTTCGTGCTGAAACTGATATTAACGCGGAGAAAATGATCGGTTTACATGCGCTTCGTGCTTCCGGTTCTCTATCAGTAAATAAGGTTCACATTAAATAGCGCCAAAACGGCATGTGTTGTTTGAATACCGTAATAAAATGGACAGGATTTGAAATCTGAGACTTTGTTTCATATCAAAAGCAACAAAAGCACAAACTTACTGCGATTTATTGCATAGGAGGTGCGCTATTTGAAAACAGGCTAGACTAATCGATTCTTGAGATTTAAGAATCGATATCGTTTCCTAAAAAATGAGAATTGATTAACGTCGAGAAATCAATATTTTTACCCAGTTCTACTAACTAAGACCATAACACTCTTAAAGAAAGGTTCCAAAAATAGTTTTTCCGCAATGATGTCATAGAACATTTTTGGTTCACCTTTCAGTGAACAGTTTTTAAAAGTAACATTTTTTGGAATCTTCTGTGGAACCAAGCGTTCTACAAATGTTAAAGGTTCTTCATGGAACCCTAGAATTATTTTTCAGAATGTAGTCTTTTATGTAAACAAGTCCATCACTGTTATTTGTACTCCTGTCTAAATTAGCTTACCACTGATATTTTACCTTCTGATTTGACCTACTACTGTGAAATGAATTATGAAACACACAAATAAATGATCAACACCTAATCTATGACTTTGTTTGTTCAGACCTCTGCTGAGAACTTGAAATTTAGGCCCTGCACGACTCTCTGACAAATGACATCGTAAAAGCACTAACACGCAGCACACAAACACACATCTGTGTTACATAATACACAGCAGGCAGAGTGATAAGACCCCTGCATGAACCTCTGCTCTCTGGAGGATCCTTCGGCACGCAGCCAGAAGCTGAAGTTGCTGACCACTGCAGAAGATAATTTGTGCTTGTTACACTTTTGAGTCAGATGATCTGTCTTATCTTTAGGGTGAAACAGCCATGGAGATTCAAAGTCTAACATGGAGTGTCAAATATCAGATTTCTATTCTCTAATTGAACATGGAACAATCTAAACACAGTGTCTGCATGAAACCTTAGTGTGGATGACAAAATCAAAACAGAACATGATTCAAGTGCATCTATATTTATCACTTCATGTCCTGGATCATCTATGGGGATTACAGCTTGAGTAACTTTCATTCAGTAGTTTTGAATGTTTCCTAAAAACAGACAATCTGCAATGCATTATAAGCATTCATGGCTTAATCTCATGAAAACACGTGCAGCCCAAAATCAAAATAATAATAATAATAAAAAAATGTATATATATAAAGAAAATAATGTATCCTTTTAGGACCATTAAGCACAAATGAGGACTTGTTTTTTTGTAAATTATTTAAATAATTATTGAAATAAATACTACCACGATGTATACATACACTACAATTACACTACAATATAATGAATAATATTTACTTATTTTTAAAATAATTACAAAAAAATATAATAATTAATCCAAATATTTTAATTTTAATCTAATTATTTTCTAATTACAGTAATGAAAATAATCATGAATATAATGTCAAAATGCAAAGATATCAGACTTGTTTTTGTAAATTATTTAAGTAATTATTTGAGTAAATACTACCATGATGTATATATACACATTACAATATAATAAATTTTTACTTATTACTAGTATTATTAAAATAATTACTAATATAATTTATTATAATTCATCTAATTATTTTCCAATCACAGTAATGAGAATTGTATTAAAATAATGTCAAAAAGCAAAGATATAAATATTTAGCAATTAAATGTAATAAATTATTATTTACATTTATTATTTATTAAATTATATTTATTTATTATTTTTAACACCCCCTCCCACACACACACATATATATATATATATATACACATACATATATATATTTTTTTTAAATAAGATCAGTTTAGAAATATTACTAATTATTATTATTATTATTATTAATTTTGTACAAATTAAACATTTATTTTCTTTATATTATATATATTAACATAACGTAAAATGATGTTTTTAAACAAATTTCCCATCTGCCACTGACTAAATAGACAGTATGTTTATTTCCTCTATATTTTTGGAGAGACAGCAATTCTGACTACTACTACAGTTCTGCTATTTTTTTTGTTTTCCATATAGCCGGTCGCACACTGCCACTGCACAGCTATTCTATAAATATGACAGCAGATAAACCGACCCCTATATGACACATGTGGTTAATTGATTTACATGTCATGTGGTGTTTCTCGGTCAAAAACACAAGTTGCAAACAAGACGTTCCGCACAATGCTGTTTTCTATTTTCTGAATGATACATTTTTAGATGTGGCATTACTGATGACATTTAAAAAAAACAATGAAATGGCTCTCTAACTATTAATGCTAAGAATTAATTCAAAGAATGAAACAATACAGAGACATGGAACCACTTTGCATGAGTTAAAATAATATAATAAGAGAATGAACAGAACACTTTGTAACAAAATGTGACTTTTATATCTCAAAACCAGGCAGAAAGACAACTTCAACATGTGGGAGAAAGATCTTTAAGGAGGGAAAGCAAATAACAAACCACAAGAAGGTCCCTAACAAAGCATCAAGAACAAAGCCTGAGCCAGCAAACAACTGGTTTCGTTTAAATGGCCAAACATGCTGTACCCCCCTGAGATCTGGTTCTGTCAGGCTGGATAGTACCAACTCAAAAACGGGGGAGGCTCTGGGGGGAATAAACCAACCTGTGACAGTGCAGAGGGAGTATGGGAGGGTTTCTGGACTCAGGTGGTCCAGTATGACGGGCCGTGGTACGGAGAAGGATGGGTCCTCTGCTTCCACTTGGATCACTGTCTGTTCCCAGCAGAATATCTGAGCTGGTTTAGGAAAAGAAGCAGTAGCTTAATGTCACGGAATGTTCTACAGTCACGGCTCTGACAAATAACAACACAGAGATTAATGTAGGAAACCTCTAAATCTCAAAATAGTTCAGAGATGAAGAAGCAACCACAAAGACTTTCAGTTTGAATGGCTTCCATTCAGTAGTCCTGAATTTTCCTTAAAAACAGAATTTTTAATGCATTAAAAAGCATTTGTGGCTGCATCTTATGAAAACACATCCAGGTCACATTTCACCCCAAAAATGAAAAGGGGAAAAAAAAGAAAGGATGAAGGAAAGGGAAACCTATTTTTTTTTAGAACCATTTTGTGACATTTTTTACAATTAAGCACAAATTCAGCTATTTATATATTTATTGTGTCATTTATTTAAATAATTTAATTACGTACATAGATACTACCATGATGTAGAATTACATTATTATGTAAAATATGTAATTATTTATAATAATTATTTAAAATATGTAAAATATGTAATGTAATAAATATGTAATTATATATAAATAATTATTTATTTACCTAATATATAAGTTAAAATAAATAAAATAAATGTCAGCATGCAAAAAATGTTAATATAATTTATTATTTTTCTCTTTTGATTTCAGGGTTAAACATGACCTGGACTTGTTCTTTACATTTTTTTTTTATATTAATCCACATAATGGACTACAATAGCTTATAATCAGTGTTAATTTGGTATTATTGAGATATCTAAAATTTAATTAGAGCCATTTAAAAATATTATATTATTTCTTAAATGTATTAAATTTTTATTTATTATTATTATTATTATTATTAACATTTATTATTTAATTAAATGTATTTATTATTTTTATTATTACAAGTATTTTATTAATTAATACATGTTAATTTTATATTATATATATATATATTACAAATTATTTTAAATAATGGTTTTAAACAAATTTCCAAAGACCAAATAGAAAACAGAAAATTAGAAAATTAAAAATTAAAATAATTTATTATTTTTCTCTTTAGATTGCAGGGTAAAACATGACCTGGACTATAGTTTTTATGGTAACACTTTACAATAAGGTATCATTTGTTAACATTAGTTAATGTATTAACTACCATGAACAAACAATAAACAATACATTTATTACAGTATTTATTCATCGTTGTTAGTGTTAGTTAATAAAAATACAGTTGTTCATTGTTCATATTAGTTCACAGTGAATTAACTAATTTTAACAAACACAACTTTTGATTTTAATAATGCATTAGTAAAGGCTGAAATTAACATTAAGATTAATAAATGCTGTAGAAGTATTGTTAATTCTTAGTTCATGTTAAATTAGTTAACTAAAGTTAAATAATGAAACCTCATTGTAAAGTGTTAGTTTTTTTTATATTTTGAAATGTAATTAATTTTATATTTTCTGTTCCTATTTTAATTTGAGTTAAATTTTTAACTAAACCAAGTAGATCTCGGGTTTTTTTGTCTTTTTTGTGCTTTTTGTTATATAATTTGTATTTATTTTATTTCAGTTTTAGTACATAAAATTAAACTAAATTAAAATGAGAAATGTTGCCTGTGCCAACTGGATGAATTTCAATTTAAATGAATTTAAATCTATTTATATTGTAATTTCATTTTTTATGGCTTTAAGTTTTAGTTAACTACAAAACAAAATGTGCTATACATACATATATAATGTATAGGAATATTAAGAAATGTGCATTGTACAATAAAAAATACTCCAAATAAAGTTTATTTATAATTTTATATCAATGAATTATAATTAATTATGATATATAATTTTAATTATATTAATTATTTTATTATATTTCATTATATATTAAAATTATAATTATATACTAATTATTATATTATAACTTTGTATTAAATTGATGTATTTAAGGGGAGACACTCCCAGCAAAAACACAGTTTTTTCATACACCTGTCAAATTTTTGGGCTTTTTGTTTTTTCATAAAGTGTTTTTTTCAGACTACTGGAAAGAAAACATCCAAAAGACACTGTTAAGTGTTTCTTTTATAGCACTTTATCTATTTGTTTCAATAGATTTCAATTACAATACATATTATTAAAGGCCGTTATCTCAAAATGAGTTTTTCTCCTACACTGAGCCACAAATCTCTTTAGTAGCACTTACACATACCAAACTTTACATTTTTATTCCTGTCTATTTCCTGAAGGTTTTTACAGAGGAATTTATTCATATATATTTGCTTGATTTTATACACTTTATTCCCCCCAAATATTGTAAAGCATATTGTTTTCTGTCTGTTCTTAGTATTTCCTGAATTATAGAGTGACAAAATGAGATACCCAAATTCCCTCTGTAAAAACATTTGACTCTAATATGTAAAAAAAATTAAACAAGAATTTTGAAACTGACTTCATCCAGTGTTTAGATTTTTGTACCATACATGTACGCAAATTAGTGCATATTTCATTAAACAGACTCATTTGCATATTTAAACCTAACATTTTAGAAATCTTGTAATACAAAAAAATGTTTGCATATATCAACGTAATCAATCAACTGGGTAAGTAAGAAGATAACTATTAGTTTTTTTTACCCTATTCACCTGCAGTGTCTCGCCTTAAGATAAATTACGGCATCGGTTTTGTTACTAGGATGTAGGCTTTACAATTATGTTATCAGATGCATTGTTAAAAGACTGAACCAGTAATTAGCAAGTCATTTGAAATGCAGTGTCAGTATAAAAAAAAAGCTGTGTATAACACAATACATTCAGACAGCTGACATGTTCATATATGTCTAACAGGTAAAATACCATTCTCTTTCACAGCGTCTCTGAACATCAGGACAGGTTGTGCCTGCGGGGCGTCCAGGGCTTGTGTTACTGAGCTCTGGATCAGGCAGGACGGGCTCAGACACACGGCTACGGTTCTCCTGTTCCCCTCTGCACTCGACTCCATTTGTAAACTGGGATCTGTCACAAACAGCAGCATCTCTCTCTCGCCTGCATTCGAGCTCTGCAAGACCAAGATGCATGTGAAAATCAGTCAGTTTTAGTAAATGAATTATTACGAACAGACTTGATGTTTTAAGATTAGCACTGGAATATACCATTAAATGAATGCACATTTTCTCTTTTCACAGATGTGGACATAAATATTGTGCAAACTTGTGTAAAAGCTTAGTTATAATATAATATAATATAATGGAAAAAATGGAAAAGGAAAAAAAAAAAAAAATATATATATATATATATATATTATATTATATTATATATATATTATATTAAATTATATATATATATATATATATATATATATATATATACACACACACACACATATACACAAGCACATTCATGTATATATTTAAGAAATATTTACAAGTATATGTATTTAATTTTTATATTATATTATATTATTATATATAAATAAAATCTTAAATATATACATTAATTTGTATGTATTTATATATACATAATAATTACACACAGTACACACACATATTTTAGGCAAACTCAGACTTTTTTTGCATGTGATTAATCGTTTATATTAATGAGCACTAATTATATTATATTATATTATATTAGGGCTGGCAAACGATTAATTGTGATTAATCGCATACAAAATAAAAGTTTGAGTTTGCATAATATATATGTGTGCTGTGTGTAATTATTATGTAAATATAAATAAATACAAATTAATGTATATATTTAAGATTTTATTTCTATATAATATAAATAATATAATATAATATAAAAATTAAATACATATACTTGTAAATATTTCTTAAGTATAAACATGAATGTGCTTGTGTATGTGTGTGTGTGTGTATGTATACACACACACACACACACACATATATATATGTATGTATGTATGTATACAATAATTATACACAGTACACACTACATTACATTACATTACATTATATTATATTATATTATATTTCTTTTAATCAGTGAATTGGATACTTGGCTTTGCTACATTATTTTAACAATCAAGTGTAAGCAAATTTGGGAAAAATATGGGTGTTTATCAAACAGTGGCCTGGATACACAAGGCCAAATAAAACTTCAATTGTTTAGCCTCGTTTATAAAGACATAAATCTGTCATTATTGCAGGAAAAATGCTTTAGGGCCAATTTCCCAGACAAGCTGTTCTTTCATACACCTACGCAGATGTGCAATGTCAATAGCAAAACAAACAGCGCAAATCAAAACAAAACAAAATACGTTAATCTACTATCCACACCAGTGTGTGTACGTGACCCCTAACCTCCTACAAATAAATCCCAGGTTATCAAAGTCCAAAGTCTGAGGGTTTGCTAGATCAGTCAAACAGATTGTCAATGGATGATGTCACTTACGGAAAGCTTGCGTCAAACAGAGCGTAAAGCTTTCCAAAAGCTTTTCCAAAGGTGTACAGTTTGGAAGCAGCCCTGAGGGATGAAGACTTGGCAAATGTGCTGGGAAAACAGCTACGGTGGGTTCTTAAGAAGACAATCTAAAGGCAAAGCTAAGGACTATTTCTCATTCTCACACTCTTTAAACCAAGCGTGCCAAGGTGACCCACAAAGATATAGCTATGATGAAAAATGATCTGATTTACGCGTTTGGTGTTAAAAATAGGTTGAGATGTCACGCCGATAGCCCAGTGGGCAGTTTGCCGACATATAACGCCAGAGTTTGAATTCTGGTTTGAGAACCTTTCCCAATCCTACCCTCTCTCCCCCACTTCGCTTCCTACACGGTCCTACAGTAATAAAGGCAAAATGCCAAAAATGAAATGTTAAAAAAACACACAGGTTAAGAAAACACAACCATACCAGCAACTGTTTATGAACCACAGTGGCACGAAAGCAGAAACGACACCTTGAAGTTTCATCCTTAAAAAAAAACAAAGCAACAATCATTTGTGAATAATTTTACATTAAAATAAAATAATTTCATGGTTTACACACCAGTGATGGTATTGTTAACTAAAACTTAAGATATTAAATGCCATTTTCATTCATTTAAAAAAGCTGGAAATATTGCCTTGGAAAATAACTGAAATTAATAGGTTGAAAGTACTAAAACTGAAATAAAAATAAATATTAAATATATAAATAATAAATATAAAAAATAGAATATAAAAAATATAAATTAGCATTACTGAATAATGACCTTTAAAACTGATAAAAAAAAATAATAATAAAATAAAATGAAATAATAACTATATTAATTAAATATATATTTTTGTAAAATTATATATATATATATATATAATATATATATATATATATATTATAGTCTTGAAAATAATTAGAAAAAATATTTATACCAAAAAACCATCAAAGAATATTATATATAATTCCTTAATATTTAAAATATATACAATGTCTACAATGAAAAAAAGTCATTTTTAATTTCTACATATTTAAAAATTTTTTAGTCCTAAACACAATTAGAAATAATATTTATACATAAAAATCTTAGGAATATATATAGAGAGATTTTTTTTTTTTTACCTCTCTCTATATATATTCCTTGATATCTAAAATATAAAAGCACTCAAAAAGTCATTTTTAATTTTTACATTTTATTTAAAAAAAAAAAAGTTTAATCCTGAACATTTTAATATATATATAGTCCAAAATTCATAATAAGTGCACTTATGTTAATCTGTTAATTTTTACATTTTATTTTAAAATATTTTAATCTTCAACATAATTAGAAAAATATTTATGCATAAAAATCTTCAAAAAACCCTCTTTCTCTCTCTATATATATATACACATCCTTGATATTTAAAATATACAAAATTTCTAAAATTATATAAGCGCACTCGATAAGAGTATTTTTGTTTTTACATTTTATTTTAAAATATTTAGTCCTGAACATAATTTGAAAAAAATATTTATACATAAAATCTTTAAAAAAAAAAAAAAACTCTCTATACTCCTTGATATTTAAAGTATACAATGCCTAAAATGATATGTGCACTCAAAAAAAGAGTCATTTTTAATTTGAACATTTTTTTTTTTTATTTTTACATTTTATTTTAAAATATGAGTCCTAAACGTAATTTGAAAAAATATATAAAATGTCTAAAATTGTATAAATAATATAATAAGAGCACTCAAAAGGAGTCATTTTTAAGTTTTTTTTTTTTTAATTATTTAATATTAAATATATTAAAAAAAATAAATAAATAAATCTCACAATTTTTCTTTAATTTGTTGTGTATTTTTTTAAGCATGTCTAGTAAAAAATGTTTCTTTCAATCTGTTTGGTCATTGTTTTGAGTGTTGTACCTGAAGGATCTCTGTTAGCGTCTGAAGTACAGGTGGTCGGTACAACGGAGATTCAGTCGGTCCTGATAATGGAACCATGTGACCCGGCTGGACGCTCAGCCTATAGCAGAAACTAGGCGGTGGGACTCGATCCTGAAAACCACAGAATGTCCTGACTACTTAACAATCAAGCAGATCATTTAACAGTTCAGAAATAAATTAATACCATTTACCTCTGTCACCCAAAGTAAAGTTCCCTTCCCAGTCAACTTAAAAAACACTTATTTAGAAGCCACCTTAAAGGAGAAGTCCACTTCCAGAACAACAATTTACAAATAATTTACTCACCCCCTTGTCATCCAAAATGTTCATGTCTTTCTGTCTTCAGTCGTGAAGAAATTATGGTTTTTGAGGAAAGCATTTCAGGATTTTTCTTCATATAATGGACTTCAATTGTGCCTGTGATTTTGAGCTTCCAAAATGGGAGTTTAAATGTAGCTTCAAAGGGCTCTAAACGATCCCAGCCGAGGAAAAAGGGTCTTATCTAGCGAAACGATCGGTCATTTTTTTCGAAAAATAAAAATTTGTATAATTTTTAAGCACAAAAGCTCATAGCACAGGCTCTCGGATGTGCGTCCACGGGTTGTTCTTGAACAATTCGTTCATTTTGAACAAATCTTTAATGTGACTCGGGGAGTGATTCATTCAGTCGTGCATTCACAACATCCTATTAGGTTCTGTATTGGAATTAATTCACCTGTTTCGAGTCTTCGGGTTTTTCGAGTCGTTCATCTTATGGGGCTGTCACGTGATGCTGATTTTGCTAAAATTAACAAAATGACTCTCAAAAAGATTTGTTTATTTTGCTGAACGAGACTCAAAGATCCAAGTTGGTAAAATGATCCAAACTTCCCATCACTACTACGAATCATGTCTAAGTTCATTGTCTGTGTACTCTGGCTCAAAAAGGTATGGCGAAAAACTCCATCTTATTTTCTCCTACAACTTCAGAATCGTCCGACATCGTTGTACCTTTTTGTTTGTAAACAGCATTTGACTTAGTCTCTAAGCGTTGGCTTTGTAAACACTGGGTCTGTGGTTCCGCCTACGTTTGGCGTGGCCTTTCGACATGATTCAATAGTACGTAGTGTCGTGGACGCGCATCCCAGAGCCTGTGCTACACGAGCTTTTGTGCTTAAAAAGTATACGCATTTTTATTTTCCGGAAAAAATGACCGATCGTTTCGCTAGATAAGACCCTTCTTCCTCGGCTGGGATCGTTTAGAGCCCTTTGAAGCTGCATTTAAACTACATTTTGGATGTTCAAAATTGCACAATTGAAGTCCATTATATGAAGAAAAATCCTGAAATGCTTTCCTCAAAAACCATAATTTCTTTACGACTGAAGAAAGAAAGACATGAACATCTTGGATGACAAGAGGGTGAGTACATTATTTGTGAACTGTTGTTCTGAAAGTGGACTTCTCCTTTAAGGTCATTAACATACGACTGCCGACATTTGCATAAATTTACATTATTTGACCAACTCTTATGATTCAAAATGCAACTGTTTTTGCTGCAAACAAACTTCACTAATAGTGAATTTTAAGAGAAACATGCTTCAAGATACAAAGAGTAATAAAATGCTATGAATAGTAGAAAATGGTTCTGGCTTTTCTAAACTTAAGGTAGAAAAGTAGTAGTTTTAGGATTAATAAAAGATAAAGGCCATTACTTCGGGTGGAAAATGTAAGATTGGATTTGATTTGCGTTATCATTCATGTTTGGTATGGGAAGAGTCACACGGAAAAGTTTAATATTCGGCGTCAAGGGTTTGTTTAAACTCCCAGTACGAGAAACTGCAGCGATGTTTGTCTTCGCAACCACCGCTAATGAGTAATTTTGTATTTTTAAGCTCTGAAGTTTTATTTATATGTGCTTTGGTTAAGAATGCAGCGCCTCGGTTGTTTTGACGTTGGGCTGCCGCTATCCAGGAGGAATCTTCCAGAAGCAAGAGGTATGTGAGATAAATGTGAAGTAAACAGACTGTGATTTACGATGTGATCTGAAGACCTACACTGGGAGACTGCAGAAGATCGTCATGAGATTTCGGATCAACCGGAGGAGGCCACAAACTGTCAATCAAACTGAAGAGCGGAGAACATCTGCAGAGAAGAAGAAGACAGGAAAAGAAAATAAGGTTTCAATCTCTGAATGTTCAAATTCAGGGGTCTTTCCAGAAATGCAGGAGCCAAAGGTGGAGTGTTTACAATGTCAGTCTCATTAGCTTTGGTAAGACTGACGTGCTGCCAAGTTGAGCTTCTGTTGGAGCTGAACAGTGTCTGCTGACAAGTACGAGATCAGTTTCGCTAGCAGGCCGAGGCTTGTTCACACACACACACTCTCACACACACACAGAGAGGTAAATAATCTGTCATTAAAACATTCAAGAATTAAATTAGCGCCATTGAAAATGCTGACAATTTCATTTTTGGCAGGCTGAGAGTTTTTTTTAACGCTCCAATTCTGCGTTTTGCTGCTAACAAAACACCTCTGACGGACTGACATACAGACAAAAGGACAGAGATCAGCTCAGCCTGTGTTTTACTTAATAGATTGTCAGATAAACACTCCCACTATACGACAATTATGGCGGATATGGCGTAAGTAGGTTCCAGGGTTATTATCATGAGCCAAAACTGAAACTGTAAAACTTTTTGTTAACTGAAATAAATGTTGGATGAAAAACTAAAGCAACTTTGGAAAAGCAATTAACTGAAATGCTGAACCAAACAGGAAATAAAGAATAAAATTAAATTAAAAATAAATGCAATGTATATAGTTCTAATAATAATTAAAAAAATTATACAAATGTAAAATATAAAAAAGAAAAGAAGAAAAAATGGCAAAAACTGAAAAAAAAAACCCTGGAAATAAACATGAAATAATAAAAACTAACAAATAATCCAAATTACAAAAGTACATAACCAAATTACTAAAGATTAGCTAAAAATAAAGAGCAAACTGAAAATATAAAAAGAAAAGCTAATTCAAAATATTAATAAACTAAACAGCACCATTTGTAAAAAAAAAAAAAAAAATGTAAAAAACTTAAAAAAAAAACTGTAAATAAAAATGAAATAATAAAATCTAACAAATAATACAAATGACAAAAGCACATAACCAAATTACTAAAGATTAGCTAAAATTAAAAAGCAAATAAAAATATAAAAAGAAAAACAAATTCAAAGTATTAATAAAAGCTAAATAGTAATATTTGTAAAAAAAAATAAAATAAAACTTAAAAAAAAAAATGGCAAAAACTGAAAAAAACTATAAATAAAAATTAAATAATACAATCTAACAAATAATACAAATTACAAAAGCACATAACCAAATGACTAAAGACTAGCTAAAATTAAAAAGCAAACTGAAAATCTAAAAAAGCTAATTCAAAATATTAATAAAAACTAAATAGTAATATTTGTTTAAAAAAAAAGAATAAAAATGGCAAAAACTAGAAAGAAAAACCTGGAAATAAAAATTTAATAATAAAAACTAACAAATAATACAAATTACAAAAGCACAATCAAATTACTAAAGATTAGCTAAAATTAAAAACCAAATTCAAAATATTAATAAAAACTAAACAGTAATATTTGTGTAAAAAAAATATATATAATATATATATATATATATATATATATATATATATAAAAATGGCAAAAACACAAAACAAACTTACTAAAATATTAAAATGAAGCTACAATAAAAAAAATAAATCTGATATTGCAAAATAGTAATATTTAAAAAAGAAATAAAAATTACAGAAGCACATAAAAGTTACTAATGTTAAACTAGGGCTGGACAATAATTCGATATCAATATATATCGCGATAGAATTTTTTTCAATAACGGTGATACGATTTTTAAACCCATTTCCGATATTTCGATATATATTTGCATATATATATATATATATATATATATATATAAAATGTTATACATTAGCATTTGTCACTGAATGACGTTCAGTGCTCAGCCGTCAGAAAGAGCAGAACAGAATTGCGTGATGACGTACATCACAGACACGCTGCCAGCGCTCAGCAGTAGTTGGTTAAACTCCGTCGCGGAAAGTTTTAGCTACAAAATGAGTACCCCTGACCAGAAATTATATTTCTTACCAGAATAATATTTCTTGCCAGAAACCTCTAGAGCCTGTCATAGGGTGTCATCAACACTAGGGATGTTCATTTCGGTTATTTTTCCTAACCGACAGCCGACGCTTGTTAACCGATTATTAACCGTTAACCGACAAGATTTTTTCAAATTAGAATTTAATTATTTTAGAAAGGATAAGTGTCTGTGACCCGTTAAAATACTAACATTTGTTTTCCGGGATTAATTTTACATGCGCAAAAAGCAGCAAACAACAGAACGTGAGGATTCACATGGACACGTCGCATCACCTGCAGCGCTTCTGCGAATGGAGAAAAACATCATAAAGCTAGGCTATATATATAATGAATGAATAGGCCTATAAGATAAATCTTTTTTATTTTTACTTCATAAAACAAACAAACAAAAAAAGTGCAACAAGTAGCTAGTATGCAGAGTTTTCGTTCATTTTTGTGCTGCGCGAAAGGAAGACGGCTTAAAGCGGCATCCTATTTTTCTTTATTTTACAAACAGCAAACCGTTTACAGTTTCGATTATCTGTAAAGAGTCGTTTCCCCTGTTAGAAGGAAAAAAAATCAAGTGATTGCGCCGGCGCCGCACGCGCACACACAATCAGCCAAACATATGGGGGAAAAAAAAAAAGAAAAAGAAAAATCACACTGCTTAATCGTTATCAACGTACTGCAGTGATATTATGCCAAACATTTTTTATGTGGATATTTTAATGCGAGAAGTACAAAACCAGGTTTACATAACAAATAATATTTTAGCATTCAAATACATCTTGAATACAGAGACACTGGATTTGTGTCGTATGAGAGACCCAAAGTTTCAGTTTCGCTTTAGCCTAAATGGTTTCGTTTTGGCTTGTCGCCTAGCTTCTTATATTTTTCATTCTTGTTCTTTTCTAAATACTGTTAAATTGAAAGGATTTTTTGTGGAGTGAGGGGAACTAAAATAGCCTAGCCTATGTTTATAGTGTATTGTAAATATTTCGCGTCGACACCAGGTCTTTCTGAATGTAATAATAAAATGCGACTTAACGTTATAGGCCTACGCGATTTATCTTTTTTCTCTCAAAAATGCAATTTCATTTTATTTTAACCATCCAGAAAACGTTTTAAAATATTTTGATTACTGAATTACTGAAAAAAAGACCTTTTAAACCGTTTAACTGATTGTATTAATCGGTCAAAATTCTTTCTGTCGGTTAACGGTTAACTGGTTAAAATGAGCATCCCTAATCAACACTCAACAATGTTCCGGCCAGAGCAATGTGTTTTTGTTGTTGCTCACTCTTTATTTATTTTATTGTATTATTTTTGTTTCTTTACCCTGGCTGAAGCAGTTTGTTTGTTGTTTCAATTTATATGAATATTCAGCCTTTTTATTATTTTATTTATTTAATTGTAATAGGAGGAGCCTGGAGGTATTATAGACTTTGCAAATTCAGTTTGCAGACATTTGTAGGTACAGACATCCATTGTGTGTGTCCTCGGCAGTTTTTTCCTGAGGCTTTTTAATATTGTCCGTATCGATATCAGAATTATATCGTATCGAACGAAATTAAGAAATATATCGTGATATAAATTTTTGCCATATCGTCCAGCCCTATGTTAAACCAACATTAAAAAGAAAATATAAATAAAAGCTAATTCAAAATATTAATAAATACTAAATAGTAATATTTAAAAAAAAATAATAATAAAAAACAAAACAAACTGAAAACAAAAACTGAAATAAAAATAAATTGAATCTACATATTTATAATAATAATAATTAATTATAATAAAAATAATACAAATTACACTCAAAAAACTAATTATTTGTTTTAAAAAAACTAATTTAAATAGCAATATTTTAAAAATGAATAAAGATTACAAAAGCACATAAAAATGACCAATGTTAAATTAAAATAAAAAAGAAAGCTGAAAATATAAAAATACTGATAATACTGATAAAAACTTTAATGTATATATATATATATATATATATATATATATATATATATAAAGAGTTTATTTGCAAAAACATAACATTTTTTTCTTTTCAAAAATCGTGTTTTTTGTTATGTTTTTATTGTGTTAGTTAGCTGTATTTTTAAGTTATTTTTACTTAATCAAAATAACCTAACTGCAGTTTGACTGAGATTAACTGGAATGAATAATGAATGTTAACGGTAAAAACTGAGTTTTTGCAAATGAATCCTTTATATATTGGTGTATGGTTCTCAAGTTGCTATTTGGCTGTTTGGAAATCATCAGAAGCTCTTGATTTTTCATTTTTCATAGATTCTTCCATTTCTGGCCTCTTAAAAGCTCCCATACACAGATGGATTTCTAAAGCATGAGAATAAAATGTTCTTTGTGGAGCTTTAAAAGCGTTCTTGAACCCTGCGTGCGCCTCAGTGCAGCATGATCTGATCACTCACAACCAGTTCCACAGCTGTCTTAATCACAGTCTAGCTCTCCTTTCCCCCCTCACCTCTTCCTGTGACCTGCTCAACCGCCCCATCCAGTCCAGCGGGACGAGCCCTCGCTCAAAACACTTAACAGAGGAGCTTAGCGCAAACTGAGAGAAAGAGACTGACATTAAGCCAGAAATTTTATGTCATGCAGTGCAGACAATCACATTGTTCATTTCTGGAGAAAGTTGTCCATTCTTGAGAAATAAGAAAATTACTCACCCTCAAGCCATCGAGATGTGTATGACTTTATATTTTCAGACGAATACAACCGGAGTTACATTAAAAAAATGTCCTGCCTCTTCCAAGCTTTATAATGGCAGTGAATGGGTGTTGAGATTTTGAAGTCAAATAAAGTGCATCCATTATAAAAAGTGCTTCACATGGCTCTGATGGGTTAACAAAGGTCTTCTGAAGCAAATCGATCACATTCTATAATGGTTGGATGCAATTTATTTTGCTTTAAAATCTTAACACCCATTCACTGCCATTATAGAGCTTCATCTGAAAAAAATGTGAGTGTGAGTAAATCATATGGTAATATTCATTTTTGGGTGAACTATCCCTTTAAGTGCCCTAACTCTAATTTCACAGACCCTATTCACCATATAGATGGCTGTTGATCCCAAATAAGCAGCGCATGTTGAAAAGCATCTTGGATATTTGTGTACACGGCTCATGTTCATATCCTTAGAAATGTGTCACTAGAATTTCCCATCACGTGCCATCTTGAACTTAAACAACACATATGTTATAGCAGTGACCACGCAGACAACCTTGAGTGAGCAGACGCATGTGGCTAGAGGCCAATAATACTCAACACAGACGTAAATCTAGCAGACCGGTGTGCTGCAGACACACTGACACTGTGAGCTGCTAATCTGAGATGGAGGGGGTGGAAACAGGAGCTCATATTAACTTTAAGTTCAATGGAGTGCAGTAAGGTTCACTAATTATTCACAAATAGCGCAGGAAACAGGGTGCAGTTTGAGACAAAATATTGAGAAGATAAGCTGTTTGAATGAATTTAGCCGGACTCAGGAGGATAAAGCAATAATTTGTATGTTATATTAGCTGTTTTATTTATTTATATTTACTTTTTATTTGTTATATGTGCATATATATATATATATATATATATATATAAAAATATAAATTTAAATTATTAGTATTAAAAATAAATAGGAATAGACATAAATAGGTATATAAATAGGTGTGTATATATATATATATATATATATATATATATACACATACACACACACACACACTCATGCACACACACACACATATTTTAAAAATACATGTATATATTATATATTATATATATTTATATAATTATATATTATATAATATATATAATGAATTCTATGTATTTCAATATTCATTGATATATACATTGAAATTATTATTACTATTATTAGATAATTTATTATTACATTTATTATTAAATTATTATTATTATTATTATAAATCAGTATTTATATAAATAAATTAATAATTTCTACAAAAAAAAAATTATATATATATATATTTGTAGAAATTGTTGTAATACAATACCATATATTACAATATATTATAATATAATATAATATAATATAATATAATATAAATCCAGCAGGTATTTGAGTTATTTGAGCTGTTTTATAATACACTGTGTGCAGAATTATTAGGCATGTTGATATTCTGGTCATATTTTTTTTCCAAACACATTTTACCAATTCCAAACCACATCAGTCTTAATAACTACTGTCAATTTTGTGTTTAATCATTTATATGTGATATATAATTGTCCGTGAAGGCTGAAAGTGAAAAACTCCTTATATTCAGGTGTGCATAATTATTAGGGATGTTTTCTTTTACAGATAAAATGAGCCAAAAAAGATATTTAACCCAGACTGAAAAGTCCAAATTATTAAATGCCCATGAGAAGAATGCAATACTAATGCAATAAAAGAATTTGCAAAGTTAAGACTTGACCATTGGACAGCGAAATGCTTGTTGAGTCTGCATGGTCAGAAAAAACAGGTGGAGAAGAAAAGATGCATGTTAACTGCAAAAGAATTAGAAATGAAAAGAATTAGGTGTGACACCATCAGGAACCGTTTCCAGTTCTCCAGCGCCACCATTTTCCAGAACTGCAACCTACCTGGAGTCTTCAGAAGTGCAATGTGTCAGGTTCTCAGAGACTTTGCTTGGTAAAAAATCCTAAAAAATGCCCCTGACTTAATAAGAATAACAAGCTGACGTGTTGTGAAATACATGAAGACAGTTTTTTTATAGGCTTTATAGACAGATAAGTTGAGAGTGACTCTTGAAGGACAAGCATCACATCCTCTTGTACCTCTGATTCAAGAATTCATCTTCTAAAAACTGCCAGTAAGTTTTGGGAGTTCATGTTTAGTCTCCTATCCTGAAAAGTCTGACTTGCAGAGATGGGCTAAAATGAACTCCCAAAACCTACTGCCAGANTTTTTTATAGGCTTTATAGACAGATAAGTTGAGAGTGACTCTTGAAGGACAAGCATCACATCCTCTTGTACCTCTGATTCAAGAATTCATCTTCTAAAAACTGCCAGTAAGTTTTGGGAGTTCATGTTTAGTCTCTTATCCTGAAAAGTCTGACTTGCAGAGATGGGTTAAAATGAACTCCCAAAACCTACTGCCAGATTTTGGAAGATGAATTCTTGAATCAGAGGATACAAGATGATGTGATGCTTTTCCTTCAAGAGTCACTCTCAACTTATCTGTCTATAAAGCCTATAAAAAAACTGTCTTCATGTATTTTACAACACGTCAGCTTGTTATTCTTATTAAGTCAAGGGCATTTTTTAGGATTTTTTACCAAGCAAAGTCTCTGAGAACCTGACACATTGCACTTCTGAAGACTCCAGGTAGGTTGCAGTTCTGGAAAATGGTGGCGCTGGAGACTAAACGGTTCCTGATGGTGTCACACCTAATTCTTCACCTTAATTCCTAATTCTTTTGCAGTTAACATGCATCTTTTCTTCTCCACCTGTTTTTTCTGACCATGCAGACTCAACAAGCATTTCGCTGTCCAATGGTCAAGCCTTAACTTTGCAAATTCTTGTATTGCATTAGTATTGCATTCTTCTCATGGGCATTTAATAATTTGGACTTTTCGGTCTGGGTTAAATATCTTTTTTTGGCTCATTTTATCTGTAAAAGAAAACATGCCTAATAATTATGCACACCTGAATATAAGAAGTTTTTCATTTCCTGCCTTCACGGACAATTATATATCACATATAAATGATTAAATACAAAATTGACAATAGTTATTAAGACTGATGTGGTTTGGAATTGGTAAAATGTGTTTGGAAAAAAAATATGACCAGAATATCAACATGCCTAATAATTCTGCACACAGTGTACAAGCAAAATACTGTAGTAATACTGTGAAATATTTTTACTATTTGAAATAACTGTTTACTATTTGAATATATTTTAAAATTCTATTTATTCCTGTGATCATCGCTAATTTTTTTAGCATCATTACTCCAGTCTTCAGTGTCACATGATCCTTCAGAAATCATTCTAATATGCCGATTTGCTGATCAAAAAACATTATTAATATTATTATTATTAATTATTATCAGCAACATTTAAAACACAAGTATGTTTTTTAGGATTCTTTGATGAATATCAGCATTTATCTGAAATAAAAAGCTTTTGTAATATCATACACTATACCCTTCAAAAAGCTTGGAGTCAATAATAATAATATTAATAAATGTTTTTGAGCAGCAAATCGGAATATTAGAATGATTTACAAAGGATTGTGTGACTGGAGTAATGATTCTAAAAACATTTTACTGTCCAAAAACCTTTGACTGGTAGTGTACATTTTGATGCAAATTAATGTTTCTACAATTTTCTTATAAAGTGTGTTTTTCATTCCCTATCACATAATATGTTACATACAAAAACAATAAAATAAAATAAAAAAATAATACAAATAAATGTATTATAAATATTGGCAAATCTAGCATTCAATGCAGTTAATGAATGGAGAATACAGAATGGTTTCAAACTGAAACCATATTTTGATCTGCCACCACAGTCTGACATAAAAATCTTTAGTTTGTAACCACAATTTGTCAAAATCATATTTTGCATTTTATGCCTGTATTAAATTCCGTAGCAATTTAGCTAATAGAACCTACCTAAAATTAGGAGCTATAAAACATTTATTTATGTGACAGAGCTTGTCAAAAAGAGTTCATAAGTATATGCAAAGTACTGTAACAATAATTTAACAGAAAACACAACTCATAAAATATATTGTATTTTTTACTCATATCAAGTGAAACTTGCAAAGAGGACCTTGGTATTATATGTTTTAATTTACACGTACCAAAAAAGTAAAAGCATTATAAAAAGAGTTTTATTTCATATATGTAAATAAACATGAAACACTTAGAATGACACAATACAAAACGATAGACATCACCACGCGTTTGGTTTTAACAAATCAATCAAATGAATTTATAACGACCAAGACTTATCTCCAAGACTTATACATATCTTACTGTCAACAATAACATACTAACGTTACATTCTACCAAAAAAAAAAAACATATATTATCTTACCAGAACTACAGTAAGAACCCTTCACCGTTACTCCGCGATTACTTTCAAAGTTCTTCTTCTCTAGGGTTCTTCAGTTACTGGAGTAGAAAATTCAAAAAGGGTTCAACATCGTTGTTGACTAAATGCAGCGTCGTCATTGGCGCGTTTGTCGTATGACGTAGGAACACATCGCCCCCTGATTGGACAATCTTATCGGTTCGAATTTAGCTCCACCCATTGCTTTCCTTATAATTATTTCAGAACTGCAATGAATGACTAATCGGGTGGATCAGTTATTTAGCTTTCGTCCAAACTGCACACGCCTGAAGACAAATGAAAGCTTCAAACTGAATTCATTCCATCTTTAATATTCATACTTGTTACAAAGAAAACTTAAAGCGTTCTTGTCTGTATTACTGGCACCTGAAATGGGGTTTTGAGCAAACTGGTGATTATAATAAACGCACCACTTATGATTTGTGATTATGTGTTATGATTTCTAATCCCTCGCTGTTATGCACTTCTGAATGGTTACACTTCTGTTCCTGTTTGTGTTCCTGAATGCTGTGGGGAGATGAATGGCACCATACTGCTTCCATAGGGCTCTGCCAAACACGTGCTCTCGGTCATAGCAGATGGTATGAGAGCCATATATGGATTTCATCGCCATGGTTACTGCCAGGGATGCAACACAGCTTATGTAGAGACTTATGACAAAAACAATAGCAGATGATGATGATGATTACAAGTCGCTGGCTGTATTTAGTGATACAAAGATAAATGTGGTTAAATGCTGGTTAATAGCATGTCTTAATTACATAGTTTGTTTCAAGAATAATAAACATATACAGTTAAAAATAAATTATAATCCATAAAGTCAATTTCTGTCTTAAGGAATTTATTACTTTAGTGTCACATTAAAATTTTGCATCTTTTTATTGTCCATGCTACCGGTCAAAATTGCACAATACTAAACAAACAAACGTTTAACAAACAAATAAGTAATAATGAAAGTAACACTATGAAATGCACTGATTGATTGGAAGTCCAATATCTTAACAGTATCCATGAAATATTTTGATCAGCGCAAAACGATATCCATGCAAACAGACAAGTTAAACAGAATCAGTGATCCGAGTCCTTCTCCTTATTGAGAATATATAACTGATTTACATTCGTTAGCTATTGAAAGAAAATTGTTGCTACATGAGAGGGCAAAACATTGTTTAAAAACCTGGCATATATTGATTGATATGATTCTTATTTCTTAGCCCTTCTTCACAAAAAACATTGCAGCACGTTTGTTCAAAGTGCAGACAATACAAGCAACAAAATATTTCAGACTCAGGCCATCTATTTACAAACCTAAAAGTCATTTAAATGACATCTCAGTCAGATAAACAGACAATTTTGACATCACTTTGTTTTAATATTCCCAGGAGAGGTATAAGACACATGCCAGCGTTTGATGCATATTCCTCCATGTGTTTCCATTATTTCTGCTCCTCCATTTCCTTTTTAATCTCAGCGATGTATGGGTGGTCTTTACCGTGGGCAATGTCCATGACTGCAAGAGCCTGTGACAAATTCATCCACAACAATTTGTAAAGCCTAAATTTGTCCAAAAATATCTACAGTGATTAATATTTTCCATTTAGATTTGGACACCCACATCTAATACTGGATTACTATTACATTAGCACTGCCTTACCTTCTTTAAAGCTTTAACCCCTTGTGTCTTCTTCTCAAGTCCAAGGTACAATCGTCCAAGTTTCAGATACATAGAAGCCACATTCAGTGAGTAAGGAGGGTAATGCACACTAGAAAGATATGTGCATTAAATATTATTAATAAAGTGGAGACACTGTGAGTTCTTTAGTATTCAAACTGCTAAATAAAACATAAAAATTTTAAGACGCTTAGATTGGAAATGCACTGGACCCAGCATTACCTGTAGGGCTGGATAATTTTCTCGCCATATTTCATTGCTCCGTCCCAATCCTGCATATAGAGACAGACTCCCATTGCCTGATACATCATGTGCAGCATGTACACGTTGGTTTCGGCAAAGATTGAACCCATTTTCTCCAGGCTTAGTTCACAGATTTCCAGCAGTTCACTAGGGGGTACTTAGCGGTCAAGGAACTTTCAGTCAAACCCACAATACCATCTCTTCAAGACATACACAAAATGAAATAATTTTCTTGTCTCTCTTTTAGATTTATTTGATCAAAAATACAGTACAACAGTAATATTTAGGGCTGCCCCCTAATAGTCGACTAACCGTTAGTCGTTGAGAAGAGGTTTGGTCGACCAACAATTGTATTAGTTGCTTATTTGCAGAAAAAAAAAAAAATCCAGAGATTGTTAATGGCTGGTCCATGTGGTAATATAGTACATCGGGCAGGACATCCAATCGCTCACCTATTATTCATCGACCTCAAATATGGCTTTTCATTTAAAATATGTTAGTAGTAGCAACTTTAGGCTTGGTGTCTTTTTTGACAAGAAAAAGTCGACAAGGACGGTTTTTTAGTTAAAAAAAAAAAATCTGGCGGTGTTGCAGCCGAAGTGTCTTTTGTTGCTATAAAAACAGCTGCAACAGTATGAATGTCGAGAAAAGAGAAAGCTCGCTCTTGCTTTGGATTTTGTTTTTTATTTTTTCGCATTTATGCCTTTATTTGATAGTACAGTATTTAGACAGAAAGCGAGGTGGGAAAGAGAGAGGGGGAATGAAGGGATGCCTGAACCGCAAGCGCAACCGTAATACACATCGATGCGCTGCCCACTAGGCTATCGCGGCAGTATTTGAAGTTAACGGGGAGGAGAATATCAGTTCACAACAATAAAATAAAAGACTATCTACTGGCACCCTTTCCATTTTTTCTTGTTGTTATGGAAATGACAGGTCTCGCTACTGGCCTGTCATTGGTCAGCTGTCAAAAAGGGGTTGACGTAGGGTTTTTCAGAAAAGTTGAACTTTTTTCAACTTGAAAAGACGCCGGCAGTGGTGTTTAAAAAAAAAAAAAAAGCGTCAAGGACTTTTTTGAAAACTCGGTTTACTCAATAGGATTATAATGTAAAACAGACACTGGCAGTTTCAAAAAAGACACCAAGTATGAACATGGCCTTACATGGCAACTCCATCTAATGTCAATCTAGAAAAACGTGCGCTATTGAAATGTCTGTGCGGAGTGTGGAAGCTGAATAGTAGCACGCTCACTGCATGACAGATGGAGGCGTCGCTGCGGTCACTTGCTCCGTCGTTTTTGGTCATACGGATAAAAGTAATGCATCTTTCGAATTTGTAAAGACTCTACGCTTGTGTTTATTTGTGTATCAGAATCACAACGAAATGTTGTGCTTTTGTAAAATAATTAAAGCAAACAGGATGCACTTTCTTTGTCTCTGTAAACTCTCTTAAACTCTGTGAACTTGAGAGTGAAACTTCTAAACTCTGTGTATGCTTGCCTTACAGTCATGAAAAATATATCTATAGAGAGTGAAATGTCTACTATTAAATAAACTAATTTTAAAAGACGAATATTCTCAGATCATGTAATTCGTATGAATTATGCAGGCGCATCACTATTGTGGAGATGACGAGGCTCATTATTATGATTTATATGGTATATTAATAAACGTGCGACTAATAGTTGATTAATGCTTTAAAAAACAACTACTAGTCGACTAGAGAAATCTTTAGTCAAGGGAAGCCCTAGTAATATTGTAAAATAGATTTACAATTTAAAGTAAGTTTTGTTTTAATATATTTTAAAGGGGTCATCGGATGCCCATTTTCCACAAGTTTGTATAATTCTATAGGGTCTTAATGAAAAATCTATAATATACTTTGGTTAAAAATTCTCAATAGTAGTGTAAAACAACACCCTTTTTACCTTGTCAAAATGAGCTCTGCAAAAATCAACCCACTCTCATGGATTGTTCCCTTAAATGCAAATGAGCTCTGTTCACCACACCCCTCTCTTCTCTGTGGAGTGATGAGCTGTGCTCTAGGAGATTGTTTACTTTAACCGTATTTAGCGCATTTAGCCGCGAAACTTGCTAACTAGCACATTACTAGGAAAGATGATTGCAGAGATTCATAAAAAAAACCCTTATGCTTGCTTCTGCTGTAGGTGAAGCTGGATCACGAATGATTTGCGTGAACATAGACGCATTTATGTAGATTGGGAAGCGCATTCCCTTCACAAAACAAACATAATCTACTGCATCTTCAGCGGCTCAGATGTCGGGAGTAAATGACGACCACTACGTTCATTATAACATCCAGCAACACAACACCTCACACACTGTTACAGCTGATTTAGGGTGGGTCTGAGGTAAGACACTCATGTCAATCAACTATCATGGGAGCGGCCTCTGTTAGTGTGACGCATCTGAGAATGGCTCAATTTGAAAAAGGGGATATTATTTTTACAGATTAATTAAAAACCACAGCATGGATTTTTATCATTATAGGGTAGATGTGTACATACACTGCCAACACACATTAATGACAAACATTCAAACATGATATAAAAGTTAACTTTGCATCCGGTGACCCCTTTATAATGTAATTTATTCCTGGCAAAGCTAAATTTTCCCACCAGAAATTATTCTAATATGTTGATTTAGTGTTCAATAAACATAACTACTTATTAGTGTTAAAAATAGTTTGTGAAAAATGAAATGCATCACGGCTAAATAAGTGTGCGAGTTTCTTTTACAACAACAACAACAACAACAACAACAACAACAACAACAAAAAAAAATAGGAGCTTGGGGTTATAAAGGTTAAGCACTATTGATCTGCTTCTGTCTACCTTTTCTCAGATTGTAAATGCTAAAAAAATACTAGTGTATGTTTTGTGACACATGATTGTATGATTTTGTCAAGCAGAGACTAAAAATATCCCACTGCCTCTAGACTGCCCTATATTCAAAATATTGTGCAATAGCACAGAACTATAAATGTTTACACACACACACACACACACATGTTGGGTTTACATGTTTTATGGGGACATTCCATAGGCGTAATGGTTTTTATACTGTACAAACTGTATTTTCTATCGCCCTACACCTACCCTACACCTAAACCTAGCCCTCACAGGAGACTGTGCACACTTTTACTTTCTCAAAAAAACTCATTCTGCATGATTTATAAGCCTGTTTCCTCATGGGGACCTCACAAATGTCCCCACAAGGTCAAAATTTACTGGTATTACTATCCTTGTGGGGACATTTGGTCCCCATAACGTGATGAATACCAGGTGCACACACACACACACACACACACACACACACACCCCACCCCCACCCCCACCCACACCAAAATCTAAAAGAGAAAAGGCCAATGAAGGATATTTTTGTAATGCTTTGCTCTTCTGAACTCCTCAATGACATTTCTGGCATACATCACCATCTGCTTGATTTCTTCTTCCTCTGGAGGTGTGCTAAGCTTCTGTCGGATTTCCATTTTGGCATTGTCCTAAAAAAAAAAAAAAATAAGAGGGTGTTATTCTGCAGATATCAGCTTAAGGTCCTTTATTATTCATTTTTATGTAAACCGTTATTACACATTTTTACCATGCTCCAAAATGCATTGACAAAAATAATCATGTCAAATGAATTGAAAATGATGATTTCTATGCCTTTCTAGATCAGACAGGATTCTGAAAAACGGTTTATTACAGGGTTAAAGGGTTAGTTCACGTAAAAATGAAAATTCGGTCATTAATTATGCAACCTAATGTCATTCCAAACCCGTTAGACCTTAGTTCATCTTCGAAACAAAAATTAAGATATTTTGTTGAAATGGCACGAAAAATAAATTGTTGAATAAAGTTGTTATTCTTGTTTTCTTTGCACACAAAAAGTATTCTCATAGCTTCATAAAATTACAGTGGAACCACTGATGTCACATGGACTATTTTAACAATGTCCTTACTACCTTTCTGGGCCTTGAACGTGGTAGTTGCGGTGCTGTCTATGCAGGGTCAGAAAGCTCTCGGATTTCATCAAAAATACCTTAATTTGTGTTCTGAAGATAAGCAAATGTCTTACGGGTTTGGAACGACATTAGAGTGATTAATTAATAACAGAATTTTCATTTCTGGGTGAGCTATCCATTTAAAATGACACTTACTTTTGATTTAGAGGTGCATTCTTTACAGTCACAGGTGAAGAAGTAAGAATCTCTCAACCGTTCAATTCGATCCTCTGTAGGATACAGGAGGTCAATATAGCTGTTGAAGATCTATTCAAGAGAAACAAAGAGGACTGTCACACAATATACCACAATTAAATTAGTAATGAGATGATTATGCAATACTTGCAAGATAACAGATGTCAGGAAATTCAATGCTGATTTACCAAAAAATATTAGACAGCATTTCACATTACATTTAAAGGCTATAATGCTAAATAACAAACAACAAAGGCTTCTTGAATGTGACACAAGGGCAAATCATATTAGGTCTGGCCAGTCAGTAAAAAAGAGCTGTTGCATGTTCATGGCGTGGCGTGTCGTGGCTTGTCTCACCTCTTCTCCAGGGCTGATGTCCTGCACGGCTCTAACCTCGGCCACTGTACCTTTATACGTCACAATCACATTTGGGCTACAGCTGTGGTTCATCAGAGCAACGCTACCACAAACAACAACAACAAAACATTGAACTACTATCAAGTATTTAACATCCTGAGATCATGACAACGGTTTTGATTTTTAGGAACCTTACTCTGGAAATACAGCAGACCCCAAATGAGACAGCTCCTCATCTTCAATGGTGAAGCCATTACAGTTCACCTGTGGTGTAGAAAGGGAGGAATTAGCATGTGGGTGAGATGGTGCAGGTGCCCAAACCGTTCGCAGCATCAATGTCATGGACGCACAGACTTGAAACTTTCCACAATTGGAGTATATGGAGTGAAAAATATTTTATGTTTGATTTCACAAAACGTATAATACTTTCAATTCTTCCATGGAACGAAAAAAAAAAAAAAAAAAAAAGTTAAACAATGAGAGCCAAGGTCACTGTTCACTTTAATCACATTTTTTTTCCAGACAAAGTAACAGAGTTTTTTTTATTCTTCTTAAAATGTACCCAAAATTGAACATTCTGTCATCACACACTCTCCCTTATCTGTATGATTTTTTTTTTCATGTGGAACATAAAAGAACAGATTGCTTGATTACCACTGGCGCTGAAAACAATGCAATATTTCTCAAAATATCATTCTCTTATGTTCCACAGAAAAAAAGCAAGTCATACAGTTTTTACAGGCTGACTAAATGACAGAATTCAGTTTTGGGTGACCTTTCTTTGTAAAATAAACCTATTATGATATTTTATTGTTTAGAAAAAAAAAAAAAAATTAAGGCATGCATTTATACCTAAATAGTATATATAACACTTCACGTAATACATACAATACTTAGAATGCATGACAAAAAAGTGAGTTTTTCAAATTGTAGTTTCAAATACCTTTTTTGTTCCTTGCTTTAATTAGGGCCCTATGATGTGGAAAACGCAGACGAAATCGCAAAATCCAGTCATAAAGACGGAATTTACTGTATATCGCGGAATGTTACGGAATTTGCCAAATTTTGGATGAATAAATCAAAAGTAGGTCAGTACACTTAAGTCAAAACGTGATATGGACTAGTGTCTGTGAATATTAAGCCACAAAAATACTGTTTAAATATGAATTCTGCATGTTCTGCATGTCTCTGTGTGAATGAATGGCTATTTGACGCTTGTGGAGATTTCAGCCTCTGCTGTTTCAGTATACCAGTAAATAAACACATAATCTCTAGAACTTCTCTGAGAGTCATTTCATGAGCATTTTACCATTTATTGTCAGAAAAAGTATCATATACAGACAGAAACAGAAATCTTCACAGCATTCCGTCAAACTAAAAGTTTGGTTTAACTTGCAGAAACTGTGACAGAAACACATTACTGAATGTAATGATAGTACTACTACTAATAATAAAATATTATTTTCAAGGAATATTTACCAGAAAAATTATTTACCAGAAAAATGTAAACACTCAACACAGTATTTCTGTAAAAAAAAGAAAGAAAGAAAATAATAGTAATAAAGTATTTTTTAATAACAACAAATATTTAGAGAGGAGAAGATATTTAGGCTTTGATTATTAAAATTTAATCCAGAATGACTAATGGAAACAGAATTTGGTCAAAATTTAACTGAATTTGAGAAAAAAAAAAAAAAACGTATTTCATAGGGCCTTAAAATGTAATACATGTTCAACTTTCAATAAACTGGTATTAAACTGTGTAAGTTTAATGATTTTAATTAATTAGACATGCTTTTGATTGATAAGATTTAACTAAACCATTAAAACAAAGTCTAGAAAAAACAAAAAAAAAAACAAAAAAAAAAACTGATTTTGGGAAAAAAACAAAATATTTCATTGGCATTTCATTGGTCCCTATTTAACGCATTGTTTTATCGGTGCATATCCATAGAATTATATAAAATAAAATGACAATAATTCTTCTCTATATCCATATATTCAAACAAGTTCCAAAGTTATGCGTAAATGAAAATCAGTTGACTTTACCTGAGCGAAGAGTTCAGTAAGTGCTGCATTATCAGGAAAATCGAGATGTCTGGAGTAAAAGTGGTGTAGTGCAGCAATGTCTGTATCGTTCATCTCATTCTTTTCATTATCTAGCTTGTCCAGATCTGACAAAAATGTGCAGAAAAGGCAATTAACATTTCATTTTTAAAAAAGCTCCAGTTTTACATTATTAATATTATGCCACAACTTGAATAGAATAATATATAACTGAATTTCAACAGCAAAAATAGCTCTCTTTACATCAAAATTTACAATGTCTGACTTTTTGTATGCGTGTGGCTCCACTAGTTACAATTTGAGACACGGAGACTTCAAGACTTAGGCGTCATATATCTGAGACAGCCAACAGAGCAGCTGGTAAGGGTCATTAAACAGGTGTGGAAAGTCACTGGCTTTACTGACTTCAACCCTCATTTAAGCAAAAGCCTTTGCATTTTTAAAACCGTATAAGGATAATGTTTGGCTCACTCAGAGAACAAACTACTCACGTGCTTCTAATTCTCTAAGAGTCAACACTCTTTCTGAAGGAGTCCTTTCTGTTTGACACTTCTGAAAAACAAGAAAATGTTTAAAAGTTATATGTGACATGACCCTTGCAAACTGTTAAACATGCACAACAAAAACACGTTTCAGAATTTGATAAGACACAACAGTTTTCCGGCCAACTGTCTAATGGCGCTTGCTGTGTGACACAAAGCGCCATGTGTCGGCCGAGTGAGTCACAGAAAGAGCTGCCGGGGCTGATGCATCCAGGAAAAAGACGTTCATGAAAAACACATGGTAGCACCATATGTGTCCGAGCAGCACTGAAAATGCTACATCTAAATCTAAACTTAGACTAAATCATCAGCTACACGCTGGATTGCACTGATTCTTTAAAAAAATGACTGAATATTACTACTGGTGACCTTTGCATTTGTGTGTTCAAAAAAAGAAAACCAATCTGTGTTTTCACACCTGTGAAGGTTAATCACATGCGCAATGTAACAGGCGCAGTTCCCTCAGACTCCCTCTCTGCCTGTGTCTGAAACTGGATAAATGCTGTCTTCATAAGCAACATATGGAGGTAGGAAAGCAACATGGCACATCTAAATCCAATGTTTGTGTAACATCCTGTCGACTGAAATTCTTTGATCTGACTGGATTTGATGTGTGCTGTTTTTGTTGCTTATGATCTCCCACAATATTCTGTTATGTGTTCATGCATAAACATATCATTGGAAAGGAGAGGCTAATTTATATTTGAATTTATTCTTTTTTTCCATTTTATTAATTTCTAAAACAATGTCCATCATTGCAAGTGATTAGGATATATGGTTATTGTTAAGATTAATACTTTTAATCAGCAAGGATTGTGAAAGTGACAAACACAATTTTACAAATGATTTCAGTGATGTTTTCACCATAATAAAAACACTGTTTCTTGAGCAGTAAATCAGCATATTAGAATGATTTCTGAAGGATCATGTGACACTGAAGACTCGAGTAATGGTGGTTATTCCATCATAAAAATATTACATTTTAAAATATATTCAAATCACAAACAGCATCTAATAGTACGAATTATATATGTGGTGACTGAGCAAGCTGCCTCTTCTCTGACGCCTAGTAGAACAAATACTATTTTTTTCAACACATTCAGAAAAAATAATCAATGCTACTGTCTATTTTGTAAAGTTGCAGGATCTGAAGACATTTTTAACTTAAAACTACCTTCAAACTACTGAAATGGCACTGCAATACGACTAACATAATGGGTAAGTGAGGATTGTGACTGCACTAGACCCTGAACTGAAGTACTCATGAGTTGAGTGGCTGTAGCTATAGACATTATTACAGCAGACCAGCTGGAGAGCTGCCTCCTCAACACAGTTACACAGCCAAAACCCATTTTAAGTTCTAACAGGCAGTATAGTTCTAGCAGAAGCTCAAATGTAATTATTACTCTGGAGTACATTCACTGTAAACGTCCAACTAGGGACAGTGTGTTAATGATCAAAATGCCATTAAGCATAATAATAACTGTGTTTAAAAAAAGTGCATGAAAAGTAACCAAGGTATAGTTTTCCCAAAAAAAAAGCCCCTTATACTTGAGAGCAGCTACATATGAAGTGTTTCTTGTAGTTTATAGTACATTGATGATCATATGACTTTTTGAATTACCTGAAAAACCACCTCAAGCAAGCGTCAAAACGTTTTTGCGATATATGGGAGTTTTTACGAAATTGACGCGTTTCCATTTGGCATATTTTCAGTTCACAATTTTAATTGTCGCATCTTGAAGGGTAATGAAAATGCAGCTACTAATTACTCACCCTCAAACAAGCGCTACTCTACACTGCTCAAAACTTGCATTTGAATAGTCGTTAGCAAATTCTGTAAATATGAAACCATAACTTAAAAACTATTTATAAATAAATAACTGGGAGTCAGAAGCGCTAGACCAGGGGTGGCGAACTCCAGTCTTGAAGGGCCGCAGCCCTACAGAGTTCAGCTCCAACCCTAATTAAAACAGACCTGCCTGTAACTTTCTAGTAACCCTTCAGACCTTGATTAGTTTGTTTAGGTGCGTTTGATTAGGGTTGAAACAAAACTCTGCAGGGCTGTGGCTCTTCAGGACCGACGTTCGCCACCCCGGTGCTAGACTGTCCTTGCAAAGTTTGAATTGCCCCACTTTTAAGAAACAGCCAGCACACTCAGCACAAAGCTGTACTCTCTCAGGTTCAGGAAACAATCCTCCGTAAAATACGCTGCACACACTCAAATATTTGGGTTGTACTGTTCTGGAACAGTGTTGTAAATACAACTTGACCACTGATTTTTAGTTGTGCCTTTTTTTGAAAGGCTAAACAAAGTAGTTTTGCTTTCGCAACAAAACACAGTGTTTCTACGACATGGCGGCGGCAGCAAAAATACTACAGCGAGAATAAAGGTTAAGCCTTCTTTCTTTGCATATATGTTTGGGCGGTGCTATGCAAATCTTCCCACACAGTGACAAAGATTTGTGGGGCCGTGTTTGAAAGAGGCATCTTAGGAAGGCTTGGATTAGCCTCTTTGGGTTTAAGACATTAATCGTTACAACTTTACGGATGTTATATATGCACAACAGCTTGTAACACCCCAAAGATAACGGAAAAGATGAAATTGCATCACATGACCCCTTCAAGAATTCACTCAACAGCACTCAGAATGCTCACAGGAAATGCTGGTATTGTTACATTATTAAAATTTCAGTACTGACTGGTACCGATGTCGGTACTTTTGACAACACTACTTCCACGTCAACACTACTTCTTCGACATGCGTTAACGAGAGTACCGCAACAATGTCCTTACTACCTTTATGGGCCTTGAACGTGGTAGTTGCATTGCTGTCTATGCAGGGATAGAAACAGGGCTCCAGACTGCAACCATTTCTTCTGCCGGTGCGACTAAACCACTGCGTTGTTCAACTCATAAGTGCGGTTTCGGTTTCATATGAGAAACATCAAATGGCCGAAACCAAAGCGAAACAAAACCGCACTACACACACCGTTTATCAGCTCGGACAGCAACACAAACAAGATGAGCGTTTGAGATGAAAAAGTATTGAATTTTTTTTTAATGGAAATAACCGATCGTTTCACTAGATAAGACCCTTCTTCCTTGGTTGGGATCGTTTACAACTGCATTTGGCATCGTTTGAAGCTGCATTTAAACTGCATTTTGGAAGTTCAAACTTGGGACACCATAGCAGTCTATTATACGGAGAAAAGTCCTAAATGTTTTCCTCTAAAAACATAATTGCTCTACAGCTGAAGACAGACAGACATTAACATCGCTGGACAACAAGGGGTACTTTACTATAATACTTTAGTAATACTAAAACTACAATGCTTCAGAGTGTTTGCTAAAGTGCTAAATATATTCTATTGCGGACAACAACAAAAAGTTTTTGTGTTACACAGAAGAAATAAAGTCATGATGACACTATTTTTGGATGAACTTTCCCATTAAAGCTGAAAACAAAGAGTCATTCTGTCTTGCCAAAAAAGCAGCTCATCCTTACCTGTTTCAGAATTATTCTGGCGACCAGTCGCACTGTTTCTGACGGACACCAGTTTTCTCCATATGTGCACATGGCTGAGCACTCCAGCTTGTGCATGGGCCAGTCTCCTCTCTGAAGGAAATACAAGGATATGGTTTATTATTTTCACACATATAGCATATTTTAACATTGCATTAGCAGATCACAACATATACTGACAACAGACTCTGAGCTCAATGAAACCCAGCATGAAGGGTCACAGCTCTTCTTTTTGAGATGATATGCTTTTGATATAACTGATCGCATGTCGGCTCGCTTCCGTTTGATGAGTCATGCCTTCAAATTGAATGAAGGCTCAAGGCGAATACGAGAATTCCTGAGAGATAAGACTTTGAATTAGTCTCGGGCTGCCTCACAGGCTACTGGGCAACGCATAAACTAAATCCTGTGTTCTGGCGAGCAAACAGAAACTGATCCCTAATGTGTTCGAGATGGATTGTCATAGCAACAGCGCGGCCAGAACGCCTTCCAGCTCAATTTAGGAATAGAGCAACAACCAAGTCCCTTAAAATAAACAAGCTACACAGACGTGCTTCATGATCACCGCTTAAACGAGGCTATATTGGTACGCTGTTCTTTTTTTTTAATTTGGCTTTTTATATTTACAATGGAAACAGTGTGTGATTTTTCTTTCTACAATAAAATACTCTTCCTTTGCCAGAGACAACCATTTGTTGTCTCCTTTCTGAGGAGTGTAAATACAGTGGTGCTATCAAAACTTTGTTTATTTAAACACTATGGTCAAAATCAATGGTGTGATTCTGGGGTGAGACTTCCTGTAAGTTATTTAAGCAAAGAATGATGCATAATTGTTGGGGTGACAAAACAAATATGCTCTTCATTTCTTCCTTGGAGAAGCTGATGATAATGATAACATCTAATGGAAATAGTTCAATGTATCTAGTTTATCAATCAAGGTCTGTTGAAGTGAAAAGTTTGTGTTTGCTAGAAACAAATCCATCAAGGTGTTTTAACTTTAAACCGCTGCCCTCTGGGCAAAAAAAGTTTCACTTTCTCCAGTTAGAAAGTCCATCTGCTGTCCTCTCAAATCAAAATCTACTGACATATTAATATAGAATCATTTTGGACTGTTTTCACTTGTAAACAGTGCTTGATCTGTGCATATTTCTCCCCAGATTCAGATGAGACTAACAATATTATGAATAGAGGACTATTTTAGCTTGAAGTAACAGTTTGAAGTTAAAATGTTTTAATCATAGATTTGTTAAGTCGCTTCACAAGATGGACTGGAGTCATGTGGATTACTTGTGTATTATTGTGATGTTTTTATCAGCTGTCTGGACTCATTCTGACAGCACCCATTCACTGCACAAGATCTATTGGTGAGCAAGCGATGTAATGCTACATTTCTCCAAATCTGTTACTACAACTACATCTTAGATGGCCTGAGTTAGGAAATTTTTGGATTAAATATTTCTTTAACATACAATGTTCATCTATGTAACTCTGCATTTCAGTTCAGTCAGAAAAACATGGACTTATAAAGGGACAAGTCTGAACGGAAACAACATACAGCCGCACGATGATGGATAGACTGATTCTAATGCCACAACTTGTACGACGCACAAAAACAGCAGGGACGAGACAGAAGGGCCTTGTGGTAGAGTGCAAATGGATTATTGATGATCCTTATTTTCAGTGCTGGATTTTCGACCCTGCTTGGCGCTCGCCAGCAAAGATCAATTACAGAGCTGTCACTCTGGCTGTGGTCTCCATAGAGCACTATCCTTGTTGCTCATCCTGGAGGAACTCATGAGCAAGGAAATGAGTCAACTGTGCTGTCTTATTCAAAGTTTATGAGATAAAATAAATATTTTAAAGCCTTTTAGAAAGGAAAAAAAAAATCAATATATGAATTACTGCTTTGATGGGAGATGCACTACCATTCAAAAGCTTGAAAGTCTCTTGTACTGATTCACACTATTATTTACTTGATTAAAATAAAATAAAAACAGTAATATTGAGAAGTATTACTACAGTTTGAAATGACTGTTTTAAAACAAATATATTTAGTCCTGTAACAGCAAAGCAAAATTTTCAGCAGCCATTACCCCAGTCTTAAGAAACACATGATCATTCAGAAATCATACTAATATGCCTCTTCTGCTCACAATGCATTTATTTTTATAAGGGTTCTGACCCATTTTCCATTTCAAAATTCCATACTTTTTTCCAAACTCATATTTCCAAAGCTCTCTAGATTTTCAGACCATATTTAACATAAGGTTTATAGAGCATTATTTTTTAGCTTTATATTTGGTATATAGTACAGTCATCTGTAAATATTTCTCTATGTTCCCAGGGTTTTTTTCATTGATTTTCTTGAAGTGACAACATACAGAGTCCCTAAAATAAATAAACAAATAAATAAAATAAAATAAAACAAAATAAATATATATTTCAAGGCCTTAGGTCTCTTTAACACTTATTTTGTGGAAAGAAACCACACCGCAAATTGGGCTGAGGGCACAATACATGGCTCAGTGTGCATTGTCCTATATGCTAAATTTAATGGTTTCTCATGCGCATGTAAAAGTCTGTACATTTTTATTTTTGCAAAGGTCCTTGAGGCTATGTAATATGGTGCTAAGAATATTGTGAAAAGAAACTCAAAATGCTTATAACCTGCATTTTGCAAAATCAAAAAAGTGCATATTTGACAATCACTAAAGCTGCCATGAAATCTAACTTCTTGTACAATAAATTTATTTTCATTAACTTCTTAATCTTCTACTATTAAAAACTAAATAGTGGCAAAAGTCTGAAAACACAAATATTTTTCCATACTCTGCTTTCTTTTTTCTATACTTTTTCAGACCTGGAATATACTTAAATCCTATACTATTCCAAACCCCGTAGAAACGCTGTATTATTATTTATAAATTTAGCAATTTAATGCATCCTTGCTGAATTTTAATTAAAAAAAATTATAAATCATGCTAACCCCAAACTTTTGAACGGTAGTGTGTTTTCCTACTCTTCTTTTAGTACATTCTTTTATGCGCCACCCTTGCAGACTATGCTGTCTAAATCATACCACATAAACTATCAACAAATTACTACATGTATATCAAAACTGTCCAGCTACCACTGTGACTGTGATTTGGTTTGGAGAATGTCTCAATCTCAAATATGCAGCAAAGAGTGGTGGGGGTCCAGCTAAATTTCGATCTGCTAATACAAAGGTTGCAGGTGTAATTCCAGGTGAAGAGAGTCCATTAACTATGGAGCTCATTCTGAGACTGTGCTACTCTGACTCATACACAGGAAAAGCACTGCAGCTATCATTGCTCCAGTGGAACCATCTTCACAATTAGAGCACTGTAGTGTAAGTACTAAGCATAGGGGTAAAAAAAAGCTTGGATATATGCTGACAGAGCAAAATTAACTTTAGAGAGCAATCATTATGGCTGCAGCTTCTGATTGGTCAATACTATTCCAGTTACATTTCATGATTCAGTAACAGCTTTGACTAGTTATATCACTATACAGCGTCATATTCCTTTAACAACCCATTCAAATTACAAACACCAACTTACCTGACATTCTACATTGCAGTAATATGCCTGTTTACATTTTCCACACTTTGACAGCCCTTCTCTCCTGTGAATAAAATAACAAACTGGTCAAAAAAGGAAAAAAAATCCTCAATTCACATTTCCTTATATGTTAAAGGGACAGTTCACCCAAATATGAATTTCTGTCATGATTTATTGTCACCATCATGTCTTTCAAAACCCATACTTTCATACTTACATTATTCTGTGGAAAACAAAAGGGATGTTAGAATGACAGCCAAGGTCACCACTCACTTTCATTACATTTTTTCCATACAGTTAAAAAAAAAACAAAAAAACAAACAAAAAAAAAACAAAACAAAACACTTTATTATAAATGATATTCTTTCATTTATATTCATTATCATTCACCCTGATATTGTTCCAAACATGTATGACTTTCTTCTGGTGAACATAAAAGATGACACTTTGAAGAATGTTGGTAACCAAACAGTTTTAGTGTCCACTGACAAAGAACACTGATCTATTTCTCAAAATATCATTTTTTTTTGCACCACAGAAGTCAGTCAGTCATACAGTTTTTACAGGGTGTGAGTAAATGAAGGCAGAGTGTTCATTTTAGCTAAACTATCCCTTACAGGCTTGGATTAACCCACTTGTGCATGTGCATGTTACTATGAATATCTTGAAGCATCAATGTTTTGGTTGTTTGGACTTTCAATGGATGAACAGAAATACTGAGGATTTATTAAAAGTATCTTAATTTGTGTTTTGAAGATGAACGAAAGTCTTGGGTTCAGAATAACATGACTGTGAATAATGATGCCAGAATTTTCATTTTTTGGGTAAACTATCCCTTTGTAACTGGGTACTGAAAAAAGCAGGGTGGGAATTTGGTTCCAAGCATGGGTTGTTGAGTGGATTTTGAGACATGGGCACATTTTAAAGGGGCAGATCACCCAGAAATGAAAATAACCCCATGATTTACTCATCCTCAAGTTATCCTAGGTATATATAACTTACTTCTTTTGACGAAAACAATCAGAGCTATGTTAAAAGAAAATGTGCTGGCTCTTTCAAGCTTTATAATAGCAGTGAATCCATCCAGCACATCCATCTATCATAAGAAGTACTCTATGTGGCTCTGGCAGGTTAATAAAAGCCTTCTGAAGTGAATTGATGCATTTGTGAAAGAATAATATCCATATTTAAAACTTTATAAACCATAATCTCGAGCTTCCGCCACTGTTGTACGAGAGCCAAGTTTTGTTTACAACAGAGAAAATCCAGTCGCCTCTTGGCTTATATTGAAAACCTGTTAACAAATCCTGTTCTTTGTGCTTCTAACTTGTGATGAGTGTTTTGTTTTGCTCTCCCCTCTGCGCTTCTGTGTTCATCACTTCTCACCGGAGCTTATGCTACACCTACGTCATTTGCTGGAACGCTACTCTCTCATGAATGCGCATACCACATTTAGTGGAAGCTAGAGATTACGGTTTATAAAATTTTGAATATGGACATGCATCGATTCACTTCAAAAAGCCTTTAATAACACCCCGGAGCTGTGTGGAGTACTTTTTATGATTGATGGATGCACTTTATTTTGCTTCAAAATCTCAACCACTGTTCACTGCCATTATAAAGCTTGGAAGAGGACAATTTTTTATATAACTCAGATTGTATTTTTCTGAAAGAAGAAAGTTATATGCACTAGGATGGCTTGAGGGTGAGTAAATCGTGGGGGTTATTTTCATTTTTGGGTGAACTATACCTTTAAGCAGACGAAATGATTGGAGAAATCCTGCATACATCACCAGAGAAGTCTGCCATTTTCACCAGATCAAGTTACGACATTTTATTAAAAACTACAAAGCTTAATTAAAAATATGCACAGTTCAATAAGATTTATACCAATGGTTCTCAACTCTGGCCCGTAAGGTTCACTTCCCAACCCTAATCAAACACACCTGAACAAGTTCATCAAGGTCTTCAGGATTACTAGAAATTTACTGGCAGGCGAGTTTGATCAAGGCTGGAGTTAAATTCTGCAGGAAAGTGGACCTTGAGGGCCAGAGTTGAGGACCACTGATCTATACCATAAATTAAAAAAATAAAGTGAATTTTTATTTTACGCCAAATTTATCATTTCTTCCTTGTTGCATGAAAAAAGTCATACTTCACCTTTAGCATAACAATATGAAAGTTGTTAAAATTATTTCACAAATGATTCTAAACTCACATTAAATCATCACAAGCTGTAATGATATGCCAGTCACAATGCATAATAGAGATATACTGTCGTTGCACCTCGTGGATTTATTTGTGAAGAAGTCTATCACACAGATCTTCAGTAAAATTTACTGACTGCCTGGCTGGCAATAAAGATTTCCTTGAACATTCATTCACAGCACTCACTGGCCGTGTTGGATGTGTATACAAAGTGGGTCACCCTTCCCAGTGCACGACCCAACAGCATTTAAACAGTACAAATAGAAAACATGTGCCAGCCATCTTTAAGAGAGATCAGCCCCGAAGTAAATGCAGATTGCCTGCCTGTCATGTCATTACCAAAACAAAAATGATTTTGAACTATCATAAAAGTTAACAGATATTATTTTTATACACTGCACTGTCACGTGAAACATCCGTAAACAACATGCCATGAGGATTTAGTCTTGTGCATAAAGACACAAAGTGTCAGACGTGGACTTATAAGGAGCGCTGACCTGGTAAAGCAGCATTCGCAGTGTCCGCCTCTCTCGTTCACTGTCAGCACGTAAGCATACGCCGGACAGGCGAACACTAGATCACCAACTTTGAAATGCTTTGTGGCTCTGAGTCCCCGGCCTTTACCCGGGCTCAGAAACCTTTCGGTACCCTCAATTCCCTCGTTTTTCATCGCTCTTGACCTGCTACTCGCGTGTCACACTTCCTTGCACTCGTCAGGACGCGGCGTCTCGGTCTCAGTCGGTTTTGTTAGTGATTGCGGCAAGTGTAGTGACGCCACTGCCACACCACATGTTCGGCGAAAAGACTCTGAACAACGAGCTGCACCAGCAGACAGGAGGCTTACGGCAATGTCACACACGCCCAGCGGTCCTAAAGCCCGTCCGCGAACAACCAGCGTCCACCACCGACCTCGTTACTTGGCCTCATGGCGCCATCACGTGGTCATCAGGCGGAAGTGAGTCATTGCGATTGTGAAATAATCTGAGAGATCTTCTAAAATTTCTCAAAAAATCACAATGGCTACATCAGAAAGCAAAGGCGGTCTAATGTCATAGAGCATATTCATGTAATTAATGTACAAAATAACAAAGCATATTTAATTGGAAACCCAAACATAACAAACAAACATTTAGAAATGTTTAGAAACATAGGTCTATCTTAAACGCTGAAGTAAACCTATGGGAGAGATTTCCGGTTCATTAGCCGCTATAGGGAAATAACGAGAGAAAAACGTGCAGTAAACGGTAGAAGTGACTTTGTACAACAAACAGTGTGTTTAAAATTAAATAACACATTGAAATAATATGCTAAGACACACCAATTTGCAATATCAAGCAGCAAAACAAGCTGTTTTGTGCAGCTAAAAATAGCTGGACGTGGATGAGACCAGAAAGTTACAAATGGCCTTGACTGCTCTTACAGGAAAAATAAGGTGGATATGAAAGTTTGCTTTCCTTACATTATTATTTGTATGTACAGAGAAGTCATAATAGGCCTATCATTTATATCTGAATGTCTATTTTATTGTATTAATAATTCCGTATCACTGTTTTTATCAGGCCTTTTAGATATTTAAATGTTTTAGACAGTATGTATGCATGTTTATAACTGCACAGGATTGTGGGACATAGACGCTGAAGGATCTGTGCTGCAAATCCGACCAGATTAATTAATCTTTTAGTTTGATGATACGGAAATGAATTGGGATGTGCCTTGATGTCTTTCTGCCTCCAAATATAGCCTTTGAAAGCAGTATTTTTTGGATGCAGGCCGTGAGTGTTGACTGTTGTGTTCTCAGCTTGCTTTAGATGAAACACTTGTATACAATGTGATTGTATAACGTTAATACTGTAGTAATAAGTGCTAATAAGCAGTGTTGGGAAGGTTACTTTGGAAATGTAGTAGGTTACAGATTACAAGTTACGCTATTTAAAATGTAATACGTAGTGGAACTATTTCAATTAATTTATTATTATTATTATTATTATTATTATTGTAATGTAATTGATTACATCTGATTACTTTTTGATTACTTTTCTAAATTTCTAACGCTAAATTTTGATAGCACCTCTTTTAATTTGAGATTGTTCTGTGGTTAAATACAGATTTAAAATCATAACAAAAATAGTTTAATAGCTATATTATTTTAAAAATCAAATATTTGCATAGCTATGACAGAAAAAAAACCCAGTCGATTTTAAACACAGTTTAAAACAGTTTTCAAATAAACATGTCCTATACTGTGTCCTAAATTTATCAAACACTGGTGTCTCATATTTTAGAAAAGTCAGTGCAATTTGGAAAAGATATCAGTAAAATCTGTATGTGTGTGAAAATATTCAGATGTAACCCCCTTTGTAATTAACATTTTCATAAGTAACTGTAATTTCATTATACATTTTTCTCAGTAACTGTAACAAATTACATATATAATTTATTTTGTAATTAAATTACATAATTCCATTACATGTAACTAGTTACTCCCCAACACTGCTAAGTAATACTGGTATTACGTGTTATTTTTTAAAACACAAACACATTTAGTGCTGATTTTCATAGCTTGTATTGTAAATCAGATATATAACAAACAGTAACAGACTCATAAAATTCATATTAATTATCAGTTGTCACTATATCTCCTAATAATGTCTTACAGTAGTTTTTATTGTGAGTGGCAAAACATAATTCAATGCAATAAAATAGTAATTAAAATACAAATCACCAAAAGCCTGTTTTAATCATATTTGATACATGCATTTAAGTACAATATTTTATGACCAATTAAGTAAACCTATGTTTCTTCAGTCCAGTAAATGTTAATCATGAAATAATAGCAATATAAAAGTTATTATTACATTTACTTTATAAAAATCTTTAAATATTTCAAAGCAAAACGACAAAACCTCAAGGTGGATATTTTTAGAATTATTCTAAAAGGCCTTTAAATTGCTAAGAGTATGAACTATCAGTCAGAAGGCATGTAATAGATAGATTGTGTACAAAAGGTTTTTTTTTTTATCATGTTGATAATTTAGAGGTTTTAGAAATTAATTAATTAACCCTTTAACTGTCACCATCCTCTCTGTGGGACACCTAAGTTTACTTCACTATATTACAAATAAATCCTAATCTAATCATGACAAACTATACATTGTTGGACAGGTCTAAGACTTCTAAATAGATATTTTACCATATTTTTGTGTTACAAATTATGTAGGATAGTTTAGTAATACACTAATAGTAATAGATTAGTATATGTCAAGAGTGCAACTTAAAATTTTTTACATCATAACATGAGTTCTGACCTTTGTCACAAAAGACTTTCTTCGTCGCCTTTTTCCCTATCGTGTTTTATAAATCATAAGAAATTATATATCAGTTCACAACATCAAATCTCAAAATTCATCCTCTGAAAGGCATTTTAAAATCAGACATTGCATTACCACGGAAAATGTAAATTAAAATCATATTACAAAATGTTTTCATTCATGAATTATAAAGATTTAGGTCTGGATAGTGCATTTTTATGTCTGTGTTCAAAAATGGGAGTGACAGTTAAAAGGTTAAGTAAATATGATACAGTATCTTATATAGGGTTAATATTACTAAATTGTTGCAGGGTTAGTATTGTTGTTAGCAAGCTGTTTTGTATGTTTAAAAATTGACATTTTTTCTTGGTAGTTTTAAGGTTATTTACAGAGCTGTCTTACTTTCTTCTTTCTTTGCAGTATAGACAACAGACAGACTGACTGTCAGACAGAGAGACAAAGCAGTATGCTGTTTTCCCCACAGTTGTTCATGATAGGCTTGGTGGATCTTTGATGTCTGCTTCCATCTGCTGACCATATAATGCATTGCTACATGCTGAAACATGCTCTCCAATACCTCCATCTGCTGGTAAGAGTGGGTTACACTGAACAAGACAACAATTTATTGCTCCAATGCTCCGGCCCCACTGGGATTGTTGTTTTCTCATGTCCTGGATATTGTACTTAAGAACTAATAAATTAGAATTATGTTTCCCACATCAGAGGAAAATTAAAGCCTGAAAGGATTTGTCTTTTAAGGCAGAGGAGTCGCTATTGTGAAAGCGGATGTTGTTTTCCAGTATCGATCTGAATATATTTAGGCATGTGGAGAAATTATTCCAATAATAATGAGGAAAAGGAGCCAAATGGTCAATACGTGAACTAACCACCACATCAATTAGGTATTTTTTTTAAAAAAGAAACCCTAAAAACAAAGATGTCTTTTCATGTCAGAACGGTTCTAGCTGATCCTACATTAAAGCGTGGTAAATATAAGGCCAGTATTCACATGCAAATTATCAATTAGTCCGATTGGCAAAGTTACAGAACAGCTCTTTGTGTTAAGTTATCATCAGTGAGGTAGAAGAGTTGAATAATTCATCACAATTGTTCGTCTTTTTGTAATAAAAGCAGTAGCTTTTGGCTCTGGAATTGATATATAAATATATATTTATATAGTTTTGATATGGCAACATCACAGACTATGAATGTGCCCAGTGCTTCAATTTCTTGGCCAATTTATTTACATTTGCTTACTATTTTATTTTCTGTATTAAGGGAAAATGTTTAAACGTGAACCATTTAAACAGAATGCAAAGGCTTTCTTTTTCCCTTTATAAAATGGTTTATAATAACATTTTCATTTTCAAGTATGGTATTTGACAGTAATTTTGTGTTGCGTTTCACTGTGAAATTTGACTGGGGAATTCTGTGGGACTCCACCCTGCCTGAGTTTCAACTTCATTCAAGTCAGATTCATTTGTAAAAGACTGACAAGTTATTCCAAGCTCTTTGGGAAGGATCAAAGATTAAGAAATGACTCGCGAAAGTCCCTCTCTGCTCCATTCTTCTATTCTCTATTAAAATTTCATAAACCTTTCAGATGACACAAACATGCACCTAAAGGATTTATCCAATCAAAATGTTTTTTCTTAGTAGTTCTAATCTAAAGACACAACCCTTTATAATGCCATCAAAGAAGAATACACCTATCCGTTTGTGAATAATGCTATCATTTTCATTTCTTTTCTTGATTAATATGTAATGCAATGTTTCTTGGGACATAACCCCTCCCTCCTCTGTTTGTCATTCCCCTAGTCGTCATGTCCCAAATACTAAATCATTTTTGATATTAGCAAGGGCAGAGCCTATGGGAATAATAATAATATTTTTTCTAATAAAAGGAAGATGGATTAGATCGTCCAGATTGTCATTTTGAATTAAAGAAAATGATAAGGAATGAAAAAAAATATATAAGTAGATTTAGTTCTCAAGGAGACTCAGATATGATAAAATGCTTCAATCTGTGCAGATGACAGAGAGCAGTCTGAACCCTTAAATCTCCCCGTAACAAACATGTAGGGCTTAACGCTACATTCGGAAGCTCATTTAGTTTGGACCATGAATGCAAAAATGTTTTGTCTGCGATTTTTCCTTTTTAACCTCCCCAGCCTTGTAGACCATGTTCAGGTACACATGATATGATAATATACAGTGTCTACTGCAAAGGAAGCACTGTTCACAATCATACTAGCAAAAATTCCTGTCTTCGTTTCACACACTCTTCTTCCACAGCTCCTTTAGGGCGCATCTTAGTTTCACAGAATTCTGCCAGCAGCTGTTGCCGACATGAGTAATGTGCGATTATTGCCCCATAAAGTGCTTTAAGAAAATTCCCCGCAGTTGTAGGCGCTGCTCTGTTATTAGTGGCTGCTCAGATTGAGTGCCAAGTCTGTGGCCTCGTATCACCACGCTGATCTCTGTTTTCACTGTGGAGCTTTGAATTCAACTGCCTGATTCCCACAAAACAGGTGCAAAACTGACCTCAGTTGAAGTTGGTGACGGTCTCACTTCTGCTTTGAATGACAAAATTAGTGTGATACAGTTAGCACCTTTACACCTGTGACATTTCTACTTTTTGGATATATGAGCTTTGAAAAGGGTGCTGCACATCATATCAAAAAGAGTTTACAGTCTAAGCTTTTTACTTTTAAATATATACTTTATTTGAAGGAATAGTTCATCCAAAAATATTCACCCTCATGCCGTTCCAAACCTGTAAGGCCTTCGTTCATCTTCAGAACACAAATTAAGATTTTTTTGTTGAGGAAATCCAAGCTTTCTGACCCTGAATTCAACAATTTCTTCTCTTTCATGTCAGTCAGTGCACATTCAGAAGAGAAGAGATTGTTGAATAAAGTTGTTATTTTTGTTTTCTTTGCGCACAAAAAGCATTCTCGTAGTTTCATAAAATTATGGTTGAACCAGTTCTGTTACATGGACTATTTTAACGATGCCATTACTACCTTTCTTGAACGTGTTAGTTGCTTTGCTGTCTATGCAGGGTCAGAAAGCTCTTGGATTTCATCAAAAATATCTTCATTTGTGTTCTGAAGATGAACAAAGGTCTTACAGGTTTGGAATGACATGAGGTCGAGTAATTAATGGCAGAATTTTCATTTTGGGGTGGACTGTCCCTTATTTGACTCTTAATACAAGTAAGAATGTTAGAGTCACCCCAGTTTTAGTAGTTGGAGAAATTTAAATATTATATATTTAATTTACTCTAATTTAATATAACACCTAATATATTAACTTGCTGTATTTCAAATATGATCATGCTTCAAAGTAAGTAATATCATTGCTTTACTACTATATTATAATATTAGCAATTTATATTAAATTAGTAGTTTATCTATTACCAGTTTTAGTTTTAGTTTAGTCAGAACTAAAATGTTTAAATAGTTTAAATGTATTATTATTATTAATAGTAGTAGTTAGCATTAGTAGTAGTTAGATCTAAGTGATAGTTTCATTAATTATTTAAAATGGATTAAATCCTTTTATTAAAATATAAATATCAATATATAATTTATTAATAGTCTTAAACTAATTACTTTAATAAAATTATGTTCATTATATATTTTAAACATTCAGTATTTTAAGTAAGAATTATTACCTATTATTATTAACTATCATTATAAATTTTATTGCAGTTTTAACAAAATCTTCTGTGGTAGCTAGGTGTGAGCACATGTCATTCATGTAGTATTATTTTAGTATCAGTATGTATCAGTATAGTATGAGATACTATTATAGTTTTTATTAGTATTATATACTATTAATATAAATAATATTAATTATAATACAGATTTATTTTTGTATTTTCTATTTATTAGTAATTGTGTAGCAATTGAATAATTTTGTCTTCATGTTTTTTAGCTTTTTTTTAAATCAATTTTTATTTTTATATTTTAGTTTTAGTTCTTTTGGTACATAAAGATAAACTAAATTAAAGAGTGCCTTGGAAAATAGCTGAAAGGAGAAGTCCACTTCCAGAACAAAAATGTACAGATAAGTTACTCATCCCTTTACCATCCAAGATGTTTGTGTCTTTCTGTCTTCAGTCATAAGTTATGTATAATTTATATACAATTTATATACTTTTAACCTCAAATGCTTGTCTTGTCTAGCTCTGCAATGCGCAGGCGCACTCTCAGCTCTTTTTTCCCCCTCCAACTTCAAAATCGTTGTTTTACTTTGATTACATCGCTGTTTTACCTTTTTTTTGTAAAGGGTGTTTGACCCTCCTTGCACGTTCACTTTGTAAACACTGGGTTGGTACTTCTGCAGCAATGTAGGGCCATTTTGAAGTTGGAGGAGAAAATGAGATGGGAGTTTTTTGACAAAGGGGTCGTTCATTAATTCATTCAAGTTAAAGTTTATTTTATTTTACTAAAAAAAAGCTAAATTATGGCTTTAGTTAACTATAATAGACTTGCATTTATCTTAGCATTTAACTAAAATCTCAGGGATTAAAAAAAACAGATTAAATGTATGTAACTTTATATACCGCACATTGAAATGACAATTTTTACTATAAATGTCACAAAACATTAAAGCTGACGTACATGTATGAAACCGGTTTTATTTAAGGGTAGATGCTCATATTCTTTTCTGATCTCAAATAAGAAAATTTAAGGCAAACGTTTGAATTAATGTCGGCCCTGCTGTGCTTCTACAAGCCCACGCTCTACTGAGCTGATGAGAGCAGTTTTCTTTAATTCCTCCACCACAATCATTTTATTAATATGGGTAAAACGGGACATCTGGACATTTAAATGTGAGCCATTATGTGTGCTAAACAGATGCTGTTTTATAACCATTTACAGATGTTCCTATGACCTGTTTCATATGGATGAGGACATTTCTTGTTTAACAAGATCAACATTGGAAATAAATAATTTCTAACGATTAAGATGCCATATTTTTGTCTTAGCTTCAAATTTTCTTATAGTTACAACAGCAAGTTTCTCTTTCAAGCTTTCAGGTTTCTGAATGTCTCGGAGTTGACGTAAAGAATAGACTTGAGCATGATTTGTTGTACTTCCAAAAATCATCCCATCATGGAGTAGAAAGACCTAATATTATTGAACTGGTCCTAGCGTACAGATTTGATGAATTGACCATGTTCTTGTGTGCTTATCTTTTGATTGAATGAAAAGGATGAGATTGTCTGAGGAGAGAGGGGGGGAGGCTTCTTTGTGGATTAAACACAAAGGCCGAAGCATCCTCGTCAGAAAATATTACATTGACCAAATGTCTTCATTGCGTCTGGGTTAGATTGCATTTAGTTTATTGCTGTTACATGATGAAATCCTTTCAAGTCCTCCTAGGATAGGTGATGTTCATAAGAGAAGGTTGTGTAACCCCTTATACTGTTTAGCAAAAATTAAATTGCATCTGTATTGGTTTGTGGCATGAGTATAGCTAATTGCGTTTTCGTATAGCGGTCCCAAAATATGTGATTTGACGATGAACAGTTGCTGTTCAGGGGTTATGTGGGTCTAAATGTATAATATTCAGACATGGTTACTTAAAACTTAGAGCAAAATGATACATACTGTGCTGTGGTATATGGAAAAGAAATATGAAATGTGATATAAATTGGCCCCAAAAAGTGATTTTAGTTACAAATGAATTACGTGACATTATGTGACATGATACTGAACCTTATTAGAGTAATTTAAGTAATTTCATATTTTATTTCAGTTACAGTGGATATGTTCCAATGTGTTCAAATTATTTTTTACTTGAATACATATAAGAAATAATGATACAGTTTTATGCGAAGTTTGGGAACCCCTTGCAGAATCTGTGAAAATGTGAATAATTTTAACAAAATAAGAGAGATCGTACAAAATGCTTGTTATTTTTTATTTAGTACTGTCCTGAGTAAGATATTTTACATAAAAGATGTTTACATATGGTCCACAAGACCAAAAATAGCTGAACGTATTAAAATAACCTCCTTCAAAAGTTTCTTAATACTGTGTGTGGTTACCTGGATGATCTATGGCTGTTTTTTGGTTTTGTGATGGTTGTTCATGAGTCCCTTGTTTGTTCTGAACAGTTAAACTGAGCACTGTTCTTCAGAAAAATCCTCCAGGTCCTGCAGATTCTTATGTTTTCCGGTATCTTTTGCATATTTGCATATTTGGGACTCAGACACAACTATAAAAAGGTTCAAACATTCACTGATGCTCCAGAAGGAAACACAATGCATTAAGGGGTGAAAACTTTTGAACAGGGTGAAGGTGTCCACATTTTTCTTATTTTGTTGAAATGTTTCCCGGAAGACAAATTAAGTGCAATTTACCTTCAAATTCAAAAGTTTTCACCCCGACTCTTAATGCATCGTGTTTCCTTCTGGAGCATCAGTGAATGTTTGAACCTTTTTTAATAGTTGTGTTTGAGTCCCTCACTTGTCCTCAGTGTGGAATGATGGATCTCAAAATCATATAGTCACTGCTGGAAAAGGTTCAAATATGCAAAAGATGCTGGAAAACTGAAGAATCTGCAGGACCTGAAGGATTTTTTTAGGTTATTTTAAGGGTTATTTTAATAATTTCAGCTAGTCTTGTGGACTATATGTAAACACATATTTATGTAAAATATCTTACTCAGGACAGTACTAAACAAAACATAACATGCATTTTGTTTGCAAAATTATTCACGTTTTCATAGATTCTACAAGGGGTTCACAAACTTTTGCATAAAACTGTATACTGTATACACAGTTTAAAATTATGGGGTTGGTAAGACTTTTTTAATGTTTACAAAAGAAGATCCTATCTTATGTTTAGCAAGGCTGCATTTATTTGATCAAAATTAAAGATCAAAAATTCCTTTATGTAATGGCAGAGCTAAATTTTCATGAGCCATTGCTCCAGTTTTCAGTGTTACACGAGACTGCAGAAATCAGAAATCATTCTAATATGCTGATTTGATGCTTAAGACACATTTCTTGTTATTACCAAACAGCATTTATTTGAATTAGAAATCTTTTGTAACATTGTAAATGTCTTTACACTTCCAGAATAAAAATTTCCTGATGATTTATTCACCCCCATGTCATTCATTTCTTTAGTGGAAAGAAATTAAGGTTTTTCACTAAAACATTCCAGGATTTTTCTCCATATAGTGGACTTTAATGGGGATCAGCGGGTTGAAGGCCCAAATTCCAGTTTTATTGCAGCTTGTAAAAGACTCTACACGATCCCAAACGAAAAATAAGGGTCTTATCTAGCAAAATGATCAGACATTCTCTAAAAAAAAGCAAAAAATTGTATACTTTTTAACCACAAATGCTCATCTTGCACTAGCTCTGACAAGTGCTATGACTTCATGCGTTATGTAATAACTTTGGAAATGTCATGCACGATTAGCTCTTCGTCTGTGTACTCTAGTTTAAAAAGGTACACTCTTAAAAATAAAGGTGCTTGAAAAGTTTCTTCACAGCGATGCCATAGAAGAACCATTTTTGGCTCCACAAAGAACCATTCAGTCAAAGGTTTTTTAAAGAACCACCTCTTTCTTACCTTTTTATAATCAGATGTTAAATGTTCTTTATGGAATCATTTAAACAAAAAAGGTTGTTCTATGGCATCATGAAGCACCTTTATATTTAAGAGTGTAGGACAGGGCGAAAAACTCCATCTCATTTTTTCCTCCAAAATCGTCGAACTAAGTGTAATCCAGGGTAAATATAGTTAGGGTATGTCGAAAAACTCCCATCTTATTTAAAATTGCTGTTTTACCCTCACTTACATTTCTGTTTTACCTTTTTTTGTAAAGGGCCTTTGGCTCTCTTTGCACGTTCGCTTTGTAAACATTGAGTTGACCTTTCCAACGTGACTACGTAATGTGTAAAGTCGAGCTAGTGCAAGACGAGCATTTGTGGTTAAAATGTATGTAAATTTGTATTTTTTTTTTTTTTAGAAAATGACTAATTGTTTTACTACGTAAGACCCTTATTTCTCGGCTGGGATCGTGTAAAGCTCTTTGAAGCTGCATTTTAAACTGCAATTTGAACCTTCATCCCGTTGATCCTCATTAAAGTCCACTTCACGGAAAAAAAACCTGGAATGTTTTCCTCAAAAATCGTAATTCCTTTTCGATTGAAGAAAGACATGAACATCTTGGATGACATGGGGGTGAGTAACTTCTCAGGATTTTTAATTTAATTTAATTTTTTAAATAAAATGTATTTGAAACCACAGCAACATTTTTATATTAAAATATATAAAATATATATTAAAATACACATTAATTCTGAAGTGTCCTAATATTATTGGGGTCACTGTAGATGGAAACCGTTGGTAGAGCTGAACTTAATCTTGGGTTAGATTAGTGCTTCAATCTTGGGCTCATAAGATAAGAAGATCATATGATTAGAAAAACAAAAACAATATGTTTCACAATATGCGGATGCTAAAGTCTCTTAATCCGGGTGTTGAGTTTCTTATACTTTATCTATCAAAGGTACCTCATCCGCAACTACAGCGGAAAGTATTAAAGTGCTTTGTTATGGGTCTAGACAATATTCTGATAAGAGCTACTTGAGAACATAAATAATTGATATATGTGAGGATGCCAAGAAAATGTAAGATGAGGGAACTAATGGTATAACGATCAGATTACGCAGATAGAAAAAGCTTCTTGAACATCTACAGAAGTCTAATTCAGGCTACAGTCGCATGAAGGAGACGTGTGACACCTTTCTGACTTCCTCTAGCGGATTCTTGCGGACATATCATGTCATGTCAACACGGCGATAGCGATTGAGAATGTGCTTTGCCCTGGTGCCAGTTGGCATGCTTTTGTGTTCTTTCCATGTTGCTTATGCCTCCACAACAAGAGCTCTCCTTCGGCTGACCTTCTCATAGCCCAGACGTTCATGGTTTCAAGGGAACAATGTGTCATTGTCTTATTTATGGTGTGTGTGAGCTCGTGCGGCCGTGTGTGTTTGAGCGGCACCATCTTCCTGGCATCCCAAGAAGCAAGGAGGGAAAAAAAAGAACTGCATTGTCCATCTCCCTCAATAGCCATCCTAAATTGGACTTTGATGGACATAGCCCAAGTGACAACTGCGAAGGGGGCTGACTAAATGCTCTATGCTGTAACTTCTTCCATGGCTGCCTCTCCTCTTCCATTTATTGTTGGCTAACAGCTGTCGGATACCTGGGCTTGATCTGCATTGTCTCTTAACTAGCTTGGCAACAGTTGTTGAGGAACGCAAGCCACGGATGCCTTAGTGAGTCTCTTCTCAAAGATAACATTTACGTCCAATGCCCTCACCCCCGCTCAGCCTTTCTCCTGAGCACACTTTGATCCAAGGAGTCCCGCTTCACCCCAAGCATTAGCGTATTACTGGGATCGTCTCTGTTTATGCAATTATTACCTCCGGTGATCCTCTAAAATACGATTAAACAATGACAGATGGCGTGACCATCACTGGTACCGCTACTCTTCAATTCTCAAATGCCGTTCGGGAGTCAGCAAGCAGTTCGGAAGATAGTCGAGATTATTGCGATCTCTTCTGGCCAATTAGTTCTCTCCCTCCCTTTTCTTTTTTTTTTAAACCTGGAATGGTGTGTCTCTGATATGTTACGTGCTGTTTTTCTACTGCAGGAAAAAAGGAGGTTATTTATAGCGAGGTACAGAGGAGGAGAGTTCTTGGAGGGGTGTCTATTTCATGATAAATGAAATTCCTTGGCCATGCCCGCAACAATTGGACTGAGAGAGCCAGGCAGCTTAAAGATTAGAGTTTGCAGGCTGCAGCTGTCCGGCTTGTCATCCCTTGTCTTATGGCACCTCAGCCTTCACACATTTATCCCACAAACAAAGGTTACAAAGAGCGGAGATAGTTGATGTCGGCCACCTCAAAGACCTTTTGTCAAGCCTGGTGACATGTGAGCTGGAAAAGGAGTTAAGTTTGTAGTTTCTTTGGCGGCTACCTTCTATTACGCCCTGTCACAAGCAGCCATGCCATTAAACTGGAAAAATAATGAAGCTGCGAAACCATATTTCATGTGAGAGCGGTGCTTTATCCGATGTTTGGGTTCCTTAAAGGGAGAGTTCGTGCAAAAATGGAAATACTGTCTTCATTTGCTGTTCTTACAAACATGTATGACTGATTGACTCTCTCTCGCATTGAACATGAAAGGTCAGTTTTTGTATTTTCTGGTCACTTCTTCCTTAATGAAAGTGAATGAGGACAGTGTTGTCAAACTTCAAAAAAGCATAAGTGATCTTTAGTATTCTGAAGCCATACAATTGCTTTGGGTGACAAAAAGACCAAAAAATAAAAAAAGAATTCAGTCATTAATCACTCACCCTCATGTCATTCCAAACACGTTCGTTCATCTTCAGAACACAATTTAAGATATTTTTGATGAAATCCGAGAGCTTTCTGACCTGTATAGACAGCAACTCCCCACGTTCAAGGCCTAGAAAGTAGTAAGGATATTGTTCAAATAGTCCATGTGACATCAGTGGTTCAACCTTAAAAGAGAAGTCCACTTCCAGAACAACAGTTTACAAATAATTTACTCACCCCCTTGTCATCCAAGATGTTCATGTCTTTCTGTCTTCAGTTGTAAAGAAATTATGTTTTTTGAGGAAAGTATTTCAGGAGTTTTCTTCATATAATGGACTTCAGTTGTGCCCAATTTGAGCTTCCAAAATGTAGTTTAAATGCAGCTTCAGTGGGCTCTAAATGAGGAAGAAGGGTCTTATCTAGCGAAACGATCTTTCATTTTTTTCAAAAAATAAAAATTTGTATACTTTTTAAGCACAAAAGCTCGTGTAGCACAGGCTCTCGGATGCACATTCACGGGTTGTTCTTTAACAATTTGTTCATTTTGAATGAATCTTTAATGTGACTTGTGAAGAACGAGTTGTCTTGAGGAGTGATCCGTTCAGTCGTGCATGCGCAACATTCTATTAGGTTCTGTACTGGAATTAGTTCACCTGTTTTGAGTCTTCAGGTTTTTCGAGTCGTTCGTTCATCTTATGGGCCTGTCACGTGATGCTGATTTTGCTAAAATTAACGAAATGATTCGAAAAAAGTTTCGTGAACGAGACTCAAAGATCCGAGTCGGTAAAATGATCCAAACCTCCGATCAATACTACAAATCATGTCTAAGTTCATGTCTGTGTACTCCGGCTAAAAATGGTAGAGTATGGTGAAAAACTCCATCTTATTTTCTCCTACAACTTCAGAATCATTCGACACGTTGTACCTTTTTGTTTGTAAACAGCGTTTGACTTACTTGCACTTTCTTAGTCTTTGCGCGGTCACTTTGTAAACACTGGGTCTGTGGTTCTGCCTATGTTCGGCCTGACCTTTCGACCTGATTCAATAGTACGTTGTGAACGCGCATCCCACAGCCTGTGCTGAACGAGCTTTTGTGCTTAAAAAGTATACACATTTTTATTTTCCGAAAAAAATGACAGATCGTTTTGCTAGATAAGACCCTTCTTCCTCAGCTGGGATCATTTAGAGCCCTTTGAAGCTGCATTTAAACTACATTTTGGAAGTTCAAAATTGGGGGCACAATTGAAGTCCATTATATGAAGAAAAATCCTGAAATGCTTTCCTCAAAAAACATAATTTCTTTACAACTGAAGACAGAAAGACATGAGCATCTTGGATGACAAGGGGGTGAGTACATTATTTGTTAATTGTTGTTCTGGAAGTGGACTTCTCCTTTAATTTTACGAAGCTATGAGAATGCCTTTTGTGCGCAAAGAAAACAAAAACAACTTTATTCAACAATTTCTTCTCTTATGTGTCAGTCTTTGATGCATTGATTTAATCAGAAATATCTTAATTTGTGTTTTGAAGATGAACAAAGGTCATACGGGTTTGGAATGACATGAGGGTGAGTAATTAATGACAGAATTTTCTTTTTTGGGTGAACTATCCCTTTAAGATTTTACTTGTCTGGCCTTCTTGGTAAACAGGTTCAGGGCCTTACTATGAGGATTGTAGGTCATAGTATCATCACAGACCGGAGACCTTGTCATGCTGAGTCCAGCTCTCTTCTGTTTGGTCACCCTGTCCTGCTTACAATAGAATATAATCATACCCAGAAATAGTTCCTGGAAGAAGACAGGTTTGCAATAATCCCTCCTCTCTAAGGTAAGTAATAACCTACAAGGTTAAAAAGATATTAATCTTTTTAGCTTACTCATAAGAAGATTTCAAATAGATTTGATTGTGGCATTTCTAATGCAGAAGGAGATTGGCAAAGTCAGAGGCGTGGGTTCAGAGTATGAACCCATGATGCCAGTGGTTTCACAGATAATCTCTAGACATCTCAGCATATCGGACAATCTGCACCGTTTCATAATAACCTGAGTCTTGTCTGTATAGACGTCTTTAAATTTAAATGAATTAGCCTTGGTTTCAAGAGGGAAAGCAAACAAAATGGATTTACTATACAGCAACCTTGTCGGAATTGATATTGAATATCCACTTACTCTCCAAGTAGATTTAATCTGACTATCGTGGATCCTAATGAAATTTCCCCACATTAATACTTTATGATCATTTAATCTTCAGTAGGTAAATTCCCAGTTGATGTTGAATTATTGGGGTTGACTGGAGTATGAGTGTGTGTTACAATATTACACGCCCTCTGGGCCTCCCACTCTTTTCAGCGATAATGCCACAATATGCTAATCTTCAGAAACACCCCTAGAAAATATAATTAGCGGAGCTAATCACACTATGTACGCTACATGAGAGACCACCCACTAGAGCTATTTGGCAATACTTCACATTGCCGAAAAAGGGCTCCTGAGTGCAAATGAAAATGTTGCAAATATGATGACAAAAATTCAAATTTAGGACAATAATTTAAAATGTAGATAGGAAGTGTGTCAGTGTGCAGTTTCATCAAATATGTTGTTAGGGTGAGGTCACATTACTGAAATATCAGCAAAATTTCATCAGGAAAAAGCTCTATTGTCCATTGTTAATAATGTAGTGATGCATGAAGCACCACTCAAACAGAAGTCACTATCAAACCAAGCAGCATTCTGTTTGAATTTTGAAAGTCAGTGTAAAGGCAATTCAGAGAATTGTTTCTAAACTAGTGCTGTCAATCGATTAATCGCAATTAATCCCACATAACTTTAAAGTTTTTAAATATACTTTTATATTGCAATAATTTTACATTCAATCTTCAAATTAATGTAGAAACAACATAACGCCAGTATATATTTTTAATATTTGCTTAATGGCATCTTTTGTATGACTGAAGGTGAGTATCACTGATACCAGTATTGCTGGTAATTTGTTGTTTTTCCTAATATTTAACCATTGACTATAGCCATTCAGCATTACAGTATAATTGAGAGCTATCAATTTCCATTTGAATAAATATCATATTTAGCTGTGCCCTTCAGCAAATAGGAAATATACAGAAATTGAATAAAGTTATCAAACACTAAATTCTAAATTGAATATAGATGAATTCTTAAAGCTATAAAAGTTATTGATTAATAGACATCACAGCAGCTGGGTTATTGGGTTATTTGGCAGCTATTACTTTAAGAGCTGCCGCTGCTGAAAGTGACACGGATCTGACACGCATGCTTGTAGTTTCAGCTGACAGGATAGGAAAATTAGTTTTTACTGACATACGGCCTGACAACATCTCATCTGACCACAGTTCACTGTTGTTCTACTGAAGCTGCCTCGTCACCTGTAGCTTTTCTGTGCTCCTTTGACTAGTGCCTGACACTGAGGTGAAGTGTGCGTCTGAAAAGTCTCCTGTTTGATGTGAATTAATCACCTGCGTTAACACGCTAATTTTGACAGCACTGTTCTAAAGACATTATAAATGTTAGAAATGTATTGCTGTTGGGGAAAGTTACTTTTAAAAGTAATGGATTACAATATTGCGTTACTCCCTAAAAACTGTAACTAATTATGTTACTTAGTTACTTTTTATAAAAAGTAATGTGTTACGTTACTTTTGCGTTACTTTTTAAATCTGGGCAGGGCTTGCTTTTTTGTTTTTATTATAAAAAGTTCTATTTTTGGCAGAAGTAATAGCCCTTAAAGACCAGAAATCTCAGGCTGAAGGAAAAGTATTCACGTCTGTAAAATAGAACACAGAAAAAAAAGTTCAACATTCTTTAGCAATAAAAAAAAGAACAAATGTTGGTTTTTCTTGAGTTATTTTTGCTTATTATTATGGTTGAATTTGATCATCAAATGTCAGCAGCAAAGACACTGGTTAATAAAATGGGATTAAATACGTAAAGGATATTTGTATTATTTCATATATTTAATTATTGCAGGTTTGCATGTTCTGAAATGGATTTCACAGTTTCTATTCATTTTGAGGAATACTGAATCAGTTTTATTTTATTTGTTAGTGAGATGAATTAATGCATATTCACATTTATTCTAGAACTAAAGTACTCCTCATTTTTCTCAGCATGGGGACAGGAGAGCTTTCAATCAATAAATGGGGGTAAAAATTATCTGGCGTTACTCAGAAAATGTAACTCAGATATTTTCTTGTAAATGAAAAAGTAATGCGTTACTTTACTAGTTACTTGTAAAAAGTAATCTAATTATGTAACTCGTGTTACTTGTAATGCATTACCCCCAACACTGTTGCTGAAAGGATGTTACAAAAACTGTGAACTATGTAGTACTGAATTGTTGAATTTTTCATTTTTCTATTCAGGATTTTTTGGGTAGGCCTGAAATCATGTCTCGATGACACACTGGAGCCACTGAGCATGGGCCCTCCCCTAATACTATAAAAACTAGAGCGCATTAGCATCAGTGGTTTGCCCACTCAATTACAAGTTACTACAGCCTACAGTTTGCTAGCTAGCTATTCCTTTCGTCGTAAATGTATATTACCTGGTTGTGCTAATTTACAAAACAGCTCAGTCATCCATTCAGGTTGTAGCAGTATTTAACAGTTGAGAGAGGTGGAAGCTTTCCCACGAGTGGAAAACAGTGGACACACCCCCAGCGTTTGAGAGCATATTGCTTATTTTTTCAAGATTTTGATAGCTTGCTTTTTTTTTCTTTAATTGAACACAGCATGAGCTGTGATGTCTGATTTGAACGAATGACTCATAGGAACCATTCCTATGTAACAAGTCAAAAATCCAACCTGGTCTCATGACAAAAACGTACCTGTGGAAACTTTTTGACGAGACATGAAAAAAGTACCAATAAGTACATATCACTGCAGTTGCCAACAGAAATGTCCACTGATTGACGTGTTTGGTTTTTTCCCTGAACAGATGAATGTACACATGGTAAGTTTTAAAGGGGTCATCGGATGCTAAGTTCACTTTTTCATGCTGTTTGAACATTAATGTGTGTTGGCAGTGTATGTACAAATCTACCCTATAATGATAAAAATCCATGAAGTGGTTTTTAATTAATCTGTAAAAATAATATTCCCTTTTTCAAATCGAGCCATTCTTAGATGCCTGTCATTGTGGCGTCACACTGACAGAGGCCGCTCCCAGGATAGTTGATTGACATGTCTTACCTCAGATCAGCTGTAACAGTCCAACCTCCATGTTTTGATGCTGGAGCAGGGATGTAAGTTAGACAAGAATTAAGCGATTGAGCTGTTGTGTTGCTGGATGTAATAATGAACATAGTGGTCGTCATTTACTCCCGACATCTGAGCTGCTGAAGATGCAGTGGATTACGTTTGTTTGTGAAGGGAATGCACCTACATATATCCATCTATGTTCGCACAAATCATTCATGATCCAGCTTCACTTACAGCAGAAGTGAGTATAAGGGTTTTTTTTATGAATCTTTGCGATCACCTTTCTTTATAATGTGCTAGTTAGCAAGTTTAGCAGCTAAACGCGGCTAATGCGGCTAAATGTGGCTAAAGTAAACAGGCTCGTCACTCCACAGAGAGAAGAGAGGGGCGGGGCAAGCAGAGCTCTTTTGCATTTAAAGCAGCCTTGACCAGAATGGGATGATTTTTGCAGAGCTGATTTTGGCAAGGTAAAAAGGGTGTTGTTTTACACTACCATTGAAAATTTGTAATTATAGACTAATTAAAGTATGTTATAGACTTTTCATTAAGACCCTAAAGAATTGCATCTTGGGAAATGGGCATCCGATGACCCCTTTAAGTGATGTTAGTTTTGGTACGTGTCACCACAGTTCTTCACAGTTCTTGAAATGTCCATTGAGCGGCCCTGCCAAATTATTACCCCTCTCGTTAAAAAAAAAATCACTACATGATTGCCTACATGAACCCCTTCCCCACGCCTAACCCAAAACATACCAATACAAGGGGGGTAGTAATCTGGTAATCTTGGGGGTGAAAACGATTACAAGTGCTCGCTGTTTTACAGCATCTAGTGTTCATTTCTGTTAGAAACTGCAGTGATATGTACTTATTGGTACATATTGCGCGTCTCGTGAAAAATTTCCCACAGGTACGTTTTTGTCGTGAGATCAGGTAGGAAAAACCTTACCTGAAATTTCAAACAGCACAAATTCATATTGAAATTGCTGGATTTGACCGACAAAATTTCACAGAACAGTAAATGTAATTGCACATTTAGAGTGCCAGCATTTCTTTCATGCATCATTGAACACAGCACGAGCTGTGATGTCTGATTTGTGAACAAATGACTCCAAGGAACCATTTCTATGTAACGAGTCAAAAGTCATGAGTTGTCATTGAAAAGTCATTGAATTGTCTGTAAGACAATCTTTATTTGGATGACATGTTTATTAACAATATGTTTTTCAAATATAAAAAAGTGGGTGGTTCCTTGTTTCTTTTTTCTTTTTTGTATGCAGCCCTTAAAAATGTTTTGCCTATTTTCTAACCTCAGTTTTGGTGTGATAATGTGAAATATTGTGGTAAGGTGACACTGCCTGCTGTGGTGGTCTAACATGTATAAATATCAACCATATCAATGCATCACTCATGAGAAGCTCAGATTAAGGGGGCTGTAACCCAAGCGTTAAAAGTGTTCCATGGAGTGCTTTAGGAATGAGAGGCCTGCTCTGTCAAGAGGATATCTCCTTCTAAGGCATGCCTTGCCTTGACACAAGCAGGGCAAGGTTATTCCTTAGGAGGACCAGGACTAACTTGTAAAAGTTGAAAATAAAACACACACTTCTTAAGCACATTGCAAGCATGCCATTCCTCATCTTCAGAGCTCGACTGTGTCTTTCTTATCCATTGTCTGAGAAACCTGATGCCTGGCATGACAATTAGGAGGAATGAGAGTTGAAGGCTCTTTAGATGCTACACAGTTGTCCCTCACTTTTGAAAGCTTGTGTTTGTAAGTCACTGAGATCGTTAAAGAAATAACAGTGCTTGCACAGCAACCAAATTGCGTTAAAGTTTTGGATAAGTTTAGGTTTGCGTGCATGAAATGCCACATCAGAGCTGTTTTGCTTGATTTTTTTAATTTATGGCTATATATATCGATGCTGGATTTGTAATTATACATGCTTGTTTCTACAATTTTCTGTTTCTATCACTGTTTTTATCTCACAGTGTGACTTTATTGCTTATTTTTAACATTAGTGAACAATTACCTTTTACTTTTTACTTTAAGGCAGAAAACAGGCTTCCATACTGAAGAGACCTCATATGCTAATGCATTGTCTTTGAGCAATTCTGTTCCTCTGTGTAGAGCACTTTAACATTACATCTGAACATACTTTGACTTTTAACGCAAAGTAAATCACGTTGGTTTCAAAGCACATGCAAAATAAAGCTAGCTTGTCCAGAAGTCTTCACATCAGAAGTTCTTTGCCCGAATGAAACAACACAAACAAGTAGTCATGGCGCACTCTAAGGCTATGCACACTCATACACATCATACGTATCAAGAAAAGAGAGTCGCCCTTAGAGAATACAACTGAGGCACATTATCAAATATGAGATGGTCTTTGCATAAGAAAACTCTGGAAATGCTAATAGAGGAGGACTTGGAAGTGAAACAGAAGCCAGTTGAAAGTGAAATGCTTGTGGCTATTCTGCCTCTCTGATTTAAAAGGTCCAGCTTTGAGTTGGCATGCCGAAAACGCTCACAGACTTGAAAGGCCCTATTGACTTTTTAATGATCTTATGTGGCTCTTAATTAATGACGGGCTTGTGGTCTGTCCTCCCCCAACATTGGAGGAGTGGGAACTGACTCTATTAGCAGAGATCACAGTAATGAATCTGCCACCAGGTGTCACTAAGTCATCTGAAACATTAGCCTTTTCTAAAAGGGGCACAGAGGGAGAAAAAGGGAGAAAACCTAATTAAATTAAGCAGCATTAAATGTTACAAAACAAACATTTGAATCAGATTCTGTTATGTGGGTCAGTGAAGTAATGTGTATTTTTTCTGCATCCATTAATTTATTCAAAATAATACATCAAATGACTTGAGTACACCTCTTTCATGATGACGAGCATGTTTTTTCATTATTGTGTGCATTTATAAAAATATATTATAAAACGGTTATAAATGTTTATAACAGTTTCTTCTGGTCCTTGAATTTGATTGTCTGAGAGGTCTTTCCAGGCTTGCGATATTCTACCAGTATCAAAAAGGGACCAGTTTTAGTATTTGTACCACTTGCTTCATTTTTTAAAGTGAGTATCATGGAGGAGAAGCAAACCCACTATAATTTTAAAAATACTGCTGTTGTTGTATCATGGAATGTAGTTTTTAAGAGATTTTTTTTTAGGTGAAAATGTTTATAAATCTTTATTTTTACATATAAAAATATATATTTTTAACAATATCAGGAATGCCTGTTGATATCTTGATGTCTAAAATGTCTAAAACATGAAACTGGAAATTATATCATAGAAAAGACCCCTGCAAACCCTCATCGTTGGGTTAAGATCATAAAGTCTCTTAAAATGTAAGATCTTTTTACTTTTTATGGCAAAACAAGGCTTTAATTTCATTTCTAAAATGTCATTTGGTGCAACTTCCAAAACTTTCATTTCAATTCATTTTTATTCAGTTGTTTATTTGTATAGCACTTTCATGATACAAATCACTGCAAAGCAGCTTCACAGAATATTAAAGTTTCTACATTATATTTAGGAGTAGCTTATCAGTGGTGACTATGGCAGAAATGTACAGCAAAAACCATGCAGTTAGTTAATGACATATATTCAAACAAACTGTGTACACTATTAACGTCAATGATTATATGTTGCGAAATTTGGCAGTTTTGTTTGTTAGTTCAGGGTTGGCATCGTCTCTTCTCAGGTGTTCGTTAATCTCAGATTGTTGAAAATAATGATTATGTGTACACTGACGTGTTCAAGGTATAAGAAAATAACGCCAGTATTTTTCACTTGATGGTTGCACCACATGACATTTTTAATGAAGTCATTACAAAAATGACTTAAAGCAGAAGTTCTTCCAGAACAAAAATTTACAGATAATTTACTTACCCCCTTGTCATCCAAGATGTTCATGTCTTTCTTTCTTCAGTCGATAAGTAATTAGGTTTCTTGAGGAAGACATTTCAGGAATTATCTCCATATAGTGGACTTCAATGGTGCCCCCAAGTTTGAACTTCCAAAATGTGGTTTAAATGCAGCTTCAAATGGCTCTAAACGATCCCAGTCTTATCTAGCGAAACGATCGGTCATTTTCAAAACAAATGGACAGTTTCTATACTTTTTAACCTCAAATGCTTGTCTCCGCGATACGTATGCGTATTCTGTGTAATCCGGGTCAGTACAGTTAGGGTCGAAAAACTCCCATCTCGTTTTCTTCTTCAGTGTCAAAATCGCCCTACATTGCTATTTTACCTTTTTTTTGTAAAGCGTTTTTGATCTTTTTTGCGTGTTCACTTTGAAAACACTGGGTCGGTACTTCTGCAGCAGTGTAGGACGTTTTTGAAGATGGGGAAGAAAACGAGATGGGAGTTTTTCGACATACCCTAACTGCGTTGACCATATTGAACCGGAAAAAAAAACAGTTCACGCAGACTAAGACAAGACGAGAGTTTGAGGATAAAAAGTATATAAATTATCAATTTGTTTAAAAAACGACCAGTCGTTTTGCTAGATAAGACCCTTCTTCCTCAGCTTGGAGCCATTTGAAGCTGTATTTAAACTACATTTCGGAAGTTCAAACTTGGGGGCACCATTGAAGTCCACTATATGGAGATAATTCCTGAAATTTTTTCCTCAAGAAACATACTTTCTTATTGACTGAAGAAAGAAAGACACAAACATCTTAGATGACAAGGGGGTGAGTAAATTATCTGTAAATGACCTTCTTTAAATTGTATAATTGTATTCTTAAATGGTCTCAAGCCAAAGTGAATGCGTAATGTATATTTTAAGAACTTGTATTTTAAACTAAGTTTTTAAAATATTTTTTCTTATTTGTCATTGACCACTCAATTTGAAAGTTTAGAAAGCATAATTTCCAACCAGTGGCACTTTAGCATATCTTTTTATGTCATTTTGTTTCATATCACCTAATTAATATGGTTCATTATGATATGAGAACACAAACTGAATAGAAAGATCGCTGAAGCGAAGACATAGCGAATAGAAAGCATCAGCCTAACGTCTACTTTTGGCTTTTGCGAACATGCCATCATGTTTTCTGGAAGCCTCACCGGTAACATCTGCCGCCGAATGGCTTCGAAGTTGTAGAAGACACTCGGCAGATTCCTCGGCATGTGCGAGGTGACAGACCGATCTGTCCTCGGAGGGACCTTTCACTTACCCATTTACCCCGAACACACTTCTGCTCTACGCTCCTGATTCTCCCCTTGGTTGCCATTCGGCCTGCAGTGCCATTTCCAGTAATAGGGCTTCAAGCGTGATCAACTCCAAGCCTCCTCATCGGAGGGGCAAATGGACAAAACTTGTTTTGGCAAAAGGTGTTCATTCTCTCATCGGGGCACATTTCGCCTTGTTTTCCCTCCCTCCGTCTCGCTCCTTTTCCTCCGTGACCCGGTGTGCGGCGGTGCTCTGCACTTGGCTGCTCGTGGCGGGCCAGTTGGTACTTGAGCAAGGCAGTATCATCCCACCAGCAGCCCTCCTAACAGCCCCCCAGCTGGGAGAGAGCAGAGCCCTCATAAAAGTAGCAGAAAGATGTATTAAAGGTAGTAAATATACACATCCAGCTCGGTGAGCTGTGAAAGTTGTGAATTGGTTTTTAAAGCTTTGTTAAGACCAGAAAGCACAGATGTTAAAAACAGGTTCAGATGTAGCGACAGATGGTATTTGATTATGAAGCAGACTGTTCGTGTAATGCAAGGATGCTGCTTCAGCCCAACTGCAAGGAGCCTGTCGGCTCCGAGCTGAGGCGGGAAGCCCCAGAGGTTCGCGAAGAAGAGAGCCTGCATGGTGCTTTTCAACCATGAGCCCTGGATCCAAACCGATGCAGCTGCATCTGAAGTTGCATGTAATGCCAGAAGGAATGATGAGGTCATTGTCTTCTTGATAAAGGGAAGGTCACACACGCCTGTTAGTGCTAGTTCTACATAACCAAAACAAAATGCCCCGATCTGACAGAGGTCAGCCGGTTCACCGCTTACAAAAAAGCGTTTTATTCTTTCCAATTTTTTTTTTCCCCACATAGCTACTAAAGCGATCAAAATTCGCTCTACCTCACGAGAATATCGAACAAAACCTTTATCCCCCCTCCGCTTTAATAACAACCAATTAATAACAGCGATCTTTCCTTTCTCTTTTCTGAGAGAGCATCACGGTAGCGACATTATTCTCGTGTTATCTCTTTAGGGAGGGGAGAGAAGAGGGGATGGTGGTAAAATTTTCAACAATGAATGGGCCAACACAAACACAGCTGTTTTATTGTTGTGCTGTTAAGATGTGCTTTTCAAAGGCGTGATGATGAAATCAAACAGAAGGGGAGCGGCGAGCGGCTCCGCTCGTCATTATGGCGCGGAGGGTGGCGGTGGGGGGGAGGCTGACCCCACCTCCTGTTCAGCGGAGCCGCTGGAGCGGTCCGGGCCCGCTAAAGTGCCTCTTTGTATCAGACTATAAATTACAGCAGCGGCCGCCCCGCTTCCCTCCACAACGCCGCACGAGCCACAATAGCACGAGCGCTGCTCTTTTCTCTCCACGTGCACCTTTTTCCGCCCTCTTTCTTTGCAATTAAGATTGAACGTCGATGTGCGTATTTATTTATTTTTTTTATCTCCGTTTCAGATTGTTCATATTAATCTGGTTGAAACGACACCGTTCTAGTGTTTTGCAAAAGGTAACTTGTCTGTGATGAAGTGAACCATCAGTGAATCAAAGAATGGCCTGATTTATACAATTCTTAATAGCTATACAGTTAGCTTCAAGGAAAATAATGTTTAAGCTCAGCCACCTCAGTGCTGATCTAAATCTATCTAAAAAAGTCACTTATAATTGAAATGAATGGGGACATTTTGGGGGGAATTTAGAAGTACACTCTTAAAAATAAAGGTGCTTCACAATGACATAGAAGAACCTTTTTTAAAATGGTTCCATAAAGAACCTTTAACATCTGAAAAACATTTCTGTTTCACAAAAGGTTCTTCAGATTGAACTCTCTTTCTGTTAAAATTTAACATTATAACATTTTATTTAAGCAGTAACATCACTCTCTAGATATTTACAGCTGTTACAGAGTTTTAAATGTTTTTTTTTTATGGCAAAAATGTAAAATTTAATACATCACACTGTTAACATCTTGTGACTGTGCTTTTGAAACAGTATTGTATTACGGGCTGTACTATTTAACACTATTTTAATGTTATTCACTTTCATTGTAATCCATATTTTTGCTTTTTAAAGTTGTGTTTTTGTGCTATTCAGTGAAGTTCTGTCAAATGAATTTAAAAATATTACTTAAGTCCAAAACAGGGTTCTCCTGGCATCACAGGCAACTCCAAATTTCCTTGTTTTTTTCCTCTGATTAACATGCTGATCTAAATGATGACAAATGGCAAAAGGAAACACCTGATCTAGGACTTAGTTTTTATTTTGCACAAGCTTGCATATATACTGCACATACATTCAGTTCCGAGGAGATGGAAGGCACACGAGGCACTTTGACTACTGTATTGTGTAGGTGGTAAAAAGCAAAAGGTAAAAGTCTGATTAAGTGATTAGAAATAAAAACTTCAAAACACACAATTTTTTTCACCTTCCAAACAAGATAGAAGAAAAGTTTTGTAGTTACATCGTTTTTTTTTTTTTTTCTTTTTCTTTCCTTTTGGTGTTTTTTTTTCTTCTTCAAGCGTCTCTTATGACTACAGTGTCTGAAATTACAATGGCTACCTGGACATAAGTGTCTCTTTATGTCTCTACAGAGTTTAAGGAGCTTAGGAGGGCGTTTATATTGTCTCTGTCTACCAAATAATATTACAGTACATCCCCAGAAATACCAAAAAGTGTACACCATCACCAAATAAATTATGATAAATTAAACCAATAAATTATGAAACTTCTGCATGACAAATTGACAACAAAATCCACAACGCTATCCCGTTAACAATGTATGTGTATCCTTCAAAACGTATCAAAGAAAATTGTAACAGTTTCAGCTGGAATTACCATACTAGAATCAAAGAATTCTTCCATACAAAAAAAGCATAACAATGCTATTTACATCATATTGCTAAATCATAGAAAGGCAGTGTTTTCTCATTTCCGGTTTGTATTTACATACATGTCGAAGCCAGTGAAATCATGGTTTTAAAACCTTTCAGGGAGCACACACCTCATAAATACAGCATCATCAAATCTACAAAGAGTCAAGAGTCTTGTACAACACATTGCATTCAGTACAAATAATTGTTCCCCTTCCCAGAAATATAGTCATATACAAAGTTTCTTTCTTCCTTTTCTCTTTGTAACATCTTTCTTTGTAATAAAAAACAGTCCCAAACTTGAGTTTGGCAATTGATTTGTACAGATCACTACATGACAGTGTTTTTTTCTTTTTTTTTGAAAACAAATAAAAAAGTCTTATGTCAAATGTAAATGCGCAATAGTGTATCACAAGTGAGATGAATGTATACATCATACCCAAACTTTTAAATCAAGGTTATTCAGAGATTTTTTTTTTCTTCTTTTCCATAGAGTGTCCTTAATGGAGTGCGAAATGTACACGGCTACATTTAGGATTTTCGACACAAAGCAACAAATGACCCTGTGTAACCACGCAAACAGATCCATCTGGTTTCAATACCAAATTAATGTCGACCGATCGAGAACACCTTCGAGAGGTGCTGAGATGAAGGGGAGACAAACAGCCACTCAAAACATTTAAAACATCATAACACTTCTAGAAATACAATAAAATAGAGATGCTGAACGTAACCTCCTTCTGGTTTGTCTTAAAGATGCAGTACAGCGATAAATACAAATAAAAGTTCAAAAAGAGAAACAATAGATAAAAGAAAATAAACAGAAGTCCTTAAGGGAACTAAAACTAACATACTACCATGCGTGTATATCACACACTCCCTGCAAACACGCACATGCACAGGTAAGCACGCACACACACTTATGCACACGTATTGCCTCTGTGCTACGTCAAATGGCTTAAAGTACATCAGATTCGTGTGGAACTAAGCGTCGAACGGTCTTCTTCAAATGGGCTATGAAAAGTCCTTTTTACATTTTAATTTGTGCTATTTTATTCTATATTTTTGTCACTTTTTAAAAAAACAATAAAACAATTTGAGTCAACTTAAAATAATTTGTTACCCTTCTACCTTTAATTTTTACATTCAGTCAACTCTAAGTGACAACTTAGATATTTGAGTTGGTATGTTAAACTTAAAAGCTGGGTTAGCCTTAATTTAAAGTTGAATCAACTTAATTATCTAAGCTGTCAGTTAGTACAACTTAACATTTCAAGTTGACTTAACTTTTTTGAGTTGACTGAACTTAAAGTTTTAAGGGAGCGTGGTAACGTTATTTTAAGTTGACTCGGCAAATTGTTTTTTACAGTGTAGGATTTAGTAGTCAAATCTGTTATATTTTATGTTATATAAATATTTTAAAAAAATTGCTGGTGTGATTAACACTAGGCACAGGCAATTATCAGATTCATTAAGTGTGTAAAACACACAATGCCTGTTTTATAGCTGAACTCGACCAAGCACCACTTTTTGCGCAAAACCTTTAAATGAATTCATATTGATAACAGAATACGATTTGAAAAAATCGTTTATTTGTCACAATGCATGTAAATTAGAACGTATGTCAGCACAGGCTTGCAAGAGACTTGCAAGAGAATAGAACAGGGCCAAACATCTCCTAACTTTGTTTTGGGTTTGTTTTTCCTTCTCTTTACAATGCATAGTGAATAGCTTGGCGTTTTGTGCGTTGTCCGGGGGCTGTGGATGATGCCAGCCCTGGCGACAGAATGACAGCACCTCATGCTCTTTTGTGCCCATTAATCTAGAAGTCAGCAGGTTTTTTAAGGCATTGTGCTGACAATAATTGCCGGCCTGCGTTTCAATTCATCAGCTGGATTTGCCCAATGCAAACGGCACAGGCTTCCAGAGCAGATCACATGTCCAGCCCTTGCCCTCTACTGCCGACTCTTATTTATGAACTAGGAAGGGATGCACAAAGAGTCTGAAGGCCCTCTTTTCTTTTCTCTTTTTTGTGGACAGCGTTTTGATAAGAAACTGTGCTTTTTGGGGGGTAATTGTTGTAACTGGTTACATTTGCGTGGCGCAGGCTTAGCTTCTAAAATTCAATTCTTCATATGATTCATAAAAATGTACAATTGAACTCAAAAGTCTAACATGAAGTTGCACTACTGATAAACTGTACACTGCCATAGCATAATCAGATGATTGTGAATATTAAGCAAATCTGTACATTTTCTAACAAATAAACTATGTACAATCCAGTACGTAGAAAGAAAAAAAAAACAAAAAAAACAACAAAAAAACAAAACAGTTTTACTTTTGCTAAATAATTATTCTCAGCCAACACTGTAAACCAAACTGGAGATAATCTACTAAATTTACGGTCCAATTATAGAGGTGTTCCCAGCTAGCAGGTGGAAAAAAAAAATCAACAACAACAACAATTCTCTCGTCTTGACGCCGTACGGCACGTGTTTGTGTTTGTGAATTAGCGTGTATGCATGAGAGCGGGGTGTGTGTGTGTTTATGTGAGCAGTTGTGACAGTGTGCTTTTTATGAGCAAGAATGGTTTCTCAGTGGGAAGGCGTCCATTTTTTTTGTGCCGAACTGGCTTGCCCCAGTATGAAATGGCCATGTTGCTTAGTTACAGGAGAGGCTGCTCCGTGAAGGAAAAAAAAACCTACGAGTAGGCCTCCCTCCCTAGAGCCAGTGCTATCAATGTGGACACAAAACACAAGAACATTGGACCCTAGCCAACATAGAAGAATGGCTAAACCAAAAAAACAGTTAATGCTATTTCTTTCAAGAATAACATCAAATATATATATTATATATATGAATTTCCCACATAGAAAATGTATACCCCTCTTTATTATTATTATTTTTTTGTCCAAAGAATAATTTATTTTCTGTAGCATTGCCATGAGAAACAAGAATACCACATGTCAATTTTTTGTCTTTCTTTTGCTTTCGTCCTTTTTTGCAGCAAGCATTAATAACATTAATGGTAATAATTATATTAATCATAAATAATAATTACATCTATACAAGCTACAAATGCAAGTCTTATTCAGCAATAGTAAAACCATCACACATTGCAAACATCCGGGGATAAAACAAAGCCCTCAACAAAAAAGACCAATAAAAGAGAAAATCGGGGTGTCAGTTCCGTTTGTTAACCATCGTGTGGTAAACATAGTAATGCCCGTTTTAAAGGCAAGGGGAAAAGGGGGTAAGGAATTGAATACAGTCAAAACAATCAAGAATCTTATAGACTTTCCCAAAAAGAAGCACAAAAAAAAAAAAAAAAAAATTAACAGCTAAGTCATTCAAAAGTAGCCGGGACTTAAAAATAGGAATGCTACCTCTTACTTTGTAAAGATTCGGGAAAAGTAGGGATGATACTTGGTAAGCAATTCAAATCACTACTCATGCAGAAGCTCCTGCAGACAATTGGGAGATTTGAAAATCTCTGGGACCTCACTGTCCAGCTTGCAGATGACCTTGTATATGGCCTTCTTCCAGGAAGGATCAACATCTTTGCCTGCCACAATGGCATTGAAAAACTCCCGTAACGTGATCTGTGCCACTTCCAGGAATCGCTCCGGAACCTGCTGATACACAAGGAGACAATGACATTAATAAACATATTAGGTTTCAATCCCAAGTCTCTGATTAAGAAAAGACAAGAAAGAGAAGAAGAAAAGGAGACTAGTAAAAAGGAACAAGAAAATAAGATTCTGCACTTCTACCGCTGAAAGCGCTGAAAGACCCTTCTGGCAGAAACTAAGAAAAGGGAGTGTTGGGCTGCCAAGTCTGAGAGGACATCGGCCCAAAACCTCGTCAATACACTAATTCCTCTTTGTTTCAGTTGCCGAAACACATTCGGATGGTCTTTTAAATAAATTGTCTTGCCTTTGTTGCAGCATCGTGGGACAAAGTAACACTACCAGTCAAAAGGATTTTTAATGTTTTTTAAGGAAGTCTTTTCTGCTCACCAGGCCTGCATTTATTTGATTCAAAGTACAGTAGAAACTGTTAAATTTTGAAATATTTTTCAAAATTTCAAAACAACTGTTGTCTATTTGAATCTATTTTAAAATGTAATTTATTCCTGTGATTTCAAGGCTGATTTTTTGGCACCGCTACTTCAGTCACATGATTCTTCAGAAATCATTTATGTTTTTTTCAGGTTTCTTCAGAAGAACAGCATTTATCTGAAACATTTTGTAACAACATTTTGTAACATTATAAATGTGTCTACCATCACTTTTGATCATTTTAAAGCATCCTTGCTAAAAATTACACTGACTCCAAGCTTTTGAATGGTATAGTGTATAAAGCTACAAAAGCTTTTTATTTCAGATAAATGCTAATCTTTGGATCTTTCTATTCATCAAAGAATCCTGAAAAAAATGTACTCAACTGTTTTAAATATTGATAATAGTAATGATAAAAAATGTTTTATCATTGTTTTAATCAGAATTATTTCTGAAGGATCATGTGACACTGAAGACTGGAGTAATGATGCTGAAAATGTAGCTTTGATGACAGGAATTAATTACATTTTAAAATATATTCATATAGAAAGCAGCTACTGCTTTTGCTGTATTTTGAATCAAATAAATGCAGGCTTGGTACGCAGAAGAGACTTCTTTAAAAAACATTAAAAATCATGCTGTTCAAAAACTTTTGACTGGTAGTGTATTTAAGTGCATTTGAATGGTTACAGTAAAAAGAGACTTTTTTTCCAGCGAAACGGGTCAAACCATCACATAACACCTTACAGTCAATGTTTGGAACGTGGCAGAATTTGTGAGGTTGTAACCATGAGGAACTCATTGGGTTAAACATTACCTGAGCTGTTCCTCTTTTAGAGTCTACTTCCTAGAGGGAGCGAAACATAATTTGTTGACTTCCCTTTATTTGACACAAGATTGTTAGCGATGTCTCATAAAATGTCTTTTTGTCTCAATATGCTTCCACTTCTAGAAGGGGAAGGAGAAGATTCTCTTGCTGACAGCGGTCCATAAAATACTAAATTCCGCTTTGCTTCTTATCAAGTTCCAGTGAAGCTAAATTCTCGAACTTAAACATAAATTTCACAGGTGAAAAGGAGCAATCGGTAAACTTGGTGCTCTTGGACAAGGTCTGGACTTCTAACTGCTGTGTTTTCCTGATCAAAGCAATCAGGTAGCGTGTAGGGCGCTACTGAGGAGTTTGTTCTCCACAACCAGAACACATCCTCTCTGGCGCGAGGTTGTTGTTTGTGAGAGAGGGCCAAGACCGGGGGCGTACTGTAGACTGGCCCTGTGATCTCTTTAGCACCAGTGACAGTCCCTCTCCGCTAACACTATAGAGATGATTAGCCAGGCAAAGAACTAAGTCACCTCCCCTACAGCTAGACAAGACACTTCCCAGACATGGTGCTTACTGCCACACACGCTCACAAACACCCACACGCTCGAACACAGATGGGGAAGCAGGCACGCAGGCACACAGAAACAGACACAAAGGTTGCATATGAGGACATACGACTGTTGTCGTATTAAAAGTGTTACTACAGGCCACAGAGAAAGCGCTAGCATTTGCGGGATGCAGTAGGAATGCTCAAACAGATAGTTCACCTTTATGTCGTTCCAAACCTAAATGACTTTGTCTTCTTTGGAACTCAAAAGAAATTTAGGGACGTGCCTGAATCCGAATGCCATGTTTGGAAAGGAAATGATGTGTATTATGGAACCCATAAAGGGAGTAAATACAGGGTTTGCACTTATGTCACGATTTGGTTAGCTACCTGGATGCGTAGCGATACTTGGATGTAAACAACAGCATGAGCTGCACAGTTACTGTACTACTGAAAACGTTGTTCTTCTAATTTATGCTGTCTAAATCATATAGAGAAGAACTTAGTAAGCAGGAAAGGGCACAACATTTTGACAGCTCTAAAGATAAGTACAAGCAGTATTAGCAGATATTAGCCTAATATGTCACCTACAGTACCTGAATGGAAATGATAAGAACAAACATGAATGTTGTCAGAATACTTGCCCTGGAAATCCTGGTTTAGTTTGGCCAACCATAAACGCCTTTTGTTCCTCAGACAGTTTTTTTTTGCTTTCGGCAGTCTATAAATGTTTTTCCTGGTCTGACCGATTAGTACAGTTTAAAAAATGACAATAATTGACCATTTTCAGCAGCAATAATCAGCAAAATATGTGAGTTTAGTTTAGTTCAATGGCATTGTTTACGTTCAGTGCCACCAATATGGCCGACTGATGACACTTTGTGAAAACACTCTATACAGAATGGGAGGAAAAAATATATTTCAATGCTTTCTCTCACAATTGTATCATTGGGTAATTATACTGCATATAAATTCTTGGCATCAGATGAGATTAATATACAGGGCTTTGAAATCACTTGTGAAAGCACGGCCGCTTTTTACTTTATTTACTCTGTGTATACTATGAAGGTGCAGTGCTTACCACACATTTTACAAGATTTGTCCTATTAGTCATTTCTCCCTAATTTTAGGGCTGTCAAGCGATTATTCGTGATTAATCGCATACAAAATAAAAGTTTGAGTTTCTCTAATAAATGTGTGTGTACTGTGTGTTATTATTATCTATATATAAATACACACAAATTAAATTGTGGGTTGTCTTTGTATTTATATATACATAATAATTATACACAGTACACACATATATTAAGCGAACTCAAACTTTTATTTTGTATGCGATTAATCGCGATTAATCGTTTGACAGCCCTAATTTTATGTACTGTAATGTAACAGGCTACCAGTAGCAAGCAGCTAACCATGTCCCGCTAGCGGCTCCTTAGAATGTGTTATTTGTTTTCCATATAATACAAATTCACTATTTGGGCACATCGCTATAATGGACGTCAGTGCAGTCTGATGTTGTTTTGGGCCCCATTGACTTTCACTGTATGGACAAAAACAGTTGAAACACTCTCCAAAATATCTTATTTTGTGTTGCACTCTTCAGTTGAAGTATCCATTTAAGATGCCTTTGAGAGTGTGGAAAGACCCAGAGCTATTTTTCCTCCATCTTCCCCGAATCAATGTATCCGCAACAAAGCTCATGACACCATCTAATATTCATCCTCTCCACTGCAAGGTTAAAGTTGCAGTCCTATAGTTGGTTTTATCAATGCAGCCCTCCCCCGTGGATCGGGATCAGCGCTTAGTTTGGCATCACTACTATCAATCAGACTCTGACTGCTCCTCAAAGGCCCTGCCAGGTGAGCAGTTGTCTGGACAAAGAATCTCATCCATGTGACCCACACCATCCCCAGCTCCCTTTTTTCCATTAAGTGTGTTAAATATACTGTCATCAAAGGCATACCCTTGTCTGAAAGGCCTTGACTGGTGTGGAAGATGTTTCACTCTGCCGCCACAATCATAAGTGCTTGACTTTTGGTTGTGATGCAGTATTAAATTATAGCATGGCTATAAATACTGAACTTATAATGGCAGTTAAACTAGATGGTATGATTCACCGGAGTGTAGTTGATGGCTTGATTGAGTTTATATGCTGTAACGTGCCCAAGCCTACCTCTCTTTTTATGATGTGTTCCGGTGTTAGGGAGTAAATAGCTAAAAGTAGCTGCGTTGCTAGCTGAATTGTGTAACATAATATCATAGCTTTTCTCGTAACAAGCTAGTGTTTTCAACAAGTAGTTCATTGGGAAGTCATTCATTTTAGTGCACTCCCCGATAGCACACATGCATCACAAAGACGTCTGCATTTACATCTGGAAGATGTATTTTTTACAATGTTTGCTCATCTGCACTACGTCTATAGGACGTTTCCTATCAGATGTTAAATAGACGTCTACGAGACGTCTTTAAGACGTTTATGATTTAGAATGAATGTAAAACTGTCATCTTACAGACATCCGTCAGATGTTTGTACACAGCAGATGCTTTTCAGATCAAGTGATCTTTAACAGACATCTTGAAGACATACATGTGCTATCTGGGCTGGTTCATGTGAATGATTCACTTCTAAAATGATTCATTAGTTCATTTCAATCACCACTCAGTTTTCTTCATGGAACTATCTATGTCAAATAGCTTTGGGAAGTCTGACTCATTTTAATGAACAGGTTAAAATGATTGATTCATTTGAATCTTCACTCAATTTAGTTTTTTGGACCGTCTCTTTAGAATAGCATAATGATGGCTCATTTAGATGATTCATTCATGATTATTTATCACCCTCTTATATAGCTTTAATCTAGATAGTTTATCACCTTGTAGTGTAACTCATTAAATTTTCTTACAGGCAGCTTGACTGTTGTTGAACTACAAGTAGCTTACGACAGTTTCACCGCAGCACTGCCGTGCCTGAACTCTGTCCGTCTCAAACGGGTGACATTTTTGTACAGTGCCGTACAGTAATTTCTCCCCTCCTCCACTCTTTCTCCTGGGGCAAGATCATAGGAAGGGAGGGGGAAGAGAAGAGAAGAGGAGATAAAAAAAATCCTGCCCAAGTGCTTTTGGCCAGAGCTCTGTCTCCTTCTACTTCTCCCTCCCCGAGGGGCACAGCCTTCAGGGGTCATTTGTTTGATTATGCTGACTGTCCCCAGCCTCGGCAGTACACAATAAAGGCCTGACATAGCAGCCTGCTTGCCTTCTGTGTCCTGCAGATACTCATCACGAGTGTCAGGACATACCAAGGTTAGTGGTCACTGGGACGGCGCTCATAGGCGAAGGGCTTGCCAAACGCACTTGGCTGATGAATGAATGTCACATGGAATGGAGGGGGTGAGAAAGAAAAAGAGAAGAGAGGTGGGGGGGGGATTACAAAGGTTATAGATATCCAACCTCCCCAACACCCCAACTCACAACATACCCTCTCCCCTATTTTTTTTTTTCACGCTTTTATAAGTCTTCCACCCCCTCAGACAATGGCCAGCAGCTTTCTGGAAAAAACAACAGAATAATTGCACACAGGAAGAAAGAAAAAAGTGATAAAGGTGCCTTTCTCAAATTTGTGTGGTCTCAGAAGGGAGTCTGTCTCTTTTGGATGCCAGCATAGTACCTTAAAGGCAAGTCGGGCTGCTTGGCGGCCATCTTGGTAATACCTTTGGCTAGCTATATGACCCAATGTTTGTCAAGACCGAGTTAGATTCAACAAAAAAAAGCTTGGCTAGGTCTGCATGAACTCTGTTTTTTCCAACTTCAAAATTGTCCTACAATATTGTTTTACCTTTTTTTGTAAAGGGAGTTTGACCTTCTTTGCATGTTCACTTTGTAAACACTGGATCAGTACTTCTGCAGTGATTTTGAGAGTGTTTCAACATACCCTAACTGTATTGAGACTGCATTTTTTAAATTCAGACTCTGGGGCACCATAGAAGTCCATTATATGGAGAGGAATCCATAAATGTTTTCCTTAAAAAACAATTTTTTTTTTTACGACTGAAGAAAGAAAGACATGAACATCTTGGGGGTGAACAAGGGGGTGAGTACATTATCTGTAAATGTTTGTTCTGGAAGTGAACTACTCCTTGAAAGAAACTAAAAGAGCTACATATTATTTAATGTCCACGTAAAAGTCATGTAGTAGAAAAGTAAAAATAGTGTAGCATAATAGCATAGATTTTTCAGAAACAAGCTGGAGTTTTCAACAAGTTGTATTAAGAATTCTGATTAATTTTAGTGAGATGGTTTAATTGATTCATTTGAATTAATTGATTCATTTAAGTCATTGATAAGTTTTTTTCATGAACTATTGCTCTGATTCATTTTAGCAAGCTGGTTCATCTCCTCTCAGTTTCATGAAGCTACTTTTTTATTTAATGTGCATGCATGTCCTAAACTTGATTGTCTCTTTTAATTGAAAGGCATGGCTCCAACTGATCCCCTTTAAAATGTCTCTGATGCGCCACTGTATGAAGCAGGTGTGCGCACCTGTTTAGTGCTAATGTGAAGATTTTATAGCTAATAGATTTGTCATTATCCTATTTGTAAGAGATGTTCACATCAAATCTGATTCCTTTGCGTAGCCACTGACGCTTACGTAGGGTAAAGCCCAGGAGTGCTGCATTGCTAAGAATATTCCTGTGAGGAATTTCTCCAACTCATTTTTTTTTTACCATAAAAGGGCAGTAAAATGCTGACTAGGGAAGAAGACAATGTCAAGGAGAAAAGGGTATTGGTATTTTGGATCCTCTTGACTGCTTGCCTTGGAAAGAGAGAGAGAGACAGAGGAAAAGAGAGAGAGAGAGAGGGAGAGGGAGAGTTATTCTTGTCACAAACCCTTTTGTCTGCATCTGCTGACTGCTTGCCCATAGCCAGCAGCATGCTTTAACTGTTTTGTCACCTCCTCGCCTCACACGGATCAGCTGTTGTTCTTTTGTTACGGCTATTGTGTAGGCTAAGCCTCTAAGGCCGCTCTGCTGTGCGGTAAACACAGCTGAATCGCACGGCAGACAATTCCACATCAATATTTCATATGCCCTCTTTAGGACTCCTGATTCAGTCAAGTTGAGAGGAAAAATACATTGGGCACGGTTTAAATGGCCCACAGAGCCCTCGGAGAAAATTAATACTAATAAAGAAAACACTACGTGTGTCGGTGGCTGCCGTGTTTTGTGCACGCTGTCACGCTGCGTTTCGCTTCTTGGCTGTAGATGATGTGAAAGTGTGAAAAGCGCAAGTGATTACTCAATTACTTCCAGCAGTTCCAAGTTCCGATTTTCTTTCCTGCAAGTCCTAATACGTCAGATTAGTATACTAATATCCCTCATAAACACTAAAGGAATATTCAGGGTTCAGGGTTGAAGTTGACAGCGTTTGTCGACGAGGAGAAACATTAAAATACTCACTGTTTCAGTTGTCAATGCAATGTCATAAACTCCAAAACCCTAAACTGACAATTACACAAGTGACAAATACACAAGGTTTAACAAAAATGTTTTTTGTTAAATGACTAGCTTCATATTTCTGCTTTTATATCCTGCAGAAATGTGTCCCATTCACTTTTATTATAAATCATCCTCATTGTAACCTTGATTTTTGCTTTTTGTAAGAAAAGGAAGGACAAATTATGCCACGAATTCTGTCAATTAAGCTCAGTTTGTATTGAGAAATCACTTTTGCGCGTATCATTACAAATAAGACTAACTGGCCACTCGTTCCTGCCCCCCAGCTTGATCAGTTTTCTGGCAGCACTGCATCCTCAGCGCTGCTGTTGCCAAGGATGAGAGGACACAGAGACCGTCTTATGAAAAGAGGGATATTATATCGCCCCTCCACTGAGAAACACAAGACAAGAGGTGAAAGAGGGGGGGGTGAGACATGTAGAGCAGTCATGATCAGCAGCCCCGGTACTTCAACCAGCATTCATTCACCCCACTGCGTGTGCACTTGGGCCCTCTATACAAACTGCCCCCGAATCGACTCTGTTTGTTGGGTAAATATTGATTGAGGAGAGACTTACCTCCTGATAACTGCCATACAAATCAAGGACTGCGTGGGGAGGGGAAGGAGGGCCGAGCGAGTGCGTGTGTGGGAAATGTCATAGAGTACCGCAGATGAAGACTGAAGGTCTGTGAAACTTTCGTATCTCAAAAGGCCACAGCGTGGGGAACTGAAAGCCCAGACCCACTCTCTGTCCCTGCTAAGAGTTTCTTCTTGGGAAGAAAGTCCTGGTTTCCTCACCAGAGTTAATCATTAAAGGGGAAGAGTCTACTTTCCATTTCATTGCGACTCCTGTTTGATATCGCCTTGGTTTGCAGGTGTATCTCACAGCTTGTATTTGCTCAGGCCAAGCCGTCCAGTCAAAGGTGATAAATTCACCTGCTAACCAGTAAGATTTCTCAGAGATTGTCTCACAAGTCTAAAACATTGTTTTAGTGTTTTTAATTAAATTAATTAATTTAATTAATTTAATTTAATTAAATAATGCAGTGTTTTTAATTAAATTAAATCTAATCTAATGACGACACAGCACAAATAATAATATTAATAATATATATACAAATAACTCTTTCATTCACTACTTTTTATTCTAAGGCCAGCTTGTCACTCATATTTCATACTTCAGCATAATCACCATTTCCCTATCTCAAACTTTAATCTGAGAAGTGAACGCTTCCCTTTTACTGCTGGTAAGGATCTCCAAAAAAATGTAAAGTTGTATATATTTGTGTATGTAGGCATGTGTGTGTGTGTATGTATATATGTAACCCTGGACCACAAAACCAGTCATAGGGCTCAATTTTTTTTAAAATTGAGATTTAAACATCATCTGAAAGCTGAAAAAATAGCTTTTCATTGATGTATGGTTTGTTAAGACAGGACAATATTCTCAAAAATATTGAGAAAATCAACTTTAAAGTTGTCCAAAAGAAGTAGCAATGCATATTACTAATCAGAAATGAAGTTTTGATATATTTACATTATAAAATATCTTCATGAAACATGATCTTTACTTAATATCCTAATGAATTTTTGGCATCAAAGAAACATTTATAATTTTGACCCATACAATATATTGTTGGCTATTGCTACAAATATACCCGTGCTACTTATGACTGGTTTTGTGGTCCAGGGTCACATATATATCTAATTTTTAAAAGGCACATAATGCAGTACGAAAAAGACCTTTTAAAAAAAATAAAACTTCTAAATACCGCTGACTATTTCAGGAGGTTGAGGTTTTTTTTTTTTTAGGAGATAATGGATTGACAGAGAGCAAACAAGTCTCAAGGCCAGGGGGCTGAAAGCATAAGAGTCCACCCCACTCGCCTCCCACCCGCCCGCTCTCAGTTTCTCTCTATCACTGCTTGTCCGGGAGCTAGTCTGAACTTCAAAAGAACAACATCCCGTTAAACGCGAAGCGTTACGCTGAACGCTGGACATTCGGCTCCAGCTAATCGATAGCACATAGAAAGCAAAACCTTGCAGTTTGATAAACTCTTGGCTGGAGTGTCAATCAGGCAAACAGATTGCATGTTTCCCTCTCTGATAAAGATTCTTTCAAAACCCACTGTGATGCAACTGAGCTCCACAAACTGTCCCGACAACCTTGAAGCAGGCCTAGGTTCTCACTGCAATTGCTGGACAAACATACGCATGCTGCTGCTGATTCTGCATTGGCCTTGATGAAAACTATTTTTCATACTTAAGAAAACTTTGAGCAAGCACCATATGCCCATTTCTCAAGGCACGCTGGCACGTAGCGAGTGTGTGTGTGCGTGAGTGGATATATTTGCGCTCACCTTTAAATAAGGTCATTTGCTGGTTAGTTTTTTTTTTTCCAGAGAAGACGAAACAAGCATTATAAAAGGAATTGTTCAGCCAAAAAAAGAAAACTGCCATTATTTACTCGCTTTTCTCCTTGTTGAAACACAACAGGAGAACATTTTTAGAATAAGCTTATGAGAAAGTACCACAGACAAATCATTTGGGACAGATCTTTTCAAAGTGAAGTTCATTCAGTACACAGAAACTAAATGATTCATTCACAAATCGCACTGGTCTGGTTCTCCAAATTACAGAATGGTTATTCCAACCCAGGCTCATTGGAAATACGTGCCAGAGATTGGTGCTAAAACACACGTTCAATAATTGACCGTGGCACGTTTTTATTCTGTTAGTACAACCATGTATTGCTGCGTTTTTATTATGCTGCGTACGTATTGCGGCTGTTCAGAATTCAAATATCCAGTAAGTGTCACTAAAAGTTAATATCATGTTGGAAATATCCACTACAGCAAACCCAACCCTAAACCTAACCAATAGTGTTAACAAATGCAAAAGTGATAAGTGAAATGCATTTGTTGATGCAGCCGTGCTATTTTAACTTTCTTATGTTTTGTTGAACCGTAGTTTCAAAGGGTTCGTACAAGAGCTTTTCGCCTCTCAAGTGCAATGCTGTATCGTGTGAGCTACCGAGCAAACCTACTAAATTAGAAAACTCACGCATGTGGATCTGTTTTCAAAGCGTGCAGGATGTTAAAATAGTTTTGAAGCCATAATATAATATTCTGTAAGTAACCGTGTGAAAATTAGGCTTTATTAATCAAAACTCTGTGTGCAAATCATACTTTGTGTGAAAAGGAATAAAAGTTGTCTAAGTTTTACTGTCTTTAGTGTTCATTTTAGTGTTCATATAGGTACGTTTTTCAGTTTTGCAGAAATGTATATAGAGGCATGTAATGAGCTTATGTTGGGTTATTCTGTAAATAATGACTTTGAATTTTGTTCTGTTTGTGAAGACTTAAAAATATAGTGCACAGATTGCATGCACACGTTTATGACATCTTTTTGAGGCTTGAATGAATTATCGATTTGTGCTGCATGGAAAAAAGAAAGTCTTCCAGCTTTGGAACAAGAGTGAGTAATAATGAGTTTTCATGTTTGGTTGAACTATTGCTTTAATGAAGACTGTTATTATGCTAAATCTGATTCGCCATATGAGCACGATGTCCTTTCACCCTTCTATATCATTGCATTTACTAAAGCAAACAATGCCACAATGACATGTGCACTTCAAATTCAGGGGCACTAGGTCTCTGACCTAGAGGAGGGTCTGGGTTCAAACCTGCTTGGGCTAAAGGTTATGAAGTCATTTGTCTCAAATTGCAGTTGAACCCCATGAAAGAAGAGAGTGTTTGAGGGAGGGAAAGAGAGAAAGAGGGACATCTGGAGGAGAAGGAGGGGGGAGAGGGAGGACAGAATGGCCTAAGGACTGGAGCAGGCAGGAGGAGGAGAAAGGCAGCTTGGAGTTGGGTCTTTCTTGTCTGGCTGAAGAAAGGATCTGGCACCGAGACTAATGAAGAGAAGAGGGAGGGAGACAGAGACGGGGCGGTTGGGTGGGAGATGTGCCAGGGTGTGGAGAAAGCCGTGCACGAGTGCTACAGATGTGTTTGAACCCCCTGGAGCAAAATAATGACATAATCACCAGTGGTGTCACTGAGCAGACTGCACACAAGGTGACATGGGAGAACACGGAAGGAGTCTGGGCGGAAAAAAAAGGAGGCCCGTCTAGTTTGTGGAAGAACTTTCCATCAAAAGCTATTTGTAGGGAGCCATAAAGACTGGCGCTGGCACTGGCAGGTGTTTCTCAGTTTGGACCTCTCCAGGAACTTATCTGTAGGAGGAAGGAGTTCCAGCGAGCCTGCAGGCCCTTTAGAAGCTACTTAACGCCCTGTTTATGTTCTGTCACAGGTCTCTTCATGACAACAGAATTCCAGCCCATGGCAGGCAGCACTTAACGCTGAGAGGCAATTAAAGGAAGTGGATATTCAGCGCCACAATGTCACACTTTAGGGCAGGAAGCATGTGATGCTTGTTGGTGGGACACGGTCAAGTTCATCCCGTGTTCTTAATTCGAAAAAATACATTAGATGATATTTTTATAACTGCGAAAATCTCTCTTAATCAGCATTTTGTCTTGTTTTTCAGTAAAGAAAATGTCTGAACATCCTTAGAACAAAATTTATTTAAAGTTTGTGTGGTTTCAGAGAACATATGTGACCCTAGGCCATAAAACCAGTCGTAAGTAGCAATACTTTTTAACAAAATTTTTCTTTTATGCCAAAAAACATTAGGATATAAAGTAAAAGTCATGTTCCATGATAACATTTTGTAAATTTCCTACCGTAAATATATCAAAGCTTAATTTTTGATTATTAATATGCATTGCTGACAACTTTAAAGGTGATTTTCTCAATATTTAGAATTTTTTTGCACCCTCAGATTCCAGACTTTCAAATAGTTGTATCCAAATATTGTCCTATCATAACAACCCATACATCAGTGGAAAGCTTATTTATTCAGCTTTCAGATTTTATTTTGAATTAACATCATTTTGTTTCTGACTGATATTAAAATTGTGGCTGATAGCGATAAGCCAATAATTTTATACTATGGCCGATTACCAATCAATGACTGTTGTTAAAATCTTTATGGTTTTGCCTAAATAAATTCAAAATAAATCAGTAAATCCATGAATGCTATAATGTACAGTTAAAAAAAAAAAGTTATTCATTGTTAAATTTGCTAAAGATTACATTTAACAGTTTAATTAAATTATTTGTTTTAAATATGAACTTTAAGTGTTAGATGGTGACAAAGGCATCAGAAACGTAAAGAATACTGGAAATAAACATGTACAAATAAATATCCAACACTGAATAAAACCAATAATTATCTCTAATTTGAGCCAATGATCAATATGGTACATTCTGTATCCCTATATTTAAGCATAAACTAACTAAATGTAATGAGGTTCATGCATAAAACAAAGATGAATTAATTTTCAATATTTTGGTCCCACTTTATATTAGTTGGCCTTAACTACTATATACTTACATTTAAATAATCATTTGATACAATGCACTTATTGCGCACATACATGTTTTTACATTGTACTTATATTTTAAGAAAATGCCTGCATGTAATTACATCTGTAATTAATTTCTGTAATTACATTTATAATTACACTGTTGACCCATACCACCAAACCCATATCCCACCTCAAAAGCAGCAAAAGTGTTTTGCAATACAATATGAGCACAATATTTACACAATTAGTTAAGGCCACCTAATATAAAGTGGGACTACTATTTTAATATTTGTACTGAAAAACAAGCTTCTACACTAAGATTATTTTTGTTTTGTACAAGATATTCTTGAGCAGGTTTGATATGCAGTCAATAAATTCTTAAAGTAGTTAAATGAAACACTCATATTAGATTTACAGCATGAGAGGATGAATTAAACTTGAACAGTATGTACTACAGCTATGATTTATTCTGTATGTGCCAGTGTGTCTGTGTGTGTGTGGTAGTTTTCTTTGGCTGGTGCTAAAGACTGCAGGGCTTGGTCCCTCTGTGCAACTTAGTGACCATTAATAAGTCATTTTGTCTGGAAAAAAAACATTGCCTGAAAGCATCACACACTCTTATCTAATTTCTGTCTCTGTTTCTCTGAGTAATATACAATATAGAGTGCCTACAGCAGTTTGGCTTTAAGTCTCTGTAAACTGCCATTGCCAGACAGTTAGGCTGAAAAAAAAAAACTCTTTGTGTTTGGTAAGCGAAGCAGTTTAAAGTAGGTGTGCTTTCGCTGCACCTTCCATTATGAATTATTAAATTACATCTCCTTGTTGATGTAGCTATTTGTGCTAGTAACGAACAAAAGATAAGTCTTTAATGCAGATTTGATGGCAGCGATTACGCCGTCCCTTGGTAAGTACAGTCAAGGCCATTGGACGTAATGTGCTGTACTGTAGCGTTCTCCAGGTCACCTCCACTAATGATTAACCAACACGCTGAGGAAGTTCGGTTCCCACAAGAGCCGCATGAGAAGAAATCACGAGTGATCTCATCAACAGAGATATGGGAACGGATATTCCCTTAAATGGCAGGTGAACGAAAAAAACTATTTTTGTCAAACCCGAATACTGTGAAACTCACTATCTGCTGGTCTAATTTTAATATATTGCCTTAAGTGCATTTAATAAAGACATAAAGAGTGTAAGGCTTCTGTCAGCGGCTGCAATGGGAACAGAACCCAAGTGTCGTCCTATAACAAGATTACTGGAGCTTCTCTGACGTGAAGCGTGGTAATAACTAAGCTAATATGATGGGAGTTTGTTTTCATAGAGCTCTATTACGTTCGGCTGGGGACGCACAGTGTGACGGAGAGCCACGAAGCGTGACATTTATAGCAAAACGGTAGTGAAAAAAAGAGGAAATGCATTATAGTCTCCTGTCCATCAGCTCTCCAGTGATGAATTGATTCAACACTGAGCATAAGAGAGCCTGTTAGCGGTGTACTGCTAAACCAATTGTATTTGATATTAAAGCATAGAAGTATTTCGTATATCCTCTTTGTATTATTACCAATATGCGTTTTGTGTAAAAAGAGTGGTTTTTATCCTGTAACTGTAAGTGTCAGTCCATCAGACAGTATGATCTAATTAGACAGAGGAAGATGATTGTGACCCAAGAGCCCTTGAAGACAATAGTCTGCATCATCTGACCACAGTGACTCTTGATATCACATGACGGGATAAGGGTTTACCACAGAACACTTATTGTGAGGGGTGCCATCCCAGCTGCATGTGCGCTTGCCACACAATGGGGCACCAAGTCCGGCTTTGTCTTCAGTTTCATTCAAGCAGATATTTTATATACTTTTGCTGCATAGTGGATGCAGGTTAAATATCACAACAAGAATTTCGGTTTTGAATTTTGATCTTTTGTTGCACACTATTTTCTGTGCTTTTAAATTAAGACATAAATGATAAACTGAAGTATAACTAAATTAATTTAATTTTAACATTAAAGGATTAGTTCACTGCAGAATTAAAACTTCCTGATAATTTACTCACCCCTATGTCATCCAAGATGTTCATGTCTTGCTTTTTTCAGTTGTAAAGAAATTAAGATTTTTGAGAAAAACATTTAAGTTTTTTCTCCATATAGTGGATTTCAGTGGTGATCAACGGGTCGAAGGACCAAATTGCAGTTTCAGTGCAGCTTCAAAGGACTCTACACGATCCCAGCCGAGGAATAAGGGTCTAATCTAGCGAAACAATTGGTCATTTTCTAAAACAAACAAAAATGTTTGTACTTTTTAACCACAAATGCTCGTCTTGCACTAGCTCAACTTCACACATGACGTATGTCACATTGGAAGGGTCACAAGTGACGTAGACGGAAGTATTGACCCAGTGTTTACAAAGCGTATGTGCAAAGAAAGTCAAACACCCTTTTCCAAAAAATGTTAAAACAATGATGTCAGATGATTTTGAATTTTTTTTCACCGTACCCTACCTTTTTGAACAGTCGAAGAACTAACCATGCTCGACCTTTCCAACATGACTACGTAATGTGTGAAGTCGCGGACGCACATCACAGAGCTAGTGAAAGACAAGCATTTGTGGTAAAAGTATATAAATTTAAAAAAGATTTTATAAAATGACCAAACGTTTCGCTAGACAAGACCCTTTTTCCTCAGCTGGGATCGTGTAGAGGCATTCTCCACTATATGGAGAAAAATCAAAAACCTTAATTTCATTTCGACTGAAGAAAGAAAGTTTAATTCAGGAGTGAACTAATCCTTCAAATAGCATTATATGTGCAAGTGTGAGGTAAATTGTTCATTTTTAAGTCGCAGGGACAACTGTAAGTAAGCCATTCATAGGATGATTTCCCCTAAAAGCGCACACACAGTGGCTCTGTGATGCTTTCAAAACATTACTTTGTTTGTCTGAGCATCCCGACCTGCCCGGCAACAGCAGCATTGGCTCAACCAATGGCGTGAGTTGGTGAGGACCAATGACAGAAAGGGGGAGTGTTTAAGGAAACCTGTGTGAAAACAGTCATTATTTTTGCAGTTTAGTTTGTTGATGTTAGAGAAAAAAAAACATGTAATCCTAAACACTTTGTTTTTCCTCAGAAACAAAATGAGATGCTAAGGTGCTACCACTGTAAGATAAAGCTAAACCGTCCCTAATGTATCCTTTAAACGTCCACCGCTATCTCATAGCACTGTCCGTAGCTTTGAGTGGCGTTATAATGGGAGCGTGAGGTGAGCTGGCAGACCACACTGCAGGTCAGTGTGAGGTCAGAGAGGAAGAAGTGAAACCAGACCCCGATCCTAAGATGTGCTAGTGTAGCGTGGCACAAGCTAGCAGCTCAAAGATAAACAACAGTAAACTAGCCCTCTGTGGGAGAGCTGTGTGTGGACTTGGGAGGCCAGGACCTCCTGGCAGTCACGATGGCAGCTCTCTACGCTCTTATTGATAACCTTCTTTTCTCATGAGGCAGGGGAGATAATACACTCCTGGAACAAGGGTAAAGGGAGATGAATGTTAGACAATAGACGGTCGCAGTAAAGGGACCATCCGTGCAGTCTTTGAACTTTTCCCTGTCTCCAAAGGACAATTAATAATGAAGGCCTTTGGGGTAGGTCACACCAGGCATGGACAAGAGGAGACGAGAGAAGAAACAAAAGGGAAGAGAAACCTGGAGAAGAGGGGGACGTGTTGGATGTTGGATAATTGATCTTTTCCGAGGGGGAGAGTGTTGCTGGTCAGAGCATCTTAGATTGCATCATTTACATTATGTGCTTTTCTTCTAGACATTTTAATCTTAAGTGTGCATTTATTATTGTTTTTTTAAATATAACATTCCACTTTAATAACTTTAGGTAAGCTTTTCACAAACTTATTTGTTTATAGAAGTATTAACACTGTGGCTTTGATTGCGCAGCACGACAACAGCAACATTGGCTCAACCAATACCACGTATTGTGGGCGGGGCTATCTGTTCGTCCGACCAATGGCAGACGAGGGGAGAGTTTGTTAATTAAAGCCATTAATTTTGCAGTTCCGTTTGTTGACGCTAGCGGCGCAGAAATTACACACTTCACCTTTAAGTATTCCCTTAACTATAACGGTATCTTTTTAACCTTGAAATTTCACCACACAAACAAAACTAATATGTGAGTGGGAAACAAACAAAGTCTCGAAGTTTCGTTCACTCAGTGTGATAATAGCCACGGACACCTGATAGCCTGAAGATACCAAGACGAGAACTCTTGAAGTCAAAGGAAGTCTGTGTGAGTGTGCTGTGGGTATATGGCCACCAACACTTTTTCAAAAAGGCTCAGAGATCACAGGGACCAAAGAAAGAGAGCGAGAGACTAAGCCTCCTCTATGCTCTCCTCAGCCGGTTCATGGGAGGAGGGTACAAGGACTGAAGACAAGGCAGGTCTGGGGCAAGTTGGGGGGGGACACTCAGGGGGTTTTGACAGAAGAGCCTTGAACTATTTTGTGGCCGAAAGATGAGACCTTCCCAGAGCTGTCATAAAAATGTCTCCTTATCCCAGCGGAGCCCGTGGACCCCACCCCTCTTAGAACTCTTCAATGGTGCCTGTGATGTGATACAGTAAGTGTGAAGACGGCTCCTGAGAACCAGATGCCACAATTACAGGGCCAGGAAACGCCACTTTGGCTAACAATGCGTAACTGTGCTGCAAGATTTAACAGGTGTTCACTTTCTTTATACGATTAAATGCTCTGTAACTTGTTTTTGACATTTTAAGGGTTTTGATTACCAAATATTTTTCACACTCCTGTTTGAAAAAAAAAAACAAAAAAAACAACTTTGTTTTCACAGAATCACAAAAAAGAGCTTTTGAAGAATGTTTATGCAGCTCTTTTCCATATAAGGTTAGTCAGTGGTTAAAGTCTTCAGGAGCCATACAATAACCTTCATAAGGGGCAATTTTGTTGGCAAAAATGTATACATTATCTGAAAGTTGAATAAGCTTTCCATTGACGTATGATGTATACAGGATGTATTTGTTAGGATAGGACAATATTTTGCAGAGATACAACGATTTGAAAATCTGAAATCTGAGGGTGCAAAAAAAAAATAAAATCTAAATATTAAGAAAATCACCTTTAAAGTTGTCCAAATGACGTTCTTAGCAATACATATTACTACGTTTCGATATATCTACAGTAGGAAATTTACAAAATATCTTCATGGAACATGATCTTTACTTAATATCCTAATGATTTTTGGCATAAAGCAAAAATCTAGCATTTTGACCCATACAATGTATTTTTGGCTATTGCTACAAATATACCTGTGCTGCTTAAGACTGGTTTTGTGGTCCAGGGTCACATATGAGAAATTATGTGCTGACAACAATTTTTTCAGAAATGTCATGTCAGTATTTTGTTCAAATGTGCAGAATATGATTTTCAGTGAATAACACCATAAATTCACAAAAGCTATCATGAGGCTTCATTAGACTTATGGATCATGACTTTTTCTGGTTTCTTTTTTGTATCCTATGTATGAATTCCAGTTATTTGAAAAGAGCTTCATGAAGATCCTTGAGAAAGTACGCTTTTGGTATCCGTGGAATAAAACAAATAACAGTATACAGGTTTAAAAGGATATGGGTAGTGCAAATAGTGACCGAATTTTCATGTTCAAGTAAACTCCTCCTTTAATAAAATATCATTCTAATGTGTTCATTTAGCTATGCAGGATAAACAAATGATGTTCCCAGACAACAGTTAAGCAGGCCTGTTAGGCTTGATCATATCTGGTTTGTACATAGAGAAACCCCTTAAGCTAAGAGATAACACTTGCCACATTGCTGGCGGCTCTGTTTGGGAGAAAAGATGAGAAAGGGGGTCTCTCTTGTCTTTTTTTTGGGAGCCTTTCAGGATCCGGACATCATAAGCTGTGTCTATGCAAATGTCCTTGATTGTGTTCATTTGTGCCATTGTCCAGCTAAGACAAACAGAGCAGTAATTAGGAGAGAAACGATGGCGTATCGAGACAGCGCGATGGAGGAGGAGCCGAATGAAGGATAAACAACTTGAAAGAAAACAGCAAGCTTGGTGAGCACAACACAAGTGCATTGAAGGCAATTAATGAAGCTCCTTTAATTACGGCCTTTGCTCATTCCACCATGAGGAATGTGACAATTATGTCATTAAAAAGTTTGTAATGGGAAAGTGAGGGGTGAGTACGTTCGAAGAGGATGAAAGACACAAGGCAGCGAAAGGAAGTGCAATGAAAGAGAGGGAGAGAGAGAAATGACAGGGCCCAACTACAAAAAAGAAAGTCTCAAAGGAGGAGGAAGCACATTACTGGTGCACATTGACAGACTAGATTAACATCAAACGATCAGCACAACAGAGGGTATATTCATTCAGGAGGAGCTAGCAAGGTGGAACTTTGATGATGCTAAATTTGGCAGAAAGAGCAACTTGCTGAATCGGCGAGGGTTCCAGTTTCATGCCTCGCAGTCTGACAGGTGGAGAAGAGAAAATTTAGTACAAAAAAGCCTCAGCATGAAGTGTCCCTTTGCACCGCTAAAGGTTGTGTGACCTCGCTCTGCGGCACGGACCTGCTGTGGGATGTCGTCGCACGCTAGGCGAGACGCGCCACGCCAGGCGAGCCGGCCCGGTAGGAAAAAAGGAACAGACTAGGGCGCTGAAATTTGCATTAAAGATCGAGTTTTCCTTGCATGGAAAATGAGCATTTGGGAAAGTCTTTCAGGCCGTCCTGGTTGTACACCTGTGCAGCCTTTGTGGCTCTTGATATGCAAAACAATCTCTCCCTCGGTTCGACTTCTCTACCAACAACAGTCTTATTCATGGTGCCCTGCACTTTCTTCCACAGCCATGCAAATCTTGCATTTATATATGAAAATAGGGATCGTGTCCCTAAATATCTTCCTGGTCGCCAAAGGTGTGGCGCTCCGCGTACCTGCAATCACAATAAACCTTGGCTTTGACCTGATCTAAATGAAAGGGAGGGGGTTGGGGACGGGGGGCAGATTTTTGCTAATAGTCAGCTAAATGATGATGATGTTGTAAGGATAGTGTTTGAATGACCAGAGTCCCAGTGGGCAGATATTGATAGTGAGCTGAGCGGTAAATGTGAGCTCTGCAAATTGTATTTGACAAGGACACTTGGGCCTGAAGCATCGCTCCCTGTTTGCCTCATCAAACAGACAGATGCATGACTGTGTTTCGGCCAAAAAAAAAGAGAAAAAATTCTTGTTCGCTTTACCCCAGGAGGGGTAGGGAGTGGGGGGGTGGGGCTTATGGGATGTGAACAGCTTGCCATTCATTGTCTAATCATATAAAGAGATCATTTAGCTGTATTAATTTTAAAGCTTTCAACTGCGCTAACATTAACGGAAAGGATTCAAAGTAATACCTTACGCATCGCCGCGTGATATAAGGTGAATGCTGTAGTGCGAACGGACGAGGGCTCACCTCAAAATCGTTGGCCTTGTTGTAGTGCATGTTGAGAGCGCGGAAAAGCTCGCAGTCCCGGCTCACGCTCAGCTCGTCTGCCCCTGTCACGCCGTCGTTGATGGCCTGCCGAGCGAATTTCTCCATCTGGATGTAGTAGAACTCGCGGAAGTTGCTGAACCACTTGATCAGCTGAGATGTGATGCAGCGGTTGAACTTTAAGAGAGAAAAGAGGGGAAAAAAGCACTTTTTGTCATTTTTGTTGCATTTTTTACACTTTTTTTTTTAATAAAAAAACCCTAATACACAAGCTATTTATATTAAAGTTGTCACAAGAAAAAAAAAATCCTAAGGTTCCCATTGGTTTTCTATATTAGTTAAAAACAAACTAGAAAGGCTTTTATGGAAAAAAAGTATAAAACTAAAGAATATATGTGACACCACAAAACCAGTCATAAGGGTCAATTTGTTGAAATTGAGATCGTCTGAAACCTGAATAAATAAACTTTCCATTAACGTATAGTTTAAAATGAAAATCTGAGTGCAAAAAAATCTAAATATTGAGAAAGTTGTCTAAATGAAGTTCTTAGCAATGCATATTGCTAATCAAAAATTAAGTTTTGATATATTTTCATGGAACATGATCTTAATATCCTAATGATTTTTGCCATAAAAGAAAAATCGATCATTTTGACCCATTCGATGCATTTTTGACTATTGCTAAAAATATACCCATGCTACCTAAAACTAGTTTTGTGGTCCAGGGTTACATATAATTTTTTTTATTATAAATATTTAGCTTTTTTTCCAGAAAAACTTTCACCAAGGTTCCCACTGTTTCAATCTTTACTCTGTTTTTACTGGAAACTAATAAAATCAGGTGTGACTAACCTCTAATCTGGTTAGCCAGTGAGACCCTTAAATGTCAGGACAACAGATAAGACATTTGTTTCTACAAACGTGTTTACTTCACATTGTCCTTGAGGATGATGGGTAAGCAAACAAACCCGTAGCTGAGACAGATCGGTCAGGGGGTGTTTTTTTTCCCCCTTCAACAAGGCTTACATGGTCGGTGCGGATATTTGCTGTTGTCCGCAAATGCAAACAGTTCAGGGTTGAGTAGATGAAATTATAATTGTGTCAATAGGCCGTAATGCAGTAACGGCAAATTTACATATCAAGTAGCCGAGTTCATTCTGACATGCTTCAGGGTTTTTTTTCCCACATTAAAAATTGAGTGAAGTAAGTGATCAAGTAAAGGGTGAAATTGAGTGAAGAAATCTGAGTTACATAAAATCCTTGCAACAAGTACAGCTCGGCAGCTCAAAGCTGGCCTTCGTACGCCGTTCTATATTTGGAGCGCCTGATCCTAGACCAGTAAATACACAGTACTCTGTTTGCCCTGTGTACTTGCCCCATGACCTCAGAAAATGACCTGTGCGACAGGCTTTCTGTGTGTGCGCAGCTACGTGTGTATGTTCATGTGTGTGTGCGAAAGCTACGGCTGCCAAGAGTGTGAATGTACAGGACAGCTGAGTTGAATGTAGCCAAGTTAAAAGCTATAAATCCAGCGGGCTTTCTGTTGGCTGCTCTGACATGCAGCCTCCTGCCTTTTGTCATTACGGGTGTTCATCAAGCCTTCATTGCCTTTGCCTCCCCTACCATACCCTCAAAGAGCATTAATCAAAAATCAACAGCGAGCACTTATCTATCTGTGGCCATGAGAACATGCAGGCCTCTGTTTAGATGACAGCTGAGGAGAGAGAGATCGAGCATGAGGAGGGAAAAAAAAAAACAGAGGAAGGACAAGGAACAAAGAAGGGGGGAGGGAGGCCTGTGTTTTCCGAGGGTAGATGTAATTACGGTGTAGAAACTTGTCTCGCTGCTTGCAAATTTAAGATAATGACGCCGATGAGAAATCATAGCGGGGAATCCGAGTCGGAGAAAGAGTCAGAAGCCACGACGGGCTGATAGGTTTCCCCAAAAGGCCAGCCGAGAGCATAATTACCGCGCCACCGTGAGAGTTCTTCTCCCGTAATTCAGCAGAAAATGATTAAGTCGTCATCCCGAGGCATCAGTCTGCAGAAGTTCAAACATGTACTTAACCTACCCAGGAATTATACATTTGGCCTGTGTATCGCCTCTGCCTTCTTTCAGCCTAACAGCGAGCGAGAACAGGGGTTGAAAAGAAAGAAAGAAAAAAAAAAGAACAACCAAAGAAGCAAGGCTATCTGATCTCTCGCTTACCCCCGTTTCAATAGACGTTAAACCTATTAGGATCTACTGAACTCGAGGGGCTTCTTTTTTCCCCCGCTTTATCTGCGGAGCGAAATGCACTGTCCAAATTTCCAGACACTGAGATAAGGACCCCCGGCCCCCGTGACGACTTACTCCAGCCCCCCAGCACCCCCTTAATTCTTTTAGAATAAGAAACAAAACATTACAAAATGATAGCAGACTGCTCACTGGGGAATGAAAATTGCTTTGACATGGAGATTAGGCTCTTCTATTGTCATAAGACATTGTCTCATATGAGTGGGGCTTGCAGAAGAGACGGATAAAAGGCGAGAGAGGGGGGAATTTTTTTCTAGAATGGCTAGTGGATGACATAATGGAGAGCGCAGAAAAGTAAGTCCGCATGACATCGTTTGGCAGCGCTGTATAAAGGGAGATTTAAAAAGCATTGTTGCCGAATAGAAATACCAGAGATTCGGGGGACAATGGAGCCGCGTTGCTGGAACGTGACAACTCAGCAATTAAGGATCATGTCATCTGCTTGTCAAACAAAAATAACCAGTCGAGCTCTCTCAGCTCTCAGCCACCCCATGGAACAAAACACTAAATGATACATCGGAGCACAAAAACACACTTGCGAACGCTCATTTGTCTTGGTGGGATTGTGGGAGAGAAAGTGAGATGGGTTGGTTTTCAACAAGAAGTTTTTGGCATTCTGAGTCCAGCTCTTTTACAAGCAACTTTTTAAAAAGTTTTCAAAATGTTGTCATTTCATGCACCTACATATTTTTTTCAGGGGCACTCACTTGGTGCTCTAAACAATATTAATAATAAATAAATAATAATAATTATTAGAATTTATTTATTTATTTTTTACTTCCTGACTGTAACATTACAAAATGCATTTTTGTGGAGCTTTGAAACAATATGCATTATTAAAAGTGCCATACAAATAAACCTGAATGATTTATTTCAATTATTATTAATTATTAAATTTAATTATTATTATTTTATTTTATTTATTTTTATTTAATTACTGACTGTAACATTACAACATGCATTTCTTGTGAAGCTGCTTTGAAACAATATACATTATGAAAAGTGCCATACAAATAAACTTGAATTTAATTCAATTATAATTAATTATTAAATCATTATTATTATTATTATTGTCGTTGTTGTTGTTTATTATTATTTATTTATATTTTTTATTACTGACTGTAACTTTACAACATGCATTTTTTGTGACGCAACTTCGAACCAATATGTATTATGAAAAGTGCCATACAAATAAACTTGAATTATTTAATTATTATTAATTATTAAATTGAACTATTATTATTATTATTATATATTATTATTATCATTATTATTAGAAACAAATACATTTTGATGCTGAATTGAAAAAAAAATAGATAATTTTATAAATTACAATTTGAAGTAATATAAGCTATAATATATATTTTTTATAAAAAATTTTATAAACAATATTATTATGTTTTAAATAATTCAAGTATGATAACTAATTGACTTTACTTAAATAAATACAAATAAAAAAGTTATTTATTTATTTATATATTTATTTATTTTTTATTTAATGATGTGTCTAGAGGAAATTTTGACTTGAGCATGTAGATAAAAAACTTTTTAAATACAATGAATATGCAGCTTTGTACGGATTTTATTTAGGATTTACTAGATTTTTAAGTTTTATTTATGTACGTTGCAATCACAATCCACTTGCACATGCTTTGATCAGCAAGACGAATCAGCAAGATGCTTCTCTATGTATGTGTAAAAATCTACACCCGCACAAACACACTAGTTTCATGAAAAAATAAAAAAATCTATTATTCTGGACATCATTTCCAGTGCTTTTCTAAGAACACCAAACTCGATGCTTCCCATGGGACACCTCATCCTGTTATTCTCTACTCCCACAAAAAACCTTATATATCCAATGAGCACACTCAAAAGATTCATAAAACAAATCAGTCTGACGCCTGTGATGTGTCCGGGCAGCAGTTGACTCAGAGACCAACGTACGGGAGCGAGAGCGTTTCACACACTCTTGCTCACGGGCCTGTGAAAGATTATTCCTCTGGTGACAGAGATCCGCTCTTTCCAAGACACCGGGGGAAGACTTGACCTGTCACTCCGCACGTTTCCTCTGTTAGCCATGGACAATACAGGCTTTCACACATGCCTGGTGGGGACGCTACTTATACGGGGGTCTGTGCATTATAAGTCTCCCCCCCTCGCACACAGCATGCACTTAGATTGCGAATCTGGGAAAAGTTGAGCTCTATAGGGGGAAGTAAGCTAAGTGCCCCAGTAGGTTACTTGATATTCAGCTGTTAATGGTACATGGTATGCTGTATGTTTAAAGGCAGTCAGGCAGCCTGGTGACAAAGCCTGAGCGGCTAAAATAATTTCCCTGACCCACCGCTGACCTTACTGGAGCTGTCCCACTGAAACGTATATGCCTCGACCCTTTCGGGGTGACATAACCCCTGCTCATACTTGCTTTGACTGCTCATAATCAGTGTCACACCATCTTCCTGCTAATACCCCTCTTAACCTTTGACCCTCTCTTATTTAGCCCTCAAAGGCTACTGTAACCAGGCCAGCCGACCGCCTCTCTGTGCGCAAAGTGATGTGAATATGCCTTATGAGATTTATAGTGATTAAACTGGGAAGAAATACACGAGGTGTAAAGGAAGAACAAGGTAGTTTGGCAATAAATCACATTAGGATAATGACCCATCACAAGCATAGTGAGTCTCTGTGTGACGAATATGATAACAGATTACAGGTCAAGGAACAACTGTGAAAAAGAGATACTGAGGAGAGACAAAAGTATTATCCATTACATAAGAACAAAATCAGTGAATTGTCACAGTTTCCTGTTGCTTTCCTGTGAAGGGAGCCTGTATTAAATCCTTTATGGCCACTGGCTCACTATGTGAAGTCATAAGTGGGAAATGTTCTCGCACTACCTGTAAGAAGCAGCTTCCTCTTCCTGACTGAACCACAATCTATCATCACCATCATGGGCAAAGTCAAATTTTCTTTGACTCACACTTCTTGCCTTAGCACATTTACATTTGAACAGTACAGCCTGTTCTTTTTTTTAAATTGAGAGTAAGAATTATTATTTTTTAAGTTTTTAAAATTAGATTTTCTGTCTTAAGCTTATTAGAAATATACAATTCACTATTCATGTAGTATGTAATTTTTTATTAAACATTTACTTTTTAAAAAGACTAAATTTTAGTTTAATTAGGCCATTAAATAGTCTCTCTAGTACAAAGGCATTAAATAGTTTTTTTTTTTTGTTATCATCCGATTACAGACAATTTAGGTAAAACAGTTGTCAAATCAACCCATTTCCCACAGTCATTATTTCCTATTTAGCTCCCATCATTATGGTGCCTAAACGTCTTTAACCACTAATTCCTGTAACTTTCGTGGGCTTATACAGGCGTAATTAGTCAGTAATTTATGCTTAATTCCCTTACATACATACTAGTTGATCCAACAAACACATGCCACCCATTGTTCCCTTCTGCTTAAGCAGCCCTGAAAACCATCTCTCCCAGGACACTGACCTTGTTTTGGAAAATGTTAATTTAATGTGTACAGAATTTCACAGCCTTGTCTAAAGGGGAATTATAATTGGGCCGTCTTTAATTTAAGGCTTTGATTAACTTTTTCTTTTGTGGCTGAAAATGAAGAGAGATTCAAAAATCTACGAATCAGAAGAAGTTTTTAGGTTTTCTTAAAATCTGAGTTGTTCATTATTTTCTAGGTATTAAATGATTTCCTATCAGCACATAAGCGGTGAACGGCAGTACGTTCTCATGAGTATTAAGCTGCTGGCAGATTTAGATGGATGCAACAGAAGCATGTGTGTGAGGATGAGGTGGTCACCCTGGACCCGGCACAGGGGCAGCTGGGAGTGAGAGGACCCTGCTCTCCTCATTTAAATAATGTGGCCTGAATCTGTCACATTATTTCTCCTCCGTATGCTCCCTGTATGACGCATCAACAACAAATTAAGTTGTAAATAAAAGACAATCGCTGCCATTGTTTTGTTTGTGTTGTTGTGCTCCATTTTGTTTGTTGTCTCCCTCCGCCTCCCCGTCCCCTCCCGCTTTCGTTTGTTCCTTTCTGCCGAACCTCTAATTTTCTCAGCTTTTATCGCCCTCCGCCTCCCACTTCCACCAAGCGGTCGGAGATGGGAACTCTGGGAAATTATCATCCCGACTAGTTGAGCAGTGGTAAAAAAAACTTAATCTCACAATCGTTGTGTTTAAAATGAAAGCGTAAGTGAGTAAAAGGGAAAGTGGGACTTGTGCTATGCCGTGTTGTTCTCCTCTCGGAGATTAAGGCCAGTTATTTTAATTGGGGGGTGGAGGGGTGGGGGAGCTGGCCGTCTGTTTGGGACCCATCTGGACTAGTGGGACAGCGCTACTTCACACGACATAGTTAACGGTCAACGGCGAACTCACCTTCACGTCTGAGAAGAACATCTTCAGCATGTTGGAGCTGGGGTAGCGTGTGTAGAAGAACATCAGCTTGGCCTTCTTCAGATGGTTCGGAGAAAGCCCCTCTTGGATGTGAAATTTGAAGGTCAAGGAAATTTTTTGAAAATAAAACAGACATTCACAGGCTTGGACTTCTTTCATATATTTATCACAAAGCTAATAGTTAGACCAGTGCAAACGGTGTAAATCTAACGATCCCTAATTATTTCCCTTTCTGACGACTTCATATTAACACCTACAAAGTCCCAGTCAATGTAGCATTGCAAGTCAATAAACGTCTGCTTATCCCAATAAAAGCGCTATTTATCTGGAGGTGGCACTGCCCTCTAGATTGGTAAACAGAGGGCAGCTGAGGGGGGTCCCAGGAGAGACCGTGGCTAACCAGAGCCATCTACCCATTACAATTAGCCCCAACCCCCAACCCTCCACCCTGAGCCTCCTGGCACGGCCCCCGCTCTGCCAGTTAGGCCGGCTTTAGCCACATCTGCGCTCCAGACTGGCCCAGCCATTTCCTCTGCAAATTAACGGCTTTATAATTTATCAAAAATGAAGATGCATGTGGGGCTAAATCAATGGGCCCCCACAAGGTCAATTAAGAGGCTCACCCAGCGCTCGCCTACACCACCCCCCCCTTCACTATAAAGCATGGCACCGTCATGGCAGCTCGCACCGAATGCGAGTGTCTGTTATGTAAAGCGCTAAGCTCTGGAACAGCAGAAAGAACAACAATAAGTGCATCTACATGTAAGGAACGATAAAAAATGACCGTCTGCGCAATTTCCAACAGTGAGCCTCTTTAATAATGGTGTGTATGTAGATTGACGTGTTCCTTCTGCCAAGAGAGGAGGAGAGGAGGAGAACCCTAGGTGACCTCCATTAGGCTGATAGGGAAGACCAAAAGAGCATTACTCTCTTTCCTACCATCTGTCATAATGCATACAGCAAATAACAGCAGTGAATGACAGCGAGGGAGGGAAAGAGAGAGAGTTAAGCTGTCTTTTTCACAACAAGTCAGATTTTTCAAGGACCTAAAGGCTCATTTAAAAACCAAGAGAAGGGAAAAGCCCAAGCAGCGGGGCTGCTTCTCAAAAGTGCTTCTTCATGAAATGGAGCGAATAATAGCCCGTGTTGGAGTCTGGAACTAGAGTGATGATAAACACCTTCATAGTACATAGTTGTTGTTTTTTTTTTTTTCAAGAGATTAATCACATTGAGATGCTCTTTAATCTAATGGGCGTCGCACATTGAAAGCAGCGAGGAAGCGTTCGCAGTTCAATCTCGACGCAGTATTTACAGAGCGACGATTATATCAGTTCATTCTGCCCTTCCTCTGCTCTGTTAACAACATTCATAAATCCCAGGTATCTCATTACTCACTGCCATTAACATTCAAGACATTTACTTTTAAATAAAACAAACAGCCGCAGATCTTGGGAACAATGTGTCGAGGATGACTCAGCCAACGCACGTTTCCTACAAGTCGACCTGGCTTCCAAGAAAAATACAGCTGTTTCTAGGATACGTAAATATGCGAAATGACAAAATAGATCGAGTAAACACTGGCCCACTCAGTGTAAGACAAGCCGGCCCATAGTCAACATGAATGAAGGACATAATGCAAACATGAATATGAAGTATTTCAGGGGAGGAGAAAAATGGGGCAGCTGTGGTTTATAGCCAAATGAGATACTACATAAACAACGCCACCATAGATGCACTGCATCATCAGGCTTTTTTAGGTCTGGTTTTGTATTAAGCATGTTGTATGTAAGGGAGACAATAACTAGTGAAATGTGATCCAACAGCCAGGTGTAAGGAGAGAAAGGAGGGAAAAAGAACATAGGGATGCTAAATCCATAAATTAATGCTAGACATCTGTTCAGCAATATGAAAGATTAGAGCAACAAATGTACTACAGCAGAGACTCTAGCTCTCGCTTTGAAAAATAGAATGGGAAGCCTTTTCAGATTGTCGGCTGGAGAAAAAAAAAAAAAAACACTTTTTATAAAAATGTATAAATTAGAACAGACTCGAATTGTGTCATTCCACTGGCAAAGTGATTTTGAAATCGAGAAGGTCTTTTATTAAACCACTTTGGCAACCGAGTTTGAAAAGTGATCTGAGCGATGTCTTCATAGCGCACGTTTTCTTTGCTTCGCTTTAATTGATGAAACCCGAATCGACGTGCAATAGCTGCCTCAGCACTTGAGCATGGAGCTAGCGCAACCATGAACCTCTGTCCTCGTCTACTATATTAGACATGCAAACTGGCTTCACCTGCCGCCCACCCCCACCCCATTCTTGCAACAGCCCTGTGCCAGAGCTGTTCGGTCTCTCTATATGCAAATGATGGGGGAAACTGAACAAGGCTATTTTTCTTGAGATGCAAAGAGAGCACGTGACAAGGAAGATCATGCTGCCCATGGCTGAAGATAATTGGCTGCTTGTTTCTTCTAGAATTTGAATAGAAATTCATATTTGATTAAACACCCTATTTTGCAAATATTGAGAAGTTGTTGTTCAGGTCCCAACTGTGCAGGTGTGCAAGTATACTTACAGAAATAATAGACTCTCTCTGAGCTGAAGAGTGCTTACTTGGTGAAAGTACTCATTTGCCAGTTAATTTTATTATGTAATCTTTTATTTCATAAACGAAATATTTTAATATTTACTCTTAAGATTCTTTATACTGCGCATTTGGTTTTGTTCATTTTGACTCGATTCAAAGCTTATCAAAGATCTAGTAGCCATTTGGCAAAAGGTTAAAAAGAGGGAAAGGGATGAAAGAAAAGCAGCTACCTGCAAACACCTGTTCACACCAGAGAAACAAGATAAAAAGAAAAGACCTACTGCCAGGCAACAGCTATCAGTGTACCTTTACCTAAAGCAAGCTGCTGGTGTTCATAAGAAACAGGCTTTGTTGTTTTCTTGAGCTCACATATAATGCGAAATATAAAAGGGACAATTAATGTTTAAAATTGCGAAGCTCAACAGTAGGGACATCCTACACATCCTTCACTTGACACTAAATGAGCACAAATCGCTCCTCCGCTGACAGAGATCTTTTACCATCCTTCTAACACAACTTTCTAGGGCCTCTAAGCAAAGGATCCCACTTGTCCTTTTACTTCCTGGCTTTGAAATATGATTTGCTTTGAGCATTTATGTACAAAGTCTTGCATGCGCTGTGATGAAAGAGGGGGTTTTATTGTGAGTCTCCCTGTGATAGTGTGAGAACAGAGAAGATGGGAGGTATCTTAGCCACGGCGGGGCCTTTCAGCACTTCTCCATATAGCGCACACTTAAAAGCCTCCATCCACTGAGCTCTTTTTAATCTTTGGACTACTAGAACACTGATTGTGAATGTGCCAATTAATAGAGATTCATTGAAATTAAGTTTAGGTCTTTCAAGATCTGTCTGTCATTCATATGGTCTCATTTTTTTTGTCTAAACAAATAAAAGTACATTAATCAAAACAAATTTTTTTTGAAAGGATATTGTACTTCCTGAATAGGGGGAGATGTCAGACATGTCCTGAAGGTCTCCGCACTCTGACTTGATGAGGGACAAGGACAAGCCTTCATTCCCTGGGTGTGTTGGTGAGATGGAACGATGGTGGCTGAGGTGGTTGGACGACATCTTGGTCCGTAGGCTGGTGGTCTCTCTGGACAGGTCCAGAGACTCGGGAGAAGACCTATCCTTTCCTGGGTAAGGCCCTGTTGGGGCGCCTAAGGGGCTCTGGAAAGGGTAGCCCATTAGAGGAAGGGGGAAAGGATGGCGGAAAGATGGAGGACTAAAGCCCATTGTGGAAGATAAGGGCGAGGGGTGCAGGGAGGGATGGTGGTGACCCCCGGGTGTGGGAAGAGACCCAGGCTGGTCTGAGGAGTTCTTTCTCACTACCAGGGGCAGGGCCTCCGTTTGGTCATTCGAATTGGGCACCTGCATGTTCGCAAAAGTGTCCAGGGGGTTAGGAATGATGACATCACCGAAACATTGCAAGCGCTGGTTGGCAGTATGGAAGTTTGGGTTTTCTCCATTGACTGCGAAACGATCGGGGGGCATCTGCAGGGGTGGGAAAACCTGAGGAACTGGGCGTGGAGGCTTAGCGAAGACCTTGACCACGGTGTCCACTACCTGGGACATTGCTGTATTGAGCTCTTGTTTTAGCGTCTCTGCTAGCTGTTTGCCCTCGGCGTGCATGGAGGTTGGTCCCTGGCTCTTTACTCGTGAGCTGTCACGCTTGGGTTTGTCCCCCTCTGACACCAAGGTCTGCTCCCGAATAAGCGCACATGCTCGGTCCAAGAAGTGCCCCGGATCCACATCAGACATCTCGTTGTCGGAGCGATCTGGGACAGAGTCATGGGCACGATTGTCCATTCTGTCGGAACGCATGCTGTCTTCGGAGATGTTCCCATCTTCATCGTTTTCGGAGTCTGTGCTGTCGTAAATCTGGTAGAACTTCTCTTGCAGCTGCCGGAGCTGCTTTTGCATGTCCTCCAGCTGCAGTTTCAGTTGCCGGCGTTCTTCATGTTTCTGCTCTTTGCGCGCAGAGACGAGTTGCTGGAAACTCTGTTGCTGCTGCTGTGGCAGTTTCTGCTTGCGCTTGTTTTCCCGGTAGTTCTCACGAGGACTCGGGGGCTGGGCTGCCCCCTCGCGCTCATTATCACCTGCACGGAGCGTGACGCTGGGAGAATGGCTCATCCCACGGATGATGTTCTCCACCCGGGCTCGTTTGGCCCTAAGATGCTCATCTGTTAGCCTCTCCATTTCAAACTGGGTCATGGAGGGCCTGTTGAATGGTGAAAGGCACTCCTGAGGGCTGCCCCGTGAGGAATTGCTGCAAGCATCCTCCTGCTGGATCTCTGAACCGGTGCTCGAGAGGCCACTTCCCTGGAAATTAGGCTCGCTGCCTCCATTTTTGGTCAAATTGTTTTTCAGAAGCTGGGAGATGATGGTTGCCCCCGGAAAGGGCATCATAGCGTCTTCATAAGAGTTCGCCCTCTTCAACAGCTTGCGAAGCACGTTGGACTTCTCGCCGTCTGCGTGCTGCACCACAGAACACTCAACATCCTGCTCGGAACCGTGGGGATTCATGGCACTAAGAAAGGTTGCTTTTGCTCGGGTGAAAACCACAGATGCTTGCCCAACAGTCCTCTTCACTCCTATGTCAACTCTTCTTCTCTTGGTTTGTCTGCTTAAGAGGGATGTGCTGTCATGGTCAGGCATCACTGGAACTGTTATTGTGCCATCTTTGAAAGCCTGTCAGCTGGGCACAGCTCGAGAACCCTGGGAACCTAGCCAAAAAGAAAGGACTGATGAATAATTTTCTTTATATGTCTCCAAGTTTCTTGTGGCCAATGCTAAATGCAATTTGAAAGAGACTAATGTTCTAGAGAACAACACAGAATGTATTAAAAAAATTTGAAGTCGTTCTATTGTATATTAATTGAGATTAACTATAGATAAAAACTACAGAATTAGAATCAGTTACAAACCTGACATTTAAAAATTATTTGAATAATCTATTAAAAAAAAAAAAGGGTTAAGTCATTTTCAAATTTGTGTAAAGCTCAACACAAAACCTAATTCTCACGTAAGAACCAGTTAAAAAAAATACACTGCTGTGTTTCGCCAGACATGTTCTGCCACTATTGTGCTCACACAGCCAACTTGCAGGCTTTGTTCACTCTGGTAATTTTTAGAGGTACCTATGTTTTCTGTCAGTAAAACAGCTAAGGTTGATATTTGCAAAGACACTTAGCGGCCTTAATACTATCTTTGGGAGATTATCAGGCAGATCTGTTCCCCCATCTAATTAAAAAAAAAAAAAAATCATAATACAAGAAGTATAACCACATGAATTAAATTCTGGGTTTACACAAACAATTGTTTTGCGGGTGATTAAATGAATTCACAGCAAATCACTTTTGTGGATAATATAGTGTAATAAACGCTAGTTTTACAAGTTGACGGTGATTTAAGATCGGCCAACATTATACACGGTGCTCAAATCAGATGATAAAAAGTTTGAATTCTCCGTGCATATTAAAAAGGTTGCTCGGTATGAATGTAACACACTTTAAATAGACTAGGCGATTTCATTTCTCACTGAGGATAAAGTGCACAGGTTTGCTAAGCAGGTACTGAGTAACGCAACTACTTCCTCCAAACATACAAATAAAATGTTACAGGGAAAAGAAAAAGCGCAGTAACATACTGTGACAGTGTCTTCACATTGACCAGTACGGCCATAACAAACAGTCGTTTGCAAATATCTAGAACAAATATCTAATATACTCTGACATGCACGGACTTGTAACTTAAAACAATTGTTCTTCAAGACGCACCAATTAACATAGTCAAAAGTTTACATTTACAGTATGAAACAGAGCGGAAATACTGCTTTTGCTGTCACTAAATATAGACACCTGATAAGTCAAGAAAACAAGGCAACAAAATCTGCTCGTTTTAGACGTCTTTCACCTCATACGGCCATTGCGTCCTATGCGGACCTCCTCTCTCCAAATATTTCAAGCTGTTAAACTTAAATCCAAAAAGTTGTGATAGAAAATGAAATACACGTTAACACACACGATTCGGTGGTTGTGTTAAAAAGCCAAAACATTTATGAAGTCACCAGCAAGTTCTCGGATATCGCAGTTTTGAACCTTATAAGACCCAGTGACCCCCCCACTCAGTCTCACAGCCAACCTAGAGACCCTTAAAAAGGCTAGATTTGATCCGTAACACCTCAAGTCATTTTTAGTAACTTCTCATCAGAAACATTATTTACCACTTTTAAGTTAGAAAGATCAACATTAGTTCATAGTTAGAAATGTCACAAAAATTGAAGAAAATTCAGATTTATATATATTTCTCCTCTGAGCCCTGATTGAAAATCCTGCCTTTAGAGGAACAGTGTAATACACTGCACCTCAAACCTAAAATATTTTATAAACAACCACGTGCGTGACATTCATTTTGACTCTAAACATCTAAAACAGACTTTACGGCCAGCAGTTCTTTCCTAAACATATGATTTTGATGTGCCCGTAAACTGAAGCAAAGCTTTGATGTATCTGGCTTTCACGTCAGAAAACGATGATGATGATGAAGTAACGCGTCAAGCTGGAGTGGCAGTAAAAGTCAGGGGCTCAGTATAAGCTTACGCTCCTAAAAATAAAGGTTCACCAATGGTTCTTTGTAGCACCTTGGTTTCAGCAAATAGCCATCGTTTTATCATTATTTTGTAGTTGACAGTTTGGGTAATTGACGTTTAAAAAAGTTCTTGATATTACATTATAGGCTCTTCACTTGACTGTCGTTGTTACTCGGCTCTTTAAAGCAGTACATGGAGGCTTTCTAAAGAACTAATGAAAAATAAGTTTTTTGTGAAACTTAAAAGATTCTGTGACATCAGTCTTGAAACCCTTCCGAAACCTTTATTTTTACGAGATACCGTAAACTCAGCGAGCGCATCTATGTAAATGACGCGGTAATTTGTTGTTGTCATAAAACAAACAGACGACTGACAAAAAGCAAACGGAAGTAATAAAGACACAGAAAATGTAAAAACGGCATAAGCCTCACAAGAGATAGACTAGAGTGTCCTATCGCGAAGAATAAACGGCAAGTTGAGAACTGAACGTAAATGTTTCGCGTCGCCTCTCCAAAGTCTACAAGCAATATTACAAGAGCGTATTTATACTTGCTTTACGGAAAGGATGCAGTCCTTCAAAAATGACACGGTTTTATAATAAAGTTCAAATAACAGCAGCCGCAGAGCGTGAAGAATAAAGCGATACAACGCATCACATGAAAAGTCATCAGTAGTAGAACAAAACTCAGCGCTAGCGCAAATGACAAGGTTACTTACTCTGAAGATGAGAGCGAATTGAGCTTCTTCGCGATAGTGTAACAGAGAATACAGAGGGTTGTTCGCCCCGTGATGAATATTGTAATTTCTCGGGACAAGCGAGAGCGAAGAGAGTGAGATAGAGAAAGAGCTCTTGTGCGCCGCTCCTCTCTCTGCATGAAAACTGTATGTCTCAGCGCACGCGGCCAGGAGGAGGCTGAGAGCGCGCGCTCGCACCAACAAGATTCACTTTAAGACGCGGCTGAAGGAAGCAGGAAGACGGCGCGTCATAATCATTGTGATGTAACGCTCGCACCTACCAATAAGAGCAGTCCGCTGGATTTAGAGGAATACAAAACAAGTGAAGTTGAAGACTCCGCTCGAGCAAAAACCAATGATACGGGGACCTTTGTGGGATATCTGTAAGGATACGCACTTTTTAAACAATATGTTCTCTGTGTGGATTTTGTTAAACTTATTCTTTACATGACGTACAAGCGCTGTTTGTGCTGACTGAAATGTATACACTCCTTCAGTGTAGATGCATGCTCATCATGATGCATTTGAAATATAAATCGCACCAATGTTATATTATTACGTGCACTTGCAATGCAACTTTGCATTTTTTCCAGAAAACGAAATACAAAAAATGCATATTTTTTCCTAATTACTCTCGTATTATTTCTATATTATAATACCATGTAATTAATAATGCGAATAGTATATTTCATCACCATATTTAAAAATAAGACCCACCTCACAACATTCATGAAATGTGGTATGCAGGCCCCGAGAAGTGACCGCAGCCTCGACCTCGTTCGTGCCTTGGTTCGTGAAAATAGTTTCGCTTGCCAAGGTTGTCTTTGAGCTATGGGCTTCTTTCTACTTAAGACCTTGCTCTTACTTTAGATCCCTCCTCCTAGCCTCCACAGTCAACTGATGAAGAATATGCTGAGGCTTTGACATGTTCTTTCTAATTGTTATCTTAATACGGTTCTTCCAACAGAGATGAAACCGTAAGATTACTATCCCCAAAACGCATGAGAGGTTCTTATTGTAAAATATGGCATGTGTGCTTTTTACGATCAGTCAAAAAGGCAAGTTTATAAAAATAACCAGTATGATATAATGAACATTTGACTAATATCTGTATTAGAATATAACAGTGTTGTCTGTCCTAAGTTTCTTCAGATCTGATTTACGCACAGACGCACAAATTTACACAGACTGTTGCTGTGGAGCACACGTAACCAATTAACTCGCATTTACATCTGTCTTGCTCATAGATTTGAATTACCAAGCTAAAATAAAGTTCTGCTTTATGGAAGAAAAAAACATAGGATTATTTGGACACATTATTTAGAGAGCCATTAGCCAATCAAATGTTGATTTCTCACCATCCTATCAGGTGCTTCAGCATGTAAGCAGATTTCTCAAAGCCTTAATCTACTTTTCTGTAGTCGCTGTATTTGCTCTTTGTTGAAATTAAAAAAGTGTATTCAAAACGCCGCACATTACTCGTTTTCCTCAGTAAATTTACAAGTTTTCCCCTTTTCTTTTTGTGATTTAAAACCACTGCTTTGTGTTTTTGTAGCAGCTCATTTGAAAGAAATGTGATGTGAACCTGCAGAGTGTCGTGAGTAATGATTAAAATATCTTTATTGATACAAAACAAATTATAGCATACCAGTCCACATGTAAAATAAATCACGCAGTTCGTGTGATACCAGACATAATTAATTGTGGTATCCTAAAAGAAAATCCGCTGTCGAAAAATCCTCCAAAGCACATTTCACTGGTCTCATTCATTCCAAAGCATGTTTGGGCTGTCAGAGCAAATGACAGCAGCGCAGCTGTTTGACCTATTAATGAGATTATTTACTGTAAGTGTTGATCAAAATTCTTTAGCAAATTAGGGTTAGAAAAGCCACCTGCAAATGCATTCAAAACAAAACTTTGTTAATTATTAATAATTAATTATCATTAATATTATTATTATATACAATTTATTATTTACATTATTTTCGATTATTATCCACATGTGTTATTATCTATATTAACTATTTTACTATGTTACATATTTTTAATAACATGCATCCCTCGAGATTTTTACCTGATGGTGAGTATTTTTTCCCGACAGTATTCCTTCTTCAGTGCGTACAAGCATTGACTGGATTATGTGTTTTTATTTTTATTCATAACTTTAAAAAAGAAAAGAAAAAAAAAAAAAAAACTTTCCTTCAAGTTTAGAATAGGGTTCACTCTAACAGCAACAAGCCCTTTTCTTTTCCTTGAACGAGGACAAAAGGAAAGGCGTGTTGTTCACTCAGTTTCCATGTCGCAAGCAAATGTTATTGTGAGGGAATAAACGACTGGGAAGGCAGGATTTTAGCTGCAATGAATTTCTTTTCCAAAACAGGTGTTCCAACTTATTTTGTTAGCATCTTTCCCCAAAGGCACGCTCGGAGTGCGAGCTTAGTGGAAAAATACATGACAACATTAAAGCAATAGTGTTTGGAGAAGGAAAACGCCTCTTAGGTGTAGAGGAAACCTGTTTATTAACACCGCCACCTCTGATCTCTCTGTCACCTTTCTGCTGGACACTCAGCCACTAAATGTCTTAGACTCGCTTGCATTTCGCGAGGGATACAGATTAAGCACTTAAATATCATATCGAATATAATAAGAAATATTAGATGTCGGCGGAAAGTGATTGATTTCATTTTACGCAACAATTCCGTAGTTGTCAGTGCCACTGCCAAGTTGGAATACTGTTTCATTAAACTATAACTAGAAATGGTAAAGAATACATTTACAAAGAAACTGGAACAAAAATAAACGAAACTTTATCTCAACAAAATGACAACACCGGTTTCTCAACGCCGGCGTCTATTTAAAAGACAATGTGCTCACCTGCTCTTCCACACTCCTTTTTTTCCACTCAGCCCACAGACATTACGAGAAAGGAAGGACTTAAAGATATCGACATAAATTGCCAATTTTATTTACATATATATATATATATAGTATTTGGAACAGGGGATAAGTTAAATTCCGATAGTATTGCAACTTTATTTGCTTTCTGCGTCTGAGTTTCAGCATCCGTTCTCCTGCTTCAACCCCGCACTGAACTGCTGCAGTCAGGCAGCTAGACTTCACTCTGTGTACAAGCTACATTTATCCACTCTGCGAATTATTTAATGACTTTAAAGAGGGTGACATTTCAAAAGTAATTTCCACAGCACAGTCGGACGAATTTCGTCTCAAACAATCCGAATTGTTTTTGGCGCCCCTAGCGCACGTGCATGTACAGTAGCTAAACATCTTAAAATATCTATTTTAAAGATGTTCTAAAAATACAAACGGTTTTGCTGTGTAAAAAAATAACAACGCGATAAAAGATAACAGTGTTTGTTGATGTACACTCCGATACTGACAGCGATGGAACGTGTTGCTATGGTTACTCACATAAAGGCGAATTTTGTTCGTAAGCGTTATATTTAACTCCAACTTGTAATTTTTTTTGTGGTTAACAGTAGGCGTTTAAAACGCTATTGAAACATAATAACAATCTTAACACAATACCTTTTGTTGTCACTTCCTGAATACGCACCTACGGTCCCACACATAATTCGCGCCATGCTAGTGTTAGTAATTCGAATAGAATTCGAATTCGAAAACTGAATGAGAACTGAGACTTTGTGGCGCCGGACAACAAAACTCAAAATGAGTCAAAATGATTGATTTTTCTTTTATGCCAAAAATCATTAAGATATTAAGTAAAAATCATGTTCCGTGAAAATATTTAGTAAAATCCCTACCATAAATGTATTAAAACATAATTTATGATTAGTAATACGCATCGCTAAGAACTTCATTTGGACAAATTTAACACGATTTTCTCAGTATTTTGATTTTTTTCCACCCTCAGATTCCAGATTTTCAAATAGTTGTATCTCAACCAAATATTTAACAAGCTATACATCAATGGGAAACTTATTTATTCAGCTTTAAGATGATGTATAAATCTCAATTAAAAAAAAAAAATGACCCTTATGACTGGTTTTGTGGTCCGTGGTCACATTTATGTAATTATTGTGCTAAATATACACAGATACTTGACAGATATTAGCCCCACAATGACTTATTTCCATCAGTTTTTAGAAGAGGTGTATTTCAATTGCATTACATACCTAATTGCAGTGGAAACACTTTTTTTGGCGGCAACATGTCACTTCCGTGGGTAGCTAGTTTTGTCTAAAGGCCATCCAGAAATAACACACTGAGTGGATTTCTGTTCTGTTTCACATGTTTTGTTAAGACTAAGTTGGTGCTGTGGTGTTCCAAGATGTATCAGTTATTCATAGTAAGCTGCTACGGTTTGCATAACTGACTGCGAGACAGTTTGTATAACTTTAATCCATCACGCAGTTAGAGCAAGCGTTTATTCAAAGGACCAAAGTTGATGGCCCAAATAAATTAGCAATTCAGATGCAATATCAACAAACAAGGCGAAAAAAAGAAATCAACCGGGCTTCATATGTCACTTCTGTGGATTACAGATGTCCTGGGGGCTAGTGGTAAAGAGAGGATCAGTGGGATAGACTGCCAACAGATAAACAGTATCTAATGCTGTGTGGACACTGACGTTGCCCTTTCATGCTGATCTATGACCTGCTACCTGAACCCTAACATGGGACACCACTGCTCTCAAATGTATTTTAAAGCTCGAACAAACAAAAATCCTTGAAAGTGTTTGTACTCTGCAGTCTACCCAAAGTCTCTGTGCTGATATGACGGCAACATTTGTTTCTTTGTCTCTAGTTGTGAAGCACTGCATAATTGTAATATTAGTCTTGTTCCATAATATTCTGTCACGTCTCTGAGCAGAACAGATAATATCCTCCACCTTACTAATCACGCTAAAATTGAAAGGCCATATGAGGCAAAGAGAATAGAAGGGGAGAGATGTAATAAGACTAGATTAGGGGTGGCAGCACACAAGAATAGATATAAAAAGGGGAATATTACTGCACTGTAGATGCTGTTGTGCACAAATTCAGTCAGCTTCCAGGGGCCATCAAGATTCAGGGAGTAGCTATTATTCTACACATTAGCGCAGGCTAGCTAAAAGCTCTTATGCTTGAAGGGGTCTTGGAGGTCTTCAGGAAAAAGGATGTGGCACTAAGAGTGGGCAGTGTTTAAGAGACCCCTGGTACTCCGCGAAAATGGGAGGCTCTCGATGTGACAATGTGACATGCTGGATTCATTTACAAGACTGTCGGAGCAGGGAATCGAATATGGTATTGGGACGCGGAAACGATGTTACGACATGTAACCATTACTGTCACGCTGAAAAATAAGGAGGGAAAACAAAAGAACAGGCTGATGAGAAGATGTGAGGTAACAGAATATAATGGCTTTAGAGGTGTTTAAAGTGCGGCTCGAGGCTGAGATAGTCTCTCTAACGTGACCGAAGTAAGTTCAGGACTCTTATGGGACTGATGAACCCTAGCCTGCGCTATCAGATACCGGCTTAATTCTACACGATTATACCTACTGTTTACTAAAACCGTCCCTGGTAAACACTAACAATCAATACCGCTTCGTGCCATGGACAGAGTGAAGCCTTAATGCAAACACGCTCTAGGTTGAAAGGTCAGTTTCTTCAGCTAAAAAGAGTGAAAAAGCGATATCCATTTTGGATATTAAAAACACCTACTAGTTTGGATAGAATAAATGAGATCGCATATGCACTTCCCATGTAGAAAGATAAGTAAACACTTAGCTTAAGAACTGGCAGCTAAACTCTTAAAAAATAGTCACTTTCAAAATAGATTACTTTTATTATTTTTCTGTTTGTCTCAAGGCACACAGAGCAATTTAGGAAGACCTTTAAAATTAATCATTTGTGCAACCTCCAAAAACAATCCAACATTTTAACCGGTTGCTTATTCCATAGTGCCCATATGTATTTATTCATTTCTCTGCTGTGTTTTTTCCCCTTAAATTCGCTGCCGAGGTCTTAAACTTAACACGTAATTACACAATCGTGAGCCCTGCCTGTGATAAGCTTTTGAATGAATGAGTAGCCGCTGAGACTAAATTGCTCTCGCTCTCCTGCTCCCTCCTGTCGCGTCTGGCCGTTAGGTCAGGGTTTGAGGCGAGTTGGCAGTGCGGAGAGGACCAGGCCTGGCCCCGTGCCTCAGTGCCTGCGGGACCCTACCCAGACTGCCACGGCCCCTCTGGCCTTCAGAATGAATAGAGGTCTTCAGACACCAGTGCACTGAACTGAGGCAGCCTTTTCAGCAAACAATCCTATCTGCTTCCTCTCCACTCCAGTCCTCCTGCAACTTCACTGAACTCGTCCAGTTTGTCAGGGGGGCTTATTTTTGTTGTTTTATTTTTATGTTTCCTACTCTGTGAAGAAAAAAAAAGACCTAGAATGCTGGAAATGGCCCCGAAAAAAAATACACAGAGGGGAGAGGACCTTTTGAAAGGGTTGTTGCATCACGGTGTTAGCCTTGATGAAATTGTCAGCTCATGCATGTGCTCGTGCATCTGAATAAAATGAAAATAAACACACTGTTGCTATTTAATGGATGTTTTGAAGAGCAAATTGGCTTAAAACATAAGAGAGAAAAAATCCTTTTACAGTCTGATCTACATGATATGGAAAATTGTCAGGAAATCTGTTTGGTGAAATGTTCATTTCATTAGAGAGCATCACAGTTGCTTATTCAACTGTGTTCAGAAACTTCTGTAAAGGAAATGCTTGCTGGTTAAATGCTTTTAACCTTAAAAATTATTTCTGGCTACATTTTGGTAGCCGAATTTGAGAGTCGTCACAGAGAGACTGTTCAAATGATGTCACCGTATATTATTCTGTCTGCTATGAACATTTCAATAGCAAAAATGGATGACAGAGATCCGGAGAATGAATAATCATAAAAACAATAGACAATTAGTCTTCATCCTGTGTTTTTTTGATCAAATTGCTGAACACATAAACCGCTACTGAGACAGTCCTTAGGATTTTTTTTTTCTCCTATAAAAATGGGGATAAAGGATTAATTCGAACGTCGAGAAAGTAGGCCAGTCATGGGCTCTACAGCAGCGCACTTAATGAAAATCAATTAGGATTATCCTTATTCTTCCCTCGCTGAAATCACAATACACTTTGCCTCTTTCTTCCGATAAGCACGTAAGGAAAAGCCTCAGGCTGTTTGGACGGTAACAAGGAGATTACGCTGACATAATATGGTGAAAATAAGTAAATAATTACTAATTAGGGTTATGCTCACTCTACCTGAACGGAATTTGTCTTGAAGGAGGACATGATACTTTACTTACAGTACTGAACATGGAATGGTTAATGCCTGATTATGTTAATGCAAGTACTAATATGTCTATTTCTGACTCTGGATCAAATAATGCACTGTTTAAATTGACTCAAGTGGTAATCTGTTTGATTAAGAGTGGAGCCACATCAGGTCACAGCTGTAAGCAACAATGTCTGCATTTAGTTTGGAGAAAAGGAGATTTTTGGTCATTTGATGATGGATTAGAAAGGTACAGGATAAAGTTAAATGAATGAGAAAATGCTAGATTGTAGTTGGACACCCTACTGAAATCTGGAAAATCAAACGTTGATCTGGCATCAAAATAAATATTTTTGCGATTCAAATTATAAATCAGCATCAGATGCCTTTAAAATGTCCACTATAGTTGGAGGGGGAAAACTAGGGATTCATTTAGCTGCAAGGTTTTCCAGGTTTTGCTCAGAGCGTGTTGGATTTATTTGGGTCATTTTCCATGGCTTGGTAAAACGGAGAGGTTTTTTTGGCCACCCATCCACCATATTAAGCACCCCACCTGCCGATGATTACCCATAAACACTTCTTTCTGCTGAGATGTACCTGGCAATTAGTCTTTGAAATGCCCCATGCTTGATTTACCTTAGCAGTACAGGTGAATGGCGATGCACTCAAACTGCTCGACCTCTCGTGGTGCTCTGCGGTTTGTTTACAAGCTTTTTTTTTTGCCGCTGAAATGAAAAACAGAAAAAATAAATAAATCAGTATATGGGATGCTTATAATTATTCTCCCAGAAGATTTGCTTCTGTAATTACAATGCGATACTGACGTTTGGAAAAATGCATAGAGGTCTGCTCGGAGCTGCCACGCGAAATATAAATACGTGTTATTATAGTTTGTAATATGGCCTGCGTCATAGATGCAGGAGAAAAAATGACAGTGCAGTTCTTCAAAGCAGCGTTAGTTCAAAAACATCAGTGAAACCGGATAAAACCATGTGGTCTTTTGCTGAACAGTGGTGTGGGCATGTACAGAAAGCAGGACATCTGGCTGGTGTACAGTGGCAACAGGTATTGTTGTTTTTGAATGGAATCTGTGTTAGTAGGCCTGACTGATTCACCTCTGCTAGTAGATACAAGATAAGAATGCCTTTCAGAATCATCAGATGTTAAGTTTTTCTTTTTCACAAAAAAGGAGAAATAAGATTAATGCAAAGAGAAAACAGAATTATTTTATTTAAATTCCTTACTATTTCTGTCAAGGAACGGTTCTCAGTCTAGTCCATGTTTGCCTTGAATAACTAAAACGTAATATTTTCTGAATCAGTCTGAATGAACAATATAATGCCGTTAATAGGAAATCGAATTTAAAAAAGTAAACAAACAACTCACACATTTGAGATATAACCACTTTGTTATATCAAAATAAGACTTAAAATGACATGAAAACAAGATTTTTAGGACGTTTTAGTGAGAAAAAAACTCGATGTTTGTGACCAATATTTACCAAGCTTTGATGATTAATGATTCTAAAAAATAAAAAATAGCTATAAAATAATATGAAAATAATTGTCACAGCCTTGAGTTATTATTTTGAAATAAATTAAAAAAAAATGCTTGATTAGAAACTTGGTGTTAATAAATAGAATATTGATTACACTGTTATTGTAAAAACATGAAATAGATTTTTTTCCTGTCTCTTTCTGATAAAGTAATGTTTAATCAAGAAAATGTGACTGAAACATGAATTTACATTTTATATACAGTTGATAAGAAGCCCTAAATCATTAAATTAATCAACTGATTAATTTCATAGTTCAAAACAATAATAAGTAATTTAGGTCCAGTTCAATAAGTGACATTTATATATAGTGTTTCATAAATTTCATGAAAAATGACAAAGAAATGGCAAGTAACACGTTGACTTCAATGTGACATTTTGAAGTAGAAAGACTAAAGTAGTATTTTCTTTAACTTCTTAATTGTATTAATTTTAACTTCTTAGTTTTATTTACAACTTCAAATTTACAGTGTAGTGAAGTTGGCTCTTTTAAAATAAATAAATAAATAATTAAATAAGAATACAATTATATAAGTGTGTCTATTTCAAGATTAAGTAGAAATAAGAGTGTTTTCTTGCAGCGGGCCTGTTTAATTAGAACACTGTAAAAAAAAACAAAAAAAAAAGATTTTTCAAAGCTGTAAATAAAACACATTATTGGAGTATGTTTTACAAAAAAATTTAATGTTTAAATTTAAAGTTTAATTCATTGTGCTACTTGCTGTTGCTTCATAATTATTTATGAAATTCCTGCACCAAAAAAGTTTCTACACCATTTTGTTTTGAAGGGGGGAGTGGGGGTACAGTTTATGGTATCACAATTTTTACTGAAGTGGTCTTCCTCCAGAATAACTTTGAGGTCCTCAAAGTTCTTTCTTTCATTTGATTTGGTTACTGTACAGTGACAATATTCTATCATGACAATATCATACAGTATATAATGATGTATACGATTGTATTACGATAGGCACAGTTGGTAAATCTGTTTTTTTCGGCAAGTGGTGATAATGGATGATAGCGAGAGAAAGAGGGGGGAGAGAAATTAAGCGTGTGTTGTTCCTTATGTTAAGGTGATGTGTTGTTCTGCTCATTACCAATGTTTGACCATATGACACGCATCATCTGAGTGTAATGCATTATCCATGAGCTCAGCCTCTCCAAGGAGCCAATCGACTTTCTCAACCTGCTCCTTCTGGAGAAAAACAAACAACAGGTGCGTGTACCTGTGTCCTCCTCCTCTCTTTCATGTCTTATTCTGTCGGCTGCCACCTTATGAGCACGAAGGGCCGCACTGTTGCAGGATGATTTGCGAGCTAATTTACACAGAATATACTGTATTTTGACATGTTTTGAATTGCTCATGACTGATTGTTTCACTATCTGCCTCTAATCCTTTTATCTGAAGTTAACTACTTGATCTTAACTAATTTCCTTCCCCTTCCATTTCCGTACACCTGATTTATGGGGTTGCAGACATGAATTTTGCCCAGGTATAAAAGGAGACCCCCAAACCATAAAGCTGCATCCTTCGTTAAAGCTCTCAAAGACTTCCTAAAGGGAAAAAGTGGTCATTTCTGCTATAAATCATGGCAGCGCGTGAGTGGAGGGCAGTGCGCACCTTGTCCGTACACCACCGCGAAGCGTTAAGTAAACCATAACATCCTGCATATTGTGTGTCAGAGCCAGGAGAGGTCACTTCCGTACGTCTGAGCGCGTGAGCACGTGTCTAAGCTCTATCTTCAAACGGGTCTGTCCACTTAAGCCATTTTGAGGAAGAGCTTTTTTCTCTCTCTTAGTGACTACTTCCTGTCTGAAGAGCTAAATAGGGGAAGTGGTCATTTAACAGAAAGATTGGCCTCTCACTGTCTAATTTTGCGGTGCTTTGTCTGGAGCAGCACAGGTACCTGGGGACTAATTTTGGCTTGAAAAATAGTCCCTGCAGGCAAGTCTTGTGTTTTTGGAACAGAAAATACGTGAAGTCTCCCTAATTACGACAGTATGCTCTGATGCCTTATTCTGTGCGAAAAGAGGCGTCGCAAATCATCTCAAGTTTTTTGATGGATGAAAGTCAAAAGTCACCGCAAGCGTTTTTTAACTTTAAAAAGTTCCATGAGCCAGAACACTTTAATGTTTTGATTTAAAATCAAACCTAAAAACCCTTGTGATACCTTTTGTTATAAGGTAAAAGGGCTAGAGTTTTTAAGAAATGACGATGGCAACCAACCAACGTCCTTTAATGATTTTCGCACATGTAGGAACGCTGAACTAAAATACTCTGACAGAGTTTCTTGTAATAATTATTTATTTGTTGTTCTTTTTTAAATGTATTATCAATAATGGCGCTGTAACACAGATACTGAATCCACAGTGGGAAAGCAGCCTGTGTATTTTGATTTCCAAACAAATGACTCTTATAAACCAGTTCAAACAGTGAATCAAAAACCAACACGTTCTCACTCCCAACTCGTCACATATTGGCGCATGGTCAGGACCCCTTGGCGTCACTTTTTGATGCTCAAGGTACCCCTTTAGCATCACTTTTGGATGTGCAGGATCCTCCATTGCTTTTAGTTGTTTGCATTATGCGTCACATTTAATGGTTTGCATGCAGAAATAACTTTATATAAATTTATACTTTCATAGATATTTTGGAAAACCTAACCCCACCCCTACCCTAAACCTACCCACTTCTGAACAATATAAAACATGCAACAGGCAAATAAAAGTACAGTGACAGGTATTTTTTTTTTGCAAAAACTGACTATAAAAAGCATTATAAAAGTATTAGACAAGTGCGTTGCATTCTAAGTCATCCGATATCTTTATTCAAATAACAGAGTAAAGCGTAAGGTTTTTAATCTCTGAAGATGATCTCGCTCCAGCACATATCACATTCAAAAATATACTCCTGAACTTGTTTAGTGTGACGCAATTGGTCACGAGACACACAAGAGCCAATGGCATTTAACGCTTCTTTTGGCAGCAATTTTTACATTTGTGCACAGACTGCACAGAGGATGAGCTTTACGGCGGATAGAGACTGCGATCGCTTCTATTCCTCTCAGAAATCAATCGTTTTGCATCGGATAACTTGGGATATTAATACTTTTTAAATAAATTGTGACTGTAGTTGTATTTGCCTGTTATATCCTGTGTTTTATATTGACAAATAGTTAGGTTTACGGGCAGGGGTTGGGTTACGTACTCATAAATGTGTAAATAGTGTAATGTTAAAAAAAAAATAGTTCTGACTTTACAATGAAAAAAAAAATAAACACACCCCAAGATTTATGCAGTAATGGCAAAAATATTACCAAATATACTTAATCATGACAATAAAATTCTCAATGCCTTTCGTGTCAGCATATTGACGTCAAAGATTTCTTATTTAAACCAATGGAGGAACCTGCATGTGGAAAAATTGTGCTAAAGGGGTACTGACCAAGCGTCAACGTGTGAGAATGTGTTGCAACAACATAAAGCGCAATTCACGAAAACTCTTTTTAATAAAAACAAAAACATACATGAGCACCACTGTGACATCATATCTACACCGGAAACAACAGTTGTGTCGCGCCGCGGTGCAACAGCTATATTCTGTTTACTCTGGACTCGACAAAGCGACCGTTGCAAATCATTTGTACATTGTGTACGTCAAGTACGTCATAAATAGAACAAGGAATCAGTTTACTCTCGGAGATTTGTCGTGACGCAACGAGTGTAGAGATCATCACTGATTATAATTGGTCACTTGCACCGTTTTCGTCCGATGTAGACACGCTGTGAGTGCAACCAATCCCGAGATTCTCAAATGAATGTCTCCTAACACCATGTCCTAACCAGACGCGACAAGATTCCAGTGAAAAGTAATTTGTCTGTGCACACCAGACACGATACGACAACGCGACGCGACAGAATCACTCAAATATCACAGCCATTCAGAAGCGCACAGCACTCCCACCGAAATTGACAAGTTTAAAATCTAATTCTAACCAATAAATATTAATCCTTTTTTAACATTCTTAAAAGTACATACTGAGTGTCTGATACCATCTTTGTCATGGAAAGCACTTCTTGGTTCGCACTGAGTTCGTAATTTTAGCATACGTGTTTGCTCATTTATTTTTGAGATATGAGGTAAACTATCTGTAGTTGTTTTAGAAGTGTATGGCTATAAATGACACGCGATATTATATTCAAACTTACATTATCCACTTTTAACACTGAATAAAGCACATAATCAGAAGGCCTACCTGAGATTATCCATGTCATAGTTTGTATGTTGTTGTTGTTCCAGCCGCGACTTCACAGAAATAGAAACCGTTTCTAAAACAGATACTTTGCGTGTCACTGTCACAGCCGTTATTGCGTGTCACGGCGTCGCATCACGTGTAGTTAGGAGACGGTGTGGGAATTGGCTTTTGAGCAAATCATGGCTAAAAGTCTGATTGTCGAATGAATGTCACATTCTTTTAAATTCTCTTAAATTTTGTACATGAAAATTTTACGTAACACCGTGTCCTAACAACACGCGATGGGACAAGATTCCGGCGACAACAATTTGGCTGTCCACACCAGACGTAACACAACAGAATCATTCAAATATCATAGCCAATCAAAAGCGTGTGTGGGCTAACTCTCTCTGGAAGCGCACTTTTGAGCAAATCATTAAAAAAAAATTGATTCTCGAATGAATTACTCTTATGAGTCAAATTCCTTTCAGTTCTCTTAAAATTTGTACATAAAAAAATTACGTATCAACATGTCTTAACTACACGTGACGTGACAAGATTCCGGCAACAAACTATTTGGCTGTCCACACCAGATGGACACGACAGAATCAATCAAATATCACTGCCAATCAAAACCTTGTTGGTTCACATTGAGTTCGCCGTTTTAACGTAGGGTACAACGAGGCTAAACGCGGCCCGGGGTAAAAGGCACCTTTGATATTATGTTCCTCTAAACAACTCCATGGCAGAAAAACGTGGCATAGCACTTTCCAAAACATCCGCTTTTCAAGATACACCTACAAAATTGACTGATCCCTGATGTGATTCTGTGTTTACTTGATCAAATATTTGATGTTTTGAAAAATGAGTAGACTTAAGTAGCAAATGAGAATCGCTAAAATTCTTGAATATATCTTGAGACAAAGGTCTTCTTAAAGGAGAAGTTCACTTCCAGAACAAAAATTTACAGATATTTACTCACCCCTTGTCATCCAAGATGTTCATGTCTTTCTTTTTTTCAGTCGATAAGAAATTATGCTTCTTGAGGAAAACATTCCAGAATTTCTCTCCCTATAATGGACTTCAATGGTGCTCCCAAGTTTAAACTTCCAAAATGTAGTTTAAATGCAGCTTCAAATGGCTCTAAACGATCCCAGCCTAAGAAGGGTCTTATCTAGCAAAACGATCAGTCATTTTTTAAACAAATTGACAATTTATTTATTTTTTAACCTCAAACGCTCGTCTTGTCTCCTCTCTGCAATGCGCATCCAGGTCAATACAGTTAGGGTATGTCAAAAAACTCCCGTCTCGTTCTTTTCTTCAACGTCAAAATCGTCCTACATCGTTGTTTTACCTTTTTTTTTGTAAAGGAAGTTTGATCTTCTCTGCATGTTCACTTTGTAAACACTGGGTTGGTACTTCTGCAGCAATGTAGGACGATTTTGAAGTTGGAGAAGAAACAAGTTGAGCGTTTGAGGTTAAAAAGTATATAGATTGTCAATTTGTTTAGAAAATAACTGATCATTTTGCTAGATAAGACCCTTCTTCCTCAGCTGGGATCGTTTAGAGCACTTTGAAGCTGCATTTAAACTACATTTTGGAAGTTTAAACTTGGGGGCACCATTGAAGTCCACTATATGGAGAAAAATTTGGGAATGTTTTCCTCAAGAAACGTAATTACTTAGCGACTGAAGAAAGAAAGACATGAACATCTTGGATGACAAGGGGGTGAGTTAATTATCTGTAAATTTTTGTTCTGGAAGTGGACTTCTCCTTTAATGAGCTTTGTTCAAGATAATTAAAACAGCAGTTTTTAAATAATGAAATAAAATGTAAAGTATTGTATTTGGGGTAAAAAGTGCCCCTGCTGTTGGGGCACTTTTTACCAATTATTAATAATTAACAATAATTACAATAACAATAATAATTAGCAATTACAATAACAATAATAATTAGCAATAATTAACATGATAATTAACAGAAGGCTGACTTTTCCAGTTGTTGACATGACATTGTTAGATTCAGATTCATCATCTTAGAGATAATCACCATGTTTAGAATGAAACCACCATATTTACAAACATGCTATTAATCATATCATATAATAAAATATAATTTGTTGTTGCTAATGTAAATCTATATTAAATTACTATAGGATCTCCTTCAATGCTTTCAGAATATTTAAATTTTAAAATTATTTTGTTTCTGTGTTTTAAAATATAATATTAACATATTTTAATGACAGTACATTTACTAAAAAAAATAATAATAATTTTATCAAAATAAGCAGAAAATAGTACAAACTTTGCTTTGCTCTTGTGATTGTTTTGAACAAGTATTAACTTAGACATTATTATTATTATTTATTTTATATCAATAATGTGTGCCTTTTACCCCGTGCTGGTGAGCCTTTTACCCCGTGTGTGGGGTAAAAGGCCCCCCATGCCACCTCATACATTTATAAGACTTTTAAACAAAATACAACAACTTGATTTTTGACATATGATTTATTTTCACACAAAATCTGTTGCTCCATAAATGTTCAATACAAGCGTATATATTTTTCTGCAGTCATACACTTTGGGCATAGTGAAAATGTTAATGTATGGTGTGAAAGTCGTCTTTTGAGCAAATCATAAACAAAAGTCTGATTCTTAAATGAATGACTCTTATGAGTCAAATGCTTTTCGATCCTTTTTTACATATTTTGTACATAAAAATTGTACGTAAGACTCGTGAAAAAATCATTGTAGTTTCTAAAAGGTTGTTCATGTGACATTGTATAGGTAAATATTACAAGTCTGACAGTAGTAGTTTCTTTGTTAAATGTACTGAAAACATCATTAACAGAAGAGACAACAAAGCTCCCAGAACCTTCACAGCACCTAATTGGGAAAAAAAGCATTATACAGAAAAACTGATCCCAGCTGTAGGACAACAACTGTGTTTGAGAAAAAAATCTTTAGCACTGAGTAGATCAAACTTTTGCGAGAGTGAGAATGATTTCACATTGTCCCCAAAGAGGAGATTTTCCCTTGATCCTTAACTATGGGTTGAGGACAGTCACTTATGTATGAAGTTGTGACAAGCCATAATCCCTGGTGATCATATCTCATAAAATAGAACAGAGAGAAGAGGAATCAGTTTGGAGCATTGGCCCATCTGCCACAATCACCCCACTCCAAATGACTTGGCATCAGCGTTCCCTTTCAGCTCACAAAGACACAGAAGTGCCCGATATCTTGACCCACTTCATTGGTTTGGCCTCTATGAGGATGTCAGCTGAAATGCACCATAGAATCGATGGCTGTTTGACTAAGGAGAGCCCGTTTTTGTTTCATACTTTGTTTTAAGACTCTGCGGAGAGGATGCAAGTGGAATGAAGAGAGGACAGGAAGGATGTTAAAGGGGATTATGCATGTGTGGCATAATGGGCTAGCTTACTCAAACAGACCCTAGCTTCTTTGGGTTCAGTCAGTCATGTATAATGGGGATGACATGCAGTTTATTTTGGATGATGAGGTAATTTCGGGTGCTGGTTTAAGAAAAGAGCTGATAGATTGTATAGCGATAACCTTTTTGTTCATCCCATTATGGGGAAGTGTTGGGCAGTAAACACAGAGGAAGAACCGTGTGTCTTCCTATTATCGTCAACAGGCCATAAAATGTTATGTCATGAGAAAATAAAAGGTTGAACGAACTAACGAACGTGGTCATCTTCTTTTTTTTTTTTAATTCTGCATGTCTTCGTCTCATATTCAGTACTGTTTTATAATTCAACAGACCATTTTCAATGTTTGGGTGACCTCCCAATACATATTTGTGTGGTTAAGCACAAGCTAGTTTTAATAGTCATGTTTTGATATAATAAGTAAACATCTGTCACATCCGAATCATTAAATGACACAAGGGAGGCTCAGTGCATATGCCTCACATAATGCATCTAAATGAAACAACAAACATGCCTTACATAATGTATTTTTTGCATGCAATTTGTTGCTTCTTTCAGAAAACAACGGGTTGGGATTTTTCTTCTGTTCTGATTAAATGTGAATGTAAAAAATGTTATATATGCAATTTAGAATACTGCTCTAATCAATAAATTAAATATGTTAAACATGTCAAAGTGTAAGATGCTTGTTTTTGTCAAAAATATTTGTAGTGCAACTAGTGACATTATTTACACTACCAGTCAGAAGTTTCTGAACAGTAAGATTTTTGATGTTTTACCAAGCCTGCATTTATTTGATCCAAGGTACAGAAAAAACTGTACTATTAAAAATAACTGTTTTCTATCTGAATATATTTTAAAATGTAATTTATACTGTGATTTTAAAGCTTATTTTTTAGCATCATCACTCCAGTCACATGATCCTTCAAAAATCATTCTAATATTCTGATTTGCTGCTCAAAAAAACATGTAGGACTATTAATATTATGTTATCTATGAAAACATTTTTTCAGGTTTCTTTGATAAACAGAAAGTTCAGAACAGCATTTATCTGAAACAGAAATCGTTTGTATCATTATAATTGTCTAATTTAAAGCATCCTTGCTAAATAAAACTATTAATTTCTTATCCAAAAAAATACATTAAAAATGCATATTGTATGAAGTTACAAAAGCATTATTTTAGATAAATGCTGATCTTTGGATCTTTCTATTCATCAAAGAATTCTGAAAAAAAAATGTACTCGACTGTTTTAAATATTGGTAATAATAATAATAATAATAATAATAAATGTTTCTTGAACAGCAAATCAGCATGTTAGAATGATTTCGAAAGGATCATGTGACACTGAAGGATGGAGTAATGATGCCGAAAATTTAGCTTTGATCACAGGAATTAATTACATTTTAAAATATATTCAAATAGAAAGTATTTATTTTAAAAAGTAAAAATATTTCACAGTACTACTGCTTTTGCTGTATTTTGGATCAAATAAATGAGGCTTGGTGAGCAGAAGAGACTTCTTTTAAAAAACATTAAAAATCTCACTGTTCAAAAACTTTTGACCGGTGGCGTATATACATACAGAATCATTTTCAACCTTTATTTTCCTAATGTAAAGTCAAGTGTGCACTGTGTAAGATATCAGCAAATATTATTTAACATCATAATATGTTTTCTCCATTTTCTAAATTCTGTGAAATCTGTGTCAAGGATGCAAAGGATCTCTTGAGCAGAGCCAAAATGTTGCTTCTCAGCAAAGTAAATGGATTGTTGCAAAAAGTGTCAATTAGTTTTAAAAGGCCCAAAAAAGCCTGCACAATGGTCCTCTTAATGTATGTGAACTACACTTACCAGATGTCCTTTTTGTTTCAAACAGTTGCCTTGTTTCATGTGAGATTGAACGGTTGGAGTGGTTTAGAGTATCTTTTCCAACCATTAGTCATGGCTAACTCATTAAAACAAATACTTGATTCTTCACCTTTAAACCCATTCTTGTTAAAATAGATGGAATAACTGAGGAGATTCAGCCATCCAGCAAGAGTCCGCAGTGGGAGGAAGAGACCAGTGGCCATTTCTGAGAATTAGCTGGATTGCTTCCTCTTTTGTATCGTATCTATTGTCTAAAGGAGAAATGTGAAACACACAAACTTATTAAAATGATTTGACAGAACAAAGAAAGCGCTGCGATGGAGTATTGTTACGTGTTTCGAAGGCAGTAAGCACTTCCATTGCGGACTAATCTCTCACAGCAGACTGAACTGAAAGTGCTATGTTATCCCCATTTCTCTGTTTTGGTTTCTGAAAGGACATAATAAATACAGTTTAAGGGTCAAGCGGGTAATTTGCCGTGGTCATAGACCCTTATATATATATTAAACTAGAATGCACTTTCACAATCTCCTGGACAATAGAGATTTCCCATCTCCCATCATGCCCGGATGTCTGTACACACCAGTGCCTCACAGCCACAATATACATGCATTTTTATTTTTTTTTTTCATAAAACGATAATCACTCAAATCCTGATTTTCAATCCCTTGGCTCAAGCCGACAGTTTAAATAAAATCACTCCAATCCCACGGGTAGGAGAAATGAAAAGGACAAGGATTAAAAATGGTCAGACCTCTTTCTTCTCTCATACTCTCCCTGGCTCTGGATTGGATCACGACCCTTCTGTGTGTGCAGCTTAAGAGCAGACGGTGAGCTTTCACTTTTTTTTTTTTTTGTGGAGCAGGAATGGGCTTACAGTATTTATGAGGGACTGGGGGAGTGTGTGCAACATGGAGCCTTAATTCCATAATCCCACATCATTAGGGTTAATAGGAGACGGGCCACAGGAAGCAGGAGCAGGAAATTTTCAGACACATTGGAAATGTGTGTTATGGCAGTTGATTTAATATCTTCATATTCACAAAAGGGAAATGAATATAGTGGAACTTGAGGTGCTAATAATAGAACACACAATTTTGTTGTTTTGACAAGCATTTACATCCACTATAAAGCAAACAAACAAGAACTAAATAAATGAAAGATCTTGTATTAGTGATTTTCCACCATGGGTGAGGGGTATATATATATTAACAAAATAATAAAAATTTGTCATTAATAATAATAATAATAATAATACATTAATAATAATAATAATAAAACAACATGTAATGGCTGGCTGTTTGCAGTTGCCTACAACCTGTAATTAGTATATCATTTATTAATAATAATAATAATAATAATAATAATAATAATAATTATTAATTAATTTGTTATTATATATTATTAGAATAATGTTTATATATATTATAAATACTAATTACTATATTAATTATATTATTGTTTATAATAATAATAATAATAATAATAATAAATTATAATGTAATCAATAACAACAACATTATTATTATTATCTCCTAGAAATGCATTAGTAAATTTATTATTATTATTATTATCCTTATTATATTCCTTTTAAAATTATATTATTATAATAATAATCATATATTATACTAATCTAATATTATTTTCTAATTACTATATTACATTATTAGTTTTAATAATAATAAATCAATTACAATAATATAAAATAACATTAATTATTATTATTTATATATTTTTCTTATATTACTATCATAATCATATATTGTAAATGTATTAATAATTACTAATTAATTTAATGTTTTAATATTAATAATATAATATATAAACAATAAAAACAACAACAACAACAACAATAATAATAATAATAATAATTATTATTATTGTTGGTGTTATTAGTGTTATTGTAATGTTGGTTGGTTGAAGTTTCCTACAGTCTCCTAGAAATGCTAGTATATAATTATTATTAGTATTATTAATAATAATAATAATTATTATTATTATTATTAAATTGTTATTATATAATTAGAAACATCATATTATATATCTTACTTATATTAATGTTTTAAAGAATAATCAATTATAATACATAAATAATAATAATAAAAATAATATTTTCTATTGGCAGTTTGCAGTTTCCTACAGTCTCCTAGAATTCGTTGGTATATCATTTATTATTATTATTATTATTATTAATTATAAAATGTGTTATTATATTATGTGAATAATTATCATATATTATAATGTATTACTAATTACTAATACATCAGTAATAATAATATAGTTACTTGTTGTTATTATTATTATTATTTTGTATGTATTTTGCAGTTGCCTACAATCAAAATGCATTAATTTATTATGAGTAACAGGTGTGTATTTGTGGATTTTTTTTTTTTACAACACAGTTCAATCAATTAGAATTTAGAACTAGAACTATCTGATTTTTAAGCAAGTTTTTAATTTCCTAACTACTTTCTAAAAATGTAGTGTGCCTAGGAACCCCTTGTGAAGTAAACAGGTTCAATTACTCCAAGCTGATCTTCAACAGTATTTGTTTATTTATTCCGTTATTGCAGATCAGTCTAATTAAAAACTTTATCCATAATCTCCAAGCCTCATTTACATATCATATAAATAGAGCATTGTCTTAAAGCACTGTCCTCATCAAGATACAATTCACAAAACAACTAAGTCCTTAAGACACTCAGTATAATTACTGTAAAGGTTAATTAAATGCTTTGCATACTTTAATAATAGAGCGTGTGTGTGAGAGCGAGTTTACACTGAATTAACAGAACGGGACATTAACGGCCAATCGACAAGTCGGCAACAAACATTACATGAATTTTGTAAACAAATGCACAATATCTACCTAAGACGTTTTAGGTTATGAGTAAATAAAGTAGAAATAAATGTACACTTGATGTCACATGATTTATGCTTAAAAGGTCAAGGATGTCTACATACTGTCCTCTCCCAGCTTAGAGATTGGGATGGGAGGGTGGGGGAATTTCTGAGTGTGTATTGTGGAGGGGGGTCTCAATCTTTGAGACATCTGTCACAATTTGCAACTTGTATGCTTTTTTATAAGCTGCTGATTTCTTGCATGACTGCCCAAGAACTGTGATGTTAAAATGTAGCCTACATTGCACAGGGCCACCCCTTATGAGACGAGTAATCTTCCCCTCCCTCCCCGCTTATTGTCAACTTTATCACGGCTGTATATTGTGGCAAAATCCCTTTCATCGGATCCCCAGATTAAAGCATTATTCAATTTATAGATAATACAGTAAAACAATGAAAAAGCCCCTTCAGCACAGGCCATTGGGTGCTTTAGGATCTAGGCCTGTCGCTTGTGAAACTTTCCCAGGACAGTCTCAGAATCATTAAATATGTTAATTATTTTACCAAAATAAGAGGGATCATACAAAATGCATGTTATTGTTTATTTAGTACTGACCTGAATAAGATATTTCACATAATAAGATGTTTACATATAGTAAAAATAATTTTAATTTATAAAAATGCTCTGGTTCAAAAGTTTACATCCCTTTGATTGTTAATACTGTGTTGTTACCTGAATGATCCACAGCTGTTTTTTTTTTTTTGTTGTTGTTGAGTTGTTCATGAGTCCCTTGTTTGTCCTGAACAGTTAAACTGCCTGCTGTTCTGCCCAACTATTACAGAAAGTTCAAACGCTCACTGATGCTCCAGATGGAAAAACCATGCATTAAAATCAAGGGGGTGAAAACTTTTTGAATTTGAAGATCAGGGTAAATTTAACTTATTTTGTCTTCTGGGAAACATTTAAGTATCTTCTGTAGCTTCTGAAGGGCAGTACTAAATGAAAAAAAATGATATTTAGGCAAAATAAGAAAAATTTACACATCTTTATTCTTTTCAAAAGTTTTCACCCCCTGGCTCTTAATACATCTTTTTTTCTTTCTGGAGCATCAGTGAGCATTTGAACCTTCTCTAATAGTTGCATATGAGTCTCTCAGTTGTCTTCAGTGTGAAAAGATGGTTCTCAAAATCATACAGTCATTGTTGGAAAGGGTTCAAATACACAACAATGCTGAAAACCTAAAGAATTTGTGGGACCTGAAGGATTTTTTTTGAAGAACAGCAGGCAGGGACTCATGATCAACTATCACTAAACAAAAAAACACAGTGGTGGATCATTCATATATATATATATATATATATAATGATTATGATTTTAAATACATTTTTAACCTCAGAACGATCTCAAAGTAGAGGTGCTTAAAATTAAATTATTATAATCTTAATTCAAGTGATGAAGGATTTTGACAGTAATCAGCGTTGAGCACTACTGTAAGGTTAACGCTCTCTGCTTTAAATGCTTGAAATTAGAAAAGTAATTAAATGTAATCAATTAGATGATTTTAATAAAGTAATTGAAATACACTACTCATTACATTTTAAATAGGGTAACTTGTAATCTGTAATCTATTACATTTCCAAAGTAACCTTCCCAACACTGCTCAGCACTGGTCAGTTGTTTCAGAAAAACAACAGAGTGACCCGAGAGCAGAATATAAATGCATGTGCGGCCAGAAGATTTGAGATTGCGTTATTATAGAGTAAATACGGTAAACATTATCGTCAGACCTTAAGCCTGCTTAGATACAAACATCGCTGAAATCCTTATCTCTGTCTCTCTCGGAATCTGTCTCATGGCCATCTGTTCTTGTTTCTCTGAGAAGGAGCTTGGCGTTCAGAGCGTTCATTAGAAAGTAAAAGGCTTTTTTTACTCTAAATCTTCCGCTGTGGCCGGATACGAGGGTCATGGCTTTAATACCCTCCGCAGTGGCTCCTCTTACTCCTGGGCATATGTTGGGAGTAAGTTAGCATCTGCTTCTTGAGTAAGGATCTGGGATGGCCTTCTGTGCCAAGGATTCTCACATACAGGACTGCCAGTGAAGGCTAAAGTCTGTACAGCAGCCACTAGAGACGCTGCTCAACTTTTTCTTTTTTTCTGGTTTGACAGTACAGGTTAAGAATGTGCGTTATACTATATAAATGGAATAAATTACTGAAATCTATCTATCTATCTATCTATCTATCTATCACAAGTAATATTATGATATATTTTTACAGTTTTGAAACAATACAGTTATTACAATATCATTTTTGAAAAAAAGATGTATTCCCTACTAATATGTTGATTTTATGCTTATTAAACATTTTCTTTCATTATTATTGATGTTGAAAAGCAGTTTTTGCGGCTTAATATTTTTGTGAAAACAATGATACTACCAGTAATTCCAATTACCAGTAATTTTTTTTTTTTTTTACTATTATCAATGTTGAAAACAATTTTTGTGGAAAGAATGATATACTAGCAGTAAGATTAAAAAAAATAATTAATTATTTTTATTAAGCAAGAATGCATTAAATTGATCAAAAGTGACAGTAAAGATATGTGAAAGTTACAAAAGATTTTTTTTTTTCACTTGTTTTTTTCAATGTCAATGTTTCAATGTTTTCAATTATCAATGTTTTTTGCTGCTTAATATTTTTTGTGGAAACAATGATATACTAGCAGTAAGATAAAAATATATATATATTTTTATTAAGCAAGAATGCATTAAATATTTCTTTATTATTTATTTTTACAATTTTAAATAAATACTGTTCATATGAACTTTCTATTCATCAAAGAATCCTAAAAAATATTGTGATATATTATTACAGTTATGAAACTGTTTTCTATCTTAATCTATTTAAAAAAAATATGTATTCATACTAATATGCTGATTTCATGCTTAGTAAACTTTTTTCTTCATTATCAATGTTGAAAACAGTTTTTGCTGCTTAATATTTTTGTGGAAACAACAATATACTACCACGACGAATAAAAAAATATATATATATATATATTTATTTTGCAATAATGCATTAAATTGATCAAAAGTGAAAATAAAAATATACACATTTCCAAAAGATTATTTATTTGTTTATTTATTTATTTATTTCAAATAAATACTGTTCATATGAACTTCTATTCATCAAAGAATCCTAAAGTGTTCACAAGTAATATTGTGATATATTATTACAGTTTTGAAACAGTCTTCTATTTTAATATATTTTGTAATATTTAGCTTTACCATCGCAGGAATACATTTTAAATAAAGAGTGGGTTACACCTTATTTTAAAGTGTCCTTGTTACATTGTAAGTAAAAACTTAAATGTATATTTTTTTTACAATTTACAGAGTAATATTAATTAACTACATGTACTTACTATATGGTTAGGTTCAGGATTAGGGTTTGGCTTAGGGTTACTTGCATGTAATTATGCATCATTTATTGTTATTATAATAGTAAGTACATGTAACATATGTAACAAAGACACCATAAAATAAAGTGCTACCACAGAGAAGATTTTAAATTTGAAATATATTAAAAAAAGAAAAGTTAAACTGTCATAAAACTGCAAATTGCAATAATATTTCACAGTGTTAATTTTAATAGCATTTTTAATCACGTAATGTAAATGTAAATAAACAAATGATTAAATAAATCCTTGGTGACCATAAGAAACTTATTTCAAAACTTTTCAAACTTTTCATATTTTAAACTTTTGACTGGTAGTGTATACATACATATTTACAAAGTTTTTGGAATAATGCTTGCAGTTTCCACCTGTTATTTATTTCACCTTTTAACACCTTAAAGCAAAGCACAAAGAGCGTGAGGCAAAAGTAAATCCAACAAACATTACCCTCTGACCCGACCTTGACCTGTCAGCAGCCATTAGCAATGGTCTGCAGATGAACCCAGACCTGAGGAAATGCTCTGCGATGTGTGTGTGTGTGTGTGTGTGTGTGTGTGTGCGTGTGTGTGAGTGAGTCACCGGCAGGAAGAAGAAAAAACCCTGAACATACCGTTTCTGGGAAGTTCGAGTCATAATGGCTGTTCTGAAAGAAAGCAGCAAAATGGACCAAAATATACATAAACGATGATGATAATTGTCGGTTGGCCAGAGGTTTAATACCCCAACTTTATCAGAAAGCGTTCTTTAAGTAAGTCTCGGGCAAAGCAGCTCTGTGCAAATAACAGGAAAACCTTGCATGTCATTGACACAAAGCATTGCTGATACGGACAGGCTTTGAGCTGAGATGGAAAAATCACATGAAAGAAAACCGCATCTATAATTAATAAGGAAGAACTTAATTATTATGCATGTTTGAGAGAAATAAAAAAATCCATTAGAGACAAAAAGAAAAAAACACACAGTTTGAGCTGCTTTTAAAAAGTCTTATTACAAAGACGTGGAGAGGGGGCACTTGTGCTTTTAGTCTTAATTTAGAGAAGTCTGTTAAGGGTCTGCTCCTTATGTGCAGTACTTTACCATCATTGTTCAAGCCTCCATTGCTTTATGCATACATATGAATCCTGCCTGAAAACATAATCTAATTACCATAAATGGCCTTAGATTATGAAGGTCACTTTTCCCCACTATGAGCAAAAAACATTTCACATTTACCTTGCAACAAAGACGTAAGGAATAATAATTCAAAAAGGAGTGAGCGCGCTGCGGTCTTGCCAAGGCCACTCAGGACTTGTTGACTGCAATTAAGTTAGTGTTTTATTCTTCATGGGGTGAATCTCAAAATATTCTGCACTTGAGGGTCTTCGGGAGAAAAAAAAAAAAATTAACCTCTATTAAAGTGCTTATCCAGTATTCTGTCATAAAAGACTGCAGTTTAAAACTAACTGATGTGGGTTTTTGAAAATACATTGATTTCAAAATAATGAAGAATGTCACGGCTACAGTCAAAACTCTCCATTAAACGCCGGGAAAAGCGCTAATGTGCGTTTGTTACCTTACGGATCCATTTCTACCTCGTCTAAAGAAAAATCGCTCTAGTGGATGTTTGAATGTATATTTTTGTTTGAAAATTGAATTTAAAGGATCGTACACTCAAAAGTGAAATTCTGTCATCATTTACTCATCCTCGTCTCTCGATTTTGATGTGATGACTTTTGACTGAGCACAAAAGAAAATATTTAGTATGAAATCCTATACTTTCATTGTATGGACAAAAAGTATTTCAGGAAAAACAGAACCACTGTTTAACCCTTTAACTGTCGCTCCCATTTTTGAACACAGACGTGAAAATGCACTTTCCAATGTTAAATTTTTATAATTCATGAACAAAAATATTTTGTAATATTATTTGATGTACATTTTTCATGCAGTGTCTGATTTTAAAATGGTTTTCAAAGGACGAATTTTGAGATTTTGAGTTCTCATTAGGATATTAAGTAAAGATCATGTTCCATGCAAATATTTTGTAAACTTCCTACCATAAATTTATCAAAACGTAATTTTTGATTAGTAAAATGCATGGCTAAGAACGGGTTAAAAGTCCAAAATGATGGTTTCGATGGAGCTCCAAAGGGCTCTATTCTATCTTTATTTTCTAAACTACTTATATTATTATTTTATTATTTTATTATAAACTACTTTTTATACTTCTTTTAACCACAAATGCTCATCTCGTACTAGTTTGTGACTTCACGTATTAAATAATCACATTGGAAAGGTCACACGTGGTTAGTTCTTCATCTGTGTACTTCAGTTCAAAAAGGTAGGGTAGAGAGAAAAACTCGTCCAACATCGTTTAATTTTTTTGTAAAGAGCGTTTGATTTTATTTGCACTTTCATTTTGTAAACTGGTTCGGTACTAGGGGTGGGAGAAAAAAATCGATTCTCTGATGCATCGCGATTCTCTCTTCAACGTTTCTGAATCGTTTCTGAATTTTTCAGAAACGATTCAGAAACGATTCTGTGCTTGTTTTTTTTTCCCGCATATGGCACGTGTGCGCGCTGGAGACGTGGCGGGCTTCACTGCACAGAGACACATGCGCATTGCTTAATAGTGTGTGCTTCCACCCGCCGTGTTTTACTTTAGATATGCTTTCATTAATGCAGTTTGGAATGCAGTACTATTAGATGCACGAAACTCGCGCACTGACAGACTTTCACGTGTGCTTTGCATTTGTTGTCCTTAAGATCGATTGCGGCTGCGGTTAAATGCACTTCCATTTTCTATACTCTTATACGAAATTGATGTTCACACAGTCAGTTATGTTTTCAGAGCAGGACATAGATAAAAATAGAAATAGAAATAGATCTGTGCATTGGTGTGAATGCACAGTGAATGTCTGTTAAAGGAGAAGTTCACTTCCAGAACAAATATTTACAGATAATGTACTCACCCCCTTGTCATCCAAGATGTTTATGTCTTTCTTTCTTCAGTCTTCATTTCTTCATAAAGAAATTATGTTTTTTGAGGAAAACATTTCAGTATTTTTCTCCATATAGTGGACTTCTATGGCACCCCGATGTTTAACTTCAAACAATCCCAAATGTGGTTGTAAATGATCCCAGCCGAGGAAGAAGGGTCTTATCTAGCGAAACGATCGGTTATTTTCATAAAAATAATACAATTTATATACTTTTTAATCTCAAATGCTTGTTTTGTCTTACTCTGCCTGAACTGGGTTTGTTTCGGTCATGACAGTTAGGGTATGTCGAAAAACTCCCACCTCATGTTCTCGCTCAACTTCAAAATCGTCCTATATCGCTATTTTACCTTTTTTGTAAAGGGTGTTTGATCTTCTTTGCATGTTCACTTTGCAAAGACTGGGTCGGAACTTCTGCAGCGATGCAGGATGATTTTGAAATGATTTTTGAAGTTGAGGGAGAAAATACGATTGGAGTTTGTCAACATACCCTAACTGTCTTGAACCAGAATACACTGAGTTCAGGCAGAGCAAGACAAGACGAGTGTTTGAGATTGAAAAGTATTTAAATTGTATGTTTTAATGAAAATAACCGATCGTTTCACTAGATAAGACCTTTCTTCCTCGGCTGGGATCGTTTACAACTGCATTTGGGATTGTTTGAAGCCGCAATTAAACTGCATTTTGGAAGTTCAAACTTAGAGCACTATAGAAGTCCACTATATGGAGAAAAATCCTGAAATGTTTTCCTCTAAAAACATAATTTCTTTACGACTGAAGAAAGACATGAACATCTTGGACGAGAAGGGGGTAAGTACATTATCTGTAAATTTTTGTTCTAGAAGTGGACTTCTCCTCTAAAGCTGCCTCTGTCTATGATCTCATTAGTAATAATAAAACGGCAACAATGCTGAGAAAAAAAAGAGAAAAACCCATAAATATTTTCTGTAAACTTTCGGATACTTAAAGAACACTTATTTTAAATAAGTAATTGTTTTAAAAAAGTAGCCTGCTTATATAATAAAAAATAAAGTAAATTTTGCACAAAATAAATTTGATATAAAATTTATATGAAAATGTAGCCATGTGCAGTAATATTGAAAACCAAGAATGTGACGCATCATGATACTGAGTTGATCGTAAATTGAATTGAATCATGAATCATGAAATCAGTGAAGATTCGCACTCCTATTTTTAAGATTGCAGTGCTGACATACAGATATTCCAACTATAAACAAAAAGCATATGTAAAGATGTATTTGCACAGCAGAAGAATTAATTAGGGAAAAATGTAGATCAAGAATCGTTTTGGAATCAGATTGTGACTCCCAGAATCGGAATTGGATCGTATTGTTAAGTGCCTGAAGATTCCCACCCCTATTTGGTAATTCCATCTACGTCATGCGTGACCTTTCCAACGTGATTCCGTGATGTGGGAAGTTGAGCTAGTGCAAGATTAGGATCTGTGGTTAAAAAGTATATACATTTTATATTTTATAGATTGTTTCGTTAGATAAGACCCTTATTACTCAGCTGGGATTGTGTAGAGCCCACTGAAGCTGCACTGAAACTGCAGTTTGCACCTTCAACCCCGCTGATCCCCATTGAAGTCCACTATATGGAGAAAAAGGAGTGAAAATGGAGTGTTTTCCTCAAAAACCATAGTTTTTCAACTGAAGAAAGAAATACATGAACATCTTGGATGACAGAAGGGTAAGTAAATCATCAGGAAATTTTAATTCAAGAGGTGATCTAATCCTTTAAGTCACACTAAAAAGCATAACGTGAATGGGATTTTTGCATATTTTTAATAATTTAAGTTCACTTCAATTGAACAAATAGTGGATCAGTTCAGTTTAGTTCATGTTTGTCTATTTTAATCAGAAATGATTTCTCATTAAAAAAAGAGTAAGTAATATTGAACAATTTGAATAAATAGTTCGCCCCAAAGTGAAAATCGTCATTATCGTCAAGTTCATGTTGTATTATTAACTGAAAATCTTTACACACACCCTGGCTCTCCTTGACGTCTTCATGAGTGAAACAGTAATTCATGAACAAATCTTTGGGCTCTTAATTAAGTTGGATCTTTTCAATGAATTGGTTGATAACAGTTCACAAAAATGACCTTGAATGATTTGTTTGGCTGACTGATTCAATCTGAGACAGAACTCTGCAAGTTGATACAACTTCAGAAATCTTCAATACTCCATTTACGGTTATTCAGTATCAGGTAATTGTTACAAAGATGGCAGACTTCAAGTCGAGCTTTTCATTTAAATAATTGAATACATTCAACTCAATAAAGTCATGCAAACTGTTGCAGTCGTTCTCCGAACACCTAATTTTTACAGTGAGGACTGATGTCCTCTCTCTCCTCCAAAGTGAGGAGATTAGTGTGAATAAATAGTGGAGAAAAGGGACTCAGGTGCATGTGGTTTGGGTGATCTCACCCCGTCACACATGAGCACACATGACAAAAGTGCCCGAGTGCTGGCAGGCCATCAGACCTCTTTGTCTTGTGTGTGTGGGAGTGTGTGTTCATGAGACTTTCCAGGCCATGCCAAGTTAAGGAGGCTTGGGCCAACACCTCCTGACAAGAGCAGATCAGCATGGAGAGAAGAGAGTAGATTGGCCTTACTCTGATCTTGCTGCCTTCCAAAGCATCCATGTGGCCTGTGCAGTCAGGACTATTACAGTGACTGCTAATATGTTGTTTTTCTTTTTCTTTGTAGTAGTGGTATGGCATTAAATCACTTAAGCTTCTGAACCAGAGACATTGTTTATTTTCAACATTTTTATCCACTTTATTCTTTAATGTGGAAGTTACCCAGTGAGCGAGAATTCCGGTTCATCAGCCGCTATAGGGAAATAATCAGAAGAATAATGTGCAGTAAATAGTAAAACTGTTTGCACTACAAACCAGTGTGTTCATAGTTAAGATAATACATTGAAATAATATGGTAAGACACGCCAATTTGCAATATCAAGCAGCAAAACTGGAAAAAATAGCTGGACACGGACCGGAAGCCAAACCCATAACATTTACAAATGGCCAAGCCTGTGCTTATGGGAAAAATAAGGTGAATACGTTTTTATTTTTTATAAAGTACGCTTAAAATAATAATAGTAATGTTAAAATAAACCTCTTATTTCCTTTCAGGGCTTTATAATAATTTTCCCTGGCCTAATCAAAATTAAGAAAAAAATCAGTTTATGACTGGTACCTTTTCAAACTTTATAACCATTTCTGTTTGGGATCAGTGTTACCCTGATGATCAATAAATAAATAAATAAATAAAGCTGAAATAAAAAAAAAAAAATACAATTACATAATTTAATTTCAAGGTTTTTTTTTAATGTTGTTTTGTTATATTTCTGTATATCATTTTATTGTTTGCATCCTTTTTGTGCTGTTTTCCACTACAAAAATTTAAATATCCTTAAATCAAGAGAAGTAACTTGAGAAGCAAAATGACATAAGATGTTAAGTCTTGTTTTGATATTAAGTTTACGATTAAAACCAGAAAAGAAAAAAAAAAAAATCAGCAAATCTTGACTCAATGTTTACTTGGAAAAAATAAAAAAAGTAAAAATAAAGAAACTAAAAAATTCAAATAAATCACTCACACACATACACATAAAAACACCGTAAAACACCTTAAAAATAAAATAAAAAATGAACTAAAACATAATTAAAATTACATAATTTAATTTTAAGTTATTTATTTTTTTATGTTGTTTTGCTATATTTCTGTACATCATTTTATTGTTTTCATCCTTTAAAAAATTGTCAGTGTAATTAAGTCGAAATCTGGTTTATACACTGCAAAAATGTTTATTATTATTATTATTATTGTGTTGTTTTCCACTACAAAACTTTAAATATCCTTAAATCAAGAGTAAGTAACTTGAGAAGCAAAATGACACAAGATGTTAAGTTTTTATATTAAGTTTATGATTAAAAAAATCAACAAAAGTTTTCTTGACTCCATGTTAACTTGGAAAAAATAAAAAAGTAAAAATAAAGAAACTAAAAAATGTAAATAATTTTACTACGCACACACACATATACACATAAAAAACACTGCTTTAACAATAAAACAATTACATAATTTTAGTTTTAATTATTTATATTTTTAATATTATTATATTTCTGTATATCGTTTTATTGTTTTCATCCTTTAAACAAATTATGAATGAATTTCTTTAGTATTTTTATGTTTTTTTATTACAAAAATCTAAACATCCTTAAATCAAGAGAAGTAACTTCAGAAGCAAAATGACATAAGATATTAAATCTTGTTTTGATATTAAATTTATGATTAAAACCAGAAGAAAAAAACCCCAAAAAACTGCCAATCCTTTTAATAAGTTTCCCTGACTCATTCTTTCCCTTTGAATTTGATTTACTTTCTTGTTGTTTCAAGCTTAAACTCACTCAGTTTTGAAACTTTTTAAGCACAAAAGACTTTTATCTTAAATAAATGCATGATTTAAAACATCTGAAAAACAAGACAAAAATCCTGAGTAAGAAAATGATTTTTTCACAGTGTAATGAGTTCTCCTTCCGTATGTTTGGTGAGAAATGAAAAGGGTCTTGGGGCTCTACAAACAGAACATGAGGGTCAATTCATCATGACCTTAAAAAGAGTCCACAGAGAGCCACTGCAGTCACACTGTGCAAAATTGTCCGTAATGATCACACAACAGGAAGTAGCGGCCTGATCCACCGGCCCAGCTGTCATACAGCGTGCGCGAGATCTCTTTCACCCAAGCCAGTCATGTCAATTCTCCCAGCGACCCCAGGAATCCACGTAATGAAGTTATTACACGTTAACACGCGTTCACACCCGCATCTGTGCACACACACACCGATACAGATGCGTGCGAAATTACACGGCCTATCCTCGCAGGGTTGAGACTGGAGTTGAAACGCTAAACTAGGGCCGCCTGAAAAAAGCGAACCTGCGAGCCAGGCGGAGTGCTGCACTTTTGATAGGCGCTGTGTAGTTGTCAGCCTCTTTGATGTCGTCGGATTGATCTGGCAAGAGCTGGGGGCTCTTTGTTTCTCTCGGCGTCCCCGCGAGCTGTCTGATCCCACAATGCAGCGCGACACCAAATCTCTGGGGTTACCATCATCTGGGCAGGCTGGGCGGCTCGCAAGAGAGAGCCTCGCTGGATTTCTCCCACGTGAGCCGGCTCTCCAGATGGCCTCAAAGAGTTGAACGAACCGCTCAGCCAACATTTCAGCCCCGACACACACAAAAAGGAAGCAAATGCACTCTAAATATTTTATAGATATTCCACATTCCCTCAATGAAGGAATGACAGACATTGCATATCATAAAGCCCAATAAAAGAGAGATTTTGATGAAAGATTAATCACATCTTTTGCCGTGATTTTCAATACTAGCGCTGTTTACTCGTTCCTGACGAGTGGAGAGCACTCAGAGAGAGTAGCGAGATGAAAGAAGCACCTTGGTTGATTGTTCGAGAGCGCCTTTGGACGGCAATCTGAGAACGAGATCAAATAGTTGCGCACGGTTTGATTTAATGACTTTTGTGACCGTTGGAAAGGGGCCTCGTGAAACGCCCGCCCGATTTGGTTGCTTTTGACCGAGAGGAAATCGCGAGCGCCGTGGGCGTGTCTTCCGACTCGTTTCGGTCGGGATGAGAGTTAACCACGAGAGCTCTTCCGGCCGGACCGGTCTCCGAAGGTATGTCGCCGGCACCGGCGGAAGCGGTTTCATTCGTAGTCTCGCAATTGGCCTTTTCCGCGTCTGATATTTCAGTCACACGTCAATAGTGGCACTGATGCTCAAAGTAATTGGTGCTTAATTTGTACATAAACAGCAGAGGCAGTTTCCATCACAGCCTGTGTCTTTAGAAATCATTAATCTCTAATTAGGGCCAGTTGGGACCAGCAGTTAGAAGGTTAAAGAGGTTCTGACAGCCCTAATCATTGCTCAGGAAGCTGAAAATATATGCAAAGTCTCAGCAGATGGGGCGAGATCAGCCTCTGCCAAGTGATAACTGTTATTCCTTTGCACCTCCAAAGCTGTCATCCTAATAGGCACATTTTGAATTTATTAATGCTCTAGTTACAGTGTCTGCACAGTCTCTAATGGTATGTCAGCCGGAGAGTGTAAACCAAACGATTAACTCGTATTACCTGGTAATGATAGAAATGTTTGTCATGATTACACTCCCCTCACACAAATTAGCGCAAGAACGCTCAGACCAAGAGGGAGACCCCTGAACGGCTCTTGAGCCAAATTCGCGTCTTGCGTTTGCGTTTTCCCCCCCTCCTCTTCATCTGTTTGTTGTGACATACTGCGTTGCGCTTATTTATTTTTAACCCGTTCTTTTCCGTCAAGCGAAGAACAGCTTGGTGCTAAGTGATAGAGCGCTCCGGGCAAAAGAGACCCCGACAAATTAGCGCGCGCACATTCTCCGTCTGTTACAACATCTGATCGTAGACCGCATTCTCTTTTTTTTGGCTTCTCGAATGTAGCTAAGATTTTAATATCTAGCTGTTGATGCCACAGATGTAAAATTAACAATTAACTGGGCAACTAGGAAGAAACAAGCCACTCTTTTTGCCATCAAACAGGTGGCCTTGAGCAATGAAAAATGTTGCGCTTAGCATCAGCACTATCGTTTAGACAGCGGCGATACGTATAGAATATTCTGACACAGATGTAGGATGAAAATGCTGGTGGAGTAAAAACAGATTTCCCCTTCCAGATCGTTTGAAAAAAATACTAAAAAAATAAATAAAAACAACAACAACAAAAAAACATGATTAGATGAACTAGACTAACTGGTGAGAATAATTGGCATGCTAGTAAGCAGAGTGCATGCAGTGGTAATTATACACTGCAGTTCTCCGTCCACAGAGCAGGTACATTAACTGGCTAGCGGAAAGAGCAAATTACACTGAAAGCTTTCCTCACCTCAGCCAGTGAGGCTTTGAGATAATAACTTCTCTAAAATATATTCCACTCACAAATACTGCCCTCCTTTCATTCACGGCAGTGGATGCTGTCTCTAAAGACGTAGATTACTGTGGCGATGGACGAACATCTAGAATATTCAGCTATAATTTGCGTTTAGATTTACATAGATGGTAAAAATCAGGAGCAATCTTGCTTTTGCAAGACATTAGCTAAAGAAATAAATGATGGAGTAATCATTTTACAAAACAAACCAACAGAACACTTAAAATGAAAAGTGTTATGTAGGCTACCTTTTTATTTGTATTTATTTTATTCTAGTTTATTATTTATTTAAATTTTTATAAACAAACAATTAATTTAAAATATTTATTTATTTTATTTTATTTAATTAAGATGTCGATAGTGACCTGCTTGGTGCCCTAAACAAAAGCAAACATGACTAAATGAGGAAAACACATTTTAAATATTTATAAATTATAATTATGTATAAATAAATACATTAATTATGCATATTAATTAAGTATTTAAATGGTAGTTTTTTTGTTGTAGTTTCTTTTTTTAAAGCCAAAAGTCAAAAATACAAATGCAAAAGACAACTCATGTTTATGTTAAAGAGCAACTTAAGATATTTTGTTAAATGAAAAAAAAGGAAATAAATAAATAAATAAAATACATGAAAAAATAAAATAATAACAAAAGTGACAGAAATGTCTGAATTAGTTTTTATGTTTATTTATTTTTAATAAGTGTCAACAATAGCAAACATGACCAAATAAGAAAAACACATTTTAACACTTCTTTCTCTCTTTCTTTTTTAAAGCCAAAAGCCAAAAATACAAAGCTAAAAGACAACTCATGTTTGTTATGGAAAAGAGCAACTTAGATATTTTGTTAAATGGAATGAAATGAAAATAAATAAATTAATAAATAAGTGAGAGAAAATTCTGAATTTATTTATTTGTTTGTATTTATTTTTAATATGACAAACATGACCAAATGAAGAAAACACATTTTAAGTATTTATAAATTATAAATATGTATAATCAAATAAATTAATTATAATTAATTATATTCTTTCTTTCTTTTTAACAAACAAAGCCAAAATACAACTCATATTTGTTATACGGAAAAGAGCACCTTGAATATTTTGTTAAATGGAGGAAAAAAATCACAGAAGTTTGAAGGTGATGTAAACTTCTGAATTTAAATGTTAGGCTGTACAATTATTTGAAATGTAAACAAACCAAAATTATTGTTTTTTTTTAATCTATAGAAAAGCAAAATCTGTTAAAAATACTTTCAATGTTGACTTGACAAAAATGGTTTAAAATGGGACCTACAGAAATTAGCATTTTAATTTAAATACATATATATTTTTTATATAAAATTAATTAATTAAATGCATTCCCTATGTTGAATTCTATGAACTGCAATTTAGTGAGTTCCTCTTCCTGTCTGCTAATGCTAATTTGATTTCCTGTTAGGTGAGGCCAGTTAAATTCAAATTCCAAATCAAATATTGAAAGGAAGCCAGTTCTTCAATTGATTGTACTGACCAAATTTAGATTCAACAATTTTTTTTAACCTACCCAATAAATAATTATTTTGTAAATTTAAAATACACTCAAAACACTTTTTGGTCCCAGAGCGAATGTGTGCGTTTTGTAACAGCACACCTGAAGGGTCTTCTCCTCCTGTTAGTGAACTCTGAATCTCTCGACCCCTCGTGGGAGGGAGGGCAGCATGAGAAAAGATCTGTAGCTCAGATGAAAGAAGAAGTCTTCTAAGGAGCTCATGTTACATGCCATCACAAAAACAAGAAGCTACTGTTTCCCTCCTTCACTTCTTGCGCATTGTCTTGCATTTTGACACCTCTATTGACGATCGAGACAGGATGTGTCCCGCCACAATAGGGACTAAGCTGAAACTGTTGATTATCTTTATTTGAAATCTTGTTTCGTGTTACTGTACGGTCCTCGCACGGCTCCTCCGCGAAGGTTTGCCGTAGACCCTGACACGCCGCTGACTTTCTCACTCTCTCATCTTTTCCACAATGATTAAGAGAACAATGTCTCACATTATCAGCAGCTCAGAGACTCTGTCACTGAAGGCTTTCAAGCGTTTTAATACTTCTGGCGGTGCATGAAGAAACCAAAGTAGACAGCCTTGTCTTCCACTCAACTTGAATGGCCTTTGTTTGGTGGGCCCGCTTTTTTGTGCGTGTCCGTCAACCTGTGGCCTCGCCCTGAAGAAACCTTCAGTCAGCATGTCCTGAGCTCTGAAAGATGGGATTCACATGGAGTAAAATATTTATACAAGAGGGGCAGCACTATCAGTTTGACCCTGTGACCCCTTTTCATTACAGTACAGGTTGGGGCAACTGTAACCAACACGATTTACCTCCCTCAGCTCACTTATAATGACACTAGAAAGCACCTATTTATTATTTAAGTTTATCTTTAAATATATCTTAAATTATAACTTAAATGTGATCTTTCAGATCACAAAATATGTAATATATAATAATATATAATCTTTTATATAATTTTTTAAGACTAAAGTCAGACTAGCAATAGATGACTAGATGAATTGATGATGGATTTCAATAATCATAAACTATTTTTTTAAGATCACAAGTCTAAATGTAGACTAGTAATAGATAAACAGATAGACAGATAGATAGATAGATAGATAAACAAATTTTAATAATCATAAATTATTTTTCACAAGACTAAATTCAGACTAGAAATAGATAGATATACGGATAGAGGGATGGACAGACGGACAGACAGACAAACAGATAGATAGATAGATAGACAGATAGATAGATAGAAAGATAGATAGATAAACTAATTTTAATAATCATAAATTATTATTCACAAGACTAAATTCAGACCAGAAATAGATAGATATACGGATAGAGGGATGGATGGATGGACAGACGGACAGACGGACAAACAGACAGACAGATAGATAGATACATAGATAAACTAATTTTAATAATCATAAATTATTTTTCACAAGACTACATTCAGACTAGAAATGGATAAATAGACAAACAGATGGACAGACAGACTGATAGACAAATAGATAGATGACTAATTAATAATCAAACTATTTTTAAGATCACAAGACCAAATGACACCTTTCACCAGAAAGCACATATTTATTATTTAAGTTTATCTTTAAAAATATCATAAATGAGAACTTAAATAATATGTAATAGATGACTAGATGACTAATTTCAATAATCATAAACTATTTTTTAAGATCACAAGACTAAACTTAGACTAGTAATAGACAGACAGATGATAGATAGATAGATAGATAGATAGATAGACAAACAAACAGATAGATAGATAGACAGACAGACATAGATATTTAAACTAATTTTAATAATCATAAATTATTTTTCACAAGTCTAAATTCAGACTACAAACAGATAAATAGACGAACGGACGGACAGACAGACTGAAAGATAAATAGACAGATGACTAATTTCAATAATCATAAACTATTTTTAAGATCACAAGACTAAATTCAGACTAGTAATGGACGGACGGACGGACAGACAGATAAACTAATTTTAATAATCATAAATTATTTTTCACAAGACTAAATTCAGACTAGAAATAGATAGATATACGGATGGATGGACAGATAAACATATAGATAGACAGATAGATAGATAGATAGATAGATAGAAACATAATTGCAGAACAAATCTTTTTTTTTCGATAAGCATGTTTTCTGTCCTCACTGTTTTTAATCCTCAAAGAATGTTTTTTGTTTTGTCTTTATTTTTTGTATTATATAGCCATTAACATAGACTTCATTTTCTCTTGTACATATTTTTCTCCTTTCATCTTGTTGGCTTAAGAAATCCCGACACAACATTGCTCAAAATCCACAAAATGCAAAACCATAAAAGATTTCTTAGAAAAATCTCTTCAAGGTTCCAAGACAAAGCCTCATTGTGCGTTTCTGCTACTTGAGAAATGCATCCATACAAATACTTACAAGGATATGCTTAAGGCATTTTCAAAAGCATCTCTGTTTTGTTTTGATACGTATCGTGCTTGAGTGTCGTCTTATTTTAAGAATAAAAGATTCCAAGGACAGTCTCAAAGGAGCAGGATGAAACGACACATTTCAATTAAATAGCATAACTTTTAATTAACTTATTTATTCCTGTTTACCTTCTCACATTTTCTCCTGCCTTTTGTTTTAAGATAAGATTGCTTATTAAAAATATGCAGAAAGTACTTCACATCAATCGTGAACTGGTGAATGTGTGTGTTTGTGATTTCGATAAGACTCTCCAACTACTTTTACCTTACTGACCTTTAATTCTCAAGATCAACTTTCTTCAAACACAGTTCTACTAAAACACCACTTGTTCAATTGAAATGAAGGTCCAAGTGGAAGGTCCAGTGGTTTGGTTATGCCCTCATCATTTTTACCATAGGAATCCTTATTTTTTCACCCAAACTTTTTTTTATTTCTAATTTGCTGCATTGTTTCAGATTCCCCCAAGGCAAAGGTAAATGAAGGTTAGCTGTGGCCGATGGCTGAGCAGACAGAGAGAGAGAGAGACCTGTTCACTGTGCCTTTGCGATTGTTCTAGCCCTCATCCCAGCATGCAAGAGCGCAGTATGAGTCTGCTACAGCAGGTTTTAAGTTCCACTTCTTGTGTAATTTATCCATCAAACTGTCCACCCCATGTCCCTGTACTCCTGATTTCCAGTTGCGAGTCCACTGAAGGAGAGCTGAAACTGTTCAGGGAAACACCTGCCGCCTCTTTTTCTTATGTTTTAGATCTTCCCTTTTTTCAGTCCTGACCACCTCCACATTATAACTCAGGAAAAAAAAAAAATCAATTAAGGAAGCAAAGTCATGGAAAGTCATGAAAACAAATCACTCACAGTGGAAGTTAAATAAGGTCCAATTTTGGAGGATTTAGCAGAAATGTGAAGCTTATAATTTTATAAAACACTATTAACTACATTAGTTAATGGAGAAGTTCACTTCCAGAACAAAAAATGTACAGTTAATTTACTCACCCCCTTGTCATTCAAGATGTTCATGTCTTTCTTTCTTCAGTTGTAAAGAAATTATGTTTTTTGAGGAAAACATTTTTAGAATTTCTCTCTATATAGTGGATTCCTATGGTGCCCCCGAGTTTGAACTTCCAAAATGCAGTTTAAATGCAGCTTCAAAGGCCTCTAAACGATCCCAGCCGAGAAATAAGGGTTTTATTTAGAAAACGATCAGTTATTTTTACTTTTTAAACTCAAACGCTTGTCTTGTCTAGCTCTGCATGAGCTCTGTGTATTCCTGTTCAAGACAGTTAGGGTAGGTAAAAAAAAAAACATCTCATTTTCTCCTCCAACTTCATAATCGCCCTATGTTTGATCTTCTTTGTACGTTCACTTTGTAAAAACTGGGTCTGTACTTTTGCAGCGATGTAGGATGATTTTGAAGTTGGAAGAGAAAATGAGATGGGAGTTTTTCAACATACCCTAACTGTCTTGAGCCAAAATACACAGAGTTCACGCAGAGCTAGAAAAGACAAGAGCTTGAGTATATACATTGTAAAATTTTTAGAAAATAACTAATCGTTTCGCTAGATAAGACCCTTATTTCTCAGCTGGGATCATTTAGAGCCCTTTGAAGGTGCATTTAAACTGCATTTTGGAAGTTCAAACTCAGGGGCACCATGGGAAGCCACTATACAGAGAGAAATACTGAAATGTTTTCCTCCAAAAACCTAATTCCTTTACGACTGAGGAAAGAAAGTCATGAACATCTTGAATGACAAGGGGGTGAGTTCACGCAGACTAGACAAGAGCTAGACAAGACGAGCATTTGAGGTTAAAAAGTATATAAATTATATATTTTTTAAAGAAAATAATCAATCGTTTCGCTACACTGTAAAAAACAAAAAAAAACCAATTTGTTGAGTCAACTTAAAATAATTTGTTACCCTGCTGCCTTAAAATTTTAAGTTCAGTCAACTCAAATAAGTTTAGTCAACTTGAAATGTTAAGTTGTACTAAGTGACAACTTGGATACCTGAGTTGACTAAACAAAGAATTTGGTTTGTTAAACTCAAAAGCTGGGCTTGTTACCCAAATTTTAAATTTTTTACATTTTAAGTTGAATCAACTCAAATACCTAAGTTGTCACTTAGTACAACTTAACATTTTAAGTTGACTAAACTTTTTAGAGTTGACTAAACTTAAAATTTTAAGGCAGCCAGGTAACAAATTATTTTAAGTTGACTTAACAAATAGTTTTTTACAGTGTAGATAAGACCCTTCTTCCTCAGCTGGGATCATTTAGAGCCCTTTGAAGCTGCATTTAAACTGTATTTTGGAAGTTCAAACTTGCGGGGACCACAGAAGTCCACTATACGGAAAGAAATCCTGAAATGTTTTCCTCAAAAAACAAAATTTCTTTACTACTGAAGAAAGAAAGGCATTAACATCTTGGATGACAAGGGGGTGAGTATCTGTTAAATTTTTGTTCTGTAAGTGAACTTCTCCTTTAACATGAACTAAGAATGAAAAATACTTCTACAGCATGTATTAATCTTAGTTAATGTAAATTTTAGCATTTACTAATACATTATTAAAATGTATTGTGTTTATTAACGTTAGTTAATGCTCTGTGAACATGAGCAAATAATGAACAACTGTATTTTTGTTAACTAACAAAGATTAATAAATAGTGTAATAAATGTATTGTTCATTGTTCATTCATGTTAGGTACTACATTAACTACTGTTAACAAAAGTGTAACTAAAGTGTTACCGTGTTTTAACATTAACAGATTGGCCTCATTTACTTCTATTGTAAGTGCCTTAACCCTATGCCTTGTTTTTTTTTTTAAAATGGCTTTAAGTTGTACTGAGTTTGTACAAATGCAAATTTCTAGTCAGTAACCAAATGAACGTTAATAATGAAAAATAAAAAGGTAATTTACAACGCAACAGATATCATATCTAAAATACAACTTAGAAAAAAGGCAGTGAAAAATTGCAAAAAGTGAATCTAGGACAGAAAAAGAGCTGTAGCTCGTACACTAAAACATGAATTAAATTCATTACATCTTTAATTAACAGGGTATTAAATACAAATATGTGAATGGTCTTTGATCCACTATCCTTTAAACATTCAAAATTGAGTTAGGACTTACAACTTGCTGTTATTATCTAATCTGGAAAGTCTTTACAATAAATTAAAATCCATTAGTTATTACGCTGAGAAAAATAAAGCTAGTAAATAACGTGACATTTCAATGTCTTTAACCCTCAAAGTGGGTAAGAATGCAAATAGCGCATTTGATTAGAAGACATGCTAATTCATTTAATGTATATTCATAAGGGGGTTTATATTAAGCACGTTACATACAGTACAAGTGGCGTACGTTTCTTTAGGACTGAAAGCATTCTTCCACTTAGAGGATGTGAAAGGTCCTCAGATAGATGCGGAGACAGCAAACGTAGTCCATAGCTAATTAATTCATCATTAGCCTTTCTTTGGTAAACACAAAGCCACAATTGCAGTGCTCCTTTAACCTTGAAGTTCAGGAGCGGCCAACTGTGATAATCTTTCCCACTGTCGTTATTATTATCAAAGGGCTCAAAGAGTGGCGAGTGTTTGTGTGAGCGCGCACAGACACACACACACACACACACATGCGGAGTGGGAGTGTGCGAGTAAGAGGAAATGGAAAAAAGCGAGAGAGACATTTCAGGCTGTCCTTAGCACGGCCCTTTTGTCACAGCAGAATCAGATCTGCATTACCCGTGCTCATCAGATAGTGAGCGTTTAGAAACAGGAGGGGGATATTGACTTTTCCTTTCTTTTTTTTTCTTTTCTTTTTTTTCCCTCTCTTTTTTTTTTTTAAATCACTGGCGAGGCATTTAGTGCCTGCAGGAATGTCAAATCTCCAACCTGCATTTTGATGTCTGTGCCCCAGGTTAGGTCTGCTCTGGCATGCTTGGAGCTCCGTTGTTTGTGCTTTAGCATCCATTAAGCGTCCTTGACTCAATGTTACCCAGGGCCTTTATGGTCAGCTCAGGGCGTCATGGCTACAGCAGGTCTGAGAGCAAGGTGCACAGATCGGGCGGAAAGGAAGAGTTTCCTTTAATGGCGCTGAGCTGAAGTAATTACTTTTGACTTTTCAGATCTTGCCACAATAAAGATCACTATTAAAGTGAGTATCAAGGGTAAGTGGCGTCAAAAGAATGTGCAGTTCGGCTGAATGGAGGCTGGTATAATGTGTGCCTTTAATTAATTTTGCAGTCACTTCCCAGTGCTGGCACTGTTAAAATATGCAGGACATTTACTTTGGTGGAATATGTGGATTCATGCTTCTTTGAAACAGAATTACTGTTGATATTTAAAAAGATTTCATTTAATCTTTCTAAACAGTTCTTCTTCTTTATATTAGGTTTTATTAAGATAGGGACTTAACTAGCATATATTATTCCATCTGTGCATATAAGATGATCAGACGAACGAAAAAAGTTTTCTGACAGATTAAAACTTTACCACGTTTATCACTAGAAGGACCTATTGACCTAATTTGCTAAATGTAATTCACACAACTATGAAAGCATTAAAAAGTAATTTTTCTGAGGAAAGCAAAATGAAAAATTCAATAGAATGGGGCTTCCAAAATGGTTAAAATGGTTAATTTGACTTGTACACTATATTTTCAGCACAAATTGAATAAAATAAAAGACATAAAATTATACTTTATTTATTTATTTATTTTAAAAGAACCGTAACCAAAAAAGAACTGTAAAATACAAATACTTATTATTTTCCTCAGGTGTGTGTCCTGCTTTCACTTGCTTCTGCTTTTTGCTGGAGAGTTTACTTATGAACAGTGTTGGGGAAAATTACTTTTAAAAGTAATGCATTACAATATTGCATTATTTCATAAAAATAACTAATTGCATTACTTTTTGCATGAGAGGTAATGCATTACGTTACTTTTGCGTTACATTTGTCACTTGGGCTGGGCTTGATTATTTGTTTTTTTTATTATTTAAAAAATAATATATATACAAATGTACAAATATATATATTTGGCAATTGTAAGGGCCCTTTCAGAACAAAAGTGAAATAAACAGGCCTCAGGTTGAAGGAAGTGCAAGAACGGGAGAGGTGTAAGTCATTAAATAGGTGTTACTTATTTGAATAAGTAACTTAGATTTTGTTAAATTTAAAAAAAAGTAATTTGTTACTTTACTAGTTACTTGAAAAAAGTAATCTGATTACATAACTTTAGTTACATGTAATGCGTTACCCCCAACACTGCTTATGAAATCATCAAATGCAGTGTTGGGCATGTTACTTTAATTACAGTTACTAGTTACTTCTCACAAATAGTAACTTTATGACTTACGTCATTATAAAAGTAACTAATTACCAGGGAAAGTAACTATTATGTTACTTTAAAAAAAAAAAAGTTAAAATATGTCAAATAACTTGGATGCCCACAATATTAAATATGTTAAATAAATAAAACATTGTACACTAATCTACACCATTTTAATGTTGCTGTGGAACAATGTAAGAGACACCCACCAGGGTCTAAATATCACGTTATATCGTTTGATACTGCAAAGTCTACTTTTATTTGTGTATAGTCATAATAACAACAAAACAATGTGCTTTTGTAAAGAAAATAAACAGGGTGTGCTCTCTGTCCATCACCTCTCTTCATAGACACGTAAATAAAACATCCTGAATCTCAGCGAATACCTGCTTCATAGACATGAGAAAGCTTACGTATAGAAAGCTTGAAAAATGTCTACCTTTTGCCGTTCACATCACTGATCATATGTGACCCTTAACCACAAAACCAGTCAATTTAAAAATTGTTGAAATTGAGATTTACACATCATATGAAAGCTGAAAGCTAAATAAGCTTTCCATTGATATATGGTTTGTTAGGATAGGACAATATTGGCCAAGATACAACTATTTGAAAATATGGAATCTGAGGGTGCAAAAAAATCTAAATGTTGAGAAAATCACCTTTAAAGTCGTCCAAATGAAGTTCTTAGCAATGCATACTCATAATCAAAAATTTATTTTTAAAACATTTATGTTAGGAAATTTACAAAGTATCTTTATGGAACATGATTTTTACTTAAAGGAGAACAAAAATTTACAGATAATGTACTCACTCTCTTCTCATCCAAGATGTCTTTCTTTCTACAGTCATAAAGAAATTATGTTTTTTTTTAAGGAAAACATTTCAGGATTTTTCTCCATATAATGGACTGATATGGTGCCTTGAGTTTGAACTTCCAAAATGCAGTTTAAATGCGGCTTCAAGCGAACCAAAATGCAGTTGTAAACGATCCCAGCCGAGGAAGAAGGATCTTATCTAGCGAAACGATTGGTTATTTTCATTAAAAAATATATAATTTAAATACTTTTTAATCTCAAACGCTCGTCTTGTCTTTCTCTCCCTGAACTCTGTGTATTCTGACTCAAGTCAGTTAGGGTATGTCGAAAAACTATAATCGTATTTTCTCCCTCAACTTCAAAAATCATTTCAAAATCATCCTACATCCCTGCAGAAGTACTGACTCAGTCTTTACAAAGTGAACATGCAAAGAAGATCAAACACCCTTAACAAAAAAGGTAAAACAGCGATATAGGATGATTTTGAAGTTGAGGGAGAACATGAGATGGGAAAAAATTTCAGGTTCAGGGAGAGTAAGACAAGACAAGACAAGCGTTTGTGATTAAAAAGTATATGAATTGTATTATCGTTTCGTTAGTTGAGACCCTTCTTCCTTGGCTGGGATTGTTTACAACCGCATTTGGGATCATTTGAAGCCGCATTTAAACTGCATTTTGGAAGTTCAAACTCGGGGCACCATAGAAGTCCACTATATGGAGAAAAATGCTGAAATGTTTTCCTCAAAAAACATAATTTCTTTACGACTGAAGAAAAAAAGACATGAACATAAAGGGGGTGAGTAGATTATCTGTAAAGTTTTGTTCTGGAAGTGGACTTCTCCTTTAATATCCTAATGACTTTTGGCATAAAAGAAAAATTTTGTAAAAAGCTGTATGATATCGAAATAAAAGAAACTTAAGCCATAATTCACTAAAAAAAAATTCCTGCTTGACATTCAAGGTCTCCATTAACTTTCATTACATGGAAAAGAGCAGCATGAACATTGTGTTAAATTTCTCCTTTTGTGTTCCACTGAACAACCAGAAATAAAACAGCTTTCAAAAGATTATAAGCAAATGATGACAGAATTTATATTTTTGAGTGAACTTTGCCCGTTGAAGTGTCCTCCGTTTAAGCACAGCAGATAGAAACACAACAGCAATAGTTATTAGCACTATGGTCGAGGCGGCGAGACGAAAGCGTGTCATTCCATTATTTTTTTCCTCCTCTACCATTTTCCTCAGTCATTTATAAATGCGCCATCCCGTACTTGTTTTTGGCAGACACACCCCTATCGGTTTCTGTCTCTATTATCCCTACAACTGTGTATGCATTAGCCCACCGGCCCCATATTCAAAACCCTCATTATGCCCGAGCGCTATCTGATGTTACAAAAACGGTAATGGCACACAACTCTAAAGATGGCAGAGAAGCGGTCGCACACAAAAAAATAAAAAGAAATATCCCCGCTAAGATGATGAGAGAGCGAAATCAAGCCGCCGGAGCGTCCTTCTTCCTTTTACCTCAATCATCCGACCAGCGTCCCCGCGCCCTCTCGGCCCTTACTGCCAACACCCTACCTTCGTCCCCCTCCATACCTATTTCATGTTGTTTAATGCCACCCTCCTCTTTTGAAGTTTTAAAGCAAGGTTCAAAAGAGCCAGGTGCTGAATCATAATATTAAAGCAGAGGAGGGGGGGGTGGAGGCTTCATAAAAGCAGGAAGATCTGAGCGGGCCAAGGCAACAAACATGGCTTTCAACTGCCTTTCTGTCGGCCCCTTCTGCAGATGTCACCAGTTGTTATCCCCAGCAGAGACTTCAAGCGTGGAGCAGCGCCCCTGGCTCCGTCCGCGCACACGTTTCAAGTGTCAATCACGCGGGGGAGGGCTTCCTGGTCACTGTCCTGTGAAAAGTGCCAACATTTTGCCATTGATTTAACTCACTCAATACACAAAGATGGAGCCAGCTTTGTGCGCGAGGGGTGGGGGGAAAGACCCTTTGGCAAGGTTATTTTACTGAACGGCGGTTTTGCACTCGACGCTCCTTGGTTTGACTGCCACATAACAGCCGTCTATGCCTGATCTGAGCGACGGGGAAAAAATGAAAGGGGAAGGAAAATTGTTTGGAGGCAAAAGAACATGCAAACTGAAAGGGAAATCGTGTATTGAGACAGATAGCAACATTGTCTGAGACAACAAAACTTCCTTTTAACCTCGTTTAGCCTCCGAATACCTCCTGGGAGGCCGCATTGTGGAGGTTTCTTTAAACACGTTTAGCACTTCAGTGCCTCTGAAAAATGAAACGAATACTTCTTACGCTCGGTCATCACTGAGAGAGGTTTTGCTTGTTGATTGTTTGATGTTACTGCTAGGAGAGACATCAAACAGGAAAGCGTCAATAGTCTGACTAACGTCGAGGCAAATGCCTCAGAATAGATGCTTTTTTCAGGGCCGTTTCAGGCTGCGCTCGTGGAGCTGCTAGAACAGAAAGAGAAAAAAGGGCCAGACAAAATTCGACAGCATAAAAACCTTTTACACATCAGTTAACCGGCTTGGTTTTCTTTTTAAACATAATCAGTAAACACCTGTCAACGCCATTCATGTTCCCAGTAACTCTGACCCCTAGGACCTTTAAGATACAAGCAACAATCAGACTTTTTTCTCGTTCTCGTTCGCGATCGACGCGGCCATCTGGCTGGAACGTGTTTTCTTCCCACAAAAGAGGAAGAAAATAAGAGCGGAGACACATTTGACCTTGGCACGTCCTTTCACCTCCTTGTACCGCCCTCTCCCCCCTCAGGGGTCCCGCCAGTGAGGACACTGTCAGTCAGAATGGGACATCCTGGATACATAATCGTGGGGAGCCGATATGGATTTCCCCCGTTGCAGTATCTTTCAACAGCCTGACTTTGGGAAGAATTACTTCAAGACTCCATTCAGTCTACGGCAGACAAACAAGTTAGCAAAGTTTTGCTGTACTTTTAACCCTTTATCTGCTGAAAGTTGTTCTGACTCCTGAAATAACAAGGGTATGGTTAACAATCTTTATAACAAGAAGAACAATTTATGTATATAAGTAAATAAATTCTATATTAAATAAATTTAATACAGAAAAAGGTGATATATGTGACCCTTGACCAAAAAAACACAATAGCCAACAATACATTGTATGGGTCAAAATGATTGATTTTTCCTTTATGCAAAACAACTTTATTAGAATATTAAGTAAAGATTGGTTCCATGAAGATATTTTGTAAATTTTTTTGCACCCCTTAGATTCCAGATTTTTAAATAGTTTTTCGATTTCAAAAAATGTAACATTATGACTTCTTTTGTGGTCCGGGGGTCACATACCAGTAGCCAACAATACATTTTATGGGTTGAAATTATCGATTTTTCTTTTATACCAAAAATCATTAGGATATTAAGTAAAGATCATGTTCCATTAAGATATTTTGTAAACTTCCTACCATTAATATATCACAACTTAAGTTTTGATTAGTACTATGTATTGCTAAGAACTTCATTTGGACAACTTTAAAGGCGTTTTTCATAATATTTAGATTTTTTTTGCACCCTCAGATTTTCAAATAGTTTTTTAAATTTCAAAACATTTACCCTTATGACCAGTGTTGAGGGTAACGCATTACAAGTAACGTGAGTTACGCAATACTATTACTTTTTCCAAGTAACTAGTAAAGTAACGCATTACTTTTTAATTGAGAAGAAAATATCTGAGTTACTTTTTTAAAAATGTAATGCCTGTTACTTTTCCCCCCATTTATTGATTAAAAGTTCTCCTGTCCCCATCTTGAGAGAAATTTGGAGTAAAATGTTATTTCTAGAACTAAATGTGAACATGCATTAATTCATCTCACTTATAAAAAACAGATTCAGTATTCCCTAAAAATGAATAAAAACAGTGAAATCAAACCTGCAATAATTAAATATGTTAAATAATACAAATATCCTTTATGTATTTAATCCCAGTTTATTAACCAATGTCTTTGCTGCTGACCTTCGATGATTCAATTCAACCATAATAATAAGCAAAAATTACTCATGATAATCTAACATTTGTTTTCCTTTTTTTATTGCTAAAGAGCTGACATATTTTTCTTCTGCAGTCTACTATACAGATATGAATTTATGAATGACTTTTCTCAACCCCTGAGGCTTTTGGTGGGAAAAGGCTTTTACATTTGCCAAAAAGAGAACTTTTTATATTAAAAACAAACAGGCAAGACCTGGCCAGATTTAAAAAGTAACACAAAAGTAAAGTAACGCATTACTTTCCATAAAAAGTAACTAAATAACGTAATTAGTTACTTTTTTAGGGAGTAACTCAATACTGTAATGCATTACTTTTAAAAGTAACTTTCCCCAACACTGCTTATGACTGGTTTTGTGGTCCGGGGTCTGATCCTGTAAAAAAAAAAGGATCAGGTTTATCTAAAAAGATATAAAATTATACTAGATATAATATATTTACAGCATTTATTTTACAGTACATACTGTGGCCAATGCAAAAAATTCTACTATAATAAAAGTATTTTCAGCATCATTACATAAGTCTTCGTGATACTTCAGAAATCTCTGTTCTAATATGCTGATTTGGTGTTTAATAAATAAATAAATAAATAAATAAAATTAATGTTGAAAACAGTTGTGCTGCTTAATACTTTTGTGATCCATTTAATGTGTCCTTGTTGAATAAAAAAAAGAGGAAGAAGAAAAAAGGATGTATTTAAATAAATCTGTTAATGTATACACTGAGGGAACTGACACTTTCTTGTGTACACACACACACACACACAACACACACACACACACATTTGAAAAACATGAAAAACAACTCCAATTTTATATTTTTATCTCAAGTGCCAAGGTAGCAATTAAAGAGCAACAGATTCCAGCGATATACGTCAAAGACATAAATATATCTCCTCCACACCTCGTCCACCTTTTGCAAAGATCATCTGGCCTAATTCTGGAGTTAACGTGAATTCCACAGGAAATTAGTTGTTTTCAAAAGGGGTCAAATTAAACTTTGGCAGAGCGGCGCGTGCTGACAGACACAGGAATATACGTCATTAACCATATTTGGCGATGCCCTTTCAACTTTACGGGTCACAATGGCAGCGTGTTTGTAATGACACTGGACACCCGTGATGAAAAACGCTACAACTCTTCGTTTGCGAGGTTGACTCTCCGACACAAACCGAGCACATGAAGGGGTTCCTGTAAATCTCGCGTACCCTCACGAGCGTGCACTTTCCTGAACCCTGTTTGAACCGTGCCAAGCTGCCCAAACACAGAGAAACAGAGCAATCCCATGGGCCCGGATTTTACAGGAGGGCAGTTGCTATGTCACGTACCTCAAACAGAGATGATTGGCTCGAGGAGTGATGCAAAGGATCTTGGGGGCTGCTTCGGGCTCCGCCGTTCTGTAAAATAGCAGGAAGCATATATCTGTCAGTCTCCATTTAAAAGTTCACCTGTAAGGAAATGTTCTGGCCAGCAGTGCTGACACAATCACGGCGCCTAGCAACACATCCTCCTGATCCCTGCCTTTTGTGATATGACATGCTTCTGAACCACAAAGTTTCCTGCTTTGTGCACAGATCGTCTCAACCAAGCCTCTCGCCTTTGTTCAGCGCGCAGAAGAGGAAAAAAGACGACAGAACGAGGCATAAGCGATAGGCAGAACGAGGCAGAGAAAAAAGAATGGAAGCGATGCCGGTGTCCGTCATTGTCCGGCACAGTGTCCTCTTTTTTCACAGTCACATGAGGATGTCTTCAGAAAATCACATGGTTCTTTTTGTTTGACGGCCAAGAATACTGAAGGTTGTGATATAACGATTCTATTCTTCTGCCAACAGCACATATTGAGTGGCTCCTCTAAACACTGGGAGGACACTGCTAATGCCCTCTCTTTGTTTGCCGAGAGGTAGATTTCAATTACAGGGGTGGAGAACTAGAACTAGTTGTACAATCTTTTTCAATCCCCTCACATAATTTCATGATCAGAAGGCTGTTATTGTCTGACACCGGCGCATACGGCGCTGGGTTAATACCGCGGGCGTGTTGAGCTGTGTAAGAGTGACAAAATTGTTAGGTGACTTGGGGGCCTTGCAGTGTCCACCTGGCTCGGTTTGCTGCCAAAGTTTCTATCACACCTCTGAGATCGCGAAGCCCACCTCCTCACCTCGCTCCCTTGGCACACGCCTTGTTTTCAGTGTTGTTTTATTCCCTGTAGAAAAGGTCAGCCAATGAAATGACCTCTATGCTCCTCCAATTCCTAAACCACATCAGAGTGATTTGCATAAAAGACAGGAGACCACTTAAAAAGTACAAAAAAAAAGAGAGAGAAAGTGTAAAAACAACAACATTGCTAGGGTTTCCCAAATGGGGGTTCGTCTACAAGAAGTTGAGAATGTGCTAGAAGTGCTAATGATGCATTAAATTAAACTAAGCATATTTATGTAAAATGAAAAAAATAAAAAATAAATAAATACAGTAATTAAAGTATAATAACTGTGAACATATTATAAATGGAAAAAGTATATTTTTAAGGTCAAAGGATTTTACTTCACAAAAAAGTTCGGAAACTTGCTTCGACTATTCTGACAAAAGTATTCCTGTTTGTATCCTCGCAAATGAAGTGTAAAAACAACAGTCCAACAAAAAACAAAAAGACATTTAGTAATTAAAATATAATAACTGTAAACAGTAAAAAGAGGTTAGCAGAATTTTAATTAAAAAAAACCCACTAAAATTAAGATGATTTAAAACTCAATATAAATGGTAATATTACATTTTTTTTTAAGGTCAAAGGTTGTTTTAAAAAAAATTTAAAAAATAAAAAAAAAAAACACTGCTAGAGTTTCCCAAACAGGGTTCATCTACAAGAAGTTGAGATTGTGGTAAAAGTGCTAATGCTGTATTAAGTTAAATGTTAAAATAAATAAAGATAGTAATTAGACAGTAAAAAAAAAAGGAGTGACACTTTCACAGTGTCCGTGCCACACATTACATATACATACTGTACGAAAGCTGAAAAGCTGAATAAATAAGCTTTCCATTGATGTATGGTTTGTTAGGATAGGACAATATTTGGCTGAGATACAACTATTTGAAAATCTGGAATCTGAGGGGGTAAAAAAAAAAAAAATATTGAGAAAATCACCTGTAAAGTTGTCCAAGTGAAGTTCTTAACAATGCATATTACTAATAAAAAATTAAATTTTGATATATTTATGGTAGGAAATTTACAAAGTATATTCATGGAACATGATCTTTATTTAATATCCTAATGATTTTTGGCATAAAGAAAAGACAAGTTTGACAAAAATAAGTTAAAAAAAAAAAAAAATTACAGCATATAAAAAAGTGTAAAATAAAAATGCAATAAGTAAACATGAAAAACTTTTAAGTTAAAAATGAGTAAAAAGGAAATATTTAAGGTCACAGAGGTTTACTTGACTCTGAACAAAAAAGAGAAGAAGTTTGGAAACTCCTTGCTTTACGGTACCAACAATTGTTTTGTACAAGTGACTTTTGACATGACTGTAAAACGTATTCCCAATTGTACCCTTGCAAATAATAAGTGTATTTTTAAAGTGTTTGAACTGAGGAAACACCCCTAAACGGGCTATAAATATCACTAAACACTGCTCTATGAATCAGAGTCATACGGCTCTTTTCGTCTTCTCAACTGACCGTGTATTGTGCATAATGGCAAACGCTCCTTGTGTGTGTGGGTGTGTGAGCGTCTGCATCTGCCTTTACACAATAAGAGTTATTAGGTTGCAAGCCTTGTTCAAACAAAGACTCCTCTGAAGTACCTTAAAAACATCTGAGTATACATATTCAAAGGCCACCGCAATGGATCAAGCAGGCCTTTTCTTAAGAACCGCACAGAGAGTAATATGAGCTCTGGCCCAAAAAATGTCTCAGTCCACTCCCTAGTTCACTACGCAGTGAATCAGTAGAATACGTATTGGAACACTAGCAAGGACTTTATTATACTAAACACTGTATGATGCTCTGCGGTCACTCGTTAAAATGTTGCTAACACAATTGCTACATACTATTATCTTCTAGTTTCTTTTGTTTATCATGCATCTTCATTGTAGCTATTAAGAAAAGTGAATTAGTATCACGAATAGTGCTTGTATTTCAATTCTATCAACTTGAACTGGTTTGTGTTGCATTGTGGAATATGTGCCTCTACGTAACTAAACGTAACTGATAGTGTTGCGTGAGCTAGTGAGCAAATCTGCTGAATTAGAAAACTCACGCATATGAAGCTGTATATGTGGTGACAACATTCAAAAGTATCAGTTTGGAAATCTCGCAAGATGTTAAAATTGTTTTGAAGCCATCATATAATATTCTGTATGTAATTGTGTGAAAATTAGGCTTTATTAATCAAAACTCTGTGTGTAAATCATACTCTGTGTGAAAAGGAATAGAAGTTGTCAGAGTTTTACTACCTCTAGTGTTAATTTCGACCGGAAACTGCAGTGATTCGTACATAGGTATGTTTTTTCAGTTTTGGAAAAATGTATATGGAGGCACGTATTTCCAATGAGCCTATGTTGCCTAAACTAGGGAGCTTCTTTCTAAGCCAGCATGCTAACCTTTGTGAATTTCATAACTCACCTAGCAACTTGACTGTTAGCATGTTGCTAATTAACATTGTTATACTCTAAACAAAAATACTTATCATTTAAACTAAGAAAAATAGGTACAAAAGCTGTCACTGGTGTAGGGCTGCAACAACTAATCGATAAAATCGATTATTATCGATAATGAAAATCGTCGACAACGATTCCCATTATCGATTAATCGGTCCGCCCACAGTGCATGTACAACTTCACAGAATCATGTCAAATTACACTGAATGACGCATTTCTATAGACACAATGCATCTAAAAATAGTGTAGGAAACATATGAGATGCTGCAGGAGAGTTAAGTGATCCCAAAACATGAGAATTCCTTATTTTAAACTTGAAGCTAATAGCGTAATGGCTTGCCCTGTGAGGCGCTTCGACAGATCCGTTTGCATCCTCAGCATGAAAACTTTCAGATTACGGTTATATCCTTATCTGTAAATGTCACAAATTCACACAAGCATTTCCATTTATGCATACAAGTCCATTCTGACAGTCTGTGTTAAGTTTAAATCTTTACTGAATGAGCATGTCAGACTGGAACACAGACAGGGAGACAATTAATACTCAGCGCAAAAACATTCATTGTGCTGAAACATCTGTCGTTGAATGTTAAATTTAGATTTAAAATACAACATGTAGCGCACGTATTTATGGAGGGTAGGAACTGTAAAGTAGGGCTGTGACGGTGAGATTTTTACCACCGCGGTGGTAATGGACCAACTACCGCCGGTGGCGCGGTTTTTATATGTATATCAAAATAAATGAGGCTCAAACATTATTAACAAACGTGTTTATTTTAGCAATTCCGTCAGTGAACAAGCAGCCTACAAAACGCTAAAATAAGTCTCAGAAATAATACATTTAAATAAGAAAGTAGCCTAAATAAGTGTTAAATAGGCTATTAAACAAATATTCGTTCCAAAAAATTCCTAACAACCTCGACAGCTCATCAGAATTACTGGCCCGAGTCCGACTGGAACCTGTCTTTTTTCTCTTTCTCTTCCCCATTGCACAGCTGCTGTTTTTAATAGCGAAGTAATTACATTTATTTTCGTTTCTTTAGTTTATAAAGTTAATTTATAACCTAACGACCAAGCGGCCAGCGGCAGACAGATCAATTTAGCCTTCTCAAGTCATCACGATTTAAATTAAAATCCATAGATATAAAAAAACTTAAAGCATATCACAATATTAGTTTAATCGTTTAACCTAGATAAATCTGTGCTATTAGGCGCATACTCAGTCGTTTGTGCGGAGAGTGAAAGCTAAAGCGCTTTGCAGGACATGGAGGCGCCAGCGCCATGTGAAACTTCATTTTTGCTCATAAAGGTAAGAGTAATAAATTTACCTTAAATTATTACTTCACTACTATAAAACGAAATAATTCAAAACGAAAACAAAACTCTTTCATTAGCTATAGGCCTAATCCATAAAGATGCATTTAGGCACTAAAAGCACGTCCAGTGAGCAGATGGCGAGTCAGGATCGTCAACTTCATCTTTGCGACACTGACTCTAGACAATACTAGTTTATTAATAAATAATTTTGAATATCTCCTTACTTTTTCCCGGGCACATTCATGGTAATTGCTTTAGCTGGGGCTTTGCGGCCAATTTAAGCTTACTGCGACATTTGAACGCGGAACTCTGCTGCTGCTGCTGCTGTTGGCGGGACACTAAACACCGCCACGGCAGAATAAAGAGCAGAAACACTGTATTTTATGCTTGTTATAGTGTGTTTTTCTTCAGATATTTGTCTTTTCTCTTCATTACGACAGGTGGTCTAATAAATTGTTAAGCACTGTGCTTTCATAGCATTCAGAATATGGAATAGTGTAATCTTGAACCAAAAAAATAAAAATTGGAATTTTAAAGCCAACTAATCGATTAATCGAAAAAATAATCGGCCAACTAATCGATTGTCAAAATAATCGTTAGTTGCAGCCCTACACTGGTGCAGTACCCTGGTGAAAAAACCACCATATGCTGGTAGCTATGTTTTGATGCTGGGATGCTGGTTAGGTATGTTTTGATGCTGGTTTATGCTGGTCCTTTGCTGGTCCTTAGCTGGTTTATGCTGGTCCTTTGCTGGTTTATGCTGGTCCTTGACCAGCATGAACCAGCAAAAAGACCAGCATAAACCAGCAAAGGACCAGCATAGACCAGCAAAGGACCAGCATAAACCAGCATCAAAACATACCTAACCAGCATCCCAGCATCAAAACATAGCCACCAGCATATGCTGGTTTTTTCACCAGGGTACCCTTTCAAAAGGTTCATCTTTGTATTTTATTTACCCCAAAACGGTTCATATTAGTACCCTAACGGTACATATTTGTACCTAAATTAGTAACTCACCTTCTGAAACAGTCACAGCTTTTGCACTTAAATCTTTATTTTAACATTTTCTGTAACTGTTTTTGTAAAACTTTTAGTGCTATATCTGTTCAAACGGTAAACCGGTTTTAATTAAGGACACGTATGAATTAAAAAAAAAATACCGGCATACCAGCATACAACGGAAAGGAGATTCCTGTTAACTGCATATACCTCTGACTAATGGTTAGAGAACTTTTAGAACTATTAATAACACACAACTAATTCTCTAACCGAGCAAATAAATCAACTGTAAGCCGCCATTAACAGAAGCTGAAGACAAACGCAAATAGGAGAAAATACTGTACCATACAGAGCAAGCTCACTATTCACCATGCACAAAATATTGAGAGATCCTAAATACTGAATTATAAGGGGACCTGTTGTCTTCAGGAAAGTTTAGATTATATTTTCTTTTCATCTTACCTCCATATCTGCCTAATGCATATTAGAGTACTGTTGATAAGCGTCGCGCTGCTTTGTTTACAACTCTAGCCAAGGAAAACGTTGTGTCGCTTGTTGTTCCATAAGCGCCACCTGCTGTCAGAGAGTGAATTTGCGTATCATTCAGTCCGTCTGCTGTTTTTGTTTAGTGCAGGTATATTTTATGTAGCATAATTCCACAAAGTTAAAGTTACACTATTAAATTAATGATAATAATTTACATCAAAACTGCTCATTCCACATGTAGCATGCTTGTTTGTATTGTGATTAAAATGCAGTGGTTCTGCAATTGTTTCATGCATTCTGATTCATTTTAAGGCCCAGTCAAGGAAAAGAACCATGAAACCAACAGAATCCTAAAAAATGATACAGATTTTTGGTCAAACCACGCAGAGCTACATTTAAGTATGAAATGAAATTAAGCTTTTTAATAATCAACATTTCTCTTGTCTTTATGTATCGCAATGCACTCTGGGATTACTTTCACCATGAATGATACATGCGATGCTGCCAGAGAATGATTCAAATGAGGTGGCGTAGTTAAACTTAATACCTTTGAGATAAGCTTTCACATTCGGAGAATTGGAGCTCAAATAGATCTTACCAGATTTTGAAACATAATATAGTACAATAACCTGGATGTCTTGATGAAAAAATGGCCAAGTGTCCCCTTTTAGTGCGGCATGTATAATGGACAGGACTCCCCTCAGGATCACAGATTTGCTAAACAGCTGACGGTCATGGGCTAAAGGCATGGTGCTGGCTGCATCTGCGTGTGTGAGCTTTTTTTCTCCTTCCAGTCTCAGCTGTCATGTCTATTCACCCCCTAAATCATGACAAGCATGTGAGAGGATCTTTACAGCTATTCTTTCAATAATAAGTACTTGTTTTTTTTTATCCTATACAGCCATTCAAGGACTTTAGTCAGCATTTTAAAAATATACATGATTAAATGTATTCATTGTTCCTTTTTTATAAATAAAAATCATTGGGTTTCTGCATGATTAAATGTGCACAAAGAGCCATGGCCAAGAAAGCAGGTATTTTTATCTGACTCTAACACCATCAAGCCATAAATCTCCACCTGGAAAAAAGAAATTAATAAAACCTAATTACATGCCAACTATTTTTCCACCTCTCTCACCTCCTTCCTAAAATTTCCTGTTTGGAATCACATGAAAGTTGGAAAAAGAATCTCCTTTTTTCCATTCAGGTTTGGGGGGGGTCAAGGGCAGGTGGCGCAGTGGCACACAGCTGCATCCAAGAGTTGTTTTCCACCTCTGCTTTACTAGAAAAACAGCCCTATTCCATCTCCGTCTCAGCTCGGAGATCTGACCCGGATTGATGCATCGCTTACGTACCGACGGAGATCATTCGGACAAACACAGGACGTGAGATCTGCCATGGCAACTTTAGTTTGATTATAGACTTGATGACATTTTAAGGGCCGGTTTTGTTTTTGCTGAGCTGTTTTTTGTTATTATATGAAAGAAGCGGCATCAACCGAAACAAAATTAAAAAAAAAAAGACAGTTATGCTCTCTTGACCCATCATCCTACACTGACCCTCCATTATCTGCTTTTATCTCTGCTTAAGTCCAGCTCATCTCAGGGTATTGTCATTCTCAAGTGTTTAAGATACTCTTCCCAACCCAAATGTACAAAGCAGATGTGAGCACCATAAGCTCCAGACTCTCTCCCTTCCATCTCTGTGGCTGATGTCTTCTGGATGAGTTAGGTATTAAATATGAGAATGTTAACAGCTGGTTGTTCATCCTTACTTGAGTGCATTAACCTCTTTAGCTGCTTTTTGATTCCGGGAGAAGGGACCCTGGAAGCGCCCGGGTTTTGGCAGGGAGACAGGACGCTAAAGTCCAGAGGGAAGAGAACAACAGCGCCGAGGAAGGTAAACACGGGCGAACCCGGAGGAGGTGATCGACTTGGGCAGCGGTCACCTGCCTGCTCGCTTGCACAAGAAAAAGCAAAGGTCGGGTTCGTCCAGGCAGAAAAACACTGCACTTTCTTCTGCTTATTTGGCTAGCAGGGTGGCAAAGCCACTTTTGGAAGGGTTCCAGGGACAAACATGGATAAGACACACACATACACACACGCGTGCGGAGGATGGGTGATATCATGCCTGCTGTGGCCGGCCGAATCAGGGCTCCGCTGGAGCACTGATGGGTAATGAGGAAGAAAGAGCACATCTGCACAGGGATGCCGTGCCCTTGGAGCTTTTAGTGTATTACCACACCATAAAGACACTGCGCATGTACAACTCGCGCATGAGAATCACCGTGCCGGAGGATGACAGATGATCATTATGGTTATGGTCTGTACGTTTGTGATATGCTTAATTTATGATGGGATATCTGGTTTGGATTTTCTGTTGGCCATAAAAAAAACACAGGAATCATTGTATTTGCGTAGGTTTTTCTGACGCAGATTAAGGGAATAGTTCACGAAATTTGGATATTATTTACTCACCATCATGTTTTTCTTTCCATACAATAATGAGGCCCAAAAACCATCGTAAAAGTCGTCCACATAATAGATACACTATATTTTAAGTCTTCTGAAGTCATATAGCTTTATGTGACTAAAATGTAAAGAGTTAGTTCACCTAAACATAAAAATTCTGTCATAATTTTATCACCTTTCTGTCTTTCCAAATCCACACGACTTCCAGTTATCTTTGAAACACAAACCAAGGCATTTTAAAATCGCTGAGATTTCTGTCCTTTCATTTGAAGTACACACTACTTTTATTGACTCATTACCTCGCAAGTACACAGAGCACATCAAATATAGTAAAAAGAAGCTCAACCCTATTTGCTGGATGCATGCAAAAAAATAAATAAATATATAAAAATATATATTAAAATAAATAAATAAATCAGTGGACTTCTAATGGTGGGACAGAAATCTCAAATTTCATTTAGATTATCAATTATTGGTGTCACGCTTTATTCTAAGGTCCTTTTCTCTCTATTACTAACTACAACTTTTACCTCAATAAAATCCTAAATACTGCTTATTAATAGTTAGTAAGGTAGTTATTAAGTTTAGGCATTGGGTAGGATTAACACCTTAGAATATGGTCATGCAGAATATGTGGTTTATAATTACTAATAAACATCCAATATGTTAATATCCATGCTAATAAGCAACTATGAGTAAAGTTTACGAACAAACTTTGAAGTTGGCTTGAAAAAGCCTTGTCTGAAATGTTTCTAGCATGTCGTTAGCATGTTTCTAGCATGATTAACATGTTGCTAGCAAGTTCCTAACATGATTAACATGTTGCTATCGTTGCTATGTTTCTAGCGATATTAGAATGTTAATAGAATTTTTGAAAACATGATTAGCATGTTGTTAACATGTTGATGGCATAATACAAGTATCAATAACATGTTACTAGTATGTTTTAACATTATTAGACTGTTGCTAGCACATTAGAAGCATGTTTTTAGTTTTTTTAGTGTTTGATATGAGTCTCAAGTCATGACAATGTCTATGTGGCACTTAAACAAATAGTTTAAAAAAAATGTTATAACAAAAAATTAAGTGCAAAACAATGTACAAAAGTTGTAACTGGGGTTGTTCTATTTCAAAATGTACTAACCCTGCTGAAAAAAATAAACAGCTAAAACCAGCCTAAGCTGGTTGGCTGGATTTAGCTGGTCATCCAGCCTGGTCCTAGCAGGTCAGCAGGATGGTTTCAGAGGGGTTTTGGCCACTTCCTTAGCTGGTCAGGCTGGGAGACCAGCTGGAATGACCAGCTAAAACCAGCTTGACCAGCCTAGCCAGCCAGGGAGACCAGCTAAAACCAGCCATTTCCAGCTTAAACCAGCTAAGACCAGCTAACCATCTTAGGCAAACAAACAAACAAAAACAAAACAAAACAAAACAAAACAAAAAAGCTAAAACCAGACTAGGCTGGAAATGACCAGCTAAGACTAGCCTGGAAATGGCCAAAACCCATCTAAAACCAGACTGCTGACTAGCTATGACCAGCTAAGACCAGCCTGGATGACCAGCTAAAACCAGCCAACCTTGTTTTAGCTGTTTTTTTCTAGTATGATTAACATGTTGCTAGCATGATTGACATATTAGTAGCATTTTTTTATTATGATACGCATGTTTGCATGTGCTTGCATATTGGAGGCATGGTTAACATGTTATAGCATGTTTTTAACATGATTAGCATGTTGCTAGCAAGTTTTTAGGATGTTTAGCATGTTGTTAGCATGTTTCTAGCATGCTTAGAATGTTGCTAGCGATTTTTAGCACGGTTTGCATGTTGTAAGCATGTTGATAGCATGTTAATAAGATGATTAGCTTGTTAGCATCATTAGCATTATATGTTGCATGTTTTGATATGTTGCGAGCATGATCTAGCATGTTGACCTAGGAGAGTCATTAAGCTTTGCTAGTGATAAACGGCTTAAATACTATCAGTCTTACTGTGCAAAAGTTTTGACCCCCTCAATGAAAGTCAATGGGACTTTTGTTTTTTTTTTTGGTCATCCATTTAATGAAAATCATAAGTTGGATCAGTTAGAAAAGATAAAGCAACCTGAGTTTGGTGGTTGTCCCTTCAAGCTGTAGGAGGAGTTGGTGTTTAGGCTCGGAAAAATATTAATAAGTTTAATATACCCTGCCGAAAAAAACCCCCAGCTAAAACCAGATGTTTAAGATGGAATTAGCTGGTCTCCCAGCCTAACCAGCTAAGACCAACCTGGCCAGCTAAGGAAGTGGCCAAAACCCCTCTAAAACCAGCCTGCTGACCAGCTAAAACCAGCCTAAACTGGTTGGCTGTTTTTTGCTGTTTTTTTTTTGTTTTGTTTTTTTTTTAGCAGGGAGATCAATAAGTGAGCATTTTCAAGCCAGCTTAAAATTAATAGTGAGAATTGCTCCCTATACTAAAGTGTTACCAAATTTACTTTGTGTTTTAAAGATGAATGAAAGTTTTATGGATTCGTGTATTTTCTTGCCTTATGTCTTCAGAAGACTTGGAATGTACTGCACAAGTATAATGGACCACTTTTTTTTTATTACACTTTTTGGGGTGTTTTCTTTGTCCTTTTTAGAATTTGACAGACATGGTCAATATAAACTTGCTGTATGCATAAAGATTCTTCAAAAAATGTCTTCTAATGTTCCACTGGGGGAAAAACACAGCATATGTGTGGACCTCATGACAAAACGACAAGACAGTGAGTAAATAATGAGCAAATTTTCAGTTTTAAGTGAACTCTTCCTCTACGCCATGCCCTGGACTAAGTCACACCCTCACTGTTGTCTCTTTATTTGTTTAAGACAAAGCTAAACTGTGCCCTGGAAATAGGATTTATATGATAGATCCCATCAGCATCACAATAACTCATGCTCTAGGCTGAATAAATAAAGACAAATATGCAAACTGTAGTGGTTCACACAGACGTCAAGCTCCTAATGACACTGAGGGAAAAAAAAGGATCTTTTGAATCACCACAGAACAACTCAGCAAAAACACCTGCCAGTCTCAATGTCCTCAGCTTCAAGACCGGGGTTAAAAAGCATGGGCTCTTTGAACTTGTTCCTCCTGAGTAAATATTGTCTTATCAACGTGTCCCTAATGGACTATCCCCTGTCTTCCAGTGAGGTAGTTGTAAAGAAAACAGGGCTTGAACAGAAAGCTCCTTTGTATTAATTTTTCTTTATCTATTGTCTCTATATTGCACGCATTATCATTTGTGGTTAAGGTCTCCCTATTGAATACGACTTGGCAGGTGGTCATGTTTGCCAACATAAGAAAAGTGAGCTTCTGTCTTAAGTATGTCAACAACCTGAGAATTTTATGAGAACAGACAGGGGGAAGGGAACAGAGAGAAAGAGAAAAAAAGTTATACAAGCTAATAACATACAGGTCTTTTTTTGTTTGAAGTTTTGTTATGTCTATGAAGAATAATATTTTACATTTCTAGATTTAGTTTTGAATTTTTATTTATTTATTTAATTCTTGATTGCTTGTAGTGCCTACAGTAAAAAAAAAAAATATCTAGGTGGTGTCACTGTCTGGAGAAAATAAGAAGGAAATTTTAAAAAGTTGTAAATTTTGGTATAGTATTTTATTATTATTTAGCTAAATATAAGCAGTAAAGCTGTTTTGTGTTAAATTATAATTAGAATTTAAATATAAATTGTATTTTTTATATATTTATAGATCATATTCCATGCTGTAAGGAACATGCACGAAAGCATTTTGTTGTTATGTTGGCATGTGTTTATTTATTTATTATTAAAAATAATAATGAGTATTAATAATGTTTTACATTTCTAAATTATAATAGTGCTTAAAGTAAAAAATGTCTAGGTGGTGTGACTGTCTAGAGAAAATAAGAAAAAAAAGTTGGTATAAAAAACTTTGGCATAATATTTTATTATTATTTAGTTAAAAATAAGCAGTAAACCTGTTGTGTATTGAAATATAATGAAAATTTAAATATGAACTTTATATTTTATATTTATAAATCATAGTCCATGCTATAATGAACATGCAGAAAGCCATTTTATTGTCATGTGACAAAAAAACAAAAAACAAAAACAAAACAAAACAAAAAAAACAGGAAATTATCTTACAGAGAATACCCATGTAGTATTGCATGACTGTGTGTTAAGGACAGCAAGTTAATTTTTTTACTTTTTTATGAAAAGGAAAGATTACTTCAAGTCAATTGGAACAACCCTGATAAAACGTCATTATTAAATTCATTTGAATTTTTGATTATTTTATTTATTTATTACAAATGATCATGTGTATTGATAATGTTTTACATTTGTAGGTTTACAAGTAATTTGAAATTTTTATTTAATAATTGATTGATTGATTATAGTGCTTAAAGTAAAAAAAAAAATGTCTAGGTGGTGTGACTGTCTGGAGAGAAAAAAAATGGCATAATATTTTATTATTATTTAACTATTTAGTTAAAAATAAGCAGTAAAGATGTTTTGTGTTAAAATATAATTAAAATTTAAATATGAACAGTATATTTTATATTTATAAATCATATCCCATGCTGTAATGAACATGTAGGAAGCCATTTTATTGTCATGTGACAAAAAAAGAAAAAAACAGGAAATGATCTCACAGAGAAGACCCCTGTAGTCTTTCATGACTTTGTGTCCAGGACACTTTTTTTATGAAAAGGAAAGATTACTTCAAGTCAACTGGAATAACCCTGAAACAACTTCATTATTACATTTTTGATTGTTTATTTATTTCTTTATTTTAAAATGATAATGTGAGTGTTTTACATTTCTAAACTTGCAAGTAATTTCTAATTTTTATGTAATTATTGCTTAAAGTAAAAAATGTCTAGGTGGTGTCACTTTCTAAAGAGAAAATAAGAAAAAAAAATAGTTTACTTAGTAATACTTTTACTATTCTTTAGTTAAAAATAAGCAGTAACAGTTCATTTGAATTTTTTATTATTTATATTTATTATTAAAAATGATAATGTGTATTCAAAATGTCATATTTTATCACTTATTTCAAGATGGTTACATCACTTGACATTTTAATAATTATTAAATACAATATAAAACATTTTTAGAATAATTAAAAAGGCAATACTTTTTGTTGTTGTTTTTTTTTAAACTGTATGAAACCAACACAAGTGCAAAGATTACATGCATAATAACTTGCCACTTGCATTGTGAACTAGATTTTGAAACTATTCCTCCTTTCATCATCTCGGACATCTTTATTTGTCATTGACCCTTACATGTAGAGGGACATGACGGTATTCTCTTTAAAACATCACTTTTCCCTGTCACTGTACAGACAATGAACACAGGCTCACAGGGTCGAATCACACCAGGGCCGTTTCACACGGCAACCCAGAGAGAAATTAATTAGTGAAGAGACGTTTACATGACACAATGCCCGCGTGTGACATCCCCGCCACCTTCAACTGAAGCCAGCGGAGCCCGTAGAGACCCCATCCGCGCTCCCGCTCTCTCTCTCTCTCTCTCCCTGCCCCGCTGAGAGACACGGCAAACTCGGCCCTTTTCTTTCCACTTTTGCTTTTTAGCACAGAAAAGAAAGCACAACAAACGTGGTTCACAATGGAGGAAAAAAAAACATATTTGGCCAGGAAAACCACATGACTGCAGCTGTCTCGACCCAACTGGCTTTTGATCAATGCGCTCCTCTGCATCAAGTTTGTGTGCTGTAGACAAGAACGCCTCCAAATTGTTTTCCCCCCTCTATGGCTGGAATTAATACAGCAATGTAAAGAGCTTACGATAAGTGTCTATCTGCCTCCAGCACTTGCACACAGAGGAAGGCTCGCACGCTTCGCCTTAATTTGTGTTAATTCATTTGGTCACAGACTGAAATGTGTGAAACGTTGATCCTATGAAGAGGGAAATTACAAAAAGAAAACATTACGAACGGAAGCACAATGAAGAACCGTACGACTAAAGTCAAGGGTGGGTTTGCGTGAATGCGGCAACGTTTCTAAGTGGATGTAATTCCATGGTGATTATAATAAGCGGGTTAAGATAAACCCGGAGGACGCTAGCATAATGCACATGCGTCTAGTTGTCGTGTTTTTCCTTGTATTCATTGTATTCTCGAACTTTAGCAGCACTCTCTTACTTATCCAAATATTGTATTATCCTCATGAAAAAAAAAACAAAAAAACAGTAAGGATGATGGACGGAGAAAAAAATAATATGTCTTTGACATTTTTGTCCCAGAACATCCTCCGCCAATGACCTTCTGTACAAGACACGGTGAAAAGAAATGCTTCTCAAAAGATGAGCTGGCCGTGGAGGAAGAGGAGAGAGGAGGAAACAGAGACTTTTTCACCTCTTGCATGTCGCTGGTTTCCTCATTGGAGAGGCCTGCTCCTCACCAGCTGTCATCCTGTAGGAGAGCAGAGAGTCCGGAACACCTCCTTCATAGCTCAGCAGACTCTGCAAGATAAGACACACACACACACACACACACACAATGCACCCTCAAACGTGAGAAGGTTTTTGCATTTAACAGTAGTAAAACCATACGTTACACAAACTGTTACACGTTCTATTTCAAATAAATGCAATTCTTTTAAACCTTCTATTTATCAAAGAATCCTGAGGAGGGGGAAAAACCCTATCGGTTCTGACAAAAATATTAAGCAGAAAAACTCGAAATATTTGTACTATTTAAAAGTTTTCTATTTGAATATATTTTAAAATGTGATTTATTCCTGTGATCAAAGCTACACTTTCAGCATCATTATACCAGTCTTCAGTGTCACATGATCCTTCATTCTAAAATGCTAATTTGCTGTTAAATAAATAAATATAATATATATATATATATTTATATTTATATATTTATATTTTATATTATAATATATATAATTATTATTATTATTATTATTATTATTATTACTATTTAAAACAGTTGAGTACATTTAGTTTTCAGGATTTTTTGGAATTATAGAAATGAATACTTTTATTTAGTAAGGATGCTTTAAATAGATCAAAAGTGATGATATTAGTGATAAGACATTTATAATGTTATAAAAGATTTCCATTTCAGAAAAATGCTGTCCTTCTGAACTTTCTATTAATCAAAGAAACCTGAAAAAACATTCTACTCAGCTGTTTTCAACATAATAACAATAACAACCACAACAACAACAATAATAATAATAAAAATAATAATGTTTTTGAGCAGCAAATCAGAATATTAGAATGATTTCTGAAGGATCATGTGACTGCAGTAATGATGCTAAAAATTCAGCTTTGAAATCACAGGAATAAATTATATTTTAAACATATTCAAATAGAAAACAGTTATTTTAAATAGTAAAAATACTTAAAAATGTTACTGTTATTGCTGTACTTTAGATCAAATAAATGCAGGCTTGGTGAGCAGAAGAGACTTCTTTAAAAACAATTACTGTTCAAAAACTTTTGACTGGTAGTGTATTTTTAAACTGTAGTAATATTTCACAATATTGCTGTTTTACTGTATTTTTGATCAAATAAATTAAACTAAAAAGAAATTACAAACTACAACTACAAACTTTTGAACTGTATATTAAAAAAGAAACATATGAAGAGTTTATTGGCAAAAACAGTTTTTTTTTTTAAATGTTCAAAAATGTTTTTTATTTAAATTTTTATTTTTTTAGCTGTATTTTTTAGCCATTTTTTAGTTTAATCAAAATAACCCAAATGCATTTTGATTGAGATTCAGTGGAATGCACATTGAAAAAACAATTTGTTTTTGTTGAAAATTTAGAGTTATCTGTTTCTGTAAATGAACTCTTTATATTTACTTCATCATTTACATATTCGAGTGCAGTATTTTTAATTGTTGGTTTACGGTAATAATAATGAAGCCACTGACAAACTTACAAATTATTATTTAATCTTAAAAAGCATTCGCGGTTTCAGTTTGTGACTTTGTAAACAACATTGTTTCCACATGGACAAGAAAAAAAACAATTTCCTCAGTAAATATGTCCCCCCCTCCCCCCTCTGAAACATCACATTACAGAAGTAAAATAGCTTGTAAGCAACAGTTCAGATTTTTCCACAAGTTACAAATCACTAACTCAAATGATACACAAACACTCCTTAATAACTGTAAAATGATGGTGGAAGTGTAGTTTGCGAATACAAGACAGGACAGAAACATCTGTCAAAGAACTAATGAAGACAGCAGACATTCACAAACTGGTCAGGTATTACTGAAAACTGGATGATTAATGTGTTTTGTGTTTTCAAGGTTAAGGTGCTCAATCTATCTCAGACCCAATCACAAAATTGACTGATAAAACAGTTAAGCAAACAAAAACTAATAAATAAATAATTCGTAAAAAGTCACTTGTATTTTTATTGTTTTTATAGCTTTATATATAATAATGTCAATAGCATCATTTGGCATACAAATATGTTGATATTCTGTGATTAATCCACTGTATTAATCATTTCAGGCATATAATGCAATTAATTTTTTAACTGATTAACAGATTTTTTTGAGAGATGAAACTGCCTGACAAAGCTGAAAAACAGAAAACACACACTTTGATTTGGTTCCAGTAAATTGAAGTAAAATATCTGGCCAAACTGTGAACCGTCTGGGTGTTCCCTCTCTCAAGAGATAGACCGAGAGGGACAAGAAGAGATTGATAGTGTGAAGAAAAAGAGAATGAGGGAGAGAAACAAAGAGCGAGAGAGAGTAGCTGCACTAATCTGTGCAAAATGCTCTTGAGATTGTGGAGCTCGAGGGAAGAAGTCTCAAAACACAAGCTGAGACATATGGCAGCCATCATCTTGATTAAACTCTGGCAGCACTTGCCGTAGGATTACAGTGAAACCCTCACAAGACAACTTAATGAAGTGAGAGACATGCATCAGGATCGGTCACCCTTCTCCTGTGAAAATGTGTCACTGCTGTTTAGCAGGGAATAATTTAATAATGGATCGTTGAAGGGAACGTATCTGCTGAGTAATGTGCAGTCCATCAATTTTCAGCAGCCGTTAATCGTCTTCAGTGTTACGTGATACTTGAGAAATCATTCTAATATGCTGATTTGCTGCTCAAGAAACCTTTCTTATTATCACAGTTGAAAATGATTGCACTGCTTAATGAAGTGTGGAAACTGTGATACAGTGTCTTTTTTAGGATTCTTTGATAAAAAAGAAAGAGCAGCATTTATTTGAAAAAAATAAATCTTTTGTATAATCATAAAAAAATCTTTATAAAGATCCATTTAATGTGTCTTTGCTGAAAAAAAGTAGTGCACCTGTGAATATTTCTTATATTTTTATAGTTTCAATCATTAAGAAAGGCATGTTGTTAGCTTTTTTGTGTCGTTTACATCATTTGCATGTTACGATATTTAGATATGATGCCAAACTAGAAGGTCCGTTTCATTTTCCTCATGCAAAATAGGTCTCAGTCAGTTTGTTGTGTCCATCTTGCTGAAGGCAAAAGCAGTCTCCTCTGTGTGAATGTTAAGGAGCAGATGCCCACCTGGCCCACAGAGAAGCCTTTTGGACCAGGAGACACCCATATGTTAGAGGAGATGATTCCTGCCGAGGATCACATACTTTACTGCCACAAATCTTACTGCGAAAAGAGAGAGAGAGATAGTAGAGAAAAACAAACTGATGATACATTCATTCTATACTGTATATTCTGAGACTGCATGTTCACTGTTAACCAATAGAATAACAGCAAAATGAAAACAAACAAACAGGAAGCATCCAAGCGATGGGAAAGTCATTTTGTTAATAGGCTACGGGATTTTATCCAGGACAGAAGGACAGTTATTTAATCTAACAAGACATTAATAGGTCACAATTTGTTTATGCGGCGCTAAAAGGAGTTGTTTTCCGACAACAGTGTTCTTGACATCTTAAAAAACGCTGTAGAGATGGCATTTTCGCCCGAGGCACTGTTTCAGAGGAGAAATTGCTGCAGTCTTCAAAACACCATTGTTTGCTCTCGTCTACCATCAGCAATGATCTTAGCTTTGACTTACAGTTAAAGACATAATGACAGGTTTTATGAAAATAAACATGTAAATAGAAGGACAGATTCTGTTAATATCAGCACACTGGCTTGAAGTGCGGCATCAGCTGAGCAAACAAAACTCATTTCATCTTAACTGGAAATGTAGTTCTCTCTGTTTTCTTTGTTGCCAGTGATATTCTGAGCAGCTCATCTCACACTTACGTGTGCATCATGCCTCAAACAACACTGGCGTAAAACCAGGCCCAGTGGGGGGGAAACTTTCTTAGAACACTATTTTAACCTCAAAGAGGATAAATGAATGCAGTCAGGATCCAAAATTAACTTTTGGCCACACCTTCCAATAGCAGGTGGATTAGAAATATTTACTGGCCATAAATATTTCTTAAGGACAGAATACATGACATTTGCACAGATTTTTGCCCCGAATTGCAGTCTGGACAGGTCGACGCTAGTTGCTGAAAGTCATAGCCAGTTTTCAGATTTTGGGCACTTGGAGTTGACAGATTTCACAGAAATTATGGTCAGTATCTGATTTTTTAGCTTTAGATTGTGATTCCAACCAGTCGGAGGATATCAGACATGACATATTAAGACGATTTTACAACAAAGTTTGTTTTGATTCGTCATTCTAGCAATAAAGCGCATGTTTCTGCATGAGTTTGTTGTGTTTGGAACAACTTGAAAGTCTGGTAATGTGTGATCCTCAGTCATTTAGTTTATGATGCTCTGTAACCATTTACAAAACTGGGAAATTTATGATGCCTAGTGTTGTAAAATCTGTTACCTTTACTAGCCACTGTATAAATAAATCTTATGTCATAAGTAGCACGTAAGTAGTCGTTTTTAGCAATGGTCAACAATGGGTCAAACATTTTCCTATCCTAACAAACCATACATCAATGGAAAGCTTATTTATTCAGCTTTGACTCTTATGACTGGTTTTGTTACTCTTAGTATACAAATATTTCTGACTTAGCCTGGTAATGGATATGACAATGTTAATATTTCTGGTCTTGGCGCAATAGATCTGCTACACTGCTGAATTGTTGTTGCTGTTGATTATTGATGGTATTGTAGATCATAGCTATTAAAACTTATTGCTATTAGAACTACTGCCAATACATATACCGATACGGTGCTGTGAGTATTTAAGACATGCTGCTTCACCAGTAGCATATATAATAACCCGTAGCAGATCTATACAGGTGGAAATGAGGAGGTAGAGGGTTTCAGAGTAACTCTGAAAGCGTGCTACATAATGCTTTAGTGAATGCTAACCAGTCATTTAAATATAAAGCAGCAAGCTCATTGGCTGTGTATGCAACATGAACCAATCAGCTTGTGTCAAGTAGTTTAATGCTGTGAATATCATATGTTTGTGTTAATGACCAATCAGCTCGTACCATCTAGAGTTTCATGACAGAACTTGGCATATTTGTCAGTTTGGGGTTTTATTGTTATTTTATTATTATTTTTTTTATATATATTTTAGTATTAGTGCTGTCACAAAAAGATGAAGAAGACCCATCGTGATTCCGTTTCTCACACTGGTTTACTGAGATTTGAATTTCTTTCAAAATAAAAACGTTTTTAAAATAAAAAAAATAAAATGAATAAATAAATAATGTATTTCTTTTTCTTTGGATAACTGTGGTATAAATCTAAAACCAGTAAGTCATCTAAAAGTCAACTTGGCCAAACAGTACAAAATACAAGCTCATTTATTTATGTTAAAGGTGCGACATTATGTTAATGCATGTGTGATTAAACATGTAAAAGATTTTAATTTGGTTACCGCACTTCAGATGCACTTCAGGTAAACAATGGCGCAAACCTTGTCTGCTAAATCAAAGGGTTTGAAGAGTAACATATTAACCCTGTCCCTGCATCGGGATCCCCCATTTTTTCCATATGAATATGAAAGGCTTATGTCTGCTCCGTGACTCTAATTCCCTCTGTCTGTTTGACTGATCCCTAGAGACAAGTTGTTGACCTGTGGTAACATTGTGATACACGGCCGTTAAGCCACGTGGCTCCAGCAGTCTTTCCATACTCACTGGATGATGAGAGACGGGGAAGGCAAAGAGGGAGAGAGAGAAGAGGTTGGGGATAAAGAGGAAGAGAGTGACATCGTTTTATAAGCAAGTTACCATGAAAAATTTGTTAGCAAAATATTTGCACAGGAGTGCGCTCTGGGCTGGGTAGATAACCTATCTGTGTTTGACTTTAGCTTCCCATGCTCTAAATACTCATCTTCTGCCTGTTTGGCTTATTGATTAGTTTGGCAAGAAACTAGGCCTCTCTAGCAGTGACCAAGGTCAAATGACACACACATTTAACTCGTTAATGCTCAAACTTCTGTTCTCACACACACACATACACACTCATACTAACCCACATATGCATGCATACGAGCGGCGCTTATGCTAACGACAGCGTACATCTAAAGCGCTAACGCATTTCTCGACACCATCAACTTGATGTCTCCAACTCCGAATCGAATATCTTTCAAACTACCCGACCCCGCCCCATCCGATGGCCTCCCTTTTCTCAAGCCATGCAGACTAATGCGATGTGCAATTAAAAAAGATCGTTTGAATCTTTCTGCCGGCGGTGGCTGTGGCTCATCGCCCTGTCCCGCACCCAGAGTGCATTGCACGGCTAAAGAAAAAAACAGCACTAACTTCGACCTCAATCTTCCTTCTGATTGCTCTGGGGCGGCAGCAGAGGGAAGTTAGGGTGGACGCGTCAGCCCGTACGCGCCGTTCACGCTATTAACCGGCTATTCTTTAATTAGTCCTGGTGGAGAATGCGGGCAGAAGGCACTCATTCCTCCCCCTGATCAATGGTATTGAAATCTGAAGGTTATTTCGGGGGCGCTGGGCCTCAGATTGTCGATGTCATTCCCATCACATGTGCATTGCCCCTAAGCCTTGTTCTGAACTGGAAGCTTTAACGGGCAACAGTGTAAAAAAAAGGTCCTTAATTCTAAGCACTTTGATTAACCTCTGCCAGCAAGGACTTGTCCGAACTGACTTGACGTACCCATGTGACGCCCTATTATTAGCCCGTATCGAGCCGCAGCGCACTCCCAACCCCTCAACCGGCGCTCCCTCCCATCAACTACCCCCCAACCTCTAAGTTTGTCCTTATGTAGATGTATACATATCTGCCTACTTGCGGTAGGGGAGCGGGCACATGACCTCCCATTGTGAGGAATACTTGGCACGTGGCCCCGCTCCTCAGTTAGAAGCATTGTTCTGTTGCAGAGGAGAGTGACACTGCTGGAGAAGATACTCGCTGACATTTTCGACTTTTTAACCACCATCAGCCCATTAATCAATGGCCGCATCTGTTTCGGAGGGAACGGAAGCGAGGGAGAAAGACAGAGGGCGAGAGAAAGAAAGGGAAACGGGGAGAGTGAGAGAGAGAGATGCCCGTGTAAATACACTAGCGCTAATCCGGCCAGACAAACGCGTGGAGGAGCCGAGAGAGAGAGAGGGTTTGACTTTGACTTGCGCTGAGAGGGGGCTTGTGTCAGTTCCACCTTTGCTTTATCTCATCAGCTCAGTATTAGCACATTGCATTTGCCACTCAAGTGTTTAGCATATATGTAAATTTTATAGCCCTCGACATGTTTGTCCCTGCTGACAGCCATGAAAATGTTTGCCCATGAGTTTGTGTGCCTCTGTGTGTGTGTGTGTGTGTTGGACGCTCACTTTTTGGGGAAGTGCATCTGAATGATGCTCTGCAAGGTGTGAATGTGCGTGTGCGTACGTGTGTGTCCGCTCTTGGGTGTTAGTTTCCGTATGCGCTCTGATGATAAGCGAACGAGAGCTCCCTACAATAGAACACTTGAGTATCTGAAGAAAAGGGAATTGTGTTGGACACAAGATGGCGTGAACAAAAATCTGAAGACACCTTCTTTCGCTTTGAAAGGAATCTGCATTCATTCAAAGGCCTCTTTCTTCTTTAGGTACAATGGTTTAAAATTTCCTGAGCAAGTAGGCCTCTTCTTTACCCTTCAGTTGTAGAAGCAAGAGTGTTTTGTAGGTGTGAGACACGGGTGACCTTTCTTTGATAGTCGCTGTGATATACGATGGGCCTAAAAGAATAGTCTGTCCCATGCTTTGCATTCAGCTGGCATGAGGGCTTTTTTTCCTCCTGCAAAAGCCACCTCATAATGTTTTCTAATTCTGTTCTATTTTAAGAGCATTACAGCATTCTATTTTAACAGCGTCTGAGGATCGCACCACACATTCTCTATGTTAATGACCTTCACTGAAGAGCCACAGGAAACATGCAACATTCTTATAAAACTTTTTCATGTTCACAGATTTGTTAGAGACTGTATACTTAGCATTATTAAAATAGAAATATGCAACTTAAGGTGTTGACTGTAACTAACTGTAAAATACAATGAAACTGTATCGACAATGTAAACTCAACCAACCGTAACTAAAATGTAAAATGTGTTGTTGAATAAAGTCAAAATTTTTGTTTTCTTTGTGCACAAAAAGTATTCTCGTAACATTTTGTATGAACCACTGCTGTCACAAAGACTATTTTAGCGAAGTCCTTACTACCTTTCTGTGCCTCAAACATGGTAAAGGGATCAGAAAGCTCTCAGATTTCATAAAAAATATGTTCATTTCCGAAGATGAGTGAAGGTCTTACAGGTTTGGAACAACGTGAGGGTGAGTAATTAAGGCGAGACACTGAAGGTGAATAGGGTAAAAAAAAATTAACTAATAGTTATCACAATAGTTACCCAGTTGATTGATTACATTGATAATTGCAAACATTTTTTGTATTACAAGGTTTCTAAAATTTTACGTTTAAATATGCCAATGAGGCATTATTTAATGAAATATGCACTAATTTGCATCAATTTCTAGTACAAAAATCTAAACAAGTTTCAAAATTACTTCTTTTTGACACATTAGAGTTGACTTTTTTACAGAGGGAATTTTGGTCACTTTTTTGTCACTCCATAATTCATAAAAAATACTTAGACAAAAAACAATATATTTTTACAGTTTTCTAGGGGGAATAAAATGTATAAAATCAAGCAAATTATATATGAACAAATTCCCCTGTAAAAACCTTCAGGATATAGACAGGAATAAAAATTTAAAGTTTGGTGTGTGTAAGTGCTACTGAAGTGGAGATTTATGGCTCAGTGTATGAGAAAAAACTCATTTTGAGAAAACGGCCTTTAAAAATACGTATTGTAATTATATTCTATTGACACAAATAGATAAAGTGCTATAAAAGAATGTTGGATGTTTTCTTTCCACTAGTCTAAAAAAAAAAACCTCAAAAAGCCCAAAATCTCAAACTTGACAGGTGCATGAAAAAAAAAAAAAAACAGTATTTTTGCCCGCAGTGTCTTCCCTTAATAACAGAATTTTCATTTTTGGGTGAACTATCCCTTTAAATTAAATAGGTTATACCTCACAGAAAGTTGAATTATAATTGGAATAGCAGGAAGAGGGATTTACTTGAATAACATTCTGGAAAATTCTGGGAAACAGCTTTGTCTTTCCTTCCATCCATCCATGTAGTTCTCCAGTGTTCCAAGTGCTTTTGTATTTTTCTCGTTGAGCCATTTAGTCATCTTATGTGTCTAGAAAAAAGAAAAAAAAGTTAAGAATGGATGACATGAGTTGATCACTTTGTGGCTTATATATGGTGGAAATAGGCACATCAAGGTCATTGGAGATGGATGTACAGCCTTGAGATTGTCCATGCTTGACAATCCTCTCTTAAACCTCCCCAGCTAACGGTAGCATATACAATGTCACATAAAGAAACGAGGCCTTTTCTTTATTCAGACTAGCTGGATAAGTGATTTTTTTTTTTTTTTAAATGGGCGCTGATTTCTTCCTGGCTTTTTTTTAAGCATACCAAAGAAAATTATATATAGATTAACTTTTAATTTGAACCATTGTCCTTGGAGAAACGTCATATTATCTGAAAAGTGCGCACGTACAAATGAACTATGGACTCTTTAATATATTGAGCAAAGCTGAAAGAAGGTTCGAGTTAGTTGAAAGAAACTCTACGGAAAGAAATGTTTCAAAACTCATGTACAACACCATTTTGAATGTGACATTCCACCTTTACAAGCTGCTAAAGAGCCTGCTTATTAACAACATGCCTGGGATTTGGTGCCTTCTCATAAAGGTAGGCTACTAAACGTGTCTCAAGAACGCAACACTGTTAGTACTGTCCTTGTGAAAATCTGCACAAAAACCACTTCAGCACCTTTCAGTTGCAAAGTCTCTGCTTACTCCGCAAAGAAAAACTCAGTCCTTCAATGCATCGTTGAGAGAGTAAAACATTAAATGTGTTTGGACATTACTATCCTAGCTGACATTATGGGGAAAATAATGTCTGTGATCAAACAGATTTCCAAACTCTCCATCTTCCATTGGTCAGAGAAACAGCTAGCCACGCCCTAAACTCACGCCACTGGTCAAGCCAGTGTTGCTATGTCAAGCTTGTTTGGTATATTCAAACAGTTCAATGTTTTGATACCACCACAGTTTATACTCCATTTTTTAAGGTGAAATAATTTTTTACTTTACACTTTTTAAGACAAAAATAAATAGATATAAAGGATATAAATCGCTATATTAACAGTTAAATATTCTTTGGGGTCCTCTGGTGGGGGTTGAGCTGGAAGCGTACACAGAAACCTGCAAGCTTTGGTTGCTAATACATCATTGCTAATTGCTTAAACCAATCAGTGCCAAACATATTGAATGTAATCAGGCTGAAGCACTCGGATTCAAAACATCCTCATCAGGCACCGTTATCTAAATTTCTTTTCATGAGCAAAAGCTCAACAGTGTGTGTAGGTGCACATGTTCGTTCCTCCTCGTTTCTTTTGGAGGTTTATAAGATCATGATCAAGTGAGATGAGGACAAACAGAAGGAGTGATTACTGAAGATCACAGGCCCAGTGTAAAAGAAGGATTACGGCTCAAAGAGCAGTTTACACTCCTCTGCTCTCGACTCAATTTCTCAAGGCGCTGCTTTCTAACGATTGGACTTACACTCAAGGCCACGCGCTGGCAGTCACACTATCCAAACAAACACACACAGACACGCGCAAGCACACGCCACATTTATTAATAGCCGAAACAGCTGCGGATCCTCTGGCTCACACCCGAGGAGAGGAATTCCCAGCATTCAATGGACAGAAGTGTGTTAATCTGTGATTCTTCACCATAGACAGAAGACAGATGGATTCCTTCACTCTTTCACTTTTCTCTGCGCGTGCGATGGGATCAGCTAGCGAGAGGCGCGGGTATCCACCGCTAATTAAAGGTGGTGGGTGGGAATTGGAGGGATCGCTGGACAGATGGACTGCCTTCACCAAGGAGCCAGGGATCTTTGAACCCGGACTACGGAGCATATTTAATTAAAGCTCCAATTGTCCCAACGGCACGAAGATTTTTATATGAACACTGACCCCATTGTCTTTCTCAAGTTTTGGTATGAGCTCAGAGGTGTTGACTCCTCTGAATGTGATGTGAGGAACATTCAAATATTTTCGATACAGATGCAAATAAAACAAGCCTACTGTAGGCATCCAATAGTCTTTTAACCCTCGGTTAAGGGCCATTTTAACCTTGGGTAAAGGCATAACCAGACATATTGAAAGCAGGTTAGCATTGCTTTTTGGGGTGCTAACCCCAAATTGCAGTGCCAAATGATTATATTGCCAAACAGCTTTCACAAGACATGTATATTTCAGTGTCTGAGGGAAACATGTTAAAAATTTCAAACACTGACATTTAATTGGTGCAATAAATAGACAGTCACCGTTTAAAAAAGGGCCTTTTTTAACTATGATAAAGTTGGTCTCCAGACCTGGCCAAACTGGTTTTCTCCTAGTTTAGTTCAGCAGTTTGCCCAGGCCACCTAAAAATAGCCCAAAACATCTCTAAAAATAGCAACCCGCTTAGGTTGGTTTATATTTTTGTTTTTCCCCCAGAAAATTTAAGGATCTCAACCAGAACAGATTTGCATAACATGTTATAAAAATTTGAAATACACAAATAAGAGTGTTAACTCGGGGTTTACAGATACAGTGTAAAATCAGTAATTGTGGTACAATAATATGAACACTGGTAAACCCAAAAATAAAAAAATGTATTAAAGTCTGGTCTAAATGATACAATGAAGTATGAAGTCTTTGCATCTAGCAAATTGGTGCTTGCTAAACACTGTGCTATTTCATATTTATTTATCTTTAAGGAAATAATAGAAATTTAAAAATGCCCCCCCCCCAGAAAAAAAAAAATAAAAAATTGGGCTAGGCGATATACCTTGTATACACTGTGTGCAGAATTATTAGGCATGTTGATATTCTGGTCATATTTTTTTTCCAAACACATTTTACCAATTCCAAACCACATCAGTCTTAATAACTACTGTCAATTTTGTATTTAATCATTTATATGTGATATATAATTGTCCGTGAAGGCTGAAAGTGAAAAACTCCTTATATTCAGGTGTATGAATATACACTCTTGAAGGACAAGCATCACATCCTCTTGTACCTCTGATTCAAGAATTCATCTTCTAAAAGCTGCCAGTAAGTTTTGGGAGTTCATGTTTAGTCTCCTATCCTGAAAAGTCTGACTTGCAGAGATGGGCTAAAATGAACTCCCAAAACCTACTGCCAGATTTTGGAAGATGAATTCTTGAATCAGAGGTACAAGATGATGTGATGCTTTTCCTTCAAGAGTCACTCTCAACTTATCTGTCTATAAAGCCTATAAAAAAACTGTCTTCATGTATTTTACAACACGTCAGCTTGTTATTCTTATTAAGTCAAGGGCATTTTTTAGGATTTTTTACCAAGCAAAGTCTCTGAGAACCTGACACATTGCACTTCTGAAGCCTCCAGGTAGGTTGCAGTTCTGGAAAATGGTGGCGCTGGAGAACTGGAAACGGTTCCTGATGGTGTCACACCTAATTCTTCACCTTAATTTCTAATTCTTTTGCAGTTAACATGCATCTTTTCTTCTCCACCTGTTTTTTTCTGACCATGCAGACTCAACAAGCATTTCGCTGTCCAATGGTCAAGCCTTAACTTTGCAAATTCTTGTATTGCATTAGTATTGCATTCTTCTCATGGGCATTTAATAATTTGGACTTTTCAGTCTGGGTTAAATATCTTTTTGGCTCATTTTATCTGTAAAAGAAAACATGCCTAATAATTATGCACACCTGAATATAAGGAGTTTTTCACTTTCAGCCTTCACGGACAATTATATATCACATATAAATGATTAAATACAAAATTGACAGTAGTTATTAAGACTGATGGGGTTTGGAATTGGTAAAATGTGTTTGGAAAAAAAATATGACCAGAATATCAACATGCCTAATAATTCTGCACACAGTGTACTTGTATTGACACATCGATACAAGTGGCTAAGCAACTTGGCATCGTCTATAGAGGGTTTGTACTTGCATCACAGTTTGGTCCCCAATGCATAGCCATATTGGATATACTCAGATGTAAACAACAGCATGGATTGCACAGTTAATGTACTACTGAATATGTTTGTCCGGACGATTAGTACAGCCCAAAACATGACAATAACTGACTATTTTCAGCAGCAATAATCAGCAAAATACGCAAGTTCCGTTCGGTTCAGTGGCATTGTTTATGTTCTATGCTGCCAATATGGCTGATTGATGATGTGTTGTGACAACACTCTATAGAGGGTTTGCACCCACAGTAAGCTTTGGTCAGTTACCTGGATGCGTGGCCATTGTGGTGATACTCGGATGTAAACAGCAGCATGGATTGCACAGTTAATGTACTACTAAAGACATTCTACTAATTTATGATGTCTAAACCACAGAAAAAAAATGTATGGAAGCTGCTAAATCACATACAGAAAGACTAAGTAAGCAGGAAAGTGAAGAAATATTTTAACAAACCGAATAGTTTGCCCTGTAATAGGTGGTAAAAATCCGTACAACCTGCCTCCTTTGTTGCATACTGACGACCCAACAATTCTTACTTCTATTTTTTATCCCGACATATTGAACTACTTTCTTTTTTTTTTTTCTCGTTTTTTCGCCAAGCCTATGCACGAGTTCCATTTGGTACAATGGCACTGTTTACGTTCAGTGCCACCGCAATGGCCGACTTCCGGATTGATGACGTAACGTGAAAATGTAGAAAGGAGATCCCTGCTGCATACACTTCGGTTAGAGAAGTTTTAGACCTATTAATAACAACTAATTCTTTAACTGGGTAAATATACCAACTGTAAACAGTCGTTAACAGAAGCCAGAGATGCTGACAACGAACACAAAGAGGAGAAAATACTGTAGCAGGAAGAGCAAGATCGCTGATCACCATTTGCGAAAAAATATTGGAAGAAAATTCAAAATACTGAATTTGGGGTTGGGGTTTATATAAATATCTCTGAGAGGAACTGACTGCCTTCTGAAAAGCTTCTTTTCATCTTACCTTCGTATAATGCTTATTAATGTAGTATTTAAAAGCATTGTGCTGCTGTTTACAGCTGGGCCCATAACCAAGAAAACGCTGTTATCATTGCTGTTCCATAAGCGCCATCTGCTGTCAGAGAGTGAATTTGCGTTCTCATTCAGCCTATTTGATGTTTCAGTTTCATGCAGATATGTTTTATGTATTATAATTTCACAAAACTGGGGTCAGACCATTCTGTTTTGCTTTCAATTTTGAAATTATACAATAATAATTACATCAAAAACTGTCCTAATTGTGAATAAAATGCAATGGCTCCACAACTGTTTCAAGAATTCTGATTCAAATAAATTCACAGTCAGGGAAAAAACTGTGATAAACCACAACAATTTTTCACTGAAATTGACAATATGACAACTTTCACCTGTCCTAACTGGTGTCTGGTTGCATAGTACCTGGTGGCAACAATAAACCTGCTAAACCTGTTTCAAACGAACCCCTTCTGTTTACTGTTCCATGACTGACAGCCAAACATATCTACAGTAAGTGGCACAACTCTAGTTTCTATTAGCTCAGTTGTTCAGCTAGTGGAGAGGAAGTGAAAGTTTTCTGCCATGGGCTAAGAGCTTTTCAAACTAACCCCTATTTACTTCTGACCACTCCATTACAGGTGTAGAGAGGGTAAAGAAAAGCAGAACGCCAGGGGTTGACATCCAACCTTTAGATACCAGGCTAATCCATCTATTCCAACCCCATTCTCTCCCTGAATTATCACCTTTTGACATCATTTTTTAAAATCCGCTGTCAAAGGAGTGTGGGATGTACAATACGGGGAGGATGAGGAGTAGAAGACGAAGAAAGAGCAATAGAGAGAGGGTGAGCGTGGGTGGAGGAATCTCCTCTTAAGTCCTCAGCCTCAGCTATGATTAATGACCCAATGCACCTCAAAGTTCATAAACTTCCCAACCCGCTGATAGTTTATACAAGCTAAATGATTTATTTCCAGCGCATGCCAGACTGCTCATTCCATGTGACGGATATTTCCAGAGACCTTGCTTGAGGTTGCATCTTGGCGTGGGATAGCAAGCCTTATGAGGGTAATATAGTAATAGAAACCCCCCAATACATCTCTTCAGAGAACTTGTTAGAAATCAGCTCAGATATCACCTGATGTATGTGACAACAGCATGAAAAGATGGCACCATGTCACAGGTACGTTATAGGCATAATACATATATAAAAAAAGTATCCAATGACTAGTCATTTACTTTTGGTTGGGTGGGTTTAAACTATCAGAGCTATCTTCAGACTTGGAAACATCCTATCAGCCTTTACATACCTCACAGATACCTCGCGCTCCGACCGCACCCCCTCCTATTTAATGACCGTTGGAGGAATCTGGCTCCTTCCCCACTAAATGCCTCCGATCGCTCCTCTCCATGCTGGAACCTGCGTCTGAGGGATCTCTCGAACACCTGTCACCCCAAACAGCAGCGCTTTCTGAGAGCGTTCTCCATCACTGTCACCCTCCCATCACCTGCCTACTTTACCTTATCCCCCTCTCCTTTCATTCATCAACATTTTAGGTGCCGCCTTTGACAAGGTCACATCTATTGCTTGGATCGTACATCATATTTATACTAGGGCGCTGACAAACCCTGTGATATTGGACGCTGCTTATTTGTCTATTTACATTCTAAGGTTGTACGTGCTCTAAGGAACATTGTTCAAAGGAAAGCACAGATGTATGAGGTGATTTTAAGGCAGAGTTTTACAGAGTTGAATGACTCTTGAAGGAAAAGGTTAACTGCCTGGTCAGATGAACTTGTGGTCTGACAAAGTCTTTGACAGGCTATTTGTGTTTGGAAGTCGACTGACCTTCAGATACTTTTAGGCACAATTAGCCAACTATTTGGATTTAGCTAACTCTAAGCCAACTAAATTCAAGTCATTTTCACAGGCTATACTGAACTCTGACATCATAGGTAGAGTTTGGGGGCAATCCCTACATTTTTTCCCCTTCAGATTTATTTAAACATGTGAATAAAACAAATACATTGCATGATTTAAAAAATGTTACATTTGCATGACTAAAAAATGGCAATGTTGCCTTCTCTGTTTTGTCCCAATGGAAGTAGCACATAAAAATGTAATAAAAAATTACTTTGCTGAAATGAATAAAAAAGCATATGAACGCTGAGATAATTGTTTTTATTGTATTAAAAGATGGCACTTGTCCAGTTCTTGAATTTAAAAATATTATAGTTCATTAATTGTTTCCTAAGTATCTTATGTCTTTACAGCTTCAACTTGGCCATTAAAGGTATAATTTTACTGTCCTGTATTCATTCTAACAGTTGTTTCCATTAGAGTGTTGCATTTAGATAATACAAATTACATAAAAAGCCTTAAAGGTCAAATGCTAAATGTTAGATTTAAAGCTACAAAATAGCCACTCAGTTTGAACTGTTCTGTGGTGTGACATGCTTAACTTTAAAATGACTGTCATTTTATATTATAATTATTGTACAGGCTGTTTTTATGATAACATCATAACTAAAAGACTACATGGGATATTTTTATTTTGTCATACTCTATTTAAACCATTTAAAACTGACCAAAAAACCTAAAGAAAATAGCATCTAAAAACACTTTCTCTCATACAAATATATATAAATCTTAACCTAATGCTTTCATTGTGTAATATTTATCTTCCTAATCACTCATGAGCTCTCAACTTGCTGCACGAAACACATAATCTAAGACTAAAGAGCTAGCCACACCACAATTTTCACTCCATTACCTTTCATTCATACGTATGCAAATGCGAAGACCGGAAATGCAAGCTCATGCTAAAACGTTTTGTATTTCGCTGCGTTCCAAACTCTACTCTGTAAATTTGTATCATATAAAGTGTATCACAGACATTACATATCAAATGGAAGAACAATACGTTAAAGTATGAACTCTTTGCTGAATTTAAAGAAAACTTTAAACCCCAAATTTTGTATTTTCAAAGTCTAGTGTGACTGTGGCTTGTTCCAGGATGGTTCACACAAAAACGACAATGTTGTCATTAATTACTCAGCCTCATGTAGTTTTAAACCTGTAAGACGTTTGTTTATCTATGGAACACAACAGACACGTTCAAAGCTCAGAAAGGTACTAAGGACATTGTTAAAATAGTCCTTGTGGCCGTAATTTTATGAAGCTACAAGAACACTTTTTGTGCAAAGAAAACAAAAATAACTTTATTCAACAATTAAACTCCTGTAGTACTCTCGTGAAGATGCGTTAAAAACTGACACGGAAAAGAAGAAATTGTAGAATAAAGTTATTTTTGTTTTCTTTGTGCACAAAAAAAATGTTTTCTCGTAGCTTTATAAAACGGAGGTTGAACCACTGATGTCACATGGACTATTTTAAAGAGGTCATCGGATGCCCATTTTCCACAAGTTGATATGATTCTTTAGGGTCTTAATGAAAAGTCTATACTGTACTTTGGTTAAAAATTCTCAATGGTAGTGTAAAACAACACCCTTTTTACCTTACCAAAATTAGCTCTGCAAAAATCATCTTGTTCTGGTCGAGGTTGCTTTAAATGTTAATGAGCTCTGCTCACCCCGCCCCTATCTTCTCTCTGTGGAGTGATGAGCTTGTTTACTTTAGCCGCATTTAGCCGCTAAACTTGCTAACTAGCACGTTATTAGGAAAGGCGATCGCAATGATTCATAAAAAAAACCCTTATACTCACTTCTGCTGTAAGTGAAGCTGGATCACAAATGATTTGCGTGAACATAAATGGATATAGGTAGATCAGGAGGTGCATTCCCTTTACAAACAAATTTAATCCACTGCATCTTCAGCGGCTCAGATGTCAGGAGTAAATAACGACCACTATGTTCATTATTACATCCAGCAACACAACACCTCAATCACTCAATCCGAGCGATTCTTGTCTAACTTACATCCCTGCTCTGGCATAGAAACAATGGAGGTCAGACTGTTGCAGCTGATTTAAGGCAGGTCTGAGGTAAGACTCTCATGTCAATCATGGGAGCAGCCTCTTGTAGTTGCATTGCAGTCTATGCAGGGTCAGAAAGCTCTCAGATTTAATCAAAAATACCTTTATTTGTGTTCTGAAGATGAATGAAGGTCTTACTGGTTTGGACCGACATGACGGTAAATAATTAATGACAGAATTTTCATTTTTAGGTGAACTGTCCCTTTAAGTGTTACTGAATGATTTTAAACTGTTGCCCACTGGCAGCTGTTTCCTGAAGAGCGACCTGACTATATAGCGTGGTGCACCAACTGGAATAATTAAATTGTAGAATATAATTCAGAAAAAATGCTTGGTTCTAACAAAACATTCAATAGCTAACATGACATATCAGGGCACTCTTTAATTAATGTCTTAATAAAGTCTCCACTTAAAATAATTGGCTTGGCATGAATCACATAGTGCTGATAGCATGAGCCTTTGTCCTAGTTATGATTTCCCTTTTTGTTTTTCAATGAGTGTCAGAGGTCTGTGTGTAAAATAAGATCCCATGAGCCAATCATTTGCTCTCTGTGGAAAAACCTGTACGTAACTCAACACCGACAATGTATGAATAATAAACATTTTTGATTATTAAGTTCAACAGTTAAGCTTTAACAGTAAAAACTGTAATACTGTGATATATATTTTTATATATATAATATTATTACAATTTAATATAATACTTTTTTTCGTGTGATTGCAAAGCTGGATTTTCAGCAGTCTTTAGTGTCACAGGATCCTATAAAAATCATTCCAATATGCTGATTTGCTCCAAGAATTTTTTGATAATTTTTTTAGCCAGGATTCTTTAATGAATACATAAAGTTCAAGAACAGCATTAAGGTGTAGTTACAAAACTACCAGCAGATGCTAACTGACCAATGCTAACCAAAAAACCTTGACCCCTTGGCTGTCTCTGTCTAGAAATAACTAGCAAATCATGGTAAACTTAAGACTAAAGATGCATGTCTTAATCTCAGAACTAAAATTACTTTCATACAAGATTTTTAGCGGCCAGTTTTTCTGTCATGTTATGATGCATGGCAATAATAAAGTAGATTATTTTTAAAGCATTTCTGTGGCTTTGTACACACACATTACTCAGACCCTGAGCAGAATCACTCTTTCTGACAAAACAGGAAGAACTTCAGGTAGGAAAGAGCCATTTTCATTCTCTCCCGGTCATCAAGGTCAAAACTTTTTCACTCTCGACTCTTGAGACGGTACATGTTTAAGACTTGAGACTTGTATGGGTTGCATCTGCGTGTGACAAAAATAAAAAAAGGATAGAGTGCTGAGCAAATGTGTTTATCATCCAACAAAAAACCTAGAAGAAACCATTATTTATTTGTTTGCTGTAATAGCATAGGGCTAAGCTGATGGCACGACAGTGTGCTAAAGCAAACGGATAACAGAAATGTCCCATGGAAATGGTTTTCAGCAGATGGACTGAACCTTTCATATTGGCAGCATTCCAAGTCTAACTGCTGCTCTTTAATCACAGGGGAGTTTTGTCCTCATTGTCAACGACCTGACAGCACACACCCTGAAACAGCAGTCACATCTCAAGAAAGGATGCAGCTGCTTGCGAAGGAATTGCAGTCTTCACTAAACACATCCCAACCAGCATTTCACAGGAAATCTGTCAAGCACAGGACAAACAGAGCTTCACCAATAGTAGTAGTGCAAGCTCTAACAACTAGAAATGATGGACCAACATGGAGCTGAATGGGTTGAAAAAAACAGAGGGGTGTGGTCTATCTTATCACCAAGATTCTCACCCACACCTCTTTCCATAGACACAATCCTGGAACCGATGCTTAATCTAGAACCGTTTCCAACTGTTTCCAAGAATGTTTCCATTAGGGTTGCAAAGAGGCGTAAGATCTACAGTTCGTTTTATGGAACTTTCCTGAAAAATTCCCCAAAAATACAAAAAATTAAAAAAATTCTGGAACTTTTTCGGAAATTTTCCACCCCTGTGCAATCCTAGTTTTCATTGAAGAAAATGTGGTTCTGGTCTGCAAAAACCTGCTGGTCCCAGACCAGGTTGTAGTAAAGACTTGGCACAATGCCCCAACAAAATACAGCAAGGTCAAATTTGGCTGCTTAGCTTTTGGCTGCATTGCCAAATTAAGCCTAACATATACTCTGCTTTTTAAGCATACTCTAGGGTATGCAAGCAGTGCACTCCAGATTGTTGTTTCACAGTCGAAAAAGAAACAAATGAGACAGAACAACAAACTACTGGACATTGCAACAACAACCATGCTGGTGTGAGAGGGTTAAGAGATACTTTTGTTTAAATAAGTACAAAGACATTATTGGTCATATGACCTCTGAAGAGAAATAATGTAAACACTGGACAGGGATGAAACGTTCTTGAACTAATGCATTGATCATGGATTCTATCAAATACCAACATATAAAAAAATCAAAACCTGAATGCCTCTGTTAGAAATCTTTTAATTGTCTGCGGTTGGATCTTCCAGCAGGACAATGGTTAAAAAAAACAACACAAAAATGTGTCACCGAGCACAAAATTAAACTTCTGCCATAGCCGTCTCAGTTTCCTGACCTGAACCCTGTTGAGTGGGGTGAACTAAAGAGAAGAAGCACCAACATAGAGCTGGGAATCTGAAGGATCTGGAGAGATTCTGTATAAAGGAATGGTCTCTGATTTCTTGTCAGGTGTTCTTCAAACTCATCAGACATTACAGGAGAAAATTCAGAGCTGGGTGGCAATAATTGTGGCCAATGTGAACTAGAGAAACACATTGGTTTCATAATGAGATTTTCCCCTCACCTTCCTTTAGTTTACTTCAATGAAAGATTCAAATTTTGTGAATTTTTTAAACAAAAAAATCAAAAGGGATAAACAATGCAGATCTGTTCTGACAGCCACCTTTGCTCATATTTACCAAGGGTGCCAATATTATTGGAGGGCACTGTATATATCATTTCTTAGTAGTATATCTAAACCAGTGTATGATGGAATAAAGACACTTTCAATTTTGAAGTATGTTCTCCAATCAAGGAGTAAGACTAGTCAACAAAAAGACAGCTATGTTGATTAATTTGTGGGCTGTTTTACATTTAACATAGTCTGTTCTGTCATACAGCTGTGGAGTCTGAAAGAGTTTCACAGATATCCCGGCAGAGCACTAACTCCAGCACCGACATCATTACAGTGGAAAAGTGGTACTTGTGTTTCTCTGTTATGGGCTATGATGTGTTTTAATGTGAGAAAATACTTAGAGTGTCGTTGCTTACAATGTATATGACTGCTCTTGGAGCAGCTGGGGGAGGAGAAGGTGCGTGCCGCAGGAGTGATGGTACGGCCCCATCTGTAGTGACCTGTCTGTGCTGATCGCCTGCAGCTAGCCTGAGGGCGGTGAACGCCTGAAGGAGGTCCTCACTGAACAACAAGTAAATAAAAGATATGAGGGATGTCAGAGCCACAAAGGCCAATGCCATCGGGTAGGAGACTGAGACTCCCTGTGAGACAACACAAGCATCTGCAACACAAACCAACAACTCTTTGCTTCATAAAGAGACCTTTATCTTCTCGCCCATCAAGTACAATGCTGGATTACAGCTTGACTGTGATACCAGGTTCAGGCATAAAACATCACATATTTATCATTAATTACAATCAGAAAGATCAAAAGCATATCAAAGCAGCTTTGCATGGAAATGTCCTACCAGCAAGCTGAATGTGTGTTAAAAGCTATAGCATGTTATTTGGTCAAATAAGGAATCAAACACCCAGTAGAGTGGTCATTGCTACTTATCCATAAATACATGAACCGGAAATACTCAGAAGTTGAAAAACTTGTAGATTATTTGAAAACTTTTACAGAAAAACAACCCATTACAATATTCATTCAAGTTTTATCCTCACCATAGACAATGGATGTCAAACTCTGGTCCTGGAGGGCCGCAGGCCTGCAGAGTTTAGATGCAACCCTAATAAAACGCACCTGATCCAACTAATCAAGTCCTTCAGGCTTAATTGAAAACTGCTTAGTATGTGTGTTGAAGCAGGGTTGGAACAAAACTCTGCAGGGCTGCAACCCTCCAGGACTGAGTTTTACACCCCTGCCATAGACCAATCCAGACTCATTGACAAAAAGGTGGCGACATTTCTGCAAATTGATATTATGTTGCTGCTTGCACATTTTGTCCAGTGATTGCTTGCCAGTGATTGGTGCAAGAAGTGCATTTAGATTTATCTGAAACACATGAATTTGGCAATATTTAATTAGCAGTTGCAGCAGATCGGAAAATGAAATATCCGGCTAGTAGCGCTAAAAGGTTAATACCACCAACACTAAGCCCTACTCTAAACCTAACCAATATTGTTAAAAGCTAATGTGAGATAAAATGCATTGGTAAAGCAACCATGCCATTTGCTTCTTCCATTTGCTTGCTTCTACAAGTTTTTGAAATCTTTAATCATGACTTGTCAGTGCTGTACCAGGTGAGCAAATGAGCAAGTTTACTACACTACAAAAGCCATATATATGGAGCTGGTTGCATGATGCAAATATGAAAATGTTATAGTTTACAAATCATGTAGGGGAGAGTTGGGTAAGTTAAGCCATTGGGTAAGTTGACCCACCCCCTGTATATTGGCAACTGTACACTTTTGCTGTCATGTGACCATGTATTTTGGACTCACACATCATTTCTACCACATGGGAGGAGTGGAAGGCACCCATTTACTTTAAAAACTGTTTTTAGCTTTTAGCATAACAGATGTAATGGCTGTTACATCGAAGCATATTTATACAGGTCTAAAAATATTTATGATGCATGGGTGATTTAACAATATATAAAACCATGCAAATCATTAAGCTAAATATTAGCCTGAAAAGGTAAGCTAGCTATTTTTTTCAAAATGCCAGCTATGGGGTGAAGTAAGCCAAATGCTGTGGGGTAAGTTGAGCCAACACTTTAACTTACCCCACCATAAGGCACTGAAGTTAAGTTAAACCTCTGAAGTATAAACTGGTATTTTAAAAGTGATATTACGCAACTGGTTTAGTTTATATAAACATAATATTCGTAGTTTATTTGATTGGGACAGTGTACAAGTGTACAAAATCCTTCTCTGAGAACCAGAAGATGCTTTCATCACATTATAATCAAATAAATCATTTTCCACCTGTAGTCCCTAATGGCCTGTTTGACATCAGTTTGACCGTTTGAAAAGCTACCATGCCATGAATCTTTATACTAAAATTTTTATTAGTTTATGATATTTATTCCTTCATTCTAATTTAGTTTTTATTTAATTTTACTCAACAAACTCTCTGTTTAGACTGTTTTTGGGAAGGTTAAAACTTTGGAGTTCAACATATTGTTTTAGAAATGTAAACAATTAAAGACTGAAAATTAAACTTAATTTGACTGGTTTTATTTTAAGTTAGCTTTAAGAAAAGATATATTACTGTTTGTAAAATGAAATCAATTTATTAGTTAGTTTTTAAAAGAGGTAAATTAACTTTAAAATTTCACATGGGTTTGAATCAGATTCAATCAGATGGTCAGTTTTCACCTTACTCACTGACTCGGGTCAACCTACCCCTAACCTGGGGCAAATTGAGCCACAGGAACACTATTTTATAAGAAGCCATATTTTTAGAACCCTTTGTCATAGATACATTCTGATCATTTAAAATGATAGAAAACATCCTGAAATTACTTTAGATACTTTTATTGTACAAGTAAAGTAAAGTAAGTAAAAACTATGGTAACTATCCCCTACTATGGTAAATTGTTTTGAGGTCATAACATAGGACTGTGTAAGGAACCATATGAAAATTAAGTCTTTATTAAACAATTATCTGCCCCGTAATCATACTTTTTTGAATTTAAGGTTTAATTTAATGTTTAAGTATGTTCTTCGACATCCGACCATTATACAAAAATATAGGACCACGACTGCCCAATCAGAATCAAGTATTTTAGAGACCTCATAATTACAGCCTTTAGTCATACTAAGATCCTTCTGAAAATGACTAGGGGCATTGGTCACGTTCTTAGCCATGCCTTAGAGTTCAAAAACAACTTCGCCGTACTCTATCATCTCTGATCTACACTGCAGAGGAGCGAGGCGTGAGGTTTCGCATTTACTTGGTCCCTCCCCCATTAACTTCAGTTAAGTAACTGCGTCAGTCCTGGCGCCTTAATTACTCTTGTCCTTTACAAATTAACAAACTCATTTCTTTCCCAGCATAATAACCAGATGCCCCGTAAGAGCTTCTGTCACCTCAATTCGGTTCTAATTATCTCAATTTCCTCGTAAATCATTTTTATAGGGGCAGTAAAGCAGTGTAACGCTGTCGGCAAGCCAAGACAAGGTATCTGATGGAACAAATCATGTGAAAGGTGTGTCAGACCTGTTCCTGGGAATCAAACTGCAAAATTTTTTTCCAGCTGTAATCAAACACACCTGAATGAACTAAACAAAATCTTTGGGTTCACTTGAAAATTACAAGCAGGTGTGTTAGAGCAAAGTTGGAAGTGTACTGCAGGCAGACACTGTAAAGCTGAAAGTATACTTCCCTTGTCCAAGTTTCTTTCCAGCTTACAGATAGTACTTGTGATGTAATTTTTTTTATCAGCACAGTCAACTTATGTCTTAAGCATGGACAACGGTGTATGTGAGATTTGCATAGATAAAAACAAAAGATCCGCTAGGTAGTATGCATGTTTCAAACACTGGGCCTATATCCAGGCCTCAACTCTCTGAAGTAGGACTTTTCACAATTTATGTATAATTCATGTAACATTTATGTAGTTAGAACACACTTTTTCTTACACAGATTTTTAACCTTTTTTGGTCTTCCAGTTATAGAAAATTGGATTAAAGGAGAAGTCCACTTCCAAAACAAAGATTCACATATAATGTACTCAACCCCTTGACATCCAAGATGTTCATGTCTTTCTTTTTATCAGTCCTAAAGAAATTATGTTTTTTGAGGAAAACATTTCAGCATTTTTCTCCATGTAATGGACTGTTATGATGCCCTGATTTTGAACTTTCAAAATTCTGTTTAAATGCAGCTTCAGTTGAGCCCAAATGTGGTTGTAAACAACTCCAGCCGAGGAAAAAGGGTCTTATCTAGCGAAATTATGTTTCTCGCTCGTCCTGTCTCACTCTCCCTGAACTCTGTGTATTCTGGCTCGAGACAGTTAGGGTATGTCGAAAAAAATCCAAAAATCTTCAAAACTCAACTTCAAAAATCATTTTAAAATCATCCTACATCGCTGCAGAAGTACAGACACAGTCTTTGCATAGTGAATATGTAAAGAAGATCAAACACCCCTAACAAAAAAGGTAAAACAGTGATATAGGACAATTTTGAAGTTGAGGGAAAACATGAGATGGGAGTTTTTTGCATTTTTGGAAGTTCAAAATTGGGGGAACCATAGCAGTCCATTACATGGAGAAAAATGCTGAAATGTTTTCCTTAAAAAAACAATTTCTTTACGACTGAAGAAAGAAAGACATGAATAACTTGGATGACAAGGGGGTGAGTACATTATATGTGAAACTTTGTTTTGGAAGTGTACTTCTCCTTTAAAAATCTGTATTTGGCAAGTGCATAAAATAAGCCAGTATCCCATTCCCAACATAGCCTTGCAATGCAATCCATGAAGAACATGAAATAAAGTGAGAGTTCCTTCTTTCACCACAGGGAGGTTTCCTGCACTCAGAACTTAGATTGGGATCCCTCTCACTCTAGCAAATCTAGCAAGTTGTACCAGTGACCTGAACAAATGTAGGCCCCGTAAATCGTCACAGAGCCAATCTTCATGTGATAAAATCCATTAACAGAATGTTTAGTCATGTCTTTATTAACACACTCATATTTGAAGTTTAAACAAGTACATTCTCACCTAAAAACTATAAAAGTACATTCCATGATACAAAAACAGTATAACTTATAAAATTATAATGAATTTGGGTTTCCGCCATGACGCTTGCTGTGAGAAATACCTTGCTGTGAGAAAAACGGTTGGAGTTCTGTTATCACTAGAATATAGCACTCCTCTCAGCCAATCAGATTCAAGAATCAGAAAGAATTGTTGTATAAATATAAATTATTAAAGGGGTCATTGGATGCCCATTTTCCACAAGTTGATATGATTCTTTAGGGTCTTAAAGAAAAGTCTATAATATAAAAATTGGTTAAAAATTCTCAATGGTTGTATAAAACAACACCCTTTTTACCTTGCCAAAATCATCTCTGCAAAAATCATCTCATTCTGGTCGTGGCTGCTTTAAATGCAAATGAGCTCTGCTTGCCCCGCCCCCTCTTCTCTCTGTGAAGAGATGAGTCTGTTTACTTTAGCCACATTTAGCCGAGTTTAGCCGCTAAACTTGCTAACTAGCACATTATTAGGAAAGAAGATCGCAAAGATTCATAAAAAAAACCCTTATACTCACTTCTGCTGTAAGTGTAGCTGGATCATGAAACGGATATATGTAGATCGGGAGGCGCATTCCCTTCACAAACAAACGCAATCTCCTGCATCTTCAGCGGCTCAGATGTCGGGAGTAAATGACGACCACTATGTTCATTATTACATCCAGCAACACAACACCTCAATCGCTCAATCGGAGATATTCTTATCTAACTTACATTACTGCTCCGGCATCGAAACAAAGAGGGCGGACTGTTACAGCTGATCTGAGGTAAAACGCTCATGTCAATCAACTATCGTGGGAGCGGCCTCTGTGGGTGTGACGGCACAACGACAGGCATCTGAGAATGGCTCAATTTGAAAAAGGGAATATTATTTTTACAGATTAATTAAAAACCACTGCATGGATTTTTATCATTATAGGGTAGATTTGTACATACACTGCCAACACACATTAACGTTCAAACAACATGTAAAAGTGAACTTAGCATCCGATGACCCCTTTAAAAAAGGAAGTAAAATAGTCCTGTCTTTTGGCATATTTGTTGCATTTGTAACACATAAATCAAGAACCTGTCAATGTTCTCACAAAAACTTTATTTTGGCCCTAGAAAGTATGTTGACACTTATCCTGATTGTTCCAACCGATTAAAAACCAAAAGGTTATGCTGGCTTACGTAACTCATTCGGTAGTATTGACTTTTCACTGACTCCCAACTTCTGAGCCTGATCGACAGAAGTTGTTGTTGCTTGCTCTTGTATATGCCAGAGCACGTTGACGCATCATGCTCCGGCTGTTGTGAACACGCTCAGGACATTTTGGTGGATCAGAGGTAAAAAATGATATAACCGCTGTTCAGTTTCTTGCACAGACCGACTGTTTTGTGTCTTAACACCTCAATGTATGATCACGAGCCAAAGGGTTTAATTTGGTTTTGTCTCAGTATGTTTTTTTTGACTCTCAAAGCTGTGGATCCCATTGACTGCCATTATATGACCGACAGACTGAAACGGTTTTAGTTAAAAATCTTCGTTTGTGTTCTACTGAAGAAACAAAGTTCCCTACATCTTGGATGCCCTGGGGGTAAGCAGATAAACATCAAATTTTCATTTCTGGGTGAACTATCCCTTTAAAAATAGATGAATGTCATTGTATTAGATATCAAAATATCAAACCAAATAAAACATATTTTTTAATTTATTTTAAGAAAATAGCACAAGCACCCTTTTCAAGCTAAACAATGTTTGTTGGGGTCCTTGAACATGAATATTTCAATTTTGCGAGCAAATTTTATCTAACCCACTGTAAAGGCTACTTAGAAAGGATCAAATTATATTCACTATCTTGAAATATTTGCATGTCTAGCAAATCAAGTTATGCATCTTTTACCATAAATGTCTTAATTAGACCGCTTTGCATCAATGAACGTACAACCAATAACACAGAGTGACAAAGCAAATTCAATTGTGTCCGGGTCACTGATCTGCCCCTTTGTGCAGGTTGGGGGTTTTTGCACAGGATGAAGACTGCAAATATGAAAATAATAACCATTTGATCAAGCTTATTACGAAAGAGTGCAGTGTTTACATTTATGGAAGGGCCTTTTGTAGTAATTATTACCCTTTTCTCTCTCTCCCCCAAGACCTTGGGTTGCAGCTCTTCAGCCCCAATTCTCCCTGGTGACCATTTGAACTAATTACAATGGCTTCTTCAGTAAGCATCTCTAAGACATGCTAAGGAGAATCCTCTCCCAGCCTCCAGCAAGATGCTCTCTTCCATTCAAATGCTTCAAATGCTTTCTGCAAGTAATTGTCTGTCCTTAGCAATCCCCTAATGACATTAAAAGTCTCATTATATGCCATCTCGAAGGGGCTTTTAGCTGGAAAATCTTAAGCAACAGACAGCTTAGCTCCAGGGCTTTGAATAAGATCCTTATGTGAATCAAGTGTCATTTACTAATCCAAACTGTAATCTCATAAGTATTCTCACATTCAACACTCGTATGTCCTCTTTTCCTTTGTAGGAATTACAAGTTTTGATTGTTCTTGTGTCCTGAGTGAATGGTTTTGGCAGTCTTAAAACAACTTCAAAACGCAACTTAACTTGTATTTACAAAGTTAGGGCTGGCAAACGATTAATCGTGATTAATCGCATACAAAATAAAAGTTTGAGCTTGCCTAAAATATGTGTCTGTACTGTGTGTAATTATTATGTATATATAAATACAAGCACATTCATGTACATATTTAAGAAATATTTACAAGTATATATATTTATTATAATTTTTATAGAATTTATATTATATATAGATAAAATATTTTGTACATAAATTACATATTTTTCTTAAATATATACATTAATGTGTGAGTATTTATATATACATATTAATTACACAGTACACACACATACATCAGGCAAACTCAAACTTTTATTTTGTATGCGATTAATCGTGATTAATCATTTGACAGCCCTAGATTTGTTTCTTTATTGGGGTTTATGTTTTATTTGCAATATATACATATACATTAATATATACATTGTAATATATACATATACATCAGTATACATTTGGAAGCCTCTTTTGCCATGGAATAAAAAAAAGTAATTGTGACACTTTAATCTCACAATTCTGAGTTTGTATCTCACAATTCTGACTTCTGACAATTACCTTAGTTTTCAATTCTGAATTTTATTTCCATAATCAGGAGTTTACATCTTACAATTTCAATGTTTACATCTTGCAATTGCAAGTTAACATCCCACAATTCTTTATATCTCTATATATGTTAATAGAGTTCATATCCCTTAATTATGGGGGTGTAATTAATTAAACTTAGTAATTAATTAAACTTATTTAAACGTATTTATTTATTTATTGTATCCCGTGGTATAAACAAGCTTCCATATAATACTGAATATAAAATCATTTAAAACTTAATTTTCTTTGCATATATTAATGGAAATATTTAACACTTTATAAACCGCCTACCTCAGGTATTCATGTTTACTTTAATCTGATTTTTGGATACTTTATTTGCACGTGTTTTCTTCTGGCATTTACATGCAATATCCATACATTCCGAATGTATTGAAACCCTTGTATATTTCTTAAAATTTGTAATGATAATCTACCTGCATAGATTGTAATTACTCTATGTTGTGTCTTCAATTTTTCAAATGAATTGTCCACTGCTCTCTCTGACTGTCAGCGTGTATCCACAGTCCTTCAGAGTGTAAACAAACTTGTTGGCTAATGTTTCCTGCCAAATCATAACATTCAAAGTATGCGAAAGATTCTTTTGAATTGAAGAAGACTCTGAATGTCAAAGAACCGACAAGCATTCAGGCTGACTTTCAGTAGAATGCTGTTGAAAATTAAATCTTTGTCTTTAGTTAGAGATTTTTGGTCATATATTTTGAAGGCCACGTACAGGCTTCTTAGCCTGCAAGAGCACATCTGACATCTCATGCTTACCTTGACACTGATATCTAACTCAACTCATAGGCATTTCTGCAACACTTGCTTTTCTTGCTTTTATGACTGATCTATTTTCTGTAAAATCTCTGAACTGTGACACAATTCTTCACCATTCACCCAAATGATTATGTGCCTGAACCAAGAAGCTATTCTGTAGACACAGGCATGACAGAGTAAACAAGGGCAATGACCAGCTCTAAACAGCTGTCATCGACATGACCTGTAGAGGTCAAATCATGTGGTCTATTTACAGAGCAGTAAAACATAACTCTTCTGTGCTACCGTCATTCTGTCAATCCAGTTTGTCAATCCCATATCTCCATCAAGTGTCTATAGCTTTAATTTGTGCTGCCAACCTCCTAAAAATGAATAAATGACCAAAAAAACTCTAGACATCTCAAGCTTTTGAGCTTTCAGCAGATTATTTCAGATTTGTCTAATCCGTATCCACCTTCTTTTCCACCAGCAGATTAGTCGGATTGACACGATATAATGCATCGAGACCTCCCATAGTTGAAACGTGCTAAATAGCTGAAGATGCCTTCCAATAACAGATTATCTGTCTATCCAGGGTCTTAGCACCCTCTTATTGTACATATTAGCATTTAGCGTGCATTTTAACAGATAATGTAACCAGGGACTGTCCTCCCCCACAGGACAGAGACAGAAAGAAAGGAAGCTGTACTCACAAAGAGGGCACTGCTCAAGGAGGGTGTTCACTTGCTAACGTTTGCATTCATTTTGACCTTAAATGATGTAAGATGTCCCAATGCCTGTCAGGGGAGATTTATATATCGCCACCCTCTTAATTGCTACAGTACATCACATAGTGCAGTACTTTAGGATAGTATACAGTGAACTCAAAAAGTACTTGGACATTACAGCCACACTTAAAAGAACCCCTTGTGAAAAAAAGTATACATTAGCATACTTTTAAAAAGGGTACTTATGGAAATAATACACTTAATATAATGCAATTTTCTGAACTCTTTGGACACTGTTGTTTGCAATAAAATGAAAACGCAGTTTTAAATTACATTAAATGCAATTAGCTCAACTTTAGTGTGCTTTGTTGACCCACTTGAGTAGAACTTTAAGGGATAGTTCACCCAAAAATGTAATTTACTCACCCTCATGTTGTTCCAAATCTGCTTCTTGAGTTTTCTTGAGTTTCTCAAGAAAACAAATAAATAAAAATAATAATAATAATAATGTATAACAATAATTTATGTTTACGGGTGATCTATTGTAACTTGTAACTGTAATTCCCACTCCTGTCCAGTTGGTGGCGAGTGTGCTTCAATGTAGCAGCAGAGCACTGGATCCAGAACAAAAACGAAACTGTCACAAATCTTTTGCTATGTGTTTGATTACGCACAGGCGAGTACCCAGAAGGTACAACGATCTGTCACGCCACATTAAAGAGCGCCAAAACGGTATTTATTGCTTGAATTTTCTAATGAAATGGACAGAATTGAAAATCTGAGACTTTGTTTCTTATCAAAAGTAACACAAAGCTTTGCATATTGCGATTTATTGGATTGGAGGCGCACTATTTACTGTTCATTCATCAACCAAAAATGAACAGCATAGACCAAAAGATTGCTTAGGATTTATTTATATTAAAATTGCTGTCACTAGAAGGTGTGGTGTTGAACATGAAAAGTTACGCAGTCTCATCTGTTCATCTGCTCTTTTCAAAATAAATGCATAAGCCTATATCGGTCCTGTAGGTTCATAATTAAAATAAAAATGTGAACAAAAATAAAAGCAATTAAATGCGTTATTAAAATTAAAATATAAAAATTAAAATGACGGGTAATAACAGGTTATGACAGAATTTTTACGACCCTGTCCGTCAAAATGACGGACAATGTTAAAGTCTACTGCAACCTCTGATATATATAAAAAAAAATTTTTCGAGAGCAAATGGTTTTGGCTGAGGGCAAAATCTCACCAGGTTATATTTTATCTAAATTTAATACATTAAAGTGCTGCCTTTGTACTTTCTACTGAATTTCCTAGCAACAATAATAGTATTTATTAGGAGTGTAACAGTACACATATTTGTATAAAAACATCGGTAGGTGTGTTTCGGTTCGGTATGCATATATACCGAACAAATATAGCATTTAACCACTGCACAAGGGGAAACTTTCAGTTTTAGATATTTTTTATATATTGGTACATACCAAACCGTCATATTTGTATAGTGTACCATCTGACCCCTAGTATTTAGTATTGAGAAACAGTGTGTGTGTTTGTGATGGTGATTTTAGTTGCATTGTTCTGCCATTAGGTAGTTTCAAGAGTCTGTTTTATGAGTGAGTCAGCAGTAAAGACTTTTATATTGAAAGACTAAATCAGGCTTGTGAACAAGGAAGTTATTTTTACTTTCAACAACACCTTTAAGACGCAGCTAACAAATGCACTGAGCAGCGCTGTCATCAGAAAACACCCTTAACAGATGAAAGCATAGTACGACAAAGATATCGCTTGCCTCAGCGGATATTCAAACTAATGTTTTAATGTGAATATGAGACTAAGCTGAAGAATGAATGTGTCAGATGCAGGTAATCACACTCACTTTGTCCATTTTTCTCTCATAATACTCTACATAATACAGTGGTTTTTTAATACAGTAATATAATAGGTTTTCAATGAAGCAACAGAAAGTTCCTTCGTTAATAGTTAAAGTGACGTTTTTGAATTAGTAACGGAGGCTTCTGCTCAGCTGTGAAACTGAGATTTGAAACCATGACAGAAGGAAGTAGTTTGCACAAAAGAGGGTTTTTAAAGACAGCATTGTTGTTTCTTATGTATTTACACACTTGTGCCATCGAACTGTTTTATAACCGCAATATCACACTAGTAGTCATGCGATATGGCTGCATATCAGCATGCTGTGATTACCTACCTAAGGTCTAGTGTTTTATTGTATGGCTAAAAACTGTTTAAAATATGCCCAGTAATGTGAGTTTTTGGTGATGTTTCGTCTCCTATAACATACAAAATTTTACACAAAATGAAGATACAGTTTTTAATTTGGTAGGTCAATCACTTGCTGTGTACTTGTACAGTTGTGCAGCTATGAAAAAGATTACATTACTCTTATATTTTCAGGACTGAGTTAATATTTCCAGTGAGTGAGAAAGTGTAAGTCAAGGTTTGGCTAGTCACATTTTGTAAGGATGTTTTGATCATAGCTGAGAGGATTTTGTACATATTTTAACCAAGTGTCTTCATCACTTTTCTTATTAATCTGTGATGAGAGTCATTGCGGAGACCTAATTCAGATCCCAGCGCAGCCTCTCTTCTCCTTCACTTCCCTCTCCCATGGACATTCTTAAGAAAATCTATACTTGTTTTGGAGAGGGAGGGAAGTAGATAAGATCTTCATTGACAACTAAATGACATTGTGTGTCCCTCGATAAGAGATTGCATCTGAGTGATCTAATCGTTTGAAATTCACTGTTGTTAATTATGGGCAAGTAGAACAGAAAGACGTAGGCACGGTATGAAGTAACAAAAAGGTCTTGTTATTGGCCTTTGTTTGAGTAATTTGCGGATATTGATCTACGAGGACGTCTGCTGGCCAACTTGGACTGCAGTTTATCTACGAGTGGATGTTATGGTTCCCTCATCAAGCCATCTAAAAAGACACAATTACGGTCCATGCATTTATAGAGTAGAATAAACACTTGTGAATTACGGCTTTACGTTATGCAACCAGAATATTGGAATCCTCCTGTTCCAGTATGACTAAACATAGACCACCTTGTTAAAAAAAGAGAAATCCCTGTTTATGATGATGGGTGTTTATCATCTATTATTACATTAATTGCACATTTGTCAAACGGTTAATTGAAAATAATTAATACTGACACTGATTTTGGTTTACACCATTGTCACCTTTATGATGACCAGTAGGGGTGTGTTTGGGGGAATTTGTGTAAGCATGTTTTCACAGGTTACATTAACTATAATTTAATACTGTTCTTTACTGCGGTATGTGACTAAATTAGCATTTGCCTCAAAACAGATAGTGGTAATTTACAATGTTTTAATTCTGTCATAATTTACTCAACCTCATGTTGTTCCAAACTGTATGCCTTTCTTTCTTCAGTGGAACACAAAATGAGAACTTTTGAAGAATGTTCATGCTGCTCTTTTACATACAATAAATATGAATGGTGATCAGGTACTTCCACTACAAAAATTACAATTCAGTCAATCAATCAATCAATCAAGAAAGTAGTTATCTAAAGTGATTTGAAATGTACCATTATTGAAAAAAGCTCCCAAATCTTATTCATGCTCTTGTATATTGTATATAATATATATTGTATATAAAATGTGTGAGACAGGTTGAATAACAGATCATCATAATATATATTTGATAAAATATATTCAACATGTATTCCAATATATTTAGTTAGGAATATGTGTTTTCAAATCCCCCAAATTAGATTTGAGAACTTTGAGGATTTTCTCTAAATAATGTTAATTAAATGTTAATTAATGTGACTTAAATTTTTGTCATTTTCCTCATTCAAGTTATCACACCACTTTAAATATAACTGGAATTTTAATAAGGTATTTTATCAGGTCATTCTGTGTCAGATCAACCAAATTTTGAAAAGTTCCCCAGCTCAAATGTATTATTGTGTTCATATTTTTTTCTGTAGAAAGACAAACATAAATACTGATGAAATCCAAAGTATTAAATGTCAGTATATTCTTCAGACATTCCTCTTTAAATGCAGTATAATTATTAGCTGTGTGCAAAACCACATTTGGTTTTTGATCACTGAAAATGGGTCATATTCAACTATTTGAACACAGAGCTCCTTTGAAAACCCCATTTCTACACTCTAAAAAATGCTGGGTTAAAAACAACCATTTGTGGGTTATTTGGCAACCCAGCGCTGGGTAAATATTGGACATAACACATGCTGGGTTATTTTCACCCAGGGTTGTTTTTGTCATAGTGCTGGGTCAGTTAACCTATCATAGGTTTTTCATTTAAAATCATAAATGTACTGTAAAATCTGTTTTATATAGGACAAGAACAGTTCATATACAATATATTTTAATTCAATGTCAAGTCTTTTACAATCATAAAATCTTAAAAACATTCAGAAAATGTTTTAGGACGTGACAGGAGCAGCAAGAGCAGCCAATGGGAATCTGTTAGAAGAAAACTGCTATCAGTAGCCTGTTCCAGTTCATTAAATGACTTATATTCATGACTTATCTTATATTCATGTTTGAAAAGTTACATCAAAACAGCTTTACCTTGTGCCACCTTCTCTGTCAGACATTTAGCTCAGACATTTTACCTCGTCGAATGCATAGCGAGACCACAGCTGCAACAATAGCACACTTGATCAGTAGCGCTTCTATTGTAATCAGTGGAGCGCACGGAAACTTTGCTACATATAACAGCGAAGTCGCGTCGTGTTTCAGCCCTGGTCGCACATTTGCAACCTCTAAGAAATGTAAGCAGTTTGGCACAGGTTACCCAACACTGACCCAGCACTGAGTAGGTGTGTGAGGGAGTTCATCATTTGTATTTACAGTAAAAATGACCCAGCAGTTAAGTTACAGAAAAACCACCCACCACCTGGTAAAAAATGTAAAATAAATAAATAAATAAATAATAACCCCCCCAATTTTTTTTAATTTGGGTTAAAAAAAAAAAAAAAAAACAACCCAGCATTTTTTAGAGTGCAGAAAAACTACCCAGCAGCTGGGTAAAAAATAATAAAAATAACCCAATTCCATGACCCAACAGGTTTTAAAAAAAAACAGCATTTTTTAGGATGTATGGAATGACATATAATGAAACAAAGGTTGCTAAAGTCAACAGATTTACTATATTAATATAGACCTACACTCTAAAAAAAAAAAAAAAAGGTTAAAAGGTTCTTTAAAGGTCCTTTACATGTCTATTTAGAACCACAGCATCCTAAAGAACACTTTTATGCTGTTAGAGTTCAGGGTTCCTTATTCCCATCCTTTTGATTTTTAAATCTGTCAAAACACCTCATTACTGATTTTCTGGAGTTCAGTGACCCAACTACAAAGAATGTAAAAAAAACTCTCAACAGGTAAATTATTTCATTCTTTAAGTTAAATACAAAATTATCTTTAAATTGTAACTGGTTTCCAAACAAACATCAAAGGTCCTATATAACATTTCAAAGCATGGTTCTTTATGGAACTTAATAAAAAAGGTTGTATTTAGCACCAAAAAAGGGTTAAGCTACGGTGTTAATTCCGTTAATGAATAATTTTTGCCATAATTACCGTTAATGAATAAAAACAAGGCGAAAATGTTAGGGAGGAACAATTTGGGAAGAGATTCATTTAGAACGAATCTGCTGTGTGGTTAGGAGCTTGGATGCGTACACATGAACTGTATTATAGCCTATTGATCAGTGTTGCCAAGTCCGTCTGGGCTAGTTTTTAGTAGCAATTGGGTGGGTTTTGTTGTGAAAACCTGGCAACCCTGCTATTGATCTATCCACTGGGACATAAGCTAACATACACTTGTTGCACGTCTCATAAAACGTTCAAAAATGTATCTGGGAGTAAGAGAAGAGCAGACATATGGATAAATTTGATGACTCAAAAGAGAACTCAATTCGGTCCGGTTTTCTGAGTGTACACACCAAAGCAGAACCTCTCACACGGCACATGTGTACTCTTTAGTGTCTCATGAACGGAGAAATACACACAAAATTATGTCGAACTCTCCGTATTCACATGAACACAGTCGATTACGTCTTAAGTGAACGTAAACAGTAGGGGAACGTGCATCAGTACATTGCGTACATTGCATCCATTGCATCCACTGCTTCCGTGCATTCAGTTTTAAAGGGACAGTAGCCTAATTTAGTTGCTATTGTCTGAGTCACTGATGTTAATCAAGCAACAAAAGAAATACAGAAAATCACTCACTGCTCTTGACTGCATCACTTTAGTACCCCTTATAAGGATTAATCTAAATTTATTTATAAAAATTAATGTCTGCTTGAAAGAATGATGAATATGGTAAACCAATTGTTATAAATAATGCATAATTAGTCTAAATAACAATTGGTATTTCATTGAAAAGAAGACCATGTTCTTGTTCTTTATGAGAAGTGATTTTATTTAATTTTAATGTTAAGGCATGTTGTGTGTCGCTGCAGTTAAATCAGTGTCTATAATGATAAAACCTTAATATCAAACCAATATAATGAGTTTGGAAATTTTAGAGAAATGCTTAATAAATGCATTACACTATAACTAAACCCACTGGATTTTAGCAGACTAAATTTACTGTAGATTTAGTCATCTAAACTCTTATGATATTTAGTCAACTAAACTAAAACAATTCAAATGATTGAAATATGACTAAAACTAAATGGCATTTTAGTCAAATGACTATGACTAAAACTAAAATTAACACTGTTCTGCTATTGTTTCAAGCTGAAAAACCCTTTTCTGGTAGTGTTTAGAACCATTTTTCTTAAGAGTGTACAATCTCTGTGTAAAAAGAAAATAATGATGCTGCCAGCTTTCAAAAGTCATTTTACACCCCTCTGAATTGGCTCCAAATCCACTGCTAAAAAATAGTGATTACTCAGTAAATATCTGTGACATCTAATATTTCATCACTATATGTGTTTGTCTTTCTACAAATAAAATATTAACAAAATCGAAAATTTGAACTCAGGTTGGAGGATTGTCCCTATTGTTAGATTCTTTCACTGATCGAAAAAAAGTACTTTAAGTTTGGAACATGAGAGTGAGTAAATTATGACCATTTGAATTTTTGTGCAAACACAAAAACATGAACATCGGAGAAGAATGCTTAAGTATATTCACTAATTGAATGATTGATCCATTTTTTGGTAAAAATTTATGTCAGACTTATTCTTTATCCTCTGTTGTATTTGGAAAAAGAAGATACTAACTACCTCAATCACTTTTTGGCATGACAAAAAAGAAAGGGAGACGCAAAAACAAGGTGCCAAATGCCGGAATATTAGATAATTTTGCTGTTTCCTCTCTTCCATCCTAAAAGCACTTGAAAATCGCTTCTTTTTTTCAACAGAGCACACTTATAAGCGTGGCCGTGGTTTACAGCAGTGAGGGGGAAAAAATTACGGAAAAGAAAAAAAGAATAGAAAAATGGAACAATCTGTGTTTAAGTAAATAATTGAATAAACTCAATTTGGGAAAGTTGGCAAACTGGGTCTAGGTAATGTTTTCACCCTGGTGCTGAAATAGTTTGAGACTGCATCGCACAACATCAGCCTCATCTTGTCAGCTCTGGAGAGCCCTTGAGCATGTTATTAGCTTGGTGTTCGCCTTGCCATTTTCCACCCGAGGCAGATGGGTAATTACCGAACTAATACTCTGATTGAGAGGAATCAGATGCAGTGGCTCACCCAATTAGATGATACATTAGCTTTCTTTCTTTGTAAGCAGCTAATGTGTGAAGCAAAGTGGCATTTCTAAGGGGGTCAGAGTCTCAAACAAGCGGCGAGTTGCAGATTGCGGCGCTCCTCTCTCTCTCTCTCTCGGTCTTACTTTCTCTTTCCCTCTCTCTCTCCCTCCCTTTCTCTCTAATGGACTAATAGAGTGAAGTCTTCATCACCCGAAAAGCACACAGAATGCAAATCAGGCCCCCCACTCCCAAACAAAAGGAGGCAGAGGATATTCATGTCTGATGTGTCAGCTACAACATCAATTACACTGGAATACACTGGAGCTAATGAGAGAGACACTGTAATTGTAATAATTGTGTTCTTTTGTCAAACACATTGCGGTGCTTGTTGTTTTGGACAGTTGAAGAGTTCACTCTTTATTTTTGATCAAGGAAAAAAAGTTAGGTGAGTAAAAAAAAACCCAAACATCGGATTTTTCCTCTATCATTTCACAAAGTGTCGGGCGAGCCCAAACACGCACTTCAACGACAGAATGTGACAAGTATGTAAAACCTCAAAATCTCCAGTCACTCGTACAATATGCCGCTAACACATGTGGTGCTTTCATGTCCAAAATATTCTCATAACCCTGTTGTAGCAGGAGTTATTAGTGTCTCTGAATGATGCTTGCAGAAGAATTACCACATCTTTATCTTTGTTTTAGCTCGTCTCTGGGTGTAGCCATGCGCTTGATCTCCAGCCAAAACACATTAGAGCACATCTGTCCACTCACGCACGCCACTGCGGCCAACTCTTTCTCGCCATATTTCTGAAGAGCCCTCATTGCTGCCATTGTTCACTTTGTCTGACTATTTGCTCTATTCTCTTCAATTCCCCTCCTGTTGATGCTCGGTGACAGCTTTCAAAAAACAGCATATGAATGCAAAGAGCTAAAAAGCTGCATTTTTGCTTGTTTTCTCCAGTTGCTGAAATTGTTCTGTAGTTTGTCAGTTTCAGTCGAGCGTGGTGATTCTGTAAAACTGATCTGCATTCATTACTTGTGCTTTCGTTGCTTAAAATAGTACATCTATTCAATTTAACTCCTCTTTGCGTGTATTTTAGAGTATAGTAAAATCTGATTCACTGAGGTATCTGCGTTAAGTGAGTAATTTCTGAAATGAGCAGAAATACATACGTTTTTGAAAATATGCGGCATAATGAGTGGTTTTTGGAACCTGGATGTGTCTCTGTGATGTTACTGAGACTGCGGCATCTGGATCTGGACAGCAGACAATGCTCTTACCAGCTATTAGAGAAAGAGTTGATTGTATGGTCATTGTGGAGAGCAGTTAGAACCCTGTACCACCTGTCACACTGGATAGTGAGGGCTGAGGTTATTCTAGCATACAAAGACAAGGCACATGACAAGATACAGAACAAATGACGAGATATTAACAAATATTATCAAAGGTATTGCAAGTTATCACACCAGAAAACTAACTAGATATTATGTAGCAAATAACTTGTCTTTAAAGGGATAGTTCACCCAAAAATGAAAATTCTGTCATTACTTACTCACCCTCAAGTCGTTCCAAACCTGTAAGACCTTCGTTCATCTTCAGAACACGAATTAAGATATTTTTGATGAAATCCGAGAGCTTTCTGACCCTGCATAGACAGCAACACAACTACCACGTTCAAGGCAGAGAAAGGTAGTAAGAGTATCGTTAAAATAGTCCATGTGACATCACAACCATAATTTTATGAAGCTACAAGAATACTTTTTGTGCACAAAGAATTATTATTCAAGAATTTCTTCTCTTCCGCATCAGTCTTCGACGTGCATACGTTTTTGGGTGAACTAACCCTTTTATCTCAGTAACTGCATAAATTTATGTCAGTTGTCCAACTACCCAAATGTTTCTCTTTAGTAGGGTTTTCATACACTACCGATGCTTTTATTTTCATAACCGTAATATTGTGAAATATTACGATTAAAAATAACTGATTTCTATTTTAAAAATGTAATTCCTGTGATCTCAGCTGAATTTTCAACACCAGTACTCCAGTCTTCAAGGTCACATGTTTTTTGAGAAATTATTCAAATTTTTTATAGATTAATAGAAAGTTCAGAAGATGAACAGCATAGAGTGGCATTTGTTTGAAAATGTTTTCTTTTGTAATATTAGAAATGTCTTTACTGTCACTTTTGCTCAATTTAATCTGTCTTTGCTGATTGAAAGCATTAATTCCCCTCACAAAATTAGGTTAACTGGTTTTTGTTTAATAATTGTTTTTACTGTTTACTTTTTTGCCAAAAATCATAAAAATAGGCTGTTTAGTGGCAGATCCCAATAAGCACCATATCGAAGGAGCGTTTCCTCCAAGCAGAAAAAATTTATAGTACAAAAACAAAACAACACAGATATTACAAAATATAACATGTATAAATCACCTGTTTTTTGAAAGTAACATTGTCCAGGAGTGACACCAGCGGGTAAAGTTAAAGTGAGAGTCTGCGTTTCTCTCGCCTCCCCTGAGCCCTTTGAGTTTTAACAGACCCCCTACACTGTAAAATATAAAAAACACAATTTGTTGAGTCAGCTTAAAATAATTAGTTACCCTGTTGCCTTAAAATTTTAAGTTCAGTCAACTAAAATAAGTTTATTCAACTTGAAATGTTAACTTGTACTAAGTAACAACTTAGATATTTGTGTTTGCTAAACTTAACAGATGGGTAAGTAACCCAGCTGCCTTAAAATTTTAAGTTGATCCAACTCAAATATCTAAGTTGTCACTTAGAATAGTTTAGCATTTCAAGTTGAATAAACTTTGTTTGAGTTGACTGAACTTAAAATTTTAAGGTAGCCAGGTTACAAATTATTTTAAGTTGAGTCAACAAATAGTTTTTTACAGTGTAAAGCATGCAGTGAGTTTGGTGGGGGGTAATGGAGAATGAACATGGGAAAATCACATGAGAGGAGGCAACGCCTCCCTACCACGATATTATTCGATATGCCTGGTTATAATCAGCTATGATTGGTTCATACCACAAATCATACGATAAAACCGCCTCTTGTGTTTGTACGCTTTCTGCTTTCGCAAATCAGTCTGAATGAACAATATAATGGTGTTAATGAAAAAACTCATTTAAAAAAAAATCATTAAACAACTCACACTTAACACTACTTTATGTCAAAATAAGACTTAAAATGGCATGAAAACATGATCTGTGAGTTTTTAGCGAGTAATCAGCTTGGTGAAATTAAATCTCCATGTCTGTGACTAATATTCACCAAGCTTTGATAACTGATGACCCGAAAAATTCAAAAATAGTTAAAAGCTAACAATTAAAAAGAATAGCTGAACGTAAGTTAAATTGTTTAAATTGTTACTGCATTGAGTTATTTTGGAATAAATGTAAAATGCTTAAAAACAGTACCTTGATGAGATTCACTTGGAATATTCAAACAGACTATTGATTACATTGTTAAAATAATAGAAATGTTAATAACAGAATTGTTTTTTCTTATTATTATTCATTTATTTATTTCCCTTTTTCTGGAAGTGCAAGTAATGCGACTGGGGCATGCATTTACATTTAATTAAAAAAAAAAAAAAAAGAAAACTTTGAGGACTTTGCCTGCTCATTACAGAACACCACCACACACCACTCCCATTTCGTGAAACAATATGCCCTCCTATACTGACATTCAAAAATAATCTACCTTAAAAAATGTCATTACAGCAAAAAATTGAGACAACCAGTCCCAGTCTCGCTTATACAAAGACACCTTTCCTCAGAGCATCCTTTCAGCTGATAGCTTAAAGCACACAATGCTAAATTTTGTGAATTAGTTCATTTTTGGAGTGATTGACACTTCGCAGTGTTAATATCTCAACTAGGCTTGTGTTCAACAAGGGGTATGTAATACAGTAAATGCCACTCGTCCTAGCATTAGTGAACCTTACTTGCTTTTTATCATAAAAAATTAACAGGCTCTCAGACACAAAAGGGGTGTAGTTGAGACTTCAAGTGTAAAAAAAAGTTATTAGAGGGAGAAAGTGCATTGGAGGTGTCATTATGTGGCCAAATGGCCTTCGTGGAAAATGGTTCGGCACAAAAGAGAAAAACCCCTGAGGGCATACTCAAATATTGTTACCAAACAATGACCCTGAGTGGCTCCTCGCCATGCAAATGTCAACATTCACACTTGGAAACATATGTGTGTTTTATTCCCGACGTCGAGTGCTACCTAAAGAACAATTATTCGTGTAATCTCGTCTGGCGGGACGGCAAAATGGGACGTATTCCTCCCTGGCGGGTAAAAGGAGCTCTCATTATGAAATACAAAGGCTCTGTTACAGATATAATAGAGGCTTATAAAAAAAAGAAGAACTTGGTTTTGTGTTCCATGGTCATGTTTTATTTTTTCATTAATATGTGTGTCGCTTTGATAAAGATCACAGTCAATATTTTGCCATCACAGTGAGAAGCATGCTGTCAGTAAGAACAGACGTCTTTTGTTCGGCTAAAATAATCACTCGTGCTAATATTGACGTATTCACAGTAGCCTATATCCTTGCATATGCTGTATAATTAAATAAAATATTCATAATATTTCTTCATTGAAAAAGACTAGGGCAAGTAGACCAAACATTTTTTTAGGTAATAAATATTTAAAGACTTAAAAAAACAAAAGTAACACACAGCAATTGTATACATGGCAAAGAATCCATTTCAAAGACGAGGGGTGCTTACTCACGTCATGACACATGAGTATTCTGCGTGTCCCCCACGTTCCTGCTGTTTACCACCTTTTGATTCACAAAACAACCTGAGGTCAGTCTACTCATGTTCGGATCGTACTTCAGCACAGGCAGAAAATCAATAAACACTATTGCCCCCTTTGGCGAAATGTGGTTGTAGAGCATAGGGACACTTCATGTCCGTGAATCAGAAAAAAAAACAACATCTCGTCCAGACAGCTCATAAGTGCCTGGTTTGTTGCTATTGATTTTTCTGTTTATTCTCTCACAATAACTTAACTTCTCTTCTGTGATTTCACAATAGAGAGACCTGTTTCTCCTTTCTTATGCAGCAATGAGGGCACAATGACGATTTTGTAAACAAGCCAAGCGCCAAATTAAAAATTTGAAAGCACTTGTACTAGCTTGTGCAATTATATACCTGTATTACAGTAAAAAGCTAGCACACTGACTAGAGTTGGGGTACATGGACTCAAACTTACTGCAGTTGTGATTGAACTTGGATGCACTTGGGTGGACTTCTACTCGAACTTGTCACAGACCAAGACATTTTGGATTTTTTTAACACACTGCAGCTGAATCATGTGTAACATGAAAGTTTAAAAAATTATAAATTAAAATTAATTTAATCTTTTGACACATGAAAGGTCATTGTACTATAAAAACATCCTGTAAGTTTCAGAACTCAAAACTTTCTTGTTAGTCTTAAAACAGCTTATATTGAAGCTAATCTGACAAACCAACAGGTTGTGGAATGTACCACTTTATGACGTAATAGTGGGGCTAAACACCGCCTCCACAGAAGATCATCGACGCCTGTTTCTACATCACTGCCTGTTTAGCTTCGCCCACCGATTCACACATGTACTGTAAATAATGAGAGTGGCAAACGCAGGTCTACACAGAAACCAAACAATAAATATGGCTTCAAAGACAATAAGACACAGTGCCAAGTTGCGGAAAACACAGTCTTTACATTGCCTTCCTTCTCATGCCAGCATTAGGAAAGAGTGAATGAACTTTAAATAAAGTTCCAGACCACGTCAGTGAGAACTTGGTCCTTTGTTAACTTCATTTTATTGGGATTCATTTACAAATAAGGCACAGTTCGATGCAGGATTTTCAGAAAGATTGAAACTACAAGACAATATTGTTCCAGATATATTGGATCTGACAGTAAGGTCGCACCACATAAGTATGAGTAACTGTTTTTATTACGTGGTCACTATTGCTTTGTCTGTTATTACATAACGTTTGATATTTACTGAGTATTTTAACTTAACCACAGCAGCATCCATCTGTAAAGGATGTAGGCTGTCAAACATAGACAACTATTAGCCAGTCATACCAGTGGGTGTTTACTTCCAAATCTACAATTCACTACGCCTATTCAAACAGAGTGTTCTGATGAGGGGGGTCAAAACAGGACAGAAATAGCCTATTACTTATAAATGATAATGTTTTTTTTTTGATGATCTTGATAACATTATAAGTGGACCTCACTACATGATCTCATGATGAAAACGTACCTGTGGGAACTTTTTCACAAGAAGTGAAATACATACCAATAAGAACATATCACTGCAGTTTCCAACAGAAACGAACATTAGAGGCAGTAAAACAGCGAGCACTTGTATTCATTTTCATACTCAGTTATGATTACAGCTCCACCGTTTTCCGGTGTTGTGCCGAGTTCTGACCCCGGCCAGATGCCTACCCCTTAGTATTGGTAGGTTTAGGGTTAGGTGTGGGCAAGGAGTTAGGATTAGGCAAACATGCAGTGATTTTAATGAGAGGGGGACTTAATTTATCAGGGGGTTGAAAATGGGCACAACACAAGACATAACAGCTTGCTCAGTAGCTTAGCCAACACGGAATTGGACTTAGGATTCAGAATCTTTGGGTACGAATCCCGTGAAAAACACGACTTACAATGAAAGAGCTGAATGATGGGAGATTGCAAAACAAGCTAAAATGACATGCTTGCAGTTGTGATTTAACGTCACATTCACTTTTGTTCATACTATCGGATAGGTTTAGGTGTAGGTGTGTGCAGATGGTACGTTATTTTAAAACATCACAGAGCATTAGAGTTATAGCGCCACTCAACAGACATTTCAAGTCAGAACTGCAGTGACGTACAAACCAACATCACATAAAATCAGGGTTGCCAGGTTGCCAACAAAACCCACCCAATTGCTACTAAAAACTAGCCCAGTTGCGTTTCGAGGGGGTCCCCCGTTAAAACTTGCGTTTGACAGGGTAAAATACACGTTTTTTTGGCGAGATTCCCCCAGTAAAATTTGCATTCCAGGTGATTTGCATTCCAAATATCACGTTTTTGGATTGCTTCAACCCGTGGACATGAAAAACAACCCAACTTGTTAAAGTAGCCCAGTTCCGTGGGAAAAGCGTGGACTTGGCAACACTGCATAAAATGTACCACATGTATGTTCATCTGTTCTGGGGAAAAAACCAAACACTCTTTTAGTGCAACTCAGTGGACATTTTACACTGAATATGTCACTAAACTTACAATGGAGCTACATAATTTGCGTCTTGCAAATACAAATAGTTCCCACAGGTACGTTTTCATCATGAGATCACGTTGGGACCTCAGAGAACAATACAATATAATAAATAAAGGCATGACCCTTTTAATAAAGAACTTCCACTCAAACTCAGTTGGTTAAGGATTTGGATTCGGACCCAACACTAACAGTGACTTTAATAGACTGCCATTGTAGCCGAACTTCCTCAAAGAAAATCTGAAGGAAATTACTTTGCTACAGAAGACAAGGAAGCCAGAATCACTGAATAGTTTTATTAGTAAAACCCCCACGAAATCGTGACGTTTAATTGACGCAATCCCTGCTGAAACAGGAAGCCAAGGCAGGATGTAGCCTATTAAATCCATTTTTAAACAGCCTATATCCTTTAGCTTGCATCACAGCCATGAACATGATTTGCTACTTGCGATTGCTGGTTAGCATACTTTGATTGAACAAAACACTGACCACACCTATAAGTGCAAGATGATGTCATCAATATTTCTAGTCCATTTTCCCTGAAGAAAAAGAATGCATATATCTTCTAAGTCAACTTTTAAAAGTGAACTAGAGTAGAGATGACCTCAAAGCTAACAGATACTAAAAGCCACAAAAATGATTTCAAAGAGTCCTCTAAAGACACACATGCTGTTAAAAAATGATTTTTTGTAAAACAACCAATGGATGGCATGCTCACACATTGTCCCTCCCCCTCATCTTTAGCCCCTCCTGCAGCGAGAGGGCAGGCTGTGTAATTAGCTGTGGGGGGGCTTCTAGCGACCCTCGTCTCTGTCTCACCTTGTAGAGCTCGCTGCAGGCTATCCTGCATTGACTGCTAATGTCACTAATGAAGGTGTGAAGCCCTGGATTATGACAACATGATCGACTAGCAGGTCTTAACGAGTGGCTAGGGTCTCACCTGAAGTTAACGACTGTATAATCTTCCATTCAGTCTGGGTTATACAAAGTAATTATAAAAAATATAACTGTCCTTCTAACATTCATTGCGCAGCTAATCAATGAAAGCCCATATCAAACTGACATTTGTTCTGACAATGTCCATTTGCGGTCTGTCAAAGAGTCTGAATGTCTAAAGAGTGGGAACATCGGTTTCGCTCATTTATTCTGAAAATATTTGGAACAAAGCTTTGAAATTTTGCCTCAAACATTTATGTCAGTAACTGTGTCAGTTACATTTATAACTATAACTCAGATACAATTAAGTTAGAAGTAAGGCCATTGACACATTCATAACACTCAAGCTGTATTATAATTGAAATAGTGGTACATGATAAATGAAAAGCTATAAAGCTATATAATGCTAATATTTTATACATACAGTACACTCCCATTAAAAAGTTTGGGGTACAGTTCAAAAAGTTAGATTTCTTTGAAAGATATTCACATTTTTATTCAGCAAGGATGCATTAAATTGATCAGAAGGGACAGACTTTATATTCTACAATGAATCCTGAACAAAAATATTAGACAGCACAACTGTTTTCAATGTTGATAATAATAAGAATTGTTTCCTGAGCATCAAAACAACATATTAGAATAATTTCTGAAGGATCATGTGACACTGAAGCACAGTCATGTGATACATGTAATACATGTTAACAAAAAGCAAACAACACAAGTGAACTGACATGAAAATGACAGGAAACACTTTCTAAGTGCATAATATTATTTCCGCTGATTTAGTTTTATTCATACAGACAGGAACGATGCGGATTTTTGTAATACTGCTACCAAACCAGCTACATTTACAATTACCACGAATTTATGAACAAGAATAGCAATTTATATGGCTTTATTAAAACCATTACCTCATCAGTCCAAGGCATATGAGGTCAACAAAGGATTCTTAGTTTTAATGATTATTAATTGTTTTATTATGTTGGATTTTTTATTATAGATCGCCATTATGTGCTCTTAATGACTAGTGCATTTTTATCCTTTACATACACCTGTAATGGCATCTGCAAGAGACGATAATAGCAGAAAAGAAACAAAATTAAGGGGCATATTTATAGAACTTGCTTAATTAAAGAAGTTACTTGCTATCTTTTGTCCGTCCACATTAGGAAACCGTATTATTTGCATTCTTTCTGCTTCTTGTGATAGATGTGAGGTTCTAAATTAATTAATGACCTCAACTGCGAATTCAAAAGATGGCCATCACAAAAGCTCCTTCCGTCGTAAGTGCAGCTCGGGTAACCGAGCATTCTGCTGCGCCTGTTGTTTCTCCTTCCATTCAACTGTAAATTGGAAAGCGATGTTCAGCAACTCATGGGGTAGGACGATATAATTGTACATAATTGGTGAAAACTGAGGGCAGAAAAAAAAGGAAAATATTAAAAAGGAAAAACATTAAATTAAAAAGCAGTGCCCTTGTGATTTGTGCCGCAGAGAGCTAAAGTTTTTTTCTTCATTCTTTCTCAGAAATGTCTTCTATTGAAATTCTAGGGTGGTTTTTAAATAAAATACACAGAATAGACGTCGTCAAGACAAATGAAGTAGCGGCAGCAGTACTGACTGGGCTAGCAAATTTTCACAGTGAACATAAATGATCAAAAAAAGAGATGGCTAAATAAATAAAGTACTAGTTCTTTATATATTTAAAAGTGGATCCATTTTGCAGATCCCCCTTCTGACCCTCTTCTCCTCTGTTTCTCGTATTAATGCACTTCATACCATTGGACAAAAATAAAAAGCATCAACAAAAAAGGCCACAAGGCCTATGGTGGTCTAACAATAACCTTTCTTTCCATACCAAATGCAAATGCATTAACGATTATTGTCTCAGTCCTAGAACAGGTATCAATGCACATTGCTCATCGATAATAGAGCAGATTGAACAGCGCTGAACATCTTGGCACAGTGGCACCCGTGTCCCTAAGACCCTGCCTGAGGCATCGCACGACTCCAGAAGGTCAGTATCCCCCTCCCTAAACCAGTCTACCAACGACTGCTGCATGATTCAAGAGTACGCCACGCAACTCCGAGTCCCCCCAGACTTTGCTCGCAAACTTATGGAAGAGGCAACTCGTCATCCTTCGGCTCTCCGCACAAACGGAAGCCCCTTCGCTTGAAAATTACTTACAGCTAGAAAATAATTGGTCTCAAAGGGCGTATCTGCGGCTGACTATCAGGTGTGCTTCGCCACTGTCACGTCTGTACTGACCCCAGCCCGTGTGCCACCGTGCCAAGAAAGGCACGCATTGTGCGTCTGCGTATAAACAGACAGGAAGCACAAAGAATATGCGGACGGCTATGTTGTATTCAAAGCACATGTGGGTCTGGATGGTCTTGGTTCCTTTGTCTGATCTGAAGCTGAGTGGTTGCCAAGATAAGGAGGCTCCAAGATTTTTCGTCTCTTTGTTCTTCATCTTATTGATACGTTCCAGTATTTTTTCCCCGTTTCCATTTTTTAATGGTCCCTTTGGGAAAGACGTTCCGCGCTATGAAGAACAAAAACTGAGCATTGGAAGCGCTATTATAGCTGGAATTATTCGCACCTTAAAAGAAATCTGTTTCTATATTTGCAACAATGTCCCTTCTGAAGCACCATTGAGCAGCTCCGGCAACTTCATCTTCAGCGTCATTGTGCACTCAGAGCGATCCTGAAAGCCCTAACGGCTCTGGTGTCGGACACTCTCACAGTGCGGAGCGACACAAAGGCCTGAAGGTGTGAGTGACACGGCTCACAAATGTAAATGAGTGATGGAAGCCCTTGAATGACTGCCACTATAGGAGGAACCATTAAGGAGCCGGGCCAAGAGCATCTTCCCAAGCGCATCCCTGTGTTTTTCAGTGCTGGTTCTCCTTGCGTCTTCCAGCGTCCCCTGGCCTCCCGCTACTGTTCCCCATTCTCGCTCATTGTGTGAAGCTCTCCTCCCTCCCCAGACAGAAAGCTCTGAAAGCTTCCCCATAAGACAGTCCCATTCTCCAGTATCCCCATCATTTGCTTATCTAAGTGCCGTCCTCTGTTTACCAGGAGTGGCAGACAAGTGGTTCTGGGTACCGGAGGGGGTAGATGGTGGTGGTGGGTGGGGTTGTTCAAGGAGACGTTGTGGAGAAAATGAGTCTGACAAGAAAAAAACTGGCAACAATGAGCAGACAAGTACTGTGGATGCACGCATACTTCACATATGCAGGTACTTTGTGTACACAGGGCCGCCCATCTTAGTGAGCTGCTCTCTGTTGATTTTATAATACCCCCTCATTTCCTTTCTTGTGTGGAGCACTCTGTTGTTATACCCATTATTCCCTTTCCAAGAGCTTTCTCACATCCTCGCCCATCATTATGGGATTCGAGTGCTGTTTATGCGCTTTCATTTTCAGACGGAGATCTTAATAGATTGAATTGATTATCCCTCACACAGTGTTCATACTCCAGGGCCTCATCTACAAATCCAAGACATTATTCGCTCAGAGCTGTGAAGGGTTATTTGATAGAAACTTATCGTGTACTTTTCAAGACTGTTTTATCCTTTTCAGTTCCCTTTCATTTGCATGAACCTTTTTAGTAATCGCGTTATGCGATCTAACTTCGGGTGTATCTTAAAAGGGGAATTCACCCAGAGAGAAAACTCATTCTCTTCCTCATGTCATTCCAGAATCGCATCATTTCTAATGTACAAAACAAAATCAGACGTTTGGCACAATGGTCATGCTGCTCTTTTCCATGGCTTCAAAAGACATAAAATATGTCTTTTGATGCCATATAAGTCTGTGAGAGGAAAAGACCAATATTGAAAGAGATGAAAATTCTGTCATTAATTACTCACCCTCAAGTCGTTCCAAACCCTTAAGACCCTCTTCATCTTCGAAACACAAATTAAGATATTTATAATGAAATCCGAGAGCTTTCCAACCCTGCATAGACAGCAACACAACTGACAGGTTCAAGGCCAAAAAAGGTAGTGAGGACAAAATAGTCCATGTGACATCAGTGGTTCACAGTGTTGGGGGTAAAACATTACAAGTAATGCAAGTTATGTAATCAGATTACTTTTTTCAAGTAACTAGTAAAGCAACACATTAATATCCAAGTTACTTTTTCAAATAATTAATGACAGTTACTTTGTTTTCCCATTGACTGACTGACAGCTCCCCGACCTCGGGTTGAGAAAAATCTAAAGTAAGTGCAGAGTCGTGGTGCGCTCTGTGTAAACGTGATGGTTACAGTAGTACTGTAGTACTAAACTAAATGTGAACATGCATTTATCTCACTTGCACAAAAACCGATTCAGTATTCCTGAAAATATGACTCAGAATATGACACAAACCTGCAATAATTAAATATGTTAAATAAAACAAATATTCTGTACATATTTATTCTCCATTTTATTAACCAGTGTCTTTGTTGCTGACCTTCGATGATCCAACTCAACCATACAAACAAGCAAAAATTGCATTTGTGCTGAACTTTCTTCTTCTGTTCTACTGTACAGACGTGAATTTACTTTTTATTCAGCGTGAGGCCGATTCATTTCACTTTTGGTCCCAAAAGGCTTTTATATATCAAAAACAGAATTTTTCTATTTACCCAGATTTAAAAAGTAAAGCAAAAGTAACATAACACTTTACTTGCCATTAAAACTAACAAATTAAAGTAATTAGTTACTTTTTTAGGGAGTAATGCAATATTGTAATGCAACCGTAATTTTATGAAGCTACGAGAATACATTTTTTTGTGCGAAGAAAACAAAAATAACAACTTCATTCTCTACTATTTTATTCTCTACCATGTCAGTATTTGCCACGCGTACACAAGCGTACAATGACTTCTCCGTGTGGTGCTGCTGACGCAGGAGCCAGCGATTCTGACGAAGAACACAAATCCACTGTGCCTTGTTTACAAGCAGAGAAAAATGCACACTGTACATAAAACAGTATTCATAAACATGTCTGAAGATTTTGACACTGAGGTCGACTTCCAATTTCTTGTCCTGTCTTACCAGAATTTACAGATGATGAACTAAGAGAGATGGACGTTCTATGTCAGAACGCCATTAACAGGAAACACGCAATGAAGACTAACATGGAACAGAAGAAATTGTTAAATAAAGATGTTATTTTTGTTTTCTTTGCACACTATTCTCATAGCTTCATAAAATTATGGTTGAACCACTGATGTCACATGAACTATTTTAATATCCTTAGTACCTTTTTGGGCCTTGAACGTGATAGTTGCGTTGCTGTCTATGCAGGGTCAGAAAGCTTTTGGATTTCATCAAAGATATCTTAATTTATGTTCTGAAGATGAACAAAGGTCGTACAGGTTTGGAACGACTTGAGGGTGAGTAATTAATGACAGAATTTTCATTTTTGGTTGAACTATCCTTTTAAATACTGGTCTTTTCCTCTCATAGACATATTATATGGCATCAAAAGACATGTTTTATGTCTTTTAAAGCCATGGAAAAGAGCAGCATGACCACTGTGCCAAATGTCTGATTTTGTTTGTGTACATTAGAAATGATACGAAGATAAACCGAAGTTCCAGTTTGATAATTGCCGATATTTTCTTGTAAACACTCAGATATTTTCTTGTAAATTAAAAAGTAATGTGTTTCTTTACTAGTTACTTGAAAAAAAGTAATCCGATTACATATCTTGTAATGTGTTACTCCCAACACTATGAACCATTATCACATGGACAATTTTAACGATGTCCTTAGTACCTTTTTGGGCCTTGAATGTGGTAGTTGTGTTGCTGTCTATGCAGAGTCAGAAAGCTCTTGGATTTCATCAAAAATATCTTAATTTGTGTCCCGAAGATCATACGGATTTGGAACAATGTGAGGGTGAGTAATTAATATCAGAATTTAAATTTTTGGGTGAACTAACCCTTTAACCATAGTCAGTACTCACTAAAAATAAAAAAAGTATAAAATTCAAATTTCATAAGGTAGTTGTGGAGGCGTTTTGAATATATTGCAGCTTTCCCAACGCACCGGGATCCATATCGCACAATCAGCAAATGTATTCATTATGGACCCGAACAATGAACGCAAATCCACCATGTATCTTTTTTTAAGTGGGTGGACCTGCAAGCTGCTGGGCCACACGTGATCTCATGGCTCATGAATGGACGAGACAGACCCCGTGTCACCGCCCTGACCCCTCCCTTCTAAGTGGGCAGGGCCATGAACTTTCCAATTACAGCTCGAAATCGGAGCGTCTCCGTGTCATTACTTTCTCAGGCGGTACACAAACTACACGTCCCTCTTCAAGCGTCTCCCAGCCGTGTTGATGAGCACAAATCCAGATTGATTTTAAAATTCAAAACCCACAACAGGAATATAGCAAAGTCTTGTGTTTGTCTGTGTTTCTCCAAAAGTCTCCTTTGTGAACTTCGCATCAAAGCCCTGACGAACAAAAGCGGCCAGCCGTCTGACAAAGACAAGAGCGGATGGTATGTGGAGCCATCTGTTTTGGAGGACACCCAAAATCTTGTGTATGGGCCATACTTAGCTATCCCACAATTCCATTCCAGGAGTGCACTAGCCTCCTATTCACGCACTGGGCCATATACTGCCCATCTCTTGGCTGGCATTTTTTTCCCTGTTACAATTAAGTAATTTATTCCTTTCTTCGCCCTCCTTTTTAATGAATCCAAGCCACAAACAAGCCCCAGTTGCTCCTATTCAAGGCTCGTGATTGCATCTGGCAGTAATTGCTGCAAAAGCTGAAGTGGGAGCAGGATGGAAGCACATTGTTTTGGGGGTAATAGGTGAAGACCTGCCTCTCTTGACCTGTAATACATTAGTGTCAGTGAACATTTGGCAGCCCTCAAATGATTAGCAATGAAGATGAATTGAGAGGGAAAAAAAGAAAAAGAAAAAGAAAAAAAAAAGGTAGAAAATCTGCCTCATCTGAAACACTGGAGCCTGCATACATTTGCATGCTGATTAGTTGTTCTTTTGTCTGTGCTCCTAATTATTATGACACATAATGTCTTCATCATGCAAGATTCAGATCTGTCTTGTTCAAAATTTATGTAGGGAAGGGGGGGAAAAAACGTTTATTGATTCTACATGGAAGTACTTTTTGTTGTGCTTGCTTTTGTTGTGCGTTCTCCCTTTTTTTAACGGTTCCCATTAATTGAACACAAATTGGATTGCCTCCGACTAGTGCGTTTCAGGGCGAGTTCTGAAAAATCATATTTGTTTTGCTCTTGTTGACAAACACGCAGGTAACCTCCTCACTTCCTGCTTGTGTGGATATGCATTTGGCTCCTTTTTTAGCATCTCTGGCAGGGATGGCCAAGCCTAATGCATCCCGGAGCTTCCAAGAGGTCCGCGAGGTGTGCTGAAAACGAGACAAAAATGAGACCGTCGTGTCTTGCCGGGCACCTTGATGACACATTTCAGACGAATTTATTTTTATTATCATTTCCTAATTCTCGCAGATCGCTCCATTTACAGATATGGGGGATAAATCTCCAGATTAGAGATTACGCTGAATGCCAGATTTTGGAATCAGGGTGTTAAGGCTGTATGTCTTCATCTGGCAGGGGTGGACGTAGACGCTTTTAGCAGCAGACAGGTCTGAGGGGTTCATGCCGTTTGCGTCATTAAGCACAGCCTCGGCGAATGTTGTTTTTCTCCCAAAAGATCAACGTGTAAGCAAAAATGGCTTCAAGGATTGAGGATTCAACATTAATCTGAACAATTAAAATTCTCAAATTGCACGTCCATAACGTCATAACAGTTTAGAGGTCATTTAGACTTAAAGTATCTCAAATGTTTTGTCATAAGATGAATAATAACAGAAATATCTGACGTAGTATAAAATTAATGTGGCTCATATTAGACCACTTCTTAAACGTGAGAACTGGATACAAGATTATTGATTGTCTTTTTCTCAGGATGAACATCTGAGAAGCATAAGGCTCAATTTGTTCTCCATCTTATCTAATTTGTTTCTAGGTAAAATGACTAGAGATATTAAATGCCTCATTTGTGATTGGTCTGTTCTGCGAGTCGCTTAGAATATGATAAAAGAATCAAGAGGTCCGACGCGGTAAAATAATTAACTCATCAACTTCAGTGCGGTCAGTTCGTCTTTGTTTTTAATCATCAGATCCAAATGTTCCATCCTCTCCCAGCATGTGGTTCGTGCTGGAGATCTGACAGCAGCAGAATGTGTGACGGCGTGTGCTGCAGGAGACAGCAGAGGGAGCTCAACAGACCAACCTCAGCTCCTCATCACAAGCATACATTCTATCACACACACATTTTATATAATAAATGGGAAAACACAATACAGTGTCTTTTTCAGCATTTTCTGATAAACAGGAAGGTTGATGAACAGCATTTATTTGAAATAGAAATCTTTTGTAACATTATGTTTTTACTGTCACTTTTGATCAACTTAAACATTTTCATCAGTTGCATTCTTGTTAAATAAGAAAACATCAATTTCCCTCCAAAGGGGATCATTGCAAAGCCAGACTTTTAGGATAATGATAATATATGTTTATACACATTTTGTATATAATAATGATCACATCCAATGACATACCTATAAATGTATTCAAAAAAACATTTAAATGTTTACATACAATGACTTGCATACACCTTTTTTTATGAAAAGCCTATTCATTTCTGAATTAAAATTAATTTTAATATTTCTTGGGTGAGCCAAAAATGTCAATGATACAACTGTCCTGATATTATTATCATAATTTAAACAAACAAACAAACAAAAATCATTTTTAAAAAGAAAATCTTAAGTACTATTGAATAACCTTTTTTAACAACAACAACAACAACAACAACAACAAAAAAGTTTCAGTGCCTATGTTAAAAAAAAATCCTTATGCCTCATGCTCATTTTCATGACTGTATGTCAACGTAATTAAGACTAATTTTTGCATAATTTTACTTTTTATGCCAAGGCATCCCTGGTGCACAAGCAAATACATTTTCCAAAAATATTTGAACTTTTTACCTAAAATATATATATTTGATGTCTTTGAAAGATAATAATAATAAAGGTGTGTGTTTAAAGTGTACGGAAATATGTTAAGTTGATGGTTACACCACATGACATTTTAGTGTCATTCAATTTAAACTTCTTGAAAATGTTAAAACTAGTCTTTCTTCCTTTTTTATCTTGGACCCTCTTAGAAATCATTGACCATCATACAAAATTCAAGGATCAAAGAAATATTTGAAGTTGTAATTAAAGGGATACCTCACCCAAAAATAAAAATCCTGTCATTAATAACTCACCCTCATGTCATTCCAAACCCGTAAGACCTTTGTGCATCTTCAGAACACAAATCAAAGAATTTTCATGAAATCCAGGGGCTTTCTGGGGCCTAAAGCGTTCAAGGCCTAAAAAAGTAATTTTATGTAATTTTATGAAGCTCCTTAATATCTTTCGTACGCAAAGAAAAAAAATGACTTCAACTATTCCTTCTCTTTTGTGTCAATCTTCGATATGCGTGTGGTGCTGATATTGAACGTCCATCTCTTTATAGTTCATCATCTATATATTCTGGTTCAAATAAGTAAGGCTGGGCAAAAAACTGCAAGTCATCTTCTCTGTCGAAATCTTCAAACATGTTTAAGAAGACTGTTTTATGTAAACAAGCCGCAGTGCATCCGGGTTCTACGTCAGAACGGCATCCAAAATGTCTTAATTTATGTTCTGAAGATGAACGAAGGTCTTAGGGGTTTGGAACAACATGAGGGTGAGTAATTAATGACAGAATTTTCATTTTTGGGCGAACTATCTATCCAGAACCTTGAATATACTGTAGCAGATAACGGTTTAGCACGGTTGAATGGACATACATCCTAAGATCCGCACACTGCCGCTGCTCCGTCCCCGAGGAACGGTGGCCCTCAGACGTGCAGAGGCGCAGGGGTAGTGAGGAGCGCTAAGTCTGCAGCTACGTCAGCCAGTTAATTTGTTTACTGCCGGCATTTAGCCATCCGACGCACTCCAGGGGCACCTGAACACTTGGTAAAGACAATAATTATCCGGCCCACTGGAGGACACACACACACACTCACATCCCCGAATGGCGTTCTTTTTTTAACTAAGCTTATTAACTGTTCAATAGATTGTTATGCATGGTTTTTTTTACAACTTCAAAAACACAGCGTGCCATAGCGTACTCTCAGAGGGCCCGCAGCTCTAACCGAGCGCATACCGCTCCTTGTTCCTCTCATGAAAAGGTCTTGTTGCAGTTGCAGTCCGTGAAATGTGCTTTATTTGATTACTCGTGCTCCACTGTACTCGTTTCTCCATATGACTCGCTTTACCGTTAAGAGATTTGGATTTCGCTAGAAAAACGTTTCAAACTAATAGCCATTGTTTAAAATTTTCACTTTTTATATGAAACTGGCTGTTTGTATGAGCAGAGTAGCACAGCTATGTGTGTCAGTATATTTCAGTGTTCACCTAGGAAGGAAAAAAGTGAAAACGAAGTTTTCTGAGCTGTAATTTAGACAATTGTGATAATTACCCTTGCCATTAAAAATCTTACTACAAAGTACAAGTGTGACCCCTTTAATTAGTTATGACAAATTCAAATAGGGAATCTGATAATGTATCAATTTTCCCTGAAACAGAAATAACCTTTTTTCAACTTGTAGAGTCTATGAAGTCTCCAAGGAGTGCTGTTACATGAGTTTGAAAAAAAAGGGTCTGAATGGTGTTCTTCATAATTTAATTTAATTAGAATGGATTCCTCGGCTGACGGATTATCACAAACACTTGAGAATTTCAATCCACTTTCAAGGTGAAAGTGAGAAAAATGCATGAAATGACTATTTGAAGCCATGTAAGTGAAAATATATTGGACAAATGAATGTAAATCTCAAGATTTATGTTTAATGTTTCATTGACAATTATGTCTGAGAACGTTTATCTATAAACAAAGATAAAAAAAAAAAAAAATTATGAAGGTCTATAAGCATATATTAACTACTATTCAAATGTTTGGCATTGGTAAGATTTTTAAAATGTCCAAGACTAACCAAGACTCCATAATTTAAAAAAAAAAAACTAATATTTTAAAATATTATTACAATTTAAAACATATATTTTTATGTTCATATATTTTAAAATGAAATTTATTCCTGCAATGACAAAGCTAAATTCTTTAGAAATCATTCTAATATGCTGATTTGATGCTCAATGTTGAAAACAGCTGTGCTGCTTAATATTTTTGTAGAAACTGATACATACAGGAGTCTTTGATGAATAGAAAATTCAAAAGAACACTACTGAGCTAATAAACATGAAATAAACCTAAACAACATTTAAAAAAAAAAAGATGCATACTGTAAGATCACACCATAAAGTGTGTCTGTAGTCTAATTGCATTATAGATGAAAATCATAGAGTGCAATCTAAAACATGAATACAGAGAATACACAGCTTTACATGCAAATAACGCACACTTCCACTTAATAACATGCTAAACTGTTGGTCAAAATGGCAGAGTTCATCCTTGATGCACAAAGCCAGCATACAGGGCCTTAGCAGTACTCAGAGCAAATGCATTTCCCAAGGCCTAGTCTCCATTGACTTCAGCTTTTAAGTGTTCCCCACATTATCCCTGTTCAAGCAGCTCACACAGCAAACAACAATATGGCTAACCCTCAGATATTACAATGACTACTTCTGGTGCACGAGCAAGCACATGGGCTATGACGGAGTGAATGGAAAGATAGTGAAGTGATGATCTCAGAGGCATTGTCACAGTCAACACTAATTGATACAGAAAACCACCTGTACGGACCAGACTGGTACACAATCATGTTTTCTTGAATGTTTAGCATGTTGATTCACAACATGGTATGTGGCAATTCGATTTAGTGTTCTGATAATAATACTATTTTATTAAAATTAAAAAAAAAGAGAGAAAAAATTAGATGTAGCCTGGTGTGTAGTAGTCTCGCATAGCCAGACCTTCAGACTGATGGCAGAAGGTCTGGGAACTTGGTCCACTTTGAATGGCCAAAACCTGCCCAAGAGGCCATATGACGGACAGGTACAGCAACCAAACATGTTTCGTTTTGTGCCACATCTTGTTTAGGGGCGTGGAAATGTCACCACAATAACAAGCCGGTGTGTAAGACTCCCGGACATATTTTAAAGATTCTATGTCGCAAACTGTACATTCTTCACATACTTCTGAAAATCCAGCATTTAGTTGATCCCAATAAGTGCTCGTTGTCACTGACCAGAGTTCGATTCATGCTCTTGTTATTTGTTGTCCTATATTTGTTACTGTTTTAAATCTATATGCATTTCTGTTACATAAGAAAAAAATGCTTTGGTAAATCATAAGTATGACAACAAACAAACTTACAAACAAACAATAAATAAATAAATGAAAATCTAATTTCAAAAGGCGAAATTATGCCTATTATTATAAATCTATTTTTTATAACTGTATATATATTTGTAACTTTTTTGTCATAATTTTGACTTATGTCAGAAATATGATTCAGCAAAGCTTGATTTTTATTTATTATGTGGCAGAAACGGTCTTAAAATGGACAAATTTAACACAAAATAATAAATAATATTTTTAAATCTTTTATGGACTCAAAATATCTTCATGTTCTGTAGAAGAAAGTAAGTCACACAGGTTTGGAACAAAACGAGAATGAATAAATGACAACAGAATTTTTCAGTCTAGGATGAACTGTCCCTTTAAAAATAAAATAAAATAAAATAAAATAAAATAAAATAAAATAAAATAAAATAAAATAAAACAGGAATTAAACAACTGGCATAAAAAAAGTCAATAAAATAATTTAAAACACAAAATAATAAATAATATTTTTAAATTTTTTATGGGCTCAAAATATCTTTGTGTTCTGTAATAGAAAGTGAGTCAAAACAGTTTGGAACAAAATGAGAATTAATAAATTACATTATTATTATTATTAACTGTCCTGGTGGTTCAAAATAAAATACAATAAAATAAAATAAAATAATATACAATAATATAAAATAAAATAAAATAAAATAAAATAAAATAAAAATGTTTGTAATTGCATTCCAGTTATTAAATATGTCACTGAACTTATACATATAGGTATGTGAATGCAACAATAACAGCTAATGAGTGAAACTTAAGATTTTTTTATCATGAAATAATAAACAGGAATTGGTATATATACACACACACACACACACACACACACACACACACACACACACACACATATATATACACATATATATACATACGCCATCCCTCCCTCCCTTTCTCTCTCTCTCTCTCTCTCTGTCTGTCTGTCTGTCTATTCATCTATCTATCTATCTATCCTTTTTTTTATTATTGGTTAAACATTTTATTGTTGCATACAGCTTTCTTTCCTTTACCGGTTATTCGCCTCTAGGGATCTCTAGGGAGAAAAAAAACTGCTTAAAAAGTTAGAAAGCATTCTCACAGTTAAAAGTATCATGGGAGAGTGCGTTCTCTTTGAGTCTCACGTCTCCTCTTGCACCTCGAAGGCAGCGTAATTTGAGGTTGAGGAAGGTGGAGCGTAAAACATGGAAGCTGCACATTTTCCTCAGGATGATGAAAATTGATCCAACATTTCATATCATAACTGTCATATTATTTTCATTATTCCTGCCTGCAAGAATGTGGTATTAACACTAATGCAAACTCAGGTAAGGTAATTGCCACTAATGGATGTGAAGGACTCTAAAATTGGATGTCATTAAAGCCGTCAACACATTCTCTGGATAGTTCAATTGTGTGGCTATGCACTAAGAGAGGGAGAGGGTGGTAGAGAGAAAAGGAGAGAGAGAGACAGACAGACAGTGCGAGTATTAAACATATGGCAGTATGGAGAAAAGAGGTCAGAACAAGCAAATTGAGGTTATGTATGTAAGAAACTTTCAGGCACAAATCACACGTAATAAGATTCTTACTCACAGCTCACATCAGTGTGTTTCAAGGTAATTTGATGTTTTTTCACTTACAGGAAAGAAGAAATAAGCACACTGCTATCAGCTTGAAACTATATGATGTTAGCAAAAACCAACAGCATGGAGAAAAAAAAAAACAGATGATACACAAGGTTCTCAGACTTATTTTTCTCTTTAAATAGCAAGTCTGGAAAGTACAACCATACTGTAAAATGTTTGTTTATAAAGAAAAAAAAACCTTGCAAGAATTTTAATTAAAACTTTTCCATTAAAAGGCAATATTTGATTTGGAATTTTTATAAAACACCTTATTATTATAAAAACCATATTATGTTGTCTTTAAATACTTACATTTACCCATTTACTTTAATCAATATTTTAAATGGCTGAAAATAACAATACACTATTTAAAATTGTATCTTAATTATACATGTACAAAGGAGCTCATAAGGGCTGCAATATTTTGAGAGTAAAACATTATTGTAGATTATTGCTCTTTATATTGTAATAATGATAAGTAATATCAATATAGAAAACAATATAAAACGTTTCATTTTGCGCACATCACATTTTGGCTTCACAGACAAACATATCAGTCCATGACGTTAGTCTAGTCTAGTGCAAGTAATGCAAAAATTAATCTTTATTTACAAAATTAATCTTTTATTTACATCGTATTTGCACTGTGTTGTTTACGGAATTCGTGAACGTACACATTCATCAACAGCGCCAGCGTTTTCAGCGCATCTGACTGGCCAATGCATTCCTAAATTCAACAGAAACGCGTTTGATTGGTTTTCAGGCTCAACGCTGCACAAAAGAGCATGTAAAAGCAATCTGATGCAGTGTGAGTGAATCTAAATATAGCCTAATTCCACAAATTTACACTTTTCATTCATTTTTACATTTTATTTTAATCGTGACAGCCGTAATACATTGTTTAATTGCAGGGGCGTTTTTTATCCCTTTGCCCCTTTTTTGATCATTTTGCCACAAGCCCTCATTAATTTCTGAACCTGATATACAGTATGATTATATTTTATTTAAACAGTTTATTCGTATTTTTGTTTGTTTTTACTCTGTAATGTACATTAGAAAGTTTTGAATTTTCTATTATTTAGTTCATGTTTATTGCTCCATTTTTGTGTCACCTGTGTTTCCCTGATGATATAAGAACACTGTTTTATGGACTATTTATGGTCAAGGATGATTCAACATGTGACTAATTTAATACCTGTATTATTATGGTGGTTATCAGTACATTTTACAGTTCAAGCAGGTTTTTGGTAACTCAAGTGAATTAGTATATTAACATTTATTAAACTTGATAAATATACACTTAAAATTTGTAGAATACACAGACACTGACATGCCATTACGTAAACACTTTTTTTTTTTAACGTAAGTTTAACAGGATATTTATCCTTTAAATGATCAGTAAACGCTGTATCTTAAAACTGACTTTTTAAATAAATAAATAAATAAATAATTATTTGGGTTTTTTTATATAAGTGCTGTCAATCAGTAAAAAAAAAAATTGACTAATTAATCAGACTTTTTTTAAGAGCAAATAATCCAGCCGTAACATTTAAGTTTTTAAATATACTTTCATATTGATAATATTACATTCAGTCTTCAAAGTAATGTAGAAACAACATAAAGACTGTATATTTTTAATATTTGTTAAATATTTTTTATGACTGAAGGTGAGTATCAATGATACCAATATTACTGATGTCTCTATTACTGATGTTCTAGCCATTCAGCATTACAGTATAATTGAGAGCTGTCAATTTTAACATTTATTAGACTTAATTATTAAGATAATTTAAGTGAACTTAAAACAATCTCGACATAAACCCATTATTTACCTGTGCCCTTCAGCAAGTAGGAAATATACAGAAATTGAATAAAGTTATTAAACACTAAAAACTAAATGAAAGTAGGTAAATCCTTAAAACTACAAAAGATATTGATTTCCTTTTTTTTTCTCTTTTGTTCTTTGATTAACAGACATGACAGCAGCTGGGTTATTTGGTTGTTATTTGGCTGCTATTACTTTAAGAGCTGCCACTGCTGACTGTGACATGAATCTGACACGCATACTTTTTAATGCGTTCAATGTGTTAATTGCATTACATTTTTAACACCATTAAACTGGAAAAATTAATCGTCTGCGTTACCACGTTAATTATGACAGCACTAATATATGTATATACATACATATACAGTATAGTTTTGCAGAAGAAAGAAAGTTTGGAACATCATGAGAATAAATGATGGAATTTTCAGTTTTGGATTACCTGTCTCTTTAAAAAAGCAACTCAAAAACAATCCAAGTTTTTCGAACATGCATGTTCGTATTTGCATTCCGATTATTAAACATGTCAGTGCAACACTGTCAGACATGCAATGGAGGATGACATAAAAACTACAGCTATTAAGTGAAATTGATATCTTATCATGAAACAATGAACAGGAATTATACAAGTGGATAAACCATCTCGGTGTAATTAACAATCTAAGCGTTTTGATTAGTGCCACACCAATGTCATATATCTCCCAATTAAACTTCCCGCGATCCCGCGGGTCACGCTAATGTCATTTCTTACATGTATTTTGCTTCAGCACACATAAAAGACAAGACAGTGATCCCAAGTTTTGCTCTGCCTCTTTCAAATCACAGTATGACAGCTATAAATTAAAGCATCATCCTGAGAGAGAGAGAGGACCGTAAACAATGATTTTCAGTCGCATTTGCACGCTTGCTTAAAAAACAAGGACGAGGTAAATGGCAGAGGAGTGAGAGTTAACCAGAGACCTCTCCGACTGCTCCTCAGAAACGACTCGTGAGGGGAGATAATTGACGAGAGTGAAAGAATGGATCTCTACTCTTAAATAACAGGATTTGCAGTAACCTGCACATTAAGGTGTTCGTAGCCAGTTAGCTGCTGATGACAAAAGGGACACGAGGCGAGTATTCTACCCTGTCAGGAAGAGGCCACTGCAAAGTGTGCTCCGATATGTCTCCTATTCATCTGCGGTGGGTAATTACTTCAAACCCTATATTACCATGGTAATGAGACACTACAGCACTGTCAACCTCTGCCAAGCAAAAACAAGGCGATCTAGAAGAACTTCAGACTGATCTTTTGTCTGTTGGCGGGGACAAGCTGTCTAGTTTCAGAACAGTGTGTTTTGAGAGAAAGGAAAAGATTTTCTCACGATTTCTTTCTTTAATTGTTAAGACGCTGTGCGCATGAATAACTGTTTTGACATGACGACAGTAAAATCAGTTGTGCATTGTTTCAAATTTGACCTCTTTTTCTTGGTCTGTTTATCATGCACTGTAATAGTCTACTCATTGGACCAATTGTATTTGTAATGAAAGGATTCTTTTAGTTGTGGAACAAGTTATGAGTTCATTAACATTCTACATATTCAGTATTTAGCGAGGAAAGCTGGTTAGTATGGCCTAGTTATTCCCTACTGGTAGACTGCATAATGCATATGTAGACTAAAAATGCCTTTCTTCACTGATGACCACTGTTGGACATGTTACTTTAAAAAAGTAATTAGTTATAGTTACTAGTTACTTGTCAGAGTTAGTAGCTGAGTTACATCATTATAAAAGCAAGTAATTACCAGGGAAAGTAATTGCATCTTTTTATGAGTAAAGAAAATCAACCTGCGAGAGAAGACATTTGTGCTTTTTGATGCGCCCCACATTACAATAATGCACTCTAGATATTTGTCATCAAAATAATGCCATAAAAACCACCTCAAACGAACTATTAAAATAAGAAGAAAGTCACGTCTGAAAGCTGCAATGATTTTTTATTTTTTTTTAATTGGTTAAAATAAAAGGAGAATATCATGTTTTTTCATGTGCGCTGGACCATTTCCGTCGGTGGTTATAGATCACTAGAAGAGGTAGGCCTGCACGATTAATCGTTTTTAAACCGAAATCGCGATTTGAAAGTGTGCGATTTTCAAAACGCAAGAGCTGCGATTATTTCGATGGACTATCAAATATGGTAACAAGCATATACGTAGTTTTTGACAGTTCGCTTCATGTGCATATTACGACTTCATGCGTATATTACGTTTGATGCAGAGTTTAACCAGTAGGGGGCATTTTAACACTGCATGTACTGACTGAACGCGCAAATAACGTTAACGCCATTTGGAAAAGATGAGCGAGAGCAAACAAAGTGTGTCTGCAGAAGAGCAAAGTCCTGCAGACGACTTGGTACCTAAACGAAAAAGCACCGCATATGTTTGGAATTATTTTGGATTTCGACGTTCTGATGTACTTCAAAGCAAGTACTTTGTAAAATGTGCCAATAATGGTACCCATATGACCGGTATGTACCGGACTGAATCGAATTAAAAGCACAAATCGTCGGGAAATGAGACCATCCGAGAAGCGCGTGAATGCAGCAAATATCGTTACACTTGCTTTGACTGCAGCAGGTGGTTTGTAGTTAGCTTAGCAAGCTACGTTAAACGCGTCTAACTTAAAATGCCAAAAACTAAACGTTCTGAAGTGTTGCTATATTTCACGAGAAATTATTCAGACACCGCGACGTGCAGCAAATGTTTTACAACAGTTGCGTGTAAAGGGGAAACACGTCAAATCTAATGAAACATTTGGTGGTACATCGAATAAACTATAATAAATAAAGCAAAGGGATGCACCGTGTTTGACAGTTTGCGGACATCAGCTGCCACTATCAGGAGAGGTGTCGTAATAACAGACACTATAGCAGGTTACCTGGCTTACAGTGTGTTTGGATTCTTAAAAGTTTAAGATTTTATATTTAATTGTTAATTTAATTTTATTTAAGATACTGTAGTTATTTTCTTAATTTGTCATGCCAACTGACAATTTTATGTAAAAAAATGGCAACAATAAGAGGTTTTAAATAAACAGTAGCACAGTGTAGCATACTTTGTGATTATGCTTGGTCTTTCTTTGGTGCTGTTAAAACCACCACATCAAACCTGTAACTCTTTTATGAAATAGTAGTAAATCGCATTTTAAATCGCAAATTGCAATTTTGATCAGAAAAATCGCAATTAGATTTTTTCTCCAAATCGTGCAGCCCTAAGAAGAGGTCCGCAAATCCTTTGCGCAGAAATAATGCTGCAAAAAGAATAAATAAAAAGCTTTCTTAAAAATGCAAAAGAATGCATGGATGATTTCTTAATATGATCGTTAAAAACCAACAGACTGATGAAAGGGATGAAGGGGTGAAAATGCTGTGCGGTACAACGCAAAGCAGGACAGGTGGTCACCCTAGGTGGTGCTTAAGATATTGTTTGAAATGTAGAGTTTCTATAAAAAAAGGAAAAACTAAAAATAATACTGACAAGATAAAAAACTACTACAAATTCTACTACTAATAACCATATTAAACGCACTAAGGATTAATGAGCTGCTGGGTTCATGAATATTAATCACGTTGTGTGCGTTTCGCTCAAACTGATTTGCTGCAATCAAAACATGGATGATAATAGGTGAGCGCCAGCCAATGAGATTTCCGTTTGCGCATTAGTTCCGCCTACACTGTAAAAAACTATTTGTTGAGTCAACTTAGAATAATTTGTTACCTGGCTGCCTTAAAATCTTAGGTTCAGTCAACTCAAAAAAAGTTTATTCAACTTGAAATGTTAAATTATACTAAGTGACAACTTAGATATTTGAGTTGATTCAACTTAAAATTTTAAGGCAGCTGGGTTACTTACCCATCTGTTAAGTTTAACAAACACAAATATCAGTGTTTCCCACACATAGACGAATCTGTGGCGGTGCGCCACAGATTAAATTCCGACCGCCACAGATTCAACACCGACCAAAAAAAAAATAATCAATACCGACCGTCACATATTGCGTTTCGTTATTCTTTTGTACGCTATTTAAAACACGCAGCGAATACGTTCAACTGCATTTCCTTTCCCTGCTCTCTCTTCATCTCTCTGTCACTCACGCGTCTCTCCCTCACACACACACACGCACACAGCCCCTCCCCTCGGTGCACACCACATCTGTCTGGATCATCTGTGGAGAGAAGACGGCTGGCGAAAGGTTGGTATCTCGTGAACACTTTTAACACACAATCACAGATTAAAAAGTGCTATAAAATATTTTATATTCTGAATACAATAGTTTCAGTGTGTTGATGTTACTGTAAGTCCCGACCCTTAGCAAACGCGATTGCGCCTTCTTTAGAAAGTTAACTAGTCGCAAGTTTGCGGTAAAATGTAGGCTAGCCTAGTTGGGTTGTCGAGGTCAAAACACTATATGTAGCAGCTGTGAATCAAATAAACGTATTATAAATTATGTCGTTTCTTTACTCTTACACTGAATGTTTGCTGCTTCAATCCAGATGAGTATTGAAAAGTATTTTCCGCGACTGAAAAAGGCACGTGTTGAGGATGAGGACCATCCTGAACCGGAGGTATCAGTCTGAAACAGAGTTTATTCCGACCAGTGTAATTAGTTATGTTATTGTTTACAATATTTTCAGGCTTCAACTAGTGCTGCTCAAGCAGAAAGACAAGGTCAGGGAGAGAAAGAAATAGATTTGTTAGGCACTGAAGAAAGAGTAGGAGAGGAGGACAGCATCCAACATGCTGCTGTGAGAGAACCAGCTGAAGCAACAGGTGAGGTGGACAAAAAGATGTAGTAGCAGGCAGGTAAGAAAGCAGGTTTCAGGACAAGGGAACTAATTTCTATTCTTCTGTTTCTGGCAGATAAGACTTTGGCAACATCCAAAAGCAGCAGACACAGGGGCACTGGATTCAACCCTGAGTGGTTGAACATGCCTCAGTTCATGTCATGGTTGTACGACACACAGCTTTAGAATCTTTTTTTAGGAAGCCCCGCAAAATAAGGTGCCCTAACAAAAGTTGCAGACTGTGCAGCAAGTAGGCTGTTGTATATGGTGTTAGATTAATGTAATAAAGTTCTGTGGAACCAATTATTAACAGTTTTTTTAACCTTTAGGAATTAGGAAATTCCTTTAGGGGATCCAATCGTATCCCCTATCCAATCGTTCTTTTCATCTGCTATTCCCAAAACGAGAGCTAGTCATGTGCCTTCACACTAGAGTTTACGGTTTGTCAAATACAGGTACGCTGTGCATCCATTCCAGATGAGCTAAAAAAATAAAACTATAATAAATTATAGTAACAGGAAAGGTGTTGTAATGGGGGAAAAAGTAATTTGTTTGATTACTTGTTACTGAAAAAAATAACGTCGTTAGTACAACGCTGTTATTCCCATCACTGCTGATGACCTTTGAAACTTTGTGATCTATTCTAACTTTGTGACTAAACAACCTTTTTTGCAAACAATACATAGCATACAAGCAATGTTTTATGATATTGTTACAATCACCCCTCATGAATCTTCTATGTTCCATTAAAGTCTGTGTAAAGTCAATTCTGAGAATTGTTTCTAAACAGATTATAACTGTTAGAAATGTATTGCTGAAACACACAAAGACTGTGAAATATGTAGTAGTGAATTTTGGAGTTGCACATTTCTGTGTTCAGGATTTTTTGGGCAGGGTTAAAATCATGTCTCGATGATGCAATGGAGCCACTGAGCATGGGTCCCCTCCCCTAACATTATAAGAGGTGTGTTTGACTTGCGCAGACTGATAGTTGTATGACATCAAAGTACCATGAGAGCTATAGAGAGCAGACGACTCCTTATGCTTTCGAATCGCCCTCCCAGTACTTCAAGTACGCTTCAGGTCGAACACACCTAATAACTAGAGTGCATTATCATCAGTGGCTCGCCCACTCAGTAGTGACGTACTGTCATCACAGCCTACAGTTTGCTAGCCAGCTATGCCTTGGTCACATAAATGCATATTACCTGGTTGCGATAATTTAATTTAAGCTCCTTCTTATTTAAATTAAGCTGCTAGAGGAAGCATCCATTCAGGTTGTAGCAGTATTTGACAGTTGAGAGACAGCTTTCCCAAGAGTGGGCGTGGTTTCAGAACAGCAGACACGCCCCCAGCGTTTGAGAGCAGAGAATACTTGTTTTTTCAAGATTTGTTGCCTTATTTTATTTACTTGGCAGTTCAGAACACATATCTAATCACATATCTAATATTGCTTTACCTAGATGTGTGACACTGGACCACAAAACCAGTCACAAGGGTCAATTTTTTGAAAGCTGAAAGCTGAATAAATAAGCTTTCCATTGATGTATGGTTTGTTAGGACAATATTTGGCAGAGATACAACTATTTGACGATCTGGAATCTGAGGGTGCAAAAGATCAAAATGTTGAGAAAAATCGCCTTTAAAGTGGCAATCTTAAAAACTTTACTTTGGGTAACACCATTTACTACTAACCAGCCGCTTATTAGCATACATATCACTATTATATTGGATGTTCATTAGTACTTATAAAGCACATATTAATGTCTTATTCTGCATGACCATATTCTAGATCCCTTAACCCTATCCCATTCCCAAAAATACAGTAACTACTACAACAACTAACTAAATAAGCAGTAATTAGGAGTTTATTGAGGTAAAACTGCAGCATAAAATGTAGCTGAGGTTCATTAAATAATTGCTGATATTTTTTTGCTCCATTGTTAAATCGCTTGTTTTTAATTAGTCATATATTACGACAATAACAATATTTTTGCAAGAAACATACATATATGAACAGAATAAAATAGTGCACATGGCAAACATGATATCTTTAAAATCACCCCTCATTTTGAGATATTTTATTATATTATCTATTATAAAATAATTTATATAATAATAATAATAATTGTTATTATTATTATTATTATTATTATTATCTATTTATTATATATTGTATTATATTATCTATTATTATAATAATTTATACAATATTATTATTATTATTACATAAATTATTATAATAATAGATAATATAATAAAATATCTCACATTATTATTATTACATATCTGTAATGAAATAGTGTCAATTAATACATGAACTAACATTATTGGAACCTTATTGTAAAGTGTTACATAAAATATAAATATTGTTTGCTCACTAATGCTAAATCGCTTATATTTCACTTTTAAGTGCCAAAATTTGGTAACAATCATGGATCATTCCTTTAACAAATTATCTGCTTGAATCAAAGATCTGTACCTGAAGAAGTGGGCTCGACATAATGATCATTGTCATCCAAAGCCGCCTATAAAAAAACAGACAGATAAACATGACAAGTAAGTTGGAGGGTATTGAATCTCAGGTTACAATGGCTAAATAGCAAGTGAATGTTGGTCCAATAAACAATTCAGCTGAGTAAATAAAACATCAGTTTCTCCAAGCTCTGCCTGACCCTTTTCTAAGCGCGTGTATTATTCAGTCAGTTAGGGATCAGTGTGCGCTTCACAAGCAGATCTGAATTTGCTGTGTGACAGGTATAACCTGTCCCAAATGTACAGTATGCGTCTGAATGCCTCCTCACTTTGAAATGAATGAGTATTTGTATGTGATGTGTGAGCGCTCAATATTGAGCTCCAAATGAAAACTTAATTTCCTCAAAATCACGACAGTTATTCCTGCTACAAACAGCATTGTTTGCCAGCCTTGTTAGCCATATTTACGGAAACTATAAGCTAAGACAACTGTAATGCAATTTGCATTCAATTAATTCTGAATGAATGTATTTCAGTCATAGCTGGAGGTGCCATTTTATTATCAAAACACTTTTGCAACTTTTAATTTGTTCTTGGTGCTGTAGACAGTATATTGTTCGATTCATTTGAAATCCCTTTCATTATAAACGGCTCAAGCTTTAGATACGACATACCCAGAATTGTTTCACACAAGATGGCTTACAATAGCTAAACGTGTATTTTAAAAACCTGTCCTTTGTGTGTCCTTTTCACACACATATAATGATATGAAAAGACGTGTACCAGGTGAAGGTTAAATAAAGAATTAGATGGAAAAAACACTGTGTATAATTACTGGCCCCAGTTAATTTCTGGAGCACTAATGGAAGCACATGGAGGGGTGAAATGTCTTGGTTGCATCATTTTATCTGCTATATTTTCACTGAATCTCTCCGTCTCTTTGTCAAAAACAACCCACTCTGTCCTGCCGATTGTATCTCGTAATTATCCCTTATTGTTGATGACATTCTACATAACATAAGTTCAGGTCTGGAACAAGACAAAGCACAGCCATTGAACCCATCAGGCTGAAAGTGGTTAAATTGTGACATCATCCAAGTTACACACATTCTGAAAAACAGGAAATCAAATTATATTGAACAAACACGTTTTCATTTAATAGGTTTGCTTTTTAATAATTGCTTAAAAGGAAAACATGGCTTCACCCAAAAAAACATACTCGTACTCGTATCATTTTGTAAAACACAGAAGTAGATGTTAGGCAGAATGTCTGAGCTGAGGAGATGGGATTTTAAACAAACCAAAATTCTTCCATACTGCCATAGCTATAGTCAAAATAGATTGACATCATGTGACATGCATGCAGTGTTTTGATATTATTTATATACTAACAGTATTTATTCATATTTTGAATTAGATTTTAGATTTTATTTTTTCAGTATTTCATTTACTATTTACTTATTTTATTTTAGTTAGTTGGCAAGGCAACATTTCTATTTCTGCTTTATTTCAAACAATGAAAACTATTTTTTAGTTAAGATCCAAATGTTTGCAGTAAATGGCACCAAATGTGATGCTACTGGACTGGAAGCATCATTTGTGAATTGAACAAAGTCAAAGAAGATTTGTGATTTTTGATGGATTGAAAAGTTATTAGGAAATTCTGGACTATTTTTCACACAATGCAAACCTTTTTTTTTTTTTTTTTTAAATTTAGGATCTTTCATGATCTAAAAGCTCTATGTTCACATTAGTTTCTAATTTACATTTTTTAAGTTACATTTTTGGGCTTTTTTATGCCTTTATTCAGACAGGACAGTGAGAGGGGAGTGGGATTGGCAAAGCACCACGGGATGGGATTCGAACTCGGGTCACCACGAGTGCAGTTGCAGTTGTGTCAGTTTTTACATTAACATTGTAATCTATATTCTATTTATTAAAACCAAGTATGAATCTAATCAAGTTATTGTTTTTTACATTTATTCCAAAATAATAACTTAAGGCAGTAACAATTGAAACACTATATTTTATTTGTGAACTTATGTTCAGCTATTCTTTTAACAGTTAACTTTTAACTACCAGTTAAATCTTTAACTACCCTTTATCTTTGGATCATCAGTCATCAAAGCTCAGTAAATAATGGTCACAGACACAGAGATTTATTTTAAATTTCACTAAGCTGATTACTCACAAAAAACTCCTATAGATCATGTTTTTTAAGTCTTATTTTGACATTAAAAAGTGTTTTTATCTAAGCGTGAGAGTTGTTTATTTACTTACTAATGCCATTATATTGTTCATTCAGACTGATTTGCAAATGCGTAATGCATACAAACACAAGAGGCGGGATTGATCGCATGAACCAATCACAGCCAATCCTACCAGAACCAGTCATATCTAGTCATATCGCAATGGGGGCATTGCCTCCTCTCATGTGAATTTCCCCCATTCATTCTCAATAACCCCCCACCAAACCGAACCGCACGCTTTATGGGGGCTGTTAAAACTCAACGGGCTCAGGGGAGGCGAGAGAGAGGCAGATTCCCACTGTAAATTTACCTGCCGGTGTCACAGTTGGACAGCGTTTCTTCAGAAAAATGAGTGATTTATACACTCTAAAAAAATGCTGGGTTAAAAACAACCAAACTTTGGTTATCTGACAACCCAGCACTGGGTAAATATTGGACATGCTGGGTTATTTTGACTCAGCTGGTTGGGTTAAATGTTTTTACCAAACATGCTGGGTTATTTTATTTAAGTCAAGTATTGTTTAAAAATTATTATATTGCTGGTTTAAAATGGACTGGAACTTCTAAATACACACGCAGAATTACTAGAGGCAACAGCAATATTTAAAAGTTGAACGTTTATTATTAAGCAAGAACCCATGGACAAAATACAAGACAAATTGAATGTATCTGGGTGAATACAGCATAGTTTACATTTAACATAAGCATTTTAGACATACAAAATGTAACATTCAAAAGTAGAATTTTTATTTTAGCGTATTCAACTGTTCTCTGTAATCAGTTTTTACCAAAATAGTGCTAATTCTCATGCTGGTGCGTCGCCGAAATCTGAGCTGGTGATGGGCTGCTGTTCGCCGGGTTAACTACGAACTTCAGACCGCGACCTCGCGCTTCACTCGCAGCTGAAAGATGCCATGACTGACTCCAAAAACTGCCCATAAATAAACAGTACTGACATTAGAGAACATATTAATTAACATATTAAAGATTAAAGTCAGTACAATAATCAATAAAATCCATTTATTTTACGCAAGGCAAAAGGCGTTTCCATCCTGCCAAACAACCACTGCTGATGCAGCTGACTGACATTTCGTCCTCATGTTGCGTTGGGTAAAATAATACAATTTACAGCACAGTAAAGACTTTATAAATGAAATAAAATGTATACAAACCTTTATTTCGCTGAAGTACAAATCGACAGCACTGTGAACTACTCTCTCCTGTGGAGGACTCAAAAATCCCGCCCTCTGACTGTAACTCAGCAGCTGGGTTGTTTCATCAGAGACAAAATATTTTGTAATATTTTATTTTTGTACTACATTTTTTTCTCATCCAATATTTTGCAGAGGCACTGCCTCTGCCTGCCTTGTCTCCTCGCAGGAAATGCCCCTGGTAGAGAAACATACTGTACATCCAGTACTCCCTTCACACACAACCAGCTTATGGCTAAAACAGTTCGCCTCTCTGTGTCCACATTGGACCGTCCCTAGACATGAATCCAATTAAGCAGCTCTGGTTTATCCTCATCCGATCCTTTTTTCTCCAGCATGAGTGAGGGGAGCGAGGGGCCACTGAAGCAGGTTTTCTTACAGCAGGAGTGGGACACAGGCCCACCAGCTCGAGGTCTGTGATCTCAATGCACAGGGCTGCCATGGGCACACTGAAAAGAAAGAGAGAGAGAGTGGGGGAGACTGATACAGACGTCATATTGCAACCCCACATTAGTCGTGTGCTTGTGCATGAATGCACGTATTTGCAAGCTCAGACTGTATTACTACAAAAGGGGTTTGAGTGCTCACTGCCCCCCCTGTATCTCATGTCTCTCAAACCTCACCTCCCTTTGGCATGTCTGCCCTACACTGCCCCCACGGCCCGCTCTCAGCGGGGATCCTTCATTCCTGAGCTCAGCAGAACCCGCACCAGGACCTTCTCAGTTCAGTGGGCCAAGGTAGGTAAAACAACAGGGTGCCAAAGTTTGCTACATCTCTATCTCAGACAAAACTGACAGGGAGTGCAACCACAAACCAGTCGAGTGTAGAGTTAAAACATCTCACAGCTTCCTAGTTTAAGCTTAGAAAACTCAAAAAGGAACATTCTGTGTTCAAGTTAAGCTCAGTAGACAGTTTGTGTGGCATAATGCTTATACCCACAGAAAGTAATTTCCTCTTTTCTTAAAATAAAAAAAAGTTATATTGATGTATTTAACATGGAAGTAAATGAGGCCATTGCATAAACGTCTAGTTTAAAAAAGGCCCAATGTACAATGTTATAGAATTTTCATAATAGTTTTCCCCCAGAACCACCCCGAAGATGTAATTTCCATCACATTTCAAATCACCATTTATTCTGTGGTAGAAAAGACATTTTAAATGACATTTTTTTTTAAGTCCTAAACAAATGTTCATGAGGAGCTTGTTCATCTAATCCTGTCAATCATATCACAAGCAGCCGCTTGCCTCATTCCCCTAACAACTCTTCCGGCTTCCCTCCTCCTCTCCATCATCACTGTGATTCTAATATCCATTAAGTACTTATTCATTAATTAAATGGTCCAGGAGAAGCTTAGAGCCTGAATCTTGTGGTCAAGCCTCTCCGTTACGTACAGTAAGCCAAATCTGTTTACTCACATCGCATAAGGATTATATGGACAGGCCAACTCATGAAACATTTTATGAAATAAAATTCCAGACTCCTTTGTCTTGATTATGTATCCTACAGTAAATACACACAATTCATATTTTCAGACTTTCTGCAAAATTACAGCTTGATTGGAAAATACATATTATAAAATATTTTGTTCATTTTGTACTACAAAAATTTGTATATTATAACTTCAAAAAGTAATGTTCATATGATGGATTTGAATAGTAATGAGATAGATAGATAGATAGATAGATAGATAGATAGATAGATAAACTTTAAAAAAAAAAAACTTACCAAAAATATAAAGGAAGCACTGGAAATAAAAAACAAAAAAAGGTGATCTGTTTATAGTTTATACTAAACACCTACCTTTGAGGAAATGTGAAGAAACTGTATGAAAAAGAAAATAGGAGAAAATGAATGGAAAATGGCCCAAAATTGTTCATGACATTTATTTTCAAACAAAAATATCACTAAATAATGTCACTATATATCCAAAAAAGCCTTGTCCACTTGGTTAGTCGTGTGTGGGGATAAAGGATCAAAAATCTTGAAAGCATGAGTGAATTAGCTCTAATTTACTATAATATGTGGCCTATGTATGAGACGCTGTGAAGCATCAGAAAAATGCAAGGAGAGAGTAAATAAATTATCCTGAAAGAAAGGGCACAACAGCAACCACGTACAGACTCCATGGAATCTTTATAAATATTTGTAAAGAGTGAGCTGTTTTCCAAGCAGAATAAATGGTGTGTTTTGTATAACCCGTGCGGCTTGCGGAGGTTTAGATGCACAGTTGAATCTTTGTAGGAAGGTTAATATCTCTGTGTATTTGTTTCTTTACGCTCGCGCCAAGAAAAAAAGTGACTTTGAAAAGGAAAAACAAGCGGTAAGATGCTAACAACCCACCCCTTTATAACTATTCTGGTCTCACCTTGAGCGGCATCCACGCAGACCATTTCCCCCCGCATCTTTCCCTGACAAACGAACGCGAGCCTCTGCGGTCCCCCTCTCCGCCACGGCGGCACAAACAAGAGCTGTCCACACATCACTCATTAACGTGCCCCCCACATCAGCCTCCATTAAAAATAACCCGCCCTGACAGCCTCAGAAAGGACGGCGTACCTCCCGAACACCTTTTAGTCTCTCTTTCCGCCCGCACCCCCGCCCCTCCTTTCATTAGGCCTGTTTTGGAGTGCGCTGTGGTATCTACACCATAACTAAGGCTGTTAGCATCTGTTTTACTCCAAGCAAAGTCAAAAGGTGCAGGGCTTTGAGGAGCAACCCCCTCTCCCGCAAGGATTCCCTCTCTGGCCCCCACCTCCCCTCCCTCCCTTCCTATTACTTTGCATACCCAGAAATGTCACCTTACTCCAGCAAGCTGTTACCATGCTGCCTCCATGCCAAAACAGCCAGCCTCAAAGGACACTGATGGATCCTGCATTTTTCAGTGATGGCTCTTAAAAGGCATTAGACGCCCGAGGCACCTCAGGCTTGGGCAACAGAAGAAGATGTGATATAATGGCGCTGGAACGAAGGACTGTGCCTCAAAGTCAAACCCAGCATGTGACACTGAGGGAGGTTTGGAGGGGTTGGAGAAAAAATGATTCCTGACTGCTGATATCTTGGCTGCGTCTGTGAGCCGGTTTGGACAATCGTGGAACAAGCAGGAGCTTTTATAAGGGAAGCATTTATTGCAGCACATGGAAGAAGATAGATCATGCTGCTTCATGACTCACAAGCATTAATAGCAACTTTGATATTAAAAGCATAACATATTTTGATGCCGACTTGGAACGCCGAATCAAGATTCACCTTGATGACTACCATAGTTAAAATAATTAACCTTCAGTACTGTTTACCAACAGAAAGGGCAAATATCAGTGTGAATGATACACACATTTACTTAAATGTGTGTGTGTGTGTGTGTGTGTGTGTGTGTGTATGTGTACATTTAGTTAATCTGAAACAACAATGCAAGGAACAGCTCAAGGTCATCATGAAGACAAACCAGTAAAAGTTTACTCAAGAGAGATATTCTTTTCAAGTGGAAATCAATAATTTGCATAGACAGCAATGTAATTACTGTGTTCAAGGCCCAGAAAGGCAGTAAGGACATTGTTAAAATAGTCCTTGTGACATCAGTGGTACAAACATAATTTTATGAAGCTACGAGAGTACTTTATGCACAAAGAAAACAACAAAAAAAAGACGATAATCAACAGTTTCCTCTCTTCCACGTTCACACGAGTACAAAGAATTGTTGAATAAAGTCATTATTTCCTACACGAAACAAAGAATTGCTGAATAAAGTCATTATTTCCTATTTTCTATGCACAGTCAAGAAGCTCTCGGATTTCATCAAAAATATCTTAATTTGTGTTCCAAAGATGAATGGTCTTACAGGTTTGGAACAACATGAGGGTGAGTAGTTAATGACTTTGATGACTTTAATGACTATCCCTTTAATGGCCATGTTTCTAAATGTATAAGTACTACAGTACTGGGCTATACCACCTTGTCTTGCATTTAAGTGTAAGAATACATGTTAAAAATGTTTTAAGAATACATGGCAAAATTTTGAAAAGTAGTATAGTAACAGACTCTAGCCTAATTGTTTTTATGTCATAAAGAGATGTGAAAAACATTGAAATTTACAGACAGAAAACCAGGTCGAAGAAGTTTCAATGGTAGTCTGAATCTGATGAACAGCGTTTAAAAGGTCACATCCTTTAGGGACAGGAGGAAATCCAGTTAAGTGCTTGCACAGCATTTATTACAGTTTTCTGTCACCAGGATATAGTTGTCAAGTCTAAGAAATATAGTAGAAGCTAAAAAAAGAAAACACTGCAAAAAGTCTTGAAGAAACAACAAGTGGCAGAGTCCTGTCAAGCAGAACACAGAAGAAGACTATCTGAGATCACAAGAACAAGACTGATTCTTATCTTCAGTCTTTTGTAAAGTAGTGGGGCTTCAATTCAATCAGTTAGTGGAGGTCAAAATTGAACTCTGAAAGGCATAATCAGTTTTTGACATATCATCCCAAAGGAGCCCTATTGGAGCAGAAGTGGGATCATGTAGAGCCCTTTGAAGCTGCACTGAAACTGTAATGTGCACCTTCATCTTATTGGGTCCCGTTGATGTCAACTATATGGAGAAAAATCCTGGAATATTTCTTTATGACTGTAGAAAGTCATGAACATCTTGGATGAAATGGGGGTGAGCAAATTATCAGAAAATTTTGAATTCTGGTTATTTTCAAATTCTGAAGTGAACTAATACTTTTAGAAAAGTCTGTTTCTACTTCTACTTCCAGAACAAAAATGTACAGATAATGTACTCACCCCCTTTTCATCCATGATGTTCACGTCTTTCTTTCTTTTGTCGTAAAGAAATTATGTTTTTTGAGGAAAACATTTCAGCATTTTTCTCCATATAATGGAATGCTATGGTGCCCAGAGTTTGAACTTCCAAAATGCAGTTTAAATGCGGCTTCAAATGATCTGAAATGCGGTTGTAAACGATCTCAGTCGAGGAAGAGTCCTATCTAGTGAAACGATCGGTTATTTTAATTTAAAAAATACAATTTAAATACCTTTTAATCTTAAATTCTCGTCTTGTCTCACTCTGCCTGAACTGTGTATTCTGGTTCAAGACAGTTAGGGTATGTCGAAAAACTCCAATCGTATTTTCTCTCTTAAGTTCAAAAATCATTTCAAAATCATCCTACATCCCTGCAGAAGTCCCGACCCAGTCTTAGCAAAGTGAATATGCAAAAAAGATCAAACACCCTTAAGAAAAAAGGTAAAACAACGATATAGGGTGATTTTGAAGTTGAGGGGGAACATGAGATGGGAGTTTTTTGACATACCCTAACTGTCATGAACCGAGAAAAAAAAAAAAAAAGAGTTCAGGCAGAGCAAGACAAGACGAGCATTCGACATTAAAAAGTATACAAATTGTATTATTTTTATGAAAATAACCAATCGTTTCGCCCTTGGCTGGGATGGTTTACAACCGCATTTGAGATCGATTGAAGCCGTATTTAAACTACATTTTGAAAGTTCAAACTCGGGACACCATTGAAGTCCACTATATGGAGAAAAAACCTGAAATGTTTTCCTCCAAAAACAATTTCTTTACGACTGAAGAAAGAAAGACATGAACATCTTGGATGACAAGGGGGTGAGTAAATTATCTGTAAATTTTTGTTCCGCAAGTGGACTTCTCCTTTAAATCTGCTTTAAAACAGTGAGACAGAAAAAGTTGCTACTTGGCATGACATCATAAAATGCAGCACTCATGGCGAGAGATGCAGAAAAAACAGCGAGATGCGAAGTAGCTGACCTATATGTACATAGCTCAACAATTTTTTAAAAATGTGTGTGAGCGGCCACTTAGAAAAGCATCGTAAAGAGTACCTTGATATTTTCACGGCATGCCACAAAAGCTTAACATTTTAAGACAAAGACAAACTGACGCATTTGTTCCATCACTTCATCAATTACAGCCCCAGAACAATGGCCAGCAAAACAACGGCATGTTATATTGTTTGGCTAAAGCCTCTTGTCGCTGCATAATGGTGAAGAGTAGCATGTGTGGGAGTTTCCTGAAGGACTGGAGGACTCTCATGCACAAACGGCGCTTCAGGCCGGCTAGAGGACTCTTTCAAAGTGAACAATCTGTCTCCTCACTAAAGGTCTCCCTCGCAGTAAACAGTATGTGATACTGTAGTGAAGGACGGTCACGGAGTGGCTAATCGGATGGACACAGCGAGTCTCCACCGGCGGAGCGAGAACAATGCAGCTGCGGCTGCTTAAGAGCAGCGGGTCCTGAGGCGCGACGCTGAACTGCGACCTTGCTAGTATAGACCGGTCCCTGCCACTACCTCTTTGACAAAACTTATGATTCATATAGCCCTAGTGCACTCTTTCCCTCCATCCATTTCTCACTCTCTTTCTCTCATTGCATGACCTTTACATCAGATTGCTGATAGTTATACTTTCCCCCCACCCCTCGGATGTCCTACATATCACAATAGCCTTGCCTTAAGTGAGAGCAAAACTCTTTATGACTCTCTCGCAATCACATGTGAAAAAAAAAAAAAAAGCTCGCATTGTCTCCAACCTCTGGCAGTGCCTTAATTAGAACACACTAAGGCTCCTCTTCGGTGTCTCTCTTTCTTTTTAGCAGTATAATTAGATTAGTGTCGGAGACCTGGTGTAATCGCTCCGAGGAAAGATGAAGGAGTGGGAGCGATGAAGGGAGACAGGTGGCCCCTCTTCGCTCTTTTTTCCCCTCTCGTGCTCCGCTGCAGGACAATACGTGGAGACAAGACGAGGTACGGCCCTGACCCCCCTCCCTCCCGTCCCCTTGACAGGTGCTCCTTCAATGCAGGTGTTTCATGAGAGCGGTCCGGCTTCAATATGTGTGCGTGGGTGCGCGAGCGTGACCTCCAATGCGAACTGCTCGTGTTCAGATGAGACACAAGAATGTACCAAGTTACTTAAAACAAAACCTCAAGCATCAAAGCGGACATACCTTAAAGGCATCTGAAATAAAGAAATGGGTAGGCCAATAATGATAATATGGATTTTCATTGTGTTTATGTTGCCGACACACGTATGTTGTGTCGACCTCGAACCCCTCAAGAGATAAATGACCCTTTTCCCACTCTTTTTGCTTTTCTGAAGGTATCTTCAAATCTGACATTACTGTCCAAATCTCATTTTGCCCCCAGAACTCAAAGCTATTCAAGAGACCATTAAGATATCTAAAATAGGGTGGGCTGGAGATATGTGACCTCTGGGATGAATCCAGTTTTCTAAAGAGTGCCTAAAGTGGAAAGAGGAATTTCACTTTGGTTGGGTGACGTCTTAAATCATGAGTTGATGTGATGAGTGAAGGTATAAAATTCGATCTGTACAAATGGGCACTGCATTTTAGGAAGTATCTGATAAGTGCATAATTGATTACCAAAGCTATGCATTTAGAAACACTGAAGATGTGTGGTTTCCATTTGGGCCATAAAATATCAGCTAGTAGTTTTTCAATAAGACAATTTTTATTCCTCAAGGAGCAGCACCTGACAGCTCAGAAACCAGAATCTTCTGTCAGGCCATATTCTATGGATACACTACACTCCTAAAAATTCTGGGCTATTTTTTTTTAACCCGAATGCTGGGTTCAGCCCGTTGGGTCATTTTATTGGGTTACTTTTAATATTTTTATTCAGGTACAGGGTTATTTTTTTAACCCAAATGCTGGGTTCAACTTCTTGGGTCATTTTATCTGGTTATTTTTAATATTTTTTACCCAGGTGCTGGGTAGTTTTTCTGTAACTAAGTTGCTGGGTCATTTTTAATGCTGGGTTATTTTTATTTATTTTTTTACCAAACTGCTGGGCTGAACCCGTCTCCGACAAAACAACCCAGCTACTGAGTTACAGTCAGAGCACAGGCTTTTTGAGTTCTCTACAGGAGAGAACGTTTTTCAGCACTGCCGATTTGCATTTCTTCAGCAAAATAAAGGTTTGTATACATTTTATTTCATTTATAAAGTCTTTACAGTTCTGTAAATTGTATTATTTTATACAAAGCAACATAAGGACGAGATGTCAGTCAGCTGCATCAGCAGCAGTTGTTTCACAGGATGGAAATGCCTTTTGCCTTGCATAAAATAAATGGATTTTATGCGTTATTGTAACTGAGCTTAATCTTAAAATATGTTTTCTAATGTCAGTACTGTTTATTTATGGGCAGTTTTTGAAGTCAGTCATGGCATCTTTCAGCTACGAGTGAAACGCAAGGCCACAGTCTGAAGTTCACAGTTAACCTGGTGAACAGCAGCCCTTCACCGGCTTAGATTTCAGCGACACACTGGCATGAGAATTAGTGCTATTTTGGTAAAAAGCGATTACAGAGAATGGGTGAACACACTAAAATTTAAATTCTACTTTTAAATGTTACATTTTTTAATATCTAAAATTCTTGTTAAACAAGTTCAAATGTAAGTAATATTGTAAACTATGCTGTATTCACCCAAATAAATTCAATTTGTCTTGTATTTTGTCCATTTGTTCTTGCGTAATAATAAATGTTCATCTTTTGATTATTGCTTTTGCCTCTAGTAATTCTCTACGTTTTTAAAAGTTCCAGTCCATTTTAAACCAGCAATATAATAATTTTTAAACAATAGTTGACCTAAATAATATAACCCAGCATGTTTGGTAAAAATATTTAATCCAACCAGCTGGGTCAAAATAACCCAGCATGTGTTCTGTCCAATATTTAGCCAGCACTGGGTTGCCAAGTAACCCAAGTTGGGTTGTTTTTAACCAAGCATTTTAGAGTATAAGAAATATGTTTTTACATCCACACAAGTAAATAAATAAGTAAATCATACAAAATTTGTAGTGGGACAATCAATTGCCCACCCAATGGCAGACAAGCTAATTGTTTGAAAAACCGTCTTTTTTTATTCAATACTGTTAAAAAAAATTACTTCACCTTTAAAAGAGCATTGTTTAATAATACAAAATAAATTATAGAACAGAATTTTAATTGTTTTCTATAATGTTAAAGAGATGAAATGGAAATTACCCAATGGTTTACTCACCCTCAAGCCATCCTAGGTGTATATGACTTTTTTCTTTCAGACAAATGCAATCAGAGTTATATTAAAAATGTCCTGTCTCTTCCAAGCTTTATAATGGCAGTGAATGCGTGTTGAGATTTTGAAGCCCAAAAAAGTGCATCCATCCATCATAAAAAAATGCTCCACACAGCTCCCGAGGGCTAATGAAGGCCTTCTGAATTATAAACCACAATCTGAATATGATTTAAAAAATGATCAAATCTAAATATGACTGATTCTTTTTTATTTCTTTTTTTAATAGATATTTTTTACTATTATTAATAATAAAAATAACATTCTATTTTTTATAATAAACTGGGCTGACATGCCTCACCATTACATACTGATTATTGTTGTTGACTTGTTTAGTTGTTTGTATATTCAGTTGTTTCTTCACGGATTTAGTCATCTATTCTCTTGGCTATAGCAGTTGCAAATGAACCAATATGAAAGCCTAAATTACATCAAGGTGCACACATAAAAAATAACCTGTGTAAATCAAAGAGGGACTCAATTAATAAAATAAAGTAGACATCCAGAACACACTCAGGTCACCATAAATAAACCATTACTGAGGCTCATGTCACAGGCCTGATGTAGGCATCCATTAAGGGCACTGGAGAGAATATGTGTGAAGATTGCTTGCTTGTGGCAACAACAACTGCCCAAGCCAAGTGCTTTGCTCGACCACAGTGAAACAAGAGATGATACTATTAAAGTGCACTTGTTGAAAGAACAGAGCATCCGAGTGCCCATGATCCAAGCCAAAAATCACACTCGCTAAAACAAACCAAAACATAGTGTTAATTCTGACACATGAACTTATTAAAGACCAAACGCGTCTGCTAAACTAACCTAATGTGCTAATATTGTCCCATTACTACCTTTTTCCCTAAGACGGACTTTAAAACTTACAACGAAATCTTGATGCACCTTGTAACCTGACCGGTTAACACTCAACACATTCATTATAATACCCAGCAGATGTCAACGCTACTCATAAAGAACAGGAGAGTTTGTTTTCTCATGTGTTGGGTGACATGACAGTAAGACAGTCATGGGGTATTTACTCAAGGCTGTAAGGCCATTGTTATCCCTCAGCCTCTCCCTAAGGTCACAGGCATCAACTTAATTAAAGCTGACACACTGAAACATCATCCCTACAGCTGGTTCAACAAACCTGTCAAAACACAACAGCACCCATACAGGTTTAAGAAATATAGATCTGATTAACAATTTCCTTGATCTGAGAGAAGAAGACAGCTTGAACCTAAGAGGAAACTGACTCATAAAGTGGCCTGTACATCTGCACACGACTGATAAAAATGGAGTTTCTGTAAAAGCATGATAAAATAGTCCTTGAATTTAGATGATTCCAGTGACTCTTTCTGTAGGTTATGCCAGAAGAAGTAGACAAGTCTTATAAACAAGTTTGTGAAAAAATGATTCCTTTAACATAACGATTCATTCAAGAATGAAACAACTGATTCAGTGACAAGTGAGTCATTGAATCATTCATTCAATCTATATGTTGTAAAAAAAATTTTCATTCAGTGACAGTTTTGGGGAAATTGCCAATGAATGCCCGAAAACGGAGGCAAATTGGTGCTCGTTCACGTGAGTGACAATCTTGTAGTGTGTCTTATCAAAGACGCGATCTGAGAGACATGTGTCACCGATGCCTGTGATATATTTGGCATGTTGAATATCTGGACCAGTCAGCAACTTCCAGTCCTGCAGCGTGAAATGTGTTTTGACTGAAAATGACATTGGTGATAGTCTCAACCTCAGACGTCACATCCACGGACTGTTGGCTGAACATCTAATGCATACAGCACACAAAAGTGGAAACACTTCAGGAGTTTCAAAGTCATCAGCGGATTGGTTGAATTATACAGGATTTCCAGAAGTGCGTGTCACGTTCTTTAACGTTCCACCTGGAAACAAACATGCCATGATGCCAAACCCCCTCACAAAAGAAGAAAGCCGTTGTGTTTATAACTGTGATGACAAATGCTTATCAGGATCAACTTAACACTGGATTTTCAAAAGTACGTGCAACATTTAAAGTTCACGGCACAAAATCTTTAAAAAACGTTCAAGAGTTTTATTGTTATTGAGTGTTATTGTGGAGACATTTCCACATCCCTAAACAAGACGCGACAAAACAAAACATGATTGGTTGCTTTACCTGTCATTCACATGGCCTCTTGGGTGGGCCTTGGCCATTCAAAGCAGGCAAAGGTTCCCAGACCTTCTGCTGTCAGTCTGAAGGTCTGGCTACGCGAGAGTACATCTGCGACAACCTACAGCCAATGAGAGAACACTATACAGGGCCTGTTCAGAGGGTGGAGTCATAGAGCTGCAACAAAACACCAGCACGCATGGCTTCTGTAAGCAACCATCTCTCCTTCATATTCTTTTCTCCCCCCGCTGCGAATCAGTGTACAGACAACTTGGATTGCAAGATTTTTGATGGTAATAAATGTATCCTCGTGTTATTTCCAGTGTCAATTCTCACGTGTTTGGTTGTGAAAAGTAGTTTGTAGACCAGACGTAGTTGTGCGATTCTTCCTATTGAAAGTTGTGTAATGTGTGACCCCTGTGGCCGATCTGTCATGTACTGCACGACTAGGTGGTAGCCTAGACAGTCGTGCAGTGTGAGAACTACTAGAACAACTAGTGATTTTCGGTTCTTGAACAAATCGTTCTTTTGAGCTGGAAGTAACAGGTTGAGCTGGTTCACAAATTGAAATGGAATCTGAACCGAACTTTAGTACCGGGTTGATGACGCAGGACACACAGCTGAAGTAGCACATCCGACTCAAAAAGAACCGAATGAGCCGGTTCAACAAACTGTCAAGTTTGCAGACGATTCTGACGAATAAGTTGCTGACACTGCCTGACGTACAAAGTTTCTTTATAACAAACAAAACGTAGGATAACGGAGATATGCTTGTTTTATTAAAAAGCTGATTTTTTTTATTAAACCTGCATTTTAGTACGATTTATTGTGCATGCAGAGCATATTTTAAGTTGTTTAAGTAAAATCAATGAGTTTATAAAACATTTGAATGTTTCAATATGTGTTGATACAAATTACTTTATTTGAATGTTTCACTGATTCAACTGAGTTGTTAGAAAATAAATGCGTAGCGACACATCAGGAAACGATGAATCAGCTTTTTGAAAGCTTTGGTTCAGTGAGCCGAACTGTCCGAAAAGAACCAGTTCGCGGAAATGAATCGGATTTTGCATCACTATTAGCAACACCACTACAGTGTGTGGACACTTTGTTTAGCGAAACAAATGTAGACAAAGTATTTGGCAATATTTTGTCTAAAAGGAAAGATACTCAGTATTATTTTTATAACTCATATATAGCTCATATTGCATTTACCACTATGACAACTGTTCATAGTGCTGCTAAAAACATGTTTTTAGCATTTTTTTATGCATAACGAATAGGGCACTAAGTCAAACGTCACAATTACTTTTGCTATCGCAAACCTATAGTACAAAAGAAGCTATAAGACGTGAAAAGCAAATAACTTATAAACACGAAAATAAAGCCACCCACAAAAACACACACAGTACTGAATTTTTAAGCCAGCATTGTTTAAACGTCGTAAATCCACTGTAAGCACTACACAAGTTGAAAACTCGCACTTACCAGTGATTGTCTGGAGGAGACAGGTTTACCTGTAAATAAATTCCAAAAACACTGTGCCGCTAAAAACAACGCGCGTTCACTTTCGCTTGAAGGCCTCAGACTCCACCCACCTGGTACAAATGAAACAGTTTGATTGCCGGATGAATCTGACGATCGGAAAAAGATTATTTGTATTCATTCTAGATCTTGTTTTGCTTGTAACCGTCAATAATAATAATAATTAGTATTATATATATATATACGTCCATCAAATACTTTTACTGAAAACTCGCTAAATTCCAACCTCAGCCCAATCAGAAGTACCAGTACTTGCATAGAAACCTATACAAATAGAAAGAAAGAAATGCTAATTTCAAAGAAAAACGTCAGATGGATTTAGAGGCTTTTGCATATATGTATGTATGTATATATATATATATATATATATATATATATATATATATATATATATATATATTTAAATAATAAGTATATATAAAACAGACTGCAAAATAATTTACAATTAATAGCAAAACAACACAATACTACAATGCAATAATTAGAATGGAGCTTTAAATGATTAGGCTGTATACACTCTTAAAAATAATGGTGCTTTAAAAGGTTTTTCACAACGATGCCACAACTATTTTTGGGTCTACACAGAACCACTGAGTCAAAGGTTCTTTAAAGGAATCATATCTTTCTTTTTATACTCTGAAAAACCTTATTTTCCCACAATAAACCTTTTGTGAAACAGAAAGGTTCTTCAGATGTTAAAGGTTCTTTATGTAACCATTTAGATAAAAAGGGTTCTTCTATGGCATCGTGAAGCACTTTTATTTTTAAGAGTGCATCTTGCATTTTGCATTTTAGTGTGTATGTAATTAAGAGGTTTGACATGGTTTGAATGTATTAAATAGACTGTAATATAAATAGGAATGAATAAGTTCATAAAGAATTGAATGTATGTAAATGATAACATCAAATACCTTATCACTAAAAACTGGTTAGCTTGTTTTCATCTCATTCACCTTGTAGTCACATTCACAAATCAGCTAGGCAACTGGGCAGACATGGTTGCCCCATGGATTTGCCTGCTTAAGTGCATATTAAAATAAGTGTCATTCTGGGTACATTCAAAGGCATTTTCCACACATCCACAAAATGTCAGTCTTTCAAATGGATATCAGCACGACACCCTGCAGTGAAGTTTAAAATATTTGGGAGGGGGGAGAAGGAAAAAAAAACTTCTGTTTTACCCCTCCTATTACAGACGCGATCACGCACACGCACACACAGAGAAGCCTTTTAATTAAGATTTTATGTATTAAGATGACTCCCCCTCGGAGCAATCATTATAATTGTGTTTTACTGGCCTTGAAACTTGTTTAGGCAAGGATCTTGGCTTTATTACAATATTTTTTCAGAGTCTTTCAAGCAAAGACTGTTTTGATGACGTGCTTTCACCCTACACATGACTCTTTTGAGAGCATTCTAATGCTTGTTAATGAGAGAGTCCCACTTTCATTTGAACACAGCTTTCATTAGTTAAATGCCTGCTCCTTGGGGGACGCAAGATTTTAATTACCAAGAGGCCGTTCATAATTCTGACCGCTTTGAGAAGCATGCTTGGAATATTCTCTGGCAGGCTTCATTTGTTTTGTCTTCATTCTTGCAGTTTTTGAGGAATTCGACTTCTCAAAAATTAATTTCAGAGAGAAGCTTTTCAAGGCTGTGTGGTTAAATATATATAAATGAAGACCACACATTTAAAATTAGACCACATGTTGTCTTTGAAAAAGCGTTTTCACAATTTGCGCTACAGAATACACTCAAACTCATAGTAAAGCCTGGAGAAACTGAATCATATTGATACCATTTTGTTTCCATATTAATTTAACAAAGAATATGCTTTGCATGTGTTTAAATGCTGCAATTACGTTGCTAGCAACACAGCAGACATATCATGCTCAGCCAGGAGTAGCACTAGCTTGTGGTGAGATCCTCTGACAAGTAGCACAGTGACTCCAGGCACCGGCTGGAAAATTACTCCTAGCCGTTAGCTCCCGATGCTAATTGTTTGTATTAAACAGTGTCTGACAGGAAAGGAAGTGCGCAGAGGCGCTGAGAGCAGCGACAGGTCGTGTTAGCGTGGTGACAGTTGACTGGGCAGCCTGGAGCGGAGCTGGAGAAAGACTCTAATCTGCCCTGCTCGTTACTCTTGTAGCCCGTGGCACCTCTGAGACCTCTTGTTCTGTGTAAGAAACGCACAGCAGCTACACGCTACACCACAGCTACTCTCACTAAGAGAACATGTTAAATAACAGTATGACTTATGCCCCAGGAAAGGACAGTCACTTCAAAACATTTATCATATCCTTTTGTTATTTGTTATTGTTACTACTGTAAAACCATAAGAAGGTGGGGGTCGCCCAGAAATGGATATTTAGGGAATTTCTTTCGCCGACAAATAACTTATATTTTCTTTCTTTTGACAAATATCCTGGCCACTCGTTTTATTAATCAAAGTGAACTGAAGACTAAAACTGTCAAGATATCCCTAGTGAAAAATAAATATACTCAAATGTATTTGAAATACATTTATTTTATGCTAAGTATACTACAAATACATTTACATATTTATGTACTTAATAAAAGTGCCTTGCAATTGTGCTATTTGTGTACTAAACTGATATACCTAAACTCTGATAAATTGGAACAACTAATTTTGTACTTAATGCTCTTTAATTGTGCGGAAGTAGTGCTGAAGTCCAACTAAAGATATACTTAAGCTAAAGTGGAACTATTGCAAGTATACTTTAGGTATACTTTAAATATCTTGCATTTAAAGATCGATATTATTCAAAAATCATAAAATCATCATTAATAGGGACACTTAACCCTTTAACTGTCACTCCCATTTTTGAACACAGACATAAAAATGCACTATCCAGACTTAAGTTTTTATAATTCGTGAATGAAAACATTTTGTAATATGATTTTGATGTACATTTTCCGTGGTAATGAACTGATTTTAAAATGCCTTTCAAAGGATGAATTTTGAGATTTTAAGTTTTGAGCTTATATATAATTTCTTACTATTTCTAAAACGTGATAGGGGAAAAGGCAATGAAGAAAGTTTTTTGTGACAAAGGTCAGAACTCATGTTATGATGTAGATTTTTTAAGTTGCACTCTTGACATATATTAATCTATGACCTTTCCAACGATGTATAGATTAGATTAGGATTTATTTGTAATATGGTGAAGTAAACTTAGGTGTCCCACTGAGGGTACAGTGACAGTTAAAGGATTAAACAATTTTTAGGCTTAATATTAAAAAATGTGCCTTGTGCACAAGTAGTACTCCAAAAAAAGTTTAATTATAATTTTTATATCTCAAGCTATATGCCAGTAAATATGTTAATAGATTTAAACTATACTTAGTATAAAATATATATATTTTTTTAATATAGTACTTTTTCCCTAGGGCTAAGATGTCAAAAAATAAATAAGTAAATAAAAATAAAAAACATTGATATATTGATATAAATACCACCATTGATGTAACATAAAAGTGTTATAACCCCACAGATCTTTTGAGTTGTTTGTACCAACTTTCACATTTTGTGGCGTCTTTATGGTGATTTAAAAAAAATAAATAAATAAATTACCTTTAGGCCATCCAAGATATTGATGAGTTTATTTCTTTATCAGAACAGATTTAGAGAAATTTAGCAATACATCACTTGCTTGCTTACTCTGCAGTAAATGGGTGCCATCAGAATGAGAGTCGAAACAACTGATAAAAACATCACAATAATCCACAAGTAGCCTAATACAAGTAATATTTGAGCTACATGTTGCAATATACAAATCTGTCAAGCCAGATTTAAAGTCAAAATATAATTGCTTTCTTATGTGGAAAATCAGGAGAGAAATATGTACAGATCAAGCACTATTTACAAGCAAAAACAGTCTAAAACAGTTCTAAACATATATGTTTAGTGCATTTTAGTGTACTTTTTCACAGGAGCAAGTATTATTATGGATGTTTTTACCAGCTGTTCTCAACTTTCATTCTGACGGCACCCATTCACTGCTGAGGATTTATTGGTGAGCAAGTGATGTAATGCTACATTTCTCTGAATCTGTTCCAATGAAGAAACAAACTCATCTACATCTTGATTAAAGCCTGAGGCTGAGTATATTCTTAGCACATTTTATTTTGGAGTGAACTATTTCTTTAAAAGCTTCAGCCCACAGTTGCAGTTTGAATTGTAATTGTATGGAAAACAGCATCTATTAGATTATTTAAAATATAACCTTTTGTATTTAGAATTCATATGGATTTCAAACAGCTTGAGGATGACTAGCTAATGACAGATTTTTCATTTTTGGTTAAACTGTTCCTTGATTATGAGACCGCTCCCAAATTATTCTAAGGAGGTTTCTTAATCTTAGTTGTTCAGTCATTTTTTTAATGGAAGTGGTGGCTATTACCAACATATGAGTAGAATAAAGGACTAGAAACTGAAAACAAAGACTCTCACAGCTGATAAAAGGTAAAAAAGAAACTACAAAAGCAGTGCTGAGGAGTGGGGAAATATCCTAAGTGATTTTCTAGGCTGTTACACACGCTGTGCGGCGGGTATTGAGTGATTCCCAGAGGTAGTTAAGATCGCTTTAGGCTAGTTTAGACTCATCTTAAGGAGATGGAAACACGACTCTGTAAATGTTTGTTCGACTGGATGTGTCTGGCGGGAGATGGAAGCTCCTTGAAGCGATTGCAGCAAATCAAATACATAGAACATTTTATTGTTGTAAACGCCTTTTTAAATGTGTAACTACTTGGGGATTGGTTGGGAGATAAATGAAGAACATATGGAACATGAACGTTAGCCTTTTGCAGGCTGCATTAAGTGTGTCCACAGTAGCTCCAGGCTGAGACAAGAGGAGAACAGAGTAGCGGGCACTGACCCTCTCAGGCCTCTTGCCCCAGCAGATGGAGGAGAAGGCAGAGCGGGCACAAAGTGCTGGCACTACCCATTTTGGCACCACTGGAAAGTGCCAAAGCAAAGCAGAAAGCCAAGATGTGTATCCTTTGTCTGTCTTCATAAACACAGCCTCCCCACACCCAACAGGCAACTGTATTTTCTCCCCCGTTAGTCATTTTTAGTTAAAGATAAAAATGTTTGGGGCAAATTAAATCTCTAACAGAAGATCTGTTCTTGTTTCTTCTTTAATAGTTTGTTTATTTAAACCAAAACCATGAATGACTGTAGCAGAAAGCTAAAATTACGGGTTAAGTACAAGTTAAGCTCAGTCAACAGCACAATTTTTATTTTTTGACTCATCCTTACTTCTCTACAAAAAAACAGTGAGGCACTTAAAATAAAAGTGAATGGAGCCAATCAATAAACATTAAAACATCCTCCAAATATTGTCTCCATTCACTTCCATTGGAAGTACCTCACCATAACCACAAAAAAAACCCAGTCTAAATTATGCCACAAATGCTGTTGATTGAACTAAACTTGTACTGAATCCAGAATATTCCTTTAAAATAGCTGTTTACGAACTATTTCATCACATTGTGGACGTCACATAATCATTAAGATGTTAAATTAAAGTGTGTACTGTATGTCATGCGAAAAGCACTCACAGTGCCCAATTAACTAATTAGCATGTCTCAGTTGACTCATTATTGTTTTTCAATCCTTCAACTGTTTTTGAACATATGTAACGCATATGCTCACCAATCACACTGCAACTCCCTCTGAAACGCAGCTCCACTTTATAACAAAACTAGCGCCACAAGAAAGAAAGAAAGAAAGAAAGAGAGGGAACGGCAGACAGAAGAGGTTTTTTTTTCAGGCCGCGCCGGCTCCTTTGGAAGGAGCTTCTTGCCAGGCCACCTGTCTGTGAGCATGCCAGCTGTACGTTTGCGCTGAGGAGTGTCACAAACGCTCCACGCTTCCAGCAGCACATTAGCTGCACTTGGCACTTCTTCCTCATGTGAAGGAAGAAGCGGCGAGAATCAGATGGATACATTTTGCCTGGGGTTGGGGGGTGGTTCTAGAGGAGGGGGTTGTGAAGGTTGAGTGGCTGTCGGGTTTTTCCTTCATTTTTTTCCCTCTTTTGGTTCAGTTCAAGAGAAGGAGTGCCAGTGGAAAGCAGAGACACCTGGTGCTGCCTTCAAGCAGCAGCTAAGTGGAAAGGAGCAACTTGGAAAGAGGTATTGTTTTATACGCCTTAACCTCAGATACAGTACGTCCACCTTCTCTGAGAAGCGTTCAGACGGCGAAACGGTGCCCAAACTTCAATCTAAATCGTTAGATTGCGTCCAAAGACAGCACTGAGGGGGGCCAGTCGATGGCGAGTGTTCAGTGAAGTTTCTCTGAAGGTTTCTGAAGAAACTCATGTTTATATTCTTTTCAGCTGGACAGAAATGGAAGCTTTGTTGTGTGGGTAAACAAAATCTGTAGGGTTTAAATGAAATAATTGTTACTAAATAAAACAGTGGCGGTTCTTTTAGAGTCGAGATTAAAAAGATTATCCTTCGCTCTTTTCCGTCCCATCTCCTCCTTAGCAGTCTACGCTAAGGCCTACCACACTCATGCGGGCAAATTAGCAGCAATCAGCTCCCCTCCCTAAGGAATCCGAGTAGTCAAGATAATTGCAGCAACATTTGCCAACAACTCTGACACAACCTGACATTTCCAGGAAAGGTAAATGGCTAAGGCACATCGCTGGGAAGAAGAGATGAGCTGATGAAAAGCCATTATGGACACAATAATTGGATAAACGGCCATCAAAGTTAAGAGTAAGATGGATGACGGTGGATATTGACAAAACAAATATTGGTGAAGCTTTTTAACACATGCGCAAGTGTGTAATGCATAATTGGAATAATGAGGTGGTTAATTTTTCGATGATATTCATGTAGTACAGTATATCAGTTTGCGATATAAGTAATGCTACATCTTGTCCAGAAAGTTTATTAGTTCACAATACTATAGTGCTGTCAAAATTTCCAGTTTAACGCTGTTAAAAATATTTAAAGGGGTCATCGGATGCAAAACTCACTTTTACATGTTGTTTGAACATAAATGTGCGTTGGCATTGTGTGTACACAGCCACCCTATTGTGATAAAAATCTACCCATTGGTATTTTTGTCATCTTTTTAAGAAATATCCCCTTTTTCAAATCAAGCCATTCTCAGCTTCTTGTCGGTGTGACGTCACACAGACAAAGGCCGCTCTCACGATAGTCAATAGAGTGACCGTCTTACCTTAGACCCGCCCTGACTGATCTCTGAACAGTTCAACTCCAGCCGCCATTATTTCATCTCCAGTGCAGGGGAAGACAAGAATGTCTCAGATTGAGCGATTGAGGTGTTCTATTGTTGGATGTAATAATGATCATAGAAGTCATCATTTACTCAAGATATCTGAGCCGTTGAAGATGCAGAGGATTAACGTTACTTTTGTTTTAGAAGGAAATGCACGCAGCCATCTACATGAATGCGTCTATGTTCACGCAAATCATTTGTGATGCATCTTTGTAAATCACCTTTCTTAATAATGTGCTAGTTAGCAAGTTTCGCAGCTAAACGCAGCTAAATGCAGCTAAAGTAAACAGACCGGCTCGTCACCCCACAGAATCTTTTCTGGGGGCCGGGTGAGCAGAGCTCATTAGCATTTAAAGGAACATGCAATAGAATGGCTCGCTCTGAACAGGGCTGATTTTGACAAGGTAAAAAGGGTGTTTTTTACACTACCACTGAGAAACTTTAACCAAAGTATGTTATAGACTTCTCATTAAGACCCTAAAGAATCATATCAGCTTGTGAAAAACGGGCATCCGATAACCTCTTTAACACAGTTAACGCAGGGGCGGGGCTAGGGTTGGCCGGCCACCCCACTCACAACTGCTAGTTCTGTCTCTTTTTTTCTTGATAAGAAGTGTGTTTATTTAGTCGCAGAACGTCTTTACGACCACATCAAATGAGAGGCTTTTCAGACGCACACTCCAACTTCACTTTAGTGCCAGGCACTAGTCAAGCAAGTGCAGAAAAGGTACAGGTGACGACGGAGCTTCAGTAGAACAACAGTGAACTGCGGTCAGATGAGTTGTTGTCAGGCCATATGCAGTAAAAACAAATTTACCTGTCCTGTCAACTGTTATGCTGTGCTCATAGTATGCACGCTTCAGTTGCTTGCACAAATGCAGTGGCACATTCTATAGCCTGTATCATTTCATTATAAAGCGCGAATGAAACTACATGAGCGTGCATGTCAAATCCGCATCACATTCAGCAGCGGCAGCTCTTAAAGTAATAGAAGCCAAATAAGCTAATAACCCAGCTGCTGTGATGTCTATTAATCAAAGAACAAAAGAAAAAAAGTAAATAACTTTTCTAGCTTTAAGGATTCATCTGTATGTAATTTAGTATTTAGTTTTTGACAACTTTATTCAATTTCTTTATATTTCCTACTTGCTGAAGGTCACAGGTAAATAATGAGTTTATGTGAAGATTGTTTTAAGTTAAATTAGAAGTTTAAATTAGAAGTTTTTTTTTTAAGTCTAATAAATGTTAAAATTAAATTAAAAATAACTCTCAGTTATACTGTAATGCTGAATGGCTATAGTCAATGATTAAACATTAGGAAAAAAGAACAATTTCATTTAGTCATCAGTAGTATTGGTATAAGTGATACATTCAGTCAAAAAAAAAGCAATGTTTTACAAATATTAAAAATATAGTGTCTTTTTTGTTATTTGAAGTTTGAATGTGAAATTATTGCAATATAAAAGTATATTTAAAAACTTATGTGATTAATTAGTTTATATTTTTAATTGATTGACAATATGATTGACTACAATAATAATAATGTTAATTTTGAGAAAGATTATGTTTTTTCTTTAGCTAAACAAAGGTCTTTTAAATATCCACTGCCTTGTAGTGTCAAAACTGGAGTGCATTAAAAATTATAATAAATGTAAAAACTATTCATCAATTATTATTTTGGGTTTTGCACTCATGATTACTTGATTGAATCATTGATTGCAACTTAATTAAATTTCACATTCCCTCATCATACAGATTTTATTTTTAAACCACCATTTCAATCCATTTACTTTTTCTGGTATAATTCTCAGTTGTATAACATCATAATAATAATAAAATGAAAACACAGGAAAGAAATGTCAGGGGAAAAAATTATAATAATATTGATCAGAACTACACTATGGGAAACATGAAGAACAAATACAACCGAAATAAACTGCCCTCAGATACTGTATGCTGAAGAACAATATGAACAGTATTACAACTGGTTCTCATGAAATACAGTTTTCCCACCCTCCGATGTTCTTCCAGCACCTGAAAACAAGATCTGTAGTGCTGTTATCTGCTCAATGAGAGAACAGATGTGTTTGCTAGAGCGCTGCATATCGTTCCATGAGGCAACAGGAAACGCTGTAATGACAAAGTGTGTTGTTGTAGCCTGGTTTTCCTTTCAAATAAACACAGACAAAGCAGATTGATGGGAATGCAGCTCACACATTCTCTTTATCTTTTTATCTTTCTCTGCCCCTATACCTGGGCTCATTACGGTGCGCCAAGATATTTTCCAGAACTTTGTCAGAGTTTGTAAACAAGAGTGAGCAAAAACAAAGTTGTTGTTTTTTTTTATTTTGTGTTGCTTTTGTTTCATTGTGTTTCGGTTAGTTTTATTTTTGTTTTGCTTTGCTTTTTGTTGTTTGTTTTGTTTTTTAAAGTTTAGTTTAGTTTTATTTTATCTTGCTTTGCTTTGAATTTTTGTTTTGTTTTGTTTTGTTGTTTCGTTTCTTATGCGCATGTTTAATAGCCCTTTTAATAACTCAAAATGTAATGTTACTTACGTTTAGGGTTCCAGATTCATTTCAGTTTTTTAAATTACTTTTATACATGCACCATAAAAAAGCGGGACAGAACATGAGGGTTAACTGTCTACAGTATATTCAAGATATTTAATTTGCTCAAATTTAGCTTTCTTTTTTAAGTGTCAATCATAATGGTGATAGATTGGTTGCCACCATCTGCGTGACCTATTGTACTGCAAATTAATTCCCACACGTCTGACTGGTGAAAAGAAACGGCCCCTCTAAAGAATTCCTAATAAGTTCCTCTTCTTCTTTGTTATAAAATAACTGCTCTAATGTGGCAAAACAGAAGTAGCCTTCCTACAAAGCAAAACAACACAAGGCTTTTTTCCCGCTACCCTGCCCCCTCACTCCACTCCTCCGCACCGCCACCCTCTTTTGTGTCTCTCTCTCTCTGTTTTTCTCAGTCTCTCTTTTCCTCACCTCTTCTCCCTGCGCTTTATTTCGCAGAGGTGAAATTGAGTCCTGGAGTCTGTCAGGTCTCGTCCGACTCTCTCAAGGTGAGAGGACATGCCTCCCCTGGCCCGGTGCCGGTGGGTTCTCCCATCTCGCAGAACTGTTTAGGGAGATGGGACGGACAGTGAGAGTGACAAGGAGGTCAGTTCCACGGCTTCCGGGGAGAGCAGATGGCCCTCGGTGTGGGCTTTTTTGTCCATCATTGTTTTTCCTTTGCTTCGTTTTTTTTTTTTTTTCCAGGGGAATGTGCTGAGAACACAATGGCCTGGAGTGAGTGAGTTAGAGCTCCTGGCAGGGAGAAGGCCAACGCAGAGCTCTGGATGTTGGGTCTAAATCCCCTTTACCTCAGGGAGGGACTAACAGCTCTCTTCCAGCCAAGGTTACTAAAGACCCATCCAGCCATTGCACTGTTTAACCCAAAGAGAAAGTAACGACCTGGCGTACCCTGCAACATTCAAGGGTAACTTGTCCTTAACTTGCTATTTTAATTATATATTTAAAGGGATAGTCCTCCAAAAATGAAATTCTGTCATCATTCACTCACCCTCATGTATTTTCCATACCTGTGTGGCCCTTTTTTTTCTATGAAGCAAAAAAGAAGATTAGTTTAATTGATGCAGTGAAAGTCAGTGGGGTTCAAAACCACAACACTGGACCCTATTGTCTTTCATTGTATGGGGAAAAAAATGAAAATATCTTCTCTTGTGTTCCAAAGAAGAAAGAAAGTCATAAAGCTTTTGCAAGCTTTATGTTTTGTTTTTTATTCATAGCCTTTTCCTAGATTCAATGGAGCGCATTTGATTTAATTTTATTTACTTATTTTATACTGTATATGCGCTGCACATAATAATTATTTATAATAGTGGTGAGTAGTTTTTACACCATCTGATAGCAGAAGACAGGTGCAGTCACTTCCCAGGAAACTGCTGGGTGTGTCTTTCTCCCAAAGTGACATCTGCTGATGCTGTTAAACCATAAAATAACAAACATCGAATATAACAGCGTCTACAAATAATACTGCCTGGAGCACGTTTAAACCTGTTGTTTATATGCTGACACAAAAGTGTATCTGTCAGGTTTGAAGAGTGTTTTCATTTTAAAGATGATAAGAGGCTATACAAAACTGAAGTAAGACATCACTGGAACTTTGAACATGCCTCAGACCCCCAGGCAATTACGCTCAGGACATGGAGAAAGTCGTTTCCCTTTGTCAGGAGCAACACACTGTGGCGTTGCATTTTAAAGGAAGTTCTGGGTAATTGAAAAAGGGAAATTCGAGAAGTGTCCGTGAAGTGCTTTTGTCATGATTGTTCAGTTCTTCTCCTTTCATGCATGAAGGAGTTCCCCTTTGCTCTTTTAAGACTGTGGAGAGGAATAAGAACGGGTGCACTTCTCCGAGAAGTATTATCGGTTTGATATACGCTTCTCCAAAAGTGACCCTCAAGCTATTACTTAACGTAACCTCGAACTGCTCGCATTAGCGAAGCAGGTTGAATGCACTTTTTTTCTGATAAGAACAAAGAGTGCAGAGTATGAAACATCTGGTATCTCTTTGTTATTTAAAAATCTATTGCTGTAGTTTTTCTGTAAAATATTACATGCATACAAGTGTTGTTTTAGATCCCATTGGGATCAAATCAGTTGAAACGTTTTTTGAAATATGTATATTTAGCGTATACCACAGAAAAAAGTAAATCATATAGGTTTGTGATGACATATGGGTTAGTGATGACACAATTTTCATGTTTGTAAACTATCCTTTTAATTGTGATGAGAAAAAAGCATAAAAATAAACATCTTGTCATGGGTCATAAACTAATGAAATGTGAAACCGGTGTTGCTATTGAACATATTAATGTTAATGAGGCAAATGATACTGTAATTTTTCCATTGATGGCATTTTGAGCATTTCCCTAGGGATTAACGTCAATCGACAATTAGACGCACAGCAGCGCATGACAATCGCAAGGGAGCTGCCGTCATAAAAGGCATGGTGACTTTACACTCAAAGAGACAGATCATGTCTCTCATGAGATTGATCACATATGTACACACCTATACAAATTCACGTCTGCCTGTGCGCCACATCTGGAACCGCACATTTGCGTTGTAAAAGTAAAATATGTTGCCCTCATTTTGAGTGTCTTAAAGTCAAATGATGCACAGACAATATACTTTCAACTTTACAATGCAAAGCTTTTTTAAGTAGGTGTCATTGCTCACTTCTCCCCATTGACGTATGGATTCCCATTTACACCCAGTTCTTAAAATTGTAACTTTATATCTTATAATGTGACTTTATACCTTGCAATTATGACATTGTTTCTTGAAATTGCAATTTTTTTCCTTATAAATTAATTTATATATTCTATAGTGACTTTATTTCACGTAATTGCAATTTAATATCTTACTGTAAGACTTTAAATCTTTGTATACCACAATTTTACTTTACATCTTGCAAATACAACATGATTTTTTTTTGTAAACACAACTTTATGGATTAGAAATTCTTTTTCAATTTCTTATAATTGTGACTTTTTTTAAATAGGTGTTATTGTTCATTTTTCTCCCTTGACGTATGGATTCACATTTCTGCCCAGTTCTTAAAATTGTAACTTTATATCTTATACAGTGACTATATACCTTGCAGTTATGACATTGTTTCTTGAAATTGTGATTTTATTCCTCATAAATTAATTTATATATTCTATAGTGACTTTATTTCATGTAATTTCAATCTAATATCTTACTGTAAGACTTTAAATCTTTGTATATTAAATTTTTACTTTATATCTTGCAATTACAACATGATTTTTTTTTGTAAATGCAACTTTATGTATTATAATTTGTACTTTATTTCTCATAATTGTGACTTTTTTTAAGTAGGTGTCATTGCTCACTTTTCTCCCTTGACGTATGGATTCACATTTCCGCCCAGTTCTTAAAATTGTAACTTTATATCTTATACCTATAGTAAATGCAAATTTATGTATTATAATTTCTACTTTATTTCTCATAATAGTGACTTTTTCTTGTAATTTTGCAATTGTGACATAAAAAGCAGTTGTGATTTAATATTATTAATATTATGTTACATGTTATGACATTGCTTTGTGTAATTGCAATTTCATTTTTAACACTTGTTACTAACTTTATAATAAGAATTATATTTTGTAACTGTAGATTTCTCATAATTGGCACTGTATTTCTTGTAATTACAACTTTATAGCCCACAATTTTTCTATATATTGCTATTATGATGTATTGTTTTAATACTTTATATTTTGTAACTGTGACTTAATTTTTCATATATAGGACACAAAAATAAATAAATTATTATTAGATAAAAAATACACTACTACAGTGATAGTTCATCCAAAGAAATTAAAATTCTGTCATCATTTACACACCTGCATGAATTTGTTTCTTCTGCTGAACACAAAGGAAATTATTTTAAAGTTTCAGTTCTCATTGACTTCCATTGTATTTTTTGTCCATACAGTAGACACCAGTGGGAACTGAAACCATTGTTACCAAAATTCTTCAGAATATTATCTTTTCTGTTCCACAGAAGAAGGAAAGCCTTAAAGAAGAACTCCCCTTCCAGAACAATATACAAATAATTTACTCACCACCTTGGGTGAGTCCACAATGTTCATGTCTTTCTTACTTCAGTCGTAAAGAAATTATGTTTTTTGAGGAAACCATTTCAGCATTTTTCCCCATATAATGGACTGATATGGTGCCCCGATTTTGAACTTCCAAAAGGCAGTTTAAATGCGGCTTTAAACTATCCCAGTCGAGGAAAAAGGGTCTTATCTAGCGAAACGATCGGTTATTTACATAAAAATATACAATTTAAATACTTTTTATTCTCAAACGCTCGTCTTGCCTTGCAGTCCTTGAACTTTGTGTATTCTGACTCAAGACAGTTAGGGTATGTCGAAAAACTCCAATCGTATTTTCTCCCTCAAATTCAAAAATCAATTCAAAATCATCCTACATCACTGCAGAAGTAAAGACCCAGTCTTTACAAAGTGAACATGCAAAAAAGATCAAACACCCTTAACAAAAAAGGTAAAACAGCGATATAGGGCGATTTTAAAGTTGAGGGAAAACATGAGATGGGAGTTTTTCGACATACCCTAACTGTCATGAACCGGAACAAAAACAGTCCAGGCAGAGTAAGACAAGACGAGCGTTTGACATTAAAAAGTATATAAATTGTATTATTTTTATTAAAATAACCGATCGTTATGCTAGATAAGACCCTTCTTCTTCGGCTGGGATCATTTACAGACGCATTTGAGATCGTTTGAAGCCGCATTTAAACGGCATTTTGGAAGTTCAAAATCGGGGGACCATATCAGTCCATTATATGGAGAAAAATGCTGAAATGTTTTCCTCAAAAAACATAATTTCTTTACGACTGAAGAAAGAAAGACATGAACATTGTGGATGACAAGGGGTTGAGTAAATTATCTGTAAACTGTTGTTCTGGAAGTGGACTTCTCCTTTAATCGTTTGGAAAAACATGAAGGTGAGTGAACCAATTTGCATGAAAGGTGACCAACAAGGTGTTTTTTAATAAACTAGATGCAAATGATATTTAATCTGCAGGGACATGTTTGAATTGGCATGACACTTGCGATGTGAAGGATCAGGGAGTGGATGTGAGTAACCTCTATGTCTTGTTAGACAGAGAGAGAGAAAGAGCGATTGGGGGATGTCACTGCATCCTTCAACAGGGGCTCAGGTGTGGCCAAATATGCCCAGCGCTGCTGCTTCCTCATGCACGCAGCCTTCATTACACACTCTCTTTGAAACTTGAGGCCAATTCATCTCCGCTCGCACGTTTTTCCGCTTTCCATCATTATACTCGGATATGCGAGCGTGTCTAAGTCATGTGAGCATCACCCACACACTTGTTTAAGGCATAGCCCACCATAAATGAAGTCCCCATGATGCATTCGCTCACAATAGCACCTTTTTCACAATTGCTCTGGTTTGCAACCCCTCTCCCAGGTCGCCACGTGCAGATAAGTGGACAGTCAGTCAAACAAAAAGCGACATGAATTCTGAATACATATTCACACAAAAGACAAGTCACGGATGTGAGACGCACACGGTCGTCCTTCATGGTAGCACAAAAGAGGGCACGGACGGGCGAGAGAAAACGACGGCGACCCGGCTGTCTTGGGGGTCTCTCAAAAGTTGTTTGGGTTTTTTTGATTGAAACATGTTGTTGTCGCTGGATGTTATTTAAGGACTCAAGACAAAGAGGGGGGCTTGTTTTTGGCATGGACTCGCAAAGCTGTCAGTACAAATGAAGCTATCGGTGAATGCTTTTTTTCTTTCTCGTGCTCTGAAAAACACCAGTGAATGTCCAAAATGAGCAATAGTTGATGAGGTGATAAGAGCCCCAGTTGGGGGGCAGGCAGGTGGGGGGTAAATCTGCTAACTGCACCCCTGAGGGTTGGGCTGGGCTGGGCCGGGGTGGGGTCAGCCTGATGAAATAGAGGCTGATGACCCCATAACCCCAGACTAAAAGACAGGAGATCAGAATACAACCCAGAGCCTATAATGGAAATCAAAAACCTGGAAATTAAATGAAGATTTAATTAATGCAAAATCTGCTTCCTAATGAGACACTGAAAGCAGCTCCCTCTTATAAATGCTTGCATCCTCTAGGGAGTGATACACACATATTGTATTTACATTATCTACCTCCCACACACACATATGTGCGTGCCCACACACACTGCTCATGTCATCAGCAGACATACTTTCCCTTGTGTGCGCTTTTATTAAAACGCTTTTAGTATGTCACTGTAGTGTTAAAGATGACAATAAATACATTAATAAATAGGTTATATACAATATTAATTTTGTATAATATATTAAAATAGATATGTTCATTATCATTCAAAGGTTTGGGGTCAGTATGATTTTTTTAATGTTTTTTTTGTTTATTTGTTTGTTTGTAAGTACATGTGATTGATGAAAAGTACATAAAGATGTTTTCAAATCATCAAAGAATTCTGGATAACAAATAATAGTTTCCACAAAAAAAAAAAAAAAAACATTAGGCAGCACATCTGTTTTCAACATTGATAATAATAAGAAATATTACTTTAAGCAGCACATCTGCTAAACTGGAATAATGGCTGCTGAAAATTCAGCTTTGCCATCACAGGAATAAATTACATTTTAAAATATATTCAAATGGAAAATTATTCATTTAAATTGTCACAATTTTTCATAATTTAACTGATTTTACTGTATTTTCCATTAAATAAATGCAGCCTTAAAGGAGTAGTTCACTTCCAGAACAAAAATTTACAGATAATTTACTCACCCGCTTGTCATTCAAGATGTTCATGTCTTTCTTTCTTCAGTCGTGATTGTTCTTTTGTTTTTTTTGAGGAAAATATTTCCAGATTTTTCTCCATATAGTGGACGTCCGTGGTGCCCGCAAGTTTGAACCTAAAATGCAGTTTAAATGCAGCTTCAAAGGTCTCTAAATGATCCCAGCCAAGGAAGAAGGGTCTAATCTAGCGAAACGGTCAGTTATTTTCTAATAAAAATTACAATTTATATACTTTTTAACCTCAAATGCTCGCTTTGTCTAGCTCTGCGATGCACACTCTGCGCAGTCCAGTTCAAGACAGTTACGCCTGTTTCACACATACTCCGTCTGCAGTGCGTATGCGTTGCGTATTTTTTTCCGCACCCATGTTAACGGATCAGAGCGTTCACACTGCACGCGGTTGCTGTCCGGCAGTGCGTTCCAGATGCGGTGCGTTTGCAGCAGTGCAGCGATCGTTTCGGCACAGAGTCTATTTTTGCTGTGCTGGAATCCGGAACAGCAGATTGTTTGTGGGCAAAATGAACATGGATTGGCATTAAATTGTAATAAATTCATAATTTACGCACAATTAATGTGTGATACTTTGTACACAGTAAATTAGAAAAATAAATCCAATAAAGAAATAAAGAAATAGAAAAAGGAAAATACATAAATGAGCACAGTTCTTCTATAAAACTTGCATAATGCGATCAGATATGTTTTTTCCCTACAAAAATTACTTTTTATATCGTTGGAGGAAGAGGGGGAGTTTAATCGCATCAGCCAATCACGTGGCGGAACTACAACTACTCAAAACAAGGTGACATGGACGACACTCGTCTAATTGTGGAGGTGGAAAAATACAGAATTCTGTACGACCCGCAGAATTCGTTGTACAAAGATTTGATTGCGAAGGAAAGGGCATGGGAAACCGTTTCTTCGGCTATTGGTGTGAATGGTAAGTTTTCAAATCTTTATTTCTTAAGTGCCATGTTTACGTGTACTTACACTTGCTTCAGCAACTATCATTATATATAAGCGTAATGACTGTAACATTACGCTATTTATGTGTAGGTGAACCGGCGTCAGTAGCGCACTGCAAACGTGTCCTGTGTGAAAGCACAATGACGGCTTCCTGCTTCTGCACCGCATACGTAACGCACACGGACTGCATACGCACTGCAGACGGAGTATGTGTGAAACAGGCGTTAGGGTAGGTTCAAAAAACTCCCCTCTCATTTTCTCCTCCAACTTCAAAATCGTCCAACATCGCTGTTTTACGTTTTTTTTTTTTTGACCTTCTTTGCATGCTCACTTTGCGTCGGTACTTCTGCAGCAATGTAGGATGATTTTGAAGTCCTGTCCAACTGTCTTGAACACAGAATACACAGAGCATTTGAGGTTAAAAAGTATATAGTTTGTACATTTTTTTTTTAGAAAATATTCACTTGATAAGCCCATTATTCCTCGGCTGGGATTGTTTAGAGCCCTTTGAAGCTGCATTTAAACTGCATTTTGGAAGTTCAAACTCGCGGGCACCATAGAAGTCCACTATATGGAGAAAATTCCAGAAATGTTTGCCTCAAAAACCATAATTTCTTTACGACTGAAGAAAGAAAGACATGAACAACTTGATGACTAGGGGGTGAGTACATTATCTGTAAATTTTTGTTACAAGTTTTTAAGAAGTACATAATTATATGTTAAATAATAAGTATAAAGAATAAGTAAATGTATATGTTTTTTTCTTAAGCAGTTAACTGTGCCTCAAAAAGTGTTGCTTGATTTAACATTTTAATGTGTGTATAACACATTGTTATGGATCTTTAAGCAGTAAACTATATGAAAAATAACTGTTAATGTCCAGCAAGAAATTGGTAGTTAATAAATAACAGCAGTTACCTTACTATTCATTTTTTTATGCATCAAGTTCATCTTTTAGATGCTTTCGTCATTTTCTGTAGTTGGCACTTAAATTGTCCTGCAGTGTGACAAATGAATTTTAATAGTCCTAATATTCCATGTAACCACTCAGTTATAGGAGGTCATAAAACAGCATGTGTAATTATACAAGTATATTAAAAATAGTTTTAAATGAAGTGCATCACGCCAATTCAATTTTTAATCAGCGACATCAGATGTATTTTTAAAGACTTTGTTTTACATGTAGAAACATCATAACCCATCTTGTTGTCTTCTTGCCAAAATGTGTCCTGCTGCAGGGAGTGATAATGCCCCCTACGCCACTGTTTGCTTATTCGATAGAGTGGATCAGTGTGTGTGAATCAGCACTTCAAACACAGAGAGATAATCAGACATGTACACACACAGTCAGAATCATCACTCCACACTGCCAAACCCCAAAGTCTGTCTCAAACAGTCAAAGTTTCATGACCCTTATCCTCAAGCAGATCTGCGCCACTTAAAAAAAAAACCCTGATGATCTGTTTCTTAGGAATAACATTGACATTCTTCTGCTGGTCTGTATTAGTGGTAGGGCAGGTGAAAAAGTTGAAGGTGAAAGCAGGTAGTAACCCGTGCTCTCTGTCTGACTTTGGCATTTAGTGGCGCTTCTTGTTTTGACAGATAGGAGCAAAATTAGCACTTGACCTATCTGATGTGACATTCCACCCCACCCTTTCCCTTACGCACGACACAAACGCTTTATGAGGGTGGTATCCTTCTCTCTCCACAGGCCTTTATTTCTAAAAGAAAAGAAGGGATGAGAGAGGAGAGCAGAAGGGGGGAGAGGTGAGAATAGATTATTGTGTGTGGGTGTTCGGTTCAACACACACAGCACATGTCTCCCCCTGCTGGTCAAGGCATGCCATTGAGAAGAAATTTATTGAAAACAACCAAATTGTTTACAATTGTATGTAAAGTTTATGAATATCCATTTTATTTTTGATGTAAGAGTGGATGTAGTCCGCTTTCAGTTATTTTAGCTGTACAAAAACAGTCTGTTATGCTGCATGATATTACAAACTGGTATTTCTTATCATATTATTTTAATTTGTTATCATAATCATACATTGGTTTGTAGCACAAGTAGTTTTGCTGTTTACTGCACACTGTTATTCTTTGTTATTTCACTAAAGCCGGTAATGAATCCGAAGTCTCGCACCTTTTGCTAAATAAAAATAGCAAAATAAGGTGGATACGATAGACCTTGGTCAGGTTAAATGCTATACTGAATTAAAAAAAAAAAAAACAAGGCTGTGAGAGATAGACTTACAGTCATTTCAATGGCACGCACTATATAAAAGTCCAAAATCATGAAACTTTCAGAAGTGTTTTATGGAGGTTTTTGTCTTAGGAAAGATGTTTCAATGTGTCAAACAACAGTGCAACAGTACACTGAACGCACTGTACTTCTGTTTCTCACTGCTTCGCTTTCATTCCTGTCAAAAATTAAATATAGTATATATGCAGTTAGAAATCAATACAATATTTCTAGCCGAGCTGATCTGAAGGATGCTTTTTGCCCTAATATCAAAAACAATGTCTTCTTTTGACAGACTAGATGTAACACAAAGCAGTTTTTGATTTGTTGGATTCAGTTTCTAGATTTCTTCCATGTCATATTCTAATCCCATCCCAGAGGCATTTGACCTAAAGTCTTTTAAATCTGATTTAAAACACCAGTTTGCCAAGATCCGTCTTATATCTTGTCTGACATACTTGGTGTGACCCAAAATAAAGGCACTGAAATTAAACATTTACAATATGTGACCTGGACCACAAACCCAGTCATAAATAGCACGGGTACATTTGTAGGGGTCAAAATGATCTATTTTTCTTTTATGCCAAAAATCATGATGGTATTAAGTACAAATCATGTTTCATAATGATATTTCCTATTGTAAATATATCAAAACTTAATTATTGATTAATAATATGCATTGCTAAGAACTTCATTTGGACAACTTTAAAGGCAATTTTCTCAATATTTTGATATTTTTGCACCCTCAGATTCTAGATTTTCAAATAGTTATATCTCAGCCAAATATTGTCCAACAAACCATACATCAATGGAAAGCTTATTTATTCAGCTTTCAGATGTATAAATCTCAATTTCAATCTCAAAATGGACCCTTATGACAGGTTTTGTGGTCCAGGGTCACATATAATATACAGTAGGTCCACTATTAGAGGAAGTAAAAGGAAGATGTGATAATTTCATGCTGGCATCATGCAACAGTATTAATACTGCACATATTTATTAGAACGTTCTCCATAATGCGGTGAACGATTGAATGCTTGTCGTTTGCGATGCGATAGCTTGTCATTTCCTGGGTTATGTGGGAGATTAGTGCTCTAACTGCTGTTTCAGCCTTGTAGTACTTTTCCCCCTTGACCTCAGATGTCTTAGTAAGACTCTGCCATATGTCTGAGTGTCTTTATTAAATGCTCACACAATTTCAGCGTGCTTTACAGCTTAAGGCCAGGCATATTTTTTAAATCGTGCTTTCAACTTAATAAAATGACATACGTTCGGCGGTCACAGCAATCTCCTTAGCTCGACTTGAAGATTTTTGTAAGCGTCTCTGACCAGTGAAATAAAGTCATTTCATCACTGCAAGCAATCCCAAAAGTGCTTCTTTTAGATGATTGGAAAATCCATTGTCTCCGTGTCTCATGATTAAACTAGTTTTAGTGAAATTAGGACAATGTAGACTTGCCCTCACGCTTAGATTCTTCTTCATTTTACTGAGAAATTTGATCAAAGAAAAAGCACAGGCGGAGGATTTGAAAAATCTGAGTGACAATATTCATTTGCCGAGATGATCGGCGAATACCTCGCTCGATTTAGATAAAGTAGTCAATGTTTAATCTCTGCTGGAATCAGGACGAGCATCTTAACCAAAAGAGATGGGCAGGAAAATCAGCAGGGGGAGTGTGTAATGCAGGTTTGAGGAAGTTTAAAGCAGAAGTGTGAGAGGAAGTGTCTGCATGAATAAAAAATCACCAGTGATATTTCCTTTATAGTAGAAAGTAGTCTTCTGCTGAAGTTTTCTGCTTCTCAGGTTGTTCTTCTGAGAAAAAGACACTTGTAATGTCATATGTTTAGAAGCCTGTATCATCTCAGTGTAAGAAAAATAAAAAGATAACACCAATATTATATCTCACAATTATGCCTTTACTTTTGACTTAGGATTTTCAGTTGTTACTTTATATCTCACAAGGTGACTCTGAATCTCAAGGGGCAACTGTTTCTTGTAAGTTTATAGCTCATAATATCTTACAATATTACTTTATACAGCTATATTATATCTCTTTCTCATAGTGCCAACTATATAACTCACAATCGTGATTATCTCAACGTAAAATAATTTGTTACCTGGCTGCCTTAAAATTTTAAGTTCAGTCAACTCCAAAAAAGTTTATTTAACTTGAAATGTTAAGTTATGTTAAGTGACAACTTAGATATTTGAGTTGATTTAACTTAAAATTTTAAGGCAGCTGGGTTACTTACCCAGCTTTTAAGTTTAACAAACACAAATATCTAAGTTGTTACTTAGTACAACTTAACATTTCAAGTTGACTAAACTTTTTTGAGTTGACTGAACTTAAAATTTTAAGGCAGCAGGGTAACAAATATTTTAAGCTGACTCAACAAATTGTGTTTTTTGTTTTTTACAGTGTAATTGCAACTTTATAACTCATAAAACCTTACAATATTAATTTATAATGCTATATTATCTGTTTTTTATAGTGCCAACTATATAACTCACAATCGCGATTATCTTGAAATGTGATTTAAAGTCTCACAGCTGCAACTTTGTTTCTCATAATTGCAACTATACCTTAGAAGTGCAATTTATAACTTATAAAATCTTACAATGATACTTTATATCTCATAATTGCAACTTTATAACTCACAGCTGCTACTTTATTTCTAATAACTGTGAGTTTACCTCACAATATCTAATATTACTTTGTATCTCGCAATTTGACTCTAAATCTCACAATTGCAGCTTTTTAAGTTGCAACTAATAGCTGCAACTTTTTACTTATAATATCTTACAATTACTTTATACTCACAATTGCAGCTTTCTCATAACTGTATTTTTATTGCGACCATATAACTCAAAACATCGAATGATATTACTTCATATCTCGCAAGGTGAATTTGAATCTCGGAGTTGCAACTTTGTAGCTCACGATATCTTGCAATATTACTTTATATCTCACCACATGACTAAATGTCACAATTGCAACTGTGTTTTTCATAGTGTCAACTATGTAACTCACAATTGTGACTTTATACCTCACAATATCTAACAGTATTACTTTATATCTTGAAATGTGATTTTAAATCTCACAGTTGCAACTTTGTTTCCCATAATTGTGACTATAACTCACAATTGAGAATTTATACAATATTACTTTATATCTCATAATTGCAACGCTGACTTTATAACTCACAATATCTAATATTACTTTATATATTGCAATTTGGCTTTGAATCCCACAACTGCAACTTTGTTTCTCATAACTGTGACTTTATAACATAATCATAACATTATAACTCAAAATATCTCATAATATTAGTTAATGTCTTGCAGTGGCACTATATCTTATAATTGCAACTTTGTTTCTAATAACTGTGACTTTAAAATTCACAATTGCTACTGTTTCTAATCATTTTAATTTTATAACTCACAATATCTAATATTACTTTATATCTTGCATTTGACTTTGTATCTCACAATTGCAACTTTGTTTCTCATAACTGTGACTTTATAACTCACAACTGCAACTTTTTAGGTTGCAACTTTTTAACTCACAATATCGTACAATTACTTTATATCTCACAATAAATCACACAATGGCAACTTTCTCATAACTGCAACTTTATAATTGTGATATTATAATTACAAATCTAAGAATGTTCGTTTATATCGTGCAGTGGCACTTTAAATCTTACACTTGCAACTTTGCTTCCTATAATTCCAGCTATAACTCACTGTTGTGACTTTATAACAATATCTTACAATATTACTTTATATCTCGTTATTGCATAATAATATTGACTATAATTCACAATATCTAGTATTACTTTATATCTCACAATTTTGATTTGAATCTCACAATTGCACACAACTTTGTTTCTCATAACTGTGACTTTACAACTCATACTTGCAACTTGTTCAAGTTGCAACTAATAACTGCAACTTTTTAACTCACAGTTGCGACTTTATACTTCACAATATCGAACAATAATATTTTATATTTTGAAGTGTCACATTGAATCTCACAATTGCAACTTTTCTCTCATAACTGTGACTTTATAACTCACACTTGCAACTTGCTCGATTGCAACTAATAATTGCAACTTTTTAACTCACAGTTGCGACTTTACAGTTCACAATAACTAACAATATTGAGCATATAAATAAAGCATATTTTATATCTTGTAGTGTCACTTTAAATCTTGCAATTGCAACTTTGTTTCTCATAACTGTGACTTTAGAACTCACAACTGCAACTTATTCAATTGCAACTAATAACTGCAACTTTTTAACTCACAGTTGCGACTTTATTCTTCACAATATCTAACAGTATTATTTTATATTTTGCAGTGTTACATTGAATCTCACAATTGCAACTTCTTTTTCATAACTGTGACTTTATAACTCACACTTGCAACTTGCTAGATTGCAACTAATAACTGCAACTTTTTAACTCAGTTGCGACTTTACAGTTCACAATATCTAACAATATTGAGCATATAAATAAAGCATATTTTATATCTTGCAGTGTCACGTTAAATCTTGCAATTGCATCTTTGTTTCTCATAACTGTGACTTTAGAACTCATACTTGCAACTTGTTCAATTTCGACTAATAACTGCATCTCACAGTTGCGACTTTGCAACTCACAATATCTAACAATATTTTTTTTTTATCTTGCAATGTCACTTAAAATCACAGTTGCAACTTTGTTTCTCATATTAGCAACTTTATAACTAACAATTGCAACTTTATAATTCACACTGTGAATATATGTTCCAATTTCGACTATAAATTGCAGTATGACTTTTAATCTTGTAACTGTTGCAATGAAAAGTCAGAGATTTCATTGTGATCTCAAACATTTCTTATTGAATTCCTCCAAAAACATCTATCTGGGCTGTTCCATTCATTTTGTAGTTTTGCATTCTTACTGCATGTCATCAGTTGTCTCATTTGTCTATTTTTTTTTTATTTCTCCCCAGGAATGTCGGCAGAAACATCTGCGGCAAAGTTGATACTTCTATAAACCACGACTGAGGACTCGCAAGCTACAAAGCCACCTCTGAGCAACAACATTTTCCTCTGGAAAGCGCAACATAGAGGACAGAACCTGAGTTCAGCGGGGGCCGGGCGGCTGTGAGGTCGGAGAGGTGCATTATTTAGTGGGACAGAAGGAGTTCGCGGGCTGGAGGAGCGAGCGTGTGTTCACAGGACAGGAGGAGAGATGCGGGCGGAGGGGTGAGTGTCTCAGGTGCGAGTCAGGAGTTTCAGCTCAGCGGCTCTCTGATCAGCCAACAAGCACATCACGCCGCGTTAGCACTGGGTAGGTGAACAGACTGTCGCATCGTGTAAAGGAACGGACACTGTTTCCTGTGGTTCTAATGCCAGAACTGAGTGGGGTGCAGGAGTGTGAGAGAGAGAGGGAGTAAAAGAGATAGATGGAGAGAGAGAGGGGAGTTCAGCATGAGCAGACAGATGGAAATTACCCTGGCAAGGTATCAGAGAGAAGCTGCAACAAAGACCTTTGTTTAGTTGCTTTAGAATCCCATGTTTTTCGCAAACCATAAGATGATGTCCATGCATATTCATACGCTCATTTGCATGCAAACTTCTGGTCCTGTCCAGATTAGCATTACATTTTTAAAATGCTGTTTCATGTTGCGAGTAAAGAGGTGGACTACCTTAGGCAGTCTCGAGCATCTTTTCAATTAAACACGCGACAAAAGTCCTTCTTTTCAACAAAAGACTCTCATGCCTGATGTCTGAACAGCTCTTACGCACAAGCACGCACATCAGCCGTTCCGGCTAATGCGAACATTTGAATGCGCCGCTTGTAAGCGCATGCGAATACGCAGTCATATCAGAAGAACGATGTTGCGCTTTTTACTCTAAAACAATCTTCTTGCCTCCAGGGTTGTGCAATGTAAAGGCAGGCCCAGTGTACATGGCAAAACACAACAAGCTATTTCACACTACCAATTAGCAATTGTAACATGCTGGCTCTCAAAGCCCCATTAAAATCGCCTGTGGCGTAGGGTACGTCCTCCGATTTAATAGCTTCTGAAACCCTTTCTGTTGCAGTAGAATGAGCCATTGAATCCTCGAACAGCAGAAAGATGGACTGGATGTTGCGCCATTCTGCGGCGTACACTTGGACATCTGGTCAGTGGGACATTTGAGAGCGAGGCTGGACCGCAGAAGCAGGACACCTAGACTTCTATCCAAAGTCAAATGAGTACTCAGAGAGGCTTAATAGGAGGGTTAAAATGGCTGACTTCACTCTAATATGGCCTGCTTTGTCAAGTACCGGAGTCGGAAGTTGGTGACATTAGAGGAAATTGAACTGGCATCGAAACAAGACTTTCTATGCAGCAATTTCAGCCCATTTTTGTGGTCTGAAATTGTACCGGTAACACTTTACAATAAGGTGTCATTTGTTAACATTAGTTAATGCATTAACTAACAAGAACAAACAATGAACCACACTTGTATTACAGTATTTATCTTTGTTAATATTAGTTCATAAAAATACAGTTGTGCGTGGTTAGTTCATGTTAGTTCACAGTGCATTAACTAATGTTAACAAACACACTTGTAATTGTATTAATGCATTAGTAAATGTTGAAATTAATGTTAACTAAGATTAATAAATGCTGTAGAAGTATTGTTCATTCTTAGTTCATGTTAACTAAAGTAGTTAACTAATGTTAACTAATGAACCTTTTGTAACGTGTTACATGTGTGTGTGTATTGCATGTATCTTTTGCTTTTAATTTTAGATTATATATATATATATTGTATTTGATTGTATGTTAATTTCATTTCAAACTTACATTTTTTACATTTGCTCTTTTCCACCATCTAGATTACAAAGTTAATATTTAAATAGAAATAATGATTATTATAGTTGATAATTCATCTTCAGTAAATTAAAATGATAAATATAAAATATTAAAATTAAATATAAATAAATTAAATATAAATATAAATATAAAAATTAATAGCATTTTTTCTTTTAAATTGTAATGTTGCACTAACTAAATTTACTTGTAGCATTAAATTATTTTTTCATATTTAGGATTTAGTTTTTAATTTCACTGTACAAAACAGTATGTAATCGTAATATTTAATATTACTTACAGTGTTGTTTTTTCTTTAGTTTATTGCATTAGATCTATGGAATTATTACTTAGAAGATGCATGATATTATTGTGCATTACTTTAGTCACCGATAAGCATTAGTTTGAAGGAAATGAGGTCGTCACATGTCTTTTTAAAAATATTATATACCATAGTTTGCAGCACTGCATTTACCATGGTAGAAATGCACATTACCAGTATTGTTGCTCTTTTTTAGTTTAGTCTATAAATGTCCTGTTTCATTTTAGAGCTCTCAGGGTGTATTAAGTATTATAAAACATAATGAAACAACTTAAATTTACCATTAAGTAAATTGTGGGTATCCACCTGTTTTTGTGAGTCACTGGATTTGTTCCCGGTGTTTAAATAGGGATATTTTGGATGAGTAAAAGCAAGTGGTAAACACATTTTCTAACATAACGTACATTTAAATATTCAGTTCGCATTCATTGAATAAAAACCTAGCTGACATCATCTAACAAATGTTTGTGAATGCGTAATGTGCTCCACTGTGCTGGGGAAAAAAAGGTGTGAGGAGCTTTTGATTCTCACTTTCTGTCGCTCCATTTCGCCATGTTTTTCTCCGAGACACGCTTCCTGTTATAGTACAAAAATATGATCACAGGCAAGTGTCCATCTTAAAACAAAACAAAACGCACACGCACGCACACACACGGGGAAAATATACACCGTTTCCTCCATGCATATCCAGTAGAAGTGAACTGTAATTATTCCTTTGTAGCTAAAAACAGTATCATTAAGAATAATGGCATCATTAAGTACTAGAAGCTATTACTGTGGGTGAATTTGCTGCATTGATAATGAGGCTTCAGACAGGAAATGAAGATACTAATTATGGGATAAAACGCCTACTCAGTTAATTGGAAGCAAAGAGCGAAGTGAAAAGAAAAGCATTTGCACAGAAAGGGAAAAAACTGTACAAGATAAGTTCTTGACCTTTTCTAGCGTGAAGTAATGGTACAGTACAGATCACAGTCCATGATTCAGCTCTGCATCGCAGCATCACCTCATGTTATGATTTTAAAATGGCAATATGGTGTCCTCAATAAGACTGTCTTATTTATAACTTACACAAGGTAAAGAATCCCTCAGTGGTTGATGTTTTGTCATTAAATGTGATTGAGACATAAAATCTAAATTGACATACAGGCAACGTGAGGCTGCCATATGTTTTTAGATCATGCTAATGTGATATACAATACCCAAATAGCTACTTAGGCATTATTTTAGCAACTCAGCCTAGCTTATTTATAATCCATCGAACATACCTCAAGAAATATATATATTAGGGCTGTCAGTCGATTAAAATTTTTTATCTAATTAATTACATGATGTTTTAGTCAATTAATCTACTTAATCGCAAAATAAATTTGACTGTGAAAATACCTGTAAAAGATTACCTGTAAAGCTATTTTTTGTGTTAAATGAGAAAGTATCAAGTAGACATTACAAATTGTAGCTTTAAAGGAACACTCCACTTTTTTTCAAAAAAAAAATCAAAACTCATTTTCCAATTCCCCTAGAGTTAAACAGTTGAGTTTTACTGTTGTTCGAATCCATTCAGCCGATATCTGGGTCTGACTAGCACTTTAAGCATAGTTTAGCATACACTGTAAAAAGTAAATAACACAATTTGTTGAGTCAGCTTAAAATAATTTGTTACCCTGCTGCCTTAAAGTTTTAAGTTCAGTCAACTAAAATAGGTTTAGTCAACTTGAAATGTTAAGTTGTACTAAGTAACTACTTAGATATTTCTGTTTACTAAACTTAACAGATGGGTAAGTAACCCAGCTGCCTTAAAATTTTAAGTTGATTCAACTCAAATATCTAAGTTGTCACTTAGTATAATTTAACATTCAAAGTTGAATAAACTTTTTTTTTGAGTTGACTAAACATAAAATTTTAAGGCAGCCAGGATACAGATTATTTTAAGTTGATTCAACAAATTGTTTTTTACAGTGTAGATCATTGAATCCAATTAGACCGTTAGCATCTCAAAAATGACTAAAGAGTTTTGATATTTTTCCTATTTAAAACTTGACCACAATGATATTACGCAGCAAAGTTCCTTTATTATTACGCCAGAATGAGAGTATAGTTCCTAGCCATATCAGCCTAGAAAATCGCAACTTTTCATTTTCCGTCAGTCTTAGTACACGATGTAACTACAGATGATTTAAAGTTTTATAGGAAAAATATTGAAACTCTTTGGTCAATTTTGAGCGAGATGCTAACAGTCTAATCTGATTCAGTGATCTATGATAAGCTATGCTAAAAGTGCTACCGCCAGACCCGGAGATCGGCTGAATGGATTCGAAAATGGTAAAACTGTTTAACTCTAGCGGAGTTGGAAAATTAGCCTATTTTCAAAAAACGTGGAGTGTTCCTTTAAGAAAGAAATATTTTATGTGGTTCAACATAGACTTTATTACACATAAACATTTAGGCTACAATGGCCTAACGTAAACTAACGTAAAAAAAAAATTGAGAAACATCTCAGTATTTCTTGTTCATACCATGAAAGTCATTGGTAACCAAAACAGCTTTGTTACCAACAGTCTTCAAAATACTTTCTTTCATTTTCCACAAAAGAAAGGTTTGAAACGACATAAGGGTGAGTAAATGCTGACAGAATTTAAATTATTTTGGTGAACTATCCCTTTAATATTATTATTCTTATTTATTTATTTTTAATGAAATTATACTGTAAAAAAGAAACTAAATATGCCAGCAGGTGGCGGTAAATGTCTTTATGAGTCATTCATTTATTCATTCGATTTGTTCAAATGGCTGATTCATTCAGGAATTAAGTAAATGGCTCTGTTTATGAATGGGCTTTTGAATCATTAATTCACATGATTCATTCAAAATGCGGATTCATTCAGAAACTAAACACGGCTATGTTGCTCAGAGACAAGCAACAATTCTGCTATAGCTTCAAAGGTAATATGTTTTTTGATAAATTAAGCAAAAACATAATATTGTGCTTAAAATATAACACACCATCAACTACAGTTGTATAAAATCACATTTAAGGTCGTGAGATCATGACAAAATCAGCACTGGTGTCATATTGCTCTTTCTGCCCTTGTGATATGTGATATGTCTATATATCTATATCTACATATATATATATATATATATATATATATTAGACAAAGCACATACAGGGGCATTTTTTGCAACAATATCTTGAATTTTAGGGCATAACTGCATTTATGGAGTTGTTGCCCTGCATCATATTTGTCAACAGTCAATTATATGAAATATAAGATGATGTACAGGTCTGGAGGCGGGGTCAGCACGTTAACTGTTAAAATATTTCAATTGCATTATTTTTTCATAACTAATTAATTAAGTTAACATGCGAAAATGACAGCCCTAATATAAAGAAGATTTATATGTGAATTAAAATGTATTACATTTTTTAAAAAAAACACAAATTTCTTGCCATTCAAAATGCATACTAGACAAGCTCTGCACTGTAAAGTACTGATTCTGTCTGTATGTCATCCGTGCATATTTTTGTCATCCAGGAGGACCCATTCCTGTGACAATATCTTCAAAAAGCAATGACAGGTCTTCAATCCCCATCTGTGTCCCAGCCTCTTTAAGGTGTCAGACGCTGCAAGCAATTGTCACTGCCCAAGACGAAGAACTTCCTAACCTCACCTGCTCTGCCTCCTTTCTTCTTCTGTGTCACTCAGGAGAGGTGTCCAATGGTGACACATGCCAGAGGCCATCAGTGTTCTACTTAGATTTTATTTTTTGCTTCTGTCATATACTCAAGAATGTCCTTACAGTCGACACTCTCAAAGATTACCATTAAAGGGATAGTTCACCCAAAAATGAATATTCTGTCATTAATTACTCACCTTCATGTCGTTCCAAACCTGTAAGACCTTTGTTTATCGTCAGAACACAAATCAAGATATTTTTGATCAGTTTTCTGGGTCTTGAATGTGTCAGTTGCGTTGCTGTCTATGCAGGGTCAGAAAGCTCTCAGATTTCATCAAAAATATGTTAATTTGAGTTAAGAAGATGAACAAAGGTCTGAGGGGTTTAGAACAACATGAGAGTAATTATTGACTGAATTTTCATTTTTGGGTGAACTATCCTTTTAACAAGTTACTGTAGTAAACAATAAATGTACTGCTTATAATTAAGTATTTGAATACATTTGAATTGTTAGTTTTCATTTTATTTGTTTAGCCCTTTCAGATTGAGGGCTATCGGAATAACTCATAATTATATCGATTTCTTACATTCAGTGCTTCAAAAAGCAATTTTGTGAGCAAGAAATCCGCAATAAATAAAAATAGTTAGCACTGTTCCAAACTCGCCCCAGACCGATGCAAAACATGGCATGTGAAATGGAATGTAAAAAAACAAAATGAGAGAAGGTCAGCCAGGAATTCAAATGGAAGACATTTGCAGTTCCAACAAGACCGGGAGTGTGAGCACACATCTGAACCTCAGTCCTTGCTGGAATAATTGCGGGAGCACATCTGGTGCACTTTGAAAATGAATTGGCCCAGCACTGCTATGATAATGACTGCACGGTAGTCTAATAAGTTAGGGAATGCTGCATTCCAAATGTCACCCTGGGTCGGTCCAGCACTTACTTAGTTCATTTACTTGCATAGAGTTTGATTCCAGCTCTCTCTTCGCTACAAACTCCATTCCCTGTTGCATTTGCATTGCCATTAGATGTAGCAAAACACATATTTTGCTTTTTCTTTTTCCCTTGAGATTGTTTAAACTCTCAGTAAACTGTAGTAAGCAATTTTATTGTAAATAAATAGTTTTGCAACAAAAAGAAGTCTCTTGCGTTCACCAAGGCTGCATTTATTTTACCAAAAATATTAGTAAAATAGCTCACCCTTATGTCATTCCAAACCCGTAAGACCTTCGTTCATCTTCAGAACACAAATTAAGATATTTTTGATGAAATCCAAGAGCTTTCTGACCCTGCATAGACAGCAACACAACTGACAAGTTCAAGGCCCAGAAAGGTAGTAAGGACATTGTTAAAATAGTCCATGTGACATCAGTGGTTCTACCATAATGTTATAAAGCTATGAGAATACTTTTTCTGCGCAAAGAAAACAAAAATAATGACTTCATTCAACAATTTCTTCTCTTTCCTGTTAAGTCTTCGACGCGCATCTGTATGTGTGGTGTTGCAGGGTCAGAAATCTCTCGGATTTCATCAAAAATATCATAATTTGTGTTCCAAAGATGAACAAAGGTCTTATGGGTTTGGAACGACATAAGGGTGAGTAATTAAATGACAGAATTTTCATTTTTGGGTGAACCATATCTTTAAATTCATGCGGTCCAAGGCACATCCTGATATTGCTGAGTTAGATGCGTTCCTGGGTCAACATATTTTGTTGACCCTGGAACAACATTTAAATCCAAAAATTTAATCTTGACCACATCCCTACACCTAAACCTAACCTAAAATCAGAGGAAATGATAGATGAATGACACTGATGTACGTGCACTAAACACTGATTGTAAGCCTAAACTTCACAAAAAATATAAACTCACAATGTTGTTCCAGGGTCAACAAAGCTGTTGATCCAGGAACATGTTGCACTTGGTAAAATCAGGTTCTGCTTGGTCCAAGATAGATTTTTTTATGGATGGGTCCCCTTCTGTAGAGCCCAATCCACAGGCTATACCTAAAAGGACTTTTGGGATGACCGGGACACTGCTTAAAGAATGACACTTCCACAAATTGCTCCTAGTCAGCCGTACATTCCTTCACATCTCTTTCATAGTCACCGCGCCAATGCGAGTGAAATGCAGAGGGTTCTATTTTCACTCAAGGCCTGCAGTGAGGGCCCATTTTGGCTGTTGATCTACAGTGGGCTGGTTACGCTGTGGCGGATGCCCTAAAGGCAGCTACAGTCCCAGTGAGTCCCACCAGTCCGCCGCGCTTTGCTTGCTTGCCTGGCAAGCGTCTTCAGCTCACTCATTATCTCGTCCAATGATGTATGTATTCTTGCAAGAAATCTTGTCAGGCTGTTACGCGCCATCCAATTAGACAGCTCATCTGCGCTCGCTCACCAAGCAGAAAGGCTCAACAAGGCCCACGTGCGTGTAAGCGAGATTCGCGTGTTTGCGCGCGTGTGCTAATAACGACCTGCGGCGCCACCTGCTGTAGGGAGCAGTAGCCCTGTGTCGCAACGCCTTCTCTCGACAACATCTGGCTGAGCCCAAGGCACCGGGAGAAGAGAGCAACAGAGCGGAATAAGGAGAAAGAGGGTCCCCTCGTAGCCGTGCACAGGCCTGGGCAGGAACCCCTTCTGTCAGATAGCGCTGCCATTGATGTGCCATTCCCCTCGTTGCCTCCTCGTTAGTCCATGCAGTAAATTAATACAATTAAGCACAGTTTTTCTCCAGGCCCACGTGGGTATTGTTCTGAGTATGTGCTCACTGAAACCTCAATCCCCCAAGCTCATGTGTTTTACAAGGAGAGAGCGAGCGAGCGAGAATGGGGGATAAGGTTAGCTGAGGAGGCCAGCCGTTCGTTTTCAATGTGACACAGATGCGTTCATTTGTAAGATGAGCATTAAGTGCTCGCTAATTTATCTACGTTCGGGTACATCTGGCAGACATCAGGCAAGGTAAATTAAACAGCAAAGTTGCACTCGCAAACTTAGCAAAACCCTCACGCTTCGCCTCATGCGAAATTGTCCACCGGTGAGGCGAACGAGCCGCCGCTACGGAAAGGATTTTCACCTTGACCTTCCCACGGCACGTTTGAAGTCGTTCGTCGAGCTGCGTGACAGTTGAGGGCGACGTTGCGTTATCAGCGCACAAATCTGGCCATGGGAACCTTGTCTACGGTGCTTTGTAAGACACGCAACCCGATCAATGAGGAATGACAGCACCTGAGCCTTTTTTCCCCCGATCGAGTCGATATCGTTGGCCGCCACTCCCTGGGTACTTAGCAGATGTAAACTATCCCACGGTCAGGCTCACGCTAGCCTTAACCTTCATTTGCTCAGTGTGTATTTAAGTGTGTCTTTTTCACCCCGCCAAGAGCTATGGAAAGCGATAGCAGTCAACAAAAGACACAAACAGTGTGAAGCACTTAAAACAAGCGCTCCTTTCCAGGCGTGCACTACTTCCCCTTTGGCTAAAAGCTGCCAGGACACTGGAAGTACCAGGAGAAAGTGGTGTAAATAAAAGCCACCCCCTGAAGCCTGCAGCTTGGATCATACTGTGTCAGCTCTCTCCAAGTATAATAGAGGTGGAAACCCAACAGCAGCCGAGACCATGATGCCACATAAAGTGCTTTGTGAACAAGCAAGACATCTAGAAGCGGAAAAACAGCGGCTGTTTAATATGGTTAAACCGGCACGCTGGATCGCGAGGTCCTCGGAGACGATGTTGCAGCGCGGCGGCTAAACGTTGTCAGGTCTCGCGGTCGGGGAGGATGGTCTTTTTTGTCCCCGCCACCCCCTCTCCGCTGCTTCCTCTGCCCCTGACAGAGAACAAAAAGGTCAGTTGTACCCTCGGCTGCCTTTGGAGCACGCTGCGCGCCGTGTTTATCAAGCACGCTAATCTATTCTTGTTACTCTCCACTTCAGAGGCAGGCACTCATCTGCGCCCTCCCTCCGCCCCAGCCTCCACCGGTCCCCCAGGGGCGGCGCTGATGGCATCTGGCCGGCGTCCAGCCAGCGCGGGAAAGATGGCACGGAGCTGCCATTAAAATCAATTACATGGGTCAATGTTTTTATTAGAGGATTTCTACTCAAACTAAGTCATCAGGATGGCAACGCGACTGCTGTTTCCCCCATCGCAGAGCCCCCTCCTCACCCCACGACCTTTCTGTACCCACCGCTAAAGACTCGCTAAAGTGGAGGCAGGAGGAGGATCTGAGGCCATCGAAGGTTGCGGCGTTTTTTTCTTTTGTTGTGATGCTGTGACTATAAAGCAGTGTGTGCCGATGTCATTAGCATGTCTGGACTAGGGCTTGTGTCTTAAAGATATCATCCCTCCTTGAGGATGAAGGAATATGATTATCCCTTTCGCTGCCCGTGCGAACTTGTAAACAACTGTTGTTGTTTTTAACCTCCACCTTCAGGTAAAATATGGTGCATCAAACACCATTAAACAAACCGCACACACCGCGTTATCAGAGCAGCAGCGGGGCCTTGAATTAAACATTTTACTGTTATTACAGCAACAACAGCTTTTTCTTCTTTTTCACATACGGATGTTGAAAGCCAATTACTCGCCGTGGAGTTTCAAGAGGCTTTGCGATCACCTTCCTATTGTTCTAGACACATTTACAGAAGCACACACACATACACACACATACATGCCTGGTAGGTGTGAATCCAAAGAGGTGCTTTGACCAAAAGAACACTCGTGGACTATTGTGGTCTGTCTCTGTGTTCCTGTCCCTGAAGTACTTCTGTTGAGCAGGGACAGGTAACGCCGCTACCAGCGCCTGGATTCAAACCGCAATTACTCTTCTCTTATGTGTGTACACGTACAGTCTGATCCACAAAAAGATAAACTAGACATGTTCTTCCACACCAATGTGATATAATTGTTCTGTTATTCATTTCCTTTCAGCCCACTGTAGCGCTGTTCAGTTCGTAGCCTGAGAGAGAATTAGATTTTTCGCTAAAATTAGCGGTTTTCCGCTTAAACAGACTTTTACATTTTGTTCTGTGAGAAAATTTAAACTAAAGTCAAGTGAATTTGATCCTGTTATATGTTTTAAAAAGTGTCTTTAAACGTGTGGAGAACCGCTGTAGCTCTTATGCTAATGTGTTAGCATGTTTGTTTTTCAAAAGAGGCTTCAGAAATCGTATTTAAAGGGTTACTCCACCCCAAAATGAAAATGTTGTCATCAATCACTTACCCCCATGTTGTTCCAAACCTGTAAAAGCGTTCGTTCATCTTTGGAACACAATTTAAGATATTCTGGATGAAAACCAGGAGGTTTGTGACTGTCCCACTGATTGCCAAGTAAATAACACTGTCAAGGCCCCAAAAAAAAGTATGAAAGATATCATCAGAATAGTCCATCTGCCATCAGTGGTTCAGCCATAATTTTACGAAGCTACGAGAATACTTTTTGTACGCAAAGAAAACAAAAATCATGACTTTATTTAACAATTCATCTCCTCCGAGTCACCCTAGCACCATTTTGGAGAGCATACGCTGTTCTGTGTCAGCCACACCACACGGATACGTTAATTTATGCTTTGATTCAAATGAAAACAGAGTATTCGCATGATGCAGCTGACAAAGAATTGCGTACACTGTTTGCGCCTAGTGGATACTCTCCAAAATGGCGCTATGGTGTGGCAGCCATGTTGAAAAAACCAAGCATATGCTGGTTAGGTAGGTTTTGATGCTGGGATGCTGGTTAGGTAGGTTTTGATGCTGGGATGCTGGTTAGGTAGGTTTTGATGCTGGTTTAAGCTGGTCCTTAGCTGATTTATGCTGGTCTTTTACTGGTTTATGCTAGTTCTTGGTACCTAACCAGCATCCCAGCATTAAAACATACCTACTAGCATATGCTGGTTTTTTTCACCAGGGGGAGGAGACAAATTGTTGAATAAAGTAATTATTTTTGTTTTGTTTGCCTACAAAAAGTATTCTCGTAGCTTCATGAAATTATGGTTGAACCACTGATGGCAGATGGACTATTTTGACGACGTCTTTAATACTCCTTCAGAGTTGGCCTAAGGATTGGCAACGTGATTCCATTGGAATTTCTTACCAAAATCAAACATTTTTGTTCTGGCAGCCAGGTACAATTCATGTGGCATGCTTCATGCGGAGATCTTGCGTGGTTCAAACTGGACACCCAAATAGAGGGTCAAGGAGGTAAATAAATGGCCCTATTCGAGTCTTCCAAAGTCATCAGGGCCAACAGCCGGGGGTGCAGGAGCGTTCCCTTTCCCTGTGGAGATCACCCCTCCTGTGCTCTGCAGAAGGCCATGCTTCAAACAGACCCACTCAGAGCCCTGACCTTTGAGAGGGAGTGAGGGAGAGCAAAAAGGGAGCACAGGAAGTTGTGAAAGACGGGCTGATATGTAGAGAGAGGGAGCGAGGATGGACGAAAGTGGGAAAGGAGGTTAACACCATATGAGGTTTCGCAGCAGTGACAAAATTTGTCAATAACTCAACATGAGAACTCTACATTCTTCCCTGAGGCGCTGATAATGGCAATTTCGAAAGAAAATAAATTTACAATCCGCAGAGTCAACACTGCCAGATATATTATGTCCGAAAAGTGAAAAATGCTACCCTTGCAGGCAGTATACAGATTTAGGATGGCACATCCAAACAAATGTTTGCATTACATCATGTCTACAAAGATTTTTGGGCCCCATTCTATATCATACGTAAGTATTGTGCATTGAATTGTTGATGATTTTATGCATTCCTGGATTGCTCAATTCAAAACTAATCTCAGAGTTGTTTTTAAAGCAACAGATCTGTTATTTAATTTTTAATTTTTTTAAATCAATGTAGCTCAATTTTTATGTAAACAGGATTAGATGCCATTTGAAGCTTACCTGACACCATAGGTGCTGATTTATGTTTCTGCTGGTAGGAGCCCACTCTCCACAACCCCACAGAAACACGTCTTTTTTTGGAAACCTGCAAGTGCATGTGCATAAATTTGGGTGATGAAGAATTCAAGTTATTCGTGTCTTGTGAAAAAAAAAAAACCCACAGACTGCAAATACATTACTAAGTGTCAAGGCATCAGTCAACTGTCATAAATATTGGCACCTTGCAGATGCAAACAGGAGAAAATACAAATGTGTTTGTGTGTTAAATATAAATTTAACATTGCCACATTATTTATTAGGCCTACTTATCAGAGCAGTTGAAATCATCAATTCATGTCATGTTTAAACATCGCAGAATCACATTAGTATGTAGGTTGAAAGATTAATCAAACGATTAATCACGATTAATCGCATCCAAAATAAAAGTTTTTTACATACTAAATGTGTGTGTACTGTGTATATTTATTATGTATATATAAATACACACACATACATGTACATATTAAGGAAAAATATTTTTGATTTATGTATAAAATATTTATTTTTTATAAATAATCTAAAATATATACAAGTATAAATATATATACACATAATTTTTTTTTTTTGTAAACATATACATGTATGTGTGTGTATATACGTAATAAATAGACACAGTACACACACATATAGTATGTAAACATAAACTTTTTTTTGGGATGTGATTAATTGTTTGACAGCCCTAAATTAAAGCTGCATTATCTTTAACTTATTTTTAACAATATTTGCCCGAGATTTGAAAATATGGAATCTGAGGGTGCAAAAAAAACTAAATCACCTTTAAAATGAAGTTCTTAGCAATGCATATTTCTAATTAAAAATTAAGTTTTTAAATATTTACAGTAAGAATTTTACAAAATATCTTCATGGAACATGATCTTTACTTAATATCCTAATGATTTGTGGCATAAAATAAAATTGATAATTTTGACCCATACAATGTATTTTTGGCTATTGCTACAAATATCATATCTGCATATGATATTTGATGATAATGAAATGGTAATTCACGATACGCCAATTTATCTCACCTGACATGCAAAGAATGGGGTTGGGTCTGTTTATAAACTCCCATGTTTTTTATATAAATAGTTAATATGTTTTTCTTTTTTTTTTTCTTTTTCTTTTCTTTTTAGATATAACTTAGGGATTTAATTGCTACTTAGGTATTTAGATATTTATTATATATTTTAATTTTATCTTTGATTTTAATTTGTCTGTAACAAATAAGAATTTCCCCTTGGGGATAAATAAAGGAATTTTGATTTGATTGATTGATTGATGATTGTTTTTCGGCAGATGGTTAACATTTACATTTACCTTCATGCGTTTAGCAGACATTTAGTTTGAAAGCATAAACATTTGATTTGAAAAATCACAGTTTTAAAGGAGTCCATTTATTTACGTATGTCAGTTGTTTACGAAAATGCTTCAAATCGACTTGAATCAACTCAGTAGTTGCTCAATATATTCTTGGTTTTCTTAGGAGGTATTTTCACTGACGGACTGGGCCACTGCAGCGAAATCAAAGCTTTCCTTCACTCTCGCTAAAGGCATGACCGTTCTATTACCCGACTGTCTCCATCCTTGGCCCGCCCCAGTCTTTCACCCAGCCATCGGGCTGCTTACAGCATATGCGACTTTCTCCGCTCTCCGCATCTGGCCCCTGACCCATTCTGTCTCTCTTTTTTTGACTCTTCTAAACAGGTGTTCGCTAAATGATTATAAATTGGTGGCTGAGTAAACATTCATCGTGGATCCATGCAGGGCCTGGGCTAATATAATTAGAACCCAAACATCAGGACAGTGAGGCCTCCCCATCTGTCCATTTTGTCCTCCGCCATGCAACTTTAAGGAAAAACGGATGAAGGGATGGAGAAAAAAGATGAGCGCTCGTCCCCTGTCGCCCTCTGCCAAGGCATTGAACAGCACGCTCGATTTGTGAGACGTGGCAGCTGGCCTATACCTGCGAGCATCTTGAGAAAGGACGGTAATTGTCTGGAAGAGTGTGTTCGTGAGAGCGTGCACGTGTACGTGAATGTGTGTGTGAGCAGCGCGTTTCCAGAGGATGGGCAAGGAGATGGCAGGTTCCTAAGGGATGAGGAGGAGATCTGTCTCAAGGACACGCAGCGCTCATCTCTCTAGCTCACCCTCCGTTTATCCCTCGCTTTCCTCCCTCATCTCAACCTCACCTTGCCTGCATTAAATTACACTCTGTCAAAAACTTATTTTGGGCCCCGTTTCCCAAAAGTGCTTGCCTTCGTAAGTCACTTTCACAACGTGAGGGAATATAATTCAAACCCATCAAGCCAATTTCAAAGATTTACTTGCTTAATTGTTTGCATAAGGGCAATAAAAACAGCCCATTGATAAAATACATTGAAAATCAAACTGAAAATAAAAGGTAGACATGGTTCAGCGGGAATAGTTCAAACCTGCAGGATTGCTACTCTTATCTGGTTTCCCTGACTGGTCTGGTTTGCCAATTTATGTGAGGTTTTGGACACTTGCTAGGTTGGGACATTGGCTAGAGGATTTTTATTATTATTATTTTAGCACAATGAGCTGCTGTAAGTTGTTTAAATAGGGCCTTATGATTTACACGATGCGGAAAACGCGGACGAAATCGCGGAATACAGCCATAAAAATGGAATTTACAGTTTAACGTTGAAACTAGCTTCATGTTATACACACACAGGAATTCACGATAACCCGTCAAAATAAAAGTTTGGTTTAACTTGAAGACATTGTGCCAGAAATAGGCCTATATTATGCCTAATATTATTTAGTAGAATGTACATGATACTGCTACTATTGAAAAAAATAATAAAACTTTATTTTTTAAGAAATAATCACACAATATTTCTTCCATGTTTATATTTTAATTTTTACATTTAATAACCTTTAATGTTTACATTTTTACTTTTCATTAATTAAAAGATGAATAAATGTGTTATGCCTTTGATTTTTTTGACATTTGATAACTAGAAAAATTATATTTTACAAGAATTTCTGAGGAGGGAAAAACATTTCATAAGGCTATTGTAAGAATAAATAAAAGTTGTTTTTATGCATTCAAATAATTAGACATGCTAAAACAATAACAATAAAACATAAGGTGAGAAAAAATAAAACATTTTATTGAGCTCTAAACATGTCATTTTTGTTAAACTTTCAATAACTTGATTAATTGTATAAGTTTCATGATTTTAATTAATTAGACATGCTTTTTAATTAATACGATTTAATTTAAGCATTAAAAATGAGTCCATAAAAATTAAAATGAGAAAAAAAAAAAACAGAATTTGGGGGGAAAAAATTTAATTAAACGGAATTTGGAAAAAAAAAAAAAAAACAGATTTCCTAGGGCCCTATTTAAAAACACCTGTAACTGGTGGTTAAAAAACAAAAAACAAAAAAACAATTAAATGAATAATGAATTAAATGAATCAAATAAATAAATAAATATAGTGCATTTTGTAACCTTAACTGGCTAATTCAGTGCAAAAATTCATTCATTCATCAGTATTTTCGTCTTATTTTTCAGTAAATTATTTTTATATTTAAACATGCCTACAACAGAATATTTACTTTAGAAGCTAAGTTGCAAGAAAATCAAAAATACATATTTTTTCAGGGTTGTTTTTATAAAATGACAGCAATGTCAGCAATGTTCAAAAAAAGTTAATCAATTAATAATACTTTTCTGACAAACAATATACTGAATATTATATTTCAAGTAATATGTTTATGTGTACTGTTGACTAAGTGTACTGTTTATGGTTTGCCAAGCAACACTTGGTGCATAAATATACTGTAGAATTCATCCAATCAGAATTTAGATATTTTTGCACTTTCATACTGATTTTAACATGGCTGCATTGTGCGTAACAGACCTGCATAAAACCAGTAAAAGACTGTACATGGTCTAAGCTAGTTTAAACAATTTTGTTTTCTTGAAAAAAAAAAATCAGGTGATATTTTGTGTTGTTGCATTGAAGAAGGTTTATCTGCTAAGCGGAACTTTGATCATCTGAAGGCATTTGACTATCTATTTCCATTTGTTTTACCCTCTGTTTCTTTCTCGCACCAGAAGAAGCTCTTCTGCACTGCTGAGTCTTCCTCTGAAACACTCAGGCAGAAAAAAGTTGGGAAATGAACACCAGTCTGACCAGCGGAGGCCTGAAGGTCTGCCATCTGCCACCATGCCTGAGTCGCGGCGGCGGCCACCTTCAGAACATATGCATCAAAGCCCTGGGTGAGTGGACTGAAGGAGTCCCGCAGAAAGCCAGCAGAAGTCCCGCCCCAGGGCTGAGGACCGAAACCAGGCGGCTCAGCAGAAGAGGAGCTGACGGCCATCTTTGCCATCTCTTTTCTCCAGTAAGGCCCACCAAGGTCAGGAGGACAGCATGCCGGTGAGGGCCCGCCAGCAAAGGAGGAAGAGAGCTTGGCAGCGACTGCTCTCTCGATCTGTCCCTCTCTGTGTCTGTCAGGGCCTCGGGCGCTCTCCTTAACAAAAAGCTCACAGAGGGGAAAAACACTGCAACTCTTTTATCTCTCTTTCTCTTTCTCCTGCTAACAGAATGTAGGAGGAGGCACTGGGCATGCCATGACAGCAGTGGGCCCATTTGTTTAAATTACAAAGAGATTCTGTTATTTGTTGTTGAAGGGACAGTTCGCCCAAAATTTTAATTTGGTCATTATTTACTCACCCTCATGCCGTTCCAAACATTTACGCTGTATGCTATCCTGTATGTACAAAAGAGAAATTCTGACAAATCTTTAGACAGATATTTTCCATAAAATAATAGATCATGACCGTGTCTGTCAAACTCCAAAAAGAACCGCTCTGTACGACTATAAACTATATTCCAAGCTTTCAAAAGCAACACCATAGATTTATGTGAGGAACAGACATCTGCATTTTTACCAGTCAAACTGTTGGATATAGTTTTAAAAAAGAGAAAAATATACTATATAATGCAGTACATAAATATAAAAATACATGGTAAATTTACTTAGAGCTTTATATATAATGCATTTTAAAAGTATTTTAATGCATTAATAATGGTAACACTTTACAATAAGGTTCATTAGTTAACATGAACTAAGAATGAACAGTACTTCTACAGCATTTATTAGTCTTGATTAATATTCATTTCAGCATTTACTAATGCATTATAATCACAAGTTGCGTTTGTTAACATTAGTTAATGCACTGTGAACTAACATGAATGAACGTATTTTATTAACTAACATTAACAAACATTAATAAATAGTGTAATTAACGTATTGTTAGTTGTTTATTCATTTTAAGTAATACATTAACTAATGTTAACAAATGATACCTTATTGTAAAGTGTTACTGTAATAAATATTTAAAAATAATACTTATTTGTTCATTGAACACTGCTTTAGAAAGTAATATGCATTGAATATTATTATGCACATGCTAACCAATTTCAGATGCAACAAGGACATTATAAATCATTTTATCTTTGGTTACAATTGTTTATTAAAATTTATCACATAAAGATATAATGTACATTGTGCCTTCATAGAGCATTATACATAAAGGCTTTAAGTGTTAATAAATATATTATACATTTAATTTTCTATATTATATTTATTTTGCATGTGTTTTTTAGTTATTATACCAGGCAGTTATTGTAATTTATTAATCACAACAAAAACTTTTCTTTGCATTGCATTGTCATTACATTGTTTCAGTGCCAAGGATGAAACCAGTTTGTAACTAATAATATTATATTATAAATATAAACGTGTGTAGTGAAAATCATGAGGATTTTAACCAACATTATCAAACAATAATAAATAGTGTAATAAATGTATTGTTCATTGTTCGTTCATGTTAATTAATACATTAACTAATGGTAACAAATGACTCCTTATTGTAAAGTGTTACTCTAATAAAGATTTAATAGTAATACTTATTTGTTTAAAAAGTAACTTTAAAAAGTAATATGCATTGAATATTAATATGCCAACATTAACATGCCAACCGATTTCAGATGTAACAGGGACATTTTATCTTCGGTTACACTGTATATAAAAATTTATCACGTAAAAAATAATATTCATTGTGCCTTCATAGAGCACTATACATAAAGGCTTTAAATGTTAATAAATATATTCTACATTTAATTTTTTATATTATATTTATTTTTGTATGTGTTTTTTAGTTATTATACCAGGCAATTATTGTAATTTATTAATCACAACAAAAAATAATTTTTCTTTGCATTGCATCATCATAGTCAAAACCAGTTTCATTGCCAACACAGGATGAAACCAGGTTATAAGTAATATGAATATATTATGAATATGAATAAATGTGTGTAGTGAAAATCAAGAGATTTTAATAATTATATATATATATATATATATATATATATATATATATATAGATATATAAAATCATGTACTTTTTTAAAATATGATACGAATGACTTTTTCGGATTACAATATATCCTTATTCCCTGATAGCCTTGCTGTCCAGAGCACTGTTAACTGGATCATTGAGCCGCTGAGTTGAAACTGAGAACCAGATCTGTTTTCAAATCTTTATTTTGAGTCATTTCTATTCTAGAAACCAGTTGATCCAGCTCACAAATCGAACTGATCTAGGCTTGATTTACAAAAAGCATCGTAAGCATGATTGGACTGTAGAAAACATTGCCACCACTGGACTCTACGATGAGTTTGCTCAATGCTTACACAATGCTTTTGGTAATTACAATCCTGGTTCTTGAGTTCAATTCACTGACTCAATAAAACACTGGCTTAAGATATAAAAGTTGCAGTATCTAAAAAACAACACTCTTATGAATTTGTGGAAGGATTACAGTATACTACTGTATAAAGCAGCCTGGTTTCAACGTGTCATATATCCTGACAGATTTTCTCTCTCTTTGGAGAGGGTAAAGTGGTATTGGAGCGTCTCCTCAGAGACAGATGGGGGTTTGTGGGGGGCAGGGCTGTGGGCAGTCCTTCCTGACTTAAGGGTTAATAGCCAGTCCACAGGGCTGATCCACCTGCTTTTTAATTAGTGTTTTCAGTGCTCACTCGCCCATGCTTATGTGTCAAGTTTGAGCTAGTATTACAGGTTCAGCAGTCAAGATTAAGTTATAGACTAAATTGGTGTGACAGCTGGTAATATTAAATAAACCAATAAAAAGACAAATAAATATTTAAAAAAAACTCATCACAGTGGATCAAAATGAAACACAGCATTGTGTAGTTTAACAGCCTATTTTAGTGGAGCCATCATTTTATTTATATGAATTACGTTAATTACACTGACATTCAAAAGTTTTGGATCAGTAAGATTTTTAATGTTTTATTGTTGAAAACAGTTGTGTTGCTTAATAATATTTTTCAGGATTCTTTAATGAACAAAACATTACAAAAAACATAATTTATTCAAAATAGAGTTTTTTCTAACAATATAAGTCTGCTATCACTTTTTATCAATTTAACATCTTTGGTGAATAAAGGTATGAATTTCTTTAAAAAAAAAAAGAAAAAAGAAAGAAAGAATAAAAATGTACTGACCACAGACTTTTAAATGGTAGTTTATATTGTTACAAAAGATTTCTATTATAAAGAATTGCTGTTCTTTTTAACTTTTTATTTATTAAAGAATCCTGAAAGAAAGTATCACAGGTTCCAACAAAACATTAAGCAGCAACTTTTTTTAACACTGATAATAAATCAGCATATTAGAATGATTTCTTGTAATGATGCTGAAAATTCAGCTTCGCATCACAGTAATAAATTACATTTTAAAATATATTTCACAATATTACTGTTTTTTCCTGGATTTTTTATCAAATAAATGCAGCCTTGATGAGCATATATATATATATATATATATATATATAGTATTAATCTAACGATTTTCATTTTTGGGTGAACTTTCCCTTTAAGGAGTCAGAGTGAATACAGTGTTGTTGTTTTTTTGTTGTTGTTGTTTGTTTGTTTGTGTGTTTTTGTTTGCTTGTTTGTTTTGTTTTTTAATCTAGTATTAATAATTACATATATTTAATATTGTAAATAAAATGTTTAGAATTAATTTCAGATTTTTAATTTCAGATTTTTTGAGTCAATATGATTAATTAAACATTTATTTAATTAATTTTAATTAATTTTATATTTCTATATTCATAATTTATTATTTACAACATTAATTCTGCACTTTGTCTTTGTGTAAATGTGTAAATAGTAAACAAAAATTTAAATTCTGTCACCATTTACTCACCATTTTCTTACTTCTGGTAACAACGTAAAAGATATTTTGAAGAAAGTTGGTAACCAAACAGGTACTAGTAGCTATTGAATTCCAAAGCATTCAGCTAAATAAATAATACTATGGAAGTTAATAACTACCAGCAACTGTTTGGTTACCAACTTTCTTCAACATATCTTTATTTGTGTTCACCAGAAGAAAGAAATGCATACAGGTTTGTAACAACATGATAGTAAATGATGACAAGAGTTTAATTTTTGGGTGAACTATCCCTTTAAGGAGTCAGAGTGAATACAGTGTTTTGTTTTTTTTTCTTTTTGCATTTATGCATCTGTACCTCCTGTACATTGTAAAGAACAGATCAGCTAACACCTGTCTGTGTCTAACTGCTTTCATTAATCACAAGCTGAATATTTTGTTAAAATACTGAAGACTACTGAAGTCTATATAAGCCCACAAAGTAAAATCAGTTAAAAAATTCTCAAATTTTCTCAATGTCAAATCATGTTCATCGCGTACAGTACCTCTCTATTCTGTAGCACCATCCTTGCAAAATCAAACAGTGACTTTTCTTTTTTTTTTTGTTTTTTTTTCTGTAGAGTGCCAGAGGGGTACAGGTGAAACGCTTGCCCTATGTGGCACTAAATAAATCAGCACAACCTTTGGCTTGACCTTTTTTCATCCTGCGAACTTTTCCTGACCTTACAAGACATGCTCGGATTAAAGGCTCTTTCTTCTGGCTCACCGGTGACCCAGCACCTCCGCCCCTCCGCGCCCTACCTATCTCCCATCTGACTTCACTGCCTTCCCTCCCCTGTAGGCAGATGAAGTTCAATCCATCCCTACTTTTGTTTCATATCCTTAAGATCTATCACTTCAAAAGCCGTGGCTCACTGCGGCCACCACTGAACGCCGCGAGAGGCCACTCAAGAATCACCTCCATCAACGCTGTCAGGACCCTGAAGACCTTCAGCTCCACACTGGGGGCCCCTCCGTCTGCCTCAGGGGGCCCCCTAAGCCCCGTGGCACCCGGGGGCCCTGTAAAGGATATCAAAGATGAAACATCAATGGGAGCCACTTGAAGGATGCGCAACAGAGCTGGAGAAAAGGCCACGCCAGAAAATATGACGCCAGAAAACTCGCCGGGAATCGAAGTGAGCGGAGGCGTTCTTTTTTTGAAACAGCCAAGTCAGAATCATAACACAGAAACGTCACTAAAAGGTGAACATAATGCTTGCTAGTTCATTAACTAAATTCATTGAATATGACAGTAAAACATTTAGAATAACTTTCTAAAAAAATCATCAGAGAATGATTTCTGAAGAATCATGTGACACTGACTGGAGTAATGACTGCTGGAAATTCAGCTTTGTCATCACGGGAATAAATTGCATAATATATATTAAAATAGAAAACGACTATAAAAATATTTCACAATATTTTTCATTAAATAAAAGAGACTTCTTTCAAAAACATAAAAAACCTTACTGGCCCAAACTTTTGAACAGTTGTGTATTTGCAATATGAAACTTTTCCTATGTTTAAATAAACACTACTTTAAGTACATTATTGGAAAAACATTTTTTACATGAACAATGTAATCAGTATTCTGTTCATTAAAGCGATGTATAAATCTCATTAAGTTAGTATTTTTAAGCATTTTACATTTATTAAAATAATTTGTGGCAGTAACAATTTAAACAATATATTTTATTTGTGAACTTCTTTTCAGCCATTATTTTTAATAGTTTCTACCTATTATTGAATTTTTTTAGATCATCAGTCATCAAAATTCTTTAAATATTGGCTACAGACACGAAGTTTTACCAAGCTGATTACTCCCACTGATCATGTTTTCATGCCATTTTAAGTCTTATTTTGAGGTAACAAAGTGGTTATATCTAAGTATGTGAGTTGTTTACCTCCTGTTTTTAAATTTATCTTCACATTAAGGCCATTATAGTTTTCATTCAGACTGATTCGCGAACTCAGAACGCACACAAACACAAGAGGCGGGATTTATCGCATGAACCAATCACAGCCGAGCATAACCAGTCATATCCAATCATAACGTGATTGAGGGCTGTTGAACAATTATCTTTAGGAAAACGAGTGATTCATACACTTTTTAATGTTACATTTTGTAATATTACACTACACTACAATTATTTTGTCTCATCCAATATTTTGAGAAAACACTGCCTCCCTTGCCTCGTCGGAGGAAATATATATATTTGCAGAGAAAAGCCACCACATATACAATAATTCAATAACATTTATGTGACAGATGAAAGCAGGAATACACAAATGTCACTAGCTGTATATCCGTTTTGCACAGCGTGAGTTCCACCTGCATTATTTTTTTCACTGGTGTTTATACATATGCAGATTTTGGCTATTGAGTCGCATCTTATACCATAAATGAAATGCTATTTAATTTTTTTGGCAATATAAAAAATAATACTTACATACATACGTAAATAAAAACTAATCACTTAACTACAAATTGAATAGGAAATAATGTAATTAATTTATTTTTATTATATATATATATATATATATATTTTTTTTTTATTCCAATATGTAATTTGTAATTAATTACAATATATTATTAATAACTGAATTGCAGACTTTTTGTATACAGAAGAACAAAGCAACAATGTCACATAAAAATAAATGAAAATGAACAAAGAAAATCAGTCAATAAGTGATTCTAAACATGGATTACATCTTGTGGAGAAAACAGGCAACTGTTCTGTCCTGAAAAGGCAATCCTCTCAGTCTTTTGTGACGGCCTAGTTTATCTGAAAGTTGTCCCCAAGCAGCGGCTAAAGGAGTCTGTCCAAGCGTTTGGAAAGCTACTAAAGGATCAAGGGCGTCTGATTATGATCCTCTGCGCTATTCTACTCCAGCCTTCTGGGTCGCCCTGCTTACTTCCATTTTTCACATGTAGGCAAGTGAACAAAGCGCAGATCTGGCATTATGGATTAGCAGTGTACCTTTTTACCTGACTTGGAAGCTGGTAGCGGAGAGTGTTTTATCTGACAGCGCTATCCCATTAATATGGCTTCTTTTGTTTCCGCAGCCTTGTGTCCTGTTTAAACCGGAAGGACCGGACGATCTGCTTGGCCGGTTGCTGCACCTCCCCACAATCCTTTGGAGGGTGCAGGAGGATCACGACAGAAATACACTGATTAGCCGATTGCTAACACCTTCAGGGGTGTCGGAGGGTTTCTCTGAGAGCGCCTCACAGCGAATCTTCTACATAGTCTGCTGCTGTCGTGATAACATTGTTAGCCGTGTCAGTAAAACCGTTGCTCCAATTTTGCAGATCGGCTGAATGCTCTCAACATTGCTCCTCAAAAGCAGCTCATGATTTAGCGAAGGAGGGGTGGAGGCCGGGCAAGTGAGCGGGCCATGTGTTTGCGAGAGGAGATGGCTCCCTTCGCACCGCCACACACACAGACACACTAGCCAGCCTGCACTGGCCAGGATGAGCGGCTTTTTTGGAGCCAACGGAGAAAACATGGCACAATATGCTGGGAAGTCTGGAGGTGACGGGAGAGCGAGCTGATAAAGGATGACCCGTGAAATCCTGCATTTGCAAACAAACACACGGCTGTTTGATAAAGCTTAGCGAAACACAGCAGGCGGGGAGAGGGAAAACAGATATTACGATCAGGCCTCTTTTTCAGTATCTCTCTTGTGATGCAGAGATAAAGCTGTGCTTCTGATACCATGCCCAAACTTCCAGCCAATGAGAGCAAAGCATAGTTCTACACACTGAAATTGAATCTTCTTCATTAATTGTGACATTTCAATTGTCATCAGTGTGTGTTTGTGTGGTGCAGGTTTGGCTTACAAGAAAAATGGCCTCATAAACATACTAAATAGTGTCTTAAAGGGGTCATCAGAAACCCATTTTCCACAAGCTGATATGATTCTTCAGGGTCTTAATGAGGTCTATAACATACTTAGTGTAAAAAAAACACCCTTTTTACCTTGTCAAAATCAGCCCTTTTTAGAGCAAGCCTTTCTGTTGCATGTTCCTTTTAATGCTAATGAGCTCTACTCACCCCGCCCCTCTCTTATGTGGGGTGACGAGCCGTTCCGTTTACTTTAGCCGCATTTAGTGCAAAGCTAACTTGCACATTATTAAGAAAGGTGATTTGCAAAGATGCATTAAAAACCTTTATACTCACTTCTACTGTGAAGCTGTATCATGAATGATTTGCGCGAACATAGATGCATTTATGTAGATCGCCAGGCGCTTTTCCTTCTAAAACAAAACTGCAGCTTCAGCGGCTCAGATGTCGGCAGTAAATTATGACTGCTATGTTCATTATTACATCCAACATCAAAACACCTCAGCCGCCTTCGGAGGCATTCTTGTGCTCCACTGCACTGGAGTCAAAACAATGGCAGTTGGACTGTTACAGCTCAGTCAGGGCGGGTCTAAGGTAAGACGGCTTTGTCAATTAATTATCATGGGAGCGGTCTTGGTCGATGTGACATGACACCAACAAGAAGCTGAGAATGGTTTGATTTGAAAAAGGGGATATTACTTATAAAGATTAAAAAAATACCACTGGATGGATTTTTATCATTGTTGGGTGGTTGTGTACACACACTGCCAACACACATTTATGTTCAAATAACATGTAAAAGTGAGTTTTGCATTCGATCACCCCTGTAAAGTCTGAAAATGCAAGAAGAGTTAGATTTAGGGGTACGTTTATGACACATATATCATTAGCTTGTTAAAAATAACAATATAAGTCAATAGAAAGTCTGCACTATGGAACTTAAATTTCCTCAACTAAAAATAGTAAAACAAAATGGCCAAAATGGTTTTGGAGGGCCAAAATCGATGCTTATTTAGCTCTTCTCCAATGACACGAGTGTTTTCCTGTGTTTTCATTGTGTCAACAGTTGGGTTTCCATCCAAAGTTGCAGATTTACCATATGCACAAAATCGGAATATCACATTAAACATTTGCGAATGAGCAGCATTTCCATCCAACAAGTCAAAAAGAACAAATTTGAGCTCAGCTCACCCCAGTGAGTTTCACTTCCTGATAAACTGACACTAAATATCACTAAGAAAAGTAGGAGAGGCCACTGAATATAATAATTTTCATATATAATAAATTACTTGTGTCTCAGAGTGAGCAGACGAAACAAAATAAATGCAGCCATTGCTTTTGGATGTGGATGCCGGCTGTTTGGAAATGCAGTCGTGTAAGACAATTCTGGGAGACAATTACACATAAAGACTTTGACGACGGACTTTGCTCAGGCAAATGTGCCACTTCTCACGCTGGTTTCTGCTGAGATACTTCAAAATACGCATAAAAATGGTGATGGAAACATAGCTCATGTCTATGCACACAACATGAAGAAGCTACACAAGTTATGTTTCCATTTCCCTATTTTTTTATGTGCATTTTGCAGTATCACATAAGAAACGAGTGATGGAAACACCATATTTCGTAAAAAGAAAAAAAAAAATGCTCGCTTGAGGTGGTTTTTGACTTGTGCGAAAAAGAACAAATAACGGGAGATGGAAATGCATTTGCCGAATAAATTCTTCCATGTGCATTAAAAAAGTCATGTGACTTTGCACTTTGGGATGGCATAGCCTGACTAACCAGCGGACCGATCTTGTTGCACAGCATCTGAAATGTTATTACGATCATTCTGCAAAGTCTGTCATCAAAGTATTTTGGTGTAATTGCCTCCCAGAGCTGTCTTACACGACAGCCGGCGAAAAGCAATGACCGCATTTGTTGTGTTTCATCTGCTGGCTCTGAGGTGTAAGTAATTTATTATATATGAAAATTATTATATTCAGTGGCTTCTCTTACATTTCTTAAAAGATATATAGAGCCAGTTTATCAGGAAGTTATGCCTTCGTTCTCTTTGACTAATTGGATGGAAACGGTGCTTATTCGCAAATGTTTTATGTGACATTCTATTTTTGATCATAAGTTGCAAATTGGATGGAAAACCAGTAACAGATAAACATGGCAGCTGTGTGGACATATCGTGACCACAGATTATGCTAAAATAGCAATGTAACATTTGTTTGGCTGAAATATAGATCTTTACTACACTGTACTGCACCAGTTAAATTTCTAACCTGAATACACAACACCCTTAATAGCATTCTGAGTTCAGTTACCCAAATTTCCCCAACTAAACTTTTGTGTTTTGGTAAAAATTCATTCACTAAAAATCATTGTGTTTTTGCAAATATAATGTGACAGGAAAACCCCAGTGTCTTTAAGATAATGTTCACTACACTAAATCCAGATAGTATATTAGCTGAAAGGACTACGTGTCCATAACCCAGAAATGTAAAATCCAAGCAGTGCCAACAGTATCTTTTCTCCTTGTTCCTCTGGCTGCCTGCTACCTCAGCCAACATGGCTGTCATTCAGAATAAGCATGAGAGAGTGGCAATATTAGCATTCTACTACAGTCACACAACCATCAGATAAGTGTGTGTGTGTGTGTGTGTACAGGTTTATATGGTTATACACATTATATACAAATGAGTATAATGACATAGGCATTACAACGCGAACATGGTTTATGAGGATGACACTGCCTAAACCAAACAGTTAAAAAAATACTACAGTTTTTTGTTTGCTTGTTTGTTTTGAAAAACTAAAAATGCAGAGTGCTTTCTATGATGGGTAGGGGTAGGGTAGGTGTGTGTGTAGTTCCACGTACCAACAGATTAAATTACAGTCACATTAGCTACATTTTAGTAACATTTTCAGTGCAAAAACACTTCCATCGTTCATTGTCAATAGGATAGTGATGTATCAAGCACAACTCACCCTTAAGTCACTTTCAAAATAAGCATCTTTCTGTTGGTCAGCACAGAGATTTTAAATGTCCAACTTGATCAAAATCTATATGGAGAATTTTTTTCTGATCACATGGATTCCTGTAAGAATTAATGGATTTTGTCCATGAAATTTCACTGAGCAACAGTCAATGTGACTGCAGCATTGTTCATGTGATTTGGAATTCTCTATTTTTTCATAATCTTTCAATATTTGTCTTCTTTATAACTGATACATGAAGAGGATTAATCACATGAAAATATCAAACCTAAAAGATTTTTATATACTAATGATTTTAATACTTATTTAGCATTATTTTTTTAGCAAATTAATGTATCCCATACAGAATGTAATATGTGACATATATGTCCCTATATCACAAATGCTGTTGTCATATATGTTGTCTTTTAAGACATATATATATGAAGTTATAAGTGCATAACATTTGTTAAATACCCATATTAAAAAGTTTTAAATACACATACTAAAAATATTTATATGGTGTGATATATTACAAAAAATATACAACAAAATATTTTTTGTAATATACAACAATTATACAACAAAAAATATGTAAATATTTGGTATGTGTATAGGATTTTATATAGGTTTATACCATATATGAAATACCTATATTAAAATTAGTATATATACATAAAATAAAAATATTTATATGATGAATTTTTCTTATTAAAATGCATGTTAACACCATATATGTAAACAATATATGCAAGCTTATTTAAATAACATATATGCAAATATTTTGTATGCCTATATAGCATTTTATATAGGCTTATACCATATGAAATACCCATCGTTTGAAATTAGTATACTGACTCATAATAAAAATATTTATATGAATTTGGTGCTGTATGTTAACACCATATTTGTTAAAAATATATGTGTAATTTATATATGCAATTTTATTTAAACAACATATATGCAGACATTTGGAATGCTTATAGGATTTTATACAAGTTTAGGCCATATATGAAATAGTAAAATTACTATATAGGATTAAATTTAAAATATGGATATGTCAATTTTAACGTAAGACCATGTTTGTAAACAATATATGTCTAATTTAAATAAATAATGACAAAGCTAAATGAAATTAGTTAAATTAGTGTTTTGGGGTGTTTTATATCACCAAAAATTTCCATTTAGTAGAGGTATACTGTTGGAATAATTCTGTAAAAATATAGTAAACGTAAACATATATACTAAATTTTTACTAAAAAAAACAATTAGTAAAACTCTAAATTTTACAGTTAGAAACTTTAGTTTATAATGTAAACATATTTACAGTATTATAGGTAAATCCAAAAGTCTTTTTCTGCTGAATAAGCAAGGCCACGCTGCTACTAAAAACACAGGTGAAGAGAAAGCCACATGAAGAATCCACAAGCTGAGAGAAATACTAATATGTAAAAAGTGCACAGTGTCATACACACAAATACAAAAACTATTGTGATAGCAGGTGACACTAAAATAATGCAATAAACATTTATTCAACCCCAATGTATATATAAATGATAAAAGTAAAACAGTCTAAGTGTAAGGTTATGGTGTTTTACTGTAAATAATAATTTTAGTTGTTCTTTTTAAGTTCCAAAATTTTCTTAAAACCACAAATATTATTATGAGATATTTAACTTTAAAAAGTGTGCCAGCTTTCTTAAAACACTGCGTAATGTTTTGTTATCTAATGCAGCTGTTTCTGCAAAAAAGACACCTGTGCTCTTTCTTATAATGGTGAATCTGGCAACATTTTTTTTTTCTCTATACTCTTTCATGCTGTTGTTTTAACAACAACTTTCACATTGAGACAAAATGCACGCTCCCGTCCTCCGTGAGGACGTCTGGAAGGCTAAAAGGCACAATCTGTTTCCCTTTGTTAAGATCGGTGTTAAAACAAAGCTGTGTCGGCCATCCACTTCGCCATGGGAAAAAACAAAACGCTGTTTGCCTGCATTGCAATTAAGATCTTTTAAAAGAAAAGCAGCGATGGAAAACAGCAATCCTTCAACTGCGAGGCATCATCAAGCACCTACGATTTGCACAAATAAGCATAAAAACAAACAAATAGTCCATTATCTCCTTTTGAAATCTATAATGTGTAATTTCTTTATCTTCCTGATTATGGTACTTTGTGATGCTTGAATGGGAAGCCTTGCAACCTCCCCCTTTCTCACCACTACAACAAACCGCCAAAAAACGGAGAGTGCATTGAAATCCACGTGGGTAGAGAAATTGAAGGGGTTAGGGCGAGGAGCAGGGTGTAATGATAACCTTGTTGGGATGATCCTTTCGCTTCGCTTCCATTTTCTCCAGCTGCATCGCTTCGCTCTCTCTGCATGAATGAAGGTAAATCTGCAAGAAACCTCCCACTTATTTTATTTTCAGCTCACTTTCCCATAAATCCTCCCCCTAAAATTGTTTGCACAACAATGCTGCAAAACATCTGCAAAAACAGATAATTAATGTGTCAAGTCAAACTAATGCATTTTATATGAAGACTATGCTTCACTGGTTGTAATTATAACACATTTCTCTCTCTCTCTCTCTCTCTCTCTCTCTCTCTCTCTCTCTCTCAGTCGCTCTCTTCCCACACACACCTTCCACCCCTCTGAAATGATTACTTGTTTGATAATGCCTGGCGTCACATGGAAGCACTTATTCATGGAGTGTGTGTGCTCATATGTGGTAGCCATCTCCACCTTGATGGTTCGCCGAGCAGAAAATACAGAGTGGCCATCTCCAAACCTGTGCTCGGTGGTCAGTCTGGCCACCCATCAGAGAGGATATGCTACGCTTCTTTTTGTTTGAGGAAGACACATAAAAGCAACCCCATTTATGCAGACACTTTTTAAACCATTTTTGTAGTTTTGCGTTTTTCTCACAAGAGTAATGAATTTTCATTTTAATAATTGTAATAGTAATATATACAAATAATATTTGTAGTACTTGAAGGAAAAAAGATTTCTGAACTTTTCTGGAAAAAAATCTTAATGTGTAACATATGCCAGTGTTAATTAATATCATTGAGATACTATTTTATTAATGTGAATTTGAATCAGTCAGGTTATTACAGTAAAACAGAAATCAATCCAAAAATAAAATAAACATTAACTAAAATACTTGTTGTTATTGTGTTTGATTTGTTTTGCATATTGTATGTATTTGTATTTTGTAGTCTCTGTTAAAGAAATATATATATATATATATATATATATATATATATATATATATACAAACATACACATAATGAATATATAAAACCAAAACTACTAAAATGACAAAACAAAATTACTTTTAACTTTAAATTTAGCAAAAAAAAAACAAAACAAAAAAAAAAAACAACAACAACAAACAAACAAAAAACCCAATGAAAATGGAAACATAAAAAGAAAAATACTACAAAAAATACTACAATAAAAAATACTAAAAATGAAAATGAAAAATAAAAATGACAAAAACAAAACAAAATTGCTAAACTTTAAATTTAGCAATAAATTAATAATAACAATAATAATAGTAATAGTAACATTAATAAAATGAAAAACATAAAAATAAAAACTGATTCAAAATATTAAAAAAATTGTATCTCAATAATACTACAATAACACTGGAATCACTTTTTGGCTTTTATATTTTTCATTTTAAATTTATCGTTGTTGGTTGCTTGTTTGTTTTTTGTTTTTTGCTATTTTGTATAATTTTTAATTATATTCTATACAGTTTTTATTAATTTTACTAATTGCATTTTTGAAATGTTGCCTTGTCAACTAGCTGAAATAAAAAACGTACAATTTTATTTTATTTTATTATTCATATATCCGTGATGTGCAGCTTAATATTTGAGTGGATGATATGATATTTGTTTTTTTCAGGATTCTATGATAAATCAAAAGAACAGCGTTTATTAAAAAAAATATATATAAATCTTTACCCTTTACTTTTTTGTAACATTATAAATGTTTTTACTTTATTGTGTATACTGCATAATAATACACAAAACTCCACAAACTGTACTTACTGTAATAACAAAGCCTCATTAGCTTGATTCAAGTCTGATTCGAGTGCTGCCTGCATTATTAAACACCACACAACCGTGTTTATGAAAACCTCAGATTTTCTCTACATCAAAAATGCCAATCGCTTCTCATATCGCACAAATAATAGAGTTCAGACAGAGTACAAATTCACATCTCCAGGTGTGAGAGCCATTCAATGTGTGCAGGAATCTGAGGCGGGCAGGTCCCCGGCGAGTGGCTCCTTTTCACCCGGTCAGCAGGACAGGAGCCGAGCGAGCCAGCAGACCAGCAGGAGTGAGCCCCTCCTGGGGTAAAAAGCAGCTCCTGCTGCCCCTGCCGCGCAGCACGGCTCCAGAGCTGGGGGCGAGACAGGGGGAGGCCACTTCTATTGGACAGGAGACTCACCATCAGCCAATAGGACAGCAGGGAGCAGTCTGATGCCAGGTGCCTCATCTCCAACTACAGGTGGCTGCAAATACATAATCAATTCTGTCATTTCTCACCTACAACTGGGAGCTTGGATCAGTGTTAGACAGCTTGAGGTTCGTGTAATGAGCTTGTTGGACGGACATTGCCTTATCTGTGCGTTTTAAGAGTTTTAAAGCAGATTTTCAGCTATTGTCCTATTTATTACTTTGTGAGTATGAATAATAGAAGATTCAGAAGGCATCTGCTTCTGACCCAATTAGGAGAGTGATTCTCATCTAAACTTTGAGATCATTTGACATTTGTTACAGGGAGAGTTCACCCAAAAATCACAACTCACCCCAAGTTGCTCCAAATCTGTATGAGCAAAAGTATGGAAATTTGTATATTTCATATGGAAGTCAACGGCTACCTACATTATTCAAAATATCTTCTTTTGTATTAAACAGAAAACAGAATCCATATAAGTCTGTAACAACAAGAGGGTGAGTAAATAATGTCGGGATTTCAATTTTGGGTGGACTCCCACTTCAAAGAGCTTTTTTTTTTTACCTGATTTATTTATTTATTTATTTATTTTTGTTTGTTTGTATAATTTAATGTATTTAGGTTTAGATTCAGTTATGCTAATTCATATTTTTGATTTAAATGAAGAAAAAAAAATTGTTTATTTAGATGTTACCATTTTGTTTCATTGGGCATGCACATATATTTAAAAAATAAATAGTTTCTATACTACACACAGCCTTAAATAAATACAAGTATGTTTGCAAAAATTAAAAGAAATGCTGGCACAATGTAACAAAAATTGTCGTTCCAAAAATATGGATTTCATAAAATAGTTTATTTATGCCACCTAACTAATAAGATTATATTTAGTTCATTATAATTAGTATGCTGACTCAATAAATAAATAAATAAATAAATTGCTTAAACTTAACAAAACTTACAATGGAAAATATAAAAATAAAAGCTGATTCGAAATATTACTAAAACTATAATAGTATCTCAATAATACCAAAATAACACTGGAATCAGTTTCTGTTTTTATATTTTTAATATTAATTTACATTTGTTGTGCGTTTTTGTTATTATGTATAGTTTTTATTATTATATTTATTATGTTTTTATTATTATAGTTTTCTATTTTTGCTCATTTTAGTTTAGAAATGTTGCCTTGGCCACTAGCTGAAATTTAAAAAAAAAAAAAAAGTTATTTATTTATTTATTTATTATTAATTCATTCATTCATTCATTCAAATTTTGTTTTTTGTAGTTTAATTTTGTTTTAGGTCTTATTTAACAATAATAACCATGGCACACATTATTGTTCAAGAAGTCTCTTATGCTCAACAAATCTTTTATCTGAATCAGAAGTACAAACACTAATATTGTGAAATATTATTATAATTTAAACAGTTTTCTATTTTATTATATTGTAAAATGTCATTTATTTCTGTGATGGCAAACCTGATTACTCCAGTTTAGTGTTACATTATCCTTTAGAAATTATTCTAATATACTTTTTAGAAAAAATAAAAATAAAATTAATTTCTGTTTGATAGTGTACATTTTGAATCTAATAAGCAAGTGCAAACGGACTGGAATGTGACATTATTTCTTTACAGATTCTCTCTTCAGATAAGCTAAATTAGTGACGTTACAATGCTAGTGTTCCTGTGTTATGACTTTATTTAAAAATATGAATATATATTTCTATGAGTGACCACATAATCTGCAAAGCATTCATTAAACTGATAATATATTTACATGCAAGCAAGTCACACATCACTGTGTCTCTTTTAAAGCAAACCTGGATCTAAAATAATTCTAGCATTAACATCTATACACATAAATAATATATAAAATTACTGACAACTCTATGTAAAAGGAATAGTCAGTTTCAAAATGATTTTGCTTTAAAATGTACAAAATATTCTCAACAGGAACCTGAAATCGTGACAAATAAGAAGTATTGTCGAGCTGTGTGCTTTGCTCATATAATCCAGTGTGTTTACTCTGATGCCTGTCAACTAATGATCCGCTCTGCATCAGATACCCAAATACTGAGGTCACAGGCAAATTAATGAAACACAACCTACATGTGTTAGCCAATTAAAGAGGAGGTCAACCTCGAGGGAGGGCCTTTATATATTAATGGACTCCTCTGGTCTGTTGTATAACGGAGTCAATAAGCAACCTAGACATGCAGGGTTGAACTGGAGTAATATGGAGGTACAATATAATGCATGGGATAGTGAGATACTTATTAAAATAGGCTACACTATAAATTTTTAAAATACATAATGCAAAAGCAACACAAGGCATTTATAATTAGTTTGCATTTCTGATTAGAAAATTAACTTTTCACAACACCTTCACAACCAAATGTTAAGCATTTTATTGTGTAATATTTACTGAATGAGTTAATGTACTCAATTTACTCAATGAATTAATGTATATTTGAAAAAACTGTTTTCATTATCAATCACAGTGAAGTGAGAGGTGAAGTTTTATAATTAAAACTATAGTTTAGCATGTTAACACATTCACATGACTGTGTGAATGCATTTAAAATATCAAAACAGTACAAAACACAAAGAATATTTTTGCACTGAAAAAAAGAAAACATGTAAATATGTTTCATATGTGTCCAGGAATACTTACAAAATAAAATGCAACACACAGTAAAATAAAATTAAAAATCATAAAGTAATTTTTAAAACAGCCTATTATATGATATTGTAACACTCTTATGCAAAGGAAATATATTTCCTTATATATGAGTGATCAATATATTCTATTACTTGATGTATATTGAAAATATACTAAATAATATATTGTGTTACTATTTTACAATACATTTAATAATACATAATGCTTTTCATAGTGGGCATAATATGTGTAATTGTATATTCAATAAAACCTTCTAAATTATATAGATGCACATGATAAAATATGGTACTGTGTGTCTGTATTAATATATCTGAACATATAAATACTATATATTTTATGTTTGTTTTGAACAGGCATGTGCAATATGTACAGTACACACAATTATTAGAAAAATGTATATAATAATATGCTATATATCCGTATGTAAACACACATATATACCATGCTGGAATGATTTTAACAGGACATCCAACTGTTAAACATCCTAAAGTTTTCATATGTTTTCAGTAAACATTTAATTGTAAAACTTAAACTATGAAAAGATTAAACTAAAAAAAATATGAGTATGTGTTCAGCTTCAATAAATATATATGCCTTAACTGAGTGTTTAAATAAAGCTATTACATGTATTAATGTAATGTTTTTTTATATATATGTAGTGTTATTTAATAATGTATTTAATAATATAGTGTTTAATATATATATGAAATGTGGTATTAAATATTGCATTATATTTTCAAGTATATTTGTTTCATAAAGGCAGTGCCTGGATCATTCTCCATATTATTAGAGTTCAATGCAAAGGGAGATTTGCAATACAAGGGCTTTTTTAAGGTCACAGCTGCCATAGAAAACAAGCAAAAAAATAAAAAATAAAAACGACATATACATACAAATACACTCACAGATGCACAAAGGCACATTTGCACACACAAATTCACTACCCCCAAATAGGCATTTTCCAGGGAATTTTACGTGTCCTCAAAACTTTCTAAATATATAATAATTGTACCAAATGTTTCCTTTATTGCCTCTCTTGTCAGCTGCAAGGGTTTCTGCATGACTGGCTGTGAATATATTACAGTGTATAAGTTTACATTCGCGCCAGCATTATTCTGAATGTATTGATCGGTCACCAGGATTTCTGATCAATGTTCTGAACTACTGTAGGTTCCTGCACAATAAACGTCTCTCACGAAACAAAAACTCAAGTAAATGAAACCATAATTAGTCTACATCATTACTGCACTATTCAAAAGCGGCGAGGAAATCCAATGGAAGAAGGGAGGGGTTTGTTTATTGAGATTTATGATCGATATGAAAACTTTGCTTTTAAACATGACGTGGGTTGAAAAGTTTTTTTTTTTTTTTTAATTGTGTGACTTTAATGGCATTTACACAGAATGAGAACCACTTAAACATATTCTGGATGAGTTTTGATGTATTTTCTCTTTGTAAACAACATATTCAAGAAAAATGAATGGTAAAATAGTGTTCATCTGGACATGAAATTTTCATATAGAAACGACCAAAACAGCCACTAATTAGTGATTTTGCACCAGCAAACTGCATCTATTAACCATTTAATGAAAATTCTTTTCTAATCTAAATGAGTGTTGATTTATTTGATGTGCATTAGCCTTTTTAACGCTAAAGGAAGAGAATACACCTGTGATGCTCTCGAAGATACAAGTGCTCTGAAACTGAACACAATGAACTTTCTGGCACACTCAATTCACCAAAAGTAATTCATGACCTCTGAACGGCGAATTTTCCTTGGCAACCCGAGAGCATTGATAATTAATATGCCTGGGGTAATTTGCAGGTGCGGATCTTGATTTATTCTTAGCCCTTTCAGGATACAATACCCCTGAAAGAGCAGGGGCAAATAATCAAAGAGCAACATTTCTCAGTCAGTGAATTCAGGTTATATCTAAATATATATATAAAGCCATTTTAGCTGAAGAACACTTTAATAAACTGACTGTCCACCCTTTATTTGGGATAATTTATTGTGATAACAGAGGTTAAGCGACACACTCAATGTTTTATTAATCAACAATATGCAGATAGTTACCGACACATTAAAAACTAGAAGCAGTTCATTAAATCAAATTAAAGTGCATACTTCATCTGTTTTTGTAAGCTATTAACACCTCATAAATAATACATAGTACATGCAACCCATGCTCACAACCACAGAGACCAGAGATTGAAAAAGACTGTGTTAGAGAGACCTCTACTGTTCTATGCACGTAAAAGCAATTTCATTTCACCTCAGGTTTATTAGGTTCATCGTACAGAGAAATATACATTAGGGCTGCAAAACGATTAATCGTGATTAATCGAATTCAAAATAAAAGTTCATGTTTACATACTCCATGTGTGTGTACGGTGTATATTTATTATGTACATAAAAATACACACAAATCCGTGTATATATTAAGGAAAAATATGTTAGATTTCCGTATTATATTTTTATATAATATAAATTATATATATATTGAATGTGATTAATCGCGATTAAATATTCAGCAATGATTCTTGTAGAAATGTTATGATTTTTATTTATTTTTTGGAAAATATTAGGTATCTTCAAACACATTTTTTCTTTTTCAATAGTTTATTTATATGCATTACAGGTGAGTATTTATTTATTTATTTATTTATATGGCATGAAAATTCACACCACAGTGTTGTTTCCACCACATCTGAAATTATGCATTGTGATTGTGGGATAGAAATGACCATTTATCTTATAAGTAAATTTTCAAAAGCTACTAATTTTTGTATCCTAATAGATTCAACAGAATTATATTTTCACACTTTTTGTATAATTTGCGGCTAAATTACCCTGATTTTCCTTTATTTTCATCACACATTCATATTTATATTCACATGCTAAGCTTTCATCTCCAGTTCTTCCTGACACTATTGTCTCTTTTATTAATAAATACACACATTTTAATGTAAATTTGACAACTGTGAGACCTATTTTATTATTATGATGATGATGATGATTATTATTATTATATGCATTGTCATATAATAAATATTAAAATGCTTTGTATTTTACACTTTGTTGTCATTATCATTTAGAATACTATTTAATATTATCTTAAAGATGGATTTTATGACACAGCAGGAACAAAATTAATGTGCAAATTGCAAAAGGTGTGCAATACAAGAATCAACTTTGTCTGGTATGCTAAAAATTATGCTACTTTTTAGAAATATTATAAATCTTCGTCACATAATAAATATTAAAATGCTTTAAATATTTTGAGACTTAAGGTAAAATATAAATAAAAATATTTTTTTTTTATTCACACACACACACACACACACACACACACACACACACATACATATATATATATAAATATATAAATTTTCCCCTCGCCCTGCAAAGTATTGTCATCAATATCAGTCAGTTATCTCTTTAATTTGAACTATGAAACTGGATAAAATCCATATAATTATTAAAAATGCAGTGCAATCAGTGGTCAAGCCATAATTGATAGAAAGACAAAAATAAAACAAAACGTGCTGTTTAAATCGATTTAAGCCTTAAATTTATCAGAAACAAGTACATTCTTTGTGTAGAAGTCGAATATTGTCAAGTGATTCAGTTAAATATAGTTGCAAGTGTGAGTGATATTTCATCATCTTTTTCTGTTGGGTAAAGTTACACACAGAGAATACACATTAACCCCGAGAGCAACAAACAAAGATCACAGAATGCAAAGGGTGTATTAAATTAGCAGCAGCCCAGACGTCCTGGAAGATCTTCCAGCACCTGCATCTATCTCTCACTGACTCTCATCTCCCCTCACTCATCAGTATTCCCACACAGGAGAGCATCTCTGTTTGGGTGTTCTCCCTTCTGTCTCTCCTCAGGCTGATGTGGAGGACAGTGAACAAAAGTGGAACACAATCAGTACTGAGCAGCTGCTGGCATCCTGACCCCCAACCCACCCAACCCCTCTGTCTACCCACTCCCTCGCTCAGACACACACACAAAGCCTTGAAAATGACCACATAACCTTCACCAAACTGGGAATCTCCCTAGGCAACTGTGGGAGTTCTGCTCCGGTGGGACTGTATTCCAGTAAATCATCGGTGTCATGAGCTTACATGCACACACATTCACCTACTTCAAGTCTTTCAAATGCGCCCGCAGTGTCTGCTCTCAACTTCACACAAACAGACAGACAGACAGACAGGCAGATATATAGATAGCCAAGCCTGCATTTATTTGATCCAAAGTGCAGCAAAAACAGTAACATTCTGAAATATTTTTACTATTTAAAATTATTGCTTTCTATTTGAATATATTTTAAAATGTAATTTTCTGTGATTTCAAAACTGAATTTTTAGCATCATTACTCCAATTACATGATCCTTCCGAAATCATTTGAAAATTCTGATTTGCTGCTCAAAAAAAAAAAATAAAAATAAAATAATATATATATATATATATATATATAATTGTGTTGAAAACAGCTAAGTAGTTTTTTTTCAGGTTTCTAAATAAAAGCATTCATTTCTATAACTTTTTTCCAAAAAAAAAAAAAAAAAAAATTAAATTATACTGACTCCAAGCTTTATATATTGTATAATGTTACAAAAGCTTTTTATTTCAGATAAATGCTTATATTCTATTCATCAAAGAATCCTGAAAAAATACTGATCAGCAAATCAGCATACTGGAATGATTTCTGAAGGATCATGTGACATTGAACACTGGAGTAATGATGCTGAAAATTTAGCTTTGATCACAGGAATAAATTACATTTTAAAATATATTCAAATAGAAAGTAGTTATTTTAAATAGTAAAAATATTTTCAAATATTATATTTTTTTATGTATGTATTTTGTATTTTGTATATGTATATGTATTTTTTATTGTATTTATTTTTATGATGCAAACTGAATTTTTATCAGCCATTATGGCGGTATTTAGTATCACACGATCCTTCAGAAATCATTCTTATATACTAATTTATTACCAATGTTGGAAACAATTGTGCTGAATAATATTTTTTGGAAGCAGTGTTACTTTTTCAGAATTAATTTCTTTGAACAGTAGTATATATTGTTACAAAATATTTCTGTTTTAAATTAATGCTGTTCTTTACAAACATTAAAAATCTTACTGATCCCAAACTTCTGAACGTCAGTTTTATGTATGTATCTATGACTGTACATGATTGTTTTGTTAAATGCAGTTTTTTAAAAAACTTTTTTTAATTAAAAGTTTATGCCAAACACAGTATGATCTGCAATAATGAAAACTACATAACCTATTTTAAATACAAACATCAATTTATTACATTATACATTATATCCTTGGGGAAGAAAAAAAAAAAAGAAGAAACCATCATAGAAATTCGAATTGTTTCCACTTCAAATACCATTACAAACCATCAACTTTTAGTGATTCTAATAAGCCACTAAATAGAAGGGTGGCCAATTACCAGTAGAAACCCACAGACTCCATTACAGATTCCATTAAAACCAATCCAAGTCCCATTATAACCAGTAAAAACATTACAATTTTGTGATGGTGTCTATTGTTTTTTTTTTTGTTTTTTTTCAGCAGAGATCTTTTTATAGGCGTAAGAGCAACATTTGTGACCGAACAAGTATTAATTCACCCCATAACACAAATGTCATAGTAATTGCAAACACCGTACTCAAATATGTTATAAAAATATAAAAGCATATGTTGTGTATATACTCAACTATAAACAACAGTCCAAAAAATGTAAAAGGAATTCAATGGCATAGCGATTGATAAAGCACTGGATGAAAAACACTCTTGGACATGCGATTACATTTAAATGACCAGTAGATGGCAATCTAACCTCACAATATGGGTGTCCATATTTGCTGCAGCTCGTTACCTATATTTTCTATTTTTTTCTCACCACCATTCTTACTCTACCTGTATAGAGTGACGGTGACGGTGAAATCCTTCCCTGAAGGAGCCGTTCCTTCAACAAACCTGCTGTGACACGCCTCAGGACTGTCACAAACAATGTTTCATTGCTAAAAAAACAATAGGGTTTCATATAAAATGCTTATGTTGAATTAAAATAGCTTAATAAATAATAATAATAATAATCATAATAATATCAACGTTTGGTACGTTTTACCACATTTAAGTAAATGCTGAAATCCAGTGTTTCATTGCATAATGTGTCTGTTGTTTACTTGAGCTTTACTGGGCGGTGTGTGAGTTGGAGGAAGAGCTGCTCTGACAGCTCAATAAGTCATACATTTTGAGGCCAATGTGCTGAAGTTTTCCGGGTCTGAGTTAGGGAAAGAGGACGAAACATCTACATTTTCATCGCCCAAGGCTCGTTATATGGGTCAGATAACTGGATTTTATCGAGCTATGTTTTGCTAATCGAGAGCGGTCACTGCTGCATAACACAAAAACAAACGCGTAATTTTCGCTTCATTTAGGGACAGAAAGGTTTGTTTTTACTACGTTTTGTTTATTTTAAGACCTCATATCGCATGTTAATGGTGACTAAATTATTGATACCACGATGGCAGTGAAGGTAAGTTTTGGCATAACACTGGGATAGACACTACTAATTAAATGACTGTGGCGCATTTGTCTCATAAGAACTACAGCGAAACGATAATTCATGTTGCATTGTTGCACGTCGTAGACAAAGTTCATCATAATGGACTGTATTTTAAGTAGAATGACCACCCGAAAAAAATAGGCGTATAAGAGTTGTATTTCTATAAAACGAATTTTAACGAAATGTTCATTAGTTTAGCAAGAGAAGCCTGTGTTAAATTAGTACATTTTAATAATCTTGTGACTTATTTGAATTGTACTGTACGTTTACACTGTTTGCAAAAATAGTACCGATGCCCTATTCCTAACCGAATTCCATTGAGTCGACTCTTATTAATGAATCATTTGAACCGGTTTGGAATCATTTTAAACCGTTTTCATTTAATGACTACGGTTCTCGAGTCTACAAAACATTGACATTGACATGTCTTACTCGCAGTGATAGAATCGAGGAATTGATTAATGGGGTGAAAAAAGTTCACCTCATCAGAATCAGAAATACGTACTGGTAAATATGTAATATACAACATAACTGTGTGACCGGTTTGTGAACGCAAAAATGTTAAATAACGTACAAAATGTTTCAGGCAACAGTAGATGTTAATCCAAAATATATTTAGGTTCTAAATGAATTATGTTCTGCAACAAACTGAACTGGGACACAGAAAACTAGAATTATGAATCTAATAAGTAAGAATTATAAACCTAGTAATAGAGTAAGCCTTTGTGTACTTTCTGGAACTTTTATTTATTTATTACAGCATGTATACACCACCAGGATGTCAAGGAACACGTGATAAGTTTTAACACATTTTCAAACTTGAGAACTGAACACACAGCTAGTCCTCGTTTCAAAACCTGCCATTCTGCTTTTTGTGGTGTATGTGTTTCCACACAATAAAAACACAGAGGTGTAATAAGAGCATGTTTAACCAGGGACTGTAAATAATACTGTAAGCGTTAGTAAGTAAGTACTTGCACTAATTCATTGCGCTGTTCCATTTAGCTTGCAGACATGCTGTTTTTCTTTAAGGCCTGAATTGATAGGCTAGTGTACAGTAGTAGACCTTTTCAGATTGAGGTTAGAGTAATTTAGTCTCTGTTTATCAAAAGTATACTGTTAAAAGATGGCTAGACTTTATTTGATGCATCAATTTCCCTTATTCTGATGTCCAGATTTTTAATGGGGCCCATGCCCACCTCCTTAGCATTTTTGATGGGCTCAGAAATTGGTACCTCTCTCTTGCAGTTTTTCTTTTCTGTGTTGACATTGCAAATCGAAATGCACACATTTCGAAAGTATATTGTAAACTCTCTGGTTAGATTATGAGATAAACTGCTATTATTGTAACAAGTATTCATTCATAATCTTGATACTATTGCTATTTTCTGTTGGGAATTAGTACTGAAAATGTATTACTGAAAAGAGTTTAGTTGCTGTGTCTCAAAACTTAGTAAGCTGTATTAGTAGTGGGCATTACATACAGGTTCTGAGTCATCTGGATACAATTATACACAAACAGTCAGCTGATTTAAAACCTACCCCAAAATGCTGTCTGTGTAGGCACCTCGCTAGGTCACAATCAGACAAGCTTTTGTGTCGCCTGTGTCCACCTTGTTGCTGTGAACAGGAACATGGTGCATCCTGTCAGGAACAGAACTCAAGGGAACATGTCATTTTTCTGTGTACAATGATTTGTCAGCATTATCATTCAAGTAAGCACGTCCTTTTGATATGGATAAACACTCAGCGCACTAAAAATGGAAGCTGAGCTTGGTTAGAGGTGGTTTGACAAAGAAAACCAGTTTTAATGTTTTGGTTTAGGCCTACATGTTGGCTGTGTTGTGATGGTCGGTCATACGGATATGCCCTCATATGCGGAAATAAAGCTATAAAATCTTCCATCATGTAGATATTTTTGGACGACAGGGTGACATTGGTAACACTCATAATATTTTCATTTGGGACCTGTGTGTATGCATTAAAAAAGGACGTGCTTATATTATTCTTGGAGCTGAAGAGGAATCACCTACAAGCTTAGCTTTATGTTTATGTTATACAATGTTACACGTGTAACATCTACATACAGAATTAAATTAAAGTGTTTTAGTCTCAAAACACAGAGGTGAAAGTTTTAGCCATGCCACACTGAAATATTCATGCAGTTACTGTTGAGTGTTACCCATATGTTTGCTGTGTTCAGGCTCAGGTATTATATGACTTCAGCGCTGAGCCTGGCAACAATGAGCTGACTGTTCAAGAAGGTGAAATACTCACGGTCACTAACCAGGTGAGGATATACTGAGCTTCAGCACTAATGTAGGCACTTGACTATAGACAATGTAAAGAAAATGTTATTTAAGCACTACTGTTCAAGAGTTGTTGTTTTTTTAAAGAAATTAATACATTTATTGAGCTGCGATGCATTAAATTGATCAAAAGTGACAGTAAAGACTTGAAAAAATGTTGCATCATGGTTTCCACAAAACATTAAGCAGCACAACTGTAATAAATTAGGGCTGTCAAACAATTAATCGCATACAGAATAAAAGTTTGAGTTTGCCTAATATATATATGTGTGTTTAAGAAATATTTACAAGTATATGTATTTATTATAATTTTTATATCATTTGAATGATATATAAATAAAAATATTTTGTACATAAATTTCTCTTAAATACATACATTGATTTGTGTGTATTTATATATACATAATAAAAACACACAGTAGACACACAAATATTAGGCAAACTCAAACTTTTATTTTGTATGCAATTGACAGCCCTATAATAAATGTTTTAGTAGTAAATCAGCATATTAGAATGATTTCTGAAGGATCATGTGACACTGAAGACTGAGATAACTGCTGCTAAAAAATTCAGCTTTGAATCACAGGAACAAATTACATTTTACAATATATTTAAAAAGAAAAGTATTATTTTAAATTGTAGAAGTATTTCACAACATTACTATTTTTACTGTATTTGTAATCTAATAAATACAGCCTTGGTGAGCAGAAGATACTTCTTTAAAAAACATTTAAAATCTTACTGTTCAAAAACTTTTGACTAGTAGTGTGTATTTTCAAACTGTATTTATTTTTGTGATGCAAACAGAATTTTTATCAGCCATCATGCTGGTCTTTAGTATCACATGATTCTTCAGAAATCATTCTAATATGCAGATTTATTTAAAAATCATACAGATCTTAAACTTCTATTATGTCTAACATTTTTTCCCCTATGTTTTGCTTCATTTTATGTAGAATGTAGGCGGTGGCTGGGTAGAGGCTCGGAATTCCAGAGGAAATGTAGGCCTGGTGCCTGAGGACTATATTGAGGTAAAAAAAAAAAACACCCCAATCATGAGCTTTGTTTTTCGGTTTCACTTCTTTACACAAAGCATTAGATGAAAATAGAAAATTGTGTGGGATTATTTTTTGTACTGTAGAAAGGGAAGGACAAAATGAAAGTGACCTTTTTTCTACTATCTGTCTTTTTATTTGCTGAGCTGATATACTAAAACTTGTCCAGTGTTTTTCTAATTTTCTTGTGTCTGACTTTCATCATTGAAATCAAGGGAAGTCACTGAATGTGTGTGTGTTTGCTGAGCTGCAGCCTAATTAGAAGAAGTAACTGAATAAAGGTTTAATTAGGTATTTGGCATACTTTTATTACAGATGGAGAATATTCCCACATGTTCTGTGCAGTAGGTCTATCTTTATACCATAATTACCACTAAGATGTTGAGCATATTCCCAGTTTGGCCTTCCTGTAAATACACAGTCAGCGTTCCTCAAGCGTAATGATTTTTTTTTGTCATTGATTCATATAGAGGGAAAGTTTGATGCATGGACTGTAAAAGGCATGGACAGGATATGAGAAAAATGTTCATTATTTTATATTTTTTACAAACCTGCCTGCTTTTTTTCATGAATATATTTGTGTATATTATTATGTTTGCAGATCAAGCATGGTTCCACACAAGCATCTGCGACACAGTACACTGATGCTCACAATCAAGGTTACAACAGCAGTTCAGCAAACACCCAGGTACCACATCACCTAAACCATTTGTGTTACTCTGTTCGTAATCTTACATTTGGAGAAGTTGTGGTGAGCATTTACTGTATTAAGTTCTAGCTTAAACTTTTGAAATCTTACAGTGTGAGTATCTGCTAGTTCCACAGTTCCTCAAATGAAATGTAAAGCAGGTCACAGTAAAAAAATAAGTAGCCACAACCAACAAAAAGTCCGCTATTCAAATATCAGTTTTGCTTCCTCATTTTCACAGCCAACTTTTACTAGAAATCCACACTCATTTAATGAGAAGTCTGGTAAGCATAAAATGCACAAAGGCCCTATGTGTCATCTGCAGTTGAAATCCATTTCCTGTGAAAGCAGGAGAATGAGAGTAAATGGGTCTCATTATAGCTCGGGACATTAGGCATGAGGACCATCTCTCTCTTTCTGTCTCTTGTACTCGCTACGGCTCGTTCTCCTAGTAGGTTGTTAGATCTCTGTACTACGTGTTGTGCACAATGTCATTGTGCATGCAGTAGTATTTTAATGTGTAGTAGTTTGCATTAAACTTAGGCTTTAGGATTAGGTTCACCATCTGAAGAAAATTTTGGCAAAATTTTAATAACCATACCTAATAATGAATGTTTTTATTTTTTTACCAGGGAAATATACGCTAGCAGTCAAAATTGGGAGTTCCTCGTATCTCAATAGCCTTTTGTTTTTTTATGTTAAGCCTAAATTTTAGTTATTTATATATTTTATATATATTTTTTCTTTAATTAAATTTAACCTCTTAACTGTCACCCGTCCCCTGAGTCGGACGCTTAAGTTTATTTCACCATATTACAAATAAATCCTAATCTAATCATGACAAACTTTATATTGTTGGAAAGGTCTAAGACTCCTAAATAGATATTTTATCATATTTTTGTGTTACAAATTATGTAGGAAAAGTAATAGATTAATATATGTCAAGAGTGCACCTCAAAAATCAACATCATAACAGGAGTTCTGACCTTTTTGTCACCAAAAGACATTCTTTGTTGCCTTTTTCCCCATCACACTTTAGAAATCATAAGAAATTATATATCAGTAGAAAACTTAAAATCTCAAAATTCATCCTTTGAAAGGCATTTTAAAATCAGACATTGCATTACCATGGAAAATGTACATGAAAATCATATTACAAAATGTTTTATATTATAAAAATGAATTATAAAAATTTAAGTTTGGATAGTGCATTTTTGCATCTGTGTTCAAACATGGAAGTGACAGTTAAAGGGTTAATTAAACTTATTTATTTATTTTTTTACGTAGGGTTGAGTTGGATTGTGAAGGAAAAGTATTAAAAATAGTAGAAATTTTACTGTGTCCAAACTATGTTTTGGTGATATAGACACGATTAATTCTGTCGACTGTTAGAGATTTTCGACAGTTATCTCTATCGCATTTACAGTTAACATTTGCATACGTTTTTAAGCATTTCAGTTTAGAAGCAGTGCTCATAGAGTGCGGGAGTATTAAACTGACTTAATTTTGCTGCTTTATAGTCCTTGAACGGTTAAATACACACTTGTATGTGTCAAAATGTTCGTCTTTGCATGTTTTCACGTAAACACAGTAATTTAGGTTTTAAGTGGAAGCAAACAGCTGAGAAAGAAAACACGTGTAACAGTATATTGGATCCGGGCAGCTCTTCAAGTGACAGCAGTCTGATATTCCTGCTGTTTGTCATTCATGTTAATCAAACAGAGAGAAAAAGAGAGAAAATCTCTTGACTAAATCACTTTTGTAACTTTAATTAGAATTCAGTTTACTAAGAATGTACTCTACAAGCGAGTCCAGTTGTAGATTTTACACATTGGATGGTCATATGCTGAATTTACCTCCTTGAGATGAAGCTGGTCAAGAGTACAGTCACCTTTGCAAGACAACTGAGCAAGTGGTACAAGTGGTGAAAAGAATATCTAACGACTTAACGTTTCCGTCAGTCTTCGATGACTCAGTGACATTTAGAGTGATCCACAACACCAAAGTACTAATAACGATAAACACGAGTAATGTTGTGCTCAGGGAAAATTGGTATAGACGCTCTTAATTGGTGAAGCCAGGAAGCGAGACAAATGGTTTTGCGTGGCTGGGAGTTCGTTTTTAGCAGCATCAAGGTCAGGTCTATTGATGGAATTGGCCATTAAGTCTTAGACTAATGGACAGAGACAGACTCAAGAGCCTTTGGCCTTTTAGTTCTTAAAGCACATCCAGGTCTTTTGTGGCAGATTTGAGAGAGAACTGTATTTTTATATCGCAATTCATTTGTGACCATCAGCCATTTATATAAGAATAGAAACTCATAAATTGTTGTCATTGGCTTTTTCATTATGAGTAAACATATTAATGGTTAGCGCAAATATTTTCTTCGTTTTTGAGAATCTCAATTAGGTTTTTGTACCTCTTTTTAGTTATGTGATTCATGGTTTGTAAAATAACCTCTAATATGACAGGTTGATTTTCATTATTGTTTAAAACTTTTAATTCAAATAATTATATCATAAAACTCTAATTTGTTCCATAGAATGTGCTTATACTGAGTGAGTGCATATTAAAATCATATACAATAGAAAAACAAGTAAAATGCCAGGAAGAACTAATAATTGTCATGCTTAAAATTGCTTAAGGAGCATCTTGAAAATATCTTTAGTTTACAGGATGGTCTTTAGTACTGCATTGGTTATAGGTGACATTGTCCAGTCTGTTTTGTATGTTATAGGTCAGACATGGTGATTTGGAGACACACAAACAAATGTTATGTGAGAATTTGAATATGAACAAGGCAGATTCATTTTGCTTATATGGCCAACTATATGGCCATATGAGTGATTTTGATGGAGCGTAAAAAAGGAAGTGGGTAGAAGGTAGAACTTGGTGTTCCTTAAATTGTAGTGAATTTGGTTGTTCAACATTTGAGCAGACGCTTGATATTAAAATAGGTCAGTCGAGGAACGGTTCCAGCATCAGTAGGGGATTGCGTAAACAAGCTGATAGAATCTGATAGAATTAGACTCTGTATAATTTAAATGGCAAATCAAATGTCTTAACGGACAAAATTGATGTAGATTTGTTCAAAAGAATGATTTAATGTTGTATTTTATGTGCCTGTAGGGGGTTAATGGGAATGAGGCTTGGACTGCCACGACATGGTCCAACAATAACCCTGCAGACAACTGGAACTACACTGAACAGGAACCAGCAGGCAATAATGGTAAGTGGAGAACATTGCAGTAAAACCTCAATTAAACATTTATGATTATCTGTCTAAAACTATCCTCACTTCCATTCAAAAGTTTGGGGTCAGTACGTTTTTTTTTTTTTGTTTGTTTGTTTTTTAATCCAACGAAATTAATACTTTTGGGGTGCTTTCACACTTGGTTCGATTGCCTGTCCCAAACCTGGTCTTAATTGATCTTTTCTCCCCCTGCCCTACCTGGATTGTGTTCATATAGTGTTTTTTGGACCCGAACCATAGCATGTTTGCATCATCAGATTGGCAGCTGTTTACCCTTGTAACCATTGCTTCACTTTTAAAGTGACACTTTAAAATAGAAAACTGTTATTTTTATTTTTTCAAACGTTTAAAACCACCTTTCAGAATCAATTAAAATGTTAATTATTTTACCAGTATAAGAGGGATCATACAAAATGCATGTTATTGTTTTTTTTAACATATTTCACATAAAATTAGTTTACCTATAGTCTACAAGAGAAAATAATAGTTGAATTTATAAAAATGACCCCGTTCAAAAGTTATTACCCCTTGATTCTTAATACTGTGTTGTTGCCTGAATGATCCACAGCTGTGTTTTTTTTTTTTTGTTTGTTTAGTGATAGTTGTTCATGAGTCCCTTGTTTGTCTTCAGAAAAATCCTTCAGGTCCCACAAATTATTTGGTTTTGGCTGGGGGTGAAAAGTTTTGAACAGAATGGAGATGTGTACAATTTTTTTATTTTGCTTAAATAACTTTTTTTTTTCATTTAGTACTGAAAAGCTACAGAAGATAGTTACATGTTTTCCAGAAGACAAAATAAATTAAGTTTTACCTGATCTTCAAATTCAAAAGTTTTCACCCCCCATCTCTTAATGCATTGTGTTTCCTTCTGAAGCATCAGTGAGCGTTTGAACCTGCTGTAATAGTTGCATATGAGTCTCTCAGTTGAAAAGATGGATCTCAAAATCATACAGTCATTGTTGGAAAGGGTTCAAATACACAAAAATGTTAATAAAAAACCAAAGGATTTGTGGGACCTGAAGGATTTTTCTGAAGAACAGCAGGCAGTTTAACTTTTCAGGACAAACAAGGGACTCATGAACAACTATCACTAAACAAAAAAAAAAACACAGCTGTGGATCATTCAGGTAACAACACAGCATTAAGAATCAAAGGGATGTAAACTTTTGAACAGGGTCATTTTTTATAAATTAAAAAATTATTATTTTCTCTTGTGGACTATATGTAAACAAGTACATATAAATAAATAAATAAACAATAACATGCATTTTGTATGATCCCTCTTATTTTGGTAAAATAATTAACATTTTTAATTATTCTTAAAGGGGGATGTAAACTTCTGACTTCACCTGTAAAGTAGCCCAATTCTGCAGGAAAATCATGGATTTGGCAACGCTAAACTGAGGCGCTACAGCAATCAGTCACTCCACAATAAACAGTGCTAAAACAACATCGATTGTTATAAAATGGACAGAATTTGAAATCTGAGACTTTGTTTTATATCAAAAGTAACAAAGCACAAAACCTATTGAGATTTATTGGATGGAATGTGCACTACAATATTCAAACATTAATTAACTGAATACAGGCTAGACTAATCGATTTTTAGGATTTAAGAATCAATATTGTTTGGTTAAAATTAGAATTGATTAAAATCGATAAATCAGTATTTTTTTTTTTACCTAGCCCTAGTAGCCATATAACCAATCTCAAGTTTAACTTCCTCCTTTGTGAAAATGTATAGTGACGTATTTGTTATTAGGGCACATGTGCATTCCATATCAGAAGCAATGTTGCTGCTTTACTGTCCACAACATGTGGGATATGCATTTGGTCCATATTATCTGCTTTCTTATGAGGACTTTGAACTTTCTCTGTCAGCAGACCATAGATAAAGTCATATATAAGCTGTTTATGTACTTTAGGTAGCTAAGTACTATATGTGAAAGTAAATGAATAATTTCAGTGGTATGGTATAGTCATCACTACAGCTGTCTTTGTTGTATTTGCCTGTTACACAGCTGAGTTGTTCTGAAACATGCTTCCCACAGAGAGAGCGGTAAACTCACATTTGCGCAAGGAAGCAGAACCTTTTCTGGCCCCTCTATACAGCATGCATTCCAGTATGAATACCCATGTGAAATAAAAAAAAAGTACTTTCTTAGTAATATGGAAATAAAATACAGCTTTTATTGTCTTGTTGAAATATGGTTAGATTAATCTTCTGAATCTATCCATGAAACTATCCCTTATTTTAAAGGGGTAGTTTACCCAAAAATGAAAATTCTGTCATTAATTACTCACTCTCACGTCGTTCCAAATCTGTAAGACCTTCGTTCATCTTCAGAACACAAATTTAGATATTTTTGATGATATCCGACAGCTTTCTGACCCTGCGTAGACCGCAACACTTTAATACATTTGAATTTGAATGCATTTCTGTATGATGTGTAAAAATTGTGACAGTGATGGTGATTGTTGTGTCACATGACCATAGGTTCCGTCTACTCCTTTGATGAGGAATGGGACGATGATTCAGATGATGGAAAGTCGACAGGTGGTTATGGAGGTTCACAAGTGGAAGAGGGTGGAACGATGCAGCGGGGCGGGGGTCACTCTACTATGAAAATGGCCCTCAACAAGTAACGTTTTACTTTTGATAACTGCCAATATTAATATTTCATTAATAAAATAAACTTTGCAAATGCTCATGCCATCTTGTCCCACAGGTTTCCAGGGTTCTCAAAGACCCCAAATCCAGAAGTGTATCTGCTTACCAAGCACATAACTAAAGGAAATGACAGACTGGCAATTTATGTAAGTTAATTTGACTTTGTCATGTGATTTGTTAGTTAGATATTTATTCTGGATAACAGAATAACAGCCTTGGGTTTGTACGTGGTACGGTGAATGGATCTATTATTTCTGAATGTTTATTTTGCAGGCGGGCGAGGTGGGTCCAGTATGGTTGTATCCACAAACTCAGTTAGACTGTGTAGTGGCTGATCCCAAAAAGGGGTCAAAAATGTACGGCCTGAAGAGCTACATCGAATACCAGATCACACCTAATGTAAGTTCCTTTGATTTTGAATCACCTCTCAGGACTGCTTGAATAATATTGATTCACTGTAATTCTTTTGCTAACAGGTCTTGGTTTATTTTTGTTTACCTTTTTTTGTCAGACTACAAACAGACCGGTCAATCACAGATACAAACACTTTGACTGGTTATATGAGAGGCTTGTAGAGAAGTTTGCCTGTGCTCTGCCCATCCCATGTCTACCTGACAAACAAGTTACAGGTGAACAAAACAAAAAAGTCTCTTTAGAACTGCTTCTTGTATCATTTTCTCATTTTGTTCTTCTAATAGTCAGCAAAGAAAGTGTTTTTGGCTGGTAGACTTCCTAGCATCTGTCTTCTGTTTATCTTTAGGCCGATTTGAAGAGGAATTTATCAAAATGCGCATGGAACGCCTGCAGGGCTGGATGTCCCGCATGTGCCGGCATCCGGTGATCTCTAACAGTGAAGTTTTCCAGCTGTTCCTTAGCTACAGAGATGAAAAGGTGTGTTTGTTAAAACATGTATAATGTGTAGTTTTATGTACTGATATAAATACATAGTCAAACAGTATATATAAACAGTTAAAGAGCTCTTCTGTTGAGAATTATCATCTCTTTGCTGATACTGAGATTACATCCTTTAGAAGTGTTTTACAGTGTTATATATTAACTTTGACTAGTGAATAGTTAAGTTCAGCATGGCAGTTTGGGAGTGTTGTAAGTCATGTTTTGTTTGTTGTTTCTGTTAGGAGTGGAAACTGGGGAAGCGGAAAGCAGAAAAAGATGAAACAGTGGGAGTGAAAATCTTCTCCACCATAGATCCAGAGCTCCCAGAAGTAGATCCTGTTCAAGTGTAAGACAGTATTGAACTCTAATATTTTTATATTTCAAAATGTAAAAAGTGAAAATGATCATAAATAATTATGTATAATTGTAGCAATAATTCTGAATGATGATTAATTATTATATAAAATATACATTCATATAATTCTGTCGTTAATCACTCAGGGTGATGTCGTTCGAAACCCATAAGAAATTAAAGATATTACAAATTAAGAGATTTTTGATGAAAAATGAGCTTTCCGACCCTGCATAGACAGCAAAGCAACTGAAACATTTTATATAATGTAATATATTTATTTAATAAAACAGTGGCCTCATCTTCATCTGATTGTAGGGAGCAGAAGTATGAAATGTACAGCCAGTTTACTAGATCTATGGACAACAGTGTTAAAGAGCTACTGGCTGTCGGGCATCTTCACTGGAAGAGATGTACAGGCCGTGAGTTCACATACTGTATTTCCTCATCATCACACTCTAAAAAAATACTGGGTTAAAAACAACCCAGCTGGGTTATTTGGCAACCCAGCGCTGGGTAGATATTGGACAGAACACGTGCTGGGTTATTTTGACCCAGCTGGTTGGGGGAAATGTTTTTACCAAACATGCCATATCAACTATTGTTTAAAAATTATTATATTGCTGATTTAAAATGGACTGGAACACACACAGAAATACTAGAGGCAACAGCAATAATCAAAAGATAAACATTTATTATTAAGCAAGAACACGTGGACAAAATACAAAACAAATTAAATTTATTTGGGTGAATACAGCATAGTTTACAATATGACATACATTTAAACTCATTTAACAAGTATTTTAGACATAAAAAATGTAAAATTTAAAAGTAGAATTTTATTTTTAGTGTATTCAACTGAGTAATCGCTTTTTACTGAAAAAGCGTTAATTCTCATTAGCGGCGTGTCGTCGAAATCTGAGCCAGTGATGGGCTGCTGTTCGCCAGGTTAACTGCGAACTTCAGACCGTGGACTCGCGTTTCACTCGTAGCTGAAAGATGTCGTGACTAACTCCAAAAACTGCCATAATCAAACAGTACTGACATGAAAGAACACATTTAAAGTAGGGCTGTCAAACGATTAATTGCGATTAATCGCATAGAAAATTTATTTATATATAATATAAATTCTATAAAAATTATAATAAATATATATACTTGTAAATATTTCTTAAATATGTACATGAATATGCTTGTATTTATATATACATAATAATTACACACAGTACACACACATATATTGGGCAAACACAGATTTTTATTTTGTATGCAATTAATCGCGAGTAATCGTTTGCCAGCCCTAATTTTAAGATTAAACTCAGTACAATAACGAATAAAATCCATTTATTTTATGCAGGGCAAAAGATGTTTCCATCCTGTGAAACAACCGCTGTTAACACAGCTGAGACTGGCATCTTGTCCTTATGTTGCGTTGCATAAAATAATACAATTTACAGCAGAGTGAAGACTTTATAAATGAAATTAAATGTATACAAACCTTTATTTCGCTGAAGAAGTGCAAATCGGCGCCGCTGAGAACCTGACTCTCATGTAGAGGACTCAAAAAGCCCACACTCTGACTGACTGTAACTCAGCAGCTGGGTTTGTTTTGTCAGAGACAGGCTCAACCCAGCGGTTGGGTAGAAAAAAATAACCCAGCATTAAAAATGACCCAGCAACTTAGTTACAGAAAAACTACCCAGCACCTGGGTAAAAAGTATTAAAAATAACCCAATGAAATGACCCAACAAGTTGAACCCAGCATTTGGGTTAAAAAAAATAACCCAGCATTTTTTAGAGTGCACAGTAAACCTGCATTTACCATTTATAGTAAAAATCTTCTGCTTTTAAACCAACAGCATTACAAAAGGAGTATCGGCAGATTGGAAAAGCATTTCAGAACTTATCATCAGTTTTCAACACTAGTGCATACCATGGTAGGAAACTGGAACTTTGTTCATGCTCTCATAGACATGTCCACAGCTCAAATATTACATATAAAATCTTTGTGATTAACTAATGATTATCTAATCATGTTTTGATGGTCTTTTGTACTTTATTTTAAGGGGAATCAACTCTGACGGAAGCATTGACCGCAACAGGAAAAACGTATGAGGAAATAGCAGACATCGTTGCAGGACAGGTATCAGAAGTACAATATATTTCCTCACATGAATACTTCCTTGAACCTTGCATTTCACTCATCATTAGAAAGTTTCCTGACATCCTGTGCTGCTATTTCCACAAGTTGATAGAATTGTAACCACAAGGCTACACAGTGATAGCAAAACCCAAGATTGTTGTTTTTAGCATTATCCATGAGTTTAAGCATTTGTTTCAATAAGATAACATTTGTTTATCAGCCAAAAAAAGACCTACACTTCCTGATGGAAACAAACACAGAGTACAAGGGACTACTGGGCTGCTTCCCTGACACAATAGCAGTTCACAAGGTATAAACCTTTCACCTTTTGTCTTTCTAAATTTACTGTTTTGTTTTTGCAAAACTTGTTGTACCAAAAAGACTTGTAAAGGTGTTTCAACTAAGTTCTGAGCTAAGGGTATGAATACTTATGCAATATTTTATTTTTAATAAATGTGCATAGTTGTTACAGACCTCTTTTGTGCTTTGTCATTATGATGTATGGAGTGTAGATTGATGTGGAAAAAAAAAGGTGGCTATATAACATGAAAAAATGAAGGTGTATGAATACTTTTGCAAGGCACTGTATCTAAATTAGTATTTAAACGTTTCTTTTTTCCTCAGGCTGCCATTGATAAAGTAAAAGAGGCTGATCATTTGGTGGTGATGAATAAGATTAGCCAACAAGATAAGCATGTTATGGAAAAGAACCTTAGCACCATGTCTTACGCATTGCAAGGTACGTCCATCAGTGAAAGACCCTTTGTCATAGTGGTCTTTCATTCGTGCACCTGTGTGCTTAATTGTAGTGTTTGCCACACATGTGTAATCTTAGACTTGCCATCTGTTTCTCTAGCGGAGATGAATCACTTCCATAGCAACCGTATCTATGACTACAACAGACTCATGCAGTTCTACCTGGAGGAACAGGTGAAATTCTATGAAACGGTGAGTGGTGTATAGACACCATAAACATGATATACGTAATGCAACATACTGTATGTAACCTTCTTGTGTGTTCTGATTGGATAGATTGCTGAAAAGCTGAAGAAAGCACTTGGTCAGTATACCACCATGTGAGGATAACAGCAATACTCATCAAACTGTGTCAGTTCCATGGAATATCAAGAAAGGATGCTGCTTTTGCTTTTTTAATGCTAATTCACAATTAACCATCTTGTGTCCACAAAATTCTATACTGCATTGTGTCATATATAAAATATAGGTTATAAAGGAACAATTTTAGATGTGCAAATCACATATTATTCGTTCACCACAAATGTAGTTCACAGAAACAGGTGAAATACAAATCTTAACTGTTACTTAAGCTAATGTTACACTCCCGACGTTAAAAGAAAAGTTCACGCAAAAATAAACATTTGTTTAAAATTTGCTCACCCTCAAAGATGTAGATGAGTTTTTTTATTGTAACTGATTTTGAGAAACTTCACAAGACGTTAATTGATTTGACTGAAGTTGTGTGGATTGCTGTGATGTTTTTATCAGCTATCATTCTGACGGCACCCATTCACTGCAAAGGATCCATTGGTGAGCAAGTGATGCAATAAATTTCTCCAAATCTGTTCTAATGAAGGAACTCATTTACATCTTGGATGGCCTGATGGTGAGCAAATTCTAATTTTCGAGTGAATCATTCCTTTAAAGACATTATTTCATTTTCTGTTTAAATTGAGGTCTCTCAGGGACGCGTTTGCTTAGACTGGGCCTTCTAAACCAAATGAGTTTATTAACGTCTTAAATTGTCTGACGTGATTTTATATTCTTGTAGTATGTGAAATTAAGTATGTCAGATATTTAGTGGTATGTTTTGGACGAAAGCAATAAGGACGTTGTCTTTTACCTGTGGTAAAATGTTCTATGCAAAACAAAACTAAAAATGTCTCTTTGTCACAGTGTATAAAATGTGTTTTTAACTAGTCCTCCAGTGTGTAATAAAACTTTCTTTATACCTTTTCCGAGTCTGCGAGGAGAGCTGTGATGGTCGTGAATGCTCTGCATTTTTTGGCCTAGTGTCAAAATGGATTTTGCAGTCTTAGCAAGAGTACAAAAAATATCCTTTTAGAGAAACATGGTAGAATTCTCCAGTATTTATGCAAGCTCAGGGTCAGTTTTCTCTCTTTGAAAGAGGAAACAAATCTAAGGGCTTAGAAAGGAAAATGAGGAAACGAGCATGATGACCTTAGTGTGTGTGTGTGTGACCTCAAGCAAGGAACACTTTCTCACCCGATTTCCTTCTTCTGTACATGGGGTGGCTTCAGTTTTGACTTACTTTCATTTTTGACCATAAGAAGTCCGTTATTGTATAGGGCTTAAAGGAGAAGTCCACTTCCAGAACAAAATTGTACTCACCCCCTTGTCATCCAAGATGTTCATGTGTTTCTTTCTTCAGCCATAAAGAAATTGTTTTTTGAGGGAAAAATTTCAGGATTTTTCTCCATATAGTGGACTGCTATGGTGCCCTGATTTTGAACGTCCAAAATGCAGTTTAAACACGGATTCAAATAATCCCAAATGCGGTTGTAAACGGTCCCAGCCGAGGTCTTATCTAGTGAAACGACTGGTTATGTTCATTAAAAAAATACAATTTAAATACTTTTTAATCTCAAACGCTCGTCTTGTCTTACTCTGCCTGAAGTCTGTGTATTCTGGTTCAAGACAGTTAGGGTATGTCAAAAAAAACTCCAACATCCTACATCACTGCAGAAGTTCCGACCCAGTCTTTGCAAAGTTGAGGGAGAACATGAGACGGGAGTTTTTCGACATACCCTAACTGTCATGAACTGGATAAAAACAGTTCAGGCAGAGCGAGACAAGACGAGCGTTTGACATTAAAAAGTATATAAAATGTATTATTTTTATGAAAATAACGCTAGATAAGACCCTTCTTCCTTGGCTAGGATCGTTTAAGGCCACATTTAAACTGCATTTTGGAAATTCAAAATCGGGGCACCATATCAGTCCATTATACAGAGAAAAATCCTGAAATGTTTCCCTCAAAAAACATAATTTCTTTACGGCTAAAGAAAAAAAGACATGAACATCTTGGATAACAAGGGGTGACAAGGGGTGACCTCTTTTATTTCAGTACCACGTTCATTTGCTGGTTTGTTCCACCCATCCTGTTAGTGTGTGATAGGCAGAAAGAGTTTTTATGCATGGTGCAGATATGTTTATCTTATGGTAAAGTAGTCTGAAGCTTAAAGCAGAGAGGTAGAACATGAAAAGTCAAACATACTAACATAGCAAGACATTTTTATACATTCTCAAAGTAGTTACAAAATGTAAACAATGTTGTGAAACATACATTTAGGCATTAAAAGGCTGTACATTTTGGGATTATTTTAAACACCTGTTACCTATAAATTACATAGAATTACTGAGGCTTAAACAGCAAACATATTTGCATGCCATGTGTGGTAGGGTATCTATATATAGAGCTTTATCAAATGTTCTCATGACATGCAGAGGTTGTCTGCAACAAAGCCCTTAAAGGGACAGTTCACCAAAAATGAAAATTCCTCATGTCGTTCCAAACCTTCGTTCATCTTCAGAACACAAACTAAGATATTTTTGATAAAATCCGACAGCTTTCTGACCCTGCATAGACGGCAACGATACTACCATGTTCAAGGCCCAGAAAGGTAGTTAAAATAGTCCCATGTGGCATCAGTGGTTAAACTTTAATGTTATGAAGCTACAAGAATACTTCTTGTGCGCAAAGACAACAAAAATAGCCACTTTAGTATCATTTCTTTCTATGCAGGGTCAAAAAGCTTTCGGATTGCATCAAAAATATCTTAATTTTTGCTCTGAAGATGAATAAATGTCTTACAGTGTAGAACAACATGGGGGTGAGTAATGGCACAATTTTCATTTTTGGGTGAACTGTACCTTTAAGATAATAAAATTATTTTTAATAAAAAAAAATAAAATATATATTTTTTAAATAATAAAGATTATTATTTAAATATTATTATTATTCAGAATTTTTGGTAATTATTAAGAATTTATTTTATTTCATTTATAAATAAAAAAAAATCTTAATGAATTCAAAAGGTTTTGTGCCATTTCTTCTCAGTTTCTTCTCATGCTGCAATTTTTTACTCAGTTTTCTAAACCTGTATAAGTTTCTTTCTTCTATTCAAAAGAAGATATTTTGAAGAATGTTAGTAACTAAACAGCTGACGGTAGCCATTCACTTGCATAGTATGGAAAAAAAGAAGTTATGGATGTAAATTTTTTTTTGCATTTATCAGAAGAATAAAAATCATACAGGTTTGGAAAAAGTGGAAGATGAGAAATTATGGCAGAATTATTGTTTTTGGATGAGCTATCCCTTGTTTACAGGACTTCTTTAAAACTTAAATCTTTACACCTTTAAATATTTCTAGCCAACAAAGTGTAACAGTAACACCAATTACAATAAAGTATGTATCAAAATTATATAATGTTCTGAATTATTTCTAATCATTTAATAATGATTATCCAAATCAAATGTTTTTGTACAATTAAAATGATCCATGATAGTCTAACAGTGCATACTGTTTTATATTTTGCTTATATTACTTCCATTACATTGAATACTTAAAGGCACAATATGTAAGTTTTTCCCACTAGAGAGTGCATATACAAAACAAACAAAGAACCAAAGGCGTAGTTTGATGATTTTGTGATTGAGTCTGGAATCATGGGAGTTGTAGTCTTCATCCCCACAGCCGATGCAATCCGTCTGGACTCGGGCAGAAATCATGTCCATGGATGAGCTAATGTAATAAAGACTTATTAAGGTCACTGTAGTATGACGCAGAAAGTCATGGAAGCGAAACAAGGATGCTGGAGCAATTGCTAATGAAGGACAAGCACGATACATGGCTGGAAAGCAGTGGCACTATTATTATGCCACAGTTGAGCGCTTCTGATAATCCTGGGCGCGCGTATGTGAGATAAAACAGCAATGATTTATCATACTAGATACATTTGAGTGTGTTGAAAGTTTTGTTATAATGCTAATCTGTGGGTTCACTACCTGTCTAATAAAATGCAGAACATATTAAAGTGTCTTTGGGGTTTCTGTGTTTTCTACAAACTAAAATCGGAAAATCAAGGGTGTATGACATTATTGGCAGGCGCCGCAAGGACACGGTCTGTTACACTAGTTAAAATTGCTTATTTCTCTGGATCTAAACATTCTTGGAAACATCTGGGATAATGTAAGTACACAAGTCAGCAAAATGTATAACTGTTCTAGTGTTTTTTGGATATTTTAATAAAAAAATCTTACATATTGTGCCTTTAAGTAGTCAAAGACCAAGAATACATTTAACCCAAATGACTAATGTGAATATTTCTTCTTGAATGTCCAGATGAGACTTTCCCTTTAACCACAGTTTACATAATTGCTTAGCCACAGAGAATCAACAATGCCCCCCCTTGATGATGTCACTGCAGTATTGGTTTACACAGGTCCTAAAGCGGTGTTATGGAGAGAGGCGGGGCCTGTAGGTCCGTGGGCGGATCATCATGCTCACCTTCTTCAAGGAGTAGTAATCCGAGTCTTTCCATGAGTACCACACAATCCCATCAGGCCCCAGAAGATTCTTCCCTTTGGCAGAGTAACGCCCCCCCTGGTGGTCAAAACAAACACAGGACGCAGTTAAGATGGCTAGGCTCATATTTTATATCTTAGAAAGGTTTTATTTTTGCTTTATTTGTGCAAGACCTTATAATACACTCCATTGAGGTTGGCAAAGAAGCACTGATGGTACCACCAGCCTCCATGAGATATCTCAGCACAGATGTCACCTGTGTCTGGAGTGCTGAAGCTTTGCTTGTCATGGTACCAGCCAAACGAGTCCTCAACTGTACCGCTGAATCCTGATACGTGGAGACGGTAGAGGTTGTCCTCGTTCTCAATCCTGGCAAAGAAAGAATTTTTGCTTGAGTGCTTTAGAGAGTCCAAACAGCTGATAAAAACATCACAATAAGTATTGCACATGATTCCGTTCCATCAATTAACATCTTGTTAAAAGCTCCATGTTTGTAATAAATAAATCCATCAAGATGTTTTAACTTTAAACCATTCATTTTGACAGCACCCATTCACTGCAGAGGACCCATTGGTGAACAGTTGATTTAATGCTACATTTCTCCAAATGTGTTCGGTTGAAAGAAAAAAAAAAATTATCTATGTTGGAGCATCTGTAAGGATTTATTATAACAACATTTAAGACATGAAAACCATATGATGCAACATGTAAGACCAGATTCAGAAAAAAAAAAAAACCTCAAACCTGCATAAATAAAATTTTAAATATTATATATTTAAATATTTTATATTTATATGTATATTAAGGAATTTATATTTAATATAATTTAATATTGCAGTATTAAATATATTAATGTTAGACTTTAATAGTAATAACAGCATATCAGATATTAAGATTAACTTTTTGTAATTGTTTAAAATATTTTAATTACATTTAATTATTGTTAACGATTTATTATATTAAAATATATTTAATAACTTTTAAATATGTAAAAAATATATGTTTTAATGTATTAATAATATTTAATATTACATAAATAATATTAAATTAGTTTATTACAGTGCATTAAAAACAAGAAACAACTAAGTCTCAGAAATATTCAAAGAACTTCATCTTTCCAAATGTTTACCAGAAGTTCTGGTACAGTGCGTGTTTGTGCTTGCCATTCCAGTCCTCGAGGTCAATGCGAAGCGAATACTCTCCCTGGCTGGAGATATCATGGATATGGTCGTTTCCTAGCCAGAATTCTGCATGCAGATCTCCGAATCCATCCCTGTATTCTGTCCATTTGCGGTTGAAATGGACCTTTCCATCCTGCCGACGCTGAAACATGGTCCATCCACCTCCTGGTCCAAAGAATGGTTCTTTAATCCCATGTAACATCCACTAAAGCTGCTAATTTAACCTAAACCTCCTGTCTACAAACACAAAAATGCAAACCTTGGGTCTCCATATCACAATAAACCTCTACGGGAGTCGATCCCATTGAAGGGACAACAGTGAAAATCCCAGATCTATGAACTCCATTGTAGTACAGTGATGCACAGTCAATTGGACAGTTTCTTACATGTTGAACTTCTGAGGAAACAAATATGTAATCAAATCAAGCTATTGCTAAAAATGTCCAAATATGTCAGTTCTGAGAAGCCAATGACCTTGTAGTATTATTTTTCCTTATTTGAGTTATACTTTTCAATTAGCAATAGTTTAGCCAACATCTGTCATCATTTACTCACCCACTGAAGATTGTGAAAAATGCCAAGTTCTGTTATGAAACACTAGATGGCGCAGGTTGATGGGTCGTTAAAGCAAACTAATGATATTCACAGCATTAAACTACTTGGCACAAGCTGAGTGGTTCATGTTGTATACAGCCAATAAGCTCGCTGCTTTACATTTAAATGGCTGGTTAGCATTCACTAGAGCATTTTGCAGCACACCTTTAGAGTTCCTCTGAAACCCTCCACCTCCCCAGCTCCACCTGTATAGATCTTCTATGGATTATTATATATCAATATGTCTTAAATACTCACAGCACCGTATGGGCGTATGTACTGGCAGTAGCAAGTTCCTGTACTTGCTTTGCAGCGGCAGCAGCAGCAATAATCTACAAAGTAGCGCATCTATTTCGCCATGACCAAATATATTAACATTGTCATGTCCATTACCATTTTACCATGCTAAAATCTTCAGAGAGTTAATAGAAATAGAGATAGAGATGATAGACATGATAGAAATTTCTTAATAAAAGTCATTGGGGACCAGTGTTGTTTTGACATTCATTTGATTGACAAAAACATTTCAAAATATACAGGTGCATCTCAAAAAATTTGAATATCATGAAAAAGTTCATTTTTTTCTAACTTCAAATATTTTAGATTCATTACATGTAAAGTAAAACATTTTTTAATTTTGATGATTAGAGCTTACAGCTCATGAAAGCCAAAAATCCAGTATCTCAAAATATTAGAATATTTCCTAAGATCAATCAAAAAATGGATTTGCAAAACAGAAAAGTTTAAGTTCTTTAAAGCATGTTCATTTGTGCATTCAATACTTGGTCGGTAAATTACAGTAAATTACTTGCTCCTAGCACAAATGAAAGCATCAGTGATGAGTGGCATGGAAGCGATCAGCCTGTGGCACTGCTGACGCACTATTGAACCTTCAGCTCGTCTGTATATTGTTGGATTGACTGTTTCATCTTATTCTTGAAAATATCCCATAGATTCTCAATGGGGTTCATGTCCGGCATGTTGGCTGGCCAATCAAGCACAGTAATATCATGGTCAGCAAACCATTTGGAAGTGGTTTTGGCACTGTAGCGAGGTGCTAACGTCCTGCTGGAAAAGGAAATCAGCATCTCCATAAAGCTTGTCAGTAGATAGAAGTGTAATGTGCTCCAAAATCTCCTGGTAGATGGCTGCATTGACTTTGGACTTAATAAAACACAGTGGACCAACACCAGCAGGCGTCACGGCACCCCAAATCATCACTGATTTCAGAAACATGACACTGGACTTCAAGCAGTTTGGATTCTGTCCCTCTCCAGTCTTCCTCCAGACTCTGGGATGATGATTTCAACATGAAATGCAAAATTTGCTTTTATCTGAAAAGAGGACTTTGGACCACTGAGCAACAGTCCAGTTCATTTTCTTCTTAGCCCAGGTAAGATGCTTTTGACGTTGTTTCTGTTTCAGAAGTGGCTTGGTAGCCCTTTCCCCGAAGTTGTCTGAGTGTGGTGACTCTTGATGCGCTGACTCCGGCTTAATTCCACTCCATGTGAAGCTCTCCCAAGTGTTTGAATCGGCTTTACTTGACAGTATTCTCAAGCTTGCAGTCATCCCTGCTGCATGTGCACCTTTTCCTACCCAATTTCTTCTTTCCAGTCAACTTTGCATTTAATATGCTTTGATACAGCACTCTGTAAACAACCACCCCTTTCAGTAATGACCTTCTGTGACTTACCCTCCTTGTGGAGGGTGTCAATGATTGTCTTCTGGACCATTGCCAAGTCAGCAGTCTCCCCCATTATTGTGGTTTTTTAAAGAACACGAGATACCCGGAATTTATACTGTAGGGATGGACATTTAATGAAAATATTCTAATATTTTAAGATACTTAATTTTTGACTTTCATGAGCTGTAAGCTCATGAAGCTCTAATCATCAAATTTAAAAAAATTTTTTTTTAAATGTTTCACTTTACATGTAATGAATCTAGAATATTTGAAAGTTTCAGTTTTTGAAATAAGTTACAAACAAAAAACACCATCCCTCCAAGATCCTTGGCCACTCTAACGATTACAACAGGGTCTCAGCGCTACGCGCTTGGACCCCTAAACATCATCTTTTGTGTTCAGAAAGTCATATGGATTTGTAATGACATCAGAGTGAGTAAATGATGACAAATTTTTAGTGAACTATCACTTTAATGATCAAATAACCACTTTCAAAATCTTCAGTACCTAGTCATGCTGACCTGGATGAAGGGTATCTTGTGCACTGAGGAGCGGGGTTGTGCGGATGATGTTGATCATACAGCCAGGATTGCGCCTCACACGCTCTACTATCATAGTGAGGTTGCGAATCTGTGTTTGCATGTCGTATATGAGTGATCCATGGATATGCAGCAGTGCATTGGCCTCTTCGTAGATCTCCTGCAGCATGTGGAAGCGATGCTCTAAAGACGAGTTTTTTCCATACTTCTCCTCACGCTGCCAGCACAGGAAAACAACATTCAGTAATTCAAAGCACGGTGCACTTTGAGGACACAGCTCATATAGTGTTTGCAAACAGGAAAACAAATGGAAAACTAACACAGATTAGCTTAATCCGGTTACACATTGAGGGATTTGAAAGTGACCCAACAAAACAGTATTATTCACAGTTGTGTAAAAAGTGCAAAAACTGCATTAAAATCAAATGGTAAACAGCCAAAACCTTTATAAACTTTAGGAATAAGGAAGAGACTGAAGAGATTCTCTGGATTTCTAGAAATTATTATACATTTATTTATTTGAAATTGATTCACTAAATCATTTGATTTACACATTAGCTTAGTAAAAAGTAAATAGGAAAACACACACAATCTCTCTCTCTCTCTGTATATATATATATTAATAAAATCATGTTTAAGTCACAATAAAAATTAGCCTTTTGCTTGGATTAGTTATTAAGAGCACAAACATTCAGTTTAAGCAGTGCTTGAGTAAAGGACCCAAATACTCACTTTGTTATTTAATAAAAAGACATTTATGTCAAGATGACCTAAGAAATATGTGCGTTCTTAATGTACCAAAAAGGCCTAAACGAAATTGTAGGGAATAAAATGTATGCTTGGATGAGTTATTAAGTAAGAGTACAAGCATTCATTTTAAGCAGTACAATACATGAGTAAAGAACTGCATTGTTTGGCGTGGCCTATGATAATAAGAAATAAGTACATGGATGTAAGGCATTGTTGGTAATGGACTTGCTACTATGTGTCTATGGGACAAGTTCCAGCTCTAATCCAGTAAATGATCAGGGTTAAGGAGGCATTAGTACAGAAACCGTGCACTACTGAAACATTTGTCTCTGGGTTCCTGTAAGGCAAGCTGCATGCCTGTTAATATGTAATGTGTGCTATAAAGATAAAGACTTTTCCTGCTAAATAAACAATGAAAAAATTTATAAAGCATGTAGGATATTTGTCCAACCACCTAACTGCAAGTTGGGAGAGGTTAAACGGCTCTCGTAACCCCTTGTACACTGCACAGCAAAGCTAATATTTGCCCGAAAGGCATATACTTGCCATATACTTGCCAACAACCCACCAAAATAAAAGCTTTCTGATTTTAAGTTTGAAAATGATGAAAAATCATTTATAAAAAAGTAAATATTAGCATTTTATTTTTAAGTTTACTATAAAATAATTTTATTTGTGTTTAATACTCCCTTTTTAAAAGTATAATACTATTATCACACTTTGTTTATTATTTTATTTAAAAAAGAAAAATCTAACTAAATAAACTAAATGTGACATGCTCACAAAATCTACTACAGAGTTTATACTCTATAAACACTATACTATGTTTTGTGTAACTACAATAAATAATTATATTTATAACTCCATTGAAATGTATTTTTTTCCTCTCCAAGGAAGTAACCTTTATACTCGGACAAGTAAATGACAACCACATGAGAATGCTTAGTGTAAAGTTTTGATCATGGTAGTTGACTTTTTTTTTAACTTTTGTGCTGCATTTTAGAATGCGATGTGATGAGCAGGATGCTGCAAAAGCTGTCAGAGCCAAGGTTAAAAACGTCCGTCCAGCACAGGGCTGGGAGGGCCACTGTCCTGCAGAGTTTAGCTCCAACCCTAATCAAAAATGTCTTCAAGATCACTAGAAAGCAAAGCCACTAGAAGGCAAGCTGCAGCCATTAGCCGAAAAAGCATAACGGCTAAAGTTAATGCTTCCGGTCTGGCAGTAAATGGGAAAGTAGACCAGATGCTGTTTTTTTTTTTAATGGATGTCAGTAGAGGAGAGGCTTTACTATGCTGAACTAACAGCTTTTTAGCGGAAAAGGCTTATCATTTAATGAATCGACAGCCTGCTAATCTTCAACATGTTTTACGCAAAACAATACTTCTGGATTGAAGTATTTGAGTTTACCACAAAAAAATGCTGTTTTATAAGAGAAGTCACTGACTTTTTGCGACATATGGCATTCAGCTTACAGCCCTTTTCATTTATTCCTATGGTATCCGTAAACAGCGACTGAGTGTTGCACAACTCTGACTGAAATTCAATGATGTCAAGGCTGTAATGTGATTGGTTATTAAATGATCCAAGCCATTACGCTTTCTCCAATACCAAGTAATACAGACCCTCTCATCTCCCTACAGTAAGAAAATCTCTGCTAGAAAGCTACAAGCAAGTGTGTTTGATTAGGGTTAGAGCTAAACTCTGCAGGACAGTGGCCCTCCAGGACTGAAGCTGCCCAGCCCTGGTCTAATGTAAGTTCATGTAAAAAAAAATGGAAAAGCAGTATAGCAGAATGTAAAAATGTGCCTTTTTTCAGGTTATTAGAATAATAAAAACACAAGCCTAGAGACATGTTTTAAAGGTGTCCCTTTTTATAAGAGGTAATATAAGTCTCAGGTGTCCCAGAATGTTTCAGGTCAAAATACCCCACAGATAATTTATTACATAATTTCTATTTTGAGTGGAAGCAGAAACACGCTGTTTTCATGCATGTCTCTGTAAATGCAAACGAGCTGCTGCTCCCCGCCCCCTTTTCCCGAATAGCTCAGAGTAACTCAGACACTGCCAAAAAAATCATCTGATTATCATGTCTATTGCATTGAATTGTGCGTTTTAAAGCCATATTAGTTTAAACTTCTGATATACAGTTTTCTGAGTGCACACATTCGAAGCACGTGCACAGAAAGCGGCTGTAACACGGCATGTGAGTACGAAACTAAGTTCTCGTTCATGTCTTACTGCGCTTAAACTGTCAAATACACTCAAGTTTGTGTTGAATAAGATCTGTGTGGCAGCAGCGTAATATACAGTAAATAAATCAATAAATCCACTGCTCTTTTTGTCTCCTCTGAGGCTGGGACTTTAAATAGTGTGCAGCCAACGACAGAACAGTTAGCATGCTTTTTTTGTGAAAACAGAATGGCGGCACCGTGGGTAAAATTTCAGATGGTCAGATAGTGATTTATCTTATATGAATTGTAAAAACCTGTTTGACTGTCTCATGACTCATTTCACCTTAAAAATGTAGGATGTCATGAGAAATATATGATGGAATGATAGAATGCTTCTCAAAGAAAGCACGGTCTTACCACTTTTTTTTTTGCTAAAAGCCTGTAGCTCCTACCTGCAGCTCCAGCATTTTGATGCGATGCCTGTGATTCCTCAGCTCCTCTTGAAGCTCTGAGATGGTCTCTTTCAGGTCCTGCATTTGCTGCTTGCGCTCTTCATTCTCACGCAGCCAGTAGGAGACCTCATCTGTACAGCGGAACATGTCCGGACACCTCTGCTCCTCCAGCTGAGGTAATGTGGCTATTAAACGACACTGTCCGTTTGGCATCACTTCATTGCTGTATTCACCACACTGCATTAGGCCACTGCTAACTCGATGTGTGTTAGTCTGAGAAATGTCTGTTTTAAAAGAGTCTGTGGTTTTAGATTCTTCAGCAGCATCTTTGGTGTTGACAACAGGTAACTGGGCCCATGATACCCAGAGTAGCAAAGCATACAGCAAAGAAAACATTCTGCAATAGACTGAAGTTCTCCAGAAGAAGTAAGGACTGGAGAGTGAAATCCTCATCAGATCCTGAAACCTGTTTGGGTTCTCAGACTAGTAAAGCTTATTTCCTCATGGTTTAATGCTGTCACTAGATCTCTCCAAGGCAGATGGGAAGTAAATGAGACGGAGAAAGCTGACTGGCCAGTCATTTGCCAGAAACACATTGCCACCCAGCATTCTGTGTAAAGAAATAATAGAATTGATGGGTCAATGACATGATGCTCATTAACTTAATCAGTATAATAAAATGCAGTTCACACATGCAATAGATTTAATACACAATAGAATTTATGACATTTTGTAGTATCTATCTATCTATCTATTTATAAAAAAGTTGTAAAGGTATAAAAGGTTTTCAAAGTCATAAAAAAAACATGAATACAAAGTGTATTTTCCTAAAAACTGGGTCCATGAGTTTTCTTTCTCATGAACACTTATTTATCATTTTCTAGACTAGTTTACTGAAGGTACGTCAATTAAAAATATTCTTCATGCAGTAGTTAGTTATGTACATGTGCTAATAATACAGTCCATTCTACAAAGCACTTGCAATAATGAACGGTCAGTGATTCTGCATTCATAACACTTGTGATAATGGTACCGAGCGTGCATGTTATGGCCTACTTTCACACTGTGGTTGTGTAGCCCAGCAGCCTTTAATAACTGGTGTAACTGGTTAACATTAACTTTCTGTTCTAATTTGATTTGCATGATGCAGGTTTGTAAGAAGAGTGGGCTCACTCCATATGTATTGACTCATATTGCTCACTGAGTTTGAATTAGGGTTGTCACTAACGATTATTTTGGTAATCGAGTAATCAGTTGATTATTCTGACGATTAATTGAGTAATTAGATAATTATAATTAGCTTTTTATTGTAGTAATAAATAGAGTGTTTTCACAACGTGACATCAAATGGTCATATTGGCAGCACTGAACGTAAACAATACCACTGAACTGAACAACTCGCAAATTTGGCTAATTATTGCTGCTGAAAATGGTCAATTATTGCCATGTTTTGGGCTGTACTAATCGCTAGGACTGGGAAAAACGTGTGGAGAACTATAGACTCCCAAAAGTTATAACGAATCTTGTTATGAGTAGAAGAGTGCAAAAAGGAGGAACAAAATGTGTTTGTGGTTGGCCAAACTGAACCAGGATTTCCAGGGCAAGAATCTTGACAACACTTTAGTTTGTTCTTATCATTTACGGTCAGGCAGGTGAAATATTATCCTAATATCTTAATTAATACAGCTTGTATGTATCTTTACCACCTATTAACTTTAGTTTGTCAAAATATTGCGCCCTTTCCTGCTTACTAAGTCCTTCTCTATATGATTTTGCAGCTTCCACATGTTTTTTCCGTGGTTTAGACAGCATAAATTAGCAGAACAAAGTATTCAGTAGTACATTAACCATAGAATCCTTTCGTTGTTTACATCTGTGTAAATATGGCCGTGCTTCCGGGTAACTGACCAAACTGGAATGTAAGTGCAAACCCTCTATAAAATAGACCTACAATAACCTTTAAAATGACTTAAAATACATATATAATAGCAATGAGGCAATAATAATTAGTTCAAATAAAGTATCAATACCAAGTAATCATATGGTATTATTGAATAAAACTGTTAAAGGGGTCATTGGACGCCCATTTTCCCCAAGTTGATATGATTCTTTAGGGTCTTAATGAAAAGTCTATAATATACTTTGGTTGAAAATTCTCAGTGGTAGTGTAAAACAACACCCTTTTTACCTTGTCAAAATAAGCTCTGCAAAAATCATCCCATTCTGGTCGAGGCTGCTTTAAATGCAAATGAGGTCTGCTCACCCCGCCCCTATCTTCTCTCTGTGGAGTGATGAGCTTGTTTACTTTAGCCGCATTTAGCCGCTAAACTTGCTAACTAGCACGTTATTAGGAAAGGCGATCGCAATGATTCATAAAAAAAACCCTTATACTCACTTCTGCTGTAAGTGAAGCTGGATCACAAATGATTTGCGTGAACATAAATGGATATATGTAGATCAGGAGGTGCATTCTCTTCACAAACAAATGTAATCCACTGCATCTTCAGCAGCTAAGATGTCGGGAGTAAATGACGACCTTTATGTTCATTATTACATCCAGCAACACAACACCTCAATCGCTCAATTCTTGTCTAACTTACATCCCTGCTCCAGCATCAAAACATGGAGGTTGGACTGTTACAACTGATCTGAGGTAAGACACTCATGTCAATTAACTATCGTGGGATCGGCCTCTGTGGGTGTGACGCCACAACGACAGGCATCTGAGAATGGCTCAATTTAAAAAAGGGGATATTATTTTTACAGATTAATTAAAAACCACTGCATGGATTTCTATCATTATAGGGTAGACATCCAATGTCCGCTTTAAAATACATAATGTATTATAAGCAATAGAGCTAATGTACATACGCATTATAACAAATGCCTGACGATTGTTTTTACTTTTTACTGTGTGATCTAATCCTTGTTTAATACTAACCAAAATTTAATTCAAATGTCTTTAATATTTGGAAACAAATTAAAACGCCTATTTTAAACCTGCATCGCATATATTGATTTAATTGAATCATAGCATTTGTAAATTCACAATAACATTATGTTTTGTCATGCAGCCTTGGGAAATGGTCAAATAATGTTTCACGTATCGCCCGTTTCATATTGTCGTCTTTACACTTCCGGAATTTTGATGGTTACATGACACGGGCAAAATCCAATCAAGGATTTTTAAAACCTAGTACTTGAATTGAATCGAGGAATCAGGACAGCCCTAGTTTGAATCTATTTGACATAAGAAGTAGCAACTGCATTACAACTTCTTTGTCAAGGACAACACATGCATATTCATCAATCATTTTACCTTACAAGTTCATTTAGAGGGCATTCATGGAAAACGGATGCAACTTAACAGATGCACGAATCAAGCATGAAAATAATACATCCTGAAATTCCAAAGACTAAAATAAAAGTTTCTCCAAAGCCAGCAAATGATTTGATCAAATGAATGAAAAGGCAAATTAACAAATTAAATAAGCAAATTTACCTTTTACCAGAAAGGCAAAACCTCATTATGAATGTGGCAAGAAGGTATATCTTCCCTTCACCCACTCACTGTTGGTAGAAAATGCTGTGCTATTAAGTGTCAGCTAGTATGGATTAACATCTTATCCTCTAAATCTTCTTAATAGGATTACATTCACTGTCCAATGTGGGAGAATAGCCTGTGCACAGGAAAATACAGTCTACCATAAATTATATGCTTGGCATTTTTACTGATTAAATGTGTATTTCTCCTTAAATTAAATATAGGATTTTTCCAAATGTGTGATTTTATAATTGGCTTGACCACTTTCTTGACATGATTATATTTATTTGTTATTAGCTATAAATAACACATATCTGTATAATTACATGAGAATGCCTAACATTTCGTTAACCATTCTATTTTATTTATAAATACAGGGGCAAAGCTTGGTCACAGACTTCTGAACCCAGAACCTCTTTTTTTCCCCATTTAACCCCAGTATACTCATCTACGACTTTCTGTGTCTGAGAACTTTGTGCGCCAAAGCAGCCAATAACAGAAACATAAAAGCCAACAAGGTCACAACTCCAATATAATGACGTGGCCTTAATGGAAAATGCCCCTCAAAAGCCTTTTGCTCCAGGCAGTAGTTGCCATTGAAGAAATCCTATTGTCAATGAACAGAATCACTCAGCTGAGAGAGTGAGCCTGTGTAATTGAAATTTAGGACATGGCCTTTGATATTTGTCAGTGTTTTATTCCTTAAATTTAAAATTTCTTTTGTATAACATATGTTTTATGTCTTAAAGCAGGAATATAGTCATGTTGCTTTTTAAGGCACACAAGATCAGATTTACAAAATTTATAAGAAAGATTTTAATTGCAATTCTAAAATACGTTAAAAAAGAAAATCTTTCAAATAAATTATCTTAATATGCTGTATAGCTATTTATGTTGCATAGTGAAGTATAAATAATTTCATTTACTAACTGTATTTTTTAATATATTTTAATAATAATTCCACCAGTTTTCAGTGGGTTTTTTTCAGGGATTGTGTTAATCCTGTTTATTGGCCATGTTATGTAAAAAAATATGTGTAAATAAAATAAATAACAAATGAAGATTTAAGTAATGCACTGTAAAAAACAATTTGTTGATTCCACTTAAAATAATTTGTTACCTGGCTGCCTTTAACTTTTAAGTTCAGTCAACTCAAAAAAGTTTAGTCAACTTGAAATGTTAAGTTGTACTAAGTGACAACTTAGATGTTTGAGTTCATTCAACTTAAAATTTTAAGGCAGCTGAGTAACAAATTATTTTAAGTGGAATCAACAAGTTGTCCAGCTTTTAAGTTTAACATACCAAATTGTTTGTTTAGTTAACTCAAATATCAAAGTTTTCACTTAGTACAACTTAACATTTCAAGTTGACTAAACTCATTTGAGTTGACTTAAGACTGCAGGGTAACAAATTATTTTAAGTTGACTCAACAAACTGTATATTCTTTTTATTTAATATTTTCTGCTAACATGAACTGCTTTTTATTTCTCCATTAAGAATTTAGCTCAAATTTATTGTAATTTTTGGAAAAGATACAGCAAGTCTTTATCATGATTTTATGTTTTGTATTTGTCTGCTTAACCTAATCTTTATTAGTGCCATCCAATCCTATCAAAACATGGTAATTTCTGTATTATGAGCTTTTGCTCACGCAAACTGTAATGCACCCGGATGTTCAAATCCCAACTTGAAATGTTAAGTTGTACTAAGTGACAAGTTAGATGTTTGAGTTCATTCAACTTGAAATTTTAAGGCAGCTGGGTAGCAAGTCCAGCTTTTAAGTTTAACATACCAAATTGTTTGTTTAGTTGACTTAAATATCAAAGTTTTCACTTAGTACAACTTAACATTTCAAGTTGACTAAACTCATTTGAGTTGACTTAAGACTGCAGGGTAACAAATTATTTTAAGTTGACTCAACAAACTGTTTTTTTGTTTGTTTGTTTGTTTGTTTTTTGAGAAAAAAAAATTGTTTATTTGTTTTTCCCCAAATTACTCACATCTTTACAATGTACATCTCCCTGGAATAGTTTCTGTCTCTTTTCCACTAAAAAAAAAAAAAAAAAAAATGTTTAGCTATTTTCAAAGTGTCATCTAATTATTACTGTATATTACTACTTTTTAAATTAATTTTAATTAAATCAATTACATTAACATTATATTATTTTTTATTTAATATTTTCTGTTAACGTGAACTGCTTTTTAATTCTCCATTAACAATTTAGCTCTAATTTATTCTAATTTTTGGAAAAGATACAGCAAGTCTTTATCATGATTTTATGTTTTGTATTTGTCTACTTAACCAAATCTTTATTAGTGCTTTTGCTCACTCAAACTGTAATGCACCCGGATGTTCAAATCCCTCACCTTTCAATTCATTTCAACACAAGATTAGCACCTATGTGCCCTTACACACAGAAAATCATGTCCATAATTGATTTTAAGTGAATTTTAACCTTTAATCACGCAAGTCATGTAAACTGACACATATGCCCTTAAACATAATGAAAAACACCATCGTGATTTGATAAGCCAGACACCTGAATGAAGCTCTCATCCTAATCCTGCACTCATTCACAACTGACTTTTTCTGTTGACTGACAATCTTTGATGGATTACTCATCCGTACCATAGATGATGCGCCGGGGTTTCCTACCTGCACCACCCATTAAAAGTGACAGAGTTTGGTGGCCTTGAGGAACTGACGCACAGGTAGCTTATAAAAGACGACTAGATGAGGGTCTCAGACATTAGAGGCAAGCAAACACACACATAACCAACAGATCACAGATCCTCAGAGAGAACAACTTTGGCCAGCTGACTTTTTTTCTACACAACAGGTGGGTCAAAACGCATCCATTTGTCTTTATTTTATCTCAGACATGCATTGCATTCACAATGTCTGTTCTTTTGTAATGCTTTGCATAACTATGCATGCATTTAATGTGATTGGGTGTGCATACATGTAAATATTTCTGTTATTAATATTTACACAAATTATTGTGTTCTGTCAGATATGGTGAGGGGAGTGAGGATGTTGTGTCCTGCTTGGCTCTTGGCTCTGGCTGTTCTGTGTGCGGGTGGGTCTGAAGTCAGAGCTCAGTGTTGGGAGAACGCCCGCTGCAGAGACCTCACCACTGACGACAACATCTTGGTAAGTTACAATATACCTTGCACACATGACTGCTTAGTTGCCAGTGTTAGTTCTTTCAGCCAAAAAACATAAACATGTCTTATTGATATTAACAATTATTTAAAATTAGGGATTTGAACAAACCACCCCGAATGAGAACTCAATTCATGTGGCTTGCCAACATGAGGTGTGATATTAGCAATCAGACTAATGACTGTCACCAAACAAGGATGGAAAAGAGCAAAAAAGACTTTACATGAGACATTTGAGATATTTGTACCTTTTGGTTGGACTTTTTGACTTGGGTTGGTATGTAATCATTTAAGTGAACACCCAAGCAACCTTCTAGAAATGCCCCCCCAGCAGCCACTAATAAAACTAAAAAACATCTACCTGGACGGCTACTGGTACATCAGCTTTTATGAAGAAAAAAGACCTTCAAAAACGTCAGTATTCATTTAACTTTTTGGTCAAGTGGCCTTAATAATTTAGAAGCACAGCATAGATGTGTAAAATTTTTGTAATAGTTTTAGTCATTTTTTCTCTTATGTTCTGCTGTTTTTCTTTTCAGGTTTTTCTAGATTTGTTCTTTGTCTATATATTGGCCATTTTATGAATAATCCCACCAATATGAAATTAGTTTAACAAGCGTTTTAGAAAAAAAATCACATTTAAAAGTAATATTTTAATTCAAGTGTATTCAACCGTTCTCTGTAATCACTTTTCACCGAAATAGTCCAGATTCTCGTGCCCGTGTGTCGCCGGTGATGGGTTGCTGTTTGCCGGGTGAACTGGGAACTAGAGGCTGACATTTTTTCGGGAATCCCGCGGGTCACGGGATTCCCACGGGAATCCCGCGGGATGGGAAACAAAATCACTAATAATCACGGGATTGGGACGGGACAGGAAAAAATGTCAGCGGGAGTGGGCGGGACCGGGAATCGTAACGCTATGAAACCCAACTTTACAGACAAATATACCTTTTATATATATATTGTAATTTTGAACTTAATTCTAGTTGACCCGTCTCTTTATTCTCTCCTTCTGTATGCTTTGGTGTGGCTGGTTAAGCAAGTTCATGACAGACAGATCGTTAACGACTGGTAATACAGCAGGCGATCCAAATGCTCACCTATCATTCATCGACCATATGGCTTTTCATCTGAAAGATGTATGTAGTAGCAAGTTTACATGGCCGCTCAATCTAATGTTAACCTAGAAAAATGTGCGCTTTTGAAGTGTCTGTGTGAGTGTGGAAGCTGAATAGTAGCGCGGTACTGCATGACAGAGGCGCCGGTGCGCTCACTTGCTCTTAAAATACCTCATTTTTGGTCATACAGATAAGAGTGATAGGCATCATTCGAATTTGTAAAGACTCAACGTTTATTTGTGTGCACTCAGAAAAACAAGGAAACGTTGCGCTTTTGTAAACAGATTAAAGCAAAAAGGACGAGCTTTCTGCCGCCTGTCTCTGTGAACTTGAGCGCGTCACTTCGAAACTCCGTGTATACTTGCTTTAGAGACGAGAAAAATATATCTATAGAGTGAAATGTCTACTTTCAAATGGACCAATTAAAATAGGAAACATGTGTCTGCATGAATGATTTAAGTGAAATTTAATATGTGTGCAATGCACACTGTGCATTTGTTTAAGATGGCTTTCAGTTCAATAATAATAATAATAATAATAATAAACAAATTTTTGCATTTTTATTCAACTAATGTAAAAAAAAAGTTACGGGCATACTGTGATCTGTACTGTATTCTTTACTGTAACTGGCAGATTCTAGCCAAAAAAAAAAAACATAATACGGGAGTGGGAGGGAATGGGAGTCATTCTTCCGGGATTGGGACGGGACGGGATTTTTTCCCAGTTTTTTCGTGGGATTGGGATGGGATGGGATTTTTTTTTGTGGGAGTGGGACGGGAGAGATTTGAAAATCCACTCCCGTGTCACCCTCTACTGGGAACCTCAAACCACCGCCTCGCATTCACTCGTAGCTGAAAGATGCTGTGACTGACTCTGTAACCTGCCCATAAAAACAGTATTGAGATTAGAGAACATAATTTAACATCAAATTAAATTAAAGTCAGTGTTACAATGAATAAAATCAGTTAATATTATGCAAGGAAAAGAGCATTGCAATCAAGCGAAACGACTGCGGCTAACGCACCTGGCTGAGAACACAAAAAGCCCGCTGTTGTTTCGTCGGAAGGAAAAAGGGAGGGGTGTATCAGGGTTGCCAGGTTTTCACAACAAAGCCCAACCTATTGCTGCTCAAAACTCAGTCTTGCGTACGCCTAGCCAGACCTTCAGAAGGTCTTGAAACTTTGTCCCCTTGCCAAGACCCGCCCAAGAGGCTATTTGGCTGATAGGTAAAGCAACCAATCATGTTTTAAATTGTGGCACGTTATGTTTAGGGACGTGGGAATGTCGCCACAAAAACCGACCGGAGTGTAGAACTCTTGGACATATTTTATAGATTTAATATTTTTAGATTTATATTTACATTTCACATACTTTTGAAAATCCAGAGTTTAGCTGATACTGATAACTGCTTATTGTCACAGTTGTAAACACAACAGCTTTCTTCATCGATGAGGGAGTTTAGCGTCACGGCATGTTTGTTTCCAGGCGCAACGTCTCCCGGAAATCCTGTATAATTTAACCAATCCAGTGACGACTTCAAAACTCCTTAAGTGTTTCCATATAAGTGTGCCTTAGGGGCAGTTCACGTCACACCTAAAAACATGTGGAAAAACGCTAAGGCCACAGCTTTTTTTCCTTTTTTAACAAAGCGCTCTGTAGCTTGCGCTCCCGTGGCGTCTGCCATTGCTAAGCAACCGTGACTTGTGCTCTCAATGAAGACGCGGAATTTTCAGCAAAGGACAAACGGATTTCCAGCACTAAAAATCACTTGCTGTAGCTCTGCTACTAAATTTATTTAAAAATGGCTATCCCTGTACAGCTATGATCAGCTGTTTCTCCATCTTGGCTGAGCTTTCAATGTTGTTACAAGAAAGGATGAAGCTAATTGGTTGATTCTTGTCACATGACCTGCGCTGTGCTTGTGGCATTCTGAAAAGTTGAGATGTTTTCACCTCGATGCAGCATGGACGCGCCTGGAAAAACCGAGCGTGTCGCTTCCGTTATGAGCGCGGCATGCCGCACGTCCACATTTAAAATAACAAACTTGAGTGCGCAAAAGATACGATATGTGAACGGCCCCTTGCATCAGACGTTTAGCCAACGTTCCGTGGGCGTGACATCTGAGGCTGAGACTACTCAAAACTAGCCCAATCTCATGTTGGAGGTGGTCCCTGGAAAAATCACGTTCCAGAGGGTAAAATACATGTTTTTTGGCGGGGTTCCCCTGGTAAAATTCACATTCCAGGAGCAAAATACTACGTTATGGGGTTGCTGTTTTGCTTCCTGATATTGCAAACTGATGTGTCTTATCATATGTCATCTTAATTATGAACACAGTGGATAGTGTCTACAGTGGATACAGTTCTACTGTTTACTGCACTTTGTTATTCTTCTCGTTATTTCCCTACAGCAGTTTATGAACTGGAAGTCTAACACATTACCAGAAAACAAGTAAAAGACAACCCAACAGGCTCAACCCAGCAGTTGGGTAGAAAAAATAACCCAGAATTTTTAGAGTACATGCACATATTATGCTAATTTACAAGCTCATAATACTATTTTAGGGGTTCACTTTAGTTTAAAACACTTTTTTTTTGGTACTGTACACCTCTTTTCACCCTCTGCCTAAAAAAAAAAAGTTAATGTCTCTTTAAAAGCTTACCTTTTCAAATAGCTCAGTCTGCCCTGATTGGTCAGCTGCTTAGACCATGTGCCAGAAATGCAACACCCCTTACCATAATTGAGCTGGCAACGCTTCTTGAGGAGCTGTAACAGTATTTTATCCAGTGGCATCCATACTGGAATCCAGATGCCAGCGAGGGAAGGAAAAAAACAGCATTTCCGCAAAATACCGTAATTCACTTAACTAGCTGTTCTTTGCAGGCAGACCAAAGCAGCCAGTAGGTGGGCATTATGCAAATAATTAACATGGTGTAGTAGTCACAGAAATAACATAATAGGTGCCTTTTAAACCCCTTCTCTGGTTGGTCTTTTTGTATTTTAAGCTTGACCAAAAAGTTCCTCTTATTACTGCACAACAACACAACATTTCTTTACAGAGTTTATGTCAAACTCTTCAGTTTCTTCTTCTTTTGCTCTTCTCAAGGACTGCATACAGCTATGCAGGTCTGATCTGACAGATGAAACCCCCGTTTACCCTGGAGAAAGCCATTTGCAGCCTCCCTCTGAGCTGGAGCAAACCGAGGTCCTCGTACCCCTCTCCCCAGCTGCCCTCGCTCCTGCTGAGCAAATGGACCCCGAGTCCAGTCCTCGGCACAAGCACAAGCGCTCCTACTCCATGGAGCATTTCCGCTGGGGAAAGCCAGTGGGTCGCAAACGCCGGCCTATCAAGGTGTACACAAACGGCGTGGAGGAGGAATCTGCCGAGAACCTCCCAGCCGAGATGAGGCGTGATCTGGCGGTCAGCGAGGTTGACTATCCTCAAGAGGAGAGCGCTGTAAACCAGGAGAAGAAGGATGGCTCCTACAAAATGACCCATTTCCGCTGGAGCAGCCCGCCTGCTAGCAAGCGCTACGGAGGCTTTATGAAGTCCTGGGACGAACGTAGTCAGAAACCCCTTCTCACACTCTTCAAAAACGTCATAAACAAAGAGCACCAGAAGAAGGACCAGTGAGGGGGGGTTAATGGGATTGTTTTTAATATACTTTCTTCCCAGCAAACTTATCATGCATAGTCAACAAAAAAAAAGAGGGTGGGTGGTGTTACAAGTAGCACTTAATTCTTGACGCTTAGAGTTTATTCACATTGTATTCAACAATAAATTCTGAATTCTGTACATAGAAATGCTGTGGTGATTACTGGATTAGAGGCTAAAGAAACAGCATTTTTAGATTATTTATTGAAATGTATTATACTGTAAATTTTACAAAATGTGATATAAAACGATTGTTTCAAGCAGGAAAGAACAAAATGGTTCATTTCTGAGAAACAAGCACACATTAGACTCATTCAGACATATGTGCAGTTGACAATAAAGCTATAAACACAGGTCAGCCTTTGAATTCATAAAATTAGTCTTTAATTGATATTCGTATTATTCACACCACATATGTACATCACTTGTAGGCGAACATTCACAGAACACAGTTCTGAAGTCTCATCCTTTTGCTGTGAGAGTCTCTAAACACATAACAGGAACTAAGTTGACTAATTACGGTCCACAGTGCTGTAATGATCTCAGTGAAATGAAAAATGGTAAAAGCACAGACAAAACACCCAGTGCATGCAGCAGCAGCTGACAAGGAAAGACTAAACGCTGATATTTCATACATGCAAAATCACCTCACATGTAAGCAGTCTTAAATATTCCATCAGATGAACATCACAGCCATATTGACAGAGAAGATAAAACTCACTTGTTTGTTACGCTTGCAAATAAATTCAAGGTATCACCAAAGATGATTATAAAATAAAATACAACAACCATGAGCTAAAAAAAACTAACATGGCAAACGTCCATGTTTTTATGTGGAACTGGAACAATATGACAACAAATAACACACCATAAAATTTTAGACAAGAACACATCAAGATGAAATTAACGCACAACATGAAGTACATTTTTCGGCATACACCACATTTAAACAGTGAGCTTTAAAGTGCTGCGTTTAAATCCAGAACAACAAAATTGTGATGTAAACCTGAAATTATTTACATATTTAAGTAAAATAAAGGATTTTTCACTGTACAAGTGACAAGTGAAATAAATTATGGCAAAAAAGGTAGATAATTGATCCCTTTAGACCCTAAAAGAAGGGGTCTGTAAAGGTGTGGTCACATTTTCAGACAAAATGGCGTCATCTCAACAGGAATCCATGTGATTGAGAGATTCCTGTGAGGTGCCATGTGTTGACCAACAGAAAGCTGCTTGGTTTAATAAGTGAATACAGAGAAAAATACCACAATTTCAATAGGAATACACACAATCTGGAATTTCCCCAAGCAGATTTGGAAATGGGTTCAAACTGGTCATGCAAATTCACAGAAAGCTGCATGGTTTGAAAGTGATTTCTGTGTGTACTGTGCTTTATACATCGCAACACCATTGACAGTAGACAATGGACCTTTTTTTACCCGTGAAATTTTGCTAATTTTGGTAATGATTACAGTGTATGCAATCAAGCAAACATTATGCTAATGAAAACCCTTTACGTATGAAAATGCATCGATAAGAGTATTAAGTTTAATGATACAAGTCTGACTTTACTATGTGAATGAAACACATTCACTTTCTTACACACAGCGTCATTACAGGATTAGTTCACTTCCAGAATACAATTTCTTGATAATTTACTCACCCCAATGTCATCCAAGATGTTCATGTCTTTCTTTCTTCAGTCAAAAAAAAAAAAGGTTTTTAAGGAAAACATTCCGGGATTGTCTCCATATAGTGGACTTTAATAAGGCTCCAGAATAAGACTAAAAGCAGCCAAATCTATTAAGTACAAACATCATAAACTCGTCTTTTTAGGTAAGAACCAGACATGGGTGTCATGTAGGCTAATAAAATATTTTGATGGAACTGAATTTAACTTTATTACAATTTAATAAAAAAACATTAGAAATGTATAATTTTAACGTTTCTTTTCCATGGTTATTCAAACAGCGAATAAATTATATAAAGAAAGCGACATTACCACTAACTTTGATCTATCGCGAGTTTAGGAACCTTTAAAAAACTAATTTATCGTTACAATCACTAAAGCTGTCTGTGAAATTAATCTATTACTTACATTTACGTACATCCGCACTTTATTGTTTATGATGAGAGAATTCAAGAGAACCGCGTGCTCAGCAAAACTGACAACTTTAGCGATGACTCACCTGAACGCCTCTGATTGGCCATTGCATTCCTAAGCTCAACAGAATCATGTGTGATTGGTTGCAATGCGGAACACTGTAAAAACGCCTAAAAGGAATTACGGTGCAACAGGAGCAGGTAGTAATGTAATGCTGCAGTGGACACTTTCTATTCATTTTCACTCTGTTAGCAACAGACATAATATATTTAAATTGTTTGTGCAGGGACATTTTTGTCCAGTTTAGTGGCATTTTTGCCCCAAGTCCTAGTGGCCCAGCCTTACACAAACTCTGCCTATGGATCCCACTGGAGGAATAAGAGTCTTATCTAGTGAAACGATCAGTCATTTTCTAAAAAAAAAAATATATACATGTTTACTTTTTAACCACAAATGCAAAAATAAAACACTTCCCGCATTACGCAGTTACAGGTGGAAGTACTGCAGTGTTTACAAAGCAAACGTGCAAAGAACATCAAACACCCTTAAGATAAAACAACGGTGAAAGTGAAATGAAAAATGACTTTTTCTGACGTACCCTACCTTTTTGAACCAAAATACAAAGACATTTCATGTGACCTTTCCAACATGATTACATAATGAGTGAAGTCACAGAGCTAGTGCTAGACAAGAATTGGTGGTTAAAAAGTACATCAATTTTAATTTTTTTTAGAAAATGACTAATCGTTTTGCTAGATAAGACCCTTATTTCTTGGCTAGGATCATGTAGAGCCCTGCATTGAAACTGCAACTTGGACCTTCAACCCGCTGATCCCTACTGAAGTCCACTATATGGAGAAAACTACTAGAATGTTTTCCTCAAAAACCTTAATTTCTTTTCGACTGAAGAAAGAAAGACATGAACATCTTGGATGACATGGGAGTGAGTAAATTCTCAGGAAATTTTTATTCTTGAAGCGACCTAATCCTTTAAGCCAGCAATTCTGATCAGAATACTGCATTGAGTTGAACTAGAAACTTAGTATTTACTGTATGTTTTCCACAGCTTCTAACCAAGAGTTTTTATTTGTAAGTTCAATAATTATTGCTTTAAATACAACTGTTATTGCAGCATGTAGAGACGGTTTAAACATGCAAACAAAGTTTGTATTTAGTTAAACTCTCCATATCCACACATGGAAACACATCTGGGACATTCTTGGACAAATGTTCTTAACTTAAGATACAAAATTTAAGGCAGCTTTACTCTTTAGTTGTACAAGAAAACCAATCACTTGCTTTGAACAACAGACTGCACACTTACACAGTAACCTAAACAAGAAAACCTCATTCAGACAAGATACGATCATTTGTCGATAAATTCTGTCCTTTTTAGCCTAGACTAAGATTTTAAGTGCATAATTAACCAACATATGGTATATTCTCTTGGTTTGTTTGTCTTTGTTGCCGTAAATAGACGTCAGGATAAAGTACAGCCATAATCCTTATCTAAAGTTCGATATTACACTAGAGAACACAGTTTAGAAGAAATAGAGTTACACCTGGACATTGATAATAGTGGGATGAAAACAGCTGTATGTGGTGACTAGGGCTCCTGGGTCTCTCAGTATACACAGAGGTCTGGAAACTTCATTTCATAGACTGGTACGGAGCGGCTCCGGCCGTGACCGTTCCCGACAGAGCCAGACGGACTCGGTGGAGGCCTATCCAACAAAGAGAGTGTCAATCACATGAGACAGACAATACAGCCTTTTTCCACTCTTGTGGTTTTCTACCACTAGGAAAGCAGTTTTAAACAGTTTTACATTATGTACCTGATTGTGATTTCGAAGATTTGGTTGAGTTTACTCTGCAGCAGGGAAGCCTAGAGAGGAACAGTACAGGCGGAGAGTTCATGCCAGTAAAACAAAGAAAAGAACAGATGTAGGAGCTCAAAAGAAGAGCTGTGTTTGTGCTTTTTGATGATAAAATTAGAGTGTGCACGCTTGCTAGGCATTGGACTCACCCTGGCTCCACAGTGGGCGGCTATCTCCTCAAACGGGGCGGTCTGAAACCTCTCCACCACCTGCCTTCTGCGCTCTCTCTCCAGCTCCTCTACATTCACGCTGTCTACTGAACAAGCACACACAAATACAGGTGATTCTGGGCTAACTGACAAAAACCAGCATAGAAAATGTCTAAAAAGCCTTTCAGATTTTTAATTTAAGCTCAATTTATGAACATTACTTCTAACAAGATTTTTAGTAGCACACCAGTCATTTGTGATTATTGAATATTTAAAAATCATATTTTATAGAAATCATTAATCAGAACGGCAGTTCTGCACCAATACTATAACTACACTATGAAAGAAATAAAAATGACTTCAAAATGTAATGTAATGTAAGTTTGGGGGTGGTAAGACATTTTAATTTTTTTAAATAGTTTTAAAAATGTTTTTAAAAAAATTCTTATTCTTACAAAGACATTTATTTGAACAAAAAATGCAGGAAAAACAGTACTATAATTTGAAATAACTGCTTTCTATTGTAATATATTTAAATATTTTTCTTAAAAAAAATATTCTTGTGATGGCAAAGCTAATTTTTCAGCAGCCATTACTCCAGTCTTCAATGTCACATGATCCTTCAGAAATCATTCAAATATGATGAAATATATAGTAAAGACTTTTGTAACAGTGTAACTTTTGATCAATTTAATGCAGCCTTGCTGAATAAAAGTATTATTTACTTAAAAGAAAAATGACTTACCAATGGCTTGTTTAAGAGTTTCAAATGTTATTTGCTCTGCTGTGGATCTCTGTAAAGACATTGAACATAGGTTAAAAAATACAGCTGTTATTAAATACAATTCTAAGAGGTGAACACACACACACACACACACACGTTGGGTTTACATGTTTTATGGGGACATTCCATAGGCGTAATGGTTTTAATACTGTACAAACCGTATTTTCCATCACCCTACACCTACCCTACACCTAAACCTAGCCCTCATAGGAGACTGTGCACACTTTTACTTTCTCAAAAAAACTCATTGTGCATGATTTATAAGCCTGTTTCCTCATGGGGACCTCACAAATGTCCCCACAAGGTCAAAATTTACTGGTATTACTATCCTTGTGGGGACATTTGGTCCCCATAACGTGATGAATACCAGGTGCACACATACACACACACACACACACACACATACATACACTAAGCAGTGTAATGAAAATAAGGATGTGTTACCTGCTCTTTCTCTGGACTGTTTCTGGACTCCATCTCTAATTGCAGAGAGACAGTGTCTCCAATACTCTTCCTCTTGGACAGTCTGTCTTCATCTGTGTTAATTATAAAAAATTATATTTTCGTAATGTACTGTATTATGGAGAATTCCATAAAAAAACCCAGCTGTACAATAACATTTAACTGTGAAACACTCTCACTGTATGTGTCCATTGATGAAAGGCAAATATATGACAGGACATCCTGTTTCAGTATATTTAAAGCTCAGGCTGAGGGTCAGACCTGTGATCTGTGGGATGTATGGAGTGGCCAGTCTCTCTGTGTTGTATCCGCTGCCGCCCAGCATCTCTGCTATCTTAGCCTGCACAAATAGCACCTCTCCCTCCACTTTCTCCAGCTTCTCTGGAATCCTGAAAGAGAAAGAGGCCAAAGCCGTTCTTTAGTTTTATATGGGTACGCTTTTCTGAGGTAGTAGAAACCAGATGGATAAGCAGGGTATATACAGCAATCCTTAAGTTAAATTTACTACTTTTTAATACCTTTTTTACTACCTTCAGAATTTTTTTTAAAACCATCACGACACTGAATTGCAAGTGTTAATCAGCGACCTTTCTATTATTTACACAGATTTTGACATATATAACATACAAAAAAAGAATAGATTTAGAGACTGATGTTGACAACATATGCGACCGAAGAGCGTTAGCTCCCATCCAGTTGACATTGATGTTTTTTTTACACACCGAACAATAAGCCTGCCTGTTATTCCCTACTACAGGCCTGAGCCAGTCCTTAAACGCTGGGTCGTTCACCCAGCTACCAGAAAACTTGCATTTGCCCATGAAGACGACGATGGTTGTCCAGTCGTTGAAGATATGCCTTGAAGCAAGTCTAAAATAAAACGTAAGCCAGCCACTTCTGTGTTCTGAGATGTTGCCGTACGACCACTGAATATGACGTCAGCATCAAACATAAGTTGAGACGGAGACGAAAGATCTTTGATCATGTCCCCAGATATGCTAAAGCCCATATTTAAACGAACTAACGCGAACGCAGATAGAATTTCAATCAGAATAGGACACCTGATAGTCTGAAAAAATAATACCTAATTTGGAAAAAATAATACCTTTGAGACCACATTTAATACTTTTAATGGCCTTAAATTTGACAATTTTGATTTATCACTTTTTAATACTTTTTAAAACCCCGCGGATACCCTGATAAGAGACCTCTGAATGTTTTGTGGGTTTAATGTCTTTTATAACCATTTGCTCAGCATATCACAGCTGAAAATGTCCCCAGGACGATCTTGTAGTGAACTGAAAGACACTGAACGCAATAAAAGCTGTACAGTATGTTCTCTACCCAGCACATACGTTTGTAAGAACTCAGAAGAAAACGACGCATTTCTGATGGTTTATTAGTGTGAACCAAGGCAGAAAAGCTGTGTGTCTCATAATGGTGAGAAGAACATTATGGTAGTCTGAACAGTCTAGTGTTGCTTACTTTGAGCTCTCAACAAGAACATCCTCTGGCAGCAGGAAAGGAATACATTTCTTCCTTGACTCAATCACCTGCGGGAAAAACAGATCTATAAATAGATCTATAGATACAGTAGACAGATACACAGACAGACAGATAGGTGGAGAGATAGATCTATAGATACAGCAGATAGATAGATAGATAGATAGATAGACAGACAGACAGAATGACGGATGGGCGGACAGACAGATGGATGGACAGACAGACTGACGGACTGATACATTTATAGACACAGCAAATAGACATACAGACAGATGGATGGATTGATGGACAGACAGATAGATAGACATACAGACAGACGGAGAGATACATTTATAGACACAGCAGATAGACATACAGACAGATAGATGGATGGATAGACAGACGGATAGATAGAGCGACAGACAAATGGACAGACAGCAGACAGATAGATGGATGGATAGACAGACGGATAGATAGAGCGACAGACAAATGGACAGACAGCCGGATAGATCGACTATTAGACTGACAAACAGACAAACAGAAAGATGGCTGGATCGACGGACAGGCAGACGGACGGATGGATGGACAGACAGATGGATAGACAGATCTATAGACACAGCAGACACATAAACAGACAAGATGGATGGATTGACGAACAGACGGACGGACAGACAGACTGAGAGACAGATGGATGGATGGATCGATGGACAGACTATGGATGGATATAAGAGCACACGGACAGATAGACAGACAAAGCTCTCACCTCATGGACATGTTGACAGAAGGTGGGCACAGTGGTCAGCTGACTGATGAGGTTCAGGTATGCAGCTGACAGAGCGTGGATGGCACAGCGGGTATATACAGGAAGAGCCTCTTCAGTCAAGGCCAGGTCCTGAGGAAGAGGATGCATCAGGGGAAATGAAAAAGGCTGAGAACTATTGTTATTGTACGGTTATTGTACTGACAGACATTTTTATGACTTACAGTTGAATACAACGAGTACCTGAGCATAAAGTAAAAGTCAACTTGTGTTAGCATTTATAATGTATATTAATTACCATCATTATGCTGACCCTATTTGTCCACTGGCATATTTATTCAGCCCCATGGTACAAATCATAGAGGTGGGACAAATACCTGTAATGCCAAAGCCAGTCGGATCAGGTCCACCACTACCTCCTCATTGGCCAGCTCCACACAGATCAACCCCAGCAGCGTATAAAGAGACTCAAAGTGCCGCTGGACGCTGCTCTCCTCTTTGCAGGCCAGGTAAATGTGGCGGTACAGCCTCTGGCTGTGTTTCTTCATGAACAGGTTATCCTGCCTTGAGCATTTGTCTACTTTCAACTTCAGTACTGAGATATCTGAGATAATTCTGTTAAAAACAATAGAAAAATGCACTGTAACATTTTTGTCAGACAATTCTCAGGGACCTACTGTATCAAAATATCCTTATCCTTATATCATTTTTAGAGAGGCACTACACCCCAACAACAAAATGTTCATTCTATCTGACATATTTCATAGCAAAGGTCAATTGTAGATTGTGGTTTTGTTTGTCAGTGCGCCCCAACCTGACAGGGGAGAATTTGTGCCGGTTGTCATGGCGATCAATGATGCTGATGAGAATGTCAAGAACGAGTAGACGGATCTCTGCGTCCTCCATCAGTGTAAAGGACAAGAGCGGGTCCAGGAATGAGGTGGGAAGTGCTGTCAAAATGTTTGTAGACTGGAATCCTGCTGTTACCTAAAGGAGAAATGGAGAGACTGACGTTTAAAGACCATCAGACGGCGTCAGCAATTGTGGATGTCATAAAACAGCAGGGGGAGTAAATGGCCTCGGCATGGCACAGCGTGAGATTATGACTGACACAAACCAGCTCACCTGCAGCAGAGACTTTAGCAGCATAATCTGGATCATCCTACTGCCCTCAACCCTGAAACCAGAAACAGACACTTATTGACAAAATACATTATTCTTGCTACGCTTGCTTTTACCTTCCCTGTTGAAAAAAACAGCATATGCTGGTTAGGTAGGTTTTGATGCTGGTTTAAGCTGGTCCTTAGCTGGTTTATGCTGGTCCTTTGCTGGTTTATGCTGGCTCTTTGCTGGTCCTTAGCTGGTTTAAGCTGGTCCAGCACATGACCAGCTAAGGACCAGCATAAACCAGCTAAGGACCAGCATAAACCAGCTAAAACCAGCATCCCAGCATCAAAACCTACCTAAATAGCATATGCTGTTTTTTTCAACAGGGTTAATGAACTCTTTCTATGCTAACGTTTATGTTATTCCTTAGCTAATTTGCATTTCATCTTGGGCCAGCAGAAAATACATTGTAAACATGTCTAATTGATAAAGTCTAGGTTGTAACCCTGTCTCACCCGGTGTTGGCTGACCCCAAAGCCGGATACATGCCTGGCACGGGAATTTTACCAATGATGAACAGCATGACTTCTGAGCTGGTAGGTGGGCAGTGTGTTTGCAAATGAGCCTGTAAACAAAGAAAGATATGTACAGTCAGCTGGTCTCTATCTATCTATCTATCAATCTATCTATCTATCAATCTACAGTTGAGGTCAAAAGTTCACACTTTCAGAAATTTGCAAAATGTTATTATTTTACCAAAATAAGAGGGATCATACAAACGCTCACTGATGCTCCAGAAGGAAAAACCATGCAGTAAGAGCCGGAGGGGGGTGGGGTGAATACTTTTGAACAGAATGGAGATGTAAATATTTTTCTTATTTTGCCTAAATTTTTTTATATATATATATATATATGCCCTTCAGAGGCTACAGATATAATGTGGGTTGATACGAAACTGAGCACAGCTATGTTTGGAAATCAGTTGCCTGAAACAAATCAATTCTACAGTTTAGCCACGGCCATTTTACTAAAATATTTGACTGCCACGACTGCCAGATTTACTCACAATCACTCATTGTTCACCCACCAATAGTTTTGATGACAGCTTCTTGGAGTTGTCTCTCCTCATGTACTTTAATGACCTTGGAGCCCATGTTTGCAAAGGAGTCATAGGATCCTGTAAGCTCGTAGTCCACGCTGAGTCTGAGCTGCTTCAGTAAAGTATTAAACACTTCAAGTACTGTGGGCCCTGTGGAGAGGTACGGCACAGAGTCAAAACAAAATTAAAGGGATAGTTCACCCAAAAATGAAAATTCTGCCATTAATTACTCATTAATTACTAATTACTACCCTCATGTCTTTTCAAACCTGTAAGACCTTCGTTCATCTTTAGAACACAAATTAAGATATTAAAATATAATTTCAAGTGCTTTCTGTCCTTGCATAGACAGCAACACAACTACCATGTTCAAGGCCCAGAAAAGTAGTAAGGACATCATTAAAATAGTCCATGTGACATCAGTGGTTCAACTGTAATGTTATGAAGCTATAGGAATACTTTTTGTGTGCAAAAAAAAAAACCCAAAATATCGACTTTATTCAACAATTTCTTAATTTGTGTATCAATTGGAACTACTACATTGAACCAGTACTGTTACATGGACTATATAACGATGCACTTACTTCCTTTCTGGGCCTTGAATGTGGCAGTTGCGTTGCTGTCTATGCAGAATCAGAAAGCTCTCAGATTTCATACATAGATTTAATTTTTGTTCCGAAGATGAAAAGTCTTATGGGTTTTGAACGACATGAAGGTGAGTAGTTAATGACAAACTTTATCCCTTTAAAAAAAATTGTCAATGCATGTGACTTCTACTGTATTTTCAAAAAGAAATCTTAAGTGTTTGTCTAATGAGAAGGTTTTAGTGCTCCCTCTAGTGGTCTAAAGACACTCTGGTACCTATGGATCCACTGGCCTCTATGACAGCTGCCTCTGAGATCACCTCCACTATCCCAGCACGCACACGGGCTGAATTTTTACTGTTGGCATCCAAGTGGCCCAATAGCTGCTGAATCACCAGATGTGAGTGTTGGGACTGTCAAAAAAAGAGTAGACTAGTTAATATTACAGTAATACAGATGAATTATATTTTCATTCATTTTCTAACATTAAAAACACAAAGGAATGTTATGAAGTAAAGTCAGTACGAAATATTAATACATTCATGTGACTTCTGAGCTGATTGGATAATCTGTAGAAAATATGTATCAAATTTGAATACAAAAATATTTTATATTTTATATAAATATATTTTCACTACTGTTCTGAGACTTTTGTTCACCCAATGTGACAGTTGTGTTTCTGTCTATGCAGGGTCAGAAAGCTCTCAGATTTCATCAAAAACATCTTAATTTGAGTTCCAATGATGAACAAAGGTCTTACAAGTTTGGAACGACATAAGGGTGAGTAATTAATGACAGAATTTTCATTTTTGTGTAAACTATCTCTTTAAAGCTATTTCAAAGATGTTTAAATATCTCCCCAAACGCCACACAATTATTTAGTAGCAAACAGCCATGCTTTACAAAATTGTGTCTTGTGTTGTATTTTGTGTCAGATATTTTTACAACCAAATTTCAGCACAGTTGTTTGCATCTACCTGAATGGAGTACATAATGATTTTAAAACAGCGGACTGCAAATGTTTTGCTCTCCCAGAGTGAATGGTTATCAAGGTGCCTGGAAAAACCAAGTGAATTAATGATTAGCTTCAGCAAACAAAACTAGAGCAGGAAACAGCAGGCAAAGTAGATCAAAAATACACTGGCATAACAGATACTACAGTGACTTTTACTATAAGGACAATAAGGACAATATTTTTTCTTTATTCTCTTTCCAATGCTGTATTTCTATATTGTGTCGATATTGAATAAAATGAATTTAAATAGATAAATGGAAACCTCTACTGACAAAAAAGGTTTCAATTATTAATAACTGAATTAATAAATCATGCAAGCATCCATGTCCTTATTCCGTGTACACTCTACACAAAACAGTAATTGTAAAATATTATTAAATGTTAAAAAACATATTACTGACTCCAAACTTTTGAATGGTAGTGTGTGCATTGTTTAGCTTGGATTTTAATTAACAATCCAGTCAATTAGTAATAGTTGCATGATTACTATCCGTCTAAAATTTATTGTCAAATATATGCCCTTTATTCATTAAAGCAAAATGAATAATGACATTAAAAAACAAAAAATAGTTAACTGATGGTCAAAATATACTTGTCTAATATAAATGCTAAATGAACGGAAAAGAAAACAAATGTGTCTCTGTGCTGCCCTCTTGTGTTTGCACCAGGGTAGTGCATAAACACTTACATGAGCACAGGTTTCACAGCATTCTTGATGTTGCCGTAGGCCGCTCGTCCTAACAGCTCTCGAAAACATCTCTCTGTCAGCTCCACTGGACTCTCCTTCTCCTTCTCTGTTTCTGGGGAAGGAGACCTATCGATAGCAACCAAAAAACAGAAAACAAACATAAACCAGGGCTGAATCAATAGGCCGATTGTTGTTGGCAGTCTTGTTAACTTGTGGTCAGTTATTTCCCCAGAGGTGAAGAAGTGAAGAGTTTTATGGTTTTATGCAGTTCATCACACAGTTCAATTCAGATTTTGTGGTCTGCCTCTGCCCCTCGGGGCTTTGCGTTTATTAGGTTTACAGCTAGTTCAGCAGCTTCTAGAATAAATGACTTTCTTATTACACTTGAGAGTCTGACACCTCAGTTGTAGTCAGTCTACTGTTATATCACACCGTTTTCATTAGCATTCGATTAGGAGTTCATTAGCCTAATCACACAGACGGACTAATAGCTATTAGCAAGACACTGTTTCTTTGATAGAAAATTCACACTTCCATTAGACTGAAAGTGTCCATTTCTTTTCATGTGTGATTGTGTATGCGAGCATGTAAGTGTGTTTCAGACCTCTCTATGCCTTCTTCCTGTTGGAGGTTGAACAAAAGGGACGGCACGATTTTGTCCATGTGTTGAGGGTCCCAAATATTTGCCTGCAGCTCATCATTGACAGTTTTCCTCACCACCCCCTGAAGACCCCTGATCCCTGCCATACGAATCCTTACACGCACATACACAAAACCCAAACAGACTTCAGTCACATTTATGAGACATGTGGATTATATATAGTGCAATTCACCCCCTGATGCATGAGTTATTAAATCCCAAAGGAATTTTTTTCTTTTATATCAAAAGCAGAATATCTCATTTGTAATCTTGTTCTGCTCAATCCCTGAGCAGAAAATATTAAACTGTATCAGTATCGGAGGAAAAATCTCAACCCCACACACTCTCGTGTGTGCATTTCCTTTTTATGTATATCCCTATAGCTCTATTTCTACAAAGCCTTAATATTCCCAGTAAGTCATATAATTATGGATAATACTGTTTAATTAATTGCATATTCATAATTTCACATTATTATATTCATAACAGATTTTCTGTTTTATATTTTATTTATTACAATGTTGTAATATATTTAACTGATATTTATATTCTACATGATGCTTTATCATTTTTGACAGAAATGTCGCACATATGTTGTCTTAAAAAATACAATGACATTTCCGGAGGACAGACACGCACTTTTTGTTTTTGAATTTCATATATAGTTTCCATCCATTTGGATTTCACAGTTTTAACATAAACCAATAAACTATGTTTATGTTTATGTGATGCATATTTGTCAGTAAAGCAAAAATGAAATGGTTACAATTTCTGCACTCATAAAATCATGGCATAATTTATTATTAACTATATGCATCTATCTTATTTTACTTTTACATATTTTCAAAATGCATTTATTTAAATTGTCTATAATCAGCATAAATCTGTTCTTGTAAAAATAGTTGCATTTATTAGGTTAAAAGTGTGAACATGATTTAAATATGGCTAGCTACAGTATGGAGAAAGTAATATACAATTAGTTAAAGGATTAGTTCACTTCCAGAACAAAAATTTACAGATGATTTACTCACCTCCTTGTCATCCAAGATGTTCATGTATTTCTTTCTTCAGTTGTAAAGAAATTATGTTTTTTGAGAAAAACATTTCAGAAATGTTCTCCAAATAGTGGACTTCTATGGTGCCCGTGAGTTTGAAATTCCAAAATGCAGTTTAAATGCAGCTTTAAAGGGCTCTAAATGATCCCAGTCAAGGAAGAAGGGTCTTATCTAGTGAAACGATTGGTTATTTTCTTACAAATGGGCAATTTATATATTTTTTAACCTCAAATGCTTGTCTTGTCTTGCTCTGTGTGAACTCTGTGTTATCCGGTTCAGTACAGTAAGAGTATGTTGAAAAACTCTCATCTCATTCTATCCTCCAACTTCAAAATCATCCTACATTGCAGCAGAAGTACTGACCCAGTGTTTACAAAGTGAACGTGCCTCTTACAAAAAAAAAAGGTAAAACAGCGATGTAGGGCAATTTTCAAATTGGAGAAGAAAATGACATGGGAGTTTTTCGACATACCCAAACTGTCTTGAGCCTGTGTGTATAAAAGTGTATAACTTGTATTTTTTTTTTTTTTTTTAGAAAATAACCAATCGTTTCGCTAGGTAAGACCCTTCTTCCTCTGCTGGGATCATTTAGTGGCCTTTGAAGCTGCATTTAAACTGCATTTTGGAAGTTCAAATTGCGGGCACCATAGAAGTCCACTATATGGAGAAAATTCCTGAAATGTTTTCCTCAAAAAATATTTCTTTACAACTGAAGAAAGAAAGACATGATCTTGGATGACAACGGGGTGAGTAAGTGATCTGTACATTTTTGTTCTGAAAGTGAACTAATCCTTTAAAATGTATGAGATTAAAACAAATAGGATGTATTGAAGATAAGTATATAAACCTGGTTATTGTGTTTTTAAAAGATTCAGTTTATTAGTACTGTTGCATGAATCTTATCTGTTTCATTTACTTTATGTGGAATTGACAAATATGTATAAAAATATCTGGTAAAACTTTAGTATTAGGAACCAATTCTGCTTATTAGCATGCATATTACTAGCATATTGGCTGTATATTAGTACTTATAAAGCACATATTCTGCATTATTATACATCCCTATACATTACTGCATGACCATATTATACATTCTAAGTCATTGTTAGTTAATAGTGAGTAGTGAGAAGTGGACCTTACAATAAAGTGTGCCCTAGTTTATGTTAAAACTCTATAATCCAAAAAACAAGGAGAAACTAGATTTTTAACATTCATAATTTTGGGTGTAAAAATCATCCCATGTGAAATACTGGAAAGAGATGCTCACTTTGTGCGAATATCTGGATCCTCATAACTGGAGTGGCACATCTCACTGAAGCGTGAGACGAAGAAATCATAGCTGCGATGGTATGACGCCGTGTCCTCCTCTATGTTCGCAAACTTCACAAACTTAAAGAAAGAGAGCAGAAATATATAGATACCTTGATCACACGTTATATTAGGTGGCCTTAAAGGGACAGTTCACCCAAAAATGAAAATTCTGTGGTTAATTATTCACTCTCATGTTGTTCCAAACCCGTAAGACCTTTGTTCGTCTTCGGAACACAAATGAAGATATTTCTGATGAAATCTGAGAGCTTTCAGATCCTGCATAGAAGGCAACCCAGAAAGGTAGTAAGGACATTGTTAAAATAGTCCATGTGACATCAGTGGTTCAACCGTAATGTTATAAAGCTACAAGAATACTTTTTGTGCACAAAGAAAACAAATAAAACAACTTCATTTAATTTCTTCTCTTCTGTGTCAGTCTTTGACACGTGTTCATGAGAGTACAGGGTCAGAAATCTCTCAGATTTCATCAAAAGTACCTTAATTTGTGTTGTGAAGATGAACAAAGGTCATTTTTGGGGTTAACTATCCTCTTAACTACTTTGTACTAACATTACATACCTACAAGATTATGAATCTACTGTGAAACTACGTTGTTCTGGAACACTCCTACATTTACTGCTAATGAGTTTGAGGTACGGTTAGCTAAGGGTTGGGTTACAGTTAAGTGCATGGTTAAATGTAATTAAAATACCCCACGTACAGTATGTACAGAATTTTCCATTTTACATTGTATCACATCCTCTATGGACTAAATACAGTGAGTTTAATGGTTTATAATACAACATCCTGTCTTGTAAGGCAGTGGTTCTCTTAATTAGCAGGTTGTGAATACTGATGTATAGAAATCTATATTATAGATCAATTGTTGTGTCCCAAACATTAGTTGGCAAGGGGAAAACAATGCTTAAATGCAAAAAATAAAATGCGACTAACTGTCTAAATGGGAAAAGAAAAGTTCCCTATTTTGTTGTTGATGTCAAAGACCATAGTCTAATCAAACTCTACAGTATTTTGGTGCAAATTCACCTGTTATTGAAGCTAAGCAGGCAGACCCAACACACTGCCACAACATGTTTTGTTTGGTGAATTATTGGCTGCCAGGAACATGAAACTATCTAAAAGGGGCATTGAGCAGCCAAAAAATTGCACATTGATGAGCCTGTGCCATTTAGTGTTTCAAGACATCGTTTCTAGTCTTAAAACAAAAGCAGTTGAGAACCACTGCTGCAAGGTATGCTAATCTGTATTTATGTAGTTAATGTACATTACACTACAACAGATTAGGATCTTCCTGATTAGGATATCTGAAGATTTTAGATCAGCAGCAGTTATCCAGTGTGCTACTACTGACCACATTGAGTATCACACCAACACAAAACCTACAAAGTACCGTCATGCTGTTAAACTCAGATGAAAATTCTGCATAACCCATAAATTCAGTAAACATGCACGCAGCTTTCAACATTTGTGGGCAACACGCTTTAAGCCCTGCCCCATCTGGCCTCTATCTGTGAAAGTAATCTCTTTTTAATCTTTAAGCCCTTATATTTCAGAAGCATCAGATGTGAGCGGTTGTGAAGTCTAGAACTCTCTATATTCCCATAAGCATGTGAGTTGGGCTGCTGGAAAGCTTTCAGGGACCATGTTGAGGTTTCACATTACTGCACAGAGGATGAATTCATCTGTGTTTTGAAAAGCCTGTCATGTAAAATGAAACAGCATTAGCTGGAGTGGGACTGTATTGAATGAAGATGGCCTGTATATTTCAGGTAAATGGGAAGATCTGACATGGGGTACTGGATTCGGTGCAATATTTAAATACAGAACTAATCAAACAAAGTACAACACATAAAAATGTAAATATGAAGTTTAAACACAATAAATGTGCAGAAAAAAGTAAACAAAATAACATAATACTAGTATTAATGCAGATCCTAACACAGATTCTTAAGCTTGTTTCATTCAGAAGAAAGACAGATTCAAAGTTTTGTGCTTTAAATATTAAATAATTAAATTACATTAAATAATTAAATAAAAACAATTAAATAATAGGCTTTTATTTGTAAACTGGAAAATTATTTAATTTATACTTTGCATTAAATTATCAGTGCTTTTTTTGTTTTGTTTTTTTTTTTGTATTATTTTATAGAATTATCATATATAACATTTTTAATAAATTAAAGTAAAATTTAATTTAATTTAGTAAAATTTAATAAACTAAAACAATTTTTTTTAACTGTTTTAAAGCCCAATATTAGAATATTACATAAACATTTTAGTGCAATTTTAACTTATCTGTGTATCACTTTTCTAATAAATACCATTGCGAAACTGTAAAAAGAAAATAGTTAAAATAGTTGCATACAACTACACTGTAAAAAAAAAGCAAGAACAGCATTTATTTTAAATAGAAATCTTTGATTTGAAGTCAGAATTGCAAGATAAAAACTCGCAAGTCTGACTTTTTTTCTTGCAAATGCAAGTTTGTATCTCGCTATTTAGATTTTTTTTCTCACTATTGCCAGTTAATATCTTGCAATTTAGACTTTTTTTCTCTAAATTGTGAGATATAAACTTGCAATTGCAATAATGTTTAATTCTGAGGGGAAAAAAAAAGACTGATATGTTCACAGAAGTGCGAGTTTATATCTCAAAATTCTGACTTAACTCACAATTGCGAGCTATAAACTCGAAATTCTGACCAAAAAAAAGGCAGCATTGTGAATTTATATCTTGAAATTCTGACTTTATTCTGACAGAATTGCAAGTTTATGTCTTGCAGTTTTGACTTTATAACTCACAATTGTGAGTTTATATCACATAACTCTGACTTCATTTCTCACAATTGCATGTTTACATTTCAAAATTCTGACTTTATGACTCCCAGTTGCGTGTTTATATCTCACAGTTCTAAGAAAAAAACGTCTGAATTATGGAATGTAAACATGTAAAAAAGTAAGAATTGTGAGATTAAAAGTCGCAATTACCTTTATACATTTTTTATTCAGTGGCAGTAACGGGCTTCCATAAAATTCAGCTTTGACATCACAGGAATAAATTACATTTTAAAATATACTGAAATAAACCAACTGTTCTTTGAACCGTTTAACTGTCACCCGTCCCCTCAGAGGGGTGCCTGAGATTACTTCACTATAATACAATTCAATTCTAATTAAATCATGACAAACTATATGTCGCTGAAAAGGTCTAAGACTCCTAAATAGATATTTTACCACTGTTTTTTGTTACAAATTATGTAGGAACAGTTACGTAATTATGTAATTGATTAATTTATGACAAGAGTGCACCTCAAAAATCTACATCATAACAGAACCTTTTTGTCACCAAAAGTCTTTTTTCATTGCCTTTTTGCCTCATCATGTTTTAGAAAATCTGACATTGCATTACCATCAAAATGGTACTTCAAAATCATATTAGAAAATGTATTTGTTCACGAATTATAACAACTTAAAGGAGAAGTCCACTTCCAGAACAAGAATTTACAGATAATGTACTCACTCCCTTGTCATCCAAGATGTTCACGTCTTTCTTTCTTCAGTCGTAAAGATGATGTTTTTTGAGGAAAACATCAGCATTTCAGCATTTTTCTCCATATAATGGACTGATATGGTGCCCTGAGCTTGAACTTCCAAAATGCAGTTTAAATGTGGCTTCAAACGATCCCAAATGTGGTTGTAAAACATTCCAGCCGAGTAAGAAGGGTCTTATCTAGCAAAACGAGCAGTTACTTTCATAGAAATAATACAATTTATACACTTTTTAATGTCAAACGCTCCTCTTGTCTTACTCAGCTTGAACTTTTTTTTCCGGTTCATGACAGTTAGGGTATGTCGAAAAACTCTCATGCTCTCATGTTCTCCCTCAACTTCATAATCGTCCTATATCACTGTTTTACCTTTTTTGTTAAGGGTGTTTCATCTTCTTTGCATGTTCACTTTGCAAAGACTGGGTCGGTACTTCTGCAGCGATGTAGGATGATTTTAAAGATTTTTGAGGTTGAGGGAGAAAATACGATGGGTTCTTCAACATACCCTAACTGACTTGAACCATAATACACAGAGTTCAGGCAGAGTAAGACAAGACGAGCGTCTGAGATTAATAAGTATTTAAATTGAATTTTTTTATTTTTGTATTTTTCTTCCTCGACTGGGATCGTTTACAGCTGCATTTGGGATCGTTTGAAGGCACATTTAAACTGTTTTTGGAAGTTCAAACTCGGGGCACCATATCAGTCAACTATATGGAGAAAAATGCTGAAATGTTTTCCTCAAAAAACATAATTTCTTTATGACCGAAGAAAGAAAGACTTGAACATCTTGGATGACAAGGGGGTGGGTACATTATCTGTCAATTTTTGTAGTGCACTTTCACGTCTATGTTCAAAAATGGTTGTGACAGTTAAAGGGTTAAATTGTAATAATAATTCACAATATTACTATTTTTACTGTATTAATTCTTAATGTGTAACTGAACTGAACTAGATGGAAAGTAGCAGTCATTTTATAAGAGGTGACACTGTGGGGACTCGACTGGCAAGGAGGGTTTTATATGTAATATAGTTTAGATGTGTCTGATTGAGGTGAAGCCAAATGTCACATCTTTGCACTCTAATTAAGCGGATTGAGCTTTTGAAACTTCTTAGTTCTCGTCTGATCCTTCAAGATCACTATAAGACTGACACCTGAACCCAGCAGCTACATTTCCCTCTGTTCTGCAGAAACGCCTGACTCAAGGTAGATTTATCAAGTGATAATTTTTACATGCCGTTCTAAATCTGTAACTACATCAATAGGGTCTGTAAGTGAATTTCACTAGAGAGTAAAAGCAGTAAATTTCACTCACTGAGTTAGTGCCCAGGATCTGTAAATTGGGTTTGTCTGCCTCCAGCAGCTTGCGCACCATAGTAAGGAAACTCTCTACAAAAAGGTTTATGCTCTGACAGTGACAGGCCATCAGTAGCTGGTCCAAGGCCTCCATAGCAATACAAACATACCTGAGAGACACACACACAAACATTATACTGCTTAATGATGATCACAGATTTTTATAGCAGGTATAAATCACAGAGCCAAACAGAAATAATCACTGCACTTTCTCCTAGTTTTTGTTTATACCCATATCTATGCCGGGCAACGTCTCTGGATAGTCTCTCTGACAGGTAGGCACCGATACGGTCTAGTTTCTCTGGAGCAGACAAGGCGTAAAAAGTAAGCTTCTCCATGTTAGCTTTCACCAAACCGTCCTTCACACAAAAAGACAAGAGAGGTAGACAGACAGAGAGCAAGAGAACATTGAAAAGAGGCCTATTAGAGATGGACCGAAAAAGAAAAATGAACCATAAAATGTCATTTTAAACTTTCCTCTACCCAAAAAGAATCTTCCATAGAGAATTTATCTTCTGTTCTGAGTCTAATACAGATTCTTTCTAGTTTTGTTGTGAAATACTTTAAATCTAAAATTAAATAATAGGCTTTTATTTGCAAACTGGAAAATTATTTAATTTATACTTTGCACTAAATTATCAGGCATTTTTTTATTTTACTCTTTTAATTAATTTTATAGTATTATCATATATAACACCAAATTTGAATGTTTTTTTCCTGCCCAATATTAGAACATTAGACAAACATTTTTAGTGTAATTCAAAGGAATTAGTTAAAATATTTTAACTAATTCCACTACTTAACTCTATATATATATATATATATATATATAATATTATTATATATATTATTATTTTTTAATTAAATAAAGTAGCTAAAGTAAATAAAGATTATTGGAGTACTATTGACGATGAAATAAAAAAGTGCTACCTTTATTACTAGTATTTTTTATAAATTTTTATCTAAATTAAATACAAATAAATAAATAACTTTTTAATCATATATATATATATATATATATATATATACACACACACACACACACACACACACACACACATATATATATATATATATATGTATGTATATACACTACCGCTCAAAAGTTTGGGATGAATAAGACTTTTAATGTTTTATTTTATCAAAAATAAAGAAAAAAAAACTGTAATATTGCAAAATATTATTACAATATAAAATAATGGTTTTTATTTTAATATACTTTAAAATAGAATTTATTCCTGTGATGCAAAGCTGAATTTTCCTCAGCTGTTACTTATGTGTTACTTCAGTGTCACATGATCCTTCAGAAATCATTCTAATATGCTGATTTATTATTAGAATTATCAATGTTGGAAACAGTTGTGCTGCCAAATATTTTTATATTTTTATAATTTTTTTGGAAACTATGATTCTTTTTTCAGGATTCTTTTATGAATAACAAATAAAAAAAACAGCATTTATTGAAAATATCAATATTATCTAACGATGTAAATCTATGCTATCACTATTTATTAATTTAACACATCCTTGGTAAATAAAAGTATTAATTTCTTTAAAAAAAAGGAAGAATCAAAATTTACTGACCCCAAACTTTTGAACAGTAGTGTATATTGTTAGAAAACCTTTCTATTTTAAATAAATGCTGTTCTTTTTAACCTTTTATTGATCAAAGAATCCTGAAAAAAGTAATACAGGTTTTATTTTAAAATGATAAATGATACTTATTTTCTCTCAAATTTTCCAAACCTCAGTATGAAAATCGCTGAAACAGACAACAGAAAACAGCTGAATGCAATCAGGCGAGCATGCTACGCCACAGTGGCTCTAAAACGAATGAATGTCACCACTGAAAGCCTATGTCTACATCACTGCATTGATCACTGATGACTGATAACCACTAGAAACCTAGTGAAGCATCCCTTTCTCTGGCTCAGCTGCTTTTATTTCATCTGACCTTACCTCAGGGTCTTCAGGAAAGATGTTATCCACCAGCCTCTTGTAACGGGGTCTCAGGGCCCCACAGCATCCACAAACACCTGAAACACACGGGAGAAAGTGAATTAGAGCGGCAGTAATATAAAAGAAGACCCTAACACAATAACTGAGCGCACAAGGACAGAAATAATACACGTGAAGTCAAATTAATTTGGAAGGTTATCTCTCCAGACCACTTTTGTTTCCCTCTTCTCCGGGATGTAGGGCAGTATTGATCATGAGTCTTTGTAATTATACTCAACGTGAGGTTTATTTATTGCATCGACATATTAAATGAATTAGACCTGTGTGCTGTAATCTAGTAAGTGAGGCCAGTCGATTCAGGGGAAAGGCATTAATCTGTATTTAGGAAACGTCTGCAGCTTGGTGTGCTGGCTAAATGGATTTGAAAAGAATCTGTTGAAAGCATTTAGAATTGTTTTGGTTTCAGACCGCCACTTGAAAGTCCATAAAAGGCTTATACAAACATATAAAGAGACACATTGTAAATCACAGGGGGAAAATGGTAAAAAGGATAATTGTCATCAATTTGATGCAAATGATTTCAGAAAACCAACAATATTTTAATTTTAATTTTGAAAAAAATTAACCGATTGAATCGGTTAACATTACTGCATTTGGTAATATGAACTATCAAAACAACAGTTTTTTTCAGCATTTGTTGATATAATTTATTCAGCGTTATTGTAGTATAATATTTTGAATTAGCTTTTATTTTTACATTTTCAATTTACATTTAAGTTTTAATTTAACTTTTAGTAATTTTATGTGTTTTATCATTTCTTATTTAGGTTTATTTAGGAAATATTGGTAGGTTGTATGGATTTAACTTTAATTTACATTTAAAAAACGTTTTTCATTAACTGATATAATGTTAACACAACAACCTATTGAAGTTCTAAAATCTGTTTAGTACCTTTGTAATACTCTGATAAACACCAAAAGCATTAATTAACAATATTAGATGCAACATACAACCTTAATGAACATAACCGTTAAGAAAAATTAAGAATAAACATATCAAATGTGAAATGTAATTTTTGTGAAATTCAATTGACTCTTTTTACTGTAAATTATGCGTCCTTTTCACTTCCAAAAACTGTATTTTATCGTAAAATTTTTAAATGTTTTTCACCATAAATATATATTAGGGGAACTAACTGGCAGTGTTGGGCATGTTACTTGTACCATGTTGGGCATGTAATTAGTTATAGTTACTAATTACTTCTCCCAAAAGTTAATAACTGAGTTACCATTATGAAACATCATTATTAATGTAACTAATTACCAGGGAAAGTAACTATTGTGTTACCTTTTAAAAAAATGTTCATATATGTCAAATAACTTGGATGCCCCAATATTAAATATGTTAAATAAATGAAATTTAAATGAAATGAACTACATTTTTAGTTTACTCACCAGATTAATATTAAATATCTGATATACTATTAGCATTACAATTAGTATTATTATTATTTTTATGATTACAATTATAATTTATAAAACTGATAAATTAGGTTTAATCTTTTGTTTTAATCATTTGTTTTGGGTTTAGCTCAGTGAAAAATACAAGCCAATTATTTAAATAAAAAAGTACATTACATTACTTTTAATAATTGTAATCATTATATATATTGTAATCTAGTGTTGCTTTCGTCAACGAAAATTATGACTAAATATCGTCGTCAACGAACCTTTATCACGTGACGAAAACGAGACTAGACGCAACGTAAATGCTGGTCGTGTGACGATGACTATAATTAAATCATACCTGTCAAGTTTTGGATTTGAAAATAAGGGAAATTTTCCGGCGCCCGCCGCGAGCAGTCCCACCACCCCAACCAAGCTTCAGTATCCCTTACATTTTAAGACAGGTGACAAGAAAGCTAAAATCACCACTTGTCAACCACTTATAAACTACAATCGGCTTTATGCACAGCTGCACTACTTCCTGAACTTCAGGCAGCTCCTTTGTTTCCTGTCTGCCATTATTGGACAAACTGATTAATCCAGGTGATCAGTTTGTCCAATAATGGCAGACAGGAAACAAAGGAGCTGGCTGAAGTTCAGGAAGTAGTGCAGCTGTGCATAAAGCCAATGATAGGCCTACCTTTGTTGACATTGACATGCTGTGAACATTCATAGCCTAAATGAAAACACAAAAGGGTATATATGAAGAGCATTTATTTAAAGGCTTATTTGCATATTTTCTGTTCATTTAACATTGCTTGTCTTTACATTTACATTTCATTTTCATTCCACATTCTTTTCACAGTCACACACTCATTCATTTCATATTGCTTTTTTGTACAGTTTTTCTTTTCATTTCACATAACTTTTCTTTACTCTTTTAGTGACTTATTGTACTTATTTGTTGCAGACTTTGCATTCTTTAAGACTGTTTTGGCAGGAGTGCCTTCCTTCTCTGTCCTGGCGTCCATCATCTGTCTGTTTTTTCTTCTTTTTTCCCGCGTCGTCACTCATCAACTCATCATCTGACCTCACACACTAACCTCGCGACAACTGCCACCTACAGTACCTGTAGTAGGCTACTGCAGGTGGCAGATATCGCGAGGCTAGTGACAGAGCTCAGATTTTTTTTGGGGGGACGTTTTTTTTTTTTTAATAACGCAGGTTAAAATACGGGAGATTTACGGGAAAATACTAATACGGGAGGACGGCGGGAAAGAAGGGTAAATTACGGGACTTTCCCGGCCAAAACAGGATACTTGACAGGTATGAATTAAATGTATAATGCAATATTGTTGACGAATAAAAACGAGACTAAATGTGGTTTACAAAATAAAAACTATGCTAAAATGTCTCTTCATTTTCGTTGACCAAAACGAGACGAAACGAAATGTTATAACGTCATTTCGTTTTGTTTAGTCGCGTTATTATTATTATTTTGCAGTATTTCTGAAGTGGGCTGCATCAAGTGGCACTGCGCAGAGGCAGGCGACGTCACTTCCTCAAGCCCCACTCGCGGATCGGGGGGATTATAGGCCTGAAATTACAATTATTAAGACTATTAGACAGTTATATACCGTTATCAGCACATGTTGAAGTAGATTCGTGTCTGAGAGAATATGCGCCATATTGCACTCTGTCAGTTATTTTTTACTTTCACTTTCTATATAGTGGATTGTAAAGTTAAAACTGAAGTTAAGACGTTCACCGGCATAACTTCTGCACAAAATTTGATATCCATTGGCTCGCCTTCATGGTTTAAAACAGAAATACTTCCAATATAGCGACGTAACCGCAAACCCCCATGCATATGCATCTTAAACGCAGGGAGAGGTGAAGGAGGAATCAACTCGGTCTGCCGCTCTGTCTGAAACACGTCTTTATGTTTGTGCGCGCTTCGGGTGTATGCGAGAACAACGCAAGTAACGAACCGAGCTCTGTTTCGTTTCTTCTTCTTGTGGTTTTAAATAGCTTGAACGTGTAAATTGGCAAATTAACCTGCGAAATCACATGCCGAACGGTGGGGTTTTGACCTGGTCCGTACGTATCGACTGCGATCCGTTTAAGCCCTAATAGGCTATATGACAGATCAGAGCCAGTGCTTCAGGGATTTGCCGGTCCAATGGCAGACTCCAGCGAAAGTTTTGTGTTCACCGTTTGACACACACCAATCACGTGCGCATATTTGTATCTTGACTATACTACTAGGTACTTATACTATATTGACTGGGTTAAATAGAACTGCATTACTGAAAAGAGACTAAAATACAATTTTCATTGACTAAAACTAGACTAAAATGTCATCAGTTTTCGTCGACTAAAACTAGACGAAAATAGTCATGGATAATTATGACTAAAATAAGACTAAAATGCTCAGACTTTTAGTTGACTAAAACTTGACTAGACTAAAAAGAGTATGAACATGACTAAAACTAAAATGACAGCTTCATACAAAGACTAGACTAAAACTAAAATTAAAACAGGCTGCCAAAAACAACACTATTGTAATCATTATATATATATATATATATATATTTTATATATATATTATATATATATATATATATATATATATATATATATATATATATATAAACCTTAATGGCACAGTTTTTTAAATATCAGAATGTACATTTAGCATCGGTCAGTCAAGCATCATAATATGACATTATGATAATTTAGCATTAAACTTTAGTAATTACAATAATGTTTGTATGAATGTATATCTGCCATGTTGACTGACTTTTGTGGTGCTTAAGATATTGTTTGTAATTTAGGGTTTCTATAACAAAAGGGAAAAAAATGAAAAATAATACTGATAAGATTAAAAAAACTACTACGAATTCTACTACTAATAACAATATAAAACACACCAAGGATTAATGAGCTTCTGGGTTCATGAATATTAATCATGTTGTCTGCGTTCACTCGAACTGATTTGCTGAAATCATAACAGGGGCGATAATAAGTGAACGCCAGTCACTAGTTAGGAGAAACCGGCAGTTCTTAAAACTAGAAGAATTCCATAAGAACTCCATTATTTTGACAGGAAAATACAACAAAGAATATTGTTTACATGTAGCGTGTCAATTCTGCATGGTATGCACGTCTCTCTCGCTTCTTTCTTTGCGTGTGTGAGACAAAGCAACGGCTAGTAGTGTGCCTTCACAATCGAGTTTACGGTTTGTCAAATACAGGTACGCTGCGCATCCATTCAGATGAACTGAAAAATAAAATTATACTAAAAAATAATATTATAATAAATTATAGTAACGCTACATTTTATTGTCAGTAATGTAAGTTTTCAGTCTTTTACTGTTAAAATTATGATCATTTTTACAATGTAATATTTAACTTTTATTACAGCTTTATTTCAGTGACCAAAAATTATTTTAATAGTTTTAGATGAGGAATATTACACAAGTAGCCACACGACAAGGACTGCCCATTAGATTTACCCAGAATTAATTATATCTTATGTTTAACCACTATTGAGATTCCAGAAGATTCCAGAAGATCTGGCCAAGGTAGGGTTGCTCTTGGTGGGTTCATGAGCACTGAACGGCTGCTGACGCCCTGGAGCTCACATTTCCGAAAACACTGAAGCATATTTTTAAACAGACATTATATTTATTAACAAACCGCATATTTAAGGTCTAAACAACTACATTCTCACCTAAAAAACTCTTAAAACTCTTAAAACTATTTATAAAATTATAGAAATACCACAAGTGGAGTGATACAAACAGTAAAACAGTTCTGATATCGATAGTATATTGCACTCCTCTCAGTCAATCAGATTCTAGGACCAGAAAGAACTGTTGTATAATTAACAATAGCAACACTTAACAGATTAATGTTTATAACCTTATTGTAAACTGTAGCAGTGTAGCGATACTCCATCTATAAATGTTTTGTATAATTACACATGTGTTTTTCATATTAACTGAAAGAGGCTACATGAAATATACGTTATTTTAAAAAAAGGACTATTTAAGCAACCTGCAGGAAAGTAAAGGTGATTAAAATTGAAAACTGACCAGGCACTGCATCTAAAATACACACTTTTCCTTATACTTTCATATAACTATTAATACTGATGCTGAATAAAAACAGTTCATGTTCATGTTGTTTGTCAACTACCCAATTAAAACTCCACAAACATGGTTTTTCAGACACACACAAACCCCCTTCTGGGTGGATGAGTCAGAGGCAGCACCTTGGCAGGACCCCTGGGAAGGACAAGGCTGTTTACACCATTACCATAGTGAAAGAGCTTCGTCATGGAGGAAAGTAAACAAAGCAGAGCAGGTGGAGCGATCAGACAGCAGCGTTCAACCACCCACACAAAACTGACACTGGCTTTTCATTCTAGTCAACAGATATTAAGGATCTTATCACACACGATATGACCAAAATGATGAGCAAAATGCTGTGTATTGATACAGCCGACAGATATTAAACTGAGAGCATCAGTCTGCAAAACTCACTCAACTTTGTTTTCAAATGCAATACAAGGTCAACGAAGGTTTATTGACTCAAGCCTGCTATCCGACCAGCTACTGTCAAGCTGCTGTTTACCACGATCGTGATTGGCAATTACACTGTGATTGGATGGATGGGAGAGGAGCTGGAGTGTGAGTCACACATTGGCTCCACCTGCTAGTGTTTTGACACATCAGCGTGACACCTCTATGTCTAAAGCAACTGAAGCAGAAGCGAAAGGAAAAAAAAACTCTGACAGTCGGCACTGAATATTTCCACCCACACACTCAAGACTGCAGTGAATCCTCTCATGCTCTCCCCATTTCTCACTCCTAAAGTGTTTTTGCAGTCAAAAACGAGGGTCATTAATGACTGCAATGTGTAATCACTTACAAAATTGCACAAACAAACACCTACAGACTGCTGTGTTTTAATTGACATTTGGTCTTAATGTTCACTTGTTGGCTTTTTGAAAAATACTTTCAAAACAATAGATTTAATAGGCTTTGACTGATAGCCAACTCGTGCTAATAAAAAAAAATATATATATTTATATTTATATATATACATATACAATTACAATCGTTAAAAGTAATGTAATGTACGTAATGTACTTTTTATTTAAATAACTGGCTTATTTTTTTTCACTGAACTAAACCCAAAACAAATAATTAAAATGATTAAAACTAATTTATTTCGTTTTATAAATTATAATTGTAATAATAAAAATAATAATAATATTAATGGCTTTGTTTACTTAATTTTTTTTTAAATATACTGTATTATTTATATTTTATTTTATTTTAAAATAATGGAATTGAATAAACTGGTTTAAACTGGTAAAATATCAATGCATTAAAACAAGAAATGTTCATGTTATGATTTTTAACTTAAATAACTGGCTTTTATTTTAAACTAATTTATAAATTTTCTGAATTAATTTGTAATAATAAAATAATAATAATACAAATGGCTTTGTTTACTTTAATTTTATATATTAATTTTATATTGTTATCTAACTGTTACTGAACTAAAGCCAAAACAAAATATTTAAATTATTCAAAGTAATTTATTAATTTAATGATTTTATTTTATTTTATGATAATAATACAGATTATTAAAATGAATGTATTAATTTTATTTTACTTATTATTAATTGTATTTACATTTACAAGTATTTATTATTATTATTATTATTATTACTTAAAAATAATTAATTTAATAATAATTTTTTTAATTGTAATTTTTTTACAAAAAGTATAAAAAGTGTATTAAAAAGTGTATTAAAAGTAGTACAAAATAGTGTAAAAAATGTATAAAAACAAGGAGGAGACAAATAATGAAGAATAAACATTTACATTTAAGTTTTCAACACACAACCAAGAGATTTGCAAGAATGCAAATCATCTGTCCCAAGCATTTGTGCTCCTAAAACCGAAAATCTTGATGAGCATAATCATAAGTACACTCTTAAAAATAAAGGTGCTTCACGATGCCATAGAAGAACCTTTTTTGTCTAAATGGTTCCATAAAGAACCTTTAACATCTGAAGAACTTTTCTGTTTCACAGAAGGTTCTTTGTGGCAAAAGAAGGTTCTTCAGATTATAAAAAGGTAAGAAAGAGATGGTTATTTAAAGAACCTTTGACTGAATGGTTCTTTGTGGAACCAAAAATGGTTCTTCTATGGCATTGCTGTGAAGAACCTTGGAAAGCACCTCTATTTTTAAGAGTGTATAGCATTAAGTACATATTGAGTTCATAAATCCAAGCGCCATATAAGATGAGCATCCCTTGAACATAATCATAAGTAAAGCAAGAAGTAAATATTAAGTTCATAAATCCGAGAACCATACAAGAGCTATGGTAAATGCTTACTAGTAGTGTATTAGCTACATTTATAAAACGCAAGCGGCATTCTGTTTCTCGGACAGGGTGGTAAATACAACCTTCACAGCACCCTCTGCTTTACAACCCTCATAATTCTCTTATGGCTGTGTACTCACCTCTATCATTCACCTGGCACAATCTACTGACACTGACTGAGCCCAAGGGCCAAAATATATGCTTTTAGCTTTATTATTTTAACTCACCATATCAGAAATTCTGTACATTTAATGAGAACATTAATAAATAAATGTAAAATGTTACACTCAGAAAGCACAAACATCTAAATCATTTAAATTAGGAGCTGACACTAGAGAAGTAAGAACTGTACATACTTTCTTGCCAAAGAACAAGTCTACCCGTACATCTGCGATCTGCATACGCTGCAAAACAAAGGCTACAGCTGGCATTGTGACAAAGAAGATTATGTCATAATAAAGAACTAGTCGTGCTCAGATGTACTACTACGGCTGATATGATATCCTCCAAGCTGGTAGGGATACTAGAGACATCCAGTGTTAATAGGGCTTTGTTAAGGGCTACTAAAGCAATTGCATAACACACAACTCACAGTGCATGTGAATGAATCAAACTCCATGTTGTGGCGGCTACAGTATGGAAAATCAATCTTTCCGAAACACAAAACGCAGACTGTCTCTCTGGTCGTGACGCAGTCACTCTAAATACGGTTCCCCTGAATTGTTAGAGCTTCTTGAAATGACAGCTATATTTAGCACATCAGCCATCACAGATGCCATATCCCCTCAGATTGCCCAAAACAGGACACAATATCGAATACACTCACTCTCATATGGCAGTGTCACAGGCAAAAAGCAGAAATACAGAGAGGGAACTTCATGTTAGGCTGAACAATGTAATCTATTCATTTACTTCTTTAACCTTGTCACTGTTAGTTCTACTTCCATGTGCATCTAGTTAATCTAAAACTATCATTTGCATACCCAGAACTCTGTATGAGAATAATGTTACGCCTTTTTGAAGAAGCTTCAGGGTATAGTTAATGTGTTTCGGTATTGCTATTAAAACATTACATATTATGCACCCAAAATTTGTTTGCAGGTGAGGCCAAGATGCCTACATCTTCACCTAAAAACTCAACTCTAAAAAATACATTCCGTGATACAAAATGGTATTTATTTATAAAATTATAGTGGATTTGGTATTTGGGTGTCTCCCATGACACATACCGTGAGAAACACCACAAGTGGAGTGATACAAACAGTGAAACGGAGTTCTGTTATGACTAGAATATCGCACACCTCTCAGCCAATCAGATTCAAGGACCAGGTCCAAATGTCTGAACATATATTGAAATTCTGGGATTCAAAATATATAAACTTGGAACTTGGATCATCAGAAAAATGTAGGATTCAGAAAAATAATAATTAAAAAAAAATGTAAAAAACATTTTTGCAAAAAAATTAAGGGGTCGGTAAGATTTTTTTAATGTTTTCAAAATCTCTTTTGCTCACTAAGGCTGCATATCTTTGCTCACAAACACAGTAAACACTGTGAAATATTATTACATTTTTAATTACTGTTGTCCATTTTAATATATTTTAAAATGTAATTTGTTTCTATGATGGCAAAGCTGAATTTTCAGCATCTTCAGTGTCACATGATCATTTAGAAATCATTACAATATACTAATTTGTTAGGAAACATGATACATGTTTTTCAGGATTCTCAGTTCAAAACAACAGCTTTTATTTGAAATCAAAATCTTTTGTGAGCAATTTATTGCACACTTGTTGAATGAAAGTTTTAATTTCTTTAAAAAAAATCTTACTGACCCTAAAATTTTGATTGGGAGCATATGGGATTCTAGGCCACAAATCTATATCTTTGTAATATTTGTAACACTGACCATTTAAACTCCTTTGTACAAAAGACAGAATTTCAGAATTAAAGCACAAAAGAGTTAATTTATCAATTAAATTTTCATTCAGATAATGTACATTTTAATTAAAATATATATATATATATATATATATAATAATCTAAAAAGTCAAATCAATTAGTTTTCCCAAGTGAAATATAAATATACTAAAATGTATTTAAAATACATTTATGTACTTAATAAAAATACCCTGCAATTGTACCTTCAGTATACTAAACTGGTGTACTTAAAGTCTGCTAAATTGGAACAACTAATTTTGAAGTAGTGCTGAAGTCCCACTTAAGATATAAATAAGTATATTTGATTGTGCTAAAGTGAAACCACTGCAAGTACACTTTAGGTACACTTTACATATTTTGCATTTAAAGACCGATATAATTTAAAGATCCCACAATTCTCATCAACAGTGACATTAAAATATATTTTACGCTTAATATAAAAAAAAAATGTGCATTGTGCACAAGTAGTTTTCCAAATAAAGTTTAATTACAATTTTTTAAATCTCGAGCGATATGTCAGACTTGAACTGTACTTTCTATAAAATCAATGCATTTTAAATCTATTACTTTTTTACTAGAGTTGTTATTCTAGTCAACTGAATCTTTTTTTTTACATGACATGTCATTGCTGAATAAATGATCTTTAAACTCCTTAAGTATAAAATGCAAAGCATAATTGACCAGCATACATAACTGATTTCTCTCAAAAGCTGTTTTTCAGAAAAATCTGAGTGAAAAATACTCAGGCTGTTAAAAATGCAATCGATCTGGTTTTAAAGCGCTAAAGCCAGTCGCACATCTCCAAGGCATCCACACTGTGAGAAATCAAAGTCGCAGCTTGACTGCCTGCAGCTCGTTCGAAACATCCTCAATCATGCAAGCTGGGCAGATAAAATAATATGTATACAGCAGGAAATATAATATGTGTACATGCAAATGTGCAGTTAGAGTAAATAACTGAACGATATATCAGTAGTAGTATGTGTTTGAGTATTTGGTGCAAAGTAGTGTGGCTCAAGCTAAAGCAGTGAAGGCTGAAAGATGAAATATGCACAATAAATAGAGCAGAGCTGCAATACTGCATGCAATCTGTTGCTTCAGCATCATTCTGCTGTCAATGCCATAATCTCCTGTGATGCACATGAATCTTTCCTTCCTAAACACAGGCAGGGAATTACCACATATACACAAAATCATGCACTCACACAATCCTTACCGTACATTGATGGAAAACCTGATGAAATTCTCTGTTCTTTGCCTGAAGCCTCTTTCTCTGTCACATAGCCAGAGAGAGAGACACACACGCTCTCACAGACACTCAATCACACATGCACGCTCTCATACGGCGCATGTGACCGGGCTCCAATGACCTTGGATTTTCCAAACAGCGCGGCACAGCTTTCCCTCTATGAGGAACAATGCTGGTTTAACGCACAGGTGCACACACACGCACACAAATACAGCCCCTCCTCAGCAAAGATGAACACATTCACACACCTCCTGACCATTCAACAATGAGAGAGGCAGAGGGGGAGGGAGATGAGGAGGGTGTTAGAGAGATGGAGAGGGTGCAGACACAGGATGAGAGAGGGAACGAATCGATTGGTGGAGCCATGCGTCAATCGACTGGAACCCCGCCTCCCGTTGCCTGCTCTCTCTATAGTATTTGATTGTTGTCTGTTATTTTCTGTTGCGTTTTTATAATGAACAATATATGAATTCATATTTTTTGACTGCTATAAGGACAGCCTAATGAAATATTCATTTTTGTCTACAGGCTTTAATATTATATCTGATTTAAAGAGAAAAGGAAATATGGTGTACACCAGAAGAAAGAATTCCACTTTGTCCAATTAATGAAATTTTAATGGATGTTATTTTAGTTTTACTATTATTTACTATTTAGAAAGAAAACAAATGAATATTTAATACATTTTCATTTAAAAGAAAACTAAATCTACATTAGAATACAGTGCATTTTCTAGCATGGCCTGATGGGAGAAGCTCTGGCGTCTGATCCAAGGCATGTGAAATAGCTCAGTGTTAATCTGACTGTGTTTCAGCTTTAGACAAGAAACTGAATTATTAATGAAACGTAAAGCTGGTTGAATTATAGCAGCATATTACCAAAGACCATTTACCATTTTCGGAGTTCCTAAATGTATTATGTTCTCTGACAAACAGAGAATCAGGCTATTTCAAAACATCAAATGTAATTAAAGTGTTTTCTGTTATAAATGAAAACAACAGCATGGACAACAAAACAATAAAAACTGAAATATATAGCCTAAAATGTGCTTACCACCTCCAACCTGATGGTCCAACAGAGCACTGCAATCCAAAAGTAGTCGTCTTGGACTTGGAAAATCTGGGAGACCTGAAAAATTTGGAAGTGGCATCTTCTTGACTCTTCTTGTCAGAATAAGTAATGGGGATAATGTACTCGTATAATCAAATCTATTCTATGTCTGAATCCTTTATGGAAAGCATGGGAGTCCCGGACTACTAGTTTTAGACCTGTAAACTTACATCCACTGTAGGCTATGTTAATGAGAGCCTACAACCATCTCCCTCCCTCCATGCCTATTGGTTTGTTGCACTCTCTCTCCATCCCATTGTCACTCACTTTGCTCAGGAACTTTTTATAGAGCTCCAGTGGCTTTTTATATCCCTCGTGTTGTCTTTAGATCTTATTTTAGGACATTGAATTAACTGTCAATTTTATAGAATATTTTTAAACAGTAGTTTGAATTTTCTTCTGATTGACTCCAGTGATTTCCGCGAATCGGTTCTTATGAACGATTCGTTTCAAAGAACCAGTTCTAAAAAACAAAAAAAACAATCTGAAACATGTTTTTGTCATTACATTCTTCATCTAATTACTTCACGCATATTCGCTCTAAAACATTTGAATAAAACCACTTTTAAAGTCATCATTGCTGGGTAAAATTCGAGAGCAGTGAATGGGAGGGTACCATAAATATATATTTTTTGCGTTCCCATTTGCTCAAATTGCTAGTAAAAGAAAACCTCAACGATAGTGTTTTCACGACATTAAATCAAAAGAAAAAAAATGAAAAACTTATAACTGCAGTAAGAAAAGAAAAAGATGTCAAATTTTCCGTCCCTCCCATAGACGACGCTTTTAGAAACACTGTCGCATTAAAATTAGTTTTTTTTTGTTTTTTTTTTGGTAACTTCTTGAAAATGTGATATAATACAGTGTAGTATTATAAATGTACATACATTTTTTTTTGAAAATCAAAATAAAAAACGAGGATTTATGATGCTGATGAAACGCATCATCACAGTCTTGTGAAAAGGGTCCATTAAGTGTTTACGTGTGCCTCAGTTTAAACCTATATTATACACTAAAAATGGGCTGAAAATATTTTGAACGATTTAATAAAATATAGTTTATTGAAAAAACAACTCGTATTCACGTTTTCGTATGCACGTTGTTTAAACAACCATAGTACCGAGTTGTAAGCACACACATTTAGCTTTAAAAATAGCCTAACTTACTTGTCGCTCCATATGCCAAATTTTCGGTTCACTGAAATTTCTTGTAATCAGCTCACCCATCGTTTCTCGACACATTACGAGTTGGACATGTTAGAAAGGGTTTTAGATACAGTAGGTGAGTGAATCGAATTGTTCTGTCAGGTTTTGTGAGTCAGGTTCAACTGATTCATTCTGTTCAAACGAATGATTCTCACGAATCGGACATCGCCAATTGACTCCCCTGTGTCGAATCTGTGTATGGGGGTTACTGTCACCATAGAAACCCTCATCTATTTGCTATAATTTGCCGTAATGTTTTGTTACACGGATTATGCTTATTTCTCACAATTGCCATTAACTTCTTTATTAAATATATAATGTAAAATGTTTTAAAAACACGTGTTTGTATTTTATATTTATTTCTATAGCACAAGTCTTTGTTGAATCTGTTGTTTTTAATCGTGTAAGCAAAGAGTCGTTGCTAGGGCAGCTAGCCCGTTAGCATGTCGAGTTTAAATAATTCTATTTGCTAAAATATACGCAGTTTTTGTCGGCGGCAGAACATGCGTGAAATGTACTTTCGGTTTATGGAAAAATGCTATCTATAATATTCCGTGACACAAGTGCTCTCTGTTAGCCACATAGCTAGTTGCCCAGTGTGTTTACGGACGACTCAGACATATCCCTAACGTTACGTGAATTCTACAGATATTTTATCTCCTCCGTCGGACGAAGTTTGGGAATAAGTGCAATATGGACACGAATGTTCAGAAGAGGCGAGAAAACAAGAAGTCGTTACGGGTTAAGGTCATTAGTCTGGGAAATGCAGAGGTGGGGAAGGTAAGAATTGACTGTTATGATCCATACAGACATCAAACTTGGTTCTTTACATTTGTTTATTAACATGGTATTGTTTTAATTATACGTATATTTTTTGAACATATCAGTAGTTTGATGTTTACTTAATTTTCTCTCTTAAAAGTAACGTTAACTGCTTTTCCCTTATACACGTATTGTTTTGCATTTTATATACATGGATACTGATATTGTAAACATTTTTTTGCTAGCAATCAGTTTTTTAGGAACTATTAATTCAGTGTGATTTTGTTTTTAAGTTATCCTGCATAGCAGGTACAGTAGCATACTTGGTTACCTAAAACATATACAATATTTCACAATAATTCTGTTTATTTGTTTCAGAGCTGCATTATTAAACGTTACTGTGAGAAGCGGTTTGTGCCCAAGTATCTAGCCACTATTGGAATAGATTATGGTGTAACCAAGTAAGTGATGTGGGTTGACAAATCATTCCTCTCTGTCTTGTTTTCTCAAATTTGAAGTTCAGAAGGCAGCAAGCAAGAATTTCATCCAACACTGATCATATTTATGGAATATAAACATCTAATTGTATCCTGTCTTGTTCTACTGGCTCAAAATATGACCACTAAATTTTATTAATATTTATTTATTCTTTAATTAATTTTATCTACCATTTTGCAGTCATGTTAAATATTTAAAAAAAAACAATAAATACCTAATAATAATTTCTTAAATGGTTGTTTTGTCAGTTAATAATGCACATACTTTTAGATGAAAAAGTTATGTCTATGAATAAAGCACAGTTATTGTGATTTACTGATGGAATGTAAATGAAATTTATTTTTGTTTGTTTTTCTTCACCTAAAGGGTTCAGGTTCGAGACAGGGAGATAAAAGTAAACATTTTTGATATGGCTGGACATCCTTTCTTTTATGAGGTATTGCTTGATTTATTGTATGTTTAAAAGTAATATTAAAATAATGTGTAAACACATTATTTTAAAATTGTTATATGAATACATCTAACTAACCACAGTGTGGTAGTATTGAGCTGCTGCCCGTGTAATGTCCTCCCTGAAGAACTTGATGGCATCAGCGTTTCACATTTTTCTTGTTGTCATGTATTTGTCAATAGAAATTGATCACAGGCTTGTGTCTGAATCTGATGTTGGAGAGAATTGCTGCCGTGTGTTTTACAGGTCCGCAATGAATTTTATAAGGACTCTCAAGGGGTGATTCTGGTCTATGATGTTGGTCTGAGGGAGAGCTTTGATGCTCTGGACAGCTGGCTCACAGAGATGAAGCAGGAAATGGGCTCACAGGCCAACATGGAGAACATCATCTTTGTCGTATGTGCCAACAAGGTGCGACTAGTGTTTAAATATCTGTGTAATCTGTGATTTATATGAGAGAGTTATTAAGTGGGGTCTCTCATCTGTAAAGGTTGACTTGACGAAAAGGCGAGTGGTGGATGAGAGTGAGGGGAGACTCTGGGCTGAGAGCAGAGGTTTTCATTATTTTGAAACTTCTGCCCAAAGCGGTGAAGGCATCAATGAAATGTTTCAGGTATGTGCTCTCATATAACTCTTTTCAGTTTACAACCCTGTTATTCTCTTTTTAAAGGGAACCCAGGTAAGACTTATATGGCTTGATATAATGAAAATGATGTCTCTTACTGAAATATGTAGTTGAAAACCCATGAAAGATTTACGTTATTTAAAAAATCCGCCATTCGCCATTATTCGGGGGTCGGATGTAAACTAGATTAGAGCGCCATCTGCTGTTAAAATTTAAGCTCAGAATCGATTCTGTGATGCATCGAAGAATCTCAAAAGATTCGTGGATCGATTTTTGCATCGATTTATCTTCGCAGACCTAATGGATATAAGTAGGCTTAAACCAGATGTTGTACAATATATTTTTTTCCCCACAAGGAGTGTAAACACCCATGGATATCGAGTGAAATCCGTGCTGAGAAACTCCTTCAGTGGCTGTGGCGTCATGAAAAGCGTCGACATGTTTACATCCTGCCAGGATGGCATCTAGCGTTTCTTGTCTCTGCTGTTTGTAAGCTCTTTCAGTAGCTGTGGTCTACTAAAAGCCTCAAAGGCGTCAAGGTTAAAGTGGAGAGAACAAAGACACGGGTTTTATGAAGTTTTATTTATCCAATTATATTGTTTCTCTTATTGCCCTTTGACTGAAAATGATAACCAAAAGCCGCACAATGTGGCATCCTATCAGTATTATATTTTCCAAGTTGTATTGCGGTAAAAATAGCAACAGGTAGTGCCAGTAGCTCACAGAGTGCATCCATTTCCAAAATATGTTAAAAAAAACTATGTGGATTTTCAAAATAATGTAAATCTTTCATGGGTGTTCTACTACATATTTCAGGATAAGACATCATTTAAATTATATTAAGCCATACAAGTCTTAAAGGGGTCATCGGATGCCCATTTTCCACAAGTTGATATGATTCTTTAGGGTCTGAATGAAAAGTCTCTGATATACTTTGATTAAAAATTCTCAATGGTTTTGTAAAACAACACCCTTTTTACCTTATGTTCAAACAACATGAAAAAAGGAAAGTTTGCATCCGATGACCCCTTTAATACCCGGGTTTCCCTTTAAAGAATAACTGTTTATTTACTGCATCCACCTCTACAGGCCTTTTTCTCATCCATAACTGACATGTGTGAAAATGGAGGGAAGAGACCCACTCCAGAAGTCAATGTAGGTTTTACTAAAGAGCAGGCTGACACCATCCGACGCATCCGCAACAGCAAAGACAGCTGGGATATGTTGGGGGTTAAACCTGGGGCCACAAGGTAAATGCTTTCTAAATGTCATACTTTGAATGAATTCCTGACAGCAGTGATTTGACTAATACAGCTGCTTTAATGCTATAATATCAAATTCATTGTATAAAATAAATTTATTTGATGGTGATCTTGTGATCAACTGAAAAATAGTGGCTGGTGTGGTTATCTAAAGAGCATGCATAGTGGCTAATGGTTGAAAAAAATGCCATCATGAAAAATGATGTATCATGGTCTCCACAAAAATATTAAGCAACTGTTTTTAACATTGCTAATAATAAGAAATGTTTGTTGAGCATCAAATTAGTATATTAGAATGATTTCTGAAGGATCATGTGACACTGAAGATTAGATTAATGGCTGCTGCAAATTCAGCTTTGCCATTACAGGAAAAAATTACATTTTATAATATAATATAATGTAATATAACATAACATAACGTAACTAGTAGGGGTGTGACAAGACACTTATCCCACGAGATGAGACACGAGACTGGGTTCACGAGAACGAGACGAGACGAGATTTTTAAACTTTTCTTAAGAAATCCTCAATGATGAAATATATAGGGAAAATAGTCTTTTTATTCAACTGAAAAAGACAAAATGCAAAAAAAAATGTAGGTGCATTTTGAACTTTATGAAATTAAACTTCCATTTTAATGAATTATATAAAATGCCATGTAATATTTCACATAATTGTATAATAACAAAATAAATAAGAGTATTATAAATATATTAAAATAAATAAAAAATTAAATTTATTATATTACATAGGTCACTTTGTTTTCTAAAGTTTTTTTAACTTGCCTTAAACAGCTATGTTGTTTGTAATAATTATAAATTTCAGACTTTATGCCATCAAAAACCTGGCGTGCAGCACTAATCAGCCAAATGTGGAAAAAGTTTTTGGCCGATCATTTAAAATATTTCAGATATTGCTAGTGCGAGCCCCGTTGGCATAAGATTAGGATGTTGATTTGGCTCTGTTTTCTTAAACCCCACTTAACCTCTCGGAAGTTATAAGAGCCAACTGATGCTATTAGATTAGTGTTTCCTACCTTTGTTTAACACATACACAATGCCCACCAGTGACGAAATATGACATAATAATATGTTTTATGTTGCTTTACTAACCACTAAAAAAAGTATAGAAAACAAACAGCTGATACAGTTTCAACACTGTTATTTCCCATTTCATTATACTTTCTTATTATTATTGATGCAACACTGCCGGTTGTGTTAGCTTGGCTGGTTTAATCATGTGGGTCAGATCATTAGAGAATGCCTTCAATCCAATTACCTCCCTAAATTCTCTCCTGCCAGCTTAATCAGCCTCTTTGAGATTTCCCCAATCACCCTGAGAAACCAATCATGAGCCTGTGTCATTCCTCATTCCCAGCCAATCACAATCCTCGTACGGGGCCAAGCCTATCTTCATTAGCTGATTCTTCACCATGATCCCGCTTTAGTGGGACCACGGTGGTTTGCCATATCAGCATTTTAAAAGCCTGATTGATGTGTGCAAACTGAGACTAATAGGTTTTCTCATTTTGTGCTTGTAGGGAGGAAGTCAACAAGGCGTACAGGAAGTTGGCAGTACTTTTGCACCCGGACAAGTGTGTGGCCCCAGGCAGCGAGGACGCCTTTAAAGCAGTGGTTAACGCTCGCACATCCCTGCTCAAGAATATCAAGTAGGAGCGTGTGCCCACACACAAGTGCATCTCACATGGTGTCCATTACAAACACATCCTCCACATCGTGTCTGAGATATGCCATAAAACAGACTGTTTTCATCTTCATCGTGCCATTTATATATTCTTCTTCTTCTTTTTGTAAATGAACATTTTTTTGTTTGTCTTGGTTGCTTGCGTGCTGTGTTGAATTTGTAATTGTATATTTATTTATTATTTTTATTATTCAATGTGCATTAAAAACAGTAGTCAGGGCAGTTTAAATATGCTATCAGAATGTTTGAAGTACAGATGTCATTGTAGCACCACAAAAGTGTTTTCTTTCTCACCTCAAAATTTCATCAGAAATCAACAAATGATTTTTTAAGGCCGAAACTTAACCATGTTCCCTTGTTTTAAGTTGATCAGCTTCACATTGCCATTAGTTGGAGTTGGAGAGTTACCTCGCATTTGCAGAGTTCCCTTCTCAGTGAAGATTATGCTTAAGACACATGGAGAAGCCTCTGGACTCCAACAAAGACTTAGAAACAGCTGAGTTTGACATACAGCTTTGACATGGTCACCACAGCTGTCCTGTTTATAATGTAATATACATGTTGATGTCAAAAGTTGTTGTAGGGAAACGTTTTTGTCAGGCCTCAGGCCAGATCATGTGCACGTCACATCATCTTGGAGCATGAGGATGACATTGGTGGACCCTTCCTTTTCCCAATCTGTCCTGTGACTGTTGTGCTGCTTTGCTCTCATAGATGTAAAGGTAAAAGACCACTTATTTACCAACTGACTGTGAGTCAGACTTAGCATTTTAATGCTGTTGTTTAATCCCGACGCACCTCACAGGGATGCCATGACCTACATGGGTTATTCCCAGTTTTTTCCTCCGCTTCACCTTAGCTCACTCCAAAGAGGAGAAAAAGCATGAGAAGAACATGAAACTTGTTCAATACCTTTGCATTAGTGCAATATAACGGTACATTTTTGTTAAAATAGATAAATAAATAAATAAAAAGTCATTTTTATGTAAGTCTACTCAGATTTAACACTAGATTCTACTCTCTAGAATGTCACGTCTTTTGAAGAGAATCAAATTTCAAGAGATAGTATATACATTAACCTGTTAAATTAACATGCAATTTGTTCATTTCAAATAAGTTATGTACTTGGTATATATATATAGTTTTTTTTTTAATGGACTTAAACATACACTACTATTCAAAAGTTTGGAGTAAGATTTTTTTTTTATTTTTGTTTTAAAAAAATTATTAAAGAATCCTGAAAATGATGTATCGTGGTCTCCACAAAAATATTAAGCAACTGTTTTTAGCATTGTTAATAATAAGAAATGGTTGTTGAGCACCAAATTAGTATATTAGAATGATTTCTGAAGGATCATGTGACACTGAAGATTGGATTAATGGCTGCTGAAAATTCAGCTTTGCCATTACAGGAATAAATTACATTTTATAATATAATATAACGTAATATAACGTAACATAACATAACTAGGGCTGTCACGATAGTAACCGGCAAAATACCAAAAGTGGCACATTCCAAGGACGAGAATCCATGAACCGGATTAATAGACCATTTTCCAAGGCTGCATGACATATAAAACCCATTTAAAATAATAAATTATAATACAGTTGTGAATTCAGAAACACTACAATTCAGTTAAATAAATATATGCGATGCATGTGTAATATGTGCACTTTAATTATTTATATGTCTGTAGATCTTGGAGCGACTCAGTAAATGCTGCTCTACACAAAGAGTTATAATTTACAAATTTTTCAAACTTTGAGTTTGGGTGTATTATAAAGTTCATCTGGGAATGCCATGTCATCAGATTTTTAAGGTAAATCATATAAACCTACGCAAACACAGGAGAATACATCAATATCTTAAATAATATGCTAATTGTTCATTGAGATTTAAAAATAAAAGCTCAAACCCTCGCTTTGTTTACATGTTTTGATGCCTACATATTCAAGAAATATTAAATTCAAGAATATTAAAGATTAAGTGGATATTTTACTTAAATGCCGTTGAGCCAATATTAAACAACGTGCAGTATTGTGCAGTATGTATTCCGCAGTATTGCGGAATGTACATTAGCTCTATTGTTTATAATCCATGATTACTGAACAGTTTTGTTCAGTAAAACCATACAATCACTTGCTTTTGCCTTATTTAGACTAATTATTGCCTCATTGCTATTATATATGTATTTTAAGTAATTTTAACGGCTCTATTTTTATTACTACAAAAATGCATTATAATTATCTGGTTACTCTAATTACTTGTCAGAATAATTAACTGATTATGCGATTAATTGTTAGTGACTGCCCTAAATATAACATAACATAACATAACATAACATGGTATTTTAAGTTGTAATAATATTCCAAAATTGACTGTGTTACAGTATTTTTGATTAAATAAATGTAGCCTTGGTGAGCATTAGAGACTTCCAGAAACATCAAAAAAATCTTACCAACCCCAAACTTTTGAACAGTACACTAGTACAGGTTGTGGTCAGTAGTGCCAAGACTATATATTAAAATGTATAAGATTGCTGTTTACCAGTCTTTACACAACATGTAGGGGTTTTGCTAAGTGCAAAACTAAAAATATAATCATTATTGATGTTGAGACATCAATGCGGCTTTTTTTTAAATATATAAATATCGTTGATTTTTTTTTTTGTTTTCTTTTTGTTTTGTTTTGTTTTGTTTTCTAAAGTGTTTTAGGCATGAAAGGAACTATTTGTAAATCTGTCACAGTGATAGTATCTGGTCCAAGGATAACGCAAAAACAAAGGGTCTTTGTTTACACCAACACTGGAATAAATATAACTGAGAAAAAACTGTTACATTAGCAGAGCTGTGTAGATGTGCCAACATGCATTTGTTCAACAATGTTTTGTTTGGCCCTTGTATATTAACACTTCTATGTAGGTAACAATCACTGTAATGCAAGTTTATCAAATATTGTATTTTTTTATGGAACTGTGGTGTTTACAACACTATGTGAGTATACATGTGCAATGTAACCATTATTTATATTTTTAAATATTTATCTGAAAGTACACTTTTTGTGACTTCTGTTACATTTGTTTATTTTCAAAGGCATCTGATAATGTGCTGCTTTGTTTGCTATGTTTGACTATGTAAGATCTACCCAAACAATGTTAGAGTTGCATCATCTGTAATGTAGATGAGTTGTACTCCTAAATGTTTCATTAATTACACTCACTACACTGTACCGAATCTTTTAAATCTTTGATTTCCTTTGTTTCATTGTGTGACATTGATTTGTCTGAGTAAGGCATGAGTAAGAAGCATGTTTGTGATTATGCAGAATACAAAGATGAGGCCTGTTTACATGGATGCCAAGGCCACTGCTCAATGGGAAAAGTGGCTCTGTTTTATGCACAGAAGCATTTACTTTCTCCATTCAGCTTATATATAGCGAAATAAAGGAATAATTGTCAATCACTCTTTGCCTTTTGGTTTTGAAAAGTGCATTATGACAAAATCACAAAAGCTACAAAATGATGGACCATTCACATAGAGTCAAAAAAGTGAAAAGCAGAACAGTGGACTGAAAATAAGCAAGGTCTAGAGGTGCGTTTTCATAAAAGTTGACTACTGCTAACTCAAGTGCCATGTTTTTAGAATGCCATGTTATGTGTGAGAAACTTCAACAGACAACAAAGGTGACCATTTAGCATATATTTACATAGAAAAACAATGGAAAAAAATGCATTCTGCCCAAATGGACCCTTTAGACAGTGGACTGAAAAAAGCAAGTATTTATATAAATACTGTAAAAAATTAAGCCAGCAGGTAAAGGCAACTCAACCTTATTTAGCTCATCCAGCTAGTCTTCCACTCAAGTGAAAAGCATGATTATTTATGCGTGTTAAAGGAAACAGATGGTTCAGTCACTTTCTGACCTGGCACATATTGTTGGTAACCAGATCAGTGAGAAGCACTTTATCCAGCTTACTTCTCACATTCCCTGAATCAGCGGCCTGGCCTACTAACTAAAGCCCTGCACTGTGTCTGATCAAGAGCAGATGTCAACCAATCACAAACAATCACCTTTTCTCCTTATAATATCTAGCCTACAATAAAGGTGCGTTCATGCCATATCAGAATTCCTGTAGTTATGAGATTCCAACTTGTAAAAAGCGTTCACGTCCTCGTAGAACTCGTAATTACAACTTGTGAACTGGGAGTCTTCTGAGAGCTACGACTTGTACCACATGACAGCTGTACCACCTGACCAACGTTTAGTTTAGGCGTTGATAGTGTTGTCATAGAAAAGCATAATTCCGAATCTGAGGACGTGAACAGCTCAGAGTAGAACGTCACGTTGTCGTCACCAAATTACGGTAATTACGATATGGCGTGAACGCAGCATGACTAGTTTATACATAGAGTAGATATATGTATACAATAGAGATCAAAATTAGAGAACAACCTACAATGTCTTAAATTTTAAGATCACTGATTAGTCCTATATGAAGTAATCAAGGATTAAAGTGCAGTTATTTTACATATATGACAACCCCAGTTTAACCGGCAGCATTTCACTGAGATTGCAAGATGGTGGATTGCATAAGGTGACTGAAAGCCTGCGACAGGAGATTGTCCAGATGAAGGCCAAATGGATGACCCTTTAAGCCACTGCAAGAGAAGTTGGTCATTCCAAATCTGTGATTTCTCAGATGCAGGTGCAGGTTTACAATGACACTATTTCATTCAAGTTCCCCAAAAAGGCTAGTCGTTCATGTAAGACAAATACATGAGAAGAGAGGATAACGCAGAGACTTTCAATGGGGAATTGATTCAACACTGCAGCTGGAATTGCCTGCCAGAATCAAACCTCCTGATCTAAACCTGACTGAAAATCTCAAGTGGCTAAAAAACCCACTACAGTTACCAAAGTATGGAAGAGAGTAGAGTAAGATCACACCCATGCAGTGTGAGAGACTAGTGATGCCCTGCGGCATTCAACGCAAGGGCCTCTACACTTCATAATAATTTCTGATAACCCTCCAAAATGTTAGTTGTAATCTTCTTTTGTGCTACAGTGTTTTCATTGTTTTCCACAAAATTATGTTTTTTGTTAAAAAGCCTTGATTATTTTGTCAGACATATTAGTAGAACAGTAACTACAGCTAATATTGCTTCATATTTTGAGCGAAGAAGATTAAATATATTTTAAAAAAATCGAGTATTTATAGATTGTTCTCTAATTCTGATGTCCACTGTATATGGTCTAAAAATAGGGCAGGATCTGTAGATATTGTGAAAAAATATTTATTTAAGACTTATAGACTTTTTGAAACGTGGAATAAACAGCTTTCCAAAAATAAATTCCCAAAGCAATTAGATTTTAACCAGGCAATTACCTCTACACTCCTCATTATCCTGTTAGCTGTGACCGTGAGGCCTTAATAGATCACGTGCACTTTTGCTGAGTAGATAATCCCTTATATTTCAACCTATTACTGCCTGTGTTTGTGTGCATGTGCATTAGATCCCAAGCCAGTCACTGCCTCATTGCGGAGTTCACTTAAGTCCACTTATTTTTGCCTCTAAAACATTTCCATCAAGAGTCGGGATTCTTCCATAGGATAAGCTCCGGCAGATTGTGCTCTGCTACCTCTCGGAAGGGTCAGGGCAGCTTTTCAGACCATCTGGCCAAGCAATCACTTCATTGCCTGAAGTCAGTCAGCCACAGACGGAACTGGAGTGGGCTTCATCCAATGCCAAGGAGTTTGTTGAGGTGAGGTGACGGATAACATGGTTGGAAGGTATCAGGACAAGTAATTGACATAACTATGCAAAGCAAAGTTATGGTGCATGGCATGGCAGATGGGAAAATTGTCAAAGAAGACTCGTTCTGCACTCAGCTGCCGAGTATCCCACCTTTGAGAGACAAGAATGTACTGTTTTAGATATTTGTTTGGGTCTGGATCAGTTTAACTGGGCTATTGTTCATGGAGGAGCAGATGCATGAATCGCTACAAGATTTATCAAGCTTGCAGCACCACACCAGTGGCAAGTATCTTCCCATTTACTTTAACTTTTATTGCAGTTCTATACAGTTTAAATCAGTTGTCTTCTGCAAATAATTCTGAATTACTAGTCTGACCTTTCGCAGTAACATTCCTTACTTTAATATGCAGTTTAGTGCACACGTTGCATGCATTGTGTACAGTCACACTGATTAAATTCTGGGGATATATGTGGGAATAAACTTATTTTGGAGGTAAATTGGGGGTATTACATTTGTTTTAAGGGTATGAGGGTGGGTATTGAACTTGCTTTGAAGGTATTTTGTGAGTTCTTAATTTGTTTTGGGAATCTTTGAAGGGTACTGAACTTATTTATGGGGTATCATGGAGGATACTGAACTACTTGTGGGGTATTCTGAGGGCACTGACCTTGTTTTGGTAATTGTTAAGGCATACTTTTTAGGAGGATTTGAGCTAATTCTAGGGTATTTTTGGAGGGGAAAATAATTTGGGGAGTGTTGAACTTGTTTCAGGGGTACTTTGGGAAGTATTTAACTAATTTTAGGGTATTCTTGGAGGTAATAAAACTCAATTGGGGGTATTATGGGGGTACTGAAGTTGTTTTGGGAGTCTTTGGGAGTATGGGACTTGTTTAGGGGTATTTTGGACAGTTCTAAACTTGTGGGGTAGTCTGGGTTACTGACTTTGTTTTGGTAATTGTTAAGGGGTACTGAACCTGTTTTAGGGATATTTTGGGGAGTATTAAACTAATTTTAGGGTATTCTTGGAGGGACAAAACTCATTTTAGGGGTATTCTAGAAGGTATTAAACTTGTTTTAGGAGTCTTTGGGGGTACTGAACTTGTTTTAGGGGTATTTTGCAGGGTATAGAACTTGTGGGGTACTCTGGGGTACTGACTTTGTTTTGGTAATTGTTAAGGGGTACTGAACTTGTTTCAGGAGTACTTCAGGGAGTATTAAAGTAATGTTAGGGTATTCCTGATGGGAAAAAAATCACTTTGGGGGTATTGTGGGGTACTAATTTTGTTTTGGGAGTCTGGGGTTATTGATTTTGGTTTAGGGGTGTTTTGGGGGCTACGGAACTTGTTTTGTGGTACTGTGGGGGTACTGACCTTGTTTTGGTAACGGTTAAGGGGTAATGAACTTGTATCAGGGTTACTTTAGGGAGTATTAAAGTAATTTTAAAGTATTTTTGGTGGTAAAAAATAATTTGGGGTTATTCTGGGGGGTACTAAACTTTTTTGGGAGTCTTTGGGGGTACTGAACTTATTTAAGGGGTATTTTGGAGGATACTGAACTTGTGGAGTAATCTGGGGTACTGACTTTGTTTTGGTAATTGTTAAGGGGTACTGAACCTGTTTTAGGGATATTTTGGGGAGTATTAAACAGGGTATTCAAAAACTTATTTGGTGTATTGTCATTTTAATACAGTGTTATTACATGTTATTTCAAGTTTGTTTTTGCAGTTCATTCTGATGTTCGATCTGATTAGTAAAATCTTTTTTTTTTTGTCTTGCATTAGGTTTGTGCAGTTGATCAAGGTCTTGAGCTGAGTTTTGGGATTTAAAGCCTGTTCAGATCAGGCACAGATCATGGCTTTGAGTTCTACAGAAGTCACTATTCCGCCTAAGGTATGCCCAGCTGTGCTTCCCTCCCCCAACCTGAAACGCAAGAAGCTGATGTGGCAGAATGCAGTACGTCACATTATCGACCAACGTGGAATACACCATGAGGGGCGAGCAGCCAGTTCTCGCAAAATCATTGTTACTGATGCCTACATCGATGACATCAACAAGCAGATCCGTAACAAAGCTGCGCGGGGCAATGCAGGCACGCATAAGCGGCGTTCCTCGGCAGCCCGCATCCACCCATTACGAGAGCGCAACTCCACCTGCACACGCAAATCCACTGACTCGGTCTGTGATGCTGACTTCTTTGTAAGCTGGGGCTCCACGGTGCGTGGCATCTTCCTTCCGGTTCTCCACCACAAGTTTAAATCTCATGATCTCGAGCATCTGTACCAGCAGCATTCATCTGGTCAGCGCAGAACTTCCCTTGTAGTCACTAATGTCATTGATATTCTTACCAAACTCCATATTCTCTTCATATACCTGGCTGTGGCCCCTGAGATGGTGGACTCTCAACGAGGATGGTTGGCTGGGCTCTTCATGGGACTTGCAGCAGTCATATGCGTCTTAGTTCTGACCTGTAAAGGACTGATGTCTCCAGATTACTTACGCTATGCTGGGCTGGCAAGTTGGTTGTCTCAGACTGTGCAGGCACTGGGTAGTTTGGCTTACGGGCTGGAGAAGGACCAGTCCTGGTATGTGCTCTTTACCCTGTTCGCCACCTACACGCTATTGCCCCTACCTCTACTATGGTCCATCAGCATAGGTTTCTTCACCGCTGCCTTGCACCTGTTGGTGGACGCCCTTAGGAATTACAATGACACGGCCATTATAAGAAAGGTAAAGAAGACTCCATGCTCAAGCTCAAAGCTCAGCAAAGTTCACTTTCGATTCTCACCTTAGTGTCAAAAAGTAAAAGGAAATCAATGCTTCTTTGAAATCAAAGATGACCACAAGAACTATCCTTGAGATATAGAGCCAGTCCATGAGAGTTTTATGCATTTATTGAGTTGTACTTGGTATGCTTTTTGATGCTTTTTGATGGATTTCTTTCAGTTACTAGCAAAAGGTCTGTTGTACATGGGTATGAATACCGCAGGGCTGTTCATCCACTACTTGTCGGATCGTGCCCAAAGGCAGGCATTCCTTGAGACACGGCGATGCATTGAAGGACGAGTCAAAATGGAACGAGAGAACCAGAGACAGGTTTGAGATTCTTGATTTAATAAGATATTCTTAAATCATCAATATGAAGCTTCTGAAGAAAGAGCAATAATTTTGTATTAGGAGCGCTTGGTGATGTCCATTCTTCCTCGATTTATTGCTGTGGAGATGATTGGTGATATGACTGCTATGGAAGATGAATTGCTTCCTCAACAGTTCCACAAGACTTACATTCATCAATACAAAGATGTCAGGTACACATAGCTTCCTGTGCAGTACTATCTTCCAGTACATTTAGGGTGCATGAAATGAACTTGTATGTGGTCTTGTCTCAGTATCCTGTTTGCTGATATAAAAGGCTTCACCTCTCTCTCCATGACCATGTCGGCTCAGGAATTGGTGCGCACGCTCAATGAGCTGTTCGGTCGGTTTGATCGCCTTGCAGAGGTGAGAAAGATTAACCTTTGAGTTTCACAGGCAGTTGGGGAAAAGTTTTATGGTCAATGTCTTACTGTAGTATACTGTATGAGATTAGGAAACATTTTGTTGCAGCTATTCTAAAAGTCTTGGCAATCACATTTAGTTTTAGTGCCAAAGTATGCCATGTTGGAAGCTTACTGAAAGATATCTTTCGATATTTTAGGAGAATCACTGCATGAGGATAAAGATTCTTGGAGATTGTTATTACTGTGTGTCTGGGGTCCCAGAGCCCCAAACTGCACATGCTCGCTGTTGTGTGGAGATGGGTCTGGCAATGATCAACACTATACGGTGTGTATGTTACGTGAACCACCTAATTGTCAATGTTTCTCCTTCTCCCTGTTTAATGTGCAGAGATTGTAAGCAAACATTTCATACATTTATTTCCTACAATGATTTACTCTGTGGTGCAATCAAAACATTGCACTTTCATAGATCTTTTGCAGGCGTGTCCAATCCTGCTCCTGGAGGTTCACAGACCTTCAAAGTTCAGGTCCAGCCCTAGATAAGTACACCTGAACCAGGTCTTCAGGATTACTGGAAACATCATGTTGGGGAAGGCTGGAGCTGAACTATCTAGGACGTTGACCCTCCTGGAGCAGGACTGGACACACCTGATATTCTGGAACATCTGTATTTAGTATTGGGCAATATGATCCATAATCATACCGTCCTATCGTCCTCCTGTGAGATTGCCAATACAAGATATTATCATGCTAATTTATTTAATTATTTACTTAGATTCATAAACAGAGAGTGAACCAACTCCAAGGTACGGGTAAAAGCAGCCTAATGTTAGTGTAATCCATTAACTAAACATGGTATCTTTTAGTCAAGTAGCATATGCATATTATAAAATATTTTTTATATGACTAAATTTGTATATAATATGATAATATCATAGAAACATTGTAAGTTAAGAATATTTGCATTTTCAAAGAACACCATCACTGACTTCAATCTAGCGCAAGTTTATGCACTTTCAAAAACACTCAGTGAAGCTGTCTACACTTTATGATAAATAAATCTCTTATGGTGTGTTTACACCAAAAGTGAATTGAATTATTTACGCAAATAGATTACATACAAAGTCATTGCAAAGACTTGAATAGATGCAAATTCATGCCGGGTGATGCAAATGATGCATAAATATCACACGATAAATATTCCGTGAGTAACTCCATTGAAATATGTGTTTTGTGAATTTAACAAAATTTAGCAAATTTTATTATTTGCTCGTATACATTACTTATAAAGTCAATGCAAGACGCAAATAGATGCAAATTCGCGCCAGGTGATACAATATATGCCTAAATCGTTTTTTCTGCGCAAGTTGAAACTTTTGATTCTATGGCACACAAAAAAGGCATTTTAAAGAATGTTGTTAACCAAACAGTTGATCTATTTAATATTTTTTCCATGCTACGTAAGGAGCAAACATACAATATATGCCTAAATCGTTTTTTCTGCGCAAGTTGAAACTTTTCAACTCGAGCATTGCATGTTGTCACGCACGCCAATCACCGAAGAGAAAAAAACTCAACAATGATTAATCTGAACTGCTTCTGATTGGCCAATGCTTTCATAAACTCAGTGGAATCATATAAGATTGGTTAAAATGCGCAATTCTGTAAAACACAGAAAAAGAAATAAGCCCTAATACTAATTAGATAATAATAATAAAGCCTGATAATAATAATAATAATCGTCTTACTGTCATCAAAGGCATCACCCACAGGTGATATCTATTGTCTATCGGCACAACCCTATTTGTATTCTATTTTGCTCTATGCCGATTGAAGTCAAAAGGTCTTTGCACACTGAATCTGAGATTTTCACACGTTAAAAAATAAATACGGCCTCACGAGTGATGCGGAAAACATCCCGCGAGTAAACTAGAGTAAACTAACGTGATGCAAATAATTTGCTTATCCCGTGTGCACAACAAAAGCGAATTTAATTATTCCCACAAGTAAATTACATACAAAATCAATGTAAAGGTGTTAACAGATGCGTATTTGTGCTGGGTGACATGAATGATGCAAATTTAGATATGATTGCTGCTAACATGCGATATATGCTTCAATGGTGTCTTTTACGCAAGTTGAAAATTTTCGACTAGAGCAGAAAATTCGCATGACGTGCTCTCACGCACATGAATGACACTAATTGGGTGACGCAATTGCAGCAAATGTGCGATATATGCCTCAAACGCATCTTCCACGCAAGTTGAAAAATTTCAGCTAGAACGCAAATTTTGCATGATGTGTTGTCACGCACACCAATCACCAAAGAGCTTATTGACACGTCCACGTTTACAAGTCCGGTTGTATCATGTACCATTCTCTTTCTCAGTTATGTACGTAAGGAGCTGAAGAGAGATGTGGACATGCGTATCGGCATTCACTCTGGATCGGTTCTATGTGGGGTTTTGGGTCTGCAGAAATGGCAGTTTGATGTGTGGTCTTGGGACGTAGATGTTGCCAATATGCTAGAGGCTGGAGGAATCCCAGGGCAAGTACACCAGATGATTAATAGCATGGTCATATATTTAGCTGAATATAACTGATATTAGAATAATAAATCAAATTGCGTATTAATAGGAGGATTCATATATCACGAGCAACCCTGGACTGTCTAGCAGGGGTATATGAGACAGAAGAAGGTCGAGGCCATGAGCGGAATGACTTTTTACGCAAACACAAGATCGACACTTTTCTGATCTGCCATACGCCACAGGAAGACAAGCAACCCCCTAGAGTCCGGAGGACCAGCAAAGATGAGACCACATGGAGTGCTGAGCTTCCATTTGATAACATCATTGGAATGAACTGCGTGAGTTTGTTTTGGCCTCATAAAGCTTACTTAGATCTGAATGCCCTCTCTAGTTAGTCATAAGATGTAAAGTTATTAAAGGGGTCATCGGATGCCCATTTTCCACAAGTTGATATGATTCTTCAGGGTCTTAATGAAAAGTCTATAATATACTTTGGTTGAAAATTCTCAATGGTAGTGTAAAACATTCTGGTCGAGGCTTCTTTAAATGCAAATGAGCTCTGCTCGCCCTGCCCCTCTCTTCTCTCTGTGGAGTGACGAGTCTGTTTACTTTAGCCATGTTTAGCCGCTAAACTTGCTAACTAGCACATTATTAGGAAAGGCGATCGCAAATATTCATAAAAAAAACCCTTATACTCACTTCTGCTGTAAGTGAAGCTGAATCATGAATGATTCTCGCGAACATAGACCGATATATGTAGATCGGGAGGTGTATTCCCTTCACAAACAAACGTAATCTACTGCATCTTCAGCGTTAATGTTCAAACAACATGTAAAAGTGAACTTAGCATCTGATGACCCCTTTAAACCTGTTAAATAGTGCCACAATGTGTTATTCAGTGAATCTTTTAGTAACTTTATCACTAGCATCAGTGGCACGGTCCATTACATTAGAAAATAATTTATAAGTAGTCTCTTTGTAAAACAAAGCAAAAAACATTTTTACTTCATGAAACTTCTGTCATCATTTACCCACCCTCCACTTGTTCCAAACTTGTGTGAGTTTTTTTTTGATTCTATGGCACACAAAAAAGGCATTTTAAAGAATGTTGTTAACCAAACAGTTGATCTATTTAATATTTTTTCCATGTTACGTAAGGAAAATGACTGACGTCAGCTGTTTGGTTACCAACATTCTTCGAAATATCTTTTTTTGTGCTCAACAGAAGAAAGAAACAAGAAAATAAATTGCTGAATAAAGTTATTTTAGTTTTATTTGCACACAAAAAGTATTAAGGTTGAACCGCTGATGTTACATGGACTATTTGAACGATGTTCTTTACTACCTTTCTTGGCCTTGAACGTGATTAGTTGGTGTCTATGGAGGGTCAGAAAGCCCTCGGATTGTATTAAAATTATCTTAATTTGTGTTCTGAAGATGAACGAAGGTCTTACACTCTTAAAAATAAAGGTGCTTTAAAAGGTTCTTCACAGCAGTGCCACAGAAGAACCATTTTTGGTTCCACAAAGAACCATTCAGTCAAAGGTTCTTTAAAGAACCACCTCTTTCTTACCTTTTTTATAATCTGAAGAATCTTCTTTCACCACAAAGAACCTTTTGTGAAACAGAAAGGTTCTTCAGACGTTAAAGGTTTTTTATGGAACCATTTAGACAAAAAAGGTTCTTCTATGGCATCGTGAAGCACCTTTATTTTTAAGAGTGTACAGGTTTGGAATAACATGAGGGTGAGAAATTAATGACAGAATTTTTATTTTGGGGTGAACTATCCCTTTAAGCATTATATCGTTATAAAAATATTTTAAGGTTTGCTAAAGAAAATCCTAATAATAATAATAACAGTTATGATTTTTTCACTTAATATAGATGCATTGCTTTTTGTATTGTCATCTTTTAGATCTTAGCCACTTTCACCAATGGCTCCCTAGTGCAGCTGCCCAATCAGATTACTCCTCATTGTTCCGGGTCTCGAGAAATCAACAAGAGAATCAAGCAAGCCATCGAGGTGCGCAGCAGCGAGCGAATGCGCAAAGAACACATAACACCATTCACGCTGGTCTTCAAAGACAGACACATTGAGGGAAAGGTATGGACTGCCGAGGAGCAACTTTTATACTTTGTAAAGCATTTTTGCTTATAAGTAGGTCAACACAAAATTTGTACTTTCAGTTTTCTCAGATGAGAGATGAGATGTTCAAGTCCAACTTGGCCTGCTCATTCCTAATGCTCCTCTTCATCATGGCCGTTCAGGTGCTCATCCCCTCACCACAGTGAGTTATTACTATTCTCTCAAGCCTAATGTGAATTTTAATAGATTTTTGTAGCAGTATTACATTTTCAATATTATTCTGTCCCACAGAATCTATCCTATGGTAATCCAGTTTCTAGTATTCCTGTTTGTCTACGTGCTACTGCTTCTGGTAACACTGGCTGAGGAATTTAAGCGCTCCCCACCGTACTTACAGCATCTGTGCTGCTGGATCCACGAGACGAAGAGCATCCGTAACCTGCTCACCCTCACCGTTATTGCTATTAACTTTGGTGTAGCCTCCTGTGATATTGTGAGTGCCAGAATTTATAGTTTTTTGGACCAAATTAAAGGGATAGTTCACTCAAGAATTACTCACTCTCATGTTGTTCCAAACCTGTAAGACCTTTGTTCATCTTTGGAACACAAATAAAGATATTTTTGATAAAATTGGAGAGCTTTCTGACCCTGCACAGACAGCAACACAACTGACACATTCAAGGCCAAGAAAGATAGTAAGGACATTGTTAAAATAGTCCAGTGGTTCAGCACCATTGGTTACTCTTTTTAACTATTTCTTCTCCTCCATGTCAGTTTTTTCATCAAAAATCTTTGTTTTCCAAAGATGAAGGTCTTATGGGTTTGGAATGTCATTAGGGCAAGTAATTAATGACAGAATTTTTATTTTTAAGTGAACTATCTCTCTAAAATGCTTCTCTTAACCTATCACTTTTTTTTACAGTTGTGGTGTAACACAGTTGGAGAGGCTGAAGAAAGTAACAAGAACTCAGAACAAGGTGCACAGTGGCCAGTAAACATATGCACACATCCTGAGGTACAGTAGATACATGTTAAATACAAATGTGCCACAAGTGTGACAACTTCAAGTAATGCTTATTCTGATACAGCCATCCTAATTTTATCCCATTTCAAGATCAGTGACTCCACTAAATTCAGTAAATCTGTGTGTCCTTCTGCAGTTCTTTGTTTTGAGTGGTGTGTTGGCCATGGTGACGTGTGCTGTGTTCCTGAGGCTCAGCTGTCTGTTGAAGTTAGCAGTACTTATGTTAGTCATTGCAGTTTACACATACCTCATTGAGGTAGCCTTCCATGTGCTCTTTATCCGCCAACACCAAAACGGCCAAATTCAGAGGTACAATATTTGAATGTTTTATCAAGAGTTTTTATCGTACGAGGTTTCTGAATGTGGTACAATGTTCAACAATCCAACGATTTGTGAATAAGCAATTTTTGCATTTTTTAAAATTTAGTTTTATTTATTACTTCCTTAAAGGAGAACTCCACGTCCAGAACAACAATTCACAAATAGTTTACTCACCCCCTTGTCATTCAAGATGTTCATGTCTTTGTCTTCAGTCGTGAAGAAATTATGGTTTTTGAGGAAAACATTTCAGGATTTTTCTCCATATAATGGACTTTATTGGTGCCCTGATTTTGAACTTCTCAAATGTAGTTTAAATGCAGCTTCAAAGGGCTCAAAATGATCCCAGCCGAGGAAGAACGATCTTATCTAGCAACACGATCTGTCATTTCTTTCGGAAAATACATTTTTTAATATTTTTTAAGCACAAAAGCTTGTGTAGCAGGCTCTGGGATGCACGTTCACGACACTACGTACTATTGAATCACGTCGAAAAGTCATGTGGAACGTAGGCCGAACTACAGACCCAGTGTTTACAAAGCGAACGTGCAAAGACTAAGAAAGTGCAAGTAAGTTTGTAAACACTGTTTACAAACAAAAAGGTACAACAATGTCCTCCTCTCAAGTTGTAGGAGAAAATAAGAGTTTTTTGCCATACTCAGTACACAGATGATGAACATACATGTGATTCGTAGTAGTGATGGAAAGTTCGGATCATTTTATCGACTCGGACCTTTGAGTCTCGTTCAGCAAAATGAACAAATCTTTTTTCGAGTCATTTCATTCATTTTAGCAAAATATAATTAAAATGTTATGTGTTACTTCCCTAACACATCTACTGCTTACACAAACGTTGATCACACTACAAACAAGACAAAACTATAATGCTATAAAAGATTAATTCATTGTTTACCTGGGTCTTTAGTCTATGATTAGCTCACCTCACCTCTTATCTAACAAGTTTTCGGGTTTGAGTTGTTTGTTCATCACGTGACAGCCCTATAAGATGAACAAATGACTCGAAAAACCTGAAGACTCGAAACAGGTGAACTAATTCCAGTACAGAACCTAACAGGATGTTGCGCATGTGCTACTAAACAAATCACTCCCCAAAACGACTCGTTCTTCCCGAGTCACATTAAAGATTCGTTCAAAATGAAAGAATCGTTCAAGAATGACCCATTACTAATTCATAGCATCGTGGACGCGCATCCCAGAGCCTGTGCTACACAAGCTTTTGTGCTTAAAAAGTATACACATTTTTATTTTTCGAAAAAAATTACAGATCGTTTCGCTAGATAAGACCCTTCTTCCTTGGCTGGGATCGTTTAGAGCCCTTTGAAGCTGCATTTAAACTACATTTTGGAAGTTCAAAATTGGGGCACCAATGAAGTCCATTATATGCAGAAAAATCCTGAAATGCTTTCCTCAAAAACCATAATTTCTTCACGACTGAAGACAGAAAGACATGAACATTTTGGATGATAAGGGGGTGAGTAAATTATTCGTAACTTTTCGTGGACTTCTCCTTTAACTGTTAAATTGTTGTGGCCCATCTGATGTATACCATATATGTGTGCTTTGCCCAGATCTCAATACCTCAAACGCAAAGGCGTATCTGTGTTGCTAATGGCCATGTTTGTTGTGGTCGTCCTCTACAACAGTAGACAGGTATTCTTTTAAAAGCTTATTAAAACGTTTAATCATAGGAATTTATTCTTATATTATTATTAGCAACTACTCGTTATTTAAATAATAATATAAAAACATTATATATTTAAAAATTAATATATTTTGAATTATTTCAATGAATAATAATCAAACCGCCATTTTAACGTTGTAATTATCATCCTGTTGTAATAAATAAATAAATAAATAAAAATCTATTTTTAACAGAAGCAATCAAAATTGACCTGCAGCTTTAGATTTATCTGTCTTTTAAGTTATTTTAGTATGATTCAAGAAATAATTTTTGCTTAATTCTACAGTTAGAAACTACAGCCAGGCTTGACTTCCTGTGGCGTCTTCAGGCCAGACAGGAAGTGGAGGACATGAAGGAACTGAGGGAGCATAACGAGTGTCTGCTGTATAATATCCTTCCTGCCCATGTCGCTCGCCACTTTCTTGAGAGAGACAGAAATAATGAGGTAGTTGCTTGGATTATTGATGACATTTTCAATACTCTAAAAGTATATATGTGACCCAGGACCACAAAACCAGTCGTAAGGGACAATTTTTTGTAATTGAGATTTATACATTGTCTGAAAACTGCATAAATAATCCATTGATATATGGATTGTTATGATAGGACAATATTTGGTCGAGATACAACTATTTGAATATATGGAATCTGAGGGTGCAAAAAAATCTAAATATTGAGAAAATCACCTTTAAAGTTGTCCATATGAAGTTCTTAATAATGCATATTACTAATGAAAAATTACGTTTTGATATATTTACAGTAGGCATTTTGCAAAATATCCTCATGGAACATGATCTTTACTTAATTTCCTAATGATTTTTGGCATAAAAGTAAAATCAATAATTCTGACCCATACAATGTATTTTTGGCTATTGCTACAATTATAACCCAGCGACTTAAGACTGGTTTTGTGGTCCAGGGTCACAAATAAATTAATTTTCTCTGTTTGAATTCTTTGGCTCCAAGGACCTGTTCTCTGAATCCTACGAGCGAGTTGGGGTGATGTTTGCTTCCATTCCAGGCTTTACAGATTATTACGAGAAGAAAGAGTTGATTCATCAAGATGTGGAGTGTCTGCGTCTTCTTAATGAAATCATCGCAGACTTTGATGAGGTATGTGGATTTGGGCAACATCCTCTTAGTATCAAATGTCGTCAAAGCCCAACTATAGACATGCTCATAGCTTTAACGGCTAATAGCAGCTCTGATGTTACTAATGGAATGCATTTCAAATCTACAAATGCTCACTTCTTTATCATAAGACATTGTAATAATGAAAAATTACTTAATTATTTACTTAATCTTTTTCTCTGTTGCCCACTTAGCTACTGGAAGAGCCATACTTCCAGGAGATTGAGAAAATCAAAACCATTGGCAGCTGCTACATGGCTGCATCTGGCCTGTCTCCTGAAAAACAGGTGTGTGCTACATTTGACATATTTTAGAACTGACATATTTAATATGCTATATCAGTATAACTAGATGCATAATATATACTGGTGACTATATGAGTATCAGCCAGTGTTGCTGATAGTATTATAGGCATCAGCATTGGAATCAGATTTTTAAAAATATTAAAATAAGCAGAATAAAAAAATATATAAAATATTAATAGTTATTAAATAAATCATTCTAGCCAGGTTGGTCAGGACAAAACATTAAAATATACATAAATAATCATGGATATTAAAAATTCATAAATATAACTAGTAATTAAACAGTTAAGTAGTAACTAAAACGTTGCAAGGCTTAATTTTATTAATGTGTATTTTATAGGAATGTGAAGATGAGTGGGCTCACCTCAGTACACTGGTCCTATATGCTTTGGCCATGCAAGAAACTCTGAAACAAATAAACAAACGTACCTCAAACAACTTCCAGTTGCGTGTCGGTAAGACTGCTGTTCTTGATTTAATTAATGTTAGTAATACACAAAAATCGACTAGTAATGAACATATCAGCTTACATAGAATGAATATGATTTCAATGTGACTGGATTGGATATTTAAAGGGACAGTTCACCCAAAAATAAAAATGACCCCTTGATTTGCCCATCCCCAAGGCATCCTACGTGTATATGACTTTCTTCTTTCAGACGAATACAATCAGAGTTATATTAAAAAATGGCCTGGCTCTTCCAAGCTTTATAGTGGCAGTGAATGGCTGTTGAGATTTTGAAGTCCAATAAAGTGCATGCATCCATCATAAAAAGTACTCCACATGGCTCCGTGTCTTAAAAAAAAAGAATAAATGCATTTGTGTAAGAAAAATATCCATATATAGCTCTCTAGCTTCCGATAACTGTCGTAGCACATATACAAAAGAGTGGCGTTCCAGCGGATGATGTAGGATGTAGCATAAGCTCCAGTGACAGGCACGGAAGAGCAGAGAGAGCAAAACAAAACACTGGTCACAAATTAAAAGTACAAAACGAGTTGTAAAGAAAAATGTTGGAGGGTTGGAGGATATAAGCCAAGAAAAGACTGTAAAACAAAACTTGGTTCCTGCTAGACTAGCATATTCTCACCGAAGCTTACGCTACGCTTACATCCTACGTCATCTGCTGGTATGCCACTCTCTCGTGGGCGCTCGTACGACAGTTAGCAGAAGCTAGAGTTTACGGTTTGTACAGTCTTAAATATGAATATTTTTCTTACACAAATGCATCAATTCTCTTCGGAAGGCCTTTATTAACCTCGCAGAACTGTGTGGAGTACTTTTTATGATGGAGGGATGCACTTTTTTGGACTTCAAAATCTCATCGCCCATTCACTGCCATTATAAAGCTTGAAAGAGCCAGAACATTTATTAATATAACTTAGATTGTATTTCTCTGAAAGAAGAAAGTCATATACACCTAGGATGGCTTGAGGGTGTACATCTGATGTCTTGAAACTATTTTGCTGTGCATAAAACTGCTTTTCTATCAAACAGGTATTTCTCATGGGCCTGTAGTTGCTGGAGTGATTGGCGCCACTAAACCCCAGTATGACATCTGGGGCATGACTGTCAATCTTGCTAGTCGAATGGACAGCACAGGACTCAGTGGGCGTATTCAGGTTCCAGAGGGCACAAGCCGTATCCTGGCTGACCGCGGCTTTGTGCTACAGCTTAGAGGAGATATCTATGTCAAAGGGGTTAGCGAACAGCGGGGAGGGGTCCGCACGTACTTTGTTAGCAGCAGGGAACAGAGCACAAGCTACACTGAGAGAAACACCAGCAGAGGAATCTCTCTCGGGAGGAACACCCTCGCTGCTGTGGTCTTTTCCCTTGTGCAGGCTCGAAAGAAAGAAGAGTTACGAGAGGCCAATGGAGGCTTTCATCTTATGGAGATCACATAAGTTTTGATTGAAAACTGGACAGGAACTGTATTTAATACCTCTTATAGAGACTCTTATGTCTCTTTCATGAGTCATTGCCTTCAAGAGATTTTCCATATTCTCTAAAACATTATTTTTCTTGTACAACCAGATTTCTACTGATTTTCAAAGTTCGTTATTATGGAAGCCCATTTCCGCCACAAAAATAAAAAAAAGTAATTGTGACTTTTTATTTCACAATTCTGACTCTTCTTGCTGTTCTAAAAAAATTACAGGATTTAAACTGAAAGAAGAAAAATCAGAATTGTAAGATACAAACTTGCAATTGCGGGAAAAAAAGGTTAATTCTCAGTTACCTTTTTTATTTTTTATTCTGTGGTGAAAAAAAATGTGAGATATAAACTTAGATTTTAGAATTGCAAGATGTAAACTCAGAATTGTGAGAAAAAAGTCCTAATTCTGAATGAAAAAGTCAGATTTTGTGAGAAACAAAGTCCAAATTGTGACATAAAATTTTTTTTTTATGTATTTAGTAGCAGAAATGGGCTTCCATAGCTTATTACAATGGAAAAAGTGAAAAACATCTAAAGTCATGTTTCTTTTGTCCTGGAGTTGGTATCACTGGGATTTTTAGCCAATTCTAAAACCTTAAATGTTAGAGGGCCTAAATAAGCAAAGCTACAAATAAAAAACTTAAAAAAAAAAATAAGAACAAGACCAAAATAGTGTACAAAAGCAAAGGAATTCTGGATTCTTTCAAAATCAGCAATTAGAGCATGTAACAGTTTTATTGGAGGTCGTATTCATATGCGTTATGATGCTCAACTGCCACTGACAAATTAAATATGGAAATGAACAAAGCTAATTAGTTGATTGTCTGACACATTTGTATTATTCATTAACACCTTGGAAAAGCTATAAATCCCAGGATTATTGTTCCAACATATCAACATATTGTTCCAACTTTCTATGAAAAAAAAAAAGTAAAAAAAAAAATATATATATATATATATATATATATATATTTAGATTTCAAACTTTTCAGATAATCAGCCAATTTTAGATGATCAGCAGGTTTTAAAACTCTCCTATTATATTATGTTTACATGGTAGTAGGATATAGAAAAACTATTAAAGCTTCTGTTTTTTGGGAGTTTTTAGGGACAATACTTTGATTTTATTATGGTTACTAAAATAGTTTAGAATGTAATTAATATTGACTTTGAGTAATAATAACTTTAATTACATTAAAGTCAAGAATGAAAATATAAAAGAAACACTACTTGAGCAAGAATAAAAATGACAATGCCAAAATTCTTTGTCTTTTTTTAAAAGATATTTCTAGACTTAGATATTTCTGGGAAACACTACTACACAAGGCCACTAAATGATGTTGCTGCTGAATTTCTAAGTATGCAAGAGTGTGTAAAATTTTAGTAAATATAATGAGAGACACTCTATATTTGTGACAGGTACATATTTTATCAGCATTTGCCAATATGTTCTTTTTTCTCTCAATATTCCTCTAAAATTATTGGAAGCATATAAAATTAGGCAAAGAATAAAAAAGTCTATCCTTATAATACAAAATCAGATTCATTTTTATCCAAAATTGTTATCAGCATAGTCAGTACTTTTATATTTGTATATCAATGCACAATTGATGCACATTAAGATGTTTATAAATGCTGTATGTTATAGTAATGTAAAAAATAAGGCCTACCTCAGCATGCTGGTTCTGTTTGCTTTAGCCATGAAGCTCTGGAAGAAATAAACAATCATACCTCAAACAGTTTGTAGTTGTGTGTTGGTAAGATTGAGCTCTTCTTGTTACTTACATGGGACTTGATAAGTTACCAAATCATGTAAAACAACAACACAAAATAGCTTATTTTTTCCATAACAGCAGGCCATTTGTAAATTTTTATGGGTCTTGCTTCCGGTCGCATCCACATCCAGCTATTTTTAGCTGTACAAAACAACAAAACAGCTCGTTTTGCTGCTTGATATTGCAAATTAGTGTGTCTTACCTTATTATTTTTATTGTATTATCTTAATTATGGACAAACTGGTTTGTAGTGCAAACAGGTTTACTGCACGTCGGAAGTTTCGAGTTGAAAAATAAGGTGGAGATACAAAGCTTATATAATATAAATATCTTTAAAATCTTATGATGTACAGATTATCTGAACAAACCAAACATTTTATTAAAATTATTTTATTATTCTTCTCGTTACCTCCAGCTGTCATGACAGTTCTGGATATTGAACTGACATTTATGTTTTCACAAATTTAAAAAAGAAGTAATCAATTTTCTTGGCTACCTGTGAGGTCTTGCGTAGCCTACCACCCCTCGTACATGTCATTCGCCAAACAGCAGCACCTCAAGTGGGAGCTGATAAGAATCTGGTCACGTGACGCAGCGCTCAGAGTTCGTCAGTCCACTCACAGCAGCCGCGCTCATCGCACTGATTTGATCTCAGGAACAGTGAGAATTAAAAATGTCGCTTACAGTGGAAGAGATTAAAAACAAACTTCAGTCTCCAGGAGATGACCTTGTTTTCTTCGTTAATGGAAAAAAGGTAATTGGATGATTGAACAATTACATAGTTTAATGTATTTCACAACTATAGCCAAAAAATGTGTTTCCATTATTAATTCTGTGCAGATCACTGAGAAGAATGCCGAGCCTGAGATAACACTCTTGACATATCTAAGGAGAAGCTGTATCCTTTTGATCTGTGTTGGATCTGAATACTGCTTTTCTTTCTTTCTTTTTTTTTTTTTTAATAAAGTTTCATAATATTAGACCGTAACCACAGCATTTACGAGACACTGATATTCCTGTCTTCTAGAGTTATATTGTTGGTTAAATCGAACTGTTTGCTGACAGCAGAGGCTTGGGTCACTTAGTATTCATGAGGTTTGCTCACATGTACACGTCACAGTCGGTCTATTTATTTCTTAATATCATATATTAATATATAATAATTATCATAATATATTAATTCAGTCATTAATTGCAGCTTTTTTAATCTGTTATTTCATTTTGCTCATGAAAAGCACTTATTTGTTTCTGTGTGATCAAGACACAATATGTCCTACATGTCCTATGTCCTAACTTTGAGATAAATGTATGATAAATTAATAGTTCTTTTGATTTAGGAGAATTAAGTTGATTCTTTGCTCCCTTTCTGTAAACCAAAAAAAAAAAAAAAAAGCTTTATGGACAAAAATGGACAAAATGAACCATGAACCAACAATTTTTAAGGTGTGTTACACAAACAAAGGTCATTTGAAGGGTCAGATTGGATAGAAATAACACTTTCAGATAACAGTTTGCACTTACAGTATGTATTTATAATTGGTTAAACTTTGTTTTTGTCCTGCACGTTTTAGGACATTTGACAGACTCCATTAATCATTTACACAACTGCAATGTGATGTCAAACAAATGAGATTTATTGACTCAAATGTCATTTTTGATTACATTTGTCATATGTAGGTTTTAACCATGAAATCATACATTGACATTATTTGTACTTTGTAATTATTTTCTACACTGATCTGGTAAAACTTCCTTTTTAGTGTGTAAGCTGTTTTCCTTAATGCCGATGCTTGCAGTGGGTCTGACGGGAACCAAACTGGGATGTGCTGAAGGAGGTTGTGGAGCCTGCACTGTAATGGTGTCCAAATATCATCCACATCGAAACCAGATTATGTATCTTTTAATGCACTTACATCTTGACATAAACTGCATTGCTGTCCTTAAAGCACATAACAGCTTCATGGTAGCTGTTAATAATTCATATCTGATTAGTAAAGGATTCTGAAACATATGCCAGAGCTCTATAGCTATGTCCTTGACGGCACTCTTTAAGTCACTATGCGGTTAATGCCTGTCTGGCTCCTCTGTGCTCTCTGCATCACTGTGCAGTTACAACCGTGGAGGGCATCGGCAGTGTTGCGAGCAAACTCCATCCTGTACAGGTCACAGTTTTATCTCATTCTCTCAGAACTGCAGATAGTAATAAGAAAAGCATGTCACACTCTAGCATTAAAGCATAACACATTCCTTTATTCATTACAGTTTTAACATTAGCTGCATCACTTGTCATGCTGGTGTCCTGCTTATTTGCAATGCAGTAACTCTAACAACAATAATCTTTTTATCCAGGAGCGAATTGCAAAAGCTCATGGGTCACAGTGTGGGTTCTGCACTCCAGGAATTGTGATGTCTATGTATGCTCTTTTGAGAAACAACCCTCAACCCAACATGCACGACATTCAGGAGGCCTTTCAAGGTATAGTAAGAGTCATAACTTCTGCATCTTGTTCGATTTTACCCCTGTATCTTTCCTAAATAAATCTTTTTGTTTTTAAATTGTTTGCACACAGGCAATTTATGTCGCTGTACTGGCTACAGACCTATTCTAGAAGGCTACAGAACATTCACAAAGGTAAAATATCAATAAAGGTATAATAATAATTATAAATATATTTAAAGGGAACCATGGGTATTAAGACTTGTATGGCTTTATATAACGTAATTTATATCTCCTTCTGAAATATCTAGTAGAAAACCCATAATAGATTTATGTTATTTAAAAAATCCACATTGTTTTATACATATTTTTGACCATAGATGGTGTCATTATTTTGATGATGTCAAATGGTTGCACTCTGTGAGCTACTGGCACTACCTGTTGCTATTTTTACTGAAACACAACTTGGGATAAAAAATACTTAACGATGCAACACTGTGCGGCTTTTTGTTGTAATTTTTGGTCGAAGGGCAACAAGAAAAGCGATCTTCACTGCTTTCCTAACGATAAGAAGAGGAGAAAAGAACAGGAAGATGCCTGTGGACGCACAAAACTTCTGAAAGACCCACGTCTTTGTTCTCTTCACTTTAGCCCTGATGCCTTTGAGGCTTTTGGTACACCACAGCTACTGAAAGAGCTTACAAATGGCAGAGACAAGAAACGCTAGATGCCATCCTGGCAAGGTGTAAACATGCTGATGCTTGTCATGACACATTCGTGGGCATTTAAACTCAATGATACAGCATTTGGTTTATACCTATGCTTATATCCATTGCCATCTGTAGGCTCTTTCAGTAGCTGAGGTCATCGTTTTAGTATTTTATTTTTCGAGTTGTGTATTCAGAGTTGTATTGCAGTAAAAATATCAACAGGTAGCACCAGTAGCTCTCTGATGGCAACCGTTTTTACATCATCAAAATAATCAATTCATGGGTTTTTCTACTACATATTTCAGTAAGAGACATCATTTATGTTATATTAAACCAAATAAGTCTTAATACCCAGGGTTCCCTTTAATATAAAAGTAATTTCTGGAATACTACATTGAATTTTTTTCTTTTATTAATAGATAAATTAAAAAACCTATAAATTGTTTCACTAATATTTAAAGGGGTCATCAGATGCCCATTTTCCACAAGTTGATATGATTCTTTAGGTCTTAATGAAAAGTCTATAATATACTTTGATTAAAAATTCTCAATGGTTGTGTAAAACAACATCCTTTTTACCTTGTCAAAATGAACTCTGCAAAAATCATCTCATTCTAAGGGGTTGTTCCTTTAAATGCAAATGAGCTCTACTCGCCCCGCCCCTCTCTTCTCTTTGTGGAGAGATGAGCCTGTTTACTTTAGCCGCATTTAGCTGCGTTTAGCCACTAAACTTCCTAACTATCACGTTATAAGGAAAGGAGATCGCAAAGATTCATAAAAAAAACCCCTTATACTCACTTCTGCTGTAAGTGAAGCTGGATCACGAATGATTTGCGTGAACATAGACGGATATATGTAGATCGGGAGGCGCATTCCCTTCACAAACAAATGTAATCCACTGCATCTTCAGCGGCTCAGATGTCGGGAGTAAATGACGACCACTGCGTTCATTATTACATCCAGCAACACAACACCTCAATCACTCAATCTGAGATATTCTTGTCTAACTTACATCCCTGCTTCGGCATCGAAACAAGGAAGGTTACTGGACTGTGACAGCTGGTCTGAGGTAAGAGCTCATGTCAATCAATTATCGTGGGAGCGGCCTCTGTCGGTGTGACGGCACATCGGCTCGATTTGAAAAAGGGGATATTATTTTTACAGATTAATTAAAAACCACTGCATGGATTTTTATCATTATAGGGTACATACACTGCCAACACACATTAATGTTCAAACAACATGAAAAAGTGAACTTTGCATCTGATGACCCCTTTAAAGATAATATAAGATTTAAGATAGAGGTATTTGTCACTATTTGTGTGAGTCGCAGACAGAGACGCAGAATGAACAGTGACCGAATTTGACAAAACAGCAAACAAGACACAATTAGGTAAAGGAAGGAGGAAATGAAGACAGGCAGGTTGAGGAACATTGAAACCCACTGTTTCACCTCACCAACACTGAACCGGTCTGGCTGCTAGACACAGGGAACAGCTTCCAGGGAAGTTTCAGGTTGAAGTCAGGACTGGCAAAGTAAACAAAAGGCTCAACACGTAACAGAATTAAGAGATTTTGAAATAACAGTGAGAGACTGCAAGCTTAACAAAGCAGGAACACAAGGAACTAGAAACAAACACACCCACACAGGTTACCTAGTAACCTGGAACAAAGGTGTGAGAACAATATTATATTGTATATCCAAATGATCATTAAAGTAGAAGTTCACTTTCAGAACAAAAATTTACAGATAATATACTCACCCCCTTGTCATCCAAGATGTTAATGTCTTTCTTTTTTTCAGTCGTAAAGAAATTATGTTTTTTGAGGAAACATTTCAGGATTTTTCTCCATATAATGGACTGATATGGTGCCCCTAGTCTGAACTTCCAAAATGCAGTTTAAATGCAGCTTAAAACGATCCCAAATGTGGTTGTAGACAATCCTAGCCGAGGAAGAAGGGTTTTATCTAGTGAAATGATTGGTTATTTTAATAAAAAACAAACAAAAAAACAATTTAAATATTTTTTAATCTCAAATGCTCATCTTGTCTTGCTCTGCCTGAACGCTGTGTATTCTGGTTCAAGACAGTTAGGGTATGTAGAAAAACTGTCATTGTATTTTCTCCCTCAACTTCAAAAATCATTTCAAAGTCATCCTACATCACTACACAAGTACCCAGTTTTTGCAAAGTGAACATGCAAACAAGATCAAACACCCTTAACAAAAAAAGGTAAAACAGCGATGTAGGATGATGTTGAAGTTAAGGGAGAACATGAGATGGGAGTTTTTCGACATACCTGTATTGAACCGGAAAAAAACAAAACAAAATTCAGGCAGAGCAAGACAAGCTGAGTGTTTGACATTAAAAAGTATATAAATTGTTTTGTTTGGATGAAAATAACCGATCATTTCGTTAGATAAGACCCTTCTTCCTCAGCTGGGATCATTTACAACTGCATTTAGGATCGTTTGAAGCCACATTTAAACTGCATTTTGGAAGTTCAAATTTGGGGCACTACTGAAGTCCACTATATGAAGAAAAATCCTGAAATGTCTTCCTCAAAAACATAATTTCTTTACGACTGAAGAAACATTAATATCTTGGATGACAAGAGGGTGAGTACAGTATCTATATTGTTTTTCTGGAAGTGGACTTCTGCTTTAAAGGGGTCATCGGATGCCCATTTTCCACAAGTTGATATTATTCTTTAGGGTCTTAATGAAAAGTCTCTAATATACTCTGATTAAAAATTCTCAATGGTTTTGTAAAACAACACCCTTTTTACCTTGTCAAAACGAGCTCAGCAAAAATCATCTCATTCTAAGGGGTTGTTTCTTTAAATGCAAATGAGCTCTGCTCACCCCGCCCCTCTCTGCTCTCTGTGAAAAGACGGTGTTGTTTACTTTAGCCGCATTTAGCCGCGTTTAGCCGCTAAACTTCGTAACTACCACGTTATAAGGCAAGGCGATCGCAAAGATTCATAAAAAAACCCCTTATACTCACTTTTGCTGTAAGCTGGATCATGAATGATTCGCGCGAACGTAGACGGATATATGTAGATCGGGAGGCGCAATCCATTCACAAACAAACGTAATCTCCTGCATCTTCAGCGGCTCAGATGTCGGGAGTAAATGAAGACCACTATGTTCATTATTACATCCAGCAACACAACACCTCAATCGCTCAATCAGAGATATTCTTGTCTAACTTACATCCCTGCTCCGGCATTGAAACAAAGAGGGCGGACTGTGACCGCTGATTCGAGGTAAATCGCCACAACGACAGGCATCTGAGAACGGCTTGATTTGAAAAAGGGGATATTTTTACAGATTAAATAAAAACCACTGCATGGATTTTTATCATTATAGGGTAGATTTGTACATACACTGCCAACACACATGAATATTCAAACAACATGAAAAAGTGAACTTAGCATCCAATGACCCCTTTAATATTTATAAGCTACTTAACACAAGCTCATAGAACATACTGTAACATTCAACTGGATGTTGCTGTCACAAACAGATTTTCCCTCAGATCACAGCCAAATCACTGCTCAGTGTGGTTGCTGATTCCTGTGAAGTATGACCATGTCAGATGTGAGTTTCGAGCAGTCACAGACGCTGTAATAGTTTCTAACCTGTTTGATATTATCGCCACATGATCTTGTAGTGTGTGCGATGTTCCAACCAGGTGGAACTAATCCAGCCAATCACTGTGCAGATGGTATAAATGGAAAAATCTTGAAACCACTTGCATGAATTTATGTGTGAGAACTTCCCTCCTTCCAATTTGTCCTTAATTGTCTGGATTCAATCAGATTTATGAACAAGTACGACTAACTACAAGTACAACATGAGCTGGTATAAGAATACATTGATGTAAAATAATTTGTTTAATATCTGCCTCTTTGAATTTCAGGATGGGGGATGTTGTGGTGGAAAAGGACAAACTAATGGCTGTTGCATGACTAATGGAAACGCACAAGAGCATGACAGTGTGAGTAGAACAGACATCCAGACACCATGCTCTATTTTTCTATGAGTACAAACACATTTTTGTCTTAAAGCCTTGTCATTTATGATAAACCTGTAGCATACTTGGATTGGAAATCAATGACATGGAAGCAACTACAGTCTCATAGGGAACAAGTCACATGTTTGAACTGACACTCATGAGCATGTGAGGTCAAACCTACAGCCATGAAACAAACAGTAAATGCTTCAAGATCACTGTTTAAAGGAGAAGTCCAAAACAAAGATTCACATATAATGTACTCACCATCTTGTCATCCAAGATGTTTATGTCTTTCTTTTTTCAGTCATAAAGAAATTATGTTTTTTGAGGATAAAAAAAAAAATCTGCATTTTTCTCCATATAATGGACTGATATGGTGCCCCGATTTTGAACTTCCAAAAGGCAGTTTAAATGCGGCTTCAAACAATCCCAAATGCTGTTGTAAATGATCCCAGCCAAGGTAGAAAGGTCTTATCTAGCAGAATGATTGGTTATTTTCATTAAAAAATACAATTTATATACTTTTTAATCTCAAACGCTCATCTTACCTTTCTCTGCATGAACTCTGTGTATTCTGACTCAAGACAGTACCGTATTTTCTCCCTCAACTTCAAAAAATCATTTCAAAATCATCCTACATTGCTGCAGAAGTTCCGACCCAGTCTTTGCAAAGTGAACATGCAAAGAAGATCAAACACCCTTAACAAAAAAGGTAAAACAGCGATATAGGACGATTTCGAAGTTGAGGGAGAACATGAGATGGGAGTTTTTCGACATACCCTAACTGTCATGAACCGGAACAAAAACAGTCCAGGCACAGTGAGACAAGATGAGCATTTGGTATTAAAAATGTATAGAAATTGTATTATTTTTATTAAAATAACTGATCGTTACGCTAGATAAGACCCTTCTTTCTCAGCTGGGATCATTTACAACCGCATTTTGGCTCGTTTGAAGCCGCATTTAAACTGCATTTTGGAAGTTCAAAATCAGAGCACCATAACTGTCCATTATATGAAGAAAAATGCTGAAATGTTTTCCTCAAAAAACATAATTTCTTTACAACTGAAGAAAGAAAGACATGAACATCGTGGATGACAAGGGGGTGAGTAAATTATTTGTAAATTGTTGTTCTAGAAGTGGAGTTCTCCTTTAAGTGCCTATCAGTACTGAATATTATCTAAGGACAAATAATTACAACATTTTATTCTCTAATTTAAGGACAATTCAACACTTCCAGCTCAGAAATTGTATGACCAATCAGAGTTCATGCCACTGGACCCATCACAAGAGATTATTTTCCCACCTGAGCTCATGGTGCGTATAAAATGAGTTTAATCTGCATTGTAGTAAAATGAGGAGGCTGATTACTGAATTAAATAAATGCATGAACACTTTAAGTTGTATCTGTGCTCTATAGACCCTAAGTAAACAGCCCCAGAGAGAGCTGAGGTTTGTTGGGGAACGAGTGGTTTGGATTCAACCCTGCTCCCTCAAAGAACTCTTGGAGCTAAAGGCAACCTATCCAAACGCTAAACTAGTGGTTGGGAACACAGAAGTTGGTGAGTCCCACACACATTAATCGAATCACTTCACTAGTTTGCGTTTGTCTGAAACTCCATTATCTGAATGAGTAGGTACTTCTTTTGTTGTCTTTGCAACCAGCATAAGGTAGGCGATTTCTAGATGCTAGCATTAGCAAGCTAGCTATTACTCTCCAAAGACAAAACACATGAAAGCACACAGGCAGACCAGAGGCTAACCAGTGACATGACAAGATTACAATTTATCAAAATCTCAAATAAATAAGCAGTATTCTCTGTTCTCAAAAGCTGGGGATGTGTCCGCTGTTGGTGTTGTGCCTTTGTAACATGTTTCAGCAATGCATTTTTTAAATTTATAATGTGTTAAGGAACAATTCTCTGAATTGGCTTTACACAGACTTTAATAGCGAGTGATTGAATCATTAATTCAACTGTTTCATTCAAAATGCTGATTCATACAGAAAAAAAGAACAGGTGGCTGAACCATTCACTCAAATGATTTGTTCAAAAACATTCATTCAGTCAGAAAGAAACTGTGTTGCTCAGAGACAAAAAGCGGTAGAAACTATTTTTGTTGGTGGGGCAAAATAGACAAAATAACTGGCAATATTGTGTCTGAATTGTAAGTTACACTATATTCTTGTTTATTGAGCTGTTGTATAAAATATCACATTAGCAGTCATATTTTTGGTCTGTATATCATTGTTTAGTTTGATATTCAAAACAACTGCTCATGTCAAATTCCATAAGTATGTTTACATATTTTGAGTGAAAAAACACGGTTTTCTTCGTGCAATACTCTGAGAACATAATGCAGAACACAAAGCTGATTTTAATTGTTTTGAGTCTTTCTTCTAGGTATTGAGATGAAGTTTAAAAACCTTCTTTACCCTGTGATTCTGGCACCAGCTTACATCCCTGAACTGAACATCATCCAACACACTCAGGATGGTAAGAGAGTCATACACCTAAAGGGATGCTGTTAGTGCATGTTGTTTGATGGTTTAAAGCAAGTATTTTTTGTCAATACTAGGGCTGCCCTCGACTAAAGATTTTTCTGGTCGACTAGTAGTTGTTCAATTTAAGCATTAGTCGACTATTAGTCGCACGTTTATCAATAAACCATTTAAATCATAATAAGGAGCCTTAAATTTGAATACATAGCCTAATAAGCGCTCAAGTGCACACAAAAAAGCGTGCATCCTGTTTGCTTTAATTATTTTACAAAAGCGCAACATTTCGTTTGTTATTGTGAGTGCAAACGTAGAGTCTTTTCAGATTTGAAAGATGTATTACTTTTATCTGTATGACCAAAAATGATGGAGTATTTTAAGAGCAAGTGACCGCACCAGTGCCTTCATCTGTCATGCAGTTGAGCGCGCTACTGTTCAGCTTCCACATTCTGCACAGACACTTCAATAGCGCACATTTTTCTAGCTTAACATTAGATTGAGCTGCCATGTAAAGTTGCTAAAACATACATCTTTCAGATGAAAAGCCATATTTGAGGTTGACGCATGATAGGTGAGCATTTGGATGTCCTGCCCAATATACAATGTTATCACATAGACCATCCATTAATTATCTGTCCGTCACGGACTGCGTGACTTCACCACTTTCTGTGGATTTTTTTTTTCTGCAACTAAGTGACTAATAAAATTTTGGTCGACCAAGCCTCTTCTTGTCGACTATTAGAAGGCAGCCTTAGTCAATACAAATAATAAAATATTATTTTAAGTTAGAACTGTGTGTTCATTCATTTATCTAGTCTTTTAGTGGCATTTCGCTGCTTAGGTTAAGTTATACTGACAGGCTTGTTTTTGGCTCACAGGCATTCAGGTTGGTGCATCAGTGACGTTGACTGTGCTGGGGGAAGTGTTGCGTACAGCAGTGAAGAAGCTGCCTGCTCATCAGACGGAGGTCTTTAAGGCTGTTCTTGAGCAGCTGCGTTGGTTTGCAGGACAGCAAATTAGAAATGTTGCGGTATGTCATGTGTCCCTGAAGACAAAAAGTGCTATAAAATGTTTTATGCAAGTTAATGGACTTGAAAATTATTGTCAGATGTTAATTAAATGGCTGTTTGATTTAATGAAGTGCCTAACTCGAACAATGAAACACAAAAGTGATTAAGAATGATTAAAAGTCACATTTTCCTACATATTTCAGGCCGTTGGTGGCAATATTATGACAGCGAGTCCCATTTCAGACCTCAACCCAGTGTTTATGTCAGCCGGCTGCAAACTAACGGTGATGTCCAAAGGTAAAATGCACGTTTTTTTTTAACTTGTTCAAGGATCAAAGGTTGGAACATTTCATGATCTGATACAGAATACAGAGGCAATTTATGCAAAGAAAATATTCAGAGGCAGTCTCCAATGATATCCTGTGTGCCTTTACTGTGTAGTCATTCCATATAGCCCTGCTGAAGTCTAAATATTATGATGGTAATTGTTAAAAGTCTAAAGTAGAAATACTTTTAGATAATTATACAGTTTCCCAGTGTTTTACAGCTGATCCGGAGATTACGGTACATAGGGCAAAAGTTAAGAATACTGAAAACTCTGGTAAACAGGATTTTCGCAGTACAATGTATCAGCCTAGTAACATATACTCTAGGGTGTTGACCCTATATGTTTTATTGACACTGTGTCCATGTTCTTTGCTCTGCAGTTGATTAATGAATTAAACTTTATGTATGTTTTAGAAATTCTATAAAAAAATCTCTATCTGATGTTTAAAGGGGAGAAACGTGTTCTTGAAATGGATGACAAGTTCTTCCCTGGTTATAGGAAGACCATTTTGAAGCCAGAGGAGATTCTGTTGTCTATTGAGATTCCATACACAAAAAAGGTCTGCATTCAAAGTACATTCTGTGTTTGAAAATACTCCAAAATTATATACAGTTGAGCTCAAATGTTTACATCCCCCTTTCAAAATCTGCAAAATGTTAATTATTTTACCAAAATAAGAGGGTTCATACAAAATGCATGTTATTGTTTATTTAGTACTGACCTGAATAATCCCTTGTTTGTCCTGGACAGGTAAACTACCCGCTGTTTTTCAGAAAAATCCTTCAGATCCTACAAATTCTTGGCTTTTCCAGCATTTTTGTGTATTTTGAACCCTTTCCAACAATGACTATATGATTTTGAGATCCATCTTTTCACACTGAGGACAACTAAGAGACTCATGTGCAACTATTAGAGAAGGTTCAAATCCTCACTGATGCTTTGGAAGGAAAAACCATGCATTAAGAGCTGAGGGGTGAAAACTTTTGAACAGAATGAAGATGTGTACATTTTTCTTATTTTGCCTAAATATATAAATATTTTTTAGTTAGTACTACCCTTCAGAGGTTACAGGAGATACTTACATGTTTCCCAGAAGACAATATAAGTTACCCTGATCTTCACATTCAGAAAGTTTTCACCCCCCGACTCTTAATGCATTGCGTTTCCTTCTGGAGCATCAGTAAGCGTTTGAACCTTTCTGTAATTGTTGCAAATGAGTCCCTCAGATGTGAAAATATGGATCTCAAAAGCATACAGTCATTGTTGAAAAATGCTGTAAACCCAAAGAAAATTTGTGGGACCTGAAGGATTTTTCTGAAGAACAGCAGCAGTTTAACTGTTCAGGACAAACAAGGGAGTCATGAACAACTATCACTAAACAAAAAAATACAGCTCTGGATCATTCGGGTAACAAAACAGTATTAAGAATCAAGGGGATGTAAACTTTTGAATGGGGTAATTTTTATAAATTTAGCAATTATTTTCTTTTGTGGACTATATGTAAACATCTTTTATGTGAAATATCTTATTCAGGTCAGTACTAAATAAATAATAACATGCATTTTGTATGCTCCCTCTTGTTTTTTGGCATTTTTATACTTAATTTTAAAAAAATTCTAAATTCGAAAATCGTACGCTGTTGTATCTCTTTCATTTTTCTCGTGAAGTAAATTATATATGGAATCACTCTGTCAATTTGTGTTTTAGGGCCAGTACTTTTCAGCTTTCAAACAGTCCCCTCGAAAAGAGGATGACATTGCCATTGTCACATGTGGGATGAATGTATTGTTCAAAGAGCAATCCAATATAGTGCAGAGTATCCGAATAAGCTATGGAGGAATGGCCTCTGTCACAGTTTTTGCCACTACAACATGCAACAGGTTACTAAACAGGTAGCCAAATTTCTGATATTCCCTTCTTCCTTTCAGCCTCATTCAAGATTCACAACAGAATAAATGCATCTATTTCACATAATATTTATTTGATTGCAGGCAATGGAACGACGAGCTTCTAGAGGAAGCCTGCACCTCATTGGCTGCGGAGATGAGTCTGTCTCCGTCAGCTCCTGGTGGGATGGTGACATACAGACGCACACTGACTATCAGCTTCTTCTATAAGTTCTTCCTCACTGTCCAGCACAAACTGGCTCTGGATCTGCAAATGGAGGTTTTTAATATTGTGTTATTTTTGGACACTACTCTTGGATTCTACTCTTTATTACCTACTAACAGTTCAGGACTATATGTGACCCTGGACCACAAAACTAAGTCGCTGGGGTATATTTGTAGCAATAGCCAAAAATACATTGTATGGGTCAAAATTATTGATTTTATTTTTATGCCAAAAATCATTAGGAAATTAAGTAAAGATCATGTTTCATGAAGATATTTTGTAAAAATCCTACTGTAAATATAGCAAAACTTATAGTAATGTGCATTAGTAAGAGCTTCATTTGCACAACTTTAAAGGTGATTTTCTCAATATTTAGATTTTTTTGCACCCTCAGATTTCATATTTTCAAATAGTTGTATCTCAGCCAAATAGTGTCCTATCTTGTTTATTCAGCCTTCAGATGATGTATAAAGCTCAATTTCGAAAAATGGACCCTTATGACTGGTTTTGTGGTCCAGGGTCACATATGTTCTTGGTCACATGACTAAGTAAAAAAGGGTTAATTGTAAGATGTGTAAACTCTACAGGGTGTGACTGTGGAAGACATCAGACCTGAATATGCTACTGCTACTGAGCTCTTCCAGTTGGACTTACCGTCCAGTGTACAGCTCTACCAGGTACATATAAATAAGCATACAGCAGCTTTATCTGTTCATTATGTGTAAGACCTTTGTTCATCTTCAGAACACAAATTAGGATATTTTTGATGAAATCCAAGAGGTTTGTGACCCTGCATAGACAGCAACGCAACTACCACATTCAAGGCCCAGAACGGTAGGAATACTAGAATACTATTTGTGCACAAAGAAAACAAAAATAATGACACAGAAGAGAAGAAATAGTTGAATAAAGTTGCTAGTTTTGTCTTCTTTGTGCTTTCTCATAGCTTCATAATGTTACGTTTGAACCACTGATGTCACATGGATTATTTTAATGGTGTCCTTACTACCTTTCTGGGCCTTGGACATGTCAGTTGCGTTGCTGTCTATGCAGGGTCAAAAAACTCTTGGATTTCATCAAAAATATCTGAATTTATGTTCTGAAGATGAACGAAGGTCTTACAGGTTTGAAACGATGTGAGGGTCAGTAATTAATGACAGAATTTTCATTTTTGTTTGAACTATCCCTTACATTCTTTGTTTTTAGGCAGTTCCCCCTGGTCATAATAGTGATGATGTCGTGGGGCAACCGATCATGCACCTCTCTGCACTTAAGCAGGCCACAGGAGAAGCGATCTACTGTGACGACATCCCTTGTTATGAAAATGAGCTCCATTTGGCTTTGGTGACCAGCACTAAAGCTCATGCACTAATAAAGTCAGTTGAAAAAGACACGTTCATGTTTTGAAATGGGTGAAATCCAAGTATATGACTTGTCACATGCACACTGATGATGTTACAGTGAGCCTACGTTGTTTTTATGACTCACGTGTCGTAAAAGGTTCAGTTCTTAACTAGATTGTTGTGTCCTGAGAAAATGATTACCCATGATTAGGTGTTAACTATGTGTGTACGTGTTTCTCTTTGTAGATCCATTGACACCTCTGATGCAATGGCAGTTCCTGGAGTGGTCGCATTTGTCTCTGCTAAAGACATCCCAGGAAGTAACATGACAGGACCTGCCGTTTATGATGAGACAGTTTTTGCAGATGATAAGGTTTTTTTTAATATATATATTTTCTGTGCACTGTTTCTGATGAGAGACCTTTTTACACATACAGCTGTTAAATTGATTATGACAGTATTTGCCTTTTATGTATAAGTCCGTTGTTAGTTATGATGCAGAGGCAATCAGGCATAAGGAGACCATAACGCAATGGCCTTTTCATTTCTTTCACAAAACAGACTGTATCATGTGGAAGTTGTAGTAAATGATGTCATGCATTTGTGACATACATGGATTCCCGTGCAAAATGTATATCACATGCATCTCACTTGATTGCAGAGTACGCTATACTCTATGATCAGGCGTTTTTGTACGGCATAATCATTTATTGATGCAGTTACACTTTGATGCTTTCATGGTTGAGCATCTTGGACATGGCAAAGTTAAGAATAATCTTAATCTACCCTATAAAATGTCACACATTTGCAGCAAAGACCTTTATTGCTTTTTCATATGGAAGATTGTTTCCATCTCAGAATAAAAAAATAAGTTAACTGCAAGATAAGCTTTAAAAAAGGAATTAATTCACTTTGTTAGAGTTATGACACATTGTGAGATATTAAGTCTCATTTATGAGAAATTAGGTCACAATTACAAAAAACAAAACAAAACATGGAATTAGTGATATATTTCACAATTTATATATTTCACAATTATGGAAATGAGCTTCCATACATGTTTGAATCACTTTTATTTTAATTAATTTAAGAATTTATCTTTTGTACAATCAATGTACAATCACAGTTTCCACATAAATATTAAACAGCACAAAACTGTTTTCAACAAGTAATAATATTAATATTAAGTAATAAAATTCAGCTTTTCATCACAGCAATTTTATTTTTTAAATATATATATTAAAATAGAAAACTTTGGAAGCCAAAAAAAAAAAAAAGGTAATTGCAACTTTTTATCTCACAATTCTGACATTTTTCTCAGAAATTTAAGATAGAATCTCTCAATTTTGAGTCGCAATTCTGGGAAATAAAGTCAGAATTGCAAGATAAAAACTCACAATTGAAGAATTGTGAGTTTATATCTCACAATTGTTCATAACTCTCAACTGTGGTTGAGACTCTCAACTTACAGTTGAATTCAAAAGTTTACATACATCTTTCAGAATCCGCAAATGTTAATTATTTTACCAAAATAAGAGGGATCATACAAAATGCATGTTATTGTTTATTCAGTACTGACCTGAATACCATATTTCAAATAAAAGATGTTTACATATAGTCCACAAGAGAAAATAATAGTTGAATTTATAAAAATTATCCCGTTCGAAAGTTTACATATGCTTGATTCTTAATACTGTGTTGTTACCTGAATGATTCACACCTGTGTTTTTTTGTTTAGTGATAGTTGTTCATGAGTCCCTTGTTTGTCCAGAGTGGTTAAACTGCTCATTGTTCTTTAGAAAAATCCCACAAATTCTTTGGTTTTCCAGCATTTTTGTGTATTTGACTGTTATCTGATGCTCCAGAAGGAAAAACAATGGGGGTGAAAACTTTTGAACAGAATGGAGATGTGTACATTTTTTTTTTTATTTTGCCTAAATATCATATACCAATCATTCAGGTAACAACACACTATCAAGAATCAAGGGGATGTAAATTCAATTCAGACTTTGTAACTCAAAATTGCTAATTTATATCATACAGTTCTGAGAACAAAAGTCAGAATTGTCAGATGTAAAAATGTTACTGTATATTTGGCTAAATAAAAGCAGCTTTGATGAGCAAAAACATTTTAAAATGTTACCAACACCAAACTTTTGATTGGTAATGTTAAGTTTGATATGTCTTTTGTCACTTTTGCATAGCCATGTGGAGATTATGGTTTTCTTCCTCACATTGATCTTTCATGCTAGGTCACATGCGTTGGACATGTAGTGGGGGCCATTGTGGCAGACACACAGGCTCATGCTCAGAGAGCAGCCAAAGCTGTGAAGATCAGCTATGAGGAACTGCAGCCCGTGATTGTCACCATTCAGGTCTGAATTTATTCCACATTCACACTTATACTCACCACGGCAAATAGAATCATCTAGCTACGGTCCATGGTTTTGTCAGCAAAGCCAGTTCTCAAAATAGTCTTTATTTATAAAAAAATGTAAAAAGCAACACAAAAATGGGTACATTTGACCAGACTTCAGCCCACAGAGCTGAAAAATAAAGATCTAGACAGGAGACAGGAAAGCACATGGGACACGAAAACAAACATGACAGCCAAACATGAAAGCCATGTGCTCACACCAAACACATGGCAAATGAACACCAATGCAAGCCACATGCTTGAACAGAAAACAAGACACAAGACAAACAAAAGTAACACCACAACCAAACCAAACGATTTTACAGTGGGCATAAAGTTGTATATTAAACAAAATTATACACAAAAGACCTTTAAAAAGAAATGAAAATGAAATGTAATTCTGGAATTGAGGACTGAAAATGTGACCTACAGCCAATTTTTGGTTTCAAAACCACTGATTTACAATATTATTGCAAAGCCTTTGATGCTGTGCTGTGACCTTTCACCACTGCTTAGTGCTTTTCCTGCTGTCATCATTACATAACAGGATTTTTCAAGGTTTTCAGAGAAACAGCTTGTACAAAAATACACATAACACAGAAAGATAAGCTTGACTAACATGTTTGAGTTCACTCTTTCTAACAGGATGCTATTGCCAACAAGTCCTTTTTTCAGCCAGTGAGAAGTATAGAGAGAGGAGATGTTGCACAAGGATTCAAAGACTCTGATCACATCTTGCAAGGTATAACCATTTTTATTTAAAATGACAGTGACGCACTGCATTAAGCCTCTTTTTGAAGAAAGTTATATAATAAATACTGACATATTTAAAAGGCTGTTTATTCATAGAAAAGACATTCTGTGTCTTTTCTGTGTCAAATCTGTAGTTTCCTTCTACGTTATTTAAATCTCTTAAAGGGATATGTCACCCAAAAGTGAAAATTACCCCATGATTTACTCATCCTCAAGCCATCCTAGGTGTATATGACTTACTTCTTTCAGACAAATGCAATCAGAGTTATATTTTAAAAAAAATGTTCTGGCTCTTCCAAGCTTTAATAATGGCAGTGAATGGGTGTTGAGATCTTGAAGTCCAATAAAGCGCATCCACCTATCATAAAAAGTACTCCACACAGCTCCAGGAGGTTAATATAGACCTTCTGAAGAGAATCGATGTATTTGTGTAATAAAAATATCCATGTTTAAAACTTTATAAACCATAATCTTCAGCTTCTGCTCATAATCATACATGCGTCGTGTGAGAAGTGATGAATGCGGAAGCGCAGAGGAGGATATTTTTCTTACGTAATGCATCGATTCACTTCAGAAGGCCTTTTTTAACCACCCAGATCCATATGGAGTAATCTCCATGATGGATGGATGCACTTTATTTTGCTTCAAAATCTCAACAGCCATTCACTGCCATTATAAAGCTTGGAAGAGCCAGGGTATTTTAAATATAACTCAGATTGTATTAATCTGAAAGATGAAAGTCATATACACCTAGGATGGCTTGAGGGTGAGTAAATCATGGGGTGATTTTCATTTTTGGGTGAATTTTCCCTGATTCCTGTTCAGACCTGTTTTTCTTTAATTTCATTAACTGACTCTAAATATGTGATTCTGCAGGTGAGATGCACATTGGAGGACAGGAACAGTTTTATCTGGAGACTAATTGCACGCTGGCCATCCCTCGTGGAGAGGATGGAGAAATGGAGCTGTTTGTGTCCACACAGTCGGCCTCCAAGACTCAGGTAAACAAAAGAAATCACCCTCTGTAGGGGACTGGTGCACAATATTGATTTATCTTGCACAGACAGATGCTATGGGTCCTCTAATTTAAAATGGTTACTTAATTAGTAACAAAAAATATGATAATGTGATATATAGTGTTGATTGGACTGTTCTAACACAAATGATTGGCTGTGTTTGCCTCAGGCCCTAGTGGCTAAAGCTCTGGGAGTGCCTGCCAACCGGGTGGTGTGTCGTGTAAAGAGGATGGGAGGAGCATTTGGAGGGAAGGAGAGTCGGAGTACCATTCTGTCCACAGTGGTGGCTGTTGCAGCATATATGTATGATTATTTATAACAAACTAATGTAACTGTGTTAGGATTAGTTCACTTCCAGAACAAAAATTTACAGATAATCACCCCCTTGTCATCCAAGATGTTCATGTTTTTCTTTCTTCAGTCGTGGAGAAATTATGTTTTTTGAGGAAAACATTCCAGGATTTTTCTCCATATAATGGACTTCTGTGGTGCCAGTGAGTTTGAACTTCCAAAATGCAGTTTAAATGCAGCTTCAAAGCGATGGGTTATTTTCATGAATAAATGAATATTTATACACTTTTTAACCTCAAATTCTAGTCTTGTTTAGCTCTGCGACGTGCATGCGTACTGTGTGCAGTCCCATTCAAGACATTCGGGGTATGTCGAAAAACTCCATCTCATTTTCTACTCCAACTTCAAAATCGTTCTACATCGCTGTTTTACCTTTTTTGTAAAGGGCGTTTGACCTTCTTTCCACATTCACTTTGTAAACACTGGGTCGGTACCTCTGCAGCGATGTAGGATGATTTTGAAGCTGGAGGAGAAAATTAGATGATAGTTTTTTAACTGTATTGACAGTACGCATGCGCAACACAGAGCTAGACAAAACAAGCATTTGTGATTAAAACGTAAACAATATTCATTTATGAAAATGACCGATAATTTCGCTAGATAAGACCCTTCTTCCTCGACTGGGATCGTTTAGTGCCTTTTGAAGCTGCATTTTGGAAGTTCAAACTCACGGGCACCGTTGAAGTCCACTATATGGAGAAAAATCCTGGAATGTTATCCTCAAAAAACATAATTTCTTTACGAATGAAGAAAGAAAGACATGAACATCTTGGATGACAAGGGGGTAAATTATCTGTACATTTTTCTTCTGGATGTGAACTAATCGTTTAATGTACCTAATTACAAGTGATGTTGTATGTAACAAAGTTAGGGTAAACATTAAATTTGGCCTTTTCTTTCAGGGTCAAACGGCCAGTTCGTTGTATGTTAGATCGCGATGAGGACATGCTGGTCACAGGTGGTCGGCATCCATTCTTTGGACATTACAAGGTGAAAAAATTATGCATATGAATTAATTTTGTCCTGCCCCGGATTTCTAAGTTGCCTAAAATCTCTCTGCAGTCGTCATATATATTATTCTCATACACTATCACTCTGTAATCTGATGTCTAGGTTGGGTACATGAATGATGGAAGAGTGATGGCGCTTGATGTGACGCTCTACAGCAACGCAGGCAATTCACTGGACCTGTCATTGTCAGTGAGTAGGCATCTCAAAGTTTTGTGCATCTATCACCCCTTGGTGGTCAATAAGACACATTACAAGGTATGCTTTCTAAATTCCAATTCTCCCGATGCACAGATCCTGGAGAGGGCATTATTTCACATGGATAACTCCTACAACATTCCTAACATTCGTGGCACAGGCTACATGTGTAAAACCAACCTGCCGTCTAACTCGGCGTTCAGAGGCTTTGGTGGGCCGCAGGGCATGATGATCGCAGAGAGCTGGATGAGTGATGTGGCTCTGAGCTGTGGTCTGCCTGCTGAAGAGGTTTAGATTGCATCTTTCTCTTTCTTATAGTCTATAATGTTGTACAGAAATATTAAAGTCACATGTAACAGAATTCTCTACTACTTCCAGGTGAGGAGGATGAATTTATACAAGGAGGGGGATTTCACACCCTTTAATCAACATCTGGACCAGTTCACTATTGATCGCTGCTGGGAGGAATGCATGCAGCTCTCAGATTTCAATAAGCGCAAGGATGCAGTGGAACAATACAACAGGTTAGAAATATTAAGCTCATTAACACAACTGAAAACTTGCAGTTGCAGTTTAAAGAGATGTATCGTAAGTGGAAATTTCCAGTGCCAAAACAAACAAACAAACTTATCTAACATTATATGATAAGAAAGAAAAAAAATAACAAAATGTAAATAAATAATAAAAATAAATAATTAATAAATAATACACATTTTTCTGACAAATCAAAAACTATTAAAAATCATTTTCATTAATTGGAAAAAAGCAAAAATAATAATAAGAAAAATAGATAATAAACTTAAAAAACAGCCTTAAAAGGCAAAATAGGAATGTTGCATTGGCAACTAACTGAAAAACATAAGTTGTTCCAAAATGACCAAACTACAGCTGAAATAAAAACAGAAATCTAAAAAATAAATAAATAAAATGACAAAGCACATAAACTTACTACAACTTCTGAAATTGTAAAATTAAAATAAAAAAACTGCAAATATAAAAATGCTAAATAATAAATACTACAATATTATATAAATAAATATATATATATATATATATAATAACACTGGGCAGCTAGTGCTGGGCAATGATTGATCACAAATAATCGCATCCAAAATAAAAGTTTCTGTGTTCATAATATATGTGTGTGTACTGTGTATATTATGTATATATAAATACACACACATGCATGTGTATATTTAAGAAAAAATATATGAATATGAATATGAATATAAATATATACGTGTAAATACATGTAAATACTTTCAAAATATATACTGTATGTGTGTGTCTTTATATATACATAATAAATATACATAGCACAAACGCATATTTTTTAAACAAAAAAAATTATTTTGGAAGCGATTAATTGCGATTAATCGTTGACCAGGACTAATAAATCCTAAGAGATAAGATGTCATTTAAAATAAGAGCTAGCACTTCATGGTTAGATATTATGTTGTATATTACTGTTAAAAAATTCAGTTTACGTACAGCAAAGCTTGTTGAGTAAGAGTTTCTGTAAAACTTTCATTCCAGGCAGCATCGTTGGACCAAAAGAGGGTTGTCTATCATTCCCACAAAGTTTGGCATCAGCTTCACTGCAGTCTTTCTCAACCAGGTCAGCCCTCTTCCTTTCAAGCTGTAAATAATTATTAGAAAAATGTAATTGGATATATGTGTATAATGGATATTTTTGATTCAGGCTGGAGCACTGGTACTTGTGTACTCGGATGGTTCGGTTTTACTAACTCATGGTGGAACAGAGATGGGCCAAGGCCTGCACACTAAAATGATCCAGGTAATGCAAACAAGAGACTATATTAAACTATATGAAAATGTTGGTCTCAATGGTTTGTATTAGTTTTGTATTCAATTTTTGCATTGTGCAGGTGGCCAGTAAAACTCTTGGAATCCCCTGCTCGAAGATTCACATCACAGAGACCAGCACTAACACAGTTCCCAACACCAGCCCTACGGCCGCCTCTGCCTCCTCGGACCTTAACGGCATGGCCATCTACGTAAGCCTCACACAGCAGATACTCATATTCATGATGCTTTTAATGTACAATACAGTTCAAAAGTTTGGGGTCAGTACGATTTTCTTTACATCTACATTTAATTCAAAGATCAATGCTCTGAGATGCATTTTCAGCTGTTAGATCTTTTATTGAGAGGTGTGTGCCTTTCCAAATCATACTCATTCAGAATCTGCCTCAGGTTAACTCCACTCAGTGCAGTAACATCTACAATTAATGCTCCTTAGCTAAATTTAAAGTGTGCCAGAAAAGGGTATGAATACTTTTGCAATGGAATCATTTCGGTTCTTTAATTTTAATACATTTGAAAAGTTGTCACAAATTAGTTTTTTGCTTTGTCATTATGGTGTATGGAGTGTAGATTGATGTGGAAAAAAGTTATTTAAAGTAGTTTAACATAAGGCTGCAACATAAAACGTGAAAAAAAAAGGTTTGAATACTTTCGCAAGGCAAAGTAAATGCAGCCTTGGTGAGCATACCGACCTCAAACTTCTTAACTTATAAATTTATGTCAGCTGTCAAACTAACCTACGATATTTCAAATCAACACTAGTTGAAAATTTTACACAACCCTTTAATTTTACACAGAATGCTTGCCAGACATTACTACAGAGACTTCAGCCTTACAAAGACAAAAACCCCAAAGGCTGCTGGGAGGATTGGGTCCGTATCTACTTTTTGCATGTCGTTATTCATCAAATGTTTGATATATTTATGTATTTTACAAATGACATTGTAATCACATTTCCAGGTGAAAGCAGCCTATTTTGACAGAGTCAGTTTGTCTGCCAATGGATTTTACAAGTATGTTCATTTCAGAATGGTTTCCTCAGCTAAAATTAGATAAATTTCACATTTCTAATCTTGTTGGTCCTCGGAATTAAAAGCTATTATTTACCTTAATATATTTTATAGAACTCCAGATCTTGGCTATGATTTTGAAACAAATTCAGGAAGGCCATTTAACTACTTCAGTTATGGCGTGGCCGTCTCAGAGGTGGAGATAGACTGTCTAACCGGCAGTCATAAGGTAATGCCAAAGTGAAACTTGTATTTGTCATGTCCAAATGCCAGTTTTACTGTACACAGGGCAATAGATTATAGATTAATAGATAATAGAATATTATAATAGAACTCTCTCTAACTCTCTCCTGTCAGAATCTGCATACATCTATAGTCATGGATGTGGGCAAGAGTTTAAATCCAGCATTGGACATTGGACAGGTATTTCATTAAAACTGAATAAAATAGATCACTCCGTTGTCAATTCATGATAAATATCATCAGATCTGTGACTGTGTGTAGGTGGAGGGTGGTTTCATGCAAGGTTTGGGTCTTTTCACCCTGGAGGAGCTACGCTACTCTCCTGATGGCTACCTGTATACTCGCGGACCTGGCATGTATAAGATTCCAGCTTTTGGGGATATTCCTATTGAATTAAAGGTCTCGCTGCTCAGAGATGCTCCTAATGAAAAGGCCATCTACTCCTCAAAGGTTAGACGGACTGCAACAACTGACTGTACAGTAAGATCATAGTTTGTGTTTGTTAACTCTTATGGCTGTGTGTTTTAACTCAGGCTGTGGGCGAACCTCCTCTCTTTCTGGCGGCCTCAGTGTTTTATGCTATTAAAGACGCTATCACAGCTGCTAGGGCTGAGTCTGGCCTGACTGGACCCTTTAGACTGGACAGCCCCGCCACGCCTGAACGGATACGAAATGCCTGTGAAGATAAGTTTACTAAACTGGTATGTAGGAACTTTCACTGTTCACTGTCAGATAAATGTTTGGGTTCATATAATTCTAAATGAGCTGCATAATGACTAAGAATATAATTACAACACTGGCATAAAATCTGAACCAAGGTCATTTCAAACTGAATATGAAGTCATTACATACATTCAAATCAAGAAAGAAAGAAATGTTATTCATCAGGGATGAATTAAATTGATTAGTAGAGGGGTTTCAATCCAAAGTTGTGAATTTAACTAAATTGCAATATCGCATAAATCATGTGCGAACAAGCACCGTTTCCATCCAATGAGTCGAAGAGTACAAAATCATCACATCCTGATAAACTGGATCTTTATTTACAGTGGCATGCGGAAGTTTGGGAACCCTTTGCAGAATCTGTGAAAATGTGAATAATTTCAACAAAATAAGAGAGATCATACAAAATGCATGTTATTTTTTATTTAGTACTGTCCTGAGTAAGATGATAAGATAAGATATATGATTTTGAGATCCATCTTTTCACACTAGGGACAACTGAGGGACTCCAACACAACTATTAAAAAAACGTTCGAACATTCACTGATGCTCTAGAAGGAAACACAATGCATTAAGAGCTGGGGGGTGAAAACTTTTGGAATTTGAAGATCAAGGTAAATTGTACTTAATTTGTCTTCTGGGAAACATGCAAGTATTGTCTGTTGCTTCCAAAGGGCAGTGCTAAATGGAAAAAAAGATATTTCAACAAAATAAGAACAATTTGGACATCTTCATACTGTTCAAAAGCTTTCACCCCCCAGCTCTTAATGCATCGTGTTTCCTTCTGGAGCATCAGTGACTGCTTGAACCTTTTTTTAATAGCTGTGTTTGAGTCCCTCAATTGTCCTCAGTGTGAAAAGATGGATCTCAGCATCATACAGTCACTGCTGGAAAGGGTACAAATATGCAAAAGACACTGGAAAACTGAAGAATCTGCAGGAACTGGAGGATTTTTCTTAAGAACAGTGCTCAGTTTAACTGTTCAGAACAAACAAGGGACTCATGAACAACCATCACTAAACAAAAAAACAGTCGTAGATCATCCAGGTAACCAGACACAGTATTAAGAACCAAGGGTTCTCAAACTTTTAAAGTGGGGTGTTTGAATAATTTCAGCTATTTTTTTGTCTTGTGGACTATATGTAAACATCTTTTATGTAAAATATCTTACTCAGGACAGTACTAAATAAAAAAATAACATGCTTGGTCTCTCTTATTTTGTTAAAATTATTCACATTTTTAAAGATTCGCATGCCACTGTATCACTACGAAAGGCAGGAGAAGCCATTTAATATAATATGTTTCATTTATAATAAATTACTTGTGCCTCAGAGCGAGCAGGCGAAACACAATAAATACGGTCATTGCTTTCAGAGGTGGATGCCTACTGTTTTGGAACTCGTCGTGTAGGACAGTTTTGAGAGGCAATTATACAGAAATACTTTGACAACGGACTTTGCTTAGGAATTTCAGAGTGACCATAATAACATTTCAGATGCTGTGAAAAGAGATCGGCCTGCTGGTTAGTCAGATTATGACGTCCTGTTGCCCAAAGTCACATGACTTTATGCGTATGGAGAAATTTATCTGGTAGATAAATTTTTCGCATCAACCTTTTTTCGAACAAGTCAAAAACCACCTCAAGCGAGCGTAAAAACTTTTTTGCAAATTAAGGGATTTTATTTGAAATTTGTCATTTCCATCACTTGTTTCTGAGGCAGTACTTTAAAATGCGCATAGAGACATGGTGATGGAAATGTAGCTAGTGACAGTAATGACATTTTTAATGTCATCAATATGCAACTCAATGTGCAGCTTCAAATCAAAAATGGCACTCCTGAAGCTGTTTTGATGGGGTTTATTGTTTGATATCATATCAGATGCTTTTGACGGGGCCTACTGAAGTTTGTTGACATTACGTATTTTTCCATTTGTTTTAGTGTCCTCCTGCGGATCCTGGCACCTTTACTCCGTGGGCAGTGCAGGTGTAAGACACAGCACGAAAAGCCAATTTAAAGTCAGCTGGAGTCAAAATGCACATGGTCTTGTGTATGATTCATTTGTGCATGTTACAAAGAAAAAAATGTTTGTCGTTGTAATCTTTACTCACAATTCTGCTGGTCAGCACAGGCTATTGGATAATGTTAACTAATAGCCAAAAAAATAAAAATAAAATAGGCATTAAAGGGCCCTTCAGCCACTTAAAGGGATAGTTCACTCAAAAATGAACTCACCCTCATGTCATTCCAAACCTGTAAGAGCTTCATTTATCTTTGGAACACAATTAAGATATTTTCTATGACATCTGAGAGATTTCTGACCCTGCATAGACAGCAACATAACTACCACATTTAAGGCCAAAAAGAGTAGTAAAGACATTGTTAAAATAGTCCATGTGGCATCAGTTATTTAACCGTAATTTTATGAAACTATGAGAACACTTTTTGTGCACAAACTTCTGCTAAGAAAACAAAAATAACTTTATAAGTATTCTCGTAGCTTCATAAAATCTCAGCTGAACCTCTAATTTCACATGGACTATTTTAATGATGCCCTTACTACCTTTCTGAGCCTTGAAGGTTTCAGTTGCCTTACTGTCTATGCAGGGTCAGAAAGCTCTCTGATTTCATCAAAAATATCTTAACTTGTGTTCTGAAGATGAACAAAGTTTTTACAGGTTTGGAACCACGTGAGGGTGGGTAATTAATGACAGAATTTTTGGGTGAACTGTCACTTTAATTCCTGATGGATAAAGTTAATTCCTGGCCCACATTTTTTTAGACCTGTTTCACTCAGAAATACATTTATGAAAGTAAAAGGTTGCAAATGGAAATTCACATTGACTTTAAAACGCACAACAGCAAACAAAGGCATTGAGTGAAGAACATTAATTGCCAAAGAATTGGAAAGACTGAGGATCTTGTCTTGAGCAGATTATACTGTAAAAACAAAAGCACTTGTGCTTTTATGACCTCTCTGTGCTCTTTGTGAAACTTACATTATATATATATATATATAACAGGTAATAAAGTGTAAATTAAGGGTGCACAAAGTAATATGTTATCTCGTTGTGAAAATGATTAATTTATTTTTAACTGAAGCTGTCTAATAATAGGGATAATAATACTGAGATAAAGCAAAGCAGTGTTTGTCAGGTCATGTGATCTTAATATGATAAATAAAGCTAACTAGAATGTTAAATCAAACTTTCTACATCGCAATAAAGTGAGTGTACAGTACAAATACGTAGTACCTCTTAAAATATTAATAAGAATACTAATATGTGACTTTTAGTTTACTTAGGGCAATTGAATTAAATTGTGGTTTGTTACAATATAAATAATGCATTATTTATGATTCAGGTTAGACTCCAGTGCTTGTCATATTAATTTAATTAAAATATTAATGATTAAATGACTGCTGTGCATATTCATACAGTATGTTGAATCTTGTTACAAACTATAACGTATTTTTCCATAACAACTCACAGTATTAAATAAAAGTCTGTTCTAACATTTACATAAGACGAATACCTTATTGTTTCAATAATGGTGTTTGTCAATGAAAAGCTCTCACCTCTGAGAGTAACTGTGTGTTTTATAGAGTCCTGAGAGATTCTGGACATTCTTTGTGTTTCATTCCAATCACTCCATTGTAACTGTAAAGGTCTTTGATGGCACAACAGGCCGCATTTGAAAGCCGATTCAATGATTTCAATCTGTAAACAAAAAAAAAAAGAATGGGACTAAACACTGAATTTACATAAAAAGAGAATGACTGTTGGCAAAATCACAGGACAAAAGCTTGAAACTGCCATGTCAAATCTATCTTGTGTCTTCTCGTTATAACATGACAGACTGGTAACCCTTGTTTCTGTTAGAATTCTGGGCTTTCCAGTTTTTCATGAGGTTACTTTTCTCTTCGTAATTAGCTGAGATTTACTTCAATCTGAACAAGGTAGTAAAAATGTTTTGAAATTATTGTGAGAACATTTGGAAATACTATAAATACACTTTAAGCTCGTACCACCCCGTACATCTTCATATTTCAGTTTTGAAGGGATTTTTTATTCAATTTTTTTATTGAATTGAATTGAATTTTTTATTTATTTATTCATTTGTTAAAGAAGAAGAAGGAAAAGCGTAAAAAATCGTTCAATTAAAAATTAACATAAAAGATTAAATGATTTTTTAAAAAAGTTTAGGTTTTACGTGAAATATGCGGAAATATACGAATCCCCGCAGTTAATATCAACTGCTTGACCAGAAGAATGAAAATAATATTACAGTTTCATAAGTATCTTTCTTTCCATATATCTCAAGACTGCTTTACAAGGAAACGTGGTTCAGTTTACTAGCTGCAATACGACTTGTCGAGTCAGGTCAGCTTGCGCATTCTGCTCACAGGTAATGTTCACGTCAAAGTGACATTTTCGCATTAAGCCAAATGCAAGACTCGTCGGAGAATATATCGGGTTTTACCTCCGCAGTAACAGACGTAAGTAAAAAAGCGAATGCTGTTTAAATGAGCTGAAAATAACGCAAATAACCGGGATTTCCGGTGGGAATATACGGAAGAGAGGTGTTTTGTGCCCTACGTGGCCACCTGTGACAGCAGCAGAGGTAGCAGTAGCTCGTATTGACAGTTTGACATGATGGAGTTTGACAGGGCAGAACATGACAACGACATGATCGAGAAAACTAACGAGAACGGCATTAATACCGAAACTCACGCGTCCGGCACTGAGGAAGATCTTAAATCATGTGAGGATCACGAAGAACCTCAGAAGTCATGGAGTTTGGAGAGAAACTGGGGATTTACTTTAGAGGAGCTCTTCCAACTGGCGCTGAAATTCTTTAAAGGTAAGTTACAGAACTGATATTGAAGTACCCTATACTTTCACTTTCCCTTTTCTGTTTGTCCAGTTAATGTTTACAACTTTAATTTGTCGCGTCACACGAGCGGTTATATCTGTGTATTGGTAGCAAACAAAATAAAGTCCCTTTTCTGTGACTCACTGTCCAGACATACTGTAATAATAACTCCACCCATTTAGGAACTGAAATGCCATTCATAACAATCATTACTCAGCTCCTCCAAGATGTCTCCTAGATGAGTCCATGATGGTTGCTGTAAATTGTGTTATTGTCTTATGTAGAGATGAATGGAAAGGCCTTCAATCCAACATATGAAGAAAATCTTCGTTTAGTTGCACTACATAAGCAGATCACAGTTGGTCCTTATGATCCAAAAGCTTGTCCAGAAATTGGGTTCTTCGACGTGCTCGGAAACGACAGAAGGTAACGGAAGAATGTGCATAGAAAACCCTCTTTTTGTGCAAATTATGACTGTATAAGGTCATTATAGTATTATAAATACTAGTAGTATTTAGTATTTTAAATTCCATATACATGTTTTGTAAGGATGTGTAAAATAATATTATTTACACTACCAGTCAAAAGTTTTTGAACAGTAAGATTTTTAAAGTTTTTTAAAGAAGTCTCTTCCGCTCACCAAGCCTGCATTTATTTGATCCAAAATACAATATAAGATAGTGATATTGTAAAATATTTTTTACTATTTAAAATAACTGCTTTCTATTTTAATATATTTTTAAATGTAATTTATTCCTGTGATTTAAAAGCTACATTTTCAGCATCATTACTCCAGTCTTCAGTGGCACATGATCCTTCAGAAATCATTCTGATATGCTGATTTGCTGTTTAAGAAACATTTTTATTCAGCAAGGATGCCTTAAATTAGTCAAAAGTGATGATAAAGACATTTATAATGTTACAAAAGATTTCAGATAAATGCTGTTCTTCTGAACTTTCTATTCATCAAAGAAACCTGAAAAAATTCTACTCAGCTGTTTTCAACAAAATAATAATAATAATAGTAATACACTCAAAAACATATTTCAGCCCTTAACTTAATTCAATTACGTACAAAATTTCCATGCATTTAGATTACATAGTTTTAATTTAAACAAATCAATTAAACTTAATGTGATTCAAATGCATCAGTCTTACGTAAATGAAACAGGTAAAGTTGATGTAATATTTCCCAGTGTTAAACAAACCCTGCTCAGTGTTCATGTGTTTCCACACTACAGAGTGTTCAAGTAGCATTGACACAGTGTTGGAGTTAAGGAGATCATTATGTCATGATTGACCAATAATGATGAACACCTGCTGTTTACAAGCAGAATCACAGAAGGAAAGAGAAACACAAGAATCAGCCACAGCCAAAGAGAAAATTAACTTAAATAACTGAAGACATTAAATCTCTGATTAAACAACTCCACAAACAACATTACAGTTTGACTTGATTTCTGTCGTATATCCACAAATATTATTTGAGAACGTCTAAACAGAGGTTTAGATGTTTTATTTTAAAAAATGTTTCATTTGACCTCACCATCATGGCGAACAGGATTTACTTTAGTTGGGCTCTTGACCCTTGACTTCCTTAGTATAGTTTTTTTTTTTGTTCTTTGGTTGTTGTAATTGTGTTCGTAGAGCACATTTGTATAGCGCAAAAAAAAGGGTCCTTATTAAGTGTTCTTGGTTAATTATTATTGATGTTCTAATCATTGTCAAGTGGCTTGATTTGCTGATATTGTTCAGTGGTTTACCTCTTAGTTTCATTATATTTACAGTAGTTGTATGAACTGTTACTATTACTACTTTAAAATCTCCAGTATTACTTAGACACACACAGACATCAAGAATCAGCATATGAATCTCAACAATGGTGACATTCAACAGCTGCATGCTGGGAGTCATGGGTGAGTTTTATAATCTGCTGTTACCCAGCATGCAGCTGTTGAATGTCACCATTGTTGAGATTCAAATGCTGATTCTTGATGTCTGTGTGTGTCAAACTGATGCTGTAGATTTCAAGATTTAGTGTATAAGATAAACATCCATAATAGATCATACACCTGTTGTAAACATTATGAAAATAATAGACTAACCACTGCATGACATCAGTGCATCATGCTACTGGATGATAATGATTTAACAAACAATAAAAATTAACCAAAAACACCTAATCAGACTTTTTTTTTGGCTTTTTTATTTTGTTGCAATAAATGTGCTTCATACACATAATTACAACAGCCAAAAAAATTTACCTAAAAAAATCAAAAGTCAAGAGTCCAACTAAAGTAAACCCTGTTCGCCATGATGGTGAGGTCAATTGAAACTTTAAAAAAAAAATAAAACATCTAAACCTCTGTTTAGATGTTCTCAAAAAATATTTATAGATATATGACAGAAATCAAGTCAAACTGTAGTGTTGTTTGTGGAGTTGTTTAATCAGAGATTTAATGTCCTCATTTATTTAAGTTAATTTTCTCTTTGGCTGTGGCTGATTCTTGTGTTTCTCTTTCCTTCTGTGATTCTGCTTGTAAACAGCAGGTGTTCATCATTATTGGTCAATCATGACATAATGATCTCCTTAACTCCAACACTGTGTCAATGCTACTTGAACACTCTGTAGTGTGGAAACACATGAACACTGAGCAGGGTTTGTTTAACACTGGGAAATATTACATCAACTTTACCTGTTTCATTTACGTAAGACTGATGCATTTGAATCACATTAAGTTTAATTGATTTGTTTAAATTAAAACTACGTAATCTAAATGCATGGAAATTTTGTACGTAATTGAATTAAGTTAAGGGCTGAAATATTTTTTTGAGTGTAATAATAAATGTTTGAGCTGCAAATCAGAATATTAGAATGATTCCTAAGGATCATGTGACTGGAGTAATGTTGCTAAAATCACAGAAATATATTTGCATTTTAAAATATACAGTACTGTGCAAAAGTCTTAGGCCACTAGTATTTTCATAAGCTAAAAAAAATGGTTTAAAGTCGGTCTTTTGCTGTAGTGTGTCAGTAGGAAATATCAGATTACATTTCCAAACATTCATTTTGCCATTAATCGTAATAATCCAGTGAGATTTTTGTTTGCACAAGGAGTCTGACAACAGCGAGTGCTCTGCACAGAGATCTGATCTCATCATCATCCAGTCTTCCTGGAATGACATGAAGAAACAGAACAAACTCAGACAGACTAAATCCAGAAGAACTGTGACAAAGTCTCCAGGATGCTTCAAGAAACCTACCTGCAAAGCTGCAGCACTGTTAAAAGTTTTAGGCACTTGTGTAAAAATGCTGTAAAATGAGGATGCTGTCATAAATAGATTTTCTTTATCAATTACCTTCTATTAACTAAATGAAATCAACATTTGGTGCGACCATTCTTTGCGTTTACAGCAGCTTTTGCCCTAGGTGCACTTGCGCAAAATTTTTCAGGTAGCTTTGCAGGTAGGTCTCTTGAAGCATCTTGGAGACGTTGCCACAGTTCTTCTGGATTTACTCTGTTTCAGTTTGTTCTGTGTCTTCATGTCATTCCAGAAAGACTGGATGATGATGAGATTAGATCAGTGTGGAGCACTGGCTGTTGTCAGACTTCTTGTGCAAACAAAAATCTCACTAGATTATTACAATTAATGGCAAACAGAATGTAAACCGGAAATGTAAACTGATATTTTTTACTGACACACTACAGCAAAAGATAGAAATAACTTACTTTAAACCATTTTTTAGCTGGTGAAAATACTAGTGGCCTAAGACTTTGCACAGTACTGTATATTCAAACAGAAAACTTATTTTAAGTAGTAAAAATATTTCAGAATTTTACTGTTTTTGCTGTACTTTGGAACAAATAAATGCAGGCTTGGTGAGCAGAAGAGACTTCTTTAAAAAAACATTAAAAATCTTACTGTTCAAGAACTTTTGACTGCAAAGTGGATTTAATTTGTGTCACTGCATCTCTCAGGAAAGAATGGCTGCGGCTGGGCAGCATGGCTAAAGAAGATGCCATGGAGGACTTTGTGAAACTTCTGAACTCCTGTTGTAGTCTGTTTGCACCTTATGTGACATCACATAAGATTGAGAAGGAGGAACAAGAGAAGAGACGGTATGTTCTGTGTTAGTTATAGTGTCTGAAGTATCTTAGAAAGTAGTGTAATAATCTGTTAAGACTTGTAGGAAGCCGTTTTTATTCTGTACGTGCCTGTGTGTTTAGAAGAGAAGAGGAAGAACGTCTCAGGCTGGAGAGAGAAGAGCAGGAACGACGGCGGCTGGAAGAAGAGGCACGACGCAGAGAAGAAGAAGAGAGGAGGATAAAAGAGGAGGAACAGAGAAGAAAAGAAGAGGCTGAGAGGGTACAGATAGAGCGACAAAAGTGAGTGCTGGTGGTTTGCTGAAGTTGAAAATGTGACATTTATTTATACACACATTCATTATGAGTATATACAGTATAAATTTAATACAGTAAAAACATTATTATTGTAAAATATTATTCTAATAAAAATATATATTTTAATATATTTTAAAATGTAATTCATTCCTGTGATGGCAAAGCTGAATTTTCAGCATCATTACTCCAGTCTTCAGTGTCACTTAATCATTCAGAAATTATTCTAATATGCTGATTTGGTGCTTAAGAAACATTTCTTATTATTATCAGTGTTGAAGACATCTTAATATCTTTTGCAGCTTAATAATGTTACAATTACAGTAACGTTACAATAAATAATAAATAATTACATTTCAAATATGTGCTGTTCTTTTAAAAAACAATCTTATATCATAAAACAATAAATGTACGGTTTCAGTTTCCATGAAAATATTAGGCAGCAAAAACAGTTTTCAACATCAGTAATTATAAGAACCATTACTAATAACTGACCACTAGTAAATAATAATAATTAGGCACCAAATCAGAATGATTTTAAGGGATCATGTGACACTGAAGACTGTCATAATGGCTTCTAACAATTCAGCCTTGCCATCACAGGAATACATTTTAAAATAAATGTTAAATATTTAAATAGAAAGCAGTTATTAGATTGTAATAATATTTTACTATATTACTGTTTTACTGTATATATACACTGCTGTTCAAAAGTTTGGGATCAGTAAGATACATAAATATTATTGCAATTTAATATAACAGTTTTCTATTTTAATATGCCTTATAGTTTATTTCTGTGATGCAAAGCTGAATTTTCAACAGCCATTACGCCAGTCTTAAGTGTCATATGATCTTTCAGACATCATTTTAATATGCTGATTTGTTACTTTTCTTATTAATGTTGTCAACAGTTGTGCTGCTTAATATTTTTTGGAGCCTGTGATACTTTTTCAGGATTCTTTGATGAATAAAAAGTTAAAAAGAACAGCATTTACTCAATCCTTTCTAACTATATATGTCTTTACTATCACCTTATCAATTTCTCAGATCATTGCTGAATAAAAGTATCAATTTCTTTCAAAGAAAGAAAGAAATAAAAAAACGTACTGACCCCAAACTTTAAACGGTAGTGTATGTTGTTACAAAAGATTTCTATTACAAATAAATGCTGTTCTTTTTAACATTTTATTTATCAGAGAATCCTGAAAAAGTATCACAGTTTCCAAAATAATATTGAGCAGCGCAACTGATAATAAATCAGCATATTACAATGATTTCATGTGACACTGAAGACTGGAGTAATTATGTAAAAATGGTATATTGAAATAGAAAACCACTATTTTAAATTGCAATAAAATTTCACAATATGACAGATTTTTCTGTATTTTTAATCAAATAAATGCAGCCTTGATGAGCAGAAAAGGCTTTTTCTAAAAATATTTAAAAATCTTACTGATCCCAAACTTTTGAACAGTAGTGTATATTATTCCAAACCTTTGAATTGTGTATATTGAGCATAAAATATCAAATCAAAATGTAATAAATTTTAACTCAGGTGTCTGTAGAATTCAACTTTTAAAAAAGTGTTTATCTCTATGTGTTTTACTATCTATGTGTACAGACAACAGATCATGGCTGTTCTGAATGCACAAACGGCAGTACAGTTTCAGCAGTATGCCAAACAGCAGTATCCAGACAATCCAGAGCAGCAGCAGTTACTCATCCAACAGCTGCAGGAACAGCACTACCAACAATACATGCACCAGGCCCTCCGCTTACAGCAGGTACAAATATGACCAGACCAAAGTCTTTGTACCTTTAAAAAATCCTGCAAGTGTCATCACTTAAAACTTCCTTCTCAGTACACAAAAGCTCAAAACATATTGTAGGATTTGCATATTGTAGGATTTGTCACATCACTCTGGCTATACATTTGTGTATGACTGCCACTAGAGCAACACTGAAAAATCTTTTTGCAGTCAGTCACATAACAGCTGACACCTGTTTACACCGGACACAAGTGTTGTGTTGCGTTGTGTCAAAAGCAATAAAATCAATTATAATTACTGGCAGCATCTATGCTGAATACAGTATACAGATGTCCGGCCAATTTCTGACGTACTCCACATGCTTGAGCTACCCCTGACAACAGGACAAATGGAAAAGAAAAGAAACATTTACATTTGTCCTGTTTAAAGTATGTTTTTATCTGTGCAGCCTTCAAAAGAACCGTAGTGTCAGGAACGGGTGTCACGGCGGAGGATCATACTGTGTGTTTCTTAGGAAAATTTAACTGCAGATTGTTTTGTAAATGAGGCACAGTCTAATGGAGAGTTTGCACAGAAACTTTTGTTGAAAGATGAAGCATTCAACTGTACATTTCAGACAGCAGGTCAGAATGAGGGTTGAAAGTAATAATTTTTGTGTTTTTGTGAAGAAGAAAAAAACATTTATACTTAACAAACTTGTTATAATAATAAAAGAATCTGTCTTAACCCCTTTACATTTCTCCTTTATGACTTCAGATGGCCTTGCAGAAGCAGCAGGACCCAAATGTGACTCAAACATCAGAAGCTCTTCCTGCTCCTGTGTCAAATGATGCTGCACCCACCTGCAATCCCAACAGCCAATCAAATTCATTAGAGAATCAGGAACAAGAGACAGACTCAAAATCATTTCATTTGTGCGTAGAAGGCAAAATGGGAGGTATGTTTTACCTAACTTTCAGTTTGCATACAGTTGCAATCAAAATTATTCAGCCCCCTTGACCTGCAAGACATTTTGCTGCAGAGAACAAAATTTTGTGAAAACAATTCAACAAAGGCATCAGTACACTATTCAAGAAAGTTTATTAATACACATTTGAGTAATTCTGAGAATTCAAGTAGATGAATAATGAAAAAAAATCAAATTGTCACTAAATGTTTATGTTCAAAATTATTCAACTGCCAAAAGTCAAATTTGGTGCTGAATCTTTTATTCTTTAAAACCACCAATAAACCCTGCTTAGAAGTGCTTAAAAGCTTGCGTCAGCTCTCTACTGCAATCTTGGCCCACACATTGCCTGAAAAAGTTTCAGATAACTGATAATCTTTAGTTTTCACATTGCCACTGCTTTCTTCAAATTCAACCAAATATCCCTGTATCAAGCATCAGTAGATTTGAATGTATACTTTAGGATGATTGTCCTGCAGGAAAGTCCATTGATCATCAGCTTCAGCCATTGCACCAAAGGCATCACAATTCTTGCCAAAATGGCCTGATACTTCAAAGAATGTTTTCCACTTCCTGCTACAGTAAAACAACCCCAAAACAGGGCTGGCCCACCTCCATGTTTGACTATGGAGATGGTGTTCTTTTGCTCATAGGCTTTACCTTCTTTTACATCAGACGTACTGCTGATCCATGATCCAAAAAGTTCCAGTTTGTTCACATCACTCCATAAAACATTCTTCCAGAACTCCACAGGTCTATCCAAATGAATTTTAGCATATTCGAGTCAGCGTTTTATGTTCATTTTGGTCAAGGTTGGCATTTGGCAAGATGCCCATAATGAAAGCCATGCTGGTCTTGTTTTTATCTTACACTCTGCATTGAAGTTTTTTCTCCTTTCATTGGGTCATCTTGCAAGTCTTTGGCTGTACATTGCAGGTTTTTCTCAGTTGCTCTGATCAAACATTTAATGATATTGTGATTTTTCAACACCCTCAAAGGTGTGTTTCTGGTACAGCATACTTTAAACTGAAAAAAAACAAAACATTAAACACGCAGTTGTGCATTTGTTGATTTATTTGCTTTTCTTTCTTTCTTGAATGCAGAACTACCTATCATTGCTCCCTCCATGTGGACACGGCCTCAGATTAAGGAGTTTAAGGAAAAGGTGTTGCACGATCAGGAGTCTGTGATCACAGTGGGCCGAGGGGAGGTATTGACCGTACGGGTGCCCACTCATCAGGATGGCTCACATCTGTTTTGGGAATTTGCCACCGATGACTACGATATCGGTTTTGGGCTGTACTTTGAGTGGAAAGACGTGACCATTCCAACAAGCACTGAAACTACTGAAACCAAAGAAGGTAAGAGGGTGGACTTCTTTGACAAGGACATTAAATATTTATTATATCATATTTATTTTTTAATTTTATTCTGTTTCCTAATCTAAGGCACAGAACAAGTTGAAGGAGAAAAGCAAACAGAACAGGGCAGATGTCCTCTGGTACATGAGGTTGTTCCCATTTCCCGTCGTGACAGTCATGAGGAAGTTTATGCAGGCAGTCACCAGTATCCTGGTCAAGGAGTTCATCTTCTGAAATTTGACAATTCCTATTCCCTTTGGAGGCCAAAGGTTGTCTATTACAGAGTTTATTACACTAGATAAACATAAGCAGACCATGTTCTACATTCGCAATCCACCTTTGAGCATGTTGAGACAGTCTTGAGAGTCTTTAACAGAGGCACAGTACTCAAGATCTTGAAATATGTCATTTGTTTTGAATCCAAAAGATACCAAGTCTTTGTCCGTCGTGTGCTTCAGTAATTTATATGTTTATTAAGTTGAATCAATGAAGGAGTGGCGTATACTAATTATTTTTTAATTGATGTGATTGATTCGAGCACTTTAAAGTTTAAACAAATCATTTATGGATCCCAAAACATATTACTTTGGTTTATAGGATTTTTTTTTTAATTGTTGTGTGGGTGGTTGAAGAGATCAAGCAATAGATAATTTAATAATTGTTACTTTTATATTAAGGTGTTATCTTATTGTAAACATGATTATTCTTTTCCGTTTATATGTTAATTATAACCAGAGGTTAAGGATATTGTTAACCTTTTGAAAGGTTACCTAAATGTTTGCACAAAAAACTACGTGCATAAAAGCAAATCATGAACTAGTAGTACTAGTACTCCAAAATGGTGGCTTTCTGGTAAAGGGTAATATTAATATATTTATTGTGTTTTCTTGTCTAAAGCATGACATGCGTATCCTGCTGATACCAAAAGATATATGCAGCTACGCAGATACTACAATTTTGCACACTACAATAATGGAGACATGTTGTGTGTAGATAAAGAGGGTAAAAAAGACTCTAAATACATTGGAATAACAGTTCAGATAATAGTAAAAAATGTCATTTAATTCTACTAGAATTATAAGTGGCAGCTAATTTTGTAACTAAGGTGTAACCATGTTACGTGGTTAGGGATTTTTGCCTTTTTAATTGTCTTTGTATTTTTTGTATACATAGGAAAATTGTCCCATTGATAGCTGTACTCCTGTGGGATGTCCCACAGTGCAATCTAAATTTTTAACACTATGAGAATAGTATATTTTGTGTGGAATAAATGCTTTTATACCCTTCACAAGTGTGCAAGTAAAATATGAAGAATATTTAAGTTATCATGTAAATGATAAATGATTTTTCCGCATAGTTTCAGGAATAATGTGACACGTATATACTCAAAACTTAAAAATAACAAGATTAAAATCATCCAGTATATTTAAAGACACACTTTTATATTGCAGTAATTCATGCTTTAACCATGCATAATCGAACATTATAATTATTCCAATTCAATTTTCGTAGTAAGAAAAAAAAAACAGCCACTGGATATGGCCATCTACTGTCCATCATAGCTGATATTTAGTTCCGTGTTATAGCAGTATTTATAGCACTGCGTAAAGCAGACAACAGCCTGATCTTGTCCTCTTCTCTATCTGTAGCACAAATCCACTGACGCTTTGGACTCTCCAGCTGAAAAGCGTTTCGAACATCTGAAAAGATTATGGATTGATTAAATGTACATAGAATTTTATATTTCAGGGCAGAAGTAAGCCTATGCGTGAAACTTCCGGTTCATTAACTGCTATAGGGAAATAATGAGAAGAATAACAACGTGCAGTGAGCAGTAAAACTGCTTGCACTATAAACCAGTGTGTTCATAAATAAGATCCATTTCCAAAACAAAGATTCACATATAGTGTACTCACCCCCTTGTCATCCAAGATGTTCATGTCTTTCTTTCTTCAGTCGTAAAGAAATAATGTTTTTTGAGGAAAACATTTCTGCATTTTTCTCCATATAATGGACTGATATGGTGCCACGATTTTGAACTTCCAAAATGCAGTTTAAATGCGGCTTCAAACGATCCCAAATGCAGTTGTAAACGATCCCAGCTGAGAAAGAAGGGTCTTATCTAGCATAACGATTGGTTATTTTCATTAAAAATAATACAATTTATATACTTTTTAATGTCAAACGCTCATCTTGTCTTACTCTGCCTGGACTGTTTTCTTCCGGTTTATGACAGTTAGGGTATGTCGAAAAACTCCCATCTCATGTTCTCCCTCAACTTCAAAATCATCCTCTATCGCTGTTTTTACCTTTTTTATTAAAGGTCTTTGATCTTCTTTGCATGTTCACTTTACAAAGACTGGATCGGTACTTCTGCAGTGATGTAGGATGATTTTGATGTTGAGGGAGAAAATATGATTGGAGTTTTTCAACATACCCTAACTCTTTAGTCAGAATACACAGAGTTCAGGCAGAGTAAGACAAGGCGAGCGTTTGAGATTAAAAAGTATTTAAATGTAATTTTTTATGGAAAATAACCAATCGTTTTGCTAGATAAGACCCTTCTTCCTCAGCTGGGATCGTTTACAACCGCATTTGGGATCGTTTGAAGCCACATTTAAACATTTTGGAAGTTCAAAATCGTGGCACCATATCAGTCATTATATGGAGAAAAATGCTGAAATGTTTTCCTCAAAAAACACAATTTCTGTACGACTGAAGAAAGAAAGACATGAACATCTTGGATGACAAGGGGGTGAGCACATTATATGTGAATCCTTGTTTTGGAAGTGGACTCCTTTAAGACACCAATTTTAGAATATCAAGCAGCAAACAAGCTGTTTTGTACATCTAAAAATAGCTGGATGTAGATAAGACCGGAAGCCAGCCCTGCGCCCGCTCTTACGGGAAAAATAAGATGGATAACATAACAATAAATATGACTTATAAGCCTATTCCTAACAGATTAATATTTGCCATTTTGATCAAATAAATGCAACCTTGGTGAGCGAAAGAGACTTCTTTTAAAAGCATTTTAAAAATCTGTTAGTGGATTGTAGTATATATTGCCAGTTTCCAAGAGAACATCATGAACACTGCATTAGAGTATGTAGTAATAATGAAACATACACTTTGTATCTGTGATTTCCGTAAGTTTTAGACAGTGAAGGGCCACAGAGGCCAGAAAGGTGTGGGTTGTGTTCACTGCCAGAGAAAATGGCATGTTTGACACACTCCTCTCAGTCAGAACTAGAGCATCATTGAACAGAAACAATCCCAGGTCACTCACATGCTCATACATCCTGAGGGGAAGGAAACAATAAACATATCACAGATCAGCAGGGTTGCTTGAGTAAATCTGCTTCCATAAAGGAACAGTTTACCCAAAAAATGAAAATTTGCTAAGCCTCTGGCCATCTAAGATGTACACTACTGCTTAAAAGTTTAGGATCAGTAAAATTTGCAATGTTTTTTAAAGTAGGCTCATCAAGGCTGCCTTTATTTGATCAAAAATACAGGAAAAAACTGCAATATTGCAAAATGTTATTAAAATATAAAATAATGGTTTTTATTTTAATATATAATTTATTTATTCCTGTGATGCAAAGCTGAATTTTCATCAGCTGTTACTTCCGTCTTAAGTGTCACATGATCCTTCAGAAATCATTCTAATATACTGATTTATTATTAGAATTATCAATGTTGGAAACACTTGTGCTGCCAAATATTTTTTTGGAACCTGTGATTCTTTTTTTTTCAGGATTCTTTGATGAATAACAAGTTAAAAAGAACAGCATTTATTCAAAATATAAATCTTTTCTAACAATGTAAATCTATGCTATCACTTTTTATTAATTTAACACATTCTTGGTGAATAAAAGTATTAATTTCTTCTTCTTCTTCAAAAAAGTAGTGTATATTGTTAGAAAACCTTTCTATTTTAAATAAATGCTGTTCTTTTTAAACTTTTATTGATCAAAGAATCCTGAAACAAGTATCACAGGTTCCAAAAAAATATTAAGCAGCACAACTGTTTCATGTGACACTGAAGACTGTAGTAATGATTCTGAAAATTCAATTTTAATTACAGATATAAATTACATTTTAATGAATATTCATATAGAAAAACATTGTTTTACATCATAATAATATTCCACAATATTACATTTTTTCTGTATTTTTGATTAAATGAACTCAGCCTTGATGAGCATAAGAAACGTCTTTAAAATACATTAAAAATTTTACTAACTACTCACCCTCATGTCATTCCAAAACTGTAAGACCTTTGTTCATCTTCAGAACACAAATTAAGATATTTTTAATGAAAACTGAGAGCTTTCTGACCCTGCATAGATGGCAATGCAACTGACACATTCAAGGCCCAGAAAGGTAGTAAGGACATAGTTAAAACAGTCCATGTGGCATCAGTGGTTCAGCCTTCTTGTAGCTTCAAAAAATTACTGATGAACCTCTGATGTAACATGGATTATTTTAATGATGTCCTTATTAGCTTTCTGGGCACTGAACGTGTTATGCAGGGTCAAAAAGCTCTCAGATTTCATAAAAAATATCTTCATTTATGTTCCGAAGATGAATAAGAGTTTTACGGGTTTGAAACGACATGAGGGTAAGTAATTAATGACAGAATTTTCATTTTTGGGTGAGCTATCCCTTTAATCTCTCATTTCTCATCATAATAGCATTTACACCTTGGATGGCCTGAAGCTGAGAATTTTCAGAAATTTTATTTTTATAAAATTATTATTAGAATTATTAAAATTAAAAAAAAAAAAAAAAAGTGCTTCTTATAAATTCAAACTTATTGAGTTATGCTATTGTTAGTCATCTACAAACAGAATAAGACTAAGGCTTTAGGTAGACAGAGAGACTCCTGTTTCTTTGTCATTTGATCCCAGGTCAATAGCAGCACCTGAGAGAGGCAGCAATGTTTCCATTAAGGCAGCTCAGTAATGCCACATCCTGTGTGGTGATCAAATATCTGCTTTCCTCCAACAAATTCTAAATAAAGTACAAAAACACTGTGTTATACTGTGTATGAACACTGACATTTATACACAATGCACTGCAAATACATACGGCTGTCCGTCACAGACTTCTCTGTTGTTTTAAGTACAGTGATCTTTAATGGCCTGTGAGAACATGATCTCTGTAAATAAATGACTGCTGCAATGACTACACAACTTACTGGGCAGCTTTGGATTGTGCTCTGTGCCTCCTTGATTCTCAAGTCTCGATCCAGACTCTTTTTTAACTGGGAATGAATAGCAAAGCACTGTCTTGAATTAAGGTAAACACTCATACAAGTTCTTATACATTCACTGAGTACTTTGTTTTTGAACAGACCTTGTGGATGAAGCCTCTGTAGGTCAGCAGTGAGTTGAGGGCAGATGATAACTTTGTGTAGTCCGGGTGTTCAGATGGTGTGTGTAGCATTAATGCCTGAAGCAAAGTCACATATTCCTCCACTCGTGCGGATGGTGTGAGAAACAGCTCCTGGAGACTGGATAAACAATTGCTGCATTGCTAGAGTCGCTTTTGTACAACTTTGTAATTTGTCAGAAAACTACCAGAGCTGTAGTTTTTACTGTACCTCAGCATTCTGGTAGCAACGGTCCGATCGTGTCTCTTCAGAAAGCTGCGGAATACAGGCAGCATCTCGCGGCACTGGAAAACATACAAAATTATGTACCAGATAATGACTTGGCATATCAAATAATTTCCAAAAGTATTATACACCAAAAGTATTAAAATCATTTTTTAAATTCTGATGAAATGGCGTCATCTGCATCTGCAGATGAACGTTATAATAAACCCAAAGTCAGTGGAATGTGCTACTTGCTGTATTTTGCCGGTTACTCGATGTGGGCAAATTGCAGTCGAGGATTTTTTAAAATCGAGTACTTAAATTGAATCAAGGAATCGTGACAGCCCTAAATGAGACTTTCATTAGATTAAGTTTTCTTCCCAGATAGCACACGTACGTCTGCAAGATGTCTGTTAATGATCACTTGATCTTTAAAGCATCTCCTGTGTACAAACATCTAACAGACATCTGTAAGATGTCAGTTTTACATACATTCTAGATCATAAACATCTTAAAGACATCTAATAGATGTCTATTTGACATCTTATAGGAAACGTCCTATAGACATATTGCTGATGAGCAAACACTCTAAAAAATATGTCTTCCAGATGTAAATGCAGATGTCAAATAGACGTCTCTGAGATGTATGTGTGCTATCAGGGAATGCAGACGTCAAATAGACGTCCCTGTGATGTATGTGTGTGGTATCAGGGTTCATTTGATCAGTTTTGAAAAATATTTGAGTTTTATTCAAGTATGTACCCAGATAGCACATGTACATCTGCAAGATGTCTGTTAAAGATCGCTTGATCTGGAAAGCATCTGCCATGTACAAACATCTGACAGATGTCTTCAAGATGTCCTTTTTACATACATTCTAAATCATAAACATCTTATAGACATCTAATAGATGTCTATTTGACATCTGACAGGAAACAACCTATAGACGTATTGCAGATGAGCAAACACTCGTCTTGCAGATGTAAATGCAGTGGTCAAATAGACGTCTCTGAGATGTGCATGTGCCATGAGGGAATGCAGATGTCTCCGTGATGTATGTGTGCTATCAGGGTACAAACTGCTTTTATGAGGTATAATGATCCTGATAGCACACATACATCACGGAGGCGTCTATTTGATGTCTGCATTTACATCTGGAAGACGTATTTTTTAGAGTGTTTGCTCATCTGCAATATGTCTATAAGACGTTTCCTATCAGATGTCAAATAGACATCTATTAGATGTCTTTAAGATGTTTATGATCTAGAATGTATGTAAAACTGACATCTTACAGACGTCTGTCAGATCTTTGCACACAGCAGATGCTTTCCAGATCAAGTGATCTTTAACATACATCTTGCAGACGTACATGTGCTATCTGGGGAGAAGTTATTCTAGGAAATATTTTACATTAACATACCTTGTCTATAGTTCTGAGAATGGTTGGATAGTTGTTGAAAAAGTTAGTGTAGACCCGTAACTTGGTGCAAAACTTGACACAAACATCCCCCACACATTGCAGCGGACCCCACTCCTCCCACCTCTCAGTCAGCTCCTTCAGAAAAACACTTTGAAGAGCAGAGTTTAAGAAAATGAGAAAGTAACAGAAATAAGAAAACTGTATGTGGAAACATGCTAAATATGTTACCTGTTTGTCTCCAAAATGTCCAGCAGAGGGCAGAAGATGGTGATGAGACTGACTGAGCTGATAATGGCTCGGTTGGAGTCCAGTGCTGCTCTGAGAGGGGTGTAGTACACTGTGGCCACTGCTTGAAGTTGTCTCACATATGTTTTCTCACTATTGAAAAGCTCTTTGCACACAGCACTGCGTCTGTCTGCATCACTTAACAAGCCCTAATAAAAAAGACACATTTTTAAGCAATCAATGTATTTGGTGAACTAAATTAATTATCCAGAACAGAAACATTAGCACTAACCTTAAGAGATTCTGAACTGAGGCTGTTAAAGGAAGCACTTTCTGTAAGAAACAGTGGGTCGATGTTCTTCAAACCACTGTTGACTGATGACTTCATTAGGAAGTGTCCTAAGAAGTCTAAGGGATCATCCTACAGCATGATAGTGAATCAGATTTAGTATAATGCAGCAAGATAATCTGAGATTTACTGGAACAAAATGTTCTTCCTTACCGGAGACTCATTCATCAGTGCTACAAGCCCATGAACCAAACACTGCATGACCTCTGATTTAAGGGAAATCACAGGCATCTTAATGTGATCCCAGAGGAAGAGACCTGGAAAGGCCGTGCAAACAAAGAAAAAGGTTTGAATGTAAGGTATGTAATTGACATTAACTGCACAAGACTGTTTTAATTTCTGACTTGCCCAGGATGCGGCCTCTGATCTCTTGACACATAAAGTGCAGCTGTGGCTCCAGCTGTTTCCGCAGATGCTTACAGCCTTCCTCTATCCATTCAGCCTGTCTGCACCAGCTCAGAAGAAGGGTCTCATGTAGGTACACCAATGGAGGAAACTCACCAGACCCAGACCACTCACTGAGAACTAGCAGAAATACAAAAAACTGTTCTTGAAATAACGTGTGATACTAATTTATGTATATGAAAAAATAAATAAATAAAAATAAACGAGATGTTATTATGATTGTTTTTAATATCAATATTATTTTATGATATATATAAAGATGTATAAAAAATGTAATATGAAACTGTATTTTATATATTTAGAATTATATTTATAATATTTTTCTCATAATCTTAAAAAAACATGCACAATCTAATAAGACACAAAATTTAAAGTTACATAATTATAATTATTTCATTAAAAATATTATTATTCCTTATTTTGTATGAGAAATTACCATTTATTATGAGAAACAATATCTACAGTTGAAGTCAAATGTTTACACACACCTTGCAGAATTTGCAAAATGTTAATTATTTTACAGAAATAAAAGGGATCATACATACATAAATGCATGTTATTTTATATTTAGTACTGACCTGAATAAGATATTTCACATAAAAGGCGTTTAACAAGACGTTCACATAAGAGACGTCCACAAGAGAAAATAATAGTTGAATTTATAAAAAAAGACCCCGTTCAAAAGTTTACATACTTAATACACAATGCATTAAGAGCTGGGGGGGTGAAAACTTTTGAACAGAATGAAGATGTGTACATTTTTCTTATTTTGCCTAAATATCTTTTTTTTTTTTTTCATTTAGTACTGCCCTTCAGAAGCTACAGAAGACACTTACATATTTCCCACAAGACAAAATAAGTTACATTTACCCTGATCTTCAAATTCAAAAAGTTTTCATGCATCTGGTTTCCTTCTAAAGCATCAGTGAGCATTTGAACATTCTATAATAGTTGCATATGAGTCCCTCAGTTGTCCTCAGTGTGAAAAGATTGATCTCAAAATCATAGTCATTGTTGTAAGGGTTCAAATACACAAAAATGCTGAAAAATCAAAAATTTGTGGGACCTGAAGGATTTTTCTGAAGAACAGCGGGCAGTTTAACTGTTCAGGAAAAACAAGGGACTTATGAACAACTATCACTAAATAAAAAAACACAGCTGTGGATCATTCAGGTAACAACACAGTATTAAGAATCAAGTGTATGTAAACTTTTGAATGGGGTCATTTTTATAAATTGAACTATTATTTTGGACAATATTGGCATGAATCCTTTTTAAATTGTGAGGAACAACACAAACTATGAAAACATATTTTATTACATAAACAGTTCATACATAGAAAAACTTCATCAAAATATCCACCATTAGCAGCTAGTACAGCTCTGCATAATCTGGGCCTAAATTCATTGTATTCTAAACTTAATCTACAATCAATTGTTGAAGCTATTAAGGTGTGCTGACCCAAAACTCTTTTAAAAACCTGGGCCAAGTTTAAACCAGTAACCAGGCATCACAGCTGGCAAAGGGGCTTGTCTGACTTTGACATGTATATATTGGCATTATTATATAATCTAAATGAAAATTATTATTGCTGGTCTTCAATGATAATGTCAAGTTACTTTAATGTATTTGCACCAAAAAATGACAAGGATTTATGCTGATATCGTCCAAAACCACAATTTGCCAGGGGTGTTTCCAAACTTTTGGAGGGCAGTGTATGTAAATATAATATACATATAATATTGAAATTCTATAATTTATTACATTGTACATAGATAGAGAATTTGGCCTGGGAAAACAAAAAAATCTGCAACTCACTATGCTGGTAGGAGCCCGTACAGATCCCTGTGGGAGCTCTGACATTTAGACCAGTCAAAATGGACAACTTCCTCATCAGATCCATACCTGCAACTGAAGAATCAATACAGAACAACTCCTGAATAAAGCATACCTACAGTAAATGTAACATGGGACAAAATGCCACAGGGACAAAACTCTACCAGAAGCTGCCAAGGGAGCAAAGATGTTCAGAATCCCTCCTTCTGAAGCAGGAACTACCCAACCACAAAGATTCTCCCAGAACTCCCTCACACAGGGTTTCAGCACTGTCTTCTCATTAATGCTTAGTCCTGGATAAAAGAAAGTGTAGACAATGTATATAGGCTATAATCTGTAGGACGCGATTATTACAGAGATTTAACACCGTGTGTACAGCAGACACGACGCGACGCGACAAAATACTATAGAACTCATTATAATCAGCGATGTCTACATTGGATGCGACGCCTAGTTCTATTTATGATGTACTGACAAATTTCAAATGATTTGCAACGGTTACTTTGTCGCGTCCAGTACGATTAAAATATTTCATTCTATTTTTTTCTATTACATTCTATTTTAGGCATATAAACTATAGCATGAATGATTTGTTTATGTTGCCACGTTTATCATTTACAGCTACTTTTGTATTGTAAATTATTGAAGTAATTCAAATATTTGGCATACATTTGACAGCAGCTGTGTGTTTTATATGCTTATAAAATCTGCCCTCATGAAAAAACCTCTTCCATATCCTACTGAATTAATCAGAGAAAATTACCATCTGTGAGAGTTATTTCTTCTGCGCTTCCTGTCACCAGAATGCCGAGACTTTGCACCATCCTGCCTTGGATCACCTTTTCCGCCAAAGAAAGCAAAGCCTCCAAGGTCATTCCTTGTGAGTCATACGGTAAAACCATCACAGACACTTGCACTGCGGCCAGAATCAGCTAGAAATATGAAGTTGAGATCTTTCAGTTCATAAACAACTGTCTATCATTAATAAGGAGACGTAATTTAATGTCTTGTAAAACAGTCTTACTTCATATCCAGGAAGTTTGGATGATACAAGTAGGAAATGAGGAAGAGGACTATAAGAGGACTTGACTGGTTGGTTGAACTGTAGTGAACTGTAAGGACTGTATGTTCAGAATAATTTTTTTCCTTTATTGTCGTGCGATGAATGACAAAATATGATGCAAGAGATATTCACCAATGTTGCTATTACTGACCTCATAGTTCTCAGTAAACTGGTGGCACCTGTGCTCTCAAAAGTATTGCTCATACTTAGGTTAAGCCGTGGTTCTCTTATTTCCACACTAGAGAGTGAATTTTCCAATCGACACTTGTCCTACAGTAGAAGAACATGAGGAATAACACTTTTGTGTACATCTTCTGTATATTGCATTGCATAAATCTAACATTAATAACACATTATCATGACATGTTGGTAGGCAATACTTTTTTAAGATAATAATTATACATCTTGATTAAAGCTTCTGCTCTAAACTTTTATTGCCACTGTCTCACCCCAATTTGAACAAGTGCAGCAGTAAGACTCAGTGGCTTATGAATGGTTCCAGTAAATGATGTGCCCAATTTACTGGTGTTTATCCATGCCCTCCTGGTCTTCAAAGCAGCCTCTGTGAAAAAATCAGACTGGAATATGAGGACCAGAACATAAGCCAACTCTATTAATTAAAACTCTTTAACCTTAATCAGATCAATAAGGGCATGAACAGTACATGAAATGCTGGAAACCCTGGCCCTTACTTTTATGCTCTGCTACCTTCTGTCTGATAGTTTGTTTTATCTTGTGTTCTCTCCATTGATCCTGTTGCTCCTCTGGTGCTGTCAAACTCTCATTCAAGGTACCATAGACACCCGCTGCTTCCCGTGGAGTCAGAATATCTAAACTGGCAGTACAAGCCACATAATGTCGTTTCCACGCCCCGTACTCATGATCTGATGGGGTGTAGGGAAGAAACCAGCCAAGGCGGATACACTTCGGTGACCACAGACAGTCCTAGAGAATCACATTGAGATTGTATTGTGGGTGAGTAAACATATACAAAACATTGTTTTTGTCATTTCTGGCAGTCATTCTCAAACTGAAATTTACCCTAGTTTAGAAAACTTTGGGTAATGATGTTTAAATTAATACAGAAATGTAATAAAAGCCTGGTATCTAATAAATCACTGTCACGTTTGAGCTGATTAATTTCTTACCTGTTCTGCCAGAAACCTCCAGTGCCAGCACACCTGTGCTGCAGAGCAGATGTCTCGAGGACTGAGGAAAGACATGATGTAGAGAGACAGAAAGCGAGGCAGCACAGCTGTGAAGTCCATTCGAGTGACAGGGACTGATTCTGCCAAACAATCCCTGGTGAACCTGAAATGATAAAAACTTATATTGACTACAAATTCATTGTATGATAAAGTATATTTCTTGTTTTTAAATCATATAAGATCAGAATTTACTTGAGCTGGGTTTTGGAGCATCTTTTCAGCAGCTGACATATAAATTCTTTTCTTTGTCGGTCTGTCCACAGGTCAAACCAATGGAGGATAAGAGTTGTTCTTTCCCGAAAAAGCTGCAGATTTATCAGATTAAATGTATGTTTATATTTAAATCATATATGTGCCATTCTACAGAATTAGTGCAAACAAAAAACACATTTAAAAAGCATTTAAGTATTCAAATCTTAGATGTTTATTAAGATCCTTCTATTATCTATAGAAACCCACAATAATATTTAAAATATCAGTAAGCTTAATATATATGAAATTATTATTCATTTGGTACTTTCAGTTGGGAGGTGGCTGTCCCAAACACTAACCCCTAAATTTCAACTTATGAAAATGATTTTAAAATAACTTTTGCATTTTATTCCACTGCTGTTTTTAAAAATATCTTGTATTTGTAAAAAAAAAGTGATGTTCAAAAAAATATATATATGTATTTTCTTTGTAAATCATGAAACTTAGTCCATTGGCTGAGATTTTAACTACATCCTTACATTTATGATCAGAAAATATTTATGTCACTCACTCTCATAGATCAAAAGTTTAAAAATCTGTGTGTAACTTTAAGGAACGTTACTACCAAACACCTTTTTTCTGCAGTTAAGCACACTTTTTTTGGTGTTATTCCATAACATTTAGTTTTTATATGTGAACCACTGTTCAGTAACCTGATTAGCATCTTTGAGCTGGGCCCAAACACATTATCCTTTATTTGGGGGAAATAAACAAAACTCTAGTAAAGTTATGCAATTTTTTTTTTTTTTTTTTGTATTTTAGTAGTTTTTGTAGTGTTTTAGTATGTGGGTTAAAATTGTGTAATGTGATGTGGCCACTACCAAAACTGTCACTACCGAAAATGTGCAGTCACAACCAAAACCTAGGATGTTTTGTTAAATATATAGTATATTGAATTATCAACTAAGATGTTATGATAGTGTTTGGATCAACGTAAATTAAAATCAAATCAGTATGATCAACTTTTTGCCTTTTACAAAGAAAAAATGGATTCAAAGTACAGGAAGTCTTTAAAATAACTTGAAACATTGTTAAAATCCTTTTCCTTGAGAACCTTTTAATAAAATAGCAAAAACATATATATATATATTTACAAGGCAGATGTGGGCAAAATCTTAATAGATCAGTGCAACCCTTCCTATTAAATTACATATTACTGTGTGTGTGTGTGTGTGTGTGTGTGTGTGTGTTTTCAGGATGTTTCCAACTCTGACTTTGGACCAATTTTGTAGAATGGCCTATAAATCATAGGCCTACATATTCATATATATGAAAATTGTAAAAATAAGTCAAATACAAAGTAATTACATTTTAAAAAAAAAATACATATATTATTTAAAAAAAAAAAAAAGCTCCTGACCTGTTGGTTACATGCTTTGTTTGTTACAGGCGTCCATGCACTGAATCTAGTTTCTGTGCCGTCGAACCGCGACGCGTCTGACTGCGACTGTCTGTACTCACTTCCGTCTATCTGCCATTGATTGATAATATCCATATTTCCGCGGGTTTTTTTTTTTTTTTACTTCTGATGAGTACTAAATTCTAAAACAGAAGTCATTATGACAGTTATAACAGTCCAAACCGTCTAAAACTCAAACTGTCTTTCTCGGTTTGTAGGTAAATTAACATATCCGTTACATTTGCGAATGCGTTCCATAAAATAAATAGAAGTTTTGCGCGAAATCTAGATGTTCTGCTCGTTATCGTCTGGAGTTTAGTTCTAAACAAACCTCCAGTAAACGTCCAGGAACAAGCGCCTACTTTACAAGCTCGTTTCCCTGGAGACCAAATAACAAATGAAGCTCTGCAAATTCCTCCACACGATTCGCGTTTCTGTCAGCAGCTTCTGGGATTGTATTCGGAATCAGCAGTTAATCTACGTAAGTGAGAAATCAGATGTGGGGTAATACAACTTGAACTTTATTGATAGAAGCATGAATAAAAAGTTTAATCAACAATTAGCCAGTAGGTTACACTTTACATTTCCAACATTTTAAATCAAAATAAAATATGTAAATATGACTATAACCAAAAATATACAACCTTATTTTACTTTAATTCAGCAGTTTTAGTAGTCTCATGAATCTGACATCTTGTTAAAAAATAACCTGCCATTATCTCTCTATTAATTGCCTTAAGACAGGACATAAATAAATACAAACTGAGCTCATCAGTTCCTTGTTAAAGTGAATGAGTGATAATGCAAAGGTGCTGCTATTGTACAACTCCAAGGCAGCATTTAAGACATGAGATTAGAAGTCACAACATATTTTTCTTGTGGTAACATGAAATGATGCGATGAGAAGGACAAGTGAGCATTTCATCATGACTGTTTGGATTTGTTCTTTGATATCATATCTATAAAACTATAGAGTGCAAACAAGCCAAGCTGACCAACTCTACTTAAGATCCACAGTGTCATTGATATGACTGCAATACTGGTGTTTCTCCACAGATTTTCTGTTCTTAATATGCACACAGTATCCTCCATGGTAGAGCCTTTGTAGTTCATATGCTGGAAGTTCTCGGGACATCTTGACTGTCAGCAAGGTTAAGCTTTTGTCTAAGGAAGTACAGTTAAGGATTTCAGACTCTGTCAAGGCATCCAAGAAATGACTTGGGTTAGACAACCTGTAAAAGAACAGTTTGACTCCAAGGCTGTAGCATGCTGCTGTCAAATCATGCAATAAGTAGGAACATGTATTGGACAACTTGTATATATTATTGCACCTGAAAATGCATGCTTTGTAATAAGTCACATTATTTAACAAGTATATGTTTTGCATTAAAAACGTATGCTTTTCAATGGGCCAGTCAGAATGAGAGTCCAAATATCTGATTATAATAAGTAACATTTCATGAAGCAAAAAGTTGTGTGTTTGTAAGAAACAAACTCATCAAGAAGTTTTATCTTCTTTACAAACACTCAGTGGCATTAACTAATGAACAAGTCATGTGGATTACTGGTAGATTATTGTGATGTTTTATCAGCAGCAATTTTTATTCTTTAGCAAATTTTCATTCTTGGGTGAACTACTTATTTAACTAACCACTATAGCATCATTTCATAAGCATTATTGGTGAAACCATGAAAGGATACATTGAGGAGCTTAACTCTTCCAGCTGAAGGAAAAAAGTGAACTTCATTAGATTGTCTGGACAAATGCATGAAAGAACTCAGATTTGTGGATATTTAATATTGCTTTGCTTACATTTAATAACAGTTTATCCATGTTTGTGTCATAGGCAGACTTCCTCTGGTCTTCTGGCAGCTCATCCACTTCTCCATATAAGTCGAAATGCAGACGAGCCAGTGTTTCCTGCATTTCTCTCACATGCTCCATCTGATCAATGGAGCACTCGTTGCCTGATTCAGAGAAGATTCTGAATTCAATTAAAACTGTAAACACACTGTAATGTAGCTGTACTGTACTGAGCTTACCAAAGGCTTGTAATTTTCCAGAGTGAAAGTCATTCAGAAGGCTGAGCAACCCCTTCTCCATCTCCTGAACATCAGACACGTCTGTGAGAAAAGAGTGCTGGATGGGGGCAGACTGGTTACTCTTACCCGACTGACTCTGAGGCCTTGGTTTGTCTCGCACCCCCCTACAACCCAAAAACAAAATAAATTAACGAACCAAAATACAAACAATGAAAATTGAAACTGTAACTTACACAACTTTAATAATCTATGCAGGGATGTCACGACAGGACTCATCGATTCAATTCGAGTAAGGTTACTCGATTTGTAAAAATCGTAACCGTTTGTCATAACGGCAGCATACCGGAAATGGCGCATTCGACGGACGAGAATCCATGAAACGCATTATTAGATCGTTAAAAATCATCATAAAGTATCCACAAGTTTCCGAGGGGCGCTACTGTAAAAAAGAACGTGGGTACAACTTCCGGCGAGGTGGCGGACCTAGCATACCAATGGTTGTTTTTTAGACCATTGTTTACTTTGTAAAGATGCACACCTTTATGAGAGATGTCATTACGTTCTTATGGATAACATCTGCTTTTCGAATTTGTGTTGCCACATCATTAGCAAGTTTGGATCGCTAAATCTTGAATGACAGTCAACTAGTGAAATGGCATTTGAACCGAGACATCAGAGCTTGTTAATGGGCATGCCAGATAACGTAGAAATCCCTTTCGTAGAAGCCTCACTTTCTGTCTAGTCATGTGCGCAATTCACTTTGTGTGTCCTAATGTTCGACCCCCAGATCTTACTTTGCGAGTACATTTTGATTGGGACCTATTTAATAATTACATTTTAAATACCCAGTCATACAAGTAATATGAAGAATACAAATTATTTCAGGAAAATTAAATATATGCCATATGCAATTAATATATGTCTATATTATTTTTCTATTCCATCATATTGATATTCGTACTGGCATTTAATGGCACTATTCAATGGGTAAATTAATTTATCAGAGTCAGAAATTCAACAAACAAACACACACACACACACAGTTAGGCTTTTATTTGTGCAAATAACATGGATCGATCTATGGAAATTGTGGTGAATGCGTCTTCCAACGGAGCTTTAGTTTTTTGGCTGCTTTATTTTTTACTAACCACCAGATCGCGCTGTTTTCGACAATCTCGAAGCTTTTAATCTTTTCCCGAAACAGTCAGAAGAAAGTCTTGGTGCTTCACGAGGCTTCATTTGCCCGTCACTCCTGTCAACTGTTGAATGAATGAGTGTCAGGTCCCGATTGTTTACACTGAACCGAAAGACGCTCCCACTTTTGACGTAAGGCCTCATGGGGCGTAGGAAAGTTGTGGATAATCCTACTGTGAATTCACAAACGATACGATTCAAATAAATAAATACGTGCGACGCAAGTTTAATATATGCGCTTTAATTATTTATATTCGTGTAGGTTATGTGCGTGTCAGAGCGGCTCCGTTCACAGTAAACGCAATTTTTTACGAACTGTTATCATTTACATGTGTGGAGCATCTCAAACTCCATCTCTGCATATTATAACCTTCATCTATTAACACAACACGCGCCATTTCATCAGACTTGTAAGGTAAATAATGTATACACCTTTGCAAACACAGGAGAATAACGTTACATCAGAATATTTCCATATGCTAACTGTTCATCGCTATTTCAAAATAAAAGCTCAAACCCTCACTCTGAGTTTACACGTTTTGATGTCCACCTATTCTATTATATTAAAAATCAAGTGGACATTTGAATTAAAAGTTGTTTAGTCAATAAAAATAAACAAGGATTTGATCGTGCAGTGAAGTTTAATAACAATTGTCAGGCCGTTGCGGCGCCCTCTGCAGGTGTTTAATATAATACGTAATGTACATACAGTGGAGATCGAAAGTTTGGGCACCCCAGGTAAAAATTTGTATTAATGTGCATAAAGAAGCCAAGGAAAGATGGAAAAATCTCCAAAAGGCATCAAATTACAGATTAGACATTCTTATAATATGTCAAAAAAAGTTAGATTTTATTTCCATCATTTACACTTTCAAAATAACAGAAAACAAAAAAAGGCGTCTGCAAAAGTTTGGGCACCCTGCAGAGTTTATAGCATGCACTGCCCCCTTTGGAAAGCTGAGACCTGACAGTGTCATGGATTGTTCTCAATCATCGTCGGAAAGACCAGGTGATTTCAAACTCAAAGGTTTTAAATGCCCAGACTCATCTGACCTTGCCCCAACAATCAGCACCATGGGTTCCTCTAAGCAGTTGTCTAGAAAACTGAAATTGAAAATAGTTGACGCTCACAAAGCAGGAGAAGGCTATAAGAAGATAGCAAAGCGTTTTCAGATGCCAATATCCTCTGTTCGGAATGTAATTAAGAAATGGCAGTCATCAGGAACAGTGGAAGTTAAAGCAAGATCTGGAGAACCAAGAAAAATATCAGACAGAACAGCTTGCAGGATTGTGAGAAAAGCAAGTCAAAACCCACGTTTGTCTGCACAATCCCTCCAGAAAGATCTGGCAGACACTGGAGTTGTGGTACACTATTCCACTATAAAGAGATACTTGTACAAATATGGTCTTCATGGAAGAGTCATCAGAAGAAAATCTCTTCTACGTCCTCACCACAAAAATCAGCGTTTGAACTTTGCAAATGAACATATAGACAAGCCTGATGCATTTTGGAAACAAGTTCTGTGGACCGATGAGGTTAAAATAGAACTTTTTGGCCGGAATGAGCAAAGGTATGTTTGGAGAAGAAAGGGCACAGAATTTAATGAAAAGAACCTCTGTCCAGCTGTTAAGCATGGGGGTGGATCAATCATGCTTTGGGGTTGTATTGCAGCCAGTGGCACAGGGAACATTTCACGAGTAGAAGGAAAAATGGATTCAATAAAATTTCAGCAAATTTTGGACGGTAACTTGATGGCATCTGTGAAAAAGCTGAAGTTGATGGCTTCTACAAATGGATAATGATCCTAAACACACCTCAAAATCCACGGTGGATTACATCAAGAGGCGTAAACTGAAGGTTTTGCCATGGCCTTCACAATCTCCTGACCTCAACATAATTGAAAATCTATGGATAGACCTTAAAAGAGCAGTGCGTGACAGACAGCCCAGAAATCTCAAAGAACTGGAAGACTTTTGTAAGGAAGAATGGGCAAAGATACCTCAAACAAGAATTGAAAGACTCTTGGCTGGCTACAAAAAGCGTTTACAAGCTGTGATACTTGCCAAAGGGGGCAGTACAAGATATTAACTCTGCAGGGTGCCCAAACTTTTGCAGACGCCATTTTTTTGTTTTCTGTTATTTTGAAAGTGTAAATGATGGAAATAAAATCTAACTTTTTTTGACATATTATAAGAATGTCTAATCTGTAATTTGATGCCTTTTGGAGATTTTTCCATCTTTCCTTGGCTTCTTTATGCACATTAATACAAATTTTTACCTGGGGTGCCCAAACTTTCGATCCCCACTGTAAATTCTACTGTTTATAATACATTATGTATTTTCACAGTTTTGTTCTGTAAATTGCTTGCTTTTAAAACTTTACATATGTACATATGTATTGTAATTTTAAAGACTACACTTTTTTTTTATTATTGAATGTAAATGCATGTATCAGTCATATTTTCTTGGTTAGATAAGCATTACTTACTCTACCAGCATAAAAATCTATTTTATATTTTGACATGAATAAAGTAATTAATAAAAAGTAAAATTTTCATCAGTTTAGTGTTCTTAAGCATTTTACATTTATTCCAAAATAACTCAAAGCTGTAAAAATGTAAACAATTTTATTTATATTTTATATAAATAGATAAATAATTAATTTATGAACTGACGTTCAACTGTTCTTTTTAATAATAAACTTATTTTTGGATCATCAGTCGTCAGAGCTCGTTAAACACTGGTCTCAGACGTGGAGACGTACCTTTAATTTTAACAAGCTAATTGCTCACAAAAAAAACCCTCCACAGATCAGTGGTAATATAGTATATAAACATGCGGGATCGCATGAATTAATCATAGCCGATCATAACCAGTCATATCAAATCATATCGCATTAGAGGCATTGCCTCCTCTCACGTGACTTTCCCCCGTTCATTCTCAGTTACCCCCCACCAAACTCACTGCACGCTTTAGGGTGCCTGTTGAAACTCAATGGACTCGAGGGAGGTGAAAGAAACACAGACTCCCGCTGTAACTTTACCTGCTGGTGTCGATAGCTTTTTATGACATATTTAGTAATATCTGTGTTGTTTTACTTTTATATTATGAATTTTTTTCTCATCCAATTTTTTGAGGAGACACTGCCTCCTTTGCCTCCTTGGAGGAAACGCTCCTGGACAGATGACACTCACCTGCGATACTTTGTCCTCTGACTGGAGTGCGTGACCACACCACCAACACCGAACGATCTCCCACTGGATGTTGTTTTTCGTGCAGTGATTGGGGGAGGAGCCTGGTTGGAAGACGGTTTGGGGCTTTTACGTTTCTTACTCTTTTCCTCCATTGTATTATCCAAATTACCTACAGAATAAAATACTTATTAAGCAGAGTAATTTCAGTTTACATTAAAAATATATATTGTATAATGACGTTGTGTAAGCTACAGTTTTGGTAATGTTACATAATCCAGTGGTTCCCAACCTTTCTGACTCCAAGACTGTCTAATTTCCAAAACAACATTTAAAAGCCCCTCATGTAGGGCAACATATTACCAAACGTTTCATTACTAGAAACTAGAGGTGATGACAGATTACCATAATGAAACACAATTATTTACATGACTTGAGAAGTTTCAAGAACAGTATGTTTTGCTATAAAAACAACATTGAGGGGTTATTGAGGGGATAAATAAAAAAAATCAATCCATTTTTAGCAGTATATAGCATCATAATGAAGTTAGACATTGTAATATAATTTTTAAATTATAGAAATCTGAATAAATATACATTTTAAATTATTTAACTTCATTTTGTAGCCTCTACGTAAGTTTGCCGAGGCCCCCTAGCGGGCCCCTGACCCCGGGTAAGAACCACTAATCCCCGATTACAGTAGAATGTTAAGCGTTTTGTTCATGATGAGCAACCATCAAAATAATTCTCCCCGCAATCAGATTTAATATTAACACTGCCCGGTGATATGAAACAGTGCATCAACAATCGCTTCTAATCCCGTTTTACAGTAACACGCAACATGTAAATAATATGCGAACGAGTAAAGGTGCGGCGTGAGTCGTGAACATGTCTAATAATCACAAGAGCAATGTACTAACGCATGCACAATTGTATTCGACAGCATATACGTGTAATTTTACCGCACAAAGGAGGGCTCCACTTTTCAGACTGAAATATTATCCGCTTTGAAAGACATTCTCGATGAGATTAGGCTGCTCTAAAGTTGGTACAGCTGACCAGCAAGTTTACAAAAGGCACTTCCGGGTATTACACGTCATTGTGGTGATATCAACACACACTGTCTGTAACTCAACTAGGTTAAAGCAGCTGTCAAAACAGTCACAACGTACAAAGTAAATTATTTAACAACGAACATTTTTGTTTAATTAATTTTAAATGAAGGCCTGACTACGTAGTTCTTTTGAAATACTGTATAACAAACCAGGAACAAAAAGCCGCGTAAAGATTAAAAACCCACTAAAAGCCACTAAATTGCTACAGTAGACTAATTTATTGTTATGTATTTTTCAAAATCATTACTCTAATGACGCAGGAGAAATAGACAAGTCTCTTCCTATTTTATTCTTCACACAGGAACTAAGTAGTAATAATCGTAGCAGACAGACCAAAACATTTTTTATTTATTTATTTATTTATTTTGAGTAATCTGTTAAAATATTGACTACTTATAATAAAGTCTACACGCCATCCAGCATCTATTCTGGTGTTATTAATAATTATCTTTTCTATTTATACTCACTTCTCTTCTGGCGCATGCGCATCAAGTCGCCTGTCATATGACCGCACATGCGCACCACTGTCATAATCTGTCTGAAGGAATTTCGGAAACACTTTGGATCAGCGCGAACAATAAACAGTTTCTAAAGATTCGGACCGATCGATTCTAGTCTTATCGTTCTTCTGTCCTGGAATCAACTTCAGTAAGTAGCGAGTGAATCGTTGTGCTCCACGTTGCGTCCAGTATTTCAAAACAAGAGGATGTTAATGCGTTTTTACTTCCCCAAAGCGGAACTGAAAACGAGACCAACTCACCAACTTCTATCTTAAATAAACAAACACATTTTACCAGTAAGTTAGTGATTTAAGAACACCGTGAAACACCATGAGTAAACAGTAAGTAAAAACCTGACCGTCGATAGTGGTGTTGGGATCTTGGAGACTTGGGAAAATCACGAGGACTTTCCCACTTTTTCAAAGTACTAACTTTTCTTATTTACCTGGTAAAATTGTGCTGTCTTCTTCTGGCGTTGGGTGTAAAACGTACACCTTGGAATCAGCAACAACATTAAACATGATTGCTATGGGTTTACACTCTCTGACAAGATCGGATTGTCTTGTTTAAGAAACAAATATGTATGGTTTCCTGAATGTTGCTGTGGAGAATTTGTCAGATCTTCAAGTACATATGAACATAATGCAGGTCCAGATAGTGCTGTTTATAGTGTGTCTGATGCAGAATACAGTGAAAACAGTGAGAGAGACATGACGTAATGATTTTACCTTGAGAAACCGGTTTTTGCTGACGAGCTGGAAAGGCATAATTCTTGAAAAGGCGTTTCACATGGATGGACTGTTCAATGGAGTCAGCAACATGTCGTTCAGGGTCATGTTAATCCTCTTAAAACACTTTTGTTGGTAAAAAGAACCTTGGATAAGTAAGTTAACATCAGGAGTGAGTGGTTTAAGGGATAATTTACCCCAAAATTAAAATTCTGTTGTGCCAAACCTGAATGACTTTCAAAAAAGCAGCTGTAAGGCAGAATTTACCTCAGTGATTCTTATCTTTCATTGCATCTTTTGTCTGTTTGTGTTGCACAAAAAAGCAGTATGGGCTTGAAACAACAAGAGTGACATTTTTTGGCTGAAATACTCTTTTAAGTTTGTTCTTGTGGATTTGTGTCTACCTTGTTGGAATCTGAAACAGGAAAAGGCTGCAAAAATGAAGGAAAAGAGAAATGAGATCTGTTTCCTGTGTGTAAACGGGCAAACTCATAAGTCTTTTTACTGCAGTTTTACTACAGTGCATGTGAGATTTATACTGTTAACTTTTGACAGTTATGCGCTAGTCGATAATTGACTTGTGGTGTCGTCAGTATTTGTTTATTCATGTTCAGTTTATTTCTGCTCTTCAGGCTTCTTTGCAATCAAATACACCCCAAAAATGGCATGTGTCTAATGTTGTCACAAAATATCTATCTATATAGAAACGTCACACTTCTTTTATCTCTCTCACACCCATCTCACACCATTGTTAACAGTGTTTTAAACAGCACGGACATACACATTTAGTTTTAGGGCGTATTATCAGAGCTGAGAAAATGCGTTGTCTGTACTGTTTATGTCCTCTTGGTGTTCTCTGAGGTGTCATTTTTTAATAACATGTTTTTATTGACATAATTACACTTCCAGTCAAGTTTTTGAGGGGTAAGATTTTTAATGTTTTTTAAAAAAAAGTCTCTTCTGCTCACCAAGCCTGCATTTATTTGATTCAAAGTACAGCAAAAAAAAAAAAAACTAAAATATTTTTAATATTTAAAATAACTGTTTTTTTATTTAAATGTAATTTATTCTTGTGATTTCAAAGCTGATTTTTTAGCATCATTACTCCAGTCTTTAGTGTCAAATGATCCTTCAGAAATCATTCTAATATGCTGATTTGCTTCTCAAAAAAACATTTATTATCATTATTATGTTGAAAACAGCTGAGTAGATTTTTTTTTTCAGGTTTCTTTGATGAATATAAAGTTCAGAAGAACAGCATTTATCTAAAATAGAAATCTTTTGTAACATTGTAAGTGTCTTTATCATCACTTTTGATCAGTTCCTAATAAAAGTAATTAATCTATAATTTTTTCATCTGACTCGAAGCTTTTGAATGGTATAGCGTATAATGTTACAAAAGCTTTTTATTTCAAAAAAATGCTGATCTTTGGATCTTTCTGTTCGTCAAAGAATTCTGGAAAAAATGTACTGTTTTAAATATTGATAATAATAAAAATTGTTTCTTGAACAGCAAATCAGCATATTAGAATGATTTCTAAAGAATAATGTGACCCCGAAAACTGAAGTAATGATGCTGAAAATTTAGCTTTGATTGCAGGAAATAATTACCTTTTAAAATGTATTCAAATAGAAAGCAGTTATTTTAAATAGTAAAAGTATTTCACAATATTACTGCTGTATTTTGGATCAAATAAATAAAGGCTTGGTGAGCAGAAGAGACTTATTTAAAAAAACATAAAAAAATCGTACTGATCAAAAACATTTGACTGGTAGTGTAAAACAGATGATCACTTTACATGCCAAATTTCTTTATTTTCATTATATATTTGAACCTTTTCAACCAATTTCATCATTTACTCAGCTTTGTGTCACAAAGGTTGCAGTCAAAACTCGCATTTTGGTCTGTATGACTTTTCAAAAGTTGAGAAGTCATGAAAGAGTTGTATGAACTTATTCTGTAGTACTTATTGGAGTTTCACATTAAAGAAGATAATTTGAGCAACATGAGGCTGAGTAATGATGGCAGAATTACCTTCATATTTCAAGTGGTAAATTTCCAAGGGAAAGCTTTTTCTGTGGGCACCTTTGTTTGTGTGGGTATGAATGGTTTCTGAACTTTAACGTTTACCTCTGACCTCCAGACCCCAGAGCGTAGAGCTAAAAGCCACAGAAGGGGCGGCAAACTTGGACACCAGCAAGATGGCAGACATGACAGTGGAGGACATCACACTGAGAGCCAACCAAGTTACAGATGAGGTATGCTTAGTGATATAACAGAAAGATATTACTTTTGTGTTTATTAGAGATGATTTGGAAAGTTCCTGTGTATGTGCCAACTCATTGTTTGTGACAGCAAAGTCACTGCAAAGTCTTTTTCTCTTTTACTCACAGTTTTATTGCTCTGTTTCTCAAGCTTATAATACTTTTCTTGTACTAACAGTTGTAAAATAATTTTCTTCATGTCTTCTTGATATCAGATAATAACACAATCCTTTCTTGCTTTACTCATAACTTTGTCTCTTTTTTTCCTTCTTGCTGCCTCTGAAGGGACTCACATGAGCCTGTGTGCTGTAATAAAGACTAATAGCATGAAGGAGACACTGTGCTCATGCACCACAGCATGGGTGACTGGGGGTAAACTAGAGATCCATGAAACCCCCATCCACTTTTTTTATTGTGACATTACATGTTCTTACTGTGATTGCACAATTAGTGTTTATACACCATCAGAATAGAACTTCCTAAGTCAAAAGTATCAGTTATGTCAGTATGCCTCCTCATTGTGCACATCTTGTGTTCTTTGCATGGTTTCATAGCACTGTCTACGCTTTTCACATTTCTAACCATTTCTGTATTTATCTGTATCTTTTATCTCTTAAATATCTACCCTTTGTGGCTTTATAAGCCAAAGACACACTGACATGTTTAGTGTGCAGTTTTATTTGATGTTTGCATGCAGAACTCAAATTAATGTTCAACAGAATAGGTGCTGTGTCACATTCCCATGATTTGAATATGTGCCTTTTGTTTATTTCAGTCACTTGAAAGCACTAGGCGGATGCTACAAATGGCAGAGGAGGTAAAATTTCCATTGAAACCTGGAAGCTTTACTGTTATATAATGTACAGAGTTATGAATGTTTACAACCACCTGCATTTGAGTTATACAAGCATATGTATATTTTCAGAGCCGGGAGACAGGGGTCAAAACAATGACCATGCTGGATGAGCAGGGAGGTGAGTGACTGCACCATTCCTTCTTTGTTACATAAAACCATTGCTATTATTTTAGGAGGTCCTGGCTCATTTTATTGTTGAAACCCACTTCATTCTGTCTTGATTAGAGCAACTGAGGCGAGTCGAACAAGGAATGGACCAGATCAATCAAGACATGAGGCAGGCCGAGAAGAACTTGACTGATCTGTCCAAATGCTGTGGCCTGTGTGTGTGCCCATGTGACAGGTTAGCTATTATAATCCAATTCTAGCTCTTGGATTTAAAATATTGTGTTTTGTTGAATCATATAACATTAAATTCAGTTTTATTTTTGTGGGGACTTCTCTCTAAATTAATGAATTGTCATAAGATCTTTCTGGGGTGAATGAGAGTATTAAAAACCCTACTTTCTTTTAGAGTGACTTCTATTGAGCATGATGGGAGATATAAGAAGACTTGGGGCACAGGTGGTGACAGCTCCAGTATGGAGGGAAAAGAGGGTGGTGTTGTATCCAGCCAACCCACTGCTGTTCGTAACGGACAGGCTGTTTCGAGTGGGTCAGCAGGTGGATCTGGACCCTACATCAAGAGGTTTGGGAAAAAATAGCACTAAATAATAAAAAATTGAATGTTTTGATTTGAATCAATTGTTTAAAGCAAGTAAATGAGAACTGTATGTGAAGCTTTATGTCCTTGAAATAGTTATTACATTTGGCCCGATTATGAAATCTGACAGTAAAGCCATGCTTTCTTGTAATTTCCATGGTGTTGCGTTACAAACGTTTGTGGACCTAGACTATTGAGACGACATTTCAGTATGCTTTCACTTTGCTGCATGTCAGTCTATTGTGGTTGTCGTATCAATATCAGATGCCAAAACATGAACACTGGTCATTTTGTTTAATCAGATGGCGTCTTCCTGCCGGCAGTTCTCGATCTAGAATTAGCTACAGATTTGTTCTCTGTTTGGTGGCATTTAGCTATTATTAGGATACGTTAGGGACTTTAAGCAGCAGCCACTGATGGAACGGCAACGGCATTCCGACGTCATATTGCGCGTTCACGACTTAAACTGCCACTTCTTGACGTTCTACTGTAGCCGTCTACTACGGGAGAACAGCTGGTTTGCCGTAGTCTTTACAACGTCACAGATTAGGTAGATAAATGTTACATTTTATAGTATATACCACTGAAATTCCATCAGTATACGATTCTACCATTAGTCATTCATTTAATCTGTGTTGATATGTTTTAAACTTAAGCCAATTTTAACGATGTTTTCATTTGTACAAAGATATGTCTGCTGTTGGCATCAGCACCTAGTTGCTTAATGATTTTTACGTTCTCGGCTACGGTGGGGTTACAGCCTACTTCCGGTCATCGTAGCCGTTCCATTGGAAGCTGTTGCTTAAAGTCCCTATTGTCTTCACCCTGCTACGTTAAGTATTTTTGCTGGCTGACGCATATGAAAATTGACTCCACATATATGTGGTCATTTCGTTCATGCTTTTGAACATTCATTTAGATGAGTCACCTTAAACGAATAGTTCACCCAAAAATGTACATTACCCCATGATTTACTCACCCCCAGGCCATCCTAGGTGTATATGACTTTGGTCATTCAGACAAATACAATCAGAGTTATATTATTAAAGGAGAGGTCCACTTCCAGAACAACAATTTACAAATAATTTACTTTTTATTTGAAATTATGGTTTTTGAGGAAAGCATTTCAGGATTTTTCTCCATGTAATAGACTTCATTGGTGCCCCGATTTTAAACTTCCAAAATGTAGTTTAAATGCAGCTTCAAAGGGCTCTAAATGATCCCAGTCAAGGAAGAAGGGTCTTATCTAGCGAAACAATCGGCCATTTTTTTTCGGAAAATAAAAATTTGTATACTTTTTAAGCACAAAAGCTTGTGGAGCACTAGCTCTGGGATGTGTGTCCACAACACTATGTACTATTGAATCACACCTAAAGGTCACGTGGAATGTAGGTGGAACTACAGACCTAGTGTTTACAAAGCGAATGTGCAAAGACTAAGGAAGTGCAAGTAAGTCAAACGCTGTTTACAAACAAAAGGTACAACAATGTCGGACGATTCTGAAGTTGCAGGAGAAAATAAGATTTTTTGCCATACTCTACCTTTTTGAGGTACACAGACAATTAACTTAGACATGATTTGTAGCGGCGTGAGTGCACATCCCAGAGCTACTGCTACACAAGCTTTTGTGCTTAAAAGGTATACAAATTTTTATTTTTCAAAAAAAAAGACAGGTCGTTTCGCTAGATAAAACCCTTCCTTGGCTGGGATCATTTAGAGACCTTTGAAGCTGTATTTAAAGTACATTTTCAGGGCACCAATGAAGTCCATTATAGGGAGAAAAATCCTGAAATGTTTTCCTCAAAAACCATAATTTCTTTACGACTGAAGACAGAAAGACATGAACATCTTGGATGACAAGGGGGTGAGTAAATTATCTGTAAATTGTTGTCTTCTCCTTTAAATGTCCTGGCTCTTCCAACCTTTATAATGGCAGTGAATGAGTGTTGAGATTTTGAAGCCTAAAAAACTGCATCTATCCATCATAAAAAGTGCTCCACACAACTCAGGTGGGTTAAAAAAGGCCTTCTGAAGCGAATCAATATGTATATGTAAGAAAATATCCATATTTAATGAAGTGCAGCTTTCACAATTGTCGTACGCAGGGTTGGGGAGTAACAGAATACACGTAATCAGGATACAAAAAACGGTAACTGTAATCCATTACAAACAAAGTAATTAGATTTGTTACATTTTGTAAAAAAAAAAAAGGTAATACTACCAGGATTACAGTAATGATCCGAGGTGGTGATGCAGCTACAAGACTAATGCAGTTATTAATCCAGTTGAGAGAGAGAGAATTTAAGCATGAATTACCTCTGTGACTCTGTCTGTCTCAGAGTTCGGTAGAAAAACTCTTAAGTTCAGCTGCTTACAGAACCGCGTCGTTATACCACTAGTGTGCAAACTATTTTCCTACCACATTCCTATCAAGCTTGTTACGTGGTTGTCAGCATTAAAAAGTATCATCTGCTTTTTTCAGAGCAATTTTTGTTTGTAAAGGATGAAAATAATAGTTCATTTTTGTCAGTTATTTTATCTATGGATCACTGCATTTCCTACAGATTTCTGCTCATTCGAAATCAGATGCAGATGAAGCAGCGCTGTAAGATTACATTTGATTGAATCCATTATTGAGATAGCAACTGCTTGTGTAAATAGGTGTTGTACCTGTTTAAATCATGCTTTCATCCGAAAATATTCAGTATCTAGAAGGAGCAAACAAATTCCTTGAAAACTATCCTCCTAAACGTCCCGCTCATGTATATTACTGTCATTGCAATCTTCACATTCTTTCTGAATGGATCTCAGTGATCCATCTATATCAAGCTAGCTGACTATGTTTGACATGTGAGTTCTTGCTAAATATGCAGGTATATTACGGGCCGTTGGCATGAAGTGTACTCCTGATGGAGTGGTAGTGGAGCGCTCTTGGAGCAAGTGAAAACCATGGCGCTCTGACTTTTAAAAAACTTTTTTTCAAAATCACACCGCTCCCACTCTGCTCCGCTCACATACTCTGCTTTACAGTAATTTTGAATCAATATTTTAGCATTGTTTAATGTTAACGTAATTCAGTGCATCTGTTTTTAATATATTTGTTTGAGAGGGAAAAAATTCAAATTTGTTGTTTCTTTTTCTGTTGCGGAAACATTTCTGTTGTGTTCTGGTTTTATATGAGCAGAACATTTACTTACAGCATAGTTACAATTACATGGTATTTTTTATATATATATATATATATATATATATATAAACGGCACTTTCTCGTGAATGCACATATGATAGTTAGTGAAAGCTACAGATCACAGTTTATAAAGTTTTAGATATGGATATTTTTCTTACACAAAGCATCGATTTGCTTTACAAGGCCTTTATTAACTCTCCGGAGTTGTGTGAAGTGTTGTTTTTTTTTTTCTTTTTTTCCAAACTCCATTTGAAAGAAGAATGTCATAAACACCTTGGATGAGTAAATAATGGAGTAATTTTAATTTTTGGGTGCACTATCCCTTTAAGAAACAAAGTTTTTTTTTTTTTTTTTTTTACAGTATCACGTCCAGTGTATTCTGTGTATAATAAAGATGTACTATATGCTTTATTGACATTTCTGCTTTCCCAAAAGAGTAACGAATGATGCACGAGAAGATGAGATGGAGGAAAATCTGGACCAAGTGGGCAGCATCATTGGAAATCTGAAGAATCTGGCCTTGGATATGGGAAATGAGATTGACAAACAGAACAAGACCATTGACCGCATCACTGATAAGGTAAAGCTACACCTTCAAACAACCAAAGGTCTAATGAAGTAGACCTCTGAGCATATGAATATTTTTTTTTTTAAATTAACATTGTATTGTTTTGAAAAAAAAATTAAAAATATAATATTTTCCCCAGGCTGATATGAATAAAGCTCGCATTGATGAAGCCAACCAGCGAGCCAACAAACTTCTGTAGAGAATGAACACTGCCAGCATCACTCAGGAGCCTGATTGTTTGATCTCTCTCTCTCACACACACACACACACACACACAAACATACACACACTTCCCAGCAATGAATTGCAGCAAGTGAGTTAAGTTCTTCCAATGCCATCTGTGCCTTTTTGCCGTTCTGTTGTAAATAGTTACACGTGCACATGCAGATCTATTCCAGAGCCTCCTGTACAATCGAGTCTTCACCCTTAATATGTGAGACAAATATGCTGGACGCATCGAGTGCAGCTGTTTCTGCGGCTTTGCTCACTGCTGTCCCCTCAGTCTGTAATGGATGAAGTCAAATCTCTCGGGATGGTGATGGGTTTTGTCCGTCCCCCTCCCTGCACTTCAGTCAACATGGCTAATTGTTTCACTAATCGGAATGAGGGGCCAAAGACTTATGACAGAACTTTGAATGTTCTGGTTTGCCCTGATAGCCGTTGATGTATGTTTGGGCTAATGATATGTTTGGTTTTAATGTCTTTTTGTTTTTTTCTGTTTAGCGGTATCTGTGACTGATTATACTTATATTTAATTATCCTAAGACATTAATGGGCCTTGTGAATACAGTTAGTCCTGTTCATTGTTTGGGGGGAAATGTATGGTAGGGTCCTTTTTAATGGCATAATTTACCATGCTATATAGTAATAGGACATTTCAATGTATCTATTTTACTGCTAATAAAGCCAGTATAATCATTTCTTGGCATTTCATTTCTTCATTTCATTTCTTTTTTTTTTGTGTGTAGAAGTGACTTTACCAGTAGAGGGCGCTAACACATTTTGTTCTTTTATGACTTGATTTGACTTGTTTGTTGCCTGTATATACGCCAGTGTGTTTTCCAAAGCAAGCATAGCGAGATAAACTTATTGTATATTATTTTTAGTTTTTAGTCTCTTCCATATAGTAATATAAGTTCAAAATATACACAGCGTGACATCATGCCAGTAAGGCTGTTCACAATATGTTTTGTGACACAGTATAGTTATCAGACTTGATCAGAATTTTTGCTGTTTTAGTTATGTTCTAAAATGATGTCTGTTGCTTGCTGTGATTTGTTAACCATAACCTAAAATAATTTTTGCAAAATGTACTTAAATGATCATCAAGCCCTTCAATTCACGTTCCCAGCTTTCCCATGTATGCCAGTGAGACTGTGTTTTTGTGTATGTGTAGAGTTTAAAAGTGTAGTTATTTAAGAAATTCAAACAATAAATACCGTTTTGTGGCTCTTTAATGTGTCGTGACGGATTAGTGTATTGATTTTTAACACATAAGTCTTCTTTCCTTAATGCATGAAAAAACATGAATGAACATCAGAATGTGTTTTATTTCAACTGTGGAAAGATGTCGATACACACAATGTTTCAAGTTTAAGCGCACCAAAGTTAATATACTCTCCTGTCTGATCTCCTGGACAGAACGTTATGACTGGTCAGATCGCCTGTCAATTATGAAAAAAGATGCGTCATAACAGAAGTGTTTGGAATGGCAATATTAAAAGAACAATAATTTGGTGCTTAAATGCCTGCTAATGTCTCTAATGCCTGTGCTGCAAATACTATTTGTCATTATGTTGCAGGAAGAACAACTATCCTATGTAAAACAAATGCCAAGTTCTGTCAAGAAACACTAGATGGCGCTGGTGTCACAGCATTAAACTACCTGGCACAAGCTGATTGGTTCATGTTTCATGCACAGCCAATAAGCTTGCGGCTTTACATTTAAATAGATGGTTAGCATTCACTAGAGCAGCTCACAGCACACTTTTAGAGTTACTCTAAACCCTCCACCTCCCCAGCTCCACCTGTATAGATCTGCTATAAGTTATTATATATCAGTATTAAAATCTTCAGAGTTGTCATGACAGAAATATGTTTATAACAACATTATTTTCAACTTCTACAAAAACACTATAAATGTCTGTATGCTCTTTCTTAGCCTACCTTGGTTGAGTGCTGAGGGCTGTTTTCTGTTAATTCCAGCTTTCATCTGTTTTTACTTGGACTGACTCTTTTCTGGTCTTCCTCAGGAGGATTACATAGTAGTAGTTATTTGAATCATTTGAGGCCTCAAGAACTAGGACAGCTCCTTTGTTTCAACTCCCTTTGAGACTTTACGCGTCTGCTGTTTAGGAGACTGCTGAAGAGGGTCCACATATGCTGTGAAGCCTGGAGGAACCGTCCGCAGATTATCAGCCAAACTTGTTCCTTGTGAGTCTGACAAATGTGATACAACGTCGGATGTAATGTAAAAACCAAATTCAGTATATAGATAGATAAGAGAGAGACAGACAGAGGATTCCCCTCATCTCTTTGGTTTGGTTTTCCTATTGTGATGGTCCAAACTTGATGGAACCTTCTTGTTTGGTGTTGGTGTATTTTATCATTTACAAACTTTAGATTCAAAGTCAACAGCAACAATATGACATACCAGTATTTTTTTGTTGGTATAAAGGCTTGCAAATACAGCTTCAAATCAGAGTATTTGATGTTACTCACAACAAGTATAGAAAAACTTGTACAGTTGAAGTCAAAAGTTTACATACACCTTGTAGAATCAGCAAAATGTTAATAATTTTACAATCTATAAAAATGACACTGTTTAAAGGTTTACATACACTTGATTCTTAATATTGTGTTGTTACCTGAATGAAATCCTTCAGTTCCCACAAATTCTTTGTTTTTTTTTTTGTTTTGTTTTTTTACAATTTTTGTGTATTTGAACCCTTTCCAACAATGACTCTATGATTTTTAGATCCATCTTTTCACACTGAGGACAACTGAGGGACTCATATGCAACTATTACAGAAGGTTCAAATGCTCACTGATGCTTAACATGATGAATTAAAGGAGAAGTCCACTTCCAAAACGAAGATTTACAGATAATGTACTCACTCCTTTGTCATCCAAGATGTTTTCTTCATATAATGGACTGATATGCGGTTGTAAATGATCCCAGCCGAGGAAGAAGGGTCTTATCTAGCAAAATAATCGTTTTTTTTCTTTGTAAAAGTACAATTTAAATACTTTTTATTCTCAAAAGCTTGTCTTGCCTCGCTCTCGTTGAACTGTGTATTCTGGCTCAAGACAGTTAGGGTATGTTAGCCACAGCCATTTCATCCTGCAGCCCAAGACTGGCTGCCCACTAAAGCTAAGCAGGGCTGAGCCTGGTCAGTACCTCGATGGGAGACCACCTGGGAAAACTAGGTTGCTGTTGGAAGAGGTGTTAATGAGGCCAGCAGGGGGTGCTCACCCTGTTGTCTATGTGGGTCCTAATGCCCCAGTGTAGTGATGGGGACACTATACTGTAAAAAGCACTGAGATGTTAAACCAAGGTCCTGACTCTATGTGGTCATTAAAAATCCCATGGCACTTCTTGTAAAGAGTAGGGGTGTATCCCCAGTGTCCTGGCCAAATTCCCTCCTCTGGCCTTTGTCAATCATGGCCTCCTAATAATCCCCATTCACTGAATTGGTTCTATCACTCGCTCTCCTCTCCACCTGTAGCTGGTATATGGTGAGCGGACTGGCGCCGTTGTCCTGTGGCTGCTGTCGCATCATCCAAGTGGATGCTGCACACTGGTGGTGGTTGAGGAGAGATCCCCCCATATGATCGTAAAGCGCTTTGGGTGTATAGCAATACACAATGAAAGTGCTATATAAATGCGATCATTCATTCATTCATTCATGTTCAATCATATTTTCTCCCTCAACTTCAAAAATCATTTCACAATCATCCTACATCACTGCAGAAGTACCGATCCAGTCTTTGCAAAGTAAACATGCAAACAAGATCAAACACCCTTAAAGGGGTCATCAGATGCTAAGTTTACTTTTTCATGTTTTTTGAACATTAATGTGTGTTGGCAGTGTATGTACAAATCTACACTATAATGATAAAAATCCAGGCAGTGGTTTTTAATTAATCTGTAAAAATAATATCCCCTTTTTCAAATCGAGCCATTCTCAGATGCCTGTCGTTGTGGTGTCACACCCACAGAGGCCGCTCCCACGATAGTTGATTGACATGAGCGTTTTACCTCAGATCAGCTGTAACAGTCCGGCCTCTTTAGTTTCGATGCCGGAGCAGGGATGTAAGTTAGACAAGAATATCTCCGATTGAGCGATTGAGGTGTTGTGTTGCTGGATGTAATAATGAACATAGTGGTCGTCATTTACTCCCGACATCTGAGCCGCTGAAGATGCAGTAGATTACGTTTGTTTGTGAATGGAATGCACCTCCCGATCTACATATATCCGTCTATGTTCACGCAAATCATTCATGATCCAGCTTCACTTACAGCAGAAGTGAGTATAAGGGTTTTTTTTTATGAATCTTTGCGAGCGCCTTTCCTAATAATGTGCTAGTTAGCAAGTTTAGCGGCTTAACACGGCTAAATGCGGCTAGAGTAAACAGGCTGGTCACTCCACAGAGAGAAGAGAGGGGCGGGGTGAGCAGAGCTCATTTGCATTTAAAGCAGCCTCAACCAGAATGAGATGATTTTTGCAGAGCTGATTTTGGCAAGGTAAAAAGGGTGTTGTTTTACACAACCATTGAGAATTTTTAACCAAAGTATATTATAGATTTTTCATTAAGACCCTAAAGAATCATATTAACTTGTGGAAAATGGGCATCCAATGACCCCTTTAGCAAAAAAGGAAAAACAGCGATATAAGACGATTTTAAAGTTGAGGGAGAACACAAGATGGGAGTTTTTCGACATACCCTAACTGTCATGAACGGAACAAAAACAGTCCAGGCAGAGTAAGATAAAACGAGCATTTGACATTAAAAAGTATATAAATTGTATTATTTTTATGAAAATAACCGATTGTTACACTACATAAGACCCTTCTTTCTCGCCTGGGATCATTTACAACTGCATTTAGGATCGTTTGAAGCCGCATTTAAACTGCATTTCGGAAGTTCAAAATCGGGGCATCATATCAGTCCATTATATGGAGGAAAAATGCCAAAATTTTTTCCTCAAAAAACATAATTTCTTTACAACTGAAGAAAGAAAGACATGAACATCTTGGATGACAAGGGAGTGAAAACTTTTTGGATTTGAAGATCAGGGTAAATTTAACTTAACTTCTGTAGCTTCTGAAGGGCAGTACTAAATAATAAAAATTTGAATATTTAGGCAAATAAGAAAAATGTAAACATCTAGATTCAGTTCAAAAGTTTTCACCCTCCAACTCTTAATGTATTGTTTTCCTTCTGGAGCATCAGTGAGCATTTGAACCTTCTTTAATAGTTGCATTTGAGTCCCTCAGTTGTCCCCAGTGTGAAAAGATGGATCTCAAAACCACACATCGTCATTGTTGGAAAGGTTTCAAATACACAAAAATGCTGAAAAACCAAAGACTTTGTGGGACCTGAAGAATTTTTCTGTAGAACAGCAGGCAGTTTAATTGTTCAGGACAAACAAGGGACTCATGAACAACTATCACTAAACAAAAAAACCACAGCTGTGGATCATTTAGGTAACAACAACTTTTGAACAGGGTAATTTTTATAAATTCAACCATTATATTCTCTTGTGGACTATATGTAAACATCTTTTATGTAAAATATCTAATTCAGATCAGAACTAAATTAAAAATAACATGCATTTTGTATGACGCCTCTTATTTTAAAATAATTAACAAGGTGTATGTAAACGTTTGACTTCAACTGTATTAAAACAAAGAAATAAATTCACAAAGTTAAAAGGACAGCTCAGGGTATTTTCCTATGTAGGTCAAAAACATTTCCCACCCCCCTTTGCCACCTCACTTCCAGTTTAGAATGGTTGCCCACAAAAAGTAGCAAAGGCAGGTGCAATGCCTGTCATTATCTAATCATTTAGATATGTAACTATGGCTTCAACCACTGGTTCATCAACCTATTGTACAAGTTCATACACTTGATTTTGAAGAACATACAACTTGGAACTTACAACTGGAGAAAATATCAGAGGTGTGTGTTGAAGTGGCATGTGGTTATAGGTTGGGCAAATACCTTCAACAGCCCCTTCCTGACTACGTCACTAATCGGAAATTATGAGAAATAAGAGTAAATAGTTTCTTCGTTTTGTATACCCACAACTCTCTCTGAGGGATTTTTGTGATGCAAAAAGGGAAACTTTAATGTGTACAACTGAAAGACCAAAACACTCAGAACTCTGGAGCATCTTGAGAGTAAGTTCACAGATACACAGCACTTACAGTAGCTAAAAGAGTTCTAAAAGTAGCCAAATATTCTACTTTGTAGACAGTGCTCACTTTTACTTTTTCTTGTGTTGAAATTCTTTGTGTTGAATAATTGCGAATTAAGTTAAACTGATTGTTACTGAGGTAGGAATCATGTTTTGATTGAACCATACCATTCTGATTCGGAGGCTTAGAATAATGTAGTTTTTTAATAAATTGTTTTGGATATTTTTAAAGAAAAATGGTTTTATTTTCCTTATAATTGTCTTGTGTTCACATGAAATTTAGGGTAGTGATATTTCCATGCATTTCTGTGGCAATCTGTTTATATCAAAATGTATCATCTTAAATTTGACTTTTCTTACTTTTTCCAGAGTGTATGTAAAATTCCAGCAGAATCCAAATCCAGCAGAATGGCAGACATGTCAGTGGAGGAGATGACAATTAAAGCCAACCATATAACAAATGAGGTAAGTTTGTTATCTGATTCCATAAGGATGTATAAGAAGGTGATGATATGATTGCTTCTTGTTTTTATTAGTTACTGTTTTCAAGTTCCTGTAAAATTCCCAGCTTATATGAAAGCAATGTTCTTTCATTTCTGTAAACTGAAGATAAAACATTTTCTTTTTGCCCCATCTTGTTATTTTGTAAGTCAATTGTGGTTTAGTGAGAAGTGTGGAAATAGTTTTGTACAACCACAGTTCATCAGAATGATCTGTGTGGTTTTAACCTTCATTCCATCTGAAATATTTAAAGGGGTCATCAGATGCTAAGTTCACTTTTACATGTTGTTTGAACATTAATGTGTGTTGGCAGTGTATGTACAAATCTACCCTATAATGATAAAAATCCATGCAGTGGTTTTTAATTAATCTGTAAAAATAATCTTCTTAGATGCCTGTTGGTGTGGCGTCACACCGTCATTTATTATTATTTTGCTGAAAACAGCCAAGTAGAATTTTTTTTTCAGGTTTCTTTGATGAATAGAAAATTTAGAAGAACAGCATTTATCTGAAATAGAAATATTTTGTAACATTATAAATGTCTTTATCATCACTTCAATTTAAAGCATCCTTGCTAAATAAAAGTATTATTTTCTATCATTAATTTAATTTAGCTTTGATCACAGGAATACATTTTATTTTAAAATATATTCAAAAAGAAACCAGTTATTTTAAATAGTAAAAATATTTCATAATATTACTGATTTTGCTGTATTTTGAATCAAATAAATGCAGGCTTGGTGAGCAGAAGAGACTTCTTTAAAAAAACTCCAAAAATCATACTGTTCGAAAACTTTTGACTGGTAGTGTATATATAAGAAAAGGGGAATTTTTATCTTACACTTTTTTTCTCTAAATTCTGAGTTTGCAATTCTGTTTTTTTCATCACAGAATAAAAAGTAAAAACTGTAATTGCAAGTGTTACTTTACAGTTCTTTTTCTCAGGAATTACAGACTTCTTTTAGAACTGCAGCAATTCTGATGACAGAATTTGGAGAGATAAACTCAGAATTGCAAGGGGAATAGTCACAGTTAAATTATTTATTTTCTTTATCACATGGTGTAAAAAAAGCTTCCACAAATATTTGACATTAACGTTTGATTAACTTTCTTTGGCTTTGTTTTTCAGTCGCTTGAAAGCACTAGACGAATGGCACAAATGACACAGGAGGTAAGTCTTATTTTAACCAGTTATCCAATCACACATGAGTACTCCTTAAAAACATGATGTTTACTTTTTTTCCTTATAGGAAAAAAATCATACTGTGTATACTTTAAATCCATTAACATATTTATCAAGTCAAGTCAAGTCAAGTCGAGCTTTATTGTCATTCTGCTACATGTGTGGACATATAGTGGAACGAGATGTCGTGCCTTGCAGGACCACGGTGCTACTTATTAGTTAAACATAATATAAACATACAACAGTACATGAGTAATAAAAGCATATCACTTTTATGGACATATCACTTATAACTTACTGACATAATATTATAATTAAAAATTTGGAGTTTTTCTTCATTGCACAAAATTCACATTTCTTAATAATATACATAAGATGTGTTTTAATATCACTATTTATAAGGACTGAATGATCTCTGTATAATATTTAAATGCAAGATATTTCAAGTATACCTCATGTATATTTGCAACAGTTCCACTTTAGCACAATCAAATATACTTCAGCATATCTTTAGTTTGACCTCAGCATTAATTCCACACATTTAAAGTGCATTAAATACAAAACTAGTTGTTCCAATTTTAGCAGACTTTAAGTAAACCAGTTTTTAGTATACCAGTTGTACAATTGCAGGTTATTTTTATTAAGCACATAAATATGTACATGTACATATGTAAATGTACTTCTTGTATACTTAGCACAAAATAAATGTATGTTAGTATTTTTATTTATGTTTTCCACTAGGGTTGAAATGCTGTTGTCATTTGCTCATTGCTTTGAGTTGATTTGAAGCTTTTGTATTTTTGCAGAGTTTGGACACTGGGGCCAAAACTTTGATTATGCTAGATGAGCAGGGAGGTGAGTCCTTTTACACCTGGTTCCTGATAACTACCTCAACATATCACAATTTGGAGGCCTGTTTAGACACTAAATCATTATTGTAGATCTTTATGGATGTTGTTTATGGTACAAAGAAGAGTAAATAATCATGATAACTCGCTTAAACTAGAGTCAAAATTGGCATATCTTAGTGAAATCTCATGTTTGAAATATAGTCATTTCTGAATTTAGAGTTTAAAGGAGAAGTCCACTTCCAGAACAACAGTTTACAAATAATTTACACACCTTCTTGTCATCCAAGATGTTCATGTCTTTCTGTCTTCAGTCGTAAAGAAATTATGACTTTTGAGGAAATCATTTTTCTACATATAATGGACTTCATTGGTGCCCGATTTATAACTTCCAAAATGTAGTTTAAATGCAGCTTCAAAGGGCTCTAAATGCTCCCAGCCGAGGGAGAAGGATCTTATCTAGCGAAACAATCTGTCATTTTTTTTTCGAAAAATAAAAATTTGTATACTTTTTAAGCACAAAAGCTCATGTAGCACAGGCTCTGGGATGCGCGTCCACCATGCTACGAATTAGTGATGGGTCGTTCTTGAATGATTCGTTCATTTTGAACGAATCTTTAATGTGACTCGGGAAGAACGAGTCATCTCGGGGAGTGATTTGTTCAGTCACGCATGCGCAACATCCTATTAGGTTCTGTACTGGAATGTACTGGTCTTGTTTGTAGTGTGATCAATGTTTGTGTAAGCAGTAGATGTGTTAGGGAAGTGACACGTAACATTTTAATTATATTTTGCTAAAATGAACAAAATGACACAAAAAAAGATTTGTTCATTTTGCTGAACAAACGAGACTCAGAGTCGTAAAATGATCCAAACTTCCCATCACTACTACGAATCACGTCTAAGTTCATCGTCTGTGTACTCCAGCTCAAAAAGGTAGAGTATGGCGAAAAACTCCATCTTATTTTCTCCTACAACTTCAGAATTGTCCGACATCGGTGTACCTTTTTGTTTGTAAACAGCGTTTGACTTACTTGCACTGTCTTAGTCTTTGTGTGTTCGCTTTGTAAACACTGGGTCTGTAGTTCCGCGTGACCTTTTGACATGATTCAATAGTACATAGTGTCGTGAACGTGCATCCCAGAGCCTGTGCTACACGAGCTTTTGTGCTTAAAAAGTATACAAACTTTTTCTTTTCCAAAAAAAAATGAGCAATCGTTTCGCTATAAGACCCTTTTTCCTCAGCTGGGATCATTTAGAGCCCTGTGAAGCTGCATTTAAACTACATTTTGGAAGTTCAAAATCAGGGCACCAATGAAGTCCATTATATGAAGAAAATTCCTGAAATGAGAGATATATACTATACTATACACTTTTTTGCCTGTGAAATTTTGCTAATGTTATGTGATGCTACACATCTATTCTCTTTTTATCTGGTTTCAGAAAAACTAGGAAAAATGGATCAGGAAGTGGAGCTGATCAAGCAGGACATGAAACAGGCCCGAAAAAATCTGAATGAACTGTCGAAATGCTGCGGCCTGTGTTTGTTCCCATTTAACAGGTTGGTTAGAACGTATGTCTAATGAATGACAGTGAGTTCTATATTTGAAGTAGCATTTCCTGTGTGATTACAACACAATTAAAGAAACCACAAGTATTAAGCCTTGTATGGTTTAATATAACGTAAATGATGTCTCTTACTGAAATATGTAGTAGAAAACCCATGAACCATTTACCTTATTTTTAAAAATCCACATTTTTCTACAGTTACATATTTTGGACAATGGGGGGCGCCATTATTTCTATGTCAAATGGTTGCACTCTGTGACCTACTGGCACTACCTGTTGCTATTTTTACCACAGCACAACTCAAGCGACCCAGAAAATAAAATGCTGATATGATGGCACATTGTGCTGTTTTTGGTTGTAATTTTCAGTTGAAGGGCAGCAAAAAATGATGTAATTCTATTACTTTTCTAATGGTAAGAAGAGGAGAAAAGAATGGGAAGATGCCTGTGGACGAATAAAACTTCCTAAAGACCCTCTTTGTTCTCTCTAATTCAGCCCTGATGCCTTTGAAGCTTTTAGTAGACCACAGCAGCTGAAAGATCTTACAAATGGCAGAGACAAGAAATGCTAGATAACATCCTGGCAGGATGTAAACGGTGCCCGTAATGGTACCAAAATGGTGTCCCCATAGTCCAAAATATGTCTAAAACAATGTGGATTTTTAAAAAAACAAATGGCAAATGTTGTGTTTTGGATACTAGTTCCCAGTGTCAAATGCTGGTCAACTGATATCCTCATCAGGTTCTTAACTAACTTAACCATTAAGAATTTCTTGGTCTATCAGCTTCACTGGAAATACCACGCTGGTAGAACAGCTTCATCACCTATGTTTTGTTGGTGAATACACTATATTCTGCATATATCTGAATGGATTCTCTTTCTCTAGACTGAAGTCTACCAAGAGAAAAAAACAGGTCAGGAAACCAAAGGACAGCAAGCAGAATGTGGTATCCAGCCAACTGACTGACGTTCGCAATGGGCAGACTGTTTCTGCTGGGTCAGTGGCCCCCACTGGCCCTTACATTAAGAGGTAAAAGAAAATTAGCACTGGGAGGGACAGAATTCAGCTCTCACATTCATCCAGTGTGACTGTCTCTTCATATGATAAAGTTATGATAAAGCTGGAGATTTGTGTTATGCATTGCAATATGGCATAAACTGTTAATTTATATGGATACTCATATGCTTACCTAATAGATGTGGCCTTAAAGGTCTTAGTTGGAAATTCAAGTCATTCTTGTTTTGTTTCTGTAAGAATAATAAATGATGATCGAGAAGATGAGATGGAAGAGAATCTGACAGAGGTGAACAACCACCTTACGATTTTAAAGAACATGGCACTGGGCCTCCATGACAAGATTGAAGAACATAACCAAAAAATTGGCGACATTGCTGATAAGGTATAGTTACTCTTATTAAATGACAAGATGGAATTTTACCTCATTGAGGTACAGTGTATTTGTGACTCTAGAGATTTACATCTACAGTAGCTGGCAATACACACCTTAGTGACAACTTTTTCTTCTTCTTTTTTTTTTTTTTTTTGCCAGGTTTCAGCAGTCACAACTGAAATTGCTGCTGCGGAAAAACAAGCCATGAAACATCAATAAGAAAATTCAGTAAGGACTGCCAAAAGTTAAAGCCAGTATGAAATAATAATTCACACTATGCTTTTTCTATAGATCTTAGTGTGAACAAAGCTTGATCGAAGTATATGTCTAATGTTTTTTGGACAAAATGAAAAGTGTCCATATGACAGGACAGATCAGCGTGTAAATTATAAATAAGCTAATACTTCAAAAAATATCAATGAATGAATCTCTTTTATTTTTAATACACCAATAAATCATAATTTCCTCATGTTGTAGGCCTGCTTTTAATTTTATTTGCTCTGGCCTTTGTGTTCAAATGACCAGCAGAGGTTGCTGTTGGACAGTTTCGAAATCCAACCACAAAAAGTGCTTCCTAAGATGGAGGCCTGAAGAAGAATGCAGCATATTCTCTGCTTATGTAAGAGAATTTTCTCAAAACTGATCATGCAGTACAAAACAAAAATGCAGTACTGAAAGCAGAACAAAACAATTAAGATGAATTATCCTTGTCTTTCTAGCGCTCATCATTTGTGTTCTCAAAGAGAGACACTGCAGTAAAGCTGTTTCTTTGCCACTGCGAGTTCATTTGCTGAATGAATGTTTCATTTTTTATTAAAATTTTTTTTACAGTAGTAGAGCCCATTTTACAGTCTAGCCAAGGGTCCTATAAACTCAAATGCTAGCTTTGGTTGCAGGCTTGTTTGTGTACTTTCTTCTAATTTATGTAATAACCACTGTTTAGTATTATATAACAGTATTCTTAATCTAAAGTTCATACTTGATATTACATACTATTATAACACCTGTTATTGTCACCTGTGTTTTTCTCGTCACATGAAAGTTTTTCTAGTTTAGTTATGTTCTGTAGTGGTCTTCCTTGGCCTACCACATAATTTTCTGTGGTTAAGAGCAGCAGAGTTTACTCTTAGTCTTAGTTCTGTATCAAGCAGCCCAATACTTTAGACTTTTTTTTTTCATTTTCACAGATACCTATGAGGGGTAGATTTTTTGGAAGTAATTCTAGACTGTATAATTACATGTAGTGATATTCAAATCAACATGACTACTGTGATATTTTATACAACAGTCCAATAAACAAGATGTTAATGTTGTGGAACTTACATCATAAATGCAATCTTGCCATTTACGATCTGTTTTTGCTGTCAAAAACAGTTTATAAAGCCAAATCAGGATTGACCAACATGCAGCAGACTAGCGAGTTACAGAGACTGCAAGTGTACCATTTGGGACAGGGCCAATATGAAAATCTTCAGTAGAACTTATACTGAATGAAGCAGCATTTTTAAAGGTGACATATCAGAAAAATCTGACTTCTTCATGTTTGAGTGCTATAATCGGGTCCTCAGTGCATCGACCAACCCAGAAAATGTGTAAAAGGAAACCCAGTACTTTGGTAAGCCTTTTCCTGCAAGCATGTGAAAAAAAAATGAGCCACTCAGATTTTCCTCCCCCAGTGAGGTAGAAAGGGGATCTTATTATAATATTACCAACCTCTTAATCTGCATGTTTCCACTTATGGCACCGCCGTTTTGTTTTCGCAAGTGACAACGGTGTACCCGTTCTAACACCATAGTAAAAGTTCAAGCAAAGTATGCTAACTGTTCTGTCGTTGGCTGCTCAAACAAGCACAGAACACTATTTAGAGTCCCAGCCTCAGAGACAAGAGAGCAGTGGATTTATTGACTTATTTACTGTATTTTACGCTGCTGCCACACAGATCTAATATAAACATGCATTTTTTTTCCCAGCTGTTTACCTTCACAGACATAACTGACTGTTTTTGTAACTCCTCTGTGTTTTTAACATAAACTTCTGTGTATTTGACAGTTTAAGCGCAATAAGACATGAAAGAGAACTTAGTTTAGTATTCACATGCCGTGTGACAGCCGCTTTCTGTGCGTTCGCTTCAGATGTGTGCGCTCAGAAAACCAAAATCAAAAGTTTAAACGTTAAAACCCATGATTTCATCACAATAGACGTGATAATCAAAACCAAACAGATGTTTTGTAGCAGAGCATCTAAGGTATGAGCTGTAAAGGTGTAGTACTATTCTGAAAAAGGGGGCGGGGAGCAGCAACTCATTTGCATTTAAAAAGACATGCATGAAAATCATATAATAAATGATCTGTAGGGTATTTTGAGCTGAAACTTCACAGAAACATTCTGGGAACACCTGAGACTCATAGTACCTCTTGTAAAAAAGGGCATAATAGGTCTCCTTCAAACAAACTGACCTAATAAATGACTCACTCTTCAAGACAGTCACTTCTCGCCATCTATTGATGTAACTTGCATAAAGAGTTGCTAAAAAAAGCTCCACCACCAATGCAAAAACAGACAGTCTGTTCACTCAAGTGAACAAACTAACCGTTGTAAAAACAATACTATATTTCTAATGTAGGCATGTATTCATACTGTACTGGGCAAACTAATGTTTCTAGATTACTGGTTTTAGTAATTCCAGTATCTGTGTGAAAACACAGCTGTGTTCTTCCTGTTTGAATGCAGAGCTACAGTGATTTGGGAAGTTTCATGCAATGTTTCTGCTGAACTGGCAGCAGCTGTGAGAGCTGAGTGGAAAGAGTGACCGAGCCTCCTGGATGAGAGGAGTGAGTCAGACCCACCACCCCAACCCCCTCCAAGATTCCACAGTAGTCATCACTTGAGCTGAACTCAGAACAGTGCCGCCATTTCAGCTTCCTCCCATCCCAAGAATCCACCTTTTCCTTGTTTGCACGACTCATTAAGTGTTGTAAAGCAACAAATCTACTCTACAACCCAGTTATCAAGAGACAATCACTCAGTTACAACAATGATATAAAGATACTTCATAAAAGTGAGAGATTTCATCTACAAACCTGACATTTAGGGCGTTTTGGTAAAGCCAACAATTGTAACTTTTCTTCTTTGAGTTCACTCACTTGTGGAAGTCACACCTCGCTGACAGGAAGCATCTGCTGTCAGGCTCACAGGTTTGCAATACTTACAGTACAAACATGCCCAGAGCAAAAAAACAAAATGATTCGTCATGCAAAACATCAGACTTCTACTAAAAATACATATTTTAGTACACAATTTGCAGATCTGAATTTATTTTCTCTTAGTATTATCTTAACAGCATTAACACACAAGTCTTCACACTCTTCACGGTTTCAAAAGCTCTTGAAATTAGAGTCAACTGCCTGCTAATGTAAACAGAAGGCCTTAAAAGTGCATTACGCTTGGCAGCATCACAAATATTCTCCCCCTTCTGAAGGCTGCTCTCCATCAATGTGCCTTGAGGATGCTTTTTGCAAATATTATGGATCCAACGATTAGGGGCATCGAGGAGGGTGGGGTGGATGGGATGCCATTCGCTCCCAACGATAAAACTAACCATATGTTGGCCTGCAAACCTTATGGAACTTCTTTTGGTGTTCCTGAGCATCTGGAGTTGTTTAACTTCAGACACTTTCAGACTCTAGGGGGGAGGAGGGAAGGAGGGAAGTTCACTCTTCACAGCTCTGTTTCTGGGGTAAACACATCTGTGGACACTGTTTATGCTGCCTTCACTATAAAAGAGAGACAGAGTCGAGGAGAAAGAGAGCGGAGTTTGTTAGTGTATGAGGTTTATTTAGCTCAACCGTGCGTGTGTGTGTGAGTGAGAGTGTAGGGGGTGGTAAGGGGTTGGCTGACCACCCTGGACAGCCCCTTCCTGACTACATTGCTGACAGGAAGTATAGAAAGAAAAGGAGAAAAAGAGACGTGAACTTTTCTGTTTCTCCTTTTTGGTTTTTCTGCTTTTTTTACAATTTCGCCCACCCCTCATCTACAAAAAGAATACTGAATTCGGAAAACAGGCTACGGAGAAAAACACAAAGCGAAAGAGTGAAGCAAAACTATGGAGGACAACTTTTGCTGTATTCTGCGGCATTTCGTGAGGGATTATTTGTGACGCCAAGGGAAGAATGTTGAGCGTGAGGAGTGAATGATGAAAACAGCTGTTGGGACTCAGAACACGGAGCATCCTGAGAGTAAGTAGGCAGATACACAAAAATCCTTTCAGCATATACACACAATGTAGTTCTGACTATTTGCTTTCGCAGAAAAGGTATTTGTTAAGTCGTAAAATTATAGTCACTTTTTGGAACAGTTTCAATACAAGACTGGAAAGCTGGAAGTCTATATTTTTATATAAAAAAAAACAAACTAACTAATATTAGTGAATTTCCAAACACTTTATCTTTTATGATTAGCAGGGATTCAACTGTAAAAGCCTAATAACTGTTCATTACAGAAATCTAGTTTACTAGGCCACTATTATGAATAAGTGGGAGGAACGACCCTGATACAGATTGGTTCCTTTTCAAATACACTTAAATATGCAAAGGTTTTACATATTCGAAGTGCTTTTAAAACATTAGAAATGTAAAATATGTTAGCTTACCAGCAACTGGTCAGGTAAATATTTAAGATATGAAAAAAAATGTAGCAAATATGTAAAAAAGTAATAACTGACTTTTATAACATGCATATCGCATTGCATCTCTATATCTCTGTCTCGTATCGTCAGGTCTGCTACTTGTTTTATTTAATAGATATTATACTTTTATTGTGTTTCGCATTGATTGGTCATTGATGAAATGGCCAAAAAATTCAACTAGTCCTTGACAAATACAGCAATGCTAATATACTGACTCATTCAGACTTGAGTTCTCAAGTTCATATACAAAAAGCAAACAATAAATATTGATAGGTTTGTCTTGCTGTCGGCAATGGAGAGGCTAGCTATAAATTTCCATGAAGAGTATGTTACATATCACAGTACAGCAATACAGAAAAGGAAAGACTTTTGCAGGAACTGAAGGAGGGAAACATCCTGGTAGCCAAGAAAAGGGAAGAATGGAAGAGAGCTGCAGCTTAGCTGCGGGAACAAAGAACAAAAACGCTGCTATGATACACAAGGCTTATTTCATCCTCACATGAACATGCTGACACATTCTCTGTTGCACAACGCCATATTGGCACATTTATTACGATCATATGACATTCGGAACTGACCTCATGTTTTCACAGGAAAAAAATCAACTTAGAAGAAAAAACAGAAGTTGCAGTTTTTATTGAGCTGCAATATGTTTATATTCAATTTTAAAATACTGAGATCTTTGTTTGAACTTTCTTATGTCTGCAGGGGTGATCTAAAAAAAACATTCATCAGATTCTTCTTTAAGTCCTCATTATGCACTATGCTCTCCCCTGGCCCTTCCACAGCGCCTTCAGGCCTCTCCAAACCCTCTTCCCCAACCATATCTACACGTATTCAGACATCCTTCCATCCACAAACCTCTTCTTCCTTGACTTCTACTCAAACCTTCCCATTGGTTGATATCTCTGACAACCCATCCCCTGACCCCGCCTCCCATCCGCTTTCTGCTTCACCCTCAATCTCATGTGTACAACCTTCCTCACCTCAGCTTAACTCCAAACCATCGCCACCTCCCCAGAAGCCCATGTCTCCTCAAGTCCCAAAGCCACCCCTCCCAGCACAACTCCCCTCTTCTCTTCCTAAGAGCTCCTCCACAGCCCTGCCTAGACCACCTCCACCTGCCGTTAGACCCTCATCTCCACCTCAACCCAGACCACCTCCACCGGTAGTCCAAAAACCACCAGTACCCACATCTCCAGTGAGCAAGACCAATAAACCGATTCCTCCTGGTATCAGCATCCTGGAGAAGCTGATAAAGACGTGTCCAGTGTGGCTTCAACTGGGAATGAAGCAGGACAAAGCCAAGAATATACTGAGCAAGGAGTTTCCTGGGGTGAGGAGTTTGTACGGTTTTATTGTTTATTTATTATGCCATCAAATTGTGGAATGCATTTTTCAACATGAGAATACCTAATCTGATCTCATGGCAATTTTTAAAATTTTACAAAGTGGCTATTTTGCACAACCTGGCTCGTACAAATGTGTATGTTTTGTAAAAAAAATCATATGGATTTTACAAGATGGCAAATCCGTAGGAATTCATATGAATGACCACCCCTAACACCGCCTCAAAACCTACCTCTCACAGAAAACGTACGAGTGAGGTTGTATGAATTTCTACAATTTAGCTACCTCATAATGTAGCTAAGTAGCTATGTAGCTATGTAGAAATTGCTTGTGGGATAGTGTTTGAATACCTTGTTTTTAAACCATATTTTTTAAGACACTGCATTAAGTTCAAAATGCAACTTCAAGCTTTGGACCAGTCCAAAATCATGGACCAGTCAGAAGAAGTGGGGAGGGGGCAAGTGGGTAAGGGGCCAAGGGCTGCTTTAAGCATTTGTTTAAAGCAGCTATCTGGGCAACACTTAGCTAGGAAGATGGGCAATTATTTAATTATTACATTTCTTTTCCGTTTTAAAAACACTGCAGTTTTTTCTATTTCTAAAGATCTAGATCAGGACCCAAATAGCACACGTACATCTGCAAGATGTCTGTTAAAGATCACTTGATCTGGAAAGCATCTGCTGTGTACAAACATCTGACAGACGTCTGTAAGATGTCAGTTTTACATACATTCTAAATCACAAACATCTTAAAGACATCTAATAAACGTCTATTTGACATCTGATAGGAAACGTCCTATAGACGTATTGCAGATGAGCAAATACTCTAAAAGCAGATGTAAATGCAGACATCAAATAGACATCTCCATGATGTGTGCTTGGAGTGTTTTCACAGCGCGTCATCAATTGTCCATATTGGCGGCAATGAACATGTGCCACTGAACCAAATAAAAATTGCATATTTTGCTGATTATTGCTGCTGAAAATGTTAAATTATTGTCATGTTTTGGGCTGTACTAATCGGTCGGACTGAGAAAACGAAGAGTGCAAAAAACTGTCTGAGAAACAAAAGGCATTTGAGGTTGGCCAAATGAATCAGGATTTCCAGGGCAAGAATCTTGACAACATTCATGTTTCTTTTTATCATTTCCAGTCAGGCAGATAAAATGTTGGCTAATATCTTAATTAATACTGCTTGTACGTGTCTTTACCACCGATTAACTTCAGTTCGTTAATGTATTGCACCCTTTCCTGCTTCTTCTCTATATGATTTAGCAGCTTTAACATGTTTTTCCCAATGGTTTAGACAGCACAAATTAGCAGAACATCATATTCAGTAGTGCGATAACCGTGAAGTCCATGCTGTTGTTTACATTAAAGTATCGCAAGCTTGGCTGCGCATCTGGCGCAACTGACCAAATCATGACATGAGTGCAAACTTATGTATAGTCTGGTCCACCGTGTTTTGCTAGCAATTTTTGCGATTTTCACGATTTTCCTATTCAAGTAGATAGAACTTGTTCTTGGATGCTTGAAATAGCTGCCACTGAATGAACACTTGTCTTGAAAGGGATTCCTTACAAGTTCATCTCCATGTTATTAATTACTTACCCTGATATGATTCCATTTACACTGTCGGTTGTTTGATTTTGCAGATCTTTTTAGTCAGGAGGGATGCAAGTCAAAAAATGATGATACTTGCTGTACGTCTTTCCGACCAGTTGGGGGAGCCCCATGTCAAAGAACTGCCTATAAAGGAAGAAAAGTCCTGTGAGTTATTTTGCATTGAGAAATGAGTGTTCCTTCAACTTGATTTAAAAAAGTTTATGCATAGAATGCCTTTATGCCGGAGACAAACCCACACACAAACACATTTGCATACAGACCTAAACACATCCACACAGAATGGCCCACGCAAAACAAATTTGCATACATACCTGATCACATCCGCATAGATGTTTTTAGAGTGAGTATAGAGACGTAAACAGACCTGAAAGGGTATTGCAGGTGCTTGGTGGTGGGGGTTGTGGAGACTGCGGGCCACAGGTTTCCTGTCCCAAGCCCTGCATTGCAGTTACAGGATGTCCTGCACTGGCCTCTTATAGCTTCATTTCCTGGTGTCTCTGTGTGAGTGCAAGTGAATACATGTGGTCATTTTCTTTTCTTTTTGTCCAGCTGTTAAAGTCTTTTTTTGTCAGAATTAAACTCTGTAAGTAAAGGATGACATTTATTTACACACCGCCATTCATCATTATCCCTTCCTACCCTTACAGAAACTCACCAGTGAGTTGTTTCTATTTTAGTGTTTCTGCGTCACCAGGCAATAAGTCACACAAATAAACATAATGAACTAGTGCCACCAATAAACTGAAGTATTATGGCTAAGAGGTAACATCGGAACCGGATGTGTGCCTTGCATTAACACTTCTATTTCTTTCATTTGCTGCAGTGCTATACCTTGAAGGGTCTGTGCTGGTGTTTGAGAACATTTTTAAACTCATTGCTTTCTACTGTGTTAGCCGGTAAGATAAAAACCCAATCACAAACCTCAATGCATACATATTGTGCTTCATTTAACTTTTTGCTATACATTCACGCTATCTTTTTTTTGCTCAGGGACATCCTTCCTTTTCCTCTGAAGTTACCTCAGGTCATTCAAAAGGTAGCTAAATATGAGGACATGGAGGTGATTTCTTCTCTAGGATCAGGTAAGACAACAACAGATGATCTTATTTCATTTTAAGTTGCACTTATGTCTGCAGACATGCACTTTCTGAACTGTTTTCATGATAAATCCACGGTAAATATAGTAAAATGTGTTGAACAGATCTCTTATTCAGTAGCAGCCCTGACTCAGATGCTGCCCTAGGCAAAAGGGATGGGCAGAACAGATAGCAGGCACAATACCATGAAAATGCTGCAGTTGACTGAATGTTTCATTATGTGCATGTATAAGTGTCCCATACCACCCCAGCGAATATTTAAAGTGAATGTGCAAGGGACAGAGTGTGTGTAGGATGTGGTCCAATCTTGGCGAAATCTGCTGAACTTTCTACAGAGCTGTGTGCACCTTCTTGTGCGGGCCTTCTCATACTATTTTAAAATTGCTCCATTACCAATCAACCATGATTAATTTATACCGAGAACAAAACAATTTAGTAGTGTCTGAGACCATATGATCTTAACATGTCACCTCCCACTCAAAACAACCTACTTTTTAGTGTACTAATATGGCTCATTCTCATTGGAGAGATTTTCAAACCAAGGTCAAAAGTTCAGAATCTGCAAAATATTAATTATTTTACCAAAATAAGAAGGATCATACAAAATGCATGTTATTTTTTATTTAATACTGACCTGAATAAGATATTTAGCATAAAAGATGTTTACATATAGTCCACAAGAAAAAATAATAGTACATATACTTGATTCTTAATACTGTGTTGTTGCCTAAATGATACACAGCTTTTTTTTTTAGTGATAGTTGTTAATGAGTTTTGAAACTGAAATTGCACGCTGACTCATATGCAACTATTAGAGAAGGTTCAAACTCTCACTGATGCTCCGAAAGAAAAACACAACACATTAAGAGCTGGGGGGTGAAAACTTTTGGAATTTGAAGATTAGTGTAAATTTAATTATTTTATATTCTGGGAAACATGTAAGTATCTTCTGTAGCATCTGAAGCGCAGTACTAAATGGAAAAAAAAAAGATATTTAGGCAAAATAAGAAAAATTTATTTATCTTCATTCTGTTCAAAAGTTTACACCCCTGGCTCTTAATGCATCGTTTTTCCTTCTGAAACATCAGTGAACATCTGAACCTTCTGTAATAGTTGCATTTGAGTCCCTCAGTTGTCCTCAGTGTGAAAAGATGGATCTTAAAATCATACAGTCATTGTTGGAAAGGGTTCAAATACACAAAAATGCTGAAAAACCAAAGAATTTGTATGACCTAAAGGATTTTTAACTGTTCAGGACAAACAACTGACTCATGAACAACTATCACTAAACAAACAAAAGAAAACACAGCTGTGGATCATCCAGGTAACAACACAGTATTAAGTGTATGTAAACTTTTGAACAGGGTCATTTTTATAAATTTACCTATTATTTTCTCTTGTGGACTATATGTAAACATATTTTATGTGAAATATCTTATTCAGGTCATTACATGCATTTTGTATGATCCTTCTTATTTTGGTAAAATAATTAACATTTTGCAGATTCTGCAAGGTGTATGTAAACTTTTGACCTTAACTGTATTCTGAAGACATTCCCAGGCAATTTGAATGCTGACATAGTTCAAAGCTTAAGCTTGTCTTGTAAAAGTGTAATAATGCTAACATGAACACATTTCTCATGCCAACACAGAGTTCTGGAACTCAGCTCTGAATAGTCATGAGGAAATGGAAAACATTGCTGGTAGCTGTGGTGCTCTGGACAGGCAGGGGCAAAGCAGCTCCTGTGAAATCCAGATTTCCATCGGCAGTGACCGGCTGTGGTACGTCAACCCAATTTTCATTGAGGAATGCAGCAACAGCTTGCCAACCACCTCTTCTGCCCCTGTTTTGAGGACCCAGAGTCTTAACACACCAGTCCAGATTCCTCCCAAATACAAACGGCCACCACCCGTACGTCCTCGTCCACCCAGTACACCTGATTGTTCTCAAAACTGCGCATTAGCCAAGCCTTCAAAAGGGGAGTTCAAGACAGTTCTCAGTTCTCCTCCCCCTTCAGTCCAGAAAGGGGAAGGAAGTGACTGTGAGCGTGCAGACAGAGAGCAAGAGAGACAGGGAACTCCTGCCTCAAACGCTGAGCGTGGAAAGCCAGCTGTCTTACAACCAGCTCAGGGCAAAGAAGGAAAACAGCTTTTGAATACAGCTTCACATCGAGTTCCTCCAATACCAATCCGACGGAGGCTATCTGAAAAGCAAGCTTCAGAGGAAGCAGCGCAGCAGGAAGTCCACACCAGCACCTCCACAGAAGCAGAGGACAATATTCTTCAAGTCCCGGTAGCATCCCTCATTTGCCTTGATGACAGTATGGAAGAAAGGGACAAGCCTATGGATCCAGAGCCTCAGCAACTACAAGAAGTGCCAGTGGAAGAATCTAAGGTAACAAATGGGGCTCCAACAGTGGTAGCACCTCAACCAAAGAAGCCTAATGCTCCAGTGGCACCTCCCAGGAAGAAAAGATTATCTCAGAATCTGACCGGACAAGTCTCAAACAGCATTGTAAACTCACTTACGCCAATTCCTCAAGAGTCCACTGTTCCTTTAAATTCAAGCAGCCCCAGTCAAATCCGCCACTCGCTCTGCATCAGTGCTGGTCATCCCAAAGTCTCAGATGTTTCTCTATACTCTCCTGAGGGTGGAGCTCCACCAGACCATGACTCCTACTCAACCAGCAGCACAGAGGAGGAGGCAGATGCCATTGCAGCAACAGGTACTGCCATCAAGAGGACCCCAACAATCATGTTAGACCGTGCAAAGCAACGACTGTCAATGGTGTCTATGGCAAACCTCTCCAATGTGCTCACGGGCTTTATGAATGCAGACCGTAAATTGCAGAAGCGCATCGTAGAAATGTCCAGGGATGGAAACACATACTTCGGGAACCTTGTTAAGGATTATCGAGCTTTCACTTTGGACACCATGCGAAAACACACCTCCAGCACAGAGATGCTCCAAGAGATCAGGCAGATGATAACCCAACTAAAAAGCTATCTGATCCAGAGCGCAGAGCTGCAAAATCTACAGGAAGCAGCTGGATACTCTGAGGAAAAACTGGGTAATTAGCCTTTTTACTGTCAAAAATGCTTTTTTTTAAGTATCTAAACAATTGTGAAAATCTTCAACCAAAAATTCTGTCATTAATTACTCACCCTCATGTTGTCCCAAACCTGTAAGACCTTCGTTCAATTTTGGAACACAATTTAAGATATTTTTGGTGAAATCTGAGAGGTCTCTGACACTCCCATTGACAGCAAGGGTACTACCACGTTCAAGGTCCAGAAAACTACCAAGATGATTCACAAAGTAGTCCATGTGACATCAGTGGTTCAATTTTACGAAGCTACGAGAAAACAAAAATAAGAAAACAAAAATAACGACTTTATTCCATGTTTTCATCTTAAGTTGTGTATTTTCATCTTAAATTGTCCATAAAAGGTTTTGTGTTCTTTCTGGCACACTGATACCACTGAATTTTGATGCTAACTGTTCATCTCTGGGTAAAATGCAGCGCTCGTCACTGTCACTTTTTTACCCAGCCGTCCAATCAGTGGAGGAGGGGCAGGGCAAATACAACACCAAGCAACCATTACCATCCTACTTGTACAAGAACCAACCAACAATGCAGAAGTTGTTTATAACTACTGCCGTGGATCATAGCAACCAAAAATGTTGTGCCACCAAAGCGTTGTTAAGAGCCACCAGCTGACCGTTTTCAGAATAGCACCTGCCATTCTTTAAGCTGGCTAAAAATGCTTTGGTGGACACATGATAATTGAATAATTATTATTAAGCATATGGCCTATTAGTATTTTTTGCATTTCTGCAATATACTGGAGCCAAACCTGAAAACAGGAATCCAGAATTTTCCACTACGTTTCCGGTGGCGATTATGCTAATTGTGAATGACCGTGCATGCACACTGTATTTCCGAATGATTTGGAATTCATTAACATACACACGTTTAATTACCAAATCCACGGTATATGAAGCATTTGTGAATCCGGAGGAGAGTTTTCGTAAAAGTCTGTTTACGTCCAAATTAAACTTCAAATGTATTCGTATTCTTATAAAGATTTCATGAATGAGGCCCAGTGTGTGAATAAAACTATTTAAATCATAAATGGAAGTTGTAGCCAGTGACAGGGTTTGCCACTGTGGTTTCTGGGCCTCCTGAACAGCATATCAACTCGGGCCCTCGCGTTCCGGGGAGGGTCCGTTCCGTGGGGGTCCCCCTTGTAGAAATCGCGTTCCTCTGAAGACATCGCTTTAGGGGGCCCCACTTCTTGTCTGGCCCTTCGCATCGTCCTAACCTCCCCTCCCCCACCTTACAACACCCCTTGCCAGTGGGGAAACAACTGTGCCTCTTTTATTATATACACTACTTTATTTGCCATATAAAGTGTGTCTCCAAAATGCTTTGATAAAATTTTTGTTTTCTAGGTATTGCCTAAGCTGGCAGTTCTATCACATAATTGTAATCAATCATTCAAAGGCAACATAGCATGTTTTACCAAATAAAAATGTGCATTCTGGAAGGCTAGTTGTATCCCATCCAGATTTTCTTTTATCCTAAAATTTGCATGAAAATGTGAGAACTGAACTCATCTAGTGTCTTTTTAATATTGTTGGTGTAATTACTTTGCAGTGCTAGAATCATCCAAGCAAAGCACCATCCAAGCAGAAGGTTATTGCCACCATCTTACATATTAAGCTTTTATTGACCATCTGTAAAGAATTAGCTTCTCTCTGTTTTGCTGCTCAGTCCCTAAAAAACCTAATGAAGTAACAAGACCACAATAGACCAAGATAACCTTTTATTTTCAATTTACTGCTCAGAAAGTAAGACCAAGGATCTTCTATCATTTCTTCCGTAGTGTTTACAGGTGCATTTTGAAGAAAGTTTCATATTTTCCCTTGAGGAAAATGAACGCTCTTGCATACACCGCTTTTCCTTTTCTGTAGCACAAGAGTATTAAAAATGTATTAATGTCTTAGTAAGCCTTTCACAGTGATATAGGCATATAATATTTGAAGCCATATCCTCATGGATTACTTTGATTAAAAGTTAGATACAGATAAATAATGTATAAAGAAACAATATTTGTCTCAGTAAGGAATTTTTCTTATGTTTATACATTAATTATACATAAACATTTTTTCAGTTGCTTATGGTGTATCTGATATCTGTTTTCCTCCTCTTTAGAGATCATTATTGAAGCAGCACTATGCAAAAGTGTCCTGAAGCCCATACGAGAGGCTGTTTATAACGGACTGAAGGATATCCACTCCCGTTCAGGAAATTTGAAGAAGCTAAAAGAAAACCAGCAAGTGGTTCAGGGGACGACCACCACAGACCTAGGGGTCACCACCAGTGTTCCCGAAATGACCGTTATGGAGAAAATTCAAACAAAACTCGGCAACCTGCACCAAGAATATTCACCTCAGAAGAAGATCGACCTGCTTCTCAAGACCTGCAAAATCATCTATGAATCCATGTCTGTGGGCTGTCCAGGTGGGTTTATTTTTGTATAGCTATATAATAAATAATTCATCTAGTTATAGCTTTATATCTAATGTCATCAGTCAGGGCTGCATTTCCCAAAAACATTTTAAGCCTTCCTAAGATTCTTGGAGCTCATTATTGGCAACGGTTCGTATGTTCTACTTAGGTTTACGATGCTTTTGGGAAATGCAGCTCAGATCATTAGTCATCAGTTCTAGAGAATATGGAGGAAAGAGTGCAACCTCTGAACAGAGAGGGACAGAAAACACGTGACCGATGTTTCTCTACACCACCCAGACTCCGCCTTTTCCTCCTCACCCCAAAATTAGTCCAGATTTCATCAAAGCTGTCATTAGCGCCTCCAAATAAGGAAGTGCTGGAGCTGCAAAAGACAGTGTTTATTCAGAGAGCTGTTTACAGCTGTTTCTGCAAACAGCGCACTTTTATATAATCTGCAGTCCTGTGTGAATTTAAACCAAAATTTGAGCTAAACTTCATCAAATCAAATTCCATCAAATTTTAAGTGATCACTTTTTAGCGTGTCAAACACATTAATGTTTTATCCTGTAACTGACACTGACCAGCTTGTCTATTTTAGTTCAAATGACTAATAAAAGTGAGTTGTTTATTTAAAAGTCATGGCACATCATTTCAGTAACAGTTGACATAAAGAATCTGTAGAATTACTTGTTGTGGATACATTTAGTCATAAAATTCTCTAAAATTATATGCGCAATTCACAGTTCATTGAGTCTGATAGTCTGATAGCAGTCTTACATTTAAAGGAGAGGTCCACTTCCAAAACAAAGATTCACATATAATGTACTCACCCCCTTGCCATCCAAGATGTTCATGTCTTTCTTTCGTCAGTCGTAAAGAAATTATGTTTTTTGAGGAAAATATTTCAGCATTTTTCTCCATATAATGGATGATATGAAATGAAATGATATGGTGCCCCGATTTTGAACTTCCAAAAGGCAGTTTAAATGTGGCTTCAAACGATCCCAAATGCGGTTGTAAACAATCCCAGCCAAGGAAGAAGGGTCTTATCTAGTGAAACGATTGGTTATTTTCATAAAAAAAAAATACAATTGAAATACTTTTTAATCTCAAACGCACGTCTTGCCTTTCTCTCCCTGAACTCTGTGTATTCTGGCTCAAGACAGTTGGGGTATGTCGAAAAACTCCAATCGTATTTTCTCCCTCAACTTCAAAAATCATTTCAAGATCATCCTACATTGCTGCAGAAGTACCAACCCAGTCTTTACAAAGTGAACATGCAAAGAAGATCAAACACCCTTAACAAAAAAGGTAAAACAGCGATATAGGACGATTTCGAAGTTGAGGGAGAACATGAGATGGGAGTTTTTTGACATACCCTAACTGTCATGAACTGGAACAAAAACAGTCCAGGCAGAGTAAGACAAGACAAGCGTTTGGTATTAAAAAGTATATATACTGTATTATTTTTATGAAAATAACCGTTGCGCTAGATAAGACCATTCTTTCTCAGCTGGGATCGTTTACAACTGTATTTAGCATTTGTATTTAGCAGTATGTTTTTTTCCTCTGCTATCAGAGCACATCATCACAACGCACCTTTGAATTGCAACACATCAGTTGAGAGCCACTGATCTACTATATTTCTTTTTTATCCTTCTATGCGCAGCGTTCTTGTTTCAATGCTTTCTTTAATAGGTATTCATGAGCACTGAGATTAGCTCAGACGAGCGATGCTTGCAGATTTTGAGCTATTAATTAAGTGTTATTCAAAGAATTATTTACCCCAAAGAACAGTCACAAATAAGATCCATTTCCTCTATTACAACTTCCAAACCGCAATCTTAAGCAATGGTTTGGCAACACTTTCTAGTCTCATGAGCATCAACAACCCCTTTTCTGAAGTCTAAAACAATCTCTGTTGTTCAGGGTATGGTTCATTTAACAAACTTCTGTTTCACAAACTCCCACATTTTATACAGAAAGATTATCAATGTGAATCAACCCTGACACTTTGTGTTGTTTCATTAAATCTTTTTTATCTACCAATCAACTACAGATATTTCCAATGGGTTTACAGTTTTGTTTCGACTGTGTAACTCTACAAAGTTAGTAGAGATTTTGGTTCTGTAGTTTATATCTCTCATTTTGTTGATTTTTATTATCTTCAGTTAACCTTACTCTATCACGCTGCAGGTGCTATTTTTAGATCCATAATAAAATGACTGGGTTTCCGGTGGGAATGTAATACTGAAGTAATGAAATGTACATATAATGGGACAATTAACTTGCACGGAGAACACTACATCGCCTCTAAATTACCAAGATTAAAATGCAGCACATTGCAATGCAATTTTGTTTTAAAATTGCATTGCTACTTCATTTCAATGCATAGCACTGTTTTGAAATAAACATTGAAACAGATGAACTCCCAATGAATCATTCTTTGAAAGCTCAGTATACTGCAGTTAAGTTGCACCTGTGGTTGTGTGCTAGCCTTTGTATTATCATTGAAAAAATGTAATTATTTCAAGGTGAACATGTGTTGCAACTGTGCAACTGATAAAAGAGCTCTTCAGCTTTTTTTATTCTTAATGTTTTAATAATAATGGTGTTAATTTCTGAGCAAAACAAGGTCTGTGGTTAATATTGCAGAGACTTTCCTGTTTTGTTTTACAACATAAGTTGCATACAAACTTGAATTTTGAAACAGCTGTGCAATTTAAAAACATAAGTTGAATATGTGTGCTTAAAGGGAACCCAGGGTGTAAGACTTAATGTGCTTATGTCTTAATATAACATAAATTATGTCTCTTACTGAAATGTGTAGTAGAAAACCTATAAAAGAGTTACGTTATTTAAAAATCGTTTCATACACATTTTGGACTATGGGTGCCATTATTTTGATGCTGTCAAATGGTTGCACTCTGTGAGCTATTACCACTCGGAAAATAAAATACTGATATTATGCCACATTGTTCGGCTTTTGGAAGTAATTTTCAGCCGAAGGGCAACAAGAGAAGCAATATACAGGTGCATCTCAATAAATTAGAAAGTTGTTGAAAAGTTCATTTATTTTAGTAATTCTCAAATTGTGAAACTTGTGTATTAAATAAATTCAGTGCACACAGACTGAAGTAGTTTAAGTCTTTCTTTAATTGTGATGATTTTGGCTCACATTTAACAAAAACCCAAAATTCACTATCGCAACAAATTAGAATAGGGTGACATGCCAATCAGCTAATCAACTCAAAACACCTGCAAAGTTTTCCTGAGCCTTCAAAATGGTTTCTCAGTTTGGTTCACTAGGCTACACAATCATGTGGAAGACTGCTGATCTGACAGTTGTCCAGAAGACAATCAGTGACACCCTTCACAAGGAGGGTAAGCCACAAACATTCATTGCCAAAGAAGCTGGCTGTTCACAGAGTGCTGTATCCAAGCATGTTAACAGAAAGTTGAGTGGAAGGAAAAAGTGTGGAAGAAAAAGATGCACAACCAACTGAGAGAACCGCAACCTTGAGAGGCTTGTCCAGCAAAATCGATTCAAGAATTTGGGTGAACTTCTCAAGGAATGGACTGAGGCTGGGGTCAAGGCATCAAGAGCCACCACACACAGACGTGTCAAGGAATTTGGCTACAATTGCCGTATTCCTCTTGTTAAGCCACTCCTAAAGAACAGACAATGTCAGAGCCGTCTTACCTGGGCTAAGGAGAAGAAGAAATGGACTGTTTTCCAGTGGTCCAAAGGCCTCTTTTCAGATGAGAGCAAGTTTTGTATTTCATTTGGAAAACAAGGTCCTAGAGTCTGGAGGAAGGGTGGAGAAGCTCATAGCCCAAGTTGCTTGAAGTCCAGTGTGAAGTTTCCACAGTCTGTGATGATTTGGGGTGCAATGTCATCTGCTGGTGTTGGTCCACTGTGTTTTTTGAAAACCAAAGTCACTGCACCCGTTTACCAAGAAATTTTAGAGCACTTCATGCTTCCTTCTGCTAATCAGGTTTTTAAAGATGCTGATTTCATTTTCCAGCAGGATTTGGCACCTGCCCACACTGCCAAAAGCACCAAAAGTTGGTTAAATGAGCATGGTGTTGGTGTGCTTGACTGGCCAGCAAACTCACCAGACTTGAACCCCATAGAGAATCTATGGGGTATTGTCAAGAGGAAAATGAGAAACAAGAGACCAAAAAATGCAGATGAGCTGAAGGCCACTGTCAAAGAAACCTGGGCTTTCATAACCTCAACAGTGCCACAAACTGATCACCTCCATGCCACGCCAATTGAGGCAGTAATTAAAGCAAAAGGAGTCCCTACCAAGTATTGAGTAAATATACAGTAAATGAACACACTTTCCAGAAGGCCAACAATTTACTAAAAATGTTTTTTTTTTTTTTTTAATTGTTAAATGTGAGCCAAAATCATCACAATTAAAGAACCAAAGACTTAAACTACTTCAGTCTGTGTGCACTGAATTAATTTAATACACAAGTTTCACAATTTGAGTTGAATTACTGAAATAAATGAACTTTTCCACCTGTAAGTCTTAACTGCTTTTCCTAGCTATAAGAAGAGGAGAAAAGAATGGGAAGATGCCTGTGGATGAATAAAAGTTTCTAAAGACCGGTGTATTTGTTCTCTTCACTTTAGCCTTGATGCCTTTGGGGCTTTTAGTTGACCACAGCTAATGAAAGAGCTTACAAACGGAAGAGACCAAAAACGCTAGACACCATCCTGGCAGGATATAAACATGCTGATGCTTGTCGATGGTACAGCATTTGGTTTAAGCCTACGCTTATATTCATTGTCATCTGTAAACTCTTTCAGTAGCTGTGGTCATCGCATCAGTATTTTATTTTCTGAATTGTATTGTGGTAAAAATATCAACAGGTAGCGCCAGTAGCTCACAGAGTGCAAACATTTTACATAATCCAAATAATGGTGCCCCCATAGTCCGAAATATGTATCAGATGAGGTTACACTTTATTTTGATAGTCCACTTTAGACATTTTACTAACTGTAAGTAACTTTGCAACTACCTGTCAACTAATTCTCATTAATTTGCAACTACATGTCTACTAACTCTCAGAGCAGACTGTTAGGTTTAGGGTTAGTAGAATAAGCTGACATATACTTGCAAAATTTAGAAGAGTGTTAGAAGATATTGAGCAGACAGTCTACTAACGCTGTAACGACTAGTTGACATGCAGTTGCAAATTTACTTACTGTTAGTAGAAAGTTTAAAGTGGACTATCAAAATAAAGCGTTACCTAAAACAATGTGGATTTTTTAAAAAACATAAATCTTTCATGGGTTTTCTACTGCATAATTTAGTAAGACACATAATTTACGTTATTTAAGCCATACAAGTCTTAATAGCCGGGGTTCCCACTCAAAAAAAGTTTAAGGTATGACTGTGTATAACAAAACATGAAAATCTCTTCAGCTAACGTAAGCCACAGACCTTATTTTACTCAGAAATAAACAACCGCTACTCTAAAAACCCATTTAAAAAATTCCTCAGGGATCCATGGGTGAATTAGCCTTCCAGTTTGGCCAACAAATTGACAGCTATTTTACTTACAGTCTACTTCACTGCACCGGTGATAAAGCTATTGCAAATACATAGACACGCAGTGACAGGTACAGAAAATAGAAGGCTGGATTTGCTACAGACTTCATCTTTCATATTCACAGCTGCAAGCGTTGTTTTTCAGTATTTAAATGAGCCAGATGTTAGTTTATTGTTGATTATATTTGATAAGTAATGGACACAGCCAGTTCATGGGTATACAGACACAAACCAGTTTTTACATCCAGCATATGTTTTTGTATTTATCTAACCGATTTATTGTCAAATGTCCAGATTTAAGCAGTAAAAGCTTGAAGTCTTAAAATGATCTGGCCCCATTGCTCATACAGCATAATGTCGGTCTTGTGATGCTTATAGTACACAGCGCAGCTCTCTCAGCATATTCTGAATTGTATTGTATTGGCGGGAGTCCAGACGCAGTCCAGGGTGCATTTCTGTCCAGCATATAATTCTTGTTCTACATACAAATAAAATACAGGGAGTGCAAATGACTAAATAGCAATCTGCGCACTGTTGCAATGAGTGCGTATGGGAATTTAAAAAATTGTCCTGTTAGTGGTCAATACATCGATCTGTTTCTTTTTAGCAGCATTATCCACAATGCAGATTTTATTTTCAAAGCAATGGATTGCCACATACTGTACGAGTGAAGACACTCATAAGACATATTTAGAAATAACTTGTTCTTAGCTTGTTGTGATATGAATAATTTAATGTTTCAGTATTTGTGTATTTTGATTATTTTCTGATTGTTATGTAACAGGAAAGGCTCACGGGGCTGATGATTTCCTGCCCGTGCTGATGTACGTCTTGGCTCGCTGTAATATCAGCGCTCTGCTGCTGGATGTGGAGTACATGATGGAGCTAATGGATCCGGCACTGCAGCTCGGAGAGGGTGAGGACACACAAACACACACGCACATCCTAGCCATAGTGAATGTACAAGAGCCCATAGATACTGTGATCATGTACAAAATGGACAGATTGCATGCTTCAAAGAGAAATTTTCTTTGTATTGGACGATGATGAAAATGACTTTTTAAAATCTTTGGAATAAAATGGCTGACTCCTTTGTTTCTTACAATGGTGTTTTAGTGCCATGGTAAAAAAAAAAATCTAAGATTACGAGATTAAAGTCATAATATTCTGAGAATAAAGTCGTAAAATTCTAAGAATAAAGTCGAAATACTACGAGAATAAAGCCGAGATATTTAGAGAATAAAGTCAAAATTATGTGAATAAAGTCGAAATATTACATTAATAAAGTCAAAATGTTACGAGAATGAAGTCAAAATATTTTGAGTATAAGGTCGAAATTACAAGAATTAATTTGTAGCAATTACAAGATTAAAGTTATAATATTTTAAGAGTATATCCTAGCCTACCGCGTATACAAATGGCACGGATATTGGGAGCACTGGGAGATATTCCAAAGTCTCAGCTTTCAAATTCTGTCAGTTTCATAGTGAAATACACATTATTGTAAGTAACATGGTTTGTATTTCGCTATAAAACTGGTTTCGAAAGCTGAGACTTTGTTTTATATTAAAAACACACAAAGCTTACTGCTATTATTGGGGGGCTGGCGCACTACAAATAATGAATGCAATTAAAGACATTATTTCCAAGCATACTGTCCACGTGAATATTACAAATGGTATTTTTCTGCTAATAATCCCACATATATTTGTAGTGTATTCAAAAGGGTTAAATAAGGAATGCCTCCAAAGGAATGTCGATTGGATGTATGAGGTGATGTTAAGATAAAAAGTTGTTCTTGTTCAGTCTGTTAATAAATATCATATTTTTGATATTAAGCTGTTTCCGTGAGTCCTTAAATTTTACTCGTCCTCATTCCAGTACAATGATGTGGCTGCTTGGACACAGAAATATTCAAATACATTCCGTTGGCCTGGCAACTTCACCCGGTGCTCCCAATCCGGCCATTTGCATGCGCAATATAGGCTATACTCTCAAAATATTGTAACTTTAATTTCTATAATTTAAATTCTTGAAACATTTCAACTTTGTTCTCGAAACATTTCAACTTTTTTTCTCGAAAAATTTCGACATTATTCTTGAAACATTTCAACATTATTCTCTAAACATTTCGACTTTATTCTCATAATTTTGACTTTATTCTCTAAATATTTTAAGTTTATTCTAGTAGTATTTTTACTTTATTCTCGTAATATCGACTTTATTATCAAAATATTACAACATTATGCTCGAAACATTTCAACTTTGTTCTCGAAATATTTCAACTTTATTCTTTGAGTTTATACTCGTAGTATTTCAACTTTATTCTCGTAATTCGACTTCATTCTGAAAACGTTTCAAATGTATTCTTGAAACATTTCAACATTATTTTTGAAACATTTAGACTTTATTCTCATAATTTTGACTTTATTCTTGAAATATTTAGACTTTATTCTCACAATTTTGACTTTATTTTCAAAATATTTTGAGTTTATTTTTATAGTATTTCGACTTTATTCTTGTAATTTCAATTTTATTCTCAATATATTACTAATCTCGTAATCTTAGATTTTTACATTTTTTAACGTTGCACTAAATCGCTGTCTTAGTTTCTTAAGGGTAATTTGATATTTTAGTATTTAAAGGGGATATTGGATGCCCATTTTCCACAAGTTGGTATGATTCTTTAGGGTCATGAAATGTCTGCAAATTACTCTGGTTAAAATTCCTCAATAGTCGTGTAAAACAACACCCTTTTTACATGGTCAAAAACTGCTCTGTTCACAGAGACCCGTTTCGGTGCATGTCTCTTTAAATGATAATAAGCTACTGCTCAATCCGCCCCTCTCACCCGTATTTTGTGTATTCAGTGATGTTTTACCATCAAAAACAAAACAAATCAACTAATCAAATAAAACACTTTTACATATAACTACAAAATACCCACATTGCTTACAAGACGTTGTTGCTACAGCTGCTCAAGCACGGAGAAAATGGCGAACAGCGTACAACTGGCTGACGGATGAAATATGCTAATACAGGACAGTTAATCGGTTGCAGTGGGCAGGGCCTGAGCAAAATGACATCATACTGTTCAGAAAATCAAAACAGCTTGATAACTGAAACTGCTTGGATTTTTGGGGGCATAAAAAAAGAGTGGGTGGTTGTGTCCACACATTGCTAAGACACATTTATATGCCCCCTTTAATGTGTAAAAAACCCCTGAAGAAAATCAACGCCTATAGGAGCAAAAAGTGTCAAACCTGATAACACCAATAAATACATATTTAACAAAGTTTATTATTTTAGTCACAAAGCAACACTAAATATCAGCTAGAATGGCAAAGTTACTGCTATATAACCATTACATATTTATATTTTCTTAGGTTCATATTATCTCACCACCACTTATGGAGCTCTGGAGCACATCAAAAATTTTGATAAACAAGCTGTGACCAGACAGCTGAGTTTGGAGATCCAAGACTCCATCCATCGTTGGGAGCGCCGCCGCACCCTAAACAAAGCAAGAGCATCACGCTCCTCTGTACAGGTATTATAACCGCCAAAATAATATCTTAGAAAACCATTGGCCAGTCAACTGTGAATTTATTTTCATTTATGTTTTTCAACCATCCTGTCAGGACTTCATTAACGTGTCCTTCCTGGAGGCTGGATCCAACACCAAGACCCTGGGATTGCGTCCCAACACTACCGCTCAGGACCTGTGCAATCAATGTGCGGAGAAGTTTGATGTGTTGGATTCTGAGTCCTATTGCCTAAGCGTGCTAGTGGATGGTCATTACAAGCCTTTGGCCCCCGAGGAGTTTCCTCTCACCATCAAATCCACCTTGCACCACAGCGAGCCACGTAAGGAGTATTATTTCGTCTACCGCCACGGTCGCTGGCCAGAACAAGAGTCTGTAGATGAGGCGCCATCTACACCAACACCTGAAGAGAGTTTGATATGAACTAATGCATTTGTATGTGTGTGCAAGTGATAGGTAGGTCTTTATCAGAGGGTTTGAGCTGCTTGAATGGACAACTTTAATTTACGAAAGAATGTAAGTGGTGCACAAGAATGTAAGCTGACATTACGATGCCTAACCACATAGCAGAATGTACTATTTACCCAGGGAAATTATATGAATACAAAAACTGGCTTACAAGTGACTGGCATTTGCTTTAAAATGTGCACTGGAAAGAACCAGGACTCGAATTCGTATATTTGTTATGAAAAGATCTAATATTTTTCTCCTAAAAAGTCTTGCACGAGAAGCCTTCATTATATACATTTTTTCGAGATTCAAGAATATCTGCACACACACAGATACATCCTTCACCTTAGTTAGCTTTTACTTGAGCAGATCTGTTGTTCCCAAGCGTTACACAGTCCTTGAAAGTTTTATGATTTACAAATGAAACTTTATCTTTTCAACAATGCAAATCTTTTCACATCTCAGGGCTCAGCAGATTGTGACTCATACCCTGTTTCGGTGCTTATTTCTTCATTTATACGTTTCTTACAGCAATGCATCTTTACAGACCTTGAACTGGTTATGCACCTGCATTGCTCTCATATTATATACTGCCATACAGATATGCTGTCTGTGTTATATTTTATTCACATTTTGATTGACTGTTGTTGCTTTTTATATCACAACATATACAATAGTTTAGGCATAAGCTATGGTTTTGTGGCAAATTATTTTAAGCAGCATGAATGCATATGTATCACACAATATGCGACTGTTTCAGTCAGCACAACACTTGTCAAACCAAAGATTGGTGTTTGTTATATTAAAAATGTATACTGGTAATAAATACTTTTGACATTATTCACAGTGTGTGTTCACATATGAAAAGGGCAACTTTAAGATGATAAAGCAAAAAAGGCAATGATCAATAAAAAAGTAATAATCAGATTATTTCTTAACTAGCTCATTAATACAAAATTAAATTTATGTGTGGTAACAGGCACATGGTTTTCACCTACTTTACAAAATGACTCATCAGATCATATTATGGATCTGAAACTGTTGTATAAGAGTGAATTTAAGGCTCTTTACAACTACAGTGACTTTTCAAGCTGCTACCCTGAAAATCTAAATATGATTCAGAGCAACACAGCCCACAGACAGATATTTAAAGAAACCCTCATATTAGTTAGTACAAGAGATTTAACAATAGCATCCATCTTGTTTGTGCATGAACAAAAATAAGAGGGGGTGTTTTACCTGTCAGATTTAAGAGAGAACCAAAGATTTAGCTCCAGACTGACACGTGTGGGAAGGATATTTGTGCTTTTACAAACACTGGAATTCTGGGTAGTCGAGCCTCTCTGGAGGCAGATGAGCTCAGCTCGGTTTATTACATAGCAGTGATAGAGGAATGCAGCAGGGTAAAAATGAGACTGTAATACATTTGAGACGACTGCAGAAGTGCATGATGAAAATGTGTGATGTCATGCTGTTCTTCCCCTCCAGATGTGAGAGTTTCATTAATGCATCCCTGAAATCACTGATTACTGTGTCATTCCATGAAAATCTGAGCGGTTTGTGTCTGAATGGTGTACTAAATGCAAAAATTTGCTATTTTAGAAGCTTAAACATATTAATTCAAATTAAATATTTAATATTTAATTTTCTGTATAGCACATAGACTTGTTTTTTCCCCAGACACACTTCCAAATTTATCGCCAATAGAGAAGTGTCTTTTAAATGGCATAAGAGGAAGTGACATCATGTGAATTCTCAGGGGGAATTCCATTCGAAAGTGAGCACAACTATGGCCTGAGTACTTCAAGTGAATGCTAGCTGTAAGGCACTACTGTCTCATATCCACATTTTTCCTCACGTAAGAACAAGCGTGGCCAATTGTAAATTTTATGGGTCTGGCTTCCAGTCTCATTTGCGTCCAGGTATTTTTAGCTGTACAAAACAGCTCGTTTTGCTGCCTGATATTGCAGATTGGTGCATCTTACCATATTATTTTAATGTATTAAATTGATTATGAGCACACTGGTTTGTAGTCCAAACAGTTTTACTGTTCACTGCACGTTATTCTTCTTCTTGTTTTTTCCCTATAGCGGTTAACAAAAAAAGTCTCACTCATAGGCTTACTTCCGCACTGACGAAAAAGTGGATATCACGAGAAAAAATCCTATAAACATGGCGTCATCTCAATATAAATAAAAATATCTGCGTACACACAAAACCACTGAAACCAACTCAAAACGATGTGGTGTACATGCCAGACGAGTGCGTAGCGCTGTAGTTCTGCCACAGAGATACAACAAAATAAAAAAGAAGTAGACTTGCAGCATGCGTGTAAACCTTGTGCGCTATGTACAAACCAACCGCAACAAGAAGATGATGAACTTGAAACAATACATATATTACACTACATACATAGATGTAGCTGTCACGAATCTGGTCTGTGTCCCGCTGTCCACCAACCACCAGATGTCACTCTCGCATCACTTACGCACTCTGACTGTCACTATACATCTCGGACTGCATCTCCCATCCTCCACCGCTCTTATTGCGTCAGTCCCCGTGACCAATCAGGCGCCCTATAAAAACCCCGCTCCTTTTTAGTGCCCTTCACGGTTGGTTGTATTTTCCTGTTGTTGTTATTATTAGCGTTTCCTAGTTTCCTCGTTCCTGGTTTTGTTCTCTCGCCTGGTTTCTCGTTTGGACTGTCTAGCCGCCTGCCTTTTGGACTATTGCTCACGTTTATTGGATTACTCTCTCCCACTGCCTTTGATATTCCTGTCTGCTCCCGTCTCGACCCAGCCTGTACGACCATGTCTTTGTCTCGCGTTTTAAATAAAAGCTTGCATATGGATCCGCTCGCCTCTCGTCTCGTTCACTTCGTTACAGTAGCGTTCATGACGTCATCCACAGGTTTCTGAAGAGCAATTTTTAACCCCAAAGTAGGCGGAGCTGGCTGTCACCATCATGGCTGCACATCACCGCGTTGACAATCAAAAATGGTCAAAGAGGCGGGTTGTGGGTGGAACTGGTCGCTGAAACCACACCCACTTAGCCTGACGGTGGTGACAGCAGCGGCAATACCTGTCACTCAAGTGGTCGCACTTAATTATGCAGAACTTTAAGGCTTAATATAATTTAAACGGTTGAGTTGTAAAAAAAATTCACCACCCTCTCCGTTGTCTTGAAGGGTAAAATTAGCTATATAGACCAAATCCAATTTTTGTACCAGGCTGTGTGCTTTTTTTCTGCTGTAAAGTTAGGCATTTTAATGGGCATGACTATGGGATTGACTCCCTTTTGGGGCCAGTCTCTTGCAGCCAGTCGATGAATTGCAGTTGAAGTCACTTCCGTGTTGGTTTTAAGAGAGAGACCAGAAAGTTGCTGCTTGATCCCACACAGCAACTCAAATAAATTACTCCAGCTTCATGCATGAATCCTGCAAATGTACCAGCCAGGATCACATGATTATAAATGGCAAATTGCTTCTCTGAAGTGACCCTATAACATGTCCTGTTTGATTGCCTTTTAATGGGCCCTTCATAAAAGGATTTACTGGCATAACATCACACTGCTATACATAATAGACTGTTTTTATTATATATTTTAGACCTTTAGAAAGAACTATAGAGTTATTACAGGAAATTCATTTTATTGTCTCAAGGGGTCAAGGTTTGGCTGATTAACATGGCTGCTGTTAGCCCATGCTTGTACATCACGTACATAATCTGGCAGTAAAAAGCATCTTTCTGAGTTGCCTCTTGAATGCTAATGATAGGATGGCTGTGTTATCATAATCTTGATAATATGAAAAGCCTGAGCCCTTTTTTAATGTTCCACCAGCACATTCCCCTCTCAGATATTCAAAATATTCATGTATGGGCCATTCTACAGAATTGGTCCAAAGTCACAGTTGAAAAAAAAAAGTGTCTTTTTCCAAAAAAAAAATCTGTATGCATGGAAATTGTATAATATCCAAGGTACACATTTCTAGTAATTGTGCAGTTAATTCTTATATTGTATTTTCAGAAAGTTCTCCCCAAATTTGTCACTACCGAAACACAGTAATATACTTTAATTAGAAGGGTTAAATTGACCTATTAAGATTTTGCTTACATCTACATTGCAAATATATTTTTTTCTATTTTATTAAACTTTGTCAATTTGTCAGTTTATTAAAATATAACAGTATTCCATGTGTAATTTGTGAAAATTGTATTTCAAATCCAATTTTTCTTTTGTAAAAAGCAAAAAGTTGATTATACTTAATTCAAAGTTAAGGATTCGTTAGTCTGAATATACATTGAACCAAAAACTATCATAACATCTTAGTTGATAATTCAGTATACTTTATTTTTAACAAAACATCCTATGTTTTCGGTAGTGACTGCATTTTCAGTAGTGAAAGTGCTTTGCTAGTGACTACATCACATTACAGAATTTTAACTTGCATACTAAAATACTACTAAAACACTAAAATACCAAAAAAAAAAAAAATTGCAAAACTGTAGTAAAAGTTTATTTCTTCTAAATAAAGATTATGTGCTCCCTTTTGTCACTAACTATGATGTTTCGGTCATGACTGTTTCGGTAGTGACAATTTTATAGGATAATGGTAACACCAAAAAAATAGAGATGTCACTACCGAAGTGCCACCAAATGTTTCGGTGGTGACCGTTTCGGTAGTGACAATTATAGATGCTCAAAGATGCTAATCAATTCTGAACAGTGGTACACATATAAAAACTAAATGTTACGGAATAACACTCAAAAAAGTGTGCTTAATTGCAGAAAAAGGTGTTCGGTAGTGACGTTCCTTAAAGTTACACACAGATATTTCAGACTTTTGAACACATTTACCTCAAAATAATGAAGCCCCATCTACTTACACCTTGTAGCTATGAGAGAGGGTGACACAGGAATATTTCCTGATCATAAATTAACTAAAACATACATATACAAATGTAATTTTTTTAACTTCACTTTTTAAAACAATCAAAAAGATTCTGTTAAAAACAACAATGGAAAAAAAAAATAAAAATAAATATTTCACTGTAATTTTCATAAGTTTAAATTTAGGGGTTAGAATTCGGGACAGCCACCTCCCAATTGAAAGTACCCAATAAATGATGATTTAAGCATTATGATTTTTAAATATTATTGTGGGATTCAATCTTAGTAAATACCTAAGATTTGAATTCTTAAATGCTTTTTAAATGTGTGTGTGTGTGTGTTTTTTTTTGTTTTGTTTTGTTTTGTTTTGTTTTTGTTTTTGTTTTTTTGGTTTTTTTTTTGGTTGTGGGACAGCAGTTTGCACAAATTCTGCAGAATGGCACTTATTCGCAATATATTCAGAACATTTACGGTATATTAATTTACATAGTTTTAGCTTGACGTGACTTTAACTGCAATTTCTTTTACTCTTTAAGACATTTCTTATCTGACAGAATGTTTAAATCTCAAAGCAGTTTACTCTAAAAATCACCTCTCCAAAAGATGATCTTTAAGTAAAGTTTAGTGAGCACGAAAAATCCCGAGGTTTAGATGAGGATATGAAAGACCAGGAGGTGAGGGAAAAGAGAGAAGAGAGAGTGCTAACTTGTGAAAAAAAAGCACTCATGACTCACATCCGCGGTTACCGTTGGTAAAACTTGCAGATCTATAGATTACAGCCAAAGTTGAGGCCAGAGTTTACCAAGCGCTTCAGATCATCTCCTCAGCCTCTCGCCGCCGAATGCCTCGACCTCGTCTGCCTCACGCCCTGATTCTTTCCTTCGACGCTTTCATTCTTGTCCCTCCACTCATGTCCGACCCGACCGGCCCACGTCGCTGTTGTCGCGGTCTATAATGACTGTCAGGACCTGCTCGTCTGAACCTTGCACTCACAACCGCTGCCCATTATTTTAAATGAGACCTCGCTAAAGTCCGTTTCGGTAACAAGCATTCCTGTGCTGAATAAAAATGAATGTTTTCGTTCGCCGGATGTATAGGTTGAATGAATGTTTTTTTCAGGGTAATTAATGCTTACATTAAATAACCATAAAATATATAGCTAATAAACACTATTTCTTTAAAAAACAAGGTGTTCCTTGTGTATATATATATATATATAGATAAAAAACGTTATTGGCACATGACCGTTTTAGCAGTTGTCAGCTTGTGTGAAGTGTTTCTGAAGCAAAAGCCTACCTGTGGTTGCATAAAATGCGACAAATTGTCTTGTGGGGGTTTCAGTGTGTTTGACAGGACCTTTCAAATTTAATGAGAGTGACGTCTTGCTTGGCCTAGAATCCAAACGTGTGCGTAGGCTGCTTGAGGACGCCAAACACGTCACTTCAAATTCGGTCGAGGATCCTCATTACCGACCCTTATCTTGTAACTCATGATCCTATAGGTTACGCCCAGCGACAGGTAGGTCACGCGTCTGAGTCAAGAACATTATAGTAGGGAAAAGCTGGAACATGCAGTTTTGATCATGATTTTGTGATCATGTGGCACTTTCCAGATTTATCTCTATCCTTTTTTTCAGACATCATTAGGTGCTCTGACGTCCAAACAGTTGTCTTTTTCTTCTCTGATTCCTTCCTCTATTTTAAGGCTCCATCCAAACAGGACAGTCAGGGGTGTGGCCTTCTCTGTTTCAGCTCGGTTTCCGTTTCAACAGCAAGAATGACACACGCCTTTTTATCTTTTCTGTTTCCCCCTACAACTTCTGACAAAAACAGAGGTATATATAATCCCACACAAGCAAAGCCTGTATATATTCACACTGGCACCTGACAATGCACAACAGAGTTCGAGGTAGAGCTACAACCTGAGAAGTTCATAAAGCAATACATACAAAGAGGTACCACAGGCAACTTCTTAATTAAATACCTACCTAGAGTGTTAGACAGAAATATTGGACATCACGAACCTCTTTGAGACGTTGCATGGAAGATTTGCAAACCAGCTTGGAGTCACACAAGACTGATTGGATTTTTGACTCCAGACAAAGAACTTCACAGCAACATACGGCCAAGAGGAAGAACTACTCCACAAAGGTAATTTTATAATTACAAATGAGAATATATTGAAATGAAATGAATAGTAAATGTAGTAAAATAATTGAAATATATATGCATTTATATCGCTTACAGCGCTCTTTATAATTTAATGAATTAATTATATCAAATGTTATAGTTTTAAATATTTTTGAATATAACAGAACAGATAGAATGCAGACAGAAATCAGTTTAACTGACATCAATGTTTTATAAAAAATCAACTGAACTCTGTCTTGTATTTTAAAAATATAAAATGATGTAGCTATTAATATGTACCCTTTTAGCCTGTTCTGAAACACTGCTGTATAATGTAAGTGAGTGAAAGGGTGTGAATAATTTATATAGACGTTTGAAATATACTTCTGATTGGCTGATGTATGAGTTTAATTTCAAAGTGGCCTGTAGTCAGAACAATCTTCTAGCAATAGTCAGCATTCCTCATATTTCTCATATCTGAGTAAATTACATTCAATATACGTTTTGAATGTTGCGCATGTATCTTCTCTACCTCTTCCAACTGTACAGAAATATTTTACTAACATTATGTCTTGGTCAACATATTAATCTGTAGATGGTGGCTTTATCCTTGCCTCCTCGTCCTGCCCTGTTGTTCTTAGTCCTGATGAGTGTGACACTGACAACATCTGCATTTCCCCAGCCTCAGCTTCGACCTCTGCAAAGGTATAACTGCTCATTATATTACTGTAATTATAAATAATAATCATTTTCTTGGTATTCCTCACTTTTAGCAGCTATAGCCTTGTATCTATTTGGTGAAAACTCACCAAACTTTGCATGCATGACAAGTCTGTAGTTAATGGCATTCTGCGTAATTATGGGATGGATGAGATGTGCGGTTACTTAGCAACTAGTCCTTATATTTCCAGTATTCACAACATAAAATCCACAAATTAATTTGAGCTAGAGATACAACATTTCACATGGAAGTATTTTTTCTCACAGAGAACAAATTTGCCTAAAGTACCAGAAGTTCTGCTACTGAAACCTTATTAGATCATTAGATCAGGATTTTATTGCATGTCATTTTTTTTTTTTGAGATATAATTTATGTTTATAGGGTTCTGTAAATTACTAGACAGTAAATGCAAATATTTTTCTGTAACAGAAACTTATAAATCATGGTTTCATTGTCCATTTAGAGTTATAATTTCATACTTTCTGACGCTTCTCTTTCTTCTAAACAGTAACTTGCCTGCTCTCGGTCAGGAGGACTCCAAAGGTGAACAGTGGGAAGTTCTGTATCCCTCCATCTCACTCCGTGATTGGAGCATTCAGATGCTGACCGCTCCAGATTTTGGTGCAGCTAAAGCTGGGACAGAACAGCTGGTGGGGGATGATTGGCTTCCGCTCAGCCAGTCACAGATGGAGGAGGAGCTGGTGAAGGGCTGGCCGGGCAACTGGCCTTCACGGGTGGGTCACCAGCAGAAGAGAAACATAGTGGTGGCAGATGACGCTGCATTTAGAGAGAAGAGTAAGCTTTTGACAGCGATGGAAAGACAGAAATGGCTCAATTCCTATATGCAGAAACTCTTAGTAGTTAACTCTAAGTAATTATTATGTTTATGTAATTGTATATATATAAAATATATTGAAAAATATTATATTTCATGTGGGAGAAAAATATTTGATCATCACAGATAATGTAACCAAGTTGAAGGGTTAGTTCCAAAAATGAAAATTCTGTCATCATATACTCATTGCCATTTTAATCCGATATGATTTTCTGTCCTGTGTGGATTGGAACACTAAAGGAGTTATTTCGCATGATGCCCAAGCTGCCTTTTTTTCAACAAGAAAGTAAATCATGCCGTTTTGGAATGACATGATATAAATAAATGATGAGAACTTTCATTTTTGGGTGTTCTATTCCCTTTAAAAACTCAGTATTTTAAAAATATATGTAGATAAAGGTGTTTTCTCTTTCTTTTAGATAATCTTTGAATAAGGCAAATGCATGATGTGTTTGTTGGTCTGATCATGATTTGAATAAACACCTGAAAACTACTTTTATGACTGTTTGAGCAATTTTCAAATAGCTTGCACGGAATAGGGATGCACGGAATTTACGCTGCCATAATAGATTTACACACTTTGTTTTTGTGCATTTTTTTGACAATCTGTTAAATGCTTTTACATAGGACATATGTGACATAATGTGAATATCTTTAAGATGTTTCATGATCAAAGTCAGTTCCTCAGTGACTTGATGATTCCCAGCAGGCACGGGTTGACGTCAGTATTTGATGACAATTTGACATTGACTTAACGTTGGATTTTGGTTACATAACCTAAAAACAACAAATATTAACATCAGCTGACACTGATATTGGACATCCCCTTATGAAAATTAACCATGGTTTTACTACAAATAAAACAACAACAACAACAATATATATTTCAGGTGCAGTACATGCCAAATTTTCTCAAAGAAAAAACTCAACTAATACTGTAAAATATACATGAGAATAGGTTGGTACTACATTACTATAACATTGAAGGTTAAAATGAACTGATTTGTAAACAAACACTTAAATTACAATCAAAGGTTTTTTTTTATAATAAAGTTAATTCTTCAGTTTGTTTTTTGAAATAAACATTTAAATGGTGGCTGTCATAAAAACATCAATTAAATATTGAAGAACAAAAAAATTATAATGAATATGTTATATGGCTCATATAATTAGCAAATTCTACTCTCTAGAGTTCATTTTCTAGCTGACTATCCATGGTGATGGATGTTTTTTTGTCACTCCACATGAACAGCGCCAAAACGGTATTGAATTGTTTGAATACTGTAATAGAATGGACAGAATTTAAAGTCTGATACATTGTTTAATATCAGAAGTAACAAAGCCCAAAGCTTATTGCAATTTATTGGACGGGAGGTGTGCTAAAATGTTCCATTCATTAACTAAAAACAGGCTAGACTAATCGATTCTTGGGTTACCGAGAAATATGCCGTATATTGCCTATATGAATTTTCAGGATGTTGACGAGTTTTAGAAAAGTTCATCATTTAAAAGTTCAGGTGAGGTGTATTAGAAAACACATTGGTAACAGGTTGCCCTACATGTTTGATTACATTATCTGGATGAATAGATTTTTTGAGATGCCGTGAAGGTACCATGAAGTGAACCAAGCTGGTAAATTGAGCTGTGTGTCAGAGGAGATAGGACCTCCCATGATGATACTAGTAATTTATCGCCAAGCCGAATTATGATGTGCTTAAAATGGAATTTTTAATGTTCTGACAGCAGAAAATTAAATAGGGCCATGGTTAAATATACCCTCATGACCTCATTAGCCTCGAGCTAGCAGGTGATTAATCAACTGATTGGAGAGGCTTGAAGTATGAGGAAATCTCTGACGGCAGAGACTGCGACAGCTGAATCGCTGCTTCAGGTCATTTGTTGGAATTTTTCAATGTTTATTTCCTTTACCTTTCGAAATGGCTTTACAAAGGTCAAGTCTTGCAAGTAGTGCCAGGAGGAGTTGTTAAAAACTCTTCTTGTGAATCCTGCGTGGATGGTTATGTATTCAGCCTCCAAGAAGTATAATTTATAGGCTGTTTGTTGGGGATAATACATTTCAGCAGAAAGTGATTGACTTGCACAGTTCAACATTTATCTCCAGGTGTCAAAAGTGTCTATATGGCAGCACAGAAGTGCAGAGGAACAATTTATGGCTCTTATGGAACGTGCCGGCATCTCTGTTAGGAGTGAGAATTGTGGTACAGGAAATATTCCTGCTGCTCAGGCCTCGTAGTGAGGAAGCCTATAGAAACTCTATAACGGTGAGATGGATGACAGGGCTGAGGATCACAGGAACTGTAATTTATCACTCCCTACAGCTGGCCTACATGGCAGCCAGAGCCAATCAGCAGTAGCCAAATTGCTTTCTGTACCCCATTCTCACCAAGTGGAACTGCGTCTCAAAGCTCATGTAGAATCACCCAGTCCTGCCGTTTCTCAGCGGTTCTGGCACAAGTGTTGTCTCGGCGTGGGAGTGAATCCTGTGTTTTCTGTTTATCAATTAAATAGCTTTGATTACCTTGACGTTCAGTGTTAGCTGGATCTGCATTTGCTGCTTTGAAAGGCATATTTCAGATGTCCAAACACACCACAGTTTCAAGATTATGGAGGTTTTATTACATTTTGCAACATTTAAAATGTCACAGCTAAATGAAAAGAAACAAGATACTAATAATAATAATAATAATAATGATAATAATACAATTATCTCCTTAAAAACATCTGGATTGTATATTAATTCATGTATTACCATCCAATATAATCTGTTTTTTAATGATCTCTTTTTCATTCTCTCTCCCATTCTCTCTATGCACACGTACGAAACTCATAAAGACTGAAAATTAATTTTGGCAAATTGAAAGTTTCCATTTTAATCCCCAGGAAACGAATCCTGTGAGAGCTGTCTCATTTTAAAACATGCTCACATCTCAACACGCAGAAAATCATTTTCATCTTCAAATTACATAAAGCTTTAAAACATAATTTGAAGTTCACTTGAAGTTTGTTTCTTGCCTCGGATCTGCTTACAGATTATGGTAAGAGGAGTGGACTTAACTAGTGAAACATGGTACGCTTCATTTCTCATTCTTTGCTCGTCGGCAAACCTAGACGGGATTTCCTCACATTTTATGCACTGACTTTTTGGGGGGGTAAAAATCTTCAGAATTATGAAATGCATGGTGATCTGAGAGTACTGGACTCTCATCAATAGCTGAAAGCATATTCAAACTAGCCAAAATATTGTATAAATTAACACACAAGGGACAAGGCAACTTTGAAGAACTGACGAGCATTCAGATTCTACAGAAATCTGTGCAGATTTTATGTGGAGAGCAAGGTGAGCCACCACAACACAAATCTCTTTAAAAAACATCCCATATCTAACATCACAAAACAGCTGCTTGAATTTACAAAATCCGGTTAAAATCGAGATTTTGTGAGCCACCATTTGTGCATCTGAGCATCAATGGTCTTTGAACACTCAGCTTTGATGAATAGGACTTTAAAAATTCTTCAAAATAGTACACTTAGGGCTGAACTCCTTGCTCGGTAGTAAGGGGACTAGAAGACTGTCGTCTTCTTCCCCCCCTTATCACTAAAGTCTTAACGTTTTTGTCAGCTCTGGTCACGTGTCAATCACCTCACGGGCCGGTGAAGGCTCTTCTGGGAGGGTGGTCGTGGCGTTTGGTAGAGTTTGATTGTGTGGCACAGAGTTCTGCTGTATCTCCATTGCAATCCCAGCTGGGTCTTGCGGGGGAAACTCTTTAACTTGTCTCCGGTACTCAAGGAAGGTGCAGGCCTTAGTGGCGATGGCAACTACGTTCTTCCCGATGAAGATAGTTGAGACTCTGCTATCTTGGAACAGCACCATGTTGACGCCTCTGATGAGGATGGTGACAATATTAATGGTCACCAAGCTGAGGACCGGATAGAGCATCATCTTCTGAGGTGACACATGCTCGCCCTGCACACTGATCTCACTCAAAGAAACACAAGGCAAGATGAGCAACAGGATGTAGCAGTAGAAGAACATCAGACCCTCGGCCCAAATGGGCAGACCTGTCCTTTGTGGCTCCCAAAGGTTAGCCTGGATGTCCAGGACATCCAGAAGGTCAAGCGCCACCCAAAAGAGTCGACCCCGCATGTCCTCCTTCTTCCGGAAGGTTCTTACGTACTCCATGCTGTCGAGCGCGACCAGGACAAGGTAGAGTCCGGGTACGCAGACTGACAGCAACAAAGTCAACGCCTTCCGAGCTACCGTCTCCAGACTTTTACGATCAGCCTTGTAGTTCTGGAAGACAAAGTAGAGCTTGATCTCCAGAACGAAGATGTAGAGGAACCAGAGGATCATGGCGTAGCCACGCTTCGCAGTCCTCACCTCAGCACCCACCCACACCGCCACGTAACGCAAGACTATGAGAAAGCAAATATCTCCAACCAAGACGATGATGCAGACCCCGATTTTGCGCGGGCCCTGATTTTGCTCCACAAGGTAGGCATCCATGAAGGCCATGCTGGTCATGATCACAATGGTGGTTAAACACACATGCCGCTTATCAGGTGGTGGCAGCACCATGGTGCTGTATGTTTAGCAAAGTAAAAAACGAAAAAATCGTATCCGTCAAAAAGTAGCAAGGTTGTCCATTGATGCTGGTGACTGAGGTGACTTTGCCTGTTCAGCAAAGCTCCACACAGGCCACTCTTTACCGCATTTCAAGCTTCACATGGCCTCCACACCAGTTTCGTATGTCAATATCTTTATAATTCGAAGTGACTCTGATATATCTGTTTGTGCTGAGCCAGATTGTGTGGACTTCCTGACCTAACCGACATGGGCCTGCTTGTCCGTGTCAGCTGACCCACATAAACCGCATGACTGGACACTGTGCTGGTCTCTCGTCGCTGTCTCTTACTCCTGCATCGTAGTGAAGACGAAATGGGTGGTCACAGCTCTGTTTCTGCTCTGCCGGCTTTGAGCGCCTGTGAATTAAGGAAAGAAAAATTAGTTCTCTTCAGAGAATGTTTTTGACCTTGTTCCAACCTATGAAGCTTTAAAACAAAACACTAGGGGTCACTGTGGTAATTTAGCACAATCAGATGTAACTAACCATCCCACGAGTCCTTGGGTTCACTTCACATTCCTCTACAGCCTTTTATGTTGAATAGGCTTTAGCTGTTTTGAAGGACGCTGAATTCGTCATGTTTAAATTTGCAAAAAGTAAGTGTAAAAGTAAGCATTCAGTCACTTACACTGCTATTTAGCTGGTGCAATGTACCCTGAATTTGCTTTCAAGCTTTTTCCTCCTTACCATGTGACTTTATTCCAGTTCTCACAGTGATTGAACACTTTTGAATACTTTTAATTGAAAATTCCTCCTTTTTGTATGAGTTCTACAAGCTGGATCTCGCTATGCAGCATTATCCATACTTAGGCATGACAGTGACAGCTACTAGAATATCATTCCCTAATATTCCTATGAGTTCTGAGTCACCAGCTTCCATAGCAACGGTTTCTATTGAGAGACTGATAATAAGTGATGATGAGTGTAACGCAGCGGGGAACCCTCGGATTTCTGGAAAGCGAGATATTACTGGATGTGCGACAGGCAGAGGGTGTGCACTGACTCTGATATCTAGGTGTGAGGTGACTGATGTGAATGACAATAATTCTAAAAAACTGATTTTCAGCTGATTTCTTGCCAGTTTTAGTAGGCATGAAATATAAAAAAGCACAACATTTAAATGCTGGCATCTAAGATAAAGAAAATCTTCCGACTGCATTTTGTTCTGATTAGAACTCAGCTCACGGTCACAATTTGGATGTTATCGTGACTAGATTTCCTCTTCAGCTGGAATATTAGGGAACAACACATAAATTTGATCAAGAGATTAGCGTTGATCTACTGTCTGCTGTATGAAATTCCAATTACAGCAACATTTTGCACTCCACTAACACAGCGGACCTTCACAATTTCCTATTGCTAGTTGGTTCACGTCAGTGCTGCTCATGTTTGATATATATGGAAGCAAACATTGGGGGTATTTGGTCACACGTCTCCTCAAGTGATTGATTTCTATCTCAAAGAGATAGCAATCTTACACAACAAATCAGTACTTTGAGAGAAATACACAAAGCCATGAAAAACTAATGGATGTTATAGAAAAATATAGAGTGCATGTGGCAGTATATCTTGTATTGTGTGGATGCTGTTTCCACAATCATAATTTTACCTGCGTTTATCAATGCATTTAGCTTTGGATAGGAATTCTGGCTCTGTTCATTGTAAATTGTGCAGTGGATCAATAGCACTTCTGCAACATTATGCAAAGCAGGGATGGGACCTGATGGACATGTTCTGATAAATTGCCTTGTGACCTATTATTGAGTGACCCCAGTATAAATCAAGTTTTATTTTCGAATCCCCAAAGTAGAATAGTTTTTTTTTTTTTCCGTATGAACTGTCTTGTTTCTGACATGTGCAGTAACTTAATTTGTGTGTTCTTTCAATATGACTGCTCTGTTAAACTCTTCGGAAAATAATTTGGTTATGCATTGTGCCTCCACACTGCTTGCGGCCTCCTCCTTCTCTTTCTTTTCTATTCTAGTGCAGAGATTTTCATTTCTGACAACATGACTCTCTGACCTTGTGAACTTCTCTCATCTGTTCAGTTTCAGAACATGCAGCTGAGCGGAAGATTGAACTATTTGTTTTGGAGAGGGTGGAGGGAACCACAGATTGAGACTTAAATGCATCACACAAAGCTTGATTTGCGGAATATTTTGTATGATGTATTTTGCCTCAATAGAATAGTTCAAATGAGTACTTACACATGTTTAAGTTTGAATATGGCATTATAATTTTTATATGATTTGCTTTTATTCACCCACTTTTTATTCTCGATTTTGGAACCGATAAATTCAAATGTGCTCCATTTGCTGTCATTTGAATCTATGCTTTAAAGGAGAACTCCACTTCCAGAACAACAATTTACGAATAACTTACTCACCCCCTTGTCATCCAAGATGTTCATGTCTTTCTGTCTTCAGTCATAAAGAAATTATGGGTTTTGAGGTAAACATTTCAGGATTTTTCTTCATATAATGGACTTCAATTATGCCCCGATTTTGAACTTCCAAAATGTAGTTTAAATGCAGCTTCAAAGGGCTCTAAACTATCCCAGCTGAGGCAGAAGGGTCTAATCTAGGGAATTGATCGGTCATTTTTTTTGAAAAATAAAAAATTGTATACTTTTTAAGCACAAAAACTTGTGTAGCACAGGCTCTGGGATGCACGTTCTTGAATGATTCGTTCATTTTGAACGAATCTTTAATGTGGCTCGGGAAGAACAAGTCGTCTCAGGGAGTGATTCGTTCAGTCGCACATGCGCAACATCCTATTAGGATCTGTGCTGGAATTAGTTCACCTTTTTCGAGTCTTCGGGTTTTTCGAGTCATTCGTTCATCTTATGGGGCTGTCACGGGATGAACGAATGACTCAAACCTGAAAACTTGTCAGATAAGAGGTGAGGTGAGCTAATCATAGACTAAAGACCCAAGTAAACAATGAATTAATATTTTGTGTTTCTAATAGCATTATAGTTTTGTCTTGTTTATAGTGTGATCAATGTTTGTGTAAGCAGTAGATGTGTTAGGGAAGTAACACGTAACATTTTAATTATATTTTGCTAAAATGAACGAAATGACTTGAAAAAAGATTTGTTAATTTTGCTGAACGAGACTCAAAGGTCCGAGTCAGTGAAATGATCCAAACTTCCCGCTACTACTACGAATCATGTGTAAGTTCATTGTCTGTGTACTCCAGCTCAAAAAGGTAGAGAATGGCAAAAAACTCCATCTTATTTTCTCCTACAACTTCAGAATCGTCCGACATCGCTGTAGCTGTTTGTTTGTAAACAGCGTTTGACTTACTTGCACTTTGTTAGTCTTTGCGCGTTCGCTTTGTAAACACTGGGTCTGTAGTTCCGCGTGACCTTTTGACATGATTCAATAGTACATAGTGTCGTGAACGCGCATCCCAGAGCCTGTGCTACGCAAGCTTTTGTGCTTAAAAAGTATACAAATTTTTATATTTTTGGAAAAAATGACCGATCGTTTCACTAGAAAAGACCCTTCTTCCTTGGCTGGGATCGTTTAAAGCCTTTTGAAGCTGCATTTAAACTACATTTTGGAAGTTCAAAATCGGGGCACAATTGAAGTCCATTATATGAAGAAAAATCCTGAAATGTTTTCCTCAAAAACCATAATTTCTTTATGACTGAAGGCAGAAAGACATGAACATCTTGGATGACAAGGGGGTGAGTAAATTATTTGTAAACTGTTGCTCTGAAAGTGGAGTTCTCCTTTAAGTACTTTTCTGTTTGGTTTGATCTAATTGAGTTTCTAACCTAGGGCTCTATAAGATTTGATTTCTATGCAAGTCTGTTTCTGCCTAAGAGGAAAGAAAATGGTAATACAAAAAGGTAATTTTGAGATAAGTAAAGTTGTGAGATATGAAGTTGAACTGGGAGATATAAATTTGCAATTACAACTTGCAACTGTGAAATATAAAGTCGCAATAATGAGAAGCAAAGTCACAGTTGACAAATATAAAGTCAAATTATAAGACAGAGAGTCATATTGTGGAATATTAAGGGATATAACAAACACAAGAATAGCTATTTATTGTCATGTCATGGTAGGATAGGGATTTTGGTAGAAGATCTGGATGTTCCAGAGCTGGACTTGGTTCTCTATCAGACACATGAGCACATCTACACACATTCCTCTCCCAATGTACTGTACTGTAAGTGAAGAGAGCAATGGAGTGAGAGCATTAAATCAAGAGTTTAATTAAAGTGGCAAAACACACGGGAGCAAATAAGTGTCTGGAGTAGTAGAGAGCGAGCTCATCAGCCCAATCAATAGACACATGAAGAATATTCCCCTCCTGTGAAGCAGACAAACCTTAGACACTTACAGGAGCCCATAAGGCAATGCATTACAGGCAGTACTATATGTTTGCTAATGGCTTCAAAACGCAACACAGTTGCACAGAACATAAATTGCACATGAAGCTGCTGCATTGCAGCTGTAACCCGTATAAATAACAAGAAAGATACATATAATATCTTAGTTGTTTCACTTAAGCAAGAGGACTAAATGATAGGAAAAGGAAAGGAAAGGCATGAAAGACATGACATGTGGCCAAGTATGGTGACCTATACTCGGAATTTGTGCTCTGCATTTAACCCATCCAAGTGCACACACACACAGTAGTGAGTAGTGAACAAACACGCACACACACACACACACACACACACGTGCACACGCACACGCATACGAACACGCACACACCGTGAACACACACCCGGAGCAGCGGGCAGCCATATTGCTATCGCTGCGGCACCCGGGGAGCAGTTGGGGGATCGGTGCCTTTCTCAAGGGACTCACCTCAGTCGTGGTATTGAGGGTGGAGAGAGCGCTGGTTATTCACTCCCCCCACCTTCAATCTCTGCAAGATCTGGGACTCGAACCCACAACCTTTCGGTTACAAGCCCGACTCCCCAACCATTAGGCCACGGCTGCCAAAAAGACCAGTGATCTCACATTGGTCTTCACTATTTTCAAATCTGAACATCTTTACCAAACAAACCAAAACAAGTTTGCAAAGATTTCAATATGAACTCAAATATTTCTCAATAATTCTTCTAAAGTCAATTATTCTGAAGTCTTTTTCTAAGATATGCTGTTTACATTTTGTTTTTTGTTCATTTCTTTTAGGAGAAAATAGGACAATAAAATATAAAATAAAACAAAGTAAAATAATGCAAGATATATCTAATTAAATACATTGAAGTCTATTATTTGTCATTATTTTAATGACAATTATGTATATTTTCTCTCCAAATTCTGAAAACTGAGATTTTTAATTTGCTGCACAAAATGTTTATTTCCTCAAAGGAAATTTAGGAGAAACATCTGATAAAATAAAATAAAATAAAATAAAATAAAATAATGCATTCTAACTTTTTTTTTAGTCCATTGATTTTTTTTTTTGCATTATGCCATTATTTTCATGACAATTGTGCATTCTCATTACTTCACAAATCAGGATAAGTTTGCAGAGATTTCAATATGAACTCAAATATTTCTCAACAATTCTTCTAAAATTAATTATTTTAAAGTATTCTTCTACATTTTCTTATTGTTAATTTCTTTAAGGATTTTTTAAAAGAAAAATAAAACAAAATTAAAAATAAAATAAATAAAATAAAATAAAATAATACAAGCTAATTACATAAATTGTACATAAATTGTTTCATAGTCTGAGTTAAAATAAAATGATAAAATAAAATAAAATTAAATTAAATTAAATTTTTCATGATCTCTACTTAAAGATATTGTAACATTATATTCATGACAATTAAGTGCATTTTCCCTCCAGATTTTCATTACCATGATTCCCATTTTGTTGAATAAATGTTTATTTCTAATGAAAAATCTGAAACAAGGTGATATTAAAATAAAATAAAATAAAATAAAATATGCAAGCTATCTAATTAAATATATTGAAGTCTGTTTTATAGTCTGTTGAGTTTTTCTTTTATTTTATTGCATTGTGACATTATTTTTATGACAACTGAGTGCATTTTCCCTCGAAATTCTCATTACTGTGATTCTCATTTTATTGCACAAAATGTTTATTTCTTCAAAGGAAACATCTGAGACAAAATGAAATAAAATAATACATGCTAAGTCTTTTTTTTTGGCCCATTGTTTTTTTTGTTTTTTGCATTGGGGCATTATTCTCATGACAATTGTGCATATTCCCTCCAAACTCTCATTACCATGATCCACCTAAACAAACAAACACAGAGATATTATTTAACTGATGAAGTATTTATAAATCACGGCAGGCCGTCACTTTCAAACCAAGCTGTCTAGCATCGTCTCCGGTTATTTACACATCTGTTTCCCAAGCTGACACAGATCTAGCGACTTCCAAACAGGCTTAGCAGAGAAAGCATGGACGAAGCTTACTAAACAATTTAAACACGGGGTGATTTGCATTCCGCGTTGCGCCGGAGACACTTTATTAATTTTCAATGAGCACACAACAAACTTTCCCGAAAGATATTTTCGAAAGGAAGTTTATAAATGATGTTTAAAGTTTCATTTCTCATACATACTTAACAAATAGAAAAACAAAGTAGTTTATTTAAAAGCTGCCGGAAGCCTGCGGCTCTGTCACTGACACTCACTGACAGCTCAGTAAGTAGCGAGGGGCTGGATATACTGTATGTATACTGCATAGAGGTTTCTGTGTTGCTGTGGTAACAGGCATCCATCAGTCCAAGACCCCCAATAAAAGAAAACAATAATGAGTGTGACTCTTATTTCCGCTCAGTAATGAAAAATAAAAAAAGAGCCTCTGTGCTCCAACTTGCCTTGAAGTGGAGGATTTTGTGCTCTTTCTCTCTTTTCATCTTGGTGTTATTACAGCAAAAGACTCTGAGATCAGAAAGACCATAGTTTTCTAAAGCCCTTTTTGTGGACACACATGGATGTACAGCCTGGCATCACAAAACATAAGCAGACTGCTTTTTGAACATTCCCTGCGCGTTTGTGTTTTCGGTGAAAACGCCGCATCTATTCTGTCAGTGTAAAAAGAGATTCAACTAATCATTATATGAATCCATTCAACAGTCAGTTATTCTTATAGAAAGTGATTCAGCCATCAATTTTTCTAACAGAAATCGATTCACCCTATAGAAAATAAATCCAGTGCTAATTCTTATGGATTTCTATGCAAACGTGACTTCTGTCACATAGGAAGTGAGTTTGTCCTTGTATCGCCTCTTTACCCACCTTCATCCCCCATCCCCTCATGAGCCAGGTCTCTCATCCTCCTCCATCTCTTTGGAGTCCTCTCCAGGGCTGTTTCATACTCTCTTTCAACTCTCCTACTCATTGATTGACCTCTCTCCCTCTTTCCACTGCATTCCTCCCCCTCATTCACTTAATTAAAACGGCGAGTGTCTGAAAATCTGAGAGGGGCTTTGTAAGGTAATGAATGAGCGTGCTTTCTGCTCTAGTTGGGTAAAGCTCACAAAAACAAGTCCAGGTCACATTTCACATCAGAAACAAAACAAAACCGTAGGCTATTATTTTTTGCTTATTAAAAAAAATGAGGCCTATTTTATTTTTGCTGTTTATCATTTTCTTTTCATTACCATAATGCATATGTATGTTTTTGCAGCATTCCCAGGATTTTCATTAGAATCTCGTTATTATATTTATAATAGTTCATTCAGTTCATTTTTTTAAATCATGTAAATTTGTCTCCCAGTCATTAGACTATCAGAAGAAGAAGGGACAAACAATTCTATTTTATATTTTTACATTAATAATGTAATCAATATTCTATTTATTTAAGCCATGTATGAATCTCATTAAGTTAGTGTCTCATTAAGTCCACTTCCAGAACTAGATTTACAGATAATTTACTCACCCCCTTGTCATCCAAGATGTTCATGTCTTTCTTTCTTCAGTCGTAAAGAAATTATGTTTTTTGAGGAAAACATTTCAGGCTTTTTCTCCATATAATGGACTGATATAGTTATTAAATGATAAATGCGGCTTCAAGCGATCCCAAATGCGGTTGTAAACAATCCCAGCCGAGGAAGAAGGGTCTTATTTAGCAAAATGATCGGTTATTTTCATAAAAATAATGCAATTTATATGTCATTTATATGTTTTTAATGTCAAACGCTCGTCTTGTCTTGCTCTCCCATCTCATATTCTCTCTTAACTTCAAAATCACCCTGTATCGCTGTTTTACCTTTTTTTTCTGCTATTTATACTACTTATTACTTTTTATTTTCAAGTTTTCAAATCATTTTTATTGAAAATAAATGCCTTTTTGATGTGATATGAGATTTGAAAAGGCAGCAAAAAAGTTTAGCAAAAGGCAGATACGAACCCGGGTCGATTACGCCAAAAATGGCTACTGCACATGTTTTATCATCTAGGCCACTTGAACTGGTAGTGTAAATAGCCTCTGCCAACAAAGCGGGCAATCTGCACTTAGTCTGATATTTTATTTGTGAGCTTATGTTCCGCCGTTCTTTTTAATAGTTTACTTTGAATTATTTTTGTATTTTTTGGATCATCAGTCATCAAAGCTTGGTAAATACTGATCACAGACACAGATTTGCTTTTAATTTCACCAGGCCGATTACTCACTAAAAACTCCCACAGATCATGTTTTTATGCCATTTTAAGTCTTTTTTTGAGGTAATAAAGTGGTTATATCTAAGTGTGTGAGTTGTTTACTTACTTAATTTCATTAGTCTTCCCATTATCGGCATTAAATTATTCATTCAGACTGATTCGCGAGTGCGCACGAACACAAGAGGCGGGATTTAGCACATGAACCAATCACTAGACAAACATAACCAGTCATATCAATCACATCGTGATGGAGGCATTGCCTCTGACGTGACTTTTCCCCATTCATTCTCAATTACCCCCCACCAAACTCACCACACGCTTTAGAGAGTCTGTTAAAACTTGATGGGATCATGGGAGGCGAATATTTATACATTATTCTTATTTTTGAAAACTAGTTTAAATGTCATGAAAATAATGTCACAATGTAAAAAATGTATAAAAACCCATCTCAATGGGTTTGATTTTTTAAAGTAAATAACATTTCTTCTTTCTTCCTTTTTGATACCGAGGATAAAATATGTCCTAGGCATGTTCTTGACATTGATTTCCTCTGTAATTTTTTTCCCATGTGACCATGTACGTATCATTGGCACAGTGAATGGACTCTGTGAGTAGGTCAGTCAGGAACAGACAGGACCGGAGGGGAGGAAACAGAGCTCAGCAGAATCAGATAGAGAGCTTGACGGCCTAAAGGCCTCTCCAGTAATCATATCAACATGTTCATCCAGGCTGGCAGCTGCAATGAGCAAGAGCTCCCTGTGGAGCTATATCAGCAAGAGCAGTCTGAGCTCAGCAACACAGACTCATAACGCTGTCTTGTCTCTGCCCAGAGACAGGCCAAGACCCATCCTTTAAGACAAAGAGGCCACATGCACTGCCCAAATGAAGAAGCAAAGTCCCCTCAATGGGTTTGGGCTATTTCAGTGTAATGTCAGTTCATGTTCCATTTGATGTTTACACGATTTCTGAGTTAAAGCCCACAGAACAGTATTTACCAACAAGCTACCAGCACTATACATTTGTATGCTATTTAAAGTGAATCACATAAAAGTCCTAAAGGGATTGTTCATTCAAAAATGAAAATTCTGTCATGAATTACTCAACCTCATGTCGTTCCAAACCCGTAAGACCTTCGTTGATCTTCAGAACACAAAATAAGATATTTTGGATGAAATCCGGGAGCTTTCTGACCCTGCACAGACAGCAACACAACTGACACATTCAAGGTCCAGAAAGGTAATAAGGACATCGTTAAAATAGACCATGTGACATCAGGGGTTCAGCCGTAATTTTATGATTTACCTTAATGACATTATTCAGCAATTTCTCTTCCGCGTCAGTCTTTGACGTGCGTACATGAGATTACGATATCCTTACTACCTTTCCAGGCCTTAAACGTATCAGTTGCGCTGCTGTCTATGCAGGGTCAGAAAGTTTTTGGATTTCACCAAAAATATCTTAATTTGTGTCCTGAAGATGAACGATTAAAAAGATGAACAGGTTTGGAACGACACGAGGGTGAATAATTAATGACAGGATTTTCATTTTTGGGTGAACTATCCCTTTAAGTATTTGCATTTCTAAACTTTTTTTTAACGTTACCTTAAAAATAACTAAAATAATACAGTAAAAAGCATATTTAGATGTTATTCTTAATAGGTGGCCTATTATTTACAGCCACCAAGTTTTTGGACCATTAGTCAACAATCTTCAGTCTACACTGCGGCTATTAGGATTATTGCAGAAAATCACAGCTTTAATTTTACCCAGCTGAGGTGCTGCTACAAAATCTAATCATGATGATAATTTTCTCATATTTTCGGAGGAGGCACTGCATTTTGAGAGAAAACACCTTTGGCATTTCATGCCAAAGCTGAAATTTCAGCATCATTACTCCAGTATTCCGTGCTACATGATTCTTCAGAAATCACTTTAATATGCTGATCTAATATGAATGCTGAAAAGTTTTTGCAGTTTAATATTGTTGTGGAAACCATTATTATTATTATTATTATTATTCAATATTCCTTGATGCATAGAAAGTCTAAAAGAACAACCTTTTGTAACAAGTCTTTACTGTAACTGTTGATGCATTTAATTCATCCTTTCTGAGTATAAGCATTAATTTATTTAAAAATAGAATAATACAATTCTGGCATGTAGACACTGCAAAATTTTGGGAATACCAATTATGTTTAAATGCATTTGTGAATCACCTAAATTACTGCGTTTGTACAAAACTAGATCAATCACATCAATTTGTGTACAAGGCCAAAGATAAATCAAGCGATTCTTATGAGAGAGAGAAAGCAAAGACATGCCAACTGTCACCAAAAGCCACATACATATGATATTTTGAGCTCAAAAACTGCATAGTAGCACAAGAAGAAAACACAGCTGTTCTCAGATCTGTGAGTTTCCGACTTGGCACCGAGTGCCTAGAGCTTTCAATATTTTGCACATTGGAACAGAGAAGAGTGCAAAAGAGAGTACATTACTTCTGTCTGGGATATGCCCAAAGCACTACTTCTGCTTCCCTCTTTCTGCCGTGACCTCACTCATTCTGTCCTTTAAATTCCTCACTTCCACTTGTCTCACTTCCTCTCGTCTGCTCTTGTGGCTGCGCTCAGAGCTGCTTTATCCCTATGAAGCGTGCAGTAACAGGATCTGTGATGACTGGTTCTGTGAGGGAGACCCTTAGGGGTGCTGCTTACTACTGTTGCATGTTCAAAGCCCTCTAAACAGCCTAGAAACAGCAGACGTGATGCCATGTTGAATCCCTTTCCACGGTTTAACCACCAAACGCTTGTCATCTGCCTAAATAATCAAAGTAAGACCTCCCTGGGTGCCGGCCAGAGCTGTCTGACAGCCTCCATGGTGCCTTAGGATGGTTGACCTTGCAGCATCTGCTGGAAGAATGGGAAGGTATTGGGAAAGAGACACGCTGAGAGATAAGAAGACGATATAAAGTCTGCATCAGCGTATACTCTCAGCAGGAGCGGAGTGGTTGTGCAGAGTGCACAAAGAAACCAGATTTAACAATCTTGTTACACAGAAGGCAACAACCAGCACATGGATACTTGATGATACTTATTCATGTCAAACAGAAAGAAGGTAAACAGTACTCTTATGATGACTCTTATTCAGTTCTTTTTAGTGCATCAGAAACATTCAGCACAGGTGCAGTCCAATTGCAGAAACAAATGACTCTTATGAACCGATTCTGTTTAGCGAATCAAAAACTTTCCACTCTACCAGTGCATTCCAATTCCAGAAACAAATGACTTACTAGCGAAGTGCAGTAAGAGTCAGTGTAAGACCGGTGCAGTCCAATTCCAGAAACAAATGACTCTTACGAGTCAGTTCTTTTTAGTGAATCAGAAACACTCAACATGACCTGTACAGTCCAATTCCAGAAACGAATGACTTTTACAAGCCAATTCTTTTTAGCAAATCAGAAACTTTCAACATGACCGGTGCAGTCCAATTCCAGAAGTAAATGACTCCTACGAGCCAATTCTTTTTAGCAAACCAAAAACTTTCGACATGACCGGTGCAGTCCAATTCCAGAAACAAATGACTCTTATGAGCGAATTCTTTTTAGCGAATCAGAAACATTCAACACAACTTGGGCAGTCCACGGTGCAGTCCAATTCCAGTATCAAATGACTCTTTACGAACTAGTTCTTTTTAGCGAATCAGAAACATTCAACGTGATTGGTACAGTCCAATCGCAGAAACCAATGATTTTTACATGCCAGTTCTTTTTTGCAAATCAGAAACATTCAACGCAACCGGTGCAGTCCAATTCCAGAAACAGATGACTCTCATGAGCCAATTCTTTTAGCAAATCAAAACTTTCAACATGACCGGGTGCAGTCCAATTCCAGAAACAAATGACTCTTATGAGCTAATTCTTTTAGCTTAATCAGAAACATTCAACACAACTGGTGCAGTCCACGGTGCACTTTAATTCCAGAAACAAATGACTCTTTACGAGCTAGTTCTTTTTAACGAATCAGAAACATTCAACGAGACTGGTAGAGTCCAATTGCAATAACTAATGACTTTTACATGCCAGTTCTTTTTTGCAAATCAGAAACATTCAACGCGACCGGTGCAGTGCAATTCCAGAAACAAATGACTCTCATGAGCCAATGCTTTTAGCGAATCAGAAACATGCAACACAACTGGTGCTGTCCAATTCCAGAAACAAATGACTTTTACGAGCCAGATCTTTTTAGCAGATCAGAAACATTCAAAACGACCAGTGCAGTCCAATTCCAGAAACGAAAGACTCTTACAAGCCAATTCTTTTTTTAGTGAATCAGAAACATGCAACACAACCAGTTCAGTCCAACCAGAACCAAACAAATGACTATTATGAGGCCATTTCCAGAAACAGTCCAATTCCAGAAACAAATGACTTTTACGAGCCAGTTCTTTTAGCGGATCAGAAACATTCAACATGATCGGTGCAGTCCAATTCCAGAAACAAATGGCTCTGACAGGCCAATTCTTTTTAGTGAATCAGAAACATTCAACGTGACTGGTGTAGCCCAATTCCAGAAACGAAAGACTCTTACGAGCCAATTCTTTCTAGTGAATTAGAAACATGCAACGCGACCGGTGCAGTCCCATTCCAGAAACAAAAGACTCTTACGAGCCAATTTTTTTAGCAAGTCAGAAACAAATGATGCTTATGAGACAATTCTTTTTAGCAAATCAGAAACATTCAACACAACCTGTTCAGTCCAATCCCAGAAACAAACAAATGACTCTTATGAGGCCATTTTTTTTTACGAATAATTCAAAATACAAGTTAGAAATTTGTATCACAACACACCTGCCAACATAAGTAAAAACATTATAGAAAAGAAGGAATTTCTGAGATATTTTTTCTTACGCCACTTTAGTGCAGGAAGGTTAGCAAGGAATAATAATCTAAATCTAATTGTTTTCTAATTACTACACAGGCCTAGACCTCAGTCATATTTTTGACTTAGCAACCACCTATTAGCAAACATATAGCAAGCCCTAAAGCATTTGGCGTCATGATGGGGCAGCACTCAAAAAAAGTTAAAATTTAGTTAAATAAGTGCACTGAAGCTGTATGTAGACAAGAATCAGGTCATCAGCATCAAAAGACAGGGTTAATTAACTAAAATTACCTTAAATCCCAAAGGCACCCTCTAAAAGCAGTATCAGACGAAGACATTTCACACCATTTAACCATAACAAAAGCTTTGTCATTTTTTAAAATAGAAAAACAAAAAAATGTTCCTTTTTAGAACAATTATTTGCAAAGTACTTGACACTTTCTACATGGAAATGTAAAGAGCTATCAAGTCTGAATGAAGCCCTAAGAAATAACGGCTTCCAGTGACAGTTTTCGAGTCCATGGAGAGCTTTTGTCAAAAACAGCTGTTTTTCTTCTCAACTTAGCATTTACCCCTTAACCTATTGATTTGTCTCTTTGAACACTGCCATTTCATTTCACTGGAAGTGGGAACACCAATCACAAGCACCTCTCTTAATAAGCTGCCTTCATGCTGTGCGCTACTCTGTGAAAAAGAAAAGAAAAGAAATATCAAGGAAAGCAGATATAGGTGTTGCCTTCTCTTTGCTGCTAAGAGGCTCACAAAAACTTTGGTTCAGATTCTTATTCTACGCTAGAATCTGATGGCACATAATGATCAGGCCACTTTCATAGTGAAAGATGTAAAACTTTATTTAATTCTCAGATTTTCAGAACACTTCCTTTTAAGTACTATAGCTGTCTTTGTTCTTATCTCACTTCTCTCTGTCTGATATTTTTCTCTACATCTTTCCTTTGCAAATTGTTCTTCTTGACATTTCATTTGACTAATCCTAACATCACTTCTCAGGTTGTTACATTCTCAGGTCAGTCCTTGCCCAATCTGTATCTGTCTCACGTATAAAATCTCTTTGTTTTCAGCTTTTAAAGTCTCTTAAACCAGGGCTTTTGAAACTTTTTAATGCCAACCATGGGCCCATATTTTGATACTCTTTTAATACTGTTTTGGACATAAATGGATATGAATCATCTTTACCTGCAGTACACTGTAGTTCAGTTCAGAGTGTTTTCTGTTTTATAAAATTGTGTTACTATTTCAGTGTGAGAAACAACTGCAAATGATCCAGTGTGTGAGTGAACTGTCCTAATGAATCAAACCGAACCACAAACAATTTCAGACCTTTCTGCAAACCCGCTGACTGATTAGATTAAACGAGTGATTTATTTTTGTATCTGGCATCACTTGTTCTGACTCTGAATAGCTGACAGAAAAAAAAACACATGACCTGATTGCTGAAATACTGTGAAAAATGATTCTCAAGCTGGTATACAGTCAAATTCATTGACATATAAGGATTTATCAGTAATATTTTACAGGGCCACAGTGGTATTTTGCTCTGGCTTGTGTCCCAGTAAAAAGGGTCTAGTGACGCCCCTGATGCCAACAACCACCAAATATGTTTATGCCTTTCAAAGTAGGGTTGCCCCTAATAGTTGACCAATCATTAGTCAATGAGAAGATCCTTAGTCAACCAAAATTTTATTAGTCACGGTGAAGTCATGCAGTCTGTGATGGACAGTTTGGTAATACAGTACATACGGCATAACATCCAAATGCTCGCCTATCATTCATCAACCTCAAATATGGCTGCTAAATCTAATGTTAACCTAGAAAAATGTGCGCTATTCAAGTGTCTGTGCGGAGTGCGGAAGCTGAACAGTAGCCCCCTTATTGCATGAGAGATAGAGGAACCAGTATGGTCACTTGCACTTAAAATACTCCGTCATTTTTGGTCATACAGATAAGAGTAATACATCTTTCCAATCTGTATAGACTCTACATTTATTTGTGTGCACTAAGAGTAACAACAAAACATTGTGCTTTTGTAAAATAATGAAAGCAAACAGGATGCGCTTTCTGCCATTTCAGTTTTTGTAAACTTGAGCGCGTTTAAAAAAAAAACAGACAGGAAAAATATATCTATAGAGAGCAAAATGTCTACTTTCAGATAAACCAATTCTAATGGAAAACAAATATACTTAGATTATGGAATCAGTATGAAACATGCATGCAGGTACATCCACTAATGCGGAAACGATGAGTCAGTGTCGCCGGCTTCATCTCTTAAGCCGAAAACAAAGAAAGCGCTAGTTTATCAATAAATTATTATTAAGTTAATGCAGCCTCCTTACTGTTTTTACCTGACACATTTATAATCATTACGTCTGCTTAAGTGTTTACTTGTGGCAGTGTGCTGTGGCAAACTGTATGCATTAGGCTATGTAGGCAATTAAAGGCACATTATTATGTTTTAAATGGTTTATTAATAAACGTGTGATTAGTCGATCAATCAACTACTAGTTGACCAGAAAAATCTTTAGTCAAAAGCAGCCCTACTGTGTTTACAATATGTGTGTATATTTGTATGCATATATAAATACACACACACACACATACGTATATAAATGTATAAATACATTTATATTTATATATGCGATCAATTGTGATTAATTGTTTTGACAGCCCTACATTAAATACATTTTAGAAGAATTAAAATATACAGCATTTTGCCTTTATTTCTTTTCTTTTCTTGGAGCTCACCACTCATTTTTATCAAAGAAAAAAAGCTTTGACATTCTGGTTAATAAAATGTGTTCCACAAAAGAAAGAAAGTCATACATACAACATGAGGATGAGTAAATGATGATGGGATTTTCATTTTTAAATGAACTATTCCCTTAATAGCTGTATCCTAGTAAATCATGCTCGAAATCACATACGGTGGAGAGGCTTCCTTACAACTTCATTCTGAGATATTAGAATAGATATTAGATATTAGAATGCAGACCCGGTCTCACTGGCAGGATTTATCTTTTAATTTCTCAGCTGCATTGTTCCACTGTCTCAGTCATTCCCATGGGAATCTGAGCCACAGAATCAGGCAAAGGCATGAGGCGAGACCCAGAAAGCTCTGCACTTACTATTTATGTCTTTCTGGTTGGAGATGACAGGGAGGCTTTAAACTGCAGAACTTTGGCAGGCTGGGCATTGGGAGTCTTCTCACGTCCATGAGATTCTTTATCTCAGCATGACACAACTGTCCCCAGTGCTGTGCTAAGAAGAAGAAGAGAGTATCTCTTCTCTTCCACTCTTGTGCCTCTTCTACTCTGTTCACATGAGAGCTGGAGCTTTGAGCAAACCAAGGTGTTTGCAGCACAACAGCTTAGACACGTTAAAGAGAGACCGAGGACTAGGATTGTGTAAAGCTGAAAGAGCAGAAACTGATATGGCCCACAGTGAAAATACATGTGACCTTTTAGGGCTGCTAGTTAAAATCCAAAATCGTTCTGTCATTTATTTCACCTCAACTTTGGTTTCGAGTGCAGTCTGGTACACATTTACATTTCTTGCCGAAGGGCCTAATAAAAAGTGTTTTAATTATGTTCATGATATTTACCTAAGAAGGTGGCTAATGATACAAGAATTACTGCTTTAGGTGCATCATGTTTTATTAAAACACATCAGGGCAAGTTAGGTGTAAGGAATGACACTAAGGATTAATTATCAGGAGTATAATGAATATAAGCAAATACTTTTCTCAACCTCAAGTCATATACATGTATGACTTTTACTTTTTTCACTGTCCATGTTACTCAAACACTGTCATCCGAATCAATATGATAAATCGAGCCTGGTCTCTTGATGAAAATGTATGTAAAATATGAAAACATATGAAAATGCGTATGTACCATGTACATTTCATGACATTATTCGATGTGAAAAGAGTGTTTGTTTTTTTCCCCAGAACTGATGAACGTACTTATGGTATGTTTTATGTGACATTGGATTTGTGCATGTCATTGAAGTTCTGACTTTTAAAAATGTCCACTGGGTGGTGCTATAACTGTAATGCTCTGTGACATTTTAAAATAACCTACCATCTGCACTACTCCTAAACCTATGTGATAGGATGAACAAAAGTGAATGTGATGTAAAAAATGCAATCGCAATCATGCCATTTTAGCTTGTTTTTCAATCTCTCATCTTTCAGCTCATTCATTGTGAGTTATGTTTTTCACCGGATTTGTGGACTCCGCATCCTAAGTCCAACTGTGCGTGACTGAGCTACCAAATAAGCTTATTATGACCAGAACATATAGGGTTTTGGTTAGAAGAGATACAGTTGCAGCCAGAAACTAACAATACATTTAATTTTCTACATATTATATTGTGTTTTATTAATGTCTACACCTGAACCTACCCCTTACAATAATGCAAATGTAGCAATTATTGAGTTGTAATCATAAGTGCATACGAAAACGATTACAAGTGCTCACTTTTTTACTGCCTCCAGTGTTGGGGGTAACGCATTACAAGTAACTTCTTTTCCCTCCAATTTATTGATTAAAAGTTCTCCTGTCCCCATCTTGAGAGAAATCTGGAGTAAGATGTTAGTTCTAGAATAAATGTGAACATCCATTAATTCATCTCACTCACAAAAAAAGATTCAGTATTCCTAAAAATGAATAAAAACAGTGAAATTCAACTCAGAATATGACGCAAACCTGCAATAATTAAATATGTTAATACAAATATCCTTTATGCATTTAATCCCATTTTATTAACCAGTGTCTTTACTGCCGACCTTCGATGATCCAATTCAGCCATACTAATAAGTAAAATTACTCAAGATAATCTAACATTTGTTTTCCTTTTTTTTATTGCTGAAGAGCTGACATTTTTTCTTGAGTGGAGTTGTTTTACAGATTAGTTACTGTAATCTGTTTATTAGTTATTAGTTACTTTTTTAGGGAGTAACTCAATATTGTAATCATCATGAATCTGGTCGGTGACCTGCGGTCCGCTCACCACCAGATGTCGCTCTCGCTCTGTCATTACACATTGACTGTTGCTCTACACCCCGGACTACATATTCCACTATCCATCGCGCTGATTGCATCAGCACCTGTGGCCAATCAGGCGCCCTATTTAAGCCCTGGACTTTCCCTCGGTACTCACCGAGTATTGTGGAGTGTTATGTGGAGAACTGTGTCGGTTGCGTTTAGCACTCCCCTAGTGCTAGCACCTAAACAGAGTTGTTCCTTAGTTTCCTGAGTTCCCTAGTTTCCTAGTTCCTAGTTCCTGAGTTCCCTTAGTTTAGTATTCTCGCCTGGCCTCCTCGTTTTTGTCTGTATCGCTGCCTGCCTTCCTGACTCTCGCTTGTTATAAGGATGACCCCTCTGCCTTACATCATGGACTATGTTCGCCGCTGATCAACCCACGCCTGCCTCACGGACTACTCTCGTGCCTCGCCCCAACATACCTGTTTGTTGTTGTTCAGACCCTGCCTGTTTGACCATGTATTTGTCTCGTCCTGTTAATAAAAGCTTGCGCATGGATCCCCTCGCCTCTCGTCTCCCTCTCCACATTACAGAATACTCTGTCACAACAGGATCCAGCAGCTTTAACCACGGACATTCAACAGGCATGGACACAACAAGGATTTTATTCAGATTAAAACAAGGACCGCGTTCATTAGAGCAATACATCTGTGAGTCAAGCCACGTCCCGTCTGACCTCCCAGAGCCCCGTCACATCTCCTCTGTCTGTTCAGAGTCTCGTTACGGCACGTCTGATCATCCAGAGTCAAGTCAGGTCTCGTCCGACCTCCCAGAGCCTCATCACGTCATGTCTGCCAGTGTGTTGGCGGTCACTATTCTGAGTATATGGGCTGCACACTACGCCCCTGAAGTCACGTCTGTTCACAAGTCTGCCCCAGAGGTCTCATCTGATCACAAGTCTGCTCCAGAGTTCTCGTTTGATCACAAGTCTGTTCCAGAGGTCCCGTCTGATCTCAAGTCTGCTCCAGAGGTCTCGTCTGATCTCTCAAGCCTGATCTCAAGTCTGCTCCAGAGGTCTCGTCTGATCTCATGTCTGCTCCAGAGGTCCCGTCTGATCACAAGTCTGCTCCAGAGGTCTCGTCTGACCACGAGTCAGCTCCCGAGGCCTCTCTTGTCAGAGAAGCTGCGCCAGTGCCTCCTGAGGTGTCAGCTTTAGCTGTAGAACTTCCTATGGAGGCGGCGTTCCCCTATGAACTCTCTGCTTCTCTCCCTGTTCTGTCTGCCTCCTCTGTCCCTGCTCTCCCCAGGTCTCAGTCCATGACGCGGGTGCCTGCTCCGCCCTGGAGGGCTCCTGCGCCTCCTGCTCCACCCTGGAGGGCTCCTGCGCCTCCTGCTCCGCCCTGGAGGGCTCCTGCACCTCCTGCTCTTCCCTGGAGGGCTCCTGCTACGCCCTGGAGGGCTCCTGCGCTTCCTGTTCCGCCTCCGGCTCCACCCTGGAGGGTTCCTGCCCTGCCGGTCCTGCCTCAGTCACCGGGTCCTCCGCATGGACCTGGCCCTCCAACCCTTGCCCTGTCTCGCTCCCGCCCCACCACTCCCCTTGACTGTTGTTCGGTTGGAGCATCTGGAAGCCGCTCTTTGTGGGGGGCTATGTCATGAATCTGGTCGGTGACCTGCGGTCCGCTCACCACCAGATGTCGCTCTCGCTCTGTCATTACACACTGACTGTTGCTCTACACCCCGGACTACATATTCCACTATCCATCGCACTGATTGCATCAGCACCTCTGGCCAATCAGGCGCCCTATTTAAGCCCTGGACTTTCCCTCGGTACTCACCGAGTATTGTGGAGTGTTACGTGGAGAACTGTGTCGGTTGCGTTTAGTGCTCCCCTAGTGCTAGCACCTAAACAGAGTTGTTCCCTAGTTTCCTGAGTTCCCTTAGTTTAGTATTCTCGCCTGGCCTCCTCGTTTTCGTCTGTCTCGCCGCCTGCCTTCCTGACTCTTGCTCGTTGTAAGGATGACCCCTCTGCCTCACGTCATGGACTATGTTCGCCGCTGATCGACCCACGCCTGCCTCACGGACTACTCTCATGCCTCTCCCCAACATACCTGTTTGTTGTTGTTCAGACCCTGCCTGTTTGACCATGTATTTGTCTCGTCCTGTTAATAAAAGCTTGCGCATGGATCCCCTCGCCTCTCGTCTCCCTCTCCACATTATAGTAATGCTTTACTTCTAAAAGTAACTTTTCCCAACACTGGTGATATGTACTTATTTGTACATATTTTGCATCTTGCGAAAAAGTTCCCACAGGTATGTTTTTGTCATGAGATCAGGTTGGATAGCTTTGTGTATGAAATTTTAATTATTGTTCACTAAAAATCTTCCTTGGCTGCTGTGGTTATCATTCACTTTCATCGGAAAAATAAAACATCTCTCTTTGTGTTCAACAGAATAAAGTTGTGCTGGTTCCAAACTAAATTTTCATTTTTGGGTGGCTTATCCCTTTAAAGTGGACATTGAATGCCCATTTTCCACAAGTTGTATGATTCTTTAGGCTCTTCATGAAATATCTGCAAAATACTTTGCTTAAAATTCCTCAATGGTCATGTAAAACAACACCCTTTTGTACCTTGTTAAAACAGCTCTGTTCACAGCGAGCTGTTTTGGTGCATGTTTCTTTAAATGATAATGAGCTATTGCTCACCCCACCCCTCTCTTCTGTTTCTTGTGTATTCTGTGGCACATTACCATCAAAAACAAAACTAATCCACTACATCCTCAGTGTCTCTTGTATTGGGAGAAAATGTAGATCTAATGTTCACTTTTACATCCAACTACAAAACACCTGCATTGCTTGCGAGACATTGCTGTCACTACAGTTACTTGAATGCCGAGAAAATGGTGGACAGTGTGCGTCTGGCTGAGGGTGGAAATGCTTAAAAGGGACAGTCCATAAATGGTCATGGGTGGGGCTCAGAAAATCAAAATAACTTGGTAATTAAGACCATTTAGGTTTTTTGGGGATTAAATAAAAAGAAGTGAATGGGTTTTTATCATTGCAGGGTGGTTGTGTCCACACACTGCTAAGACACATTTATATGCAAACACAATGTAAAAGTGAATTTTGCATCCAATGTCCCATTTAAGCATCATAATTTGTACTTAATTGTCTCAGATACACTTGCTAGTTTTGCAAAGAATTAGAGTAAATCAATATGTCACAATCTTGTTTTAGCATGAAAATACTGCAACCCATTTCCAGCATTTAGGAAAAAATAATTAAATGCATCTCTGTAAGCTTAGAAACAGACTCTTGGCTACACAAGCCTCACCATTTCTATGCTTGCTTCACTGAGAGGCAACAAATGGAACGACTTAGAGCTCCAAATCTGCTACAAAAGAGGCAGTAACCAGTGCAATCACACATTGTGGCACATAGATGTTATCTTTGCTGCCTCTGTCTCTCTCTGACTCACTTTATCTTTCCTTCTCCCTCTCTGAAAGGTGATTCAATTCAGGCCCCACGCACTCTTAAGGGCTTGCTGCTCTGAGACTCGGCGGTCTCTGCCCTTATGCTGCTGTTATGGAAGGGCTGCACTCTGCTGTCCAGGTAGATCAACAGAAACACCACACAGCCACGCTCCATTCAGGTGTAAAACTATAATAGCTATATTTTAAGTGACTCTGAAAGGACGACTCGGTATAGTGCTCGGTATAGCAAGACAAAGTGTCATGTTGAATTTTTATGGCAGAACAAAGACAGTCTAGATGTAAGGAGTATTTCAGGCCACATGGATTCCCAAGTTGATTTCATTGTTTGATATTTCTAAGGAAGAAAGTGTTATGAACTGTCATGTAGCATCAGGGAAGAGGACCCATACCTGACTAATATATCTGTCACAGCAGAATACGTTCATTCACAGAGCACCCGACACAAAGGCAAGTGTCAGCGGAGTCGCTATGAGCTTTTCAGCTCGAAAATAACATCTCACACACTGAAAGAACTCTATTTGCTTTACAACATTTGTCACGCGAAAGTATGTTGGCTACTGTAGTGCTGTCACAATGCCAGAGAACTAATAGATGACTAGGTTGTCATGGGAACTAATGTTCAGTCAGGACAATGAATTACTCTGCTAAAATTGGGTAGAGTGCATTTTTGGGGTTTAGAGTAATGCTATTGATTACAGTGCATGCAAAGCAGCACGGTATTGATATTCTTAGACATTCTGTTTTGGGTTCTTTCTAAACCCCTAACCCTAAGTATTACACTTGTGCAATTAATTCAGCCCAAACCATTTTACATATAGACATTGTTTCATCGGCTATGGGCACTTTTGGCCCTGTGGAGTTTTTTAGAAAGTAAACTCACTTAAAACATACTTTTCACACTTTCACACAAAAGAGTTGTGCACAATTGAGCTTGAAAGTCCATCACAGTATATTACATTGATTGTCAACCTAAATGGATGCATTTGGTGTATGTGCACAACCTAGTGATCTGTTTTTATGCGCTGTTGTTGTTTTACAAAATTAATCGATTATTTTCTTGTGCATTATGCACACTTGTTTGAAGATTGTTTTTTACCGTATGTATGCAGATCATTGTTTAGATATAAATAAAAGCTTAAATTAAATGTTCACGATATAAAGCAATTCATATGGTTTTGTTTTACAATTTTTGACCTTTTTGGATCTTCTAAGTTTAGGTTACCTGGACTTCCAGTTAAGGGACAGAAACCTCTGAGGATTCATGAAAAATACTTTATTTGTATCTTCATTTGTGTTTTGAAGATTAACGTGAACATGTGTTTTGAAGATTAAAGTCTTATGGGTTTGGAACAACATGGATATAAACTACCAGTCAAAAGTTTTTGAACTTTAAGCTTTTTAATGTTTTTTAAAGAATTCTCTTCTGCTCACCAAGCCTGCATTTATTTGATCCAAACACAGCAAAATCAGTAATAGTGTGAAATATTTTTACTATTTAAAATAACTGCTATTATTATTATTATAAATGTTTAAAACATAAAGAGTACATTTTTTCAGGATTCTTTGATGAATAGAAAGATCCAAAGATCAGCATTTATCTGAAATAAAAAGCTTTTGTAACAGGGGAGAAGAAATTATAGAAATTAATACTTTAATTTAGCAAGGATGCTTTAAATTAATTAAAAGTGAAGATAAAGACATTTGTAATGTTACAAAAGATTTCTATTTCAGATAAATGCTGTTCTTCTGAACTTTCTATTCATCGAAGAAATCTGAAAAAAATTCTACTCAGCTGTTTTCAACATAATCATAAAAAATGTTTTTTAAGCAGCAAATCAGAATATTAGAACAATTTTTGAAGGATCATGGAGTAATGATGCTAAAAATTCTTTGAAATCACAGGAATAAATTAAATTTTAAAATACATTCAAATAGAAATCGTAAACATATTTCTACATTTTACTGTTTTTGCTGTATTTTGGATCAAATAAATGCAGGCTTGCAAAGAGTCTTCTTTAAAAAAAAACAACATTTTTTTTTTTTTATCTTAAATCTTACTGTTCAAAAACTTTTGACTGGTAGTGTAGGCTTAATGTTTAATGGCTAATTTCATTAGTAGCATTTTATGTATCCTTAATACAATGTAATATTTTCACCCTTTTTTCAGAATTCTGAAATATTCATTGACAGTCATGAACATTTCCGCCACTGTGTCATATCCATTACATCATTATAGTTGAACCACTGCTGTCACATGTACTATTTTAACAATGTCCCTACTACCTTTCTGGGCGTTGAACGTGGTATTTGCCTTGCTGTCTACAGTATGCAGTGTCAGAAAGCTCTCGAATTTCATCACATATATCTTAATTTGTGTTTCGAAAATGAACAAAGGTCTTGCGGGTTTGGAACGACATAAAGGTGAGTGATTAATGACAGAATTTTTGGTATTTTAGGGTAATAATACAGCCAATCATCTGTATCAAAGCTCATGATATATGGTGTTTTGAATACTTTCACATTATGCATTTGCTAATTTAAGCTAGGTAGCCTGTTCAGGTGCTTTTTATTTAACTTACATGGCATGAACTCTGCTGATAGATTCTGAACATAACTGTAGAATATTAAACATTCATCTCCTGTACTTCAGCACTACATAAACTGTTTATTGGAATTGTGTGGGTTTACTGTTGCCTTGGGAGCAACTCACCAAGTCACCTTCCGTCTACAAAGAAGCTTATGTGGCACATAAACTCAGTTCTGATTCTGATATAGTTATCAGTGCACTGGAGGCATATGCGATCACGTACGATCTCTAGAATAATCTAGAATGACAGCTACTCCTTAAAAGTTCCAGCATAATATAACACACAATCTAGAGCAATCCAACTGTCTCTAATGAGCACGAACAGGCCGTCTTAACCATCATTCCACTGTGCTGATGGGCTGAGCATTCAGCTTACTGCCTCATGGGCACCACTGCATTGTTTGACGCGAGCATCCAGGCCTCCTACGAATGCAAAACTCAGAGGAAAGGCCTCTATCTAGTCAACCCCAGTCAAATGCTTCACTTCACAAAATGGCCTTGCCAGCTGTCCGTGCTGACATTGTGTCAGTAATTAGCCAGCAGGGGGTTTGGACTGGCAGGGAGGCAGTTAGCCTGTCTGCCTGCAAATGGAGGCGGTCATGTCACACTTATGAAACCCCGGGGGGAGATGCAGGTGGAACTTCCATGGCCTGCTGGTAGTAGGGTAAGAATGAAACGGTCATACTGAGCAATGTCCTGATAATGGACAGAGGGGATAATGGAAGGGGTGTGACACTCTGAAAACCCAGATCGGTTTTTATGTACAGGAAGTGAGATAAAGTACAAGAGCCTGCAATGCCTGCAGCAATTATGTGTGCCTTAATTAGATCAATAGGAGAAGTCACTTAAAGTCATCATAAAACTGACCTTATTTACTTTCTTTTCTAGTCTATTTGTGAACAGCTGATCTTTGCACATCATAATCTTTTCTCAAAGTGTACTAACTGTTCAACCTTGCTCTTCCAATCACTTGACTCAGTTCCGAACCAATTTTCGAAATCTAATTAAATCCAACTCTACATTTTTTAGCTCTTGTTGAATTTCCAGTTTGCCTCCAAAATTTTACAGATATATAATGGCTTGTGAATGCTATTTCACATTGACAGTCCTAGAAATAATGCAACTGATCTGTGTTTGCCATTTTATAAGAGTTATATCTTTCCCGCATAAATGTCTCTCAATCACTAAAGCAACTTACTCATTTGTGTGGGCTCACTGACTACATAAAAAGTCAAATGTGCGGGACAGATACATAATCACTGTAAATCAAATACTACCCAGATGACATATTTGTTTCTCTTAAAGACTCTGTCACTCAATATAAAAACTGTGGTCGGAAGGAAATTATAAAGTGACAAAGTATAATCAACAAACATTGACCAACAGACAAGACAAAAAAGGAGAACTAAATTTGAAAGCATTCACAAAGGAATTAAACATTTCTGAGACAATGAGTGATCACAATATTGTGTTTTCCTAGAGGTTTTGTATGTATGTCTCAACATTTGTGGGTCAACACATTGGTTTGATATATTTGTACGTCACCTGTGTGTTCAATTACCTGTATCTTTTTTCTTGGGCTGTAACAGTAGAGTATAGTAAAAGGCGTTTTTGTATCTAAGACTATAAGGTATCCACCTTCTTTTGTTTGTTTGTTTTTCTCGTAAGAACGAGTGCGGGCATTTGTAAATTTTATTGGTTAGACTTCCGTTCTCATCCACTGTACAAAAAGGCTCGTTTTGCTGCTTGATAAAGCAAATTAGTGTGTCTTACCATGTTACTTTAATGTATTATCTTAATTATAAACACACTTACCGCACGTTGTTTTTCTTCTTGTTTTTTCCCGAACCGAAAGTCTCACCCATACTTCCGCGTTAAAGAAAAAGGTGGATAACGTATGTGCCTATAAATAAACTGACTTTTTCAATAAACCCACCTTGTATTCAAGGCTGCCGATAAAAGTGCATGCATGGTCAAGAGGTGAAAGGGTTCGAGGATCCCTCAGGTTGTTTATGTGTCACGTGAGGCGCCTCTTGGATTACCTCAGAACACACTGCAGCGCGCGTGAAAAATGCCCGCGGGCTCTGAGGCAGTACTGTAAGTGGAAACGGATGGGCGAGTCGTTTGCAAAACCCCTTTAAACCCTTCGAGGTACTATTATGACATTAAGTCAATGAAAACAGAAGCAAACGTCAACACCATTGTTTGAAAGACTTAGAGAAATACTGCTCCCTGATGAGGCTGTAGTCTGTGGAGACTGGCTTCTCGAGTCAGTGGGTTTCCTTCATGAAACAAATCGCGTTTCTGAATGAATCGTTTTTAAGGGAATCGTTCTCAAAAACGGATTCGGAGCAGCACTGAACGTGGCATCTCGTTCGTGAACGAACATAATGAACAAGCTATCCCATTTGTGAACAAGGATCTGCTGAACGATGGGGTATGTCGTACAGTTTGACATGAGTGAGGTTAGTTTACAACAAGGAGGAATGTGTTCTTAGCAAAATTTAAATCTAAAATGAATTATGAAATAAAAAAGCATAAGATGTCGTTATATAACGTGCTGTGTTGTTGATAAAAATTGTGACCCTGGACCACAAAACCAGTCAAGGGTCACTTTTTTTTTTTTTAAATTTAGATTCATACATCATGGTTTGTTAGAATAGGGCAATATTTGGCTGAGATACAACTATTTGAAAATCTGGAATCTGAGGGTGCAAAAAAATCAAAATATTGAGAAAATCGCCTTTATTAAATTGTCCAAATTAAGTTCTTAGCAATGCATATTACTAACCAAAAGTTTTTATATATTTAGAGTATGAGATGTACAGAATATCTTCATGGAACATGATCTTTACTTAATATTCTAATGTTTTTTGTCATAAATGAAAAATCGATCATTTTGACCCATACAATGTATTTTTGGCTATTGCTACAAATAATATACAAATAAACAAATAATAATTGGTCGCCTTCTAATGGAATATGTCTCAAAACACACTACAGGAAACCATTTTTGATGGTTTTAATGGTTAAAAGTTGACGGTTTGTATTGTTTGTAATGGTATTGTAGTGGAAACCATTTCAGCAGGATGAAACTATTTTGATGTCATTTGTAGGTACAGTTCTCATTAAACGCTCTTTGTGAAGTCTTACAATAGATTTATAGACAACCAATATTTAATAAAACTTGTTTCGATTAGGCGATTCAAAGATTCTCTCACAGACTCATTCACCGATATAACCTGCAGAAAGAATCAATCTTTTAGTGAACTGGATTCAAATGATTCGATTCACTGGGACGAATCGCAACCAGCACAATTACTTTTTAAGGCTTACAGCGTATATTAACAAAATTCACAATCGAAACAACTCAGATGATCTAAAAAATAATATTAAACAAGAGACTGTCATCAGTCAAAGCGTCGAATGCTTCTTTTCCTCTTTCATTTAACATTCTTTAACCGATAGTTTTGCAATCTCACAATCCCATTAGTTAGCTAAAAGCGCTAGCTGTCCCACGAATTCATTCATTACCAGATACTTCAGCGATAGAAACTGCACTCTAAACTCGAACCCACTGGAAGCGCCGACATAAATCACAATACTTTTTTATCCACACATGTACTCAGCCAGCCATTAACTAATTGTCCTTCATGCAGTCAGTTCAATTAAGTTGATATTAATTTAGGAAGCGCAACGCGCCTTATGTGCTCGCCACAGCTCATTGCACAACGGGTAATTCATGATTTTGACAGGAAACCCTCCCTCATCCGAACAGACCGTTCAGCAGACTGTACCTCTGGCATCCGCTGTCCAAGGTGCTGATCCGCTCTGAGACGAGATTGATGTTTGTAGAGTGATTTAATCCGCATCAAACGCGCGCCGATGGAAAACAAGAGATGTCGCCTCCAAAAGAAAAGCAATCCCTTGTCAAAACTAGTGAAACGCGTGTGCACCACACCACTGAGAAAGGAAATAGACACGCGTGTGCGGGCCGGTGCTAGTCAGTCCGATCCACGTTACTCTCTCCCTCTCTCTTTCTCGCTCACCCTCTCTCCCCCTCTCTTGAATCAGTGATTCAGTCTCTTCCCTCACCCTCCCAACAGAGAACATAATTTATTGGCAATTTGCTTATGTTGGGAGACCGTCAGCCCACTGCCTTCCCCTTTTAGTGGACAATGCAAAGGCTAAATGAAACCCCCACCAATATCGTGAGTGTGGGCTACATGCACACTAAAATTAATACTTCATAGCTGCTCAAAATCAATAAATCCAACGTTTAGAACGTCGCTTCAAAGCTACTTAATAAAAAATTAAAAAGAGTCTGAATAGTTCATTTAAAAAATATATCCAAGTTAATTGGAATTAAAGGAACCGGCATGCTTATGTATAGCTGGCAACTAAATATCAGTTTAGTATTTCAAATAACTAAAAGTAACTCTAATGTTGTATTAAAGGGCTGCTATTATGCTTTTTTACTTTTTGAACTTTAGCCAGTGTGTGGTGTGTATCTTTGGGAATAAAAAAAGATCTACAAAGTTACAAATCTCAAAGTCCACTCCAAAAGGAGATATTTAATTTGTAAAAAATCCCTTTTCAAGAACTACAACGAACGGCTCCTTTGGACTACAACATTTGTTTTCCACATGCAATGATGTCACAACACGGTCCATTAGAATATTATTAAAATAAATCCCGCCTACAGAAATTCGAATTGTTGGAGGGAGGGTAGGGACCAGGTGGGGGATTAACTTAATTTATGTAAATAATTAAATACATTAGCACGATAATATCATGTTCTACTCCGGACGCATGTGTTTCATGTATTGGCGATCTCGCAGGCTGATGATAGGACCCAACACAACTGTATCGTAGCATTATTTACTTACCCTCCATGCATCCTAAGTGTATATGACTTCCTTCTTTCAGACGAATGCAATCGGAGTTATATTAAAATTTATCCTGGCACTCCCAAGCTTTATTAACCCCCCTCCTAGTGAATCGATGCGTTTTTGTAAGAAAAATATCCATATTTAAAACGTAAGAATCACTTTAATCTAGCTTGCGCTAACAGTTGCACACGGAACTAGCTTCTTTGACAAGGGGCGTGGCAGTACTGAAACACCGTCTAAGCTGTTCGCCAATTACAACGCAGTGGGAGAGCTAACCAATCACAATCGAGCCTTATGTGCCAGGCTGGGAGAGATGTATTGTAATATGTAAATGTTAATTATATTAAAAATAATGGGTTTTCAAACCACCAAGCATGAAAGCATGTTCTAGTACACCCCCAAAACTAAATTAAGACTTTGTAAAAGAGCATAATAGGACCCCTTTAAGGCTGCTCTGTGCTTGCTCAAAATTCTGAGTAAAAAAGCAAACGTTCTTTCACTTCCTTTGTCCTATTGACGACAAACTCAAGCATGTGGACTGTGTCAGAAAGCCAACACGCATCTGTATACTATATCCAGTAATTGTAATTTCTATTTAATTTTGACGTGACGCGTCAGCCGTTAACCTACCAAATGCCAGTGTGCTTGGCCTTTGGTGAGAAGATGTCGTATTGGTCGATGACTTGCTCTGGAGGCAGTGTTTATGCAAATATTTGTTCCGGGATGACGTCACCTTTGCATCTCAGATCCAAACAAGCCATTTTTGGAGCTTGATTAAATAAATGCTTTGTTTATAATGAGGAGGACGATTTAAACTATGAAACGTGCTGGATGTTTTAATGCTACACAGACCTCTTATATGCCAAAAGATTAAGGCAAATTTGATTTCTCATGTCATGACTCCTTTAAGGCTGCTTTGTGCCTGCTCAAAATTCAGTGTAAAAGATCCAATGCTGGATTAAAACCAGACTAAATTATGCCTGCTCTGACCCATCTCAGCACCTATGAAAGTATACAGTTGCAGTTGCTGTCTAAATGCATTTGTGCCACCTCTGAACACTATTAAACAGTCAGTGGAAAGACATCTATATACCACTTCAGAAGTGCTTTTGTTCCACCTTTGCGGTGCAAATTTGGCATTAGTAACATTCAGGCATTCAGTAACATGCCACATGATTAGGTATTCGATAAGGGAACAATCAAATAATTGACATTTTAAGATGAGCAAATGCATCCTAACGTCACAAAACTACTAAATGTGACAAAATCAACAACAACCGTGTAAATGAAACTGGCAAAAGGTCAAATAATCAAACACGTGCAATTATTTATGACCCAGAGCATGCTGGGAAGATGGCAGATGGGACCTAATGACAAAACTTGATTGGAAGGGAAATTTAGGTAGGAAATGCTTGTAAATTAAAAACAACTCAATGTTAATTGCATTCATTTAATAATAAATCATGCACAATGTTCATATGCTATTGAAACTTTTTATGAATTAACAAAAAAAAAAAAATTGTAATTAACTAATATATACACTGACCAAAAAACACTTTTGTTTTTGCCCCCATTTTTCACGAGCTGCACAGGTGTGCCTTAGGCTGGCCACAATAAAAGGCCACTCTGAAATATGCAGTTTTACTGTATTGGGGGGGTCCGGTGGGGTCAGTATCTGGTGTGACCACCATTTGCCTCACGCAGTGCAACACATCTCCTTCACATAGAGTTGAACAGGTTGTTGATTGTGGGCTGTGGAATGTTGGTCCACTCCTCTTCAATGGCTGGGCGAAGTTGCTGGATATTTGCAGGAACTGGAACACCCTGTCGTATACACCAATCCAGAGCATCCCAAACATGCTCAATGGGTGACATGTCCAGTGAGTATGCTGACCATGCAAGAACTGGGATGTTTCCAGCTTCCAGGAATTGTGTACAGATCCTTGCAACATGGGGCTGTGCATTATCATGCTGTACCATGAGGTGATGGTCGTGGATGAATGGCACAATAATGGGCCTCAGGATCTCGTCACGGTATCTCTGTGCATTAAAAATGCCATCAATAAAATGCACCTGTGTTCGATGTCCATAACATACGCCTGCCCATACCATAACCCCACCGCCACCATGGGCCACTCGATCCACAACATTGACATCATCAAACCGCTCACCCACACAACGCCATACATGCTGTCTGCCATCTGCCCTGTACAGTGAAAACCGGGATTCATTCGTAATGGGAACACCTCTCCAAAATGCCGGACATAAATGAATGTGAGCATTTGCCCACTCAAGTTGGTTACAATGAACGAACTGCAGTCAGGTCGAGACCTCGATGAGGGACAACGAGCATACAGATGAGCTTCCCTGAGACGGTTTCTGACAGTTTGTGCTGAAATTCTTTGGTTATGCAAACCAATTGTTGCAGCAGCTGTGTGGGTGGCTGGTCTCAGACGATCTTGGAGGTGAAGATGCTGGATGTGGAGGTCCTGGGCTGGTGTTGTTACACGTGGTCTGCGGTTGTGAGGCCAGTTGGATATACTGCCAAATTCCCTGAAACGCCTTTGGAGACTGCTTATGGTAGACAAATGAACATTCAATTCACGGGCAACAGCTCTGGTGGACATTCCTGCAGTCAGCATGCCAACTGCACGCTCCCTCAAAACTTGCGACATCTGTGGCATTGTGCTGTGTGATAAAACTGCACATTTTAGAGTGGCCTTTTATTGTGGCCAGCCCAAGGCACACCTGTGCAATAATCATGCTGTCTAATCAGCATCTTGATATGCCACACCTGTGATGTGGATGGATTATCTCGGCAAAGGAGAAGTGCTCACTAACACAGATTTAGACAGATTTGTGAACAATATTTGAGAGAAAAAGGCCTTTTGTGTACATAGAAAAAGTCTTAGATCTTTGAGTTCAGCTCATGAAAAATGGGGGCAAAAACAAAAGTGTTGAGTTTATAATTTTGGTCAGTGTATATATTAGTTAATTATATATAACTATGTATATATATAATGCAATTTTCAGAAGCACATAATTTTTACAGTGTGAACCTAAAACATAACTAATTCATGATCATTAGCTGTGGTATTTTGGCTCAATTCCTCTGGAAATTATGCACAGCTGCAGGACAGTGATTTTTCCAAAAGATGATGTTAGTTCTTTAAACATATTGTGAGATTATTATTTTTTAAAGAGCATTGTGAGCATTGTGAGTTAGCCGTGACAATACAGATACCTGGCAGCTTTGAAGGCCTGCATCTTAAATATAGCATTTCCCCAAGACATCCCCTGAAAATAAAATAATCAGAAAGTTCCTTTCCTAGAGTATCATTGCACACAACTCTCTTTTCCTTATGAATTTTTAAAACACAACTAATTGGATCTGTGTTAATAAATGAAAAATGTATCATGTTTTTGCACACATGGACAAAAGAAAGACTCCGAAATGCCAACAGACAAAGAGATGCCACTCTCAGGTTTTCCTAAAGAATCTCCACACAGAGAAGAATCATGACACTAACACATTTGCAGCCAAACATGCTCTAATGATCCTTCTCACCAGTGTGATGAATGTAAACGCTAAGCATGCAGGACTGAGCACATGCAGAAGCATCCGAAAGAGAGAATATTCAATACTGCGACTTGTATAGTATAGCCTCCGTATAGTATAATAGAAGAGAATGCATTCGTTTTGAGGTTCTGCCAAAAAGGAAAGTGCACAAAGCTCTTCCCAACCAAGAAAAAAAGAGCAAAGAAATAAAGAACAAAAGAGAGAAAGTTGTCTTTCTAGCCCAAGTTTAATTCAATATTGAACCACCTAACCACATACTCCCTCATTAGGCGGTGTTCTGACGGACAGACGTTTATTGGAAGAGTGTTGGACTGTTGTTGGGTTGGCAGCATTTAGGACATGTAGTTTTAATTAAACATCACTCCGATTTCACACGCTCTGCTTCCCCTTCACTTGCTATCCCTGTAGCAGTCTGACACCGCGTGGCTCGCGCACCACCTCTCATTAGCCCTCTACAGCTCGGCCAAACTAATTAGCAGTGTGTTGAGAAGTTCATGTGGGCGTTAACATCTTCATTTGCTACTAAAATCGGTGGCCTTGTTAGTTCTGGTTGCTGCGGGGTGAAACAATGGCTTTATTGATACAGGAATTTTAAATGGCTCACTGTTGCTTGGAATATATTAAATTGTTCATATGAACAATAAGCGTGTATATCACACCTAAGTTAAAGAATAAATCATTTAGATTCGCTCTGTCACATTCTCAATCTGTTTTTTTCCAGCTTAGCATCTGAGTGATTCATTTCTGGAGTGTGTAAACTTGTATCCCCTTCGTGCATTCTTGCTGTGAAGAGTGATATATTCTTTTGCCCTGCGGAGAAACTCAAGGCCGAAAGGCATTTGAAAGGCAATGAAGGAAAACAGTCCTTTCGGAGAACCTGCTTGGAGATCAAATGCAGATTTACTTCCAAATGCAGATTTACTTGCTGCAACATCTTTCTTTCAAAAATATAGATACCGGAGTTTTTGTTTATTCTTTGTCTAATGAACAAGTAATGGCCCTTAAGCTGCTGTTCTGAGAGCGATTTTTTCGCCATCACTCACAGAATGCTAAAAGCCTCTGTAGGAAGGCTGTGAATTCACAGATAGATCAAATCTCTGATGGCTTTTGATGTTTCTGCTTTTTTTCCTTTCTGTCTGTGTGTGTGTGGATCAAAATATATGACAAGGAGATTGTTAGTGAAGGAAGTGCGAGTTGGTATGCTTGTGTTGGCCTGTGTGCGTATGTCCAGCAAATTAAAAAAGCACAACACTAAATGATTTCTCCTCCCTTCAGGTCCCCCTCTGATGCCCTTCTGCTTGCTCTCTTTCATGCATGGAGCTGAGGGACATGCAGCACTCTTTACCATATCAAAGAGTAGCTCTGGCCCTCTCTGCATCTCAGACGAGATTCACAAATAGACAAAGGGATTGTATAATCTTTGCTATTCTTTTGGTTTCGTTATAAAATGTTTATTTGTTTGCTTTCTAGGTATTCAGATTTGTGTAGTATGCCTCATGAGGGCTCTACAGTCTGTGGGCTTGCTTGTGTTCTGTGCTAACTTTCAGGGAGAGAAATGCATTCAAATTAAATGAATGGTAATTCTGTCATCATTTATTCTTTATTTTATTTTGGGTCTTTTTTTAGGAACTTAATTGAAAATTGACAAAAGCACCATAAAAAAAGCCCCATTTCCTGACAGACTGTGAGTCTGTGTTATGGAAAATTGACTGCCTCTTTATGTGTGAGTCACTGAATCATTAATTTAAAAGATTCCTTCAAAACAACATTGATTTATTTAGGTACAAAATATATGACTGGCTGAATTTGGAAAGGCATACTACTTTTATTTTTGCTATTTCATGCTATGGCAGGAATAGTAATATAGTATGCAGCTCTGAATTATTTTGCTTTCATTATGATTGAATCATTGAATGATTCACTTAACTAATTTGTTTAATCACAATGTTCGGAAAAGCAATGTTTGAATCCACTTTAGTTTAATTTAGATCTGTTTTTGTTGGAAAAGTGTCAGTATTGTGGTATTTTTACTATATATTTCTATGCCAGGAATAGTTGAGTAATGTGCGGGTCCAAATTATTTCACTGTCATTATGAGTGAGTCAGTGAGTCATCTGTCCCTGCAGAGTTTACCTCCAACCCTGAAAAAAAATACCAACCTGTATCCTGAAGACCTTGATTAACTTGTTCAGGTGTGTTTGATTAGGGTTGGAGCTAAACTCTGCAGGGACACCGCTGGTGTAAAGGCAACATTACATTCACAGTCAGATGGCAGAAACAGCATGCTAGCATAATTACTTTTTACCACATATTACTATGGCAGGAATAGTTGAGTAGTGTGTGGTTCTGAACTATTTTACTGTCATTTTAAATGAGTTATTGAATTATTCACTAATTCGTTTAATTACAATGTTCGGAAAAGAAATGTTTGAATCCACTTTAGTTTCATTTAGATCTTTTTTTTATTGGCAAAGTGTCAATATTCTGTTGAAATGGTCACTTTAAATTATTTTAAGCTATTTACATATTGTTTAAGTCAACATAACATCCGCAATCGGATGGTAGAAACAGCATGCTATTATAACTGTTTTTTTTATTAACCATTTATTTCTATGGCAGGAATAGTTGAGTAATATGTGGTTCTGAATTATCTTTACTGTCATTATGAGTGAGTCATTGAATTATTCACTTAAGTTATTTGTTTAATTGCAATGTTCGGAAAAGAAATGTTTGAATCCACTTTAGTTTCATTTCGATCTTTTTTTGTTGGGAAAGTGTCAATATTGTGCTAAAAATGGTCATTTTAAGTTATTTCAAGCTATTTACATATTGTTTAAAGTCAACATAACATCCACAATTGGATGGCAGAAACACCATGCTATCATAATTGTTTTTTTTTAATTAACCATTTATTTCTATGGCAGGAATAGTTGAGTAATGTGTGGCTCTGAATTATCTTTACTGTCATTATGAGTGAGTCATTGAATTATTCACATTGAATTATTCAATTTGCTTAATCACAATGTTCAGAAAAGAAATGTTTGAATCCACTTTAGTTTCATTTAGATCTGTTTTTGTTGGCAAAGTGTCAATATTGTGTTGAAAATGATCATTTCAAGTTATCTCAAGTTAATAACCCATTGTTTGAAGGCAACATCATATTCGCAATCAGAATTTTTTTTTTTTTACAATATATTTCTATGGCAGGAACAGCTGAGTAGTGTGTGGTTCTTAATTATTTTACTGTCATTATGAGTGAGTCGTTGAATTATTCACTTAACCAATTCATTTAAGCACAATGTTCAGAGAAGCAATGTTTGAATCAACTTTGGTTTAATTTAGATGTGTTTTTGTTGGCAGAGCAAAGTGTCAATATTGTGTTGAAGTGCTCATTTCAAGTTATTTACACATTGCTAAAGGCAACATCACATTCGCAAACGTATGGCAGAAACAGCACGCTAGCATAATTATTTAAATTTTACCATATATTTCTATGGCAGGAATAGTTGAGTAGCTTGTGGTTCTGAATTATCTTTACTGTCATTATGGGTGAGTCATTGAATTATTCACTCAATCATTCTTTCATTAAATATCACTACTATGTGTTGTTCGGAGATGCAACAATTGAATTTGCTTTGGCTTTGTTTAGATCTATTTTCATTGGTAGAAATTTAAATTCAATTTTAAATTATTTGCTTCTTTTTTAGAAGCAACTTGCAATTGTACTGTTGGTCTGAAAATAACACTGATATCCAGAACAACAGCAGTGTTGCTTGTGTGATATTTCTTAGATATATTGTAACTATATTTAGTTTTGGCCTTACTACAGGCAATACAAGTGGTTACCTGGGGGCCCAGTGTGCCTGGGGGGCCCCGCAGGGAGCTATACATGTAATGGTTTTAGTACAGTCACTGCTGAAAAAACTTTGTTCTCAGTTGACAAAAAGCAATCGGCACACAGGTAACACAATATACTGCTCGAACAAGCAGACGTGCATGAACCTCATCCTTTGACATAAACCACAGTGACAGTGTCAACCAAAAATAATGCTAAGCATAAGATAAGCTCTCAATCACCAAATGACTTCAATCACCAAGCAGCAGTAAATACAGCAGCAGTATAGGCAGTAAACAGTGAAACAAAAAAGAAATATTGCTAATCTGCATAATTTATTCATATCACATAGCATCGCTGGTATATGGAGTACAGTATTATTATCCACACATTTCAAACCTTTCTCAAAAGTGCCCAAGTTATCAGAAATGCACAGAATAAGTCATATGAATGATTACTCTGTAGCTATTTGAGATGCTTTCTGTGTTTAAAGCAGGTTTGGATGGCAGCGCTTCAGTTTCCAAAGGCTTGTCACGTTTTTTTTTTTTCAAGAATAATCTGGGCAATGAATTCAAAGACTGTCAACATAAAGACTAGTACAAAATCTGAGCAAAAATGTGGGCAGTTCATCTGTACATAAACCAAACTAACTACCAAAGAGCTTTTTTTAAATTACAGTGTGCGTTTTAGTAAATTTGTTTAAATGCAGTTGTCATAATTGTAGTGGTTATATGGTTTTTAATATTATGTGGCCCATTTTCGTGATTAAGCCTGGGTCCCCACAAACCCATGCACTGGTCATTACTACATTATTATATTTATTATATAAAGATAATGAAACATTATTTTACTTGTTTGAAGACAGAAGACAGTACAGGAACCTTCAACCTAACCTAATAAGATTAAATATATACTGCGGTTAAACATACTTCGATGTTTAACGTCATTCAAACACATGATAATATCCAAAGCTTTCCGAGGCTTTAACTAAATCCTCTGAATGTCACAAAAGTGACATTGTGGTGACTTTTGTTATGAGACTGCCTTGTCTGGAATGACAGGATTTACAATTGCGCTGAGCTTTTTGTGTGCACAGATTGACATTCTCATAATGACTCGCAACACATGGTTCTCTCCTAATATTTTCATTGTGCTAGTGACCATTCCAGCAAAACTAATGTCTAGGCTAAAGTGAAATCTCACATCAGGGACCATTATACTTGGACTGCGAGAGGAGAAACAGTAGCAGAAAAAACGTTACGCCCTCTTAAATGATCTAATTGCCTTTCTCTTTTCTCATGGATGCGCTCATCACTCCTGATATTGGCTCTGCCATCATTGTGTGATAAGTTCTGGTTTCACTCAGCCTCTCTGCTGGAATGCAGTAATTGTCTCTCATCGGCCTGTATTCTTTGTACAGAGGTCTGTTTTGCAATGCTGATTTGAAGAGGCCACTCAGCAGCATCCTTCTTCCAAAAAGAGTCCATTAGAGTCAGTAGATACAGTATAATGCTGTTGGTTTTCGTATCAAGGTAAACTGTATGTATTAAGCAAAATGAATACAGATAGTTCAGGCAGTGCAAATTTCACTCCCTCAAAGAACTGTCATTATCACTTAACACAAATAATAAACAATCTATGAGCATTCAAATCCCTTCTCTCTCACTCTCTAAGACACGCAGAAGCAAAACCAAACACACATTTAAATGTGGAAGTGACAGGCTAGTTAGTAATAAAAAGGGAAGATAAAACAACATCCAAACACACAGCCTACTCATCTGATGTTGTGTTGTAGCTGGATGGTTATAAGGATCAAGGCTGTTAGAAAAGAGCCTGCAAATGCAGTCCAGTGCTGGAGTCACCTAAGAAAAAAAATAATAGAGAATGCAGTAATACATTACCACCAATGCGTTTAAAAAGGAAGACACTTATAGAAATTATACACACAGAATAAGCCTAATTTGATTGTAACAAATGACTAATTTCAAACAGGTTTCCTAGACACTCCTCCTGTCTGGTATTGGTCAAAGAAACACAGATAGCCCCACCCCCAACTCACCTCATTGGTTGAGCCAGTGTAGCTGTTGTCAGGCGGACTGGAATACTCAAACAAACTTGCAAACAGCAGCATAGTGTTTGCACTTTTTGCACTTAGAAACTGCTTACTTAACTTGTTTTTGCATATTAGACTGGGACAGGAGAGAGTAATTTGACATTGAAAAATTACACACATCACTATTAACCATTTTAATTAATTGCAATGTTCCTTGCAAATTTCTTCCCAGACTGTGACTGTAGTCCTCTGATAAGGACACCGTTTCAGAAAAATCAAGATGCACTGTTGATAGTACAAGACTGATGCAGATTTTACTGGTATTGACAGCAGCTATCATTGTGATCTGTGATATTCATCAGCTCAAGCTGTAAACACAAGGCCAAGGCAGTCCTTTTTTTTTGGAAAGGACGTCCTTTAAGTTAAACTTTAGAGAGACTGTGTGAACAGGCAGCAATGTGGGATTGAGAAATTAGAAGGTTTTTGATATGAGTCATTTAAATGCTTAAAATAAGAGTGAAACATCAAAAATGTGTTAAAGATTTCATGCACTAACACTAACAATGTGTGACAGAATTATACATGAAACAACTCTTGATAAATAACTTATTATTTTATTATTATTTTTAACCCAAATTCTAGGCTCAGCCTGTTGGGGCATTTTATTGGGTTTCTTTTTAAAAAAATTTACCCAGGTACTGGGTAAAAATGTATGTCGCAGCTAACGTCTGCTTGGGTCACAAGCCTTCTACAAACACAGCATCCACCAGATCTGCACTCAAAGCGAACAATGCGCCTACGCCACTATTTAAGTTTCACCAAACTAATGTGCAACCAGGGCTGAAACATGGCACAACTTTAGTGACTTTAGATCTAGTGCACCATTGTTGCAGCTGTGGTCGTGCTATGAGTTTGACGGGTTGAAACTTAAATGTCTGACATACAAGTTGGCATGAGGTAAAGCTGTTTTTAATGTAACCTTTAAAACATTAATATAAGTCATTTAATGAACTAGAACAGCCTACTGCTAGCAGTTTTCTTCCCACACATTCCCATTGGCTGCTCTTGCTGCATCTGTCACGTCCTAAACCTTTACTGAAAGTTTTTGAAGGTTTTAAGATTGCAAAAGACTGACTTGACATTGAATAAAACTATTGTATATGAACTTGCCCCATATTTATCATTTCAGAGTCCATTTTTATTATTTAACGGGGTCATCAGATGCCCATTTTCCACAAGTTGATATGATTCTTTAGGGTCTTAATGAAAAGTCTATAATATACTTTGGTTAAAAATTCTCAATGGTAGTGTAAAACAACACCCTTTTTACCTCATCCCATTCTGGTCAAGGCTGCTTTAAATGCAACAGCTCTGCTCGCCCCGCCCCTCTCTTCTCTCTGTGGAGTGACGAGCCTGTTTACTTTAGCCGCATTTAGCCACATTTAGCCGTGTTTAACCGCTAAACTTGCTAGGAAAGGCGATCGCAAAGATTCATAAATAAACCCTGATAGTCACTTCTGCTGTAAGTGAAGCTGGATCACGAATGATTTGCGTGAACATAGACGGATATATGTAGATCGGGAGGCGCATTCCCTTCACAAACAAACGTAATCCACTCCATCTTCAGCGGCTCAGATGTCGGGAGTAAATGACGACCACTATGTTCATTATTACATCCAGCAACACAACAGCTCAATCGCTCAATTCTTGTCTAATTTACATCCCTGCTCTGGCATCAAAACATGGAGGTTGGACTGTTACAACTGATCTTAGGTAAGACGCTAATGTCAATCAACTATCATGGGAGTGGCCCCTGTGGGTGTGATGCAACAACGACAGGCATCTGAGAATGACTCGATTTGAAAAAGGGGATATTATTTTTACAGATTAATTAAAAACCACTGCATGGATTTTTATCATTATAGGGTAGATTTGTACATACACTGCCAACACACATTAATGTTCAAACATGTAAAAGTAAACTTAGCATCCGATGGCCCCTTTAAAATAAAAAACCTTCAATAGGTTTACTGACCCTGCACTACATCAAAACACAACCCAGCAAATGGGTTAATGTATAAAACCCAACAACCTGGTCAATATAACCCAGCATGTGTTATATCCACTATTTACTCAGTGATGGGTTGCCAAATAACCCAGAAATAGTTGTTTTTAACCCAACATTTTTTTGAGTGTACCAAATATGTATTTCTTTCTTCTATGTGACACAAACTGAAAAGCCCGGGATTCAACAGGCTAGACCCAGTGGAGTCTGATGTCATTTAAAAAGATACTCCACCCAAAACTGAAAATTCTCCCATCATTTACCCACCCTTATAATGTCCCAGATGTATATAATTTTCTTATTTCTGTTGAACACAAACACATCTCTTTGAGTCTATATAATACAAGTGGATACTAAACATACTAAAAGCTGACACTTTAAGAACCACATAAAATTAATACAATGGTAATCCATCTGACTCCAGTTGATGAATCAGTGTCTTCTAAAACTAAACAAAACACTCTAAAAATGCTGGGTTATTTATTTATTTATTTACTTTTATCCCAAATGCTGGGTACAGCCTGCTGGATCATTTTATTGGATTGTTTTTAATATTTTTTACCCTGGTGCTGGGTAGTTTTTCAGTAACTAAGCTGCTGGGTCATTTTTAATGCTGGGTTATTAAATATTGTGTTATTTTTTTTACCCAATTACTGGGTTGACCCTGTCTCCAATGCAACAACCCAGCTGCTGAGTTACAGTCAGAGCACAGGCTTTTTGAGTCCTGTGCAGGAGAGAGCGGATTTCAGCACCACCGATTTGCACTTCTTCCGCTAAATAAAGGTTTGTATATATTTTATTTATATTTATTTATAATTATATTATTTTATGCAATGCCACATACACGGATGCGATGTCAGTCAGCAGTGGTTGTTCATTTCGCATGATGGAAACACCTTTTCCCTTGCATAACAAATTGTTTTTATTTCTTATAATAAAGAATTTAATTTAATTTGATGTTAAAATATGTTCTCTCTCTCAGGATGCATTCTGTCCAATATTTACCCAGTACTGGGTTGCCAAATAACCCAAGCTGGGATGTTTTTTAACCCAGCATTTTTTAGAATGCATGTTTGTGTAAAAAAAATTATATACAAACCATCGTTTCTGTCCAACTGCCACATGTACGTTTGCTTGATGTAACATCAACTAGCGTAATATAAGTGTGTCATGAAACTCATGCAAAAAGTGATGTGGAAGCACTAAGGTTCTATGATTACCTTCGTGTTTGTTTTTTGTATGGTTTTTGAAGCATCAAGTTTTATGGACTCAGATTGTTGTTGTTGTCTTTTTTTTAAATCTCTGTTTGCACCAACACTCAAATGATATACATTTGGGACAGCATGAATGTGTGTAAATTTCATGTTTGAGTGAAGCATCCATTTAACATCACTTTTATGTTTTTTTGGTATTCTTTTTGACATCCTCTGCGACTTTTATGCAAAAAAACAACTTTGACATCATGGCTAAATAACTCAGTTTTATGTTCCATGAAACTACTTCCATTATCCACTATCTCTTTAAAGTGCTCAAAAAGCGCTGGTCAATTGAGTCATTTGCTTTTGAAACAACAGATTTAGGTACGAAAATATCAGTGTTCCACAATGCAATCAGAGTGGCGGTTCTGCATCGCTTCTGTGCGTAGGTGCAAATAAGTGGGTGGTATAAAAGTCAAGTCGAGACTGGTAAAGACAAAATCCGCCATCACAGAGGCACTAATGTCTCAGTTTGTGAACAGACAAATACTGTCACGCACAAAGACGCACTAAGATGCCTCATACACATTATCCACCTAATAAAAGACATCACAATCCCTCTTAGTAGGGGGAAGGGACGAGGGCTCCGGGTGATAAATGGGACGGCACTACTGAGATCCCGTCTGCCCCAGAGAACACCTCTTGCTGGAAGAGCTTCCCCAGCCCTGAGGAAGGGAAGAGCATGACGGATTTATGGAGCTGCAAAAGTGCTGACCTTTCATTTCTGCACGGGCGGCCGCACAGAGTCACCGCTACCATGGCCGCATCGCACTATCGTGACCCTCGTAGGACGAGCAGGTCAAGTCATTACCGTACCGTGCCTCGAAATGTACATATAAATGTAGTTTGGAGGGAAATACAGCTCAGTTATTTGGCAGTGTGGTGGGAGTTTGAGCATCTGCTGAGAGTTTGTTTGTTTGTCTCCACTGCTGGCTTGGGGTCATCACTCCATCACTGATCCTCGTTGTTATTCAGCTGTGTGTGTTCTCCGCTGTAGGCACGAAATGTGAGGTTTGGGGTTCGGTTTGCCAGGGCGCCTGGCTTGCACAGGCAGTGAGAGCGATTCCTTTGTGTTGTCACTCATTACGTTCTCACTGTCTTGCCTGAAACACACAGATATAATTTGAGACGGGGGAGGTTAAAGCAAAGACAGCAGGATGGAGATGCAGAAATTCATTGTGAAAGGCAAGTCCCTGACAGACCGGACAGATGTTTCTAAAGCGATATGCACACGCTGCAAAACGCTATCTGTCCAATCTGGAGAGTCTCCGTCGCTGAGAATTAGTCAAGCTGATTACCCCTGCAGTCATAGTCAAAGACGTGCCCCTAAAGAGAACTAATTGATAAATGAGAACATCTGATGGATGTAATGGCGAATGGGTCATATTAGAGGGAGGCTGATCTAATTGGACAGAAATGCTGAGGCATGCTTCCTCCTGAGGACCTGTCACTCCCGGCTGTAATGAGGGAAGGAACCAATCTTGCAGACGCCGAGCAGCGTGGCAGCTAATGCCTCCTCTGCGAGTTTGTCCGGCTCACACTTCAGATATCACACAGCTGCAGTTGTCACGTTTCTGCATTTAACACTCAGCATCTCTGCAAGCTTCCTCCCTCTTTGACTGTAACCAAGCTTCTCGAGCTGACAGATGTGTGCAGTATAAATTAATGTGAACGTATATCGTTCGTCTGTAAGCAGATTGCAGAGGCCACAATCATTAGCTCAAGAAAAATGTCTGTTGGTGCTCACTCTGGATCAAACATTTGGTCTTAAAGAGATAGTTCACGCATGAATTGAAATTCTGTCAACATTTACTCACCCTCATGTCATTCCGACGACGACGTTTTAGTGCCATGGTAAAAAAAAAATTCTAAGATTATGAGATTAAAGTTGTAATAAAGTCGAAATATTACAGGGCTCGACAATAAGGAGAGCCCGATGGCCCGGGGCCAACGTGAAAGACGCTCGGGACAGTTGACGAATCTGCCACTGCCACGTCGTCACGAAAGTTTATCAATTGCACGTGTTTTTTAACCTTGATCATTTAACATTTTAACAGAGAGACGCGTCTCTGATGGACAAATAGCCTACAAAAGTTTTAGCTTTGTAGCTTTAACTATGATCAGTACATAGTTAATTTATACAATGGAGACACATGCACCGATCAACCGGACATATTTTAACCGATCTCTTGTTCTGGGCTTGCACACGAACTGCATGCAATCTTCTTTCAAAATGTCATGTGTGTGGAAATATTACTAACTCTTTAGACATCCGTTAACAGAGGCCAGAGACGCTAAAGACAAACGCAAAGAGAAAAAAAAAATACTGTAGTAGGCAGAGCAAGATGGTGCACAATGCGCGAAATATCGGAAATATTATCCTAAATATTGAAACTGTGGTTTATGTGAATGTATCTGTGAGGGGAACCTGCTGTTTTAAGAAAAGTTTACATGGCGTTTTCTTTTCATTTGCCCATGTATGATGTATTTAAAGTAGCGTTCATAAGCACAGCGCTGCTTTGTTTACAGCGGTAACCATAGAAACGCAATATCGCTCTCATTCCATAAGCGCCACATGCTGACAAAGACTGAGTTTGCGTTATTTCAGTCTTTCTGCTGTTTTTCCCAAAAGCATCTTTTCATTTTTATTAAAATATTAATAATACAATTTTTCAACAAACAAATAATATTTGGACTTTATTTAGGCTAGTAGGTTTAGGTGTGGTATCGAAATTGGAATCGAGACAATTTTATTTGGTATGTAAAATGTTGGTGTCATATAAGCTTATTAAAATAAAAGATAACGTGAGTCAAAAACAATGATAACAGCAACTATTAGATTTTTTTGTGGCAGGGCCAGTAGAAAAAATCCTTGGCACTGAGCCCTGTATTATGAGAATAAAGTCTAAATATTACGAGAATGAAGTAGAAATATTTTGAGAATAAAGTCCAGATGTTTTGAGAATTTAAATCGTAGAATCGTTACAATATTTTGAGAGTATAGCCTATATTAAGCATGCAAATGGCACGGATTGGGAGCACTGGGACAATTTATTTGAATTTATTTGAATATTGTTGCATCAGAGTGATAAGTTAAATTGTTGTCCTTTCTGACGTTAACGTTAAGTGGCTAATTACAAGCTGTTTAACTCACTGTATAATACAGTAAATGATTGGACATAATATTTAACGTCTTCCATTCATTATTTGTAGCACGCCAACCACCCAGTAATCGCAATAATTTTGTGCTTTGTTGCTTTTAATATAACAGCTCAGCTTTCAAATTCTATCAGTTTTATCATGAAATACAAATTATAAATATGTTTATTTCAAGCTTATAGCAAGATATCAAGGTGTAGAAACCATCAGAAGGCATGAAAAAACAGTATAGCCTAATGTCTCATTATTGTAATTGGAAGGATGATTGACTTACATGCAACTTAAACTGAAGCGATCTGTCACCCTACATTAAAAAACGTGAAAAACACATTATTGTAAGACATATTGTTTGTATTTCGCTATAAAACTGACAGATTTTAAAAGCTTTTGAAAGCTCTATGGCTTTCTTTGTTTTGTTTTAAGAATATGCTTGCTCCTTTCAATATATGAAGGTGAATGAGTACTGCGGTTGTCAAAAAAAGCATTGAAAAAGTAATCAACACAACTTGCATTATATTTCAATTCTTAAGGGGACAGTTCACCCAAAAATGAAAATTCTGTCATTAATTACTCACCCTCATGATGTTCCAAATCCGGAAGACCTTCCTTTATCTTTGGAACACAAATGAAGATAATTTTGATGAAATCCAAGAGCTTTCTGACCCTGCATGGACAGCAATGCAACTAACATGTTCAAGGCCCTGAAAGGTAGTAAAGACATTGTTAAAATTGTTCATGTAACATCAGTGGTTCAACCTTAATTTTATGAAGCTACTAGAATACTTTTTGTGCACAAAGAAAACAAAAGTTACGACTTTCTTCTACAATTCTTCTCTTCTGTGTCAGTCTCTCAACAATATCTTAATTTGTGTTTCAAAGATGAACAAAGGTCTTAAGGGTATGGAACAACATGAGGGTGAGTAAGGACAGATTATTTATTTTTGGGTGAACTATCGCTTTAAACCATTTGAAAGCTTTGTGTGAAGAACAGATTGAAATTTAATTTCTTGTTCAGTTGAAATCCTCGTTTTTCTTTGGCACGTTTTTTGTTTTTCTTAATAGATATTTTGATTCAGTTCACAAAACTAATCTGAATGATTTGTTCATGATTCTAATTCCACTGCACTGCTTTTTTTTTATTGTTTTACTACTAGATGGATGTATTTGCTGCTTGGCCTGCTGTCTTTGACTTACATCTTTTGCAGCATCTCACACATGAAACACAACCACAATCTAAAAATGGGGCTGTCAGGTTGACACAAGTTCAACATGTTCAAAAAACATGTCTCGAGACCTTGCGTTTTTCTATTTCACTGCCCTGCGTGGTGTATTTTTAAATGCAATAAGGTATTCGGTGTGAATGGCCCCTTATGGTGCTTTTGTGTCCTTTTTGAAGCTTGAAAGCCATTCATTATAATTCATTATAATTGCATGGCGAAGACCACCATATTTTTCACTAGTCTCCTTTGGTGTTCCACAGAATAAAGTCATACAGGTTTGGAAAGACATGAGGGTGAATAAATGATGACAGAATGTTCGTTTTTGGCCAAACTATCCCTTTAATCAAACAGAACAAAGCAACTGAAATGTTCTTAGATCTAACCAATAGAAACCATGAATAGAAGAGGTGAATGGCAAGTTCTTAGATGCAATGCTAAAATTCAAGAGAGATGTTTTTTTGGGTGGTATGCACTTCGTAAACTTCATCTGCCTGGCTCATGAATATTAATTTGGTTATGTAACAATCACCAAGTAGCCCTCAATGATTTGCTGAAAGCATGTAAGTAGATGCTAGCTATAATAAGGGCTGTTCATACCGTACATTCTTTGGTCCAAAAACAGCTAGAAAAAAGCTAAGATGTTTTAAAAAAAAGTATTTGACATGGCATTTTAAAAACCCACATCCTGTTTGTGTATTTTTTCTTTCTGCCAACAGAAATGCAAAATGTAAGGATTATCACCCAGAAAAAGGAGGTCAAATTTAGAAATTTATGTAAGTAATAAGGTTCACAACGCCCATGCTAAAGTTGATCAAATTAGGAAAACGAAGAGCTACTCTGAACGTTCAATCCGTCGCTATGCTAGCTATAGGCTCATTAAATTGGGCCATATTTTTGGAACTCAGCCCCTTTTAATCTTATTACCATGTGCAGCATATGGAATAAAGCAAATAGATGTTGAGGAATTATCTTTGTCCACAGTTCCAGCTCTTTTTCTCCTCTACTCTCTCTGTTAATTAAATGTGCTAATGACCTGGCAGGAGACAATGGCTCTCTGGCACAGAAGCTGCACAAAATGACTACAATAGCAGAACAGTATGGTTCTGAATGCCTTCCAGTTGAGTTTTCCACACACCCACAAACATACTGAATGCTGGAGGACATATTATATACATATTAATATTATTTATAAATTCGACTTTTTTCCAGCAAACCTGCATGCATCATGATGAGGAAATGTTGAGATAATAAAGGCTGACACTTAAGACTGTAGCATACATCTGTTTGAAATGTTTAGCACATAATAACACCTATTATTACTATTTTAAAACAGCCAGTTTACAATGTATTCTGTGCATCACTGAGGAATAGTAAGCTAGTATTCCATTCTACACACAGCCTTTCTGACATTTTCATTTTGGAGGAAAAGGTTCCCTGGCTTTTTTGAGAGTTGATGGATTGCATGTGAAAGGAATTTGAGCTGATGGCATTTTGCCTTCCGTGGTTTACACCTCTCACTCCTTCATGAAGGTTTTTAGGTGCAATATGGTTCATTTTACTTGTCTCAGGGTTTTTTTTTTTTTTTTGGCGGGAGTCAGCACAAACACATGTGGTTTGAAATCCTTCATATATGAGTCTGAGGAAAAGGATCATAAGTTACCATGGCAACACCTCATAATATGGAGCCACTGGATGCAGATGTGGCCAGCATCTATAGTCTCTGGTTAGAGACTGCGTGTGCATACGGCAGAAAGTCTCTTAAAGTGCAGCACCGATCTGAAATCTTCACAATGTCCTGGCTATTAGAGAACAGATGGGTTGTTATTACCAGCTTTTTACGCCTTCCCGTAGGCTGAACTGGAACCTGTGCGGCTTATTAATTGTAGTGGCATCATCTCAGCCACATTTAACCGGGATCTCGGTATAGCTTCAATTACGCTGCCATTTTCCCACTTATAAGACAGGGTCCCTAAACCCCCTGGAGAAGTCTGTGACTGAGCTGATTTAAGCGTTGAAATCATGAGGCTGTCCGTGGAGAGTTACAGCAACATATGGATGCTTACAGACCGGAATGAATAATTGAGAACTCACTGCTGTATTTTTCAATGAAAGGCTTCAGCTCAGCTCAGACTGAAATTGCAGACTTTTTATATTCATATCTAAGGGTATATGCGGATATCAACATTCAGTTGCATCACTTTTTAGTGGTATTTGCTAAGCCAAGTGTCACTTTTAGTATTGCTCGTTCTTAAGGTTAGGGATTTGAATAAATGCTTACCCTCAAGTATTAAACTTGTATTTTTGATAACTCAAATCGTGGAGCTTGTTAAGGAGACTTCTCTAGGAGACTACAACTTTCCACCATGCGGACCATAAATAAGCCCAAAATCCTATAGACTTACAGTGCTCTCCACCAATATTGGCACCCTTGATAAATGTGTGTAAAGGCGGCTGTAAAAATAAATCTGCATTGTTTATCTTTTTGATGTTTTATTCAAAAAATTAACAAAATTCTAACCTTTCACTGAAGTAAAACAATTGAAAATGAAGGGAAACTCACATTATAAAATAATGCATGTTGGCCACAATTATTGGCACCCCTTGAAATTCTTATAAGTAAAATATCTCTGAAGAATATTCCCATTCATATATACATTTTTTAGCATACTAAGCGGATGAAATTGTCCAGCCATGACTTCCTGTTCCACAGGATTATAAATATGAGGACCAAATTCCATTAATCATCTATCACAAGGACTAAAACCAAAAAATATAGTTCTGATGTGCAAAACAAGATTGTTCAGCTTCACAAAATAGAAAGTGGCTATAAGAAAATAGCTAAACCACTGAAAATCATTTCCACCATCAGGGCAATAATTAAGACGTTTCAATCAATTGGAGATGTTACGAATCTGCCTGGAAGAAGATGTTTGTATATAGCCTCCTAATGCACAGTGAGGAGGAGAGTTTGTGTGGCCAAAGACTCACAGGATCACAGCTGGAGAATTGCAGAGATTAGTTGAGTCTTGGGGTCAGAAAGCCTTAAAAAAAAAATCAAACGGCCCCTACATCACCACATGTTGTTTGGGGGTTCGAGAAAATCCTCCTCCCTCAATCAAAAAATAAACTCACACATGACTGGAACTTCAAACAGGACTGGCTTCTATAGTCAGATGAAACTAAAAAAGAGCTTCATGGCAGCAAACCCACCAAATGGATTTGGTGCAAACAGGGATAAAAAGCAGCCCATGTCCACAGTTAAATACACTATTGGATCTTTAATGTTGTGGGCCTATTTTTCCGCTGGAGGTCCTGGACATCTAGTTCAGACATATCCCTGTGGAAAAAAACAGCATATGCTGGTTAGGTATGTTTGGAAGCATGGCTTCTGGTTTGAGTTGGTTTAAAGGGGTCATCCAATGGAAAACTCACTTTTACACGTAGTTTGAACGTGTGTTAGCAGTGTGTGTACACAACCACCCTATAATGATAAAAATCCACCCAGTGGTATTTTTTAATCTTTATGAGTAATATCCCCTTTTTCAAATCAGGCTATTCTTAGCTTCTTGTCTGTGTGATGTCACCCCGACCAAGGCTGCTTCCACGATAGTTGATTGACACGACCGTCTTACCTTAGACCTGCCATAAATGAGCTGAGTGAGATGAGAACAGTCCAACCGCCATTGTGTCTTTGCAGGGGAAGACAAGAATATCTCTGATTGAGCGACTGAGGTGTTCTGTTGTTGGATGTAGTAATGAACATAGCAGTCATCTGACATCTGACCCACTAAAGACGCTTAACGTTACTTTTATTTAGGAAGGAAATGTGCACGGCAATCTACATAAATGTGTCTATGTTCGCGCAAATCATTCATGATCTAGCTTCACCTACAGTAGAAGTGAGTATAAGGGTTTTTAGGCATCTTTGCAAATCTTCTTTCTTAAAGGGGTCATCGGATGCCATCAGTCTATAATATACTTTGGTTAAAAATTCTCAATGGTTGTGTAAAACAACACCCTTTTTACCTTGTCAAAATCAGCTCTGCAAAAATCATCCTGTTCTGGTTGAGGCTGCTTTAAATGTTAATGAGCTCTGCTCGCCCCGCCCCTCTCTTCTCTCTGTAGAGTGATGAGCCTGTTTACTTTAGCCGTGTTTAGCCACTAAACTTGCTAACTAACACGTTATTAGGAAAGGTGATTACAGAGATCCATAAAAAAAAACCCTTATACTCACTTCTGCTGTAGGTGAAGCTGGATCACGAATGATTTGCGCGAACACAGATGCATTTATGTAGATCGGGAGGCGCATTTACAAACAAACTTAATCCACTGCATCTTCAGCGGCTCGATGTCGGCAGCAAATGATTACCACTATGTTCTTTATTACATCCAGCAACACAACACCTCAATCACTCAATCAAAGATATTCTTGTCTAACTTACATCCCTGCTCCGGCATCGAAACAATGGAGGTTGGACTGTGACAGCTGATCTGAGGTAAGATGCTCAACTATCATGGGAGCCACCTCTGTCGGTGTTAGATAGCAAGTTTCACAGCTAAATGCGGCTAAAGTAAACATTACAGCTCATCACCCCACAGAAGAGAGGGGTGGGGTGAGCAGAGCTCATTAGCATTTAAAGGAACATGCAACAGAACGCTCTAAAAAGGGCTGATTTTGACAAGGTAAAAGGGTGTTTTTTTACACTATGACTGAGAAATTTTAACCAAAGTATGTTATAGACTTCTCATTAATACCCTAAAGAATCATATCAACTTGTGGAAAATGGGCATCCGATGACCCCTTTAAGCTGGTTATGAGCTGGTTTAAACTGGTCCTTAGCTGGTCATGTGCTGGTCAGGACCAGCTTAAACCAGCTCAAACCAACAGCCATGCTTCAAAACATACCTAAGCAGCATATGCTGTTTTTTTTCAACAGGGATGGTATCATGGATTCTATTAAATATCAACAGATAAAAAATCTAAACCTGACTGCTTGTTATAAATCGTATAATGGGCCATGGTGGGATCTTCCATCAGGAAAATGATTTAAAACAAACATCAAAACCAGCACAAAAATGTGTCCACGAACCATAAAATGAAGCTTCTACCAAGGCCGTCCCAGTTCTCTGACCTGAACCCTATAGAAAATGAGTGGCGTGAACTAAAGCGAAGAAGTACCAACATGGAGCTGGGAATCTGAAGGATCTGGAGAGACTGAGTATGAAGGAAGGGTCTCTGATCTCTTGTCAGGTGTTCTCCAAACTCATCAGGCATTATAGGAGAAAACTCAGAGCTGTTATCCTGGGTAAAAGTTGCAGTAATTGGGTGCCAATAATTGTGGCCAATGTGAACTAGAGAAAAACATGTTTTTTGTAATGAGATTTTCTCCCCAATTTCCATTTTTTTGTTCAATGACATTAGAATTTTGTGAATTTTTTGAATGAAAGGTCAAAAGGATAAACAATGCAGATTTATATACACAGCCACCGTTTATATTTACCAAGGGTGCCAATTTTAGTTGAGGGCACTGTACATTGAAAGAGTGACCTGAGTGACCTAGGAAGCAGAATATCAACCTAAAAACCACCCTGGGGTGCGTTTCTTAAAAGCAACTATGGCAAGTTCCGTCGTTCCCAATAGAGTTCAATGAAACTAACGACCATAGTTAACTAACAATGCTTTTGGGAAATGCACCCAGGATAGTTTCTTAAAGTACTGGATTCTCTGAATGCAAAACAAAACCAACAATGTTTTGGTCTAAACTGCTACAATGTTTCTTTCTCTGCACCAGAATGCATTTCAGTGTCATTTCTCGTGGAAAACCGAATCCATCATGAGCCTGAAGGAGGCAGCCGTGATAAAGAAGAGCCTTTGTTTGTGAGATGACGCCAACATAGTTTTATGTTCGGCGTGCGGTTTGTCGGTGACACAGACAAGAGGATGGGGCAGTGCTGGAGAGCCTATTAGTATTTGTAATTAGTGAGAGTGAAGCCTAAGCATTCTCCAATTAGACAGTTGATATCCAATTACAGCGAGGTTGCAATTTAGAACGGTCATGTTTTATTTATCATGAGAGCAAAAGCTACCTTTAACAAAGAGAACATTGCCTCTCCATGGAAACCCTTCCTAATCATGGTGCTCTTTTTATTTGATTACAGGTGGCTGGGATAAATAAATTTCAAGCACTTTGTTGTATCATTTTAGAAATTAAACCTTTGTTTTCTTAATTATGAATTTTCTGTTTTAATTCTCAGCATTTCTGTGAGTGATTCGCTATATTCTTGCTCTATTAAATGAATGGTAAGAGGAGGATTCACCAAGAATAGTGCTGTTGATTTGCAGATGCACTGCATTGTTTTGAAGAACTGAATTATGATTATTTTTGGTACATACATTTTTATGAACTTGCATTAAAAAAGTGGGAAAATGTGATATTAGATCTTTAAAATTTATGACGAATTAAGATAAAAATCATGCATAAAATCTTCATTAATGCTTCAAAACTTAAAGTCATGATAATTAGTTCTAATTGGTTGGGGAATTTGTTCTATCCACCAGTTGTTGATTGGATTTTAAGATGTCAAAATTTAAACTTATGAGGTCATAAAAACGTCCAAAAAGTCCAAAAAATAGAAAGGGTGAATTGTCACTTTAAACAGTGCTTTGATTCATATTCTGTCGAACCTCACTTTCTCTCTCCTGCAGCACTGTGAAACTCTCCTGTCGTGTCTCGCTGTGTGCTGGAAATGGCAGGTGAAGCAGCTGAGCTTGTACTGCAATGCTGTTCCCGTCAGCGCCGTGGCCCGGAGAAAGACGTACGAGCTCAGAGGTGTGTTTGCCTTGCTGGGCGCATCCAGCTGTCACTGGTTGCCCTACAAACTGCTCTGTCATCCCCCCGGCAGCCTGGAGGTTAGGTCATTTGCTCAGGATGATCACTACAGCCGTGAAGGGACCAGCTGCCAAAACACTTACAAACAGCATTTTTCAAGGTGCAATTCTGTGATCTGCTGCAGGAGATTTCCTATAAGAAAGAGGTGCATGAAATTAGACACATTACAACAAGTGCATCAAGAACTATTTTGTGATGCAATTTACTATTCCATTTTTTATGTTTAAAGGAATAGTACACATACATGTCTACAAACTATTTTCATTATTGATTTTTTTTTTTTTTTTACTTAATTAGATTGTTCTGGCTGGTCTTTTTCATATAATGAATGTAAATGGAGACAGGGACTATTTTATTATTTTAGATTTGATTATAATAAAAAAAAATTAAAAAACAAAATACTTTCTTTTAAATTGATGAGATATTACTTTATGTACATAAGTCAAGTAAGGACAAGTAATATTTAAATATTTTTACTGAAACAAGAAAAATGACTTTCACGGTGCAAACAGCATCATAAAACCACTCCATTAGATCTTGCACGACTACAAATTTTTACTAGTCGATTAGTCATCCAGAAAAGTTGCCTACTAGTCACCAGGCCAGTGTTTACCTTATGTAAATGACAAAATGCCATGCAGCATCAGCGGTCTTTGCTGTTTCTGTCAAATCCAGCGGTGTGTGAACGGAGAATGTAGCTAAAATGATGTGGGTTCTGCCTGCATCAAATATGTACCACTCGCTTATATTTCCTGTCAGCCTCTGGGTGACACTTGGTTATTTTCAGGGCGGTTTACAAGGATTTTGGCTTGTATATGAACACTCAAAAAGCCATCCCAGGAGTGCACAGCACATGGCAGAGGCTTCAGCTTTGTCTTAAAATTGTCATTTAATTCAACTGGTTACATTTTTTTTCCTTGCAATGCAGTCAAGCAAAAATAAATTCTTAACATACAGCATGAACAATCTCCCAAAAGGTGAGTGGGAAATATTCCCACTTTTTAATGGTTTCTGCACCACACGCTGAATTCATCATATTCACAACAATTTTATGGACTAGTCATTGAAATATATAGTCAGTAAGACTTCTGTGCTATAAGGTGGGCAATATACCAGTAGACCAACATCTCATGAACAATTTGTACGTATTTTACGAAGTGGCTAATTTGTATGACCTCACTTGTATGATTTTGTACGTTTTCTGTGAGGGGTAAGTTTAGGGGCGGGGTTAGGGGTGGTCATTCGTATGAATTCCAACAGATTTGCCACCTTATAAAATACATATGATTTTTCACAAAAGGTGCAAATTCCAGGTCATACGAATTTGTATAAATTAAACACTTCGTAAAATATGTATGAATTGCCGTGAGATTGGGTTGAGTAGACGCAATAAATCGGCAGGAGTACACTACCAGTCAAAAGTTTTTAAACAATAAGATTTATTTAAAATAATTGCTTTCTATTTTAATATATTAATATATTTAATATAAAATGTAATTTATTCCTGTGATCAAAGCTACATTTTCAGCCTCATTACTCCAGGTTTCAGTGTCACATGATCCTTCAGAAATCATTGCAATATGCTGATTTGTTTATTATTATTATTATCATTATTATTATGAATAGTTAAAACAGTTGAGTAATTTTTTTTTCATAGAAAGATCCAAAGATCAGCATTTATTTGAAATAGAAAGCAATATACACTATATCATTCAAAGTCAGTATATATATATATATATATATATAGCACCGAAGGATTCTTTGAATTGATCAAATGTGATGATTTATAAGACATTTATAATGTTACAAAATATTTCTATTTCAGATAAATGCTGTTCTTCTGAACTTTCTATTCATCGAAGAAACCTGAAAAAAAAACATTCTACTCAGCTGTTTTCAACATACTAATAAATGTTTTTTTTTTTTAGCAGAAAATCAGAATATTAGAAAGATCATGTGACTGGAGTAATGATGCGAAAAATTCAGCTTTGAAATCACATGAATAAACATATTTAAATAGATTTAAAATACATTTTAAAACATATTTAAATAAAAAAAGTTATTTTAAATTGTACAAATATGTCTATATTTAACTGTTTTTGATGTACTTTGGATCAAATAAATGCAGGCTTGGTGAGCAGAAGAGACTTCTTTAAAAAAAAACATTAAAAATCTGGTAGCATATGTCAGACAACAGAGATTTTGGATTATCAACTCTATCGCGGTTAAACATCATGTGATATAGCACTGCACCATCACAAGTTTATCATTTGCATTTGTTTTGTAGCCTTGCTGTTTAAAATCAAGTGATTTTAAATCATTAAAGCACAATAAGCCGTAAAAGAGATCTAATTTGGTATGTACGCTTGTTTAATTGCTGAACTAACTTCTTTTTGGTGGCTTATTGTACTTGAACTGACACGGAAGAGAATCGTTGAATAAGTTGTTATTGTTATTTTCCCTTTGCACAAAAAGTATTGTTGTAGCTTCATAATATAAAGGTTGAAGTACTGGTGTCACATAGACTATTTTAATGATGTCCTTACTACCTTTCTGGGCCTTGAACGTGGTAGTTAATTTGTGTCCTGAAGATGAATGTAGGTCTTACGGGTTTGGAATGACATGAGGGTGAGCAATTAATGACAGAATTTTCATTTTTGTGTGAACTATCCTTTTAATTGATTATAACACACCCACACACTTGTTGACAATATCTGTAATAAGACTCTATGCTCCAATAATCATGACCAGCATCTGTCTGCATGTCTGTTGTACATGGGAAATCCCTTAGATGCAGAAAGTCTTAAACTGGCACAGTGGATTAATGAGGCATGCTGGGTAATTAACGTAATGAGCCTCCAGTGTGTCTGGCTTGCCTCAGCACCACAAAAGGTGAATGTTGGAGTGGTCATATGCAAGCGCATCGGTGTGAGCATGTGTGTGCGTGTGTGTGTCGGCAGCGTAAGTGAAATGTGTTCTAAGGGTGGGCTCTTGTCTGCATTTCATGTGATCGATTAGCTGCTGTCGTACTAAAGGGCAACCTGGGTGTGATTTCAAGCAGGAAATTGGAATTCACAGCAAACAAACAAATAGACTGTGTGTGCTGCCCATCACTTGCCACACTGTGGTCACATGATCAGCAGCTGTGCTGGGGGACACTGGGGCTGAATGTGATGCATGGCAGCCCTCCTCTACTATTAAGTGAGTTGTGAATCAGACCACCTCACTTGATATTTCTATTAAGATTCCATTATGGATGGAGGTGAGCGCTTAATTTAAGAGGGCATTCACACATACGCACACTATTGGCTTAAAGGCCATTGTCTAAAAACTAGAATTCTTTTTGATATCTAAAGGTCAAGTCAAATCTGTCTTGGAAACTTTTACCATGCACTCATCATTTATTATTGCTAATTTTCAAATGCCTTATAGATTTTATAGGTTTACCCTTGTCCCTGACCTAGACTTTAAATCTTAAAACATGAAAATCCATCATAAAATATGAATTATTACATTTAAAATGAGTGAAAACATGCTGCGCATTTTATGTGTATTTATTTATCTTTATATTATTTATTTATGTTTCAAAAATGACTTCCACAGTCGTATCATTTTTTCTTTTTTTAAAAACAAAAATATTTTAAAGTAACTGCTTGTTTACAATAGTATCAGTAAAGAGCTTAAGATAAAAACGCCTTAAAATAAAATAATTTCAGTTTTACTCCAGTGAGAGATTCTGAAGAAAACAAACCTGATTTGATCCAATTCCCTTGTGCCATCGGACTTAATTAGCTTGCTTGTCTACGGTGGTCAAGTGAAATAGCTTTTTTCCTGGTACAATACAACCTGATTCAAACAAAACACTCCTTCGACCTCACTTATCACCCCAATGCTGATTTGTTGTCAACCCAAATGGTTTTGTAAACAAAACAAAACAACATCCTTAGAGTCCACAAACTCTATCAGAACTTTATCTGGCACGGGTTAGTTGAGGTCTATCTAGCATATTTCAGCAATAACCTTGTTTTTCAAGTAAATAGGCCTACTCTCTTTTTTCTTCCCCCACCATTGATTGAACGGGAAAAATAGAACACCCTTCCATTTCATAGACTTCACAGATATGTGTAAACCATGTCCACATCAAATGTGCCATTTGGGACAGGGCCCAGACACCTGTCCTAGTTCTTCTCCTGAATCAGGACAACTTGCTCTCATTATATCTCTGAGGAACATACACAGTGAAGTAAACTGACTGTACTTTAAACATTTTACCAATATAAAGTGCTTTAAGAGATTCAGAGATGTTAGTGACATAAAACAGCAAAGTTTTACCCACATTGATAGGTGCCTGAATAATGAACATTTGTTATTCAATCATCCTGTCATCCACCATCATCAGCGAAAGAAGGAAACCCAGCTCACCTACACAAACGGACAGCCAGTTATGGAAGCTAACCACGCAGTATTTATCAGGGGAGAGCAGCTGGGAAACACCACAGTTATTGAGAAAGGAAATGTAGGAGGTCACATACTATAAATTAAATTTGGGATTTAGACCAAAAATGTCACATACAGACATAAATCCGCACACTCCTAACATAAATCTTCAACAATCCTTCATTTCTGTGTACGTACCAACATTCTGAATATCCACTTCATCCTACTCACTGTCACGGCTCCAGACAGGTAGGTCAACCAAATTAGTATCAAATGTGACAAAACAAATGCGTTAAACAACTTTTAAAAAAATTAAAAAATAGTCCGAGCAACATTGGTTAGGTCCATATGTGGATTTTTCAGATATGAGAGCAATTGCCTGTCCACACCAGACGCGACACGACGCGACAACGCAACGCGACGCGACATTCAAATATCGCAGGCATTCAGAAGCAAGAAGCGCGCTGCACTCCCAACAAAATGGACAAGTTTATAGTCTAATTAATAAATATTAAACATGTTTAGCATTATTAAAATTACACACTGAGTGACTGATATCATTTTTTGTCATGGAAAACTCTTGTTGCTTCACAATGAGCTTGCAGTTTTACGTACATATTTGCTTTAATTTATTTTAAAGAACTGAGGTAAACTTTCTGTTTGTTGCTTTCAGTATGGCTATAAATGTAACGCATATGATGTTCAAACTCACATAAGACGCTTTTAACATTAAATAAAGCATATAATCAGTAGCCTTCCTAAAATACTTATTGCCATGGTTCATGTTGTTGTTCCCGCCGCGACTTTTCTAAAACAGAAACTTCGCGTGTCGTCGTCGCGGCCGGTTAGGACAAAATATCCGACAAAAACATACCTTTTATCGCGTGTCTTCGTGTTGCGTCGTGTGTCACGGTGTCAGGGAAAAGATTCATGAAACAGATTCGCGCTTAACCATTTGATTCAGAATCTCTACGTCAGTGATTCGTTTTGAGTCATTCCTGAGTTCAGAACTGACTCGTTTAAAAAGACTACTATAGGAACGAGGAATCGTTACTGAAATTACATCAAAACATCAGGGGCTAGTAGTGGTGGATGGGAGCTCACATCATAAGGAAGATTTTGTTAGACACAGGTGGGTGAACCTGCATCCTTCTAGGGAGGTCCGGGGGGGGGGGTTGGTGCTCCAGGAGAAAACTGGATATATTTTAAAGTTAAATTCATTAATCTGGTGCACTTTAAGAGTTCAGAAATATGAGCTATAAGTTAACCCATGTTCATTGTGCAAACTGAACAAAGAAAAAAGGTTGTTGACCTGACTCACCCCTCTTCTGATTCTCTGAAAACATTGGATCATGAACTCATCGTGTGAGCAAAGTCATATTGTGCTTTCGATTTTAGTTCATTTAACTGATACTTTGCCAAAGCAGTGGCACAAAACAACATTGTTACACTATGAAAAAATAGTAAATATTAATCACTGCAAATAGCAAACATATCAAAGTATTATCACAAAATTTTAAAATTTTAAAATATTTTACGCAAATAAAATAATACATTTAAAAATATATCGTTGCAAAAATAGAGCCCCATTTTTGTATTTTTTTTAAAAAAATTCAATTTTCAGTTTACATTTTTCTGGACTCCTTTTTAATGGGTACATGTAATTTTATTAATAAAAAACATGTCTAATTAATTAAAACAATGAAACTTATACAATTTAACTCCAATTTATCAAAAGTTAAGTTATGTTTAGGGCCCTATGAAGTGGGCCCTAACATATTTCTCCCCTTATATTTTTTCATTGTTAGATTTGTTTATTTAACTGCATAAAACAACTTTTATTTATTTCTACAACAGCCTTCTCTGTTGTGTATTTAAATTTTTCTGGTTATGAAATAAAGGCATAAAATATTAATTTATCTTTTAATTCATAAAAATTACATTTTATTTTTGGCAAATAAAGGGGATGTACTAATAAAACTGTAAAGATGAAGGAAATATTGTGTAACAAAGTTTTATTAATTTTTCAACAGTAGTAGTAGTAGTAGTATTAGGATAGGTACATACATTCTACTGAATGATAATATATTTCTGCCACAATCTTTATACAAGCTAAACCGAACTTTTATTTTGACGGGTTTCCGTGAATACCTTTATATTTCTGTGATTAAAACCTGGTTTACTCAAATGAAACAGTGAACTGCTCACGAAGTACTCTCAGAGCAATTCTGAAGTTGTTGTTCTTGCATCTTTTATTGCAGACGCTGAAATCACCGCGAGCATGACGCGAGCTTGTGTGTAGTAAAGGAAACCACGCCTGCGTCTGCACCATTCATTTATAATAAGACACGCAGAACGTTCAGGATTCATTTTTAAATGGTATTTTGCGGCATAATATTTACAACTACTAGTAAATCGCGATTTGTTTTAAGTGTAATGACTGGCTTTTGATTAATTCATTCAACTTCATTCCAAATTCCTCGGAAATCATACAGCCATACAAAAACATTCGGGGCTAAAGAAAAATCTTTCGGGGCTCAAGCCCCGAATGATTAGCCCTAACGACGCCCCTGCGTGGTAGGCTACAAAAATATTATTTTTATTGTGTAGCATACTGAATTTCAATTGTATTGGAGTTTTGACCAGTGGCGGATTAAGACTCTTTGGTGCCACTGGGCAGCGACACCTAAAGTGCCCCCCACCTCCCCCAATACTCCATTCACACTTTTTTTGTTTGCAAAATTTCATATTAATAAACCTATCTGATAACAGAAAGCTACATCAACAGAAGTCATTATAAGCTCAAGTAGAAATCCTCACAAAATCAGGTTACCACTTTTTACAGTGTTCTAAGATGAGATATAAATCTGAACAGTATGCAGCAAATTAAAAAAATGTGAAACTAGTGAAACCAACTGTTACAGGTTTAATAATCTGTTCATCTCATCAGACTCTATGGCCAACAAAGAAAGTGTGGATAGTGTTTTTAAGAGTCATTATTGTCCTCAGTTAATTTTTTTTATTCATTTATATTTAATTTACAAAATAATTTTCAAGTGTTTTACTCCCTTCAAAGAAAGATGTAAAACAGGTTTTTCAGAAATGTGAGAATGAGTGCATGGTCTTGTTGCAGGGATGGGCAGCATTTCAAATACATGTATTTGAAATACAAAATACTATTTTGTATTTAAATACCTTTTAAAAAAATGCATTTAAATACATTTAATCTTATTTTTGTATTTTCAAAATACATAAGGTACTTTGTCAATCAACCTCCTTATTAGACTGCTGATTTCTTGCGGGAATGGGGAGTATTTCAAATACATGTATTTAAAATACTATTTTGAATCTTTGTATTTAAATACCTTTGTAAAAAAGTCAAATGTATTTTGTATTTAAATACATTTAGTATTTTTGTATTTATTTAGTACGCTTGTTGATACAGGAAATCAGCAGTCTAATAAAGAGATTGATTGGCAAAAAGTATTTTATGCATTTTAAAAATACAAAAATACTAAGATTAAATGTATTTAATTACAAAATAGTATTTTGTATTTCAAATACATGTTTTTGAAATACTGCCCATCCCTGACTGCGCTTAACAAATGTATTGGACCACCACCCAGTGTACAGTTTGTGCCACAGCTGCCCTAAACTAAGTACTGGTGATTACCAAAATCATTTTTAATGTTTCTGTAATGGTTAATCCACCAGTATGTGTAAGATCTTTAGTCAAAGTAGTGTTTCTAATGCTAAAATATAATTATTGTTGGGACTGAATGGATTCAGTAATAGATTGCACAAAAGGTTAATCAAGGTTAAGCAAGTCTTTGGGAGCAGCTAGAAACTATTTGGATGTCCATAACAACAGAGACTGTGGAAAAGTGCATTACAACAATGTCAGCAAGAATGCAAGCTTTTATCAAGGCCAAAGGAGGCATGCAAAATATAATATTTATTTATTTGGTTTATTAGTTTTTGGTTATTATTAATAAAGACAATTTAGTCGTTTGTTATTTGCCTAATAAATAACAATACAATGTTTAGTTCTAAACAAGATTTTGACGGGTGGTCTCATAAGTTTGATAAGCACTGTATAGCTACATAGCTTTATGAGGATTTGAACTGAAAATAAACCTTCTAAACTCACTTATTTACACTCTGCCCCTTTTTTGATTGCCAACAGCTGCAAAGTACAACGTGAAAGCGCAAGGCTGACGCTCTGTTGCGAATGCACATATATATAAGTGAGGCATTTTAATTTCAGTTGAAGAGACGGAAGCTGTGCGACGCACCGCACAGCATGCTCCTATATGAATCTGGTTGAGTAATATATAGGCGTCGAAACAAAAGAGCACGGGTTCACGCAGTTTGGGTGAATCTGGCGATAGATCCCACATCCACTGATTCAAGCAGGAGAAACTAAAACTTTCAACAAAATATTCAGGGGACTTAGTACTTTCTGATGAACGGGTATATATAGGCCATGGCTAAACAGACATTTAAGAATACATCGCTTGTCTTACCGGAGAAAATTTATTTTCGTGGTGCCCCTCCTGGACGTGGTGCCCCTGGGCACGTGACCAATTGCCCATATGGTTAATCCGCCTATGGTTTTGACTATTAACGTTGTTTACCTTACTGGAAAGAAACAATAGAACCATCAACTTTTAACCATCACAACCATTCAAAATGATTCTGTAGTGTGTTTTGGGACATATTCCATTAGGATTTATTGTTTTTAACAAGCCATAGAAGGTGACCAACTACCAGTAGAGACCAACAGGGTCCATTAAAACCAATACAAGTCCCATTATAACCAATAAAACCACTACAAATTTTGTGATGGTGTCTATTGTTTTTTTTTTTGTTGTTGTTTTTCAGCAGTGTAGGTTTAAAACAGGTGAGTGACATGTAGAAAGTATAATGCAGGAACGTATAATCACAATACTTTTTTAAAACAGGCATAAATATTGTTACAAAACACAATGACATTGATATAGCACACATGTACATAGACTACACTTACATCATTATAATAGCCTAACTAAACCAGTTCTGACCAACCATCTTAATTGAACAGTTCTGTAATTTGTCATTTGGCCCATGAATATTTTATATCACGAGCCAACTATGCATCCCTAATCATTGTTTTTTTTTTGTGTATATTATTCCCTGTGTATTTAAAATGGTCTGGTGTGCTTTTAATGAATGACTGGTGGTGTAAACATAGCCAGATGCTACTGTCCCTTATCAGTGCCGGTCCTACAACACTCAGCTGTACGTGCTGATTGTCAATAACTTTAATTCTCTATTAATGCCCCAGTCCTCCATTGGGAAGAAGCAGGGAAGATTAAAATAGCCTGGGCAGCACTGGTTAGTTAATCAGCTTTCATGCGATGAATCATAATCTTTTTTGACAGGGAAAACATCTGTGTAATTTCAAAAGAACAGCGTGAAGGTCCTTGCACTCACTGTGCAAGTTGCCGTGGTGACATTGTTTCACAGCTTGCAACCGATACAGACTTGTCATCTAAATTCAACCGACAGAGCGAGACAGTATCTACACATCGCACAGGCTTGTAAAATGAGACAGCATGGGATCACAGCTACACAAACATACACATACAGTATATATCCTAGTCTGAGTTCGAGTAGTGCAGAGAGAAGTCAAACCTGTTAATAAACGGGACACTAAAGTTCTCCCCCAAGGGACGTGCAGAGGTCCAGGCCCTAACTGTTACCAAAATCTTGTTAATGTCGCCTGCCGAGAGTCCGGTCTCGACAAATGAGACTATAAACGCAGTAAATTCTCTGGCATGTTGTCCATATCTGTTAGAGGTTATTTATTGTTTGCTCCCAGGTGAGCATTTGCAGCCTTTTGTGCTAGAGTATATTTCTCATCCCATGACTCTGCAGCAGTCATATATCCTGAGGGGCAGAGTGTGTATGACACGTTGATACACACACACACACACACACAAATTAGACTAGCCTTTACCTCCCACATAACCTCACTATGTTTTCTTTCTCAGTAAATGTTATGCTCCTCGTTCTGCTCTGATGACCTGGACCACACTGAAAATTCACTGTAAAATCTAATGGGATGATCTTATTAAAAAGCATGCAGAATTTGCCTTAAAATATCTAAGTAAACATACTTATTTGGCTCTTGTAAAGTAGACTAGGAACTCCATGTCTTAGCGGCAGTCAACTAATGTGGTCTTTTTAATTACTGAACCATTTAAATGAAGTATTTGCTAGTGATTTCAGTTATGAGATTAAATACTTATTCAAATAGAATTAGCACAAAATTGTTTAACAAATGATCTTAATTATTTTACATTAACATTCATGCTTTTAGCAGATCACAGTTTCTCCTGTAGCTCTAACAGCAGAGCATGCCACTAGCAACGCTAAGGCCATGGGATAATTGGAGAATGCATTAAATGATAAAAAGTAGGCCTCGAAAGCAATGCAGACTGCTTTAGATAAATATCTGCCAAATGCATACAATTATTTTATTTTATTTATTTTCGCATGTCGATCTGAATCAGTCAGCCATTGAGGCACTTGATTCTGTTCAACACTTGTAAGAGCACTTGAAGTCTTTATTGTTTTTATTAATGATAACATTTAGGGCATACAAGGTTAATTTGTAAAGTTAACTTGATTTAAATCAGTACACTTGAGGATGGTGTAGAAAAAAAAAATCACTAAAATTGCTAGAAAATTCAACAAACATCCACAAAGAAATGGGAAGTAACACTGAATTAAGCAAAATTTTGAAGTAAAAAAAACTGAGTGAATTTAAGTTAAACTGAGATACTTTTTGCTATTGAGATTACCACCACTTCTGAATAATAATAATAAAAAAAAGGTTAGTGACTTTTCATCTCATAATTAATTTTTTTTTCCTCAGAATTGTGATACAAATTCACAGACTTTTTTTTGCAAATGCAAGTTTGTATCTTTTGGTCACAATTCTCACAAAAATGATTGGAGTATGTTCCACAAGCAAAAAGATTGAATTCAAGTTAGCTGGGACATTACATATGGAAGCCTGTTTCCGCCACTGAATAAAAAATAAAAATAGTTAAACTGTGACTTTTTCTCAGAATTGTAAGATATGAACTTGCAATTTTGAGAAATGAAGTCAGAATTGCATGATATAAACTTGCAAATCTGACTTTTTTTCTCAGAATTGTTTGATATAACCTTGCAATTGCGAGTTATAAAGTCAGAATTGTGAGACAAACTAACAATTTTGACTTTTTTTCTCAGAATTGAGATAAATATATAAAGTCCAGTTTTCGAGGGAAAAAAAAACAGATATGTTCTCAGAATTGCACATTTATATTCTTACTTAACTTGCAGTTACGTGTTTTAAAGTCAGAACTGCGATATAAACTAATTTCGAGAAATAAACTGAAAAAAAGTCAGAATTGTGAGTTTATATCATGCGATTCTGACTTCATTGCTCAGAATTGCTAGTTTCTATCTAACAATTATAAGAAAAAAAGTCAGAAATGTGAGATAAAAAAAGTTGTTTTTTTAATTCAGTAGCAGAAACGGGCTTCCATAGGTTATGTCCCAGCTAACTTTAATTCACTGATTGTCTTGTGAAACTTACTCCAATAATCTTTATTTGCAACTTCAAAATACTGCAAAAACGTTTTAATAGCTTAATAATAGCACTAAATTCAACCGACAGAGCGAGACAGTCAACAAATGACTGAGACTGAGTTGTTCAAAAAAGTGTAATCGTTCATAACATTGCAGAGCATCATATTCTTCTAGAATATAAGCAATGTTCAGAATTTTTCTGTCATTTAGTAAATTGCTTTATTCAAATGACTCATTCCAAGAATGATATGAATCACAAATTAAATTCATCTGAGATTGAGGCTGAACTGTTCAAAAGAAAAAAAAAAAGTATGATCGTTCATAACATTGCAGATCATCATATTCTCCTAGAATATAAGCAATGTTGGGAATTTTGTGTCATTTAGTAAATTGCTTTATTCAAATAATTCATTCAATTGATAATATGAACTGCAAAAAAGATTTACTAATGTTTTTACTCGGTTTCCAAAGACGTCTTCTTAGAAAATCTGCATTTATTCCACCCTCGTTTATCCAAACTCAAAGCTGGCCTTGCTGTCATTTCTCCTCTGCGGGAGATAATAAACGAAAAGAAACCACAGAACATTTAACACAGTAGTGGCGAATGCTTAACTACCAGACACAGGCAGTATAAGCACATCGTATTCTAGTAAATCATACCTTAAATATGTGTATGGCCTGCACAGATAAGTGAGGCAGTCATTGTGCTGTGATTGGCAGTGTAGAAGCCACATACAATGAGAAGTTTTGTGAGACACATCCATTCATTTAAGCAATAATGTCTAATGTACCAAAGGCAAATTAAGTTCTCTTTTCCACTTATTAATGACACCTTTTCAGCGCGAGACATTACCTTAGTCCATTTACCTTAAAAATACTGAAAAGCTCATTTATGCTACATTCACACTGCAAGCCTAGTACTCAGTTCTGATTTATTGCTTAGGTCACATAATTCAAATTCAAATGTGAACTGGTCACAGTCCTGAAGTGACTTGGAAGCCACTGATGTAAAAGTTGCATGAATTCTAATACTGCTTCAGACCTGTATTTCAATTAGGACCACGTATGGAGGTGGCTCAAATCAGAATCAAAAAGATCACATTCGGTGTGATTAGTGCTGTTCACACTGTTAAAGTTGAGGTCAAAAGTTTACATCCCCTTTTCAGAATCATAATTGTTAATTATTTTACCAAAATAAGAGGGATCATACAAAATGCATGTTATTGTTACATGTAGTCCACAAGAGAAAATGGATTTATAACAATGACACGATGCAAACGTTAACATCCCCTTGATTCTTAATACTGTGTTGTTACCTGAATGATCCACAGCTGTGTTTTTTTGTTTAGTGATAGTTGTTCATGAGTCTCTTGTTTGTCCCGAACAGTTAAACTGCCTGCTGTTCTTCAAAAAAATCCTTCAGGTCCCACAAATTATTTGGTTTTTCAGCATTTTTGTGTATTTGAACCCTTTCCAACAATGACTGTATGATTTTGAGATCCATCTTTTCACACTGAGGACAACTGAGGGACTCATACGCAACTATTACAGAAGGTTCAAACACTCACTGATGCTCCAGAAGGAAAAATGATGCACTGATGCCAGGGGTTACAATTTTTTAAATTTGAAGATCAGGGTTAATTTAACTTATTTTGTCCTCTGGGAAACATGTAACCACCTTCTATAGCCTATGAAGGGCAGTACTAAATGAAAAAATATGATATTTAGGCAAAATAAGAAAATTGTACACATCTCCATTCTGTTCAAAAGTTTTCACCCTCTGGCTCTTAATGCATCGTTTTTCCTTCTGGAGCATCAGTGAGTGTTTGAACCTTCTGTAATAGTTGCATATGAGTCCCTCAGTTGTCCTCAGTGTGAAAAAATGGATCTCAAAATCATACAGTCATTGTTGGAAAGGGTTCAAATACACAGAAATGCTGGAAAACCAAAGAATTTGTGGGACCTAAAGGATTTTTCTGAAGAACTGCAGGCAGTTTAACTATTCAGGACAAACAAGGTACTCATGAACAACTATCACTAAACAAAAAAACACAGCTGTGGATTATTCAGGTAACAACACAGTATTAATACTCAAGGGGATGTAAACTTTTGAACTGGGTCATTTTTATAAATTCAACTATTATTTTTTCTTGTGGACTAAACGTCTTTTATGTGAAATATCTTATTCAGGTCAGTACTAAATAAACAATAATATGCATTTTGTATGATCCCTCTTATTTTGGTAAAACAATTAAGATTTCTAATGATTCTGAAAGGGGGATATAAACATATGACCTCAACTGTGTGAATAAAGTTTTTTGGCCACTTTTGCCTGCAGTCTAAACATAGCCTTACTAATATGAGCAGATACTTATAACTATAGCCAATACTTAGCCCATCCACTCCAAACAGAAGAGCTGATTAAATTTAGTCTGTATTGTGGAGTTCCCATCAATCTGCAATCAATTATAAATAAATTATGCAGTCTTCAAATTGCTCTAATTCAAGTACACTCTCAGTCGATTCAGTCTGCTCACCACAGCTAATTTGAGATAAACCACGCCGTTTAAGTAAGCACTTTGTTGGGATATTGTGAACGTACTCATAAAAGATGACGAGATTTATATCAGTTTAGTAAATCATGAGAGATGAAAAATGATAGATCAGAGAGCAGCCGAAGAACCGGAGGCTGCTAAATAAAACTCCCCTGAAACTCGCTAGTGTGTGGGCCTGTCAGACCTGATTATAATTATACACATTATGTACTCTGTTCGGTGACATCATGAAACATGACTGATGCTTAGGGTTCTTGTGAAGTGCCACATGTTGCCGTTGTGTCTCATTCTCTCTGCCTCTCTCCCTCTCTCTCTATGTCTGTCCCTCGCACTGTTTAGCTGTCTTTCCTTTTGTCTTCTCCAGACACTCATTATGCACGGTTTGAGCAATTTTTAATCAGCGCTTGGAGCTGCTGTGGTTTAAATGCAAAGAGCGGTTCTCTCCATCCTGCTTTCTTGCTTCAGTGATCGACTTGTGGGTTGCAGTCAGTGATAGCAGGGCCGTTCCTCTTTCAACTCTGTACGTTTTAAAAATGAATGTTGTCATTTAAGGAAGCATTCCTATAAAAGATAATGAGAGACATTCAGAAAAACCGGTTCAGGTACATAAAACTTTGTTAATTATAACTTGATTATTTGCCCAGTAGGAAGAAAATTAGAGAATTTTTGACAGGATGGAAGCTAACACGATGTAAATGAAAGAGCTAAAGTTAGCCATTGCTCGACTGAGAGTTAGCTTACGTAAGTGTTTAGCTGTCTTTCTTTAATTTTATCAAACAGTATAGAAAGTTTTAAAATCTGAAAAACAAGTAATACCACAAAACCATCATGGAATTAATCGCTCCTATTGTTGTCATGAGCAAATCTTGCGCTGAAATTGGAGGGCTTGAACTACATGCTAGTAAAATGAATGACCCAGAAGCTTCCTCGGATTGCTCTAAGAATCTGTAGTTCTTGAAAGTTCAAATAAAGTATTGGGCCGATGCATCATGCACAAATGATTGCATCTGCTGGTGGTCAGGATTGCACTGTAGGACCCCTGAGCACAGCAAAGCACAGAAATAGATCATGTTAATGTAAGTCATTGCCACGGAACTGATCCCTTGGGGTTTTTCTTGGCACTCTGGGATACAGTGTGAAGGCTGTTGCAGATGGCTTTGGCTCTGACTTGGAGACTGAATTTATTCAGCCCTACTTTAATTGATGTTCATCAGGGATGTTACCAATGTATGGGTTATTTTTTAAACGGTTGATATACTGAGAAATATGTACATTTAATTATCATATTGGGTTAATTAAGGTTCTCAAGAGATTCTTTAAGTATAAAATTAAGTGAAACTGTTGCAAGAAGTCTTCAGTGATCCATCATAAGGGAATGGAACACTAGCTTAGACTGTATAGAACTTACTATTAATATGTATGTGTGAAACAGATAAACATTAACACAGCATAAAAATTAAATTAAATTAAATTAAATTTAAAAAGGTAATTCCGACATTTTATTTCACAGTTTGGACACATTATTTGCATTTTAATTACATTTTGTGTAACTACAGTATCATTCAAAATTATGGGGTTGGTAAGTTTTTTTTAAATGTTTTTGAAAGAAGTCTATTATAGAAGCTTGTTTCAACAGCATAAAAATTAAATTAAATTGAAAATAAAATAAGATTACATAAATAAAATAAAATAAAATAAAATAAAGGTAATTCTAACATTATTTCACAGTTTGGACCAGGCCTGCCATGTTTTCACAACACAACCTGCCCAGTTACTAGCCCAATAATGTTTTGGTGAGTTCCCCTGGTAAAAATTGCATTCTAATGGGTAAAATATGCATTTTTCGTGGGATTCCCCTGGTAAAATTTGAATTTCAGGGGATAAATATCACATTATTGTCTGCTTAAACCCAGGGCAACAGTGTTAAAGCAGCCCAATTCCACGGAATAACCACAGACTTGGCAATACTGGTTTGGCCAAATTAGATTAAAAATAAAATAAAATAAAATAAAAATACAGTTTTAAATATTTAAGTTTGGATTCATTAAATTAACAATAAAATAAAATATAAATAAAAAATAATAATAATAATAATGAAATAATTAAGTAATTAATAGTAATCAATAAGTAATTCCGAACTTTTATTTCACAGTTTGGACACATAATTTGCATTTTAATTACATTTTGTATAAATACAGTTCCATTTAAAAATATGGGGTCTTAGAGATTTTTTAAAATGTTTTTGAAAGAAGTTTCTTATGAAATATTTTTTCCACCACAGCATAAAATGAAATGAAATTAAATTAAATTTACACACACTAAAAATAAAATAAAATAATAAAACAAAAAAGGGAATTCCAACATTTTATTTCACAGTTAGGACTTTTTTCTAACAGTTCTGAGTTTACATCAGATTTTCTCTGAAAATAAAAATCTAAATTATGAGACATAAACTCATAAGTCTGATAAAAGAAGTAAGAATTGTTGGATAAAAAGTTGCAATTACCTTTTTTCTGTACTGGAAAAAAATCTGAGAATAGTGAGATGTAAACTCAGGACTGAAAAAAGATCTTCTGATTAACTTGTCAGTCCACTGGAAATGGAAGTTCATACTGAGCATTTTGCGTTGTGGGTTACAATATTTATACTTCAGCTAATGTAGTAATTCATCCGAAAATACCATGCACACATTTGCATACTATACATACTGCAGAAAAGTGCTAGTAATAGCTTTGCATCTCATACTGGACCTTCTCAATCCAATCATAATTTATCACTCAAGTGGCCCCTCCCCTTTATGTTAGCCACACCCAGAGCCTCACGAGCGCTGCTCGTGCTATTAACCCACTTTCATCTGTGCTCTTTAACACTGACCTTTTATAGCCCCGCTAATGCTAGATGAGCTCTATTGATTTTCGTATTCCCGTCCTGCCATACAGAGCACACGCTGTTCGCCTGACTACTTACATTGCATTTAATATAGATGCAGAGGAGATGCCAACGGGTATCAAATGAGTCTCATTTACTGGAGTCTGATAGCTCTGTCCAACCCCTGAGCACAAACATGTCATGTAATTACACTAAAGGAACGACTTGTATGTTAAAGTGAAATATATATTTGCATTCGCAACTCCTCGTTAGCGTGTTCTAAATAAGCCCCGTCAAATGCCTCAGATTTGTACAGTGCTTTGCAGGAGGATTCAATCCTTGAACCAAACTGAATTTTATTGAAATACACATACTACATTGATGTTTTTTTTTTAATTTACATTAATTTAGTGATATTTATCAGAGACAGTAGCATCATGCCTCAGGGATGCTTTTAATCAACATCTTAAGTATGGATAGTGCAAAATACAGGAAAATATAGCAAAAATAAATAAATAAATATTTTTAAATAAATAAATAAATAATGACCATAAATTATATATACAAACTTTAACATAACATACTTAACTCAAGAGTTCATATAGTCATTACTGCTGAATGTCAACGCCTGTTGATGCTTTATTTTTTGTTAATTTCGCCACTGTGTTGAATAAATACCTGGGGTTATGTTTGCTTTTTATCTAAAAGAAATGAAAAGTAATCAGATCTAGTAGTTTTTAATGCTTTTCTGTAGGAGATGGTACTTTTCTGCCATGCAATATGAAATACCTCTAATTTTGTTTTCTTCCAGCTGCGCTCCATTTTCCTGGCTGCTCTCTTTAAGGCATGAGTGTGCTCATTATACCATAGTGTTTTCCTTACTCCTCCTTCAGCGTAAAGGAGCAACCATATCTAAAGTGCTAGAAAAGAGATAGTCCATAATTTGTTATATCATAAAGGTTTTTTTCTGAGCTATTGGATATGCTGAGGAATTGAGATAAATGGTACCTGAAAGATGGTACTATGAACTATGCCTGGGCAGGGCGAAGCCAGACGAAACTCTGGTTGAAGCCCGCAGAGGTCCTGACGTGCAAATCGGTTGTCCAACGTCGGTATAAGGGTGAAAGACTAATCAAACCATCTAGTAGCTGGTTCTCTACAAAGTTAGGTTAGGATAGCTGGCGCTTGCTTAAACAAGCAGTTTTATCCAGTTAAGCGAACGACTAGAGCCCTTGGGGCTGAAACGATCTTAACCTATTATATTTTATTATAAATTCACATTAAAAGATTTCATTTTACATTTTAGAGCTTTATACATTTTTTGTTTATTTTTGCTCATATATTTGTGCACACTTTTTGTATGTACTATCTGAAGTACTGTTCTGTTGACTGAAACATTGCATAAGGTTATTTAGCTATTATTTAGATTTTTTCTCTGTTTTCTGTTTATTCAATTCACCTGTGCAGATTTGGTGTGCTAGGTATTATATATTTGTATATAGTGATTTTTATATATATATATATATATATATATAAAACTTTAAAAATAAAATATCACAGATTTCAATGTAAGTTTTCAATGTAAAACAGGAGAATCAAAGGAACAATTCTACACAGTGCATTTATTTTAAATGTATTCACAGGCCCCAAAGTTATTGATAGAGAGAAAAGAAAAAATCCTAAAATAAAATAAAATAAAAGAAAAACCAATTGCTATGCACAAGAATGTCCCTTAAACTGATTTCTGGACAGAAAAGTGGGATTCTTGAATACTTAACATAGCATTATTGATGACTGCCTATACTGTATATCTTTGCACTCATAAACCCACAAGGATTTGGCACACTGTTTACTGTAAGTTTACCAAACCTATCTCTCCCCATAGATCTTAAAATACGCTGCAAAATAGAGCAACTGAATATTCATGCGGTGTTTCATCTCATAACAGAGGAATATATGCAAAGTTAGCCCTTCATTAATGGAGCAAGGCCCAGTATTCTCATGAAAGTTTGCTGAAAGCTCTAGAGATACAATACTGTAACTTCATCCAGATGAATGTTATTTATTTCCCAAAAAGATAAAAAGAGCTGGTGTTCATGTCTCGTACCTTCATACTGCCGTAATTAAAAACTAGTCTCAAAATGAAACTCTCTCAAAATGCTGGATTTGGGATGTATGACTAATTTACAGTTTTGATGTGGACATTTAAAAGCTACATTGATCAATCTTTTTTTTCTTGTCCGGAGACTTACTGGTCCTTTTACTGGAAACAACATAAATTCTTGGTAATGGAGCAGTTCATTTCAGATGGTAGTTTTTAATTAGCAATTAAACTCATAGAAGGATTGTGCCCTTCTGAGGAATTGCAGGAGTAATATGAGATTACCCTCAGACACAATGATGAAAACCACAGTAATGACTGACAAACTCCTTGGTGGTTTACATTTGCGTATAAATAAGTAATTATGGCTTCCAGGCCCATCATCTCCTGAGAAACTGCATGCAATAGCAGGCACTTGTTCTAGCAAAAGTCCCTTTTTAAAGGGAAAGTTCAGCCAAAAATGAAAATCCTGTCATCATATGTTCACCCTCATGTCGTTCCAAACTTGTATGGATTTCTTTATTCTGTAGAACATAAAAGGAGATGTAGTTGGTCACACTTCTCATGAGATTACAATGAATGGTAACTGCAAAGCACTATGAAAGTATTACAAATGTAATCCATACAACTTCTGTGCTTTATTTCAAGTCTTCTGAAGTCATACGGTAGATTTGGTTAAAAAAAGACTCATTTTAGTCATTATTCATTGATAATCTTCTCCAGTGGGCCTGTAGCCACTGCAGCAAGATCACTGAGTCAACTTGAGAGCCAATATCACTCTAGTTTAAAGGAAAGTTCCACTTCCAGAACAAAAATTTACAGATAATTTACTCACCCCTTGTCATCCAAGATGTTCATGTCTTTCTTTCTTCAGTCGATAAGAAATTACGTTTCTTGAGGAAAACATTCCCGAATTTTTCTCCATATAGTGGACTTTAATGGTGCCCCCAAGTTTGAACTTCCAAAAAGAATTTTAAATGCGGCTTCAAATGGCTCTAAAAGATCCCAACTGAGGAAGAAGGGTCGTATCTAGCTAAACGATTGGTCATTTTAAAAACAAATGGACAATTTCTATACTTTTTAACCTCAAACGCTGAATGCATGAAAGTCTGCATGAACTCTGTTTTTTTTCGGTTCAATACGGTCAGTACAGTTAGGGTATGTCGAAAAACTCTTTCTTTCCCAACTTCAAAATCATCCTACATCACTGCAGAAGTACCGACCCAGTGTTTACAAAGTGAACATGCACAGAAATTTAAACGCCCTTTACAAAAAAAGGTAAAACAGCGATGTAGGATGGTTTTGACCTTGAAGAAGAAAACGAGACAGAAGTTTTTCGACATACCCTAACTGTATTGACCCGGATTACACAGACTACGCATGCACATCGCAGAGATGAGACAAGACGAGCTTGTTTAAAAATGGCGATCGTTTCGCTACATGAGACCCTTCTTTCTCGGTTGGGATCGTTTAGAGCCATTTAAAGCTGCATTTAAACTGCATTTTTGGAAGTTCAAACTTGAGGGGCACCATTGAAGTCCACTATATGGAGAAATACAGGAATGTTTTCCTCAAGAAACATAATTTCTGATCGACTGAAGAAAGAGAGACATGAACATATTGGATGACAAGGGGGTGAGTAAATTATCTGTAAATTTTTGTTCTGGAAGTGAACTTCTCCTTTAATGAACTGGATCAAACGATTCATTGAGAGATTCGACTCAAAAGAACAATTCATTCATGAAACACGCATTGCAAGATCTCTAATGAATGTGCAGAGGGAGAGTCTGAGCCGTTCCCCACACAAAGCTGTGAGACAACTTAAACATAGTGTGTGTAGTAAATATAGCACTTTTATTGTACTTCTGAGTTTCACAGAAGGTAAATAAATAAATAAAATAAATGCAGTATTTTTATGTGCTAAATAAATAATAATATATTATGTATTCAGTGAAATTTCCAGGGCTTTTTCTAAACCCAGTCCAAGCATAATAAGAATTTGTAAGGAATCTAGCTATAATGAGGCAGTCTGAAGTGTCCTGGAGCGCTGTGTACTAGTTAGCCTCTTTAATTACAGTATTTTGAGTTCATTTTTAAAGTGGGTTAGGACTACTTCTCTATGGCCTATTTCACAGCACACACACACAAAATATACACGTGTTAACATTAAACGATTCACGCTGCCCACGTGAGCATGGCTCAGCTGCATGTATCCAGTGTTGGGAAGGTTACTTTGGAAATGTAATAGGTTACAGATTACAAGTTGCCCCATTTAAAATGTAATCAGTAGTGTATTTCAATCACTTTATTAAAGTAATGTAACTGATTACATTTGATACTTTTCTAAATTCCTATAATGAATGTTTTCAATCATTTAAAGCAGGCAGGGTTAACCTTACACTAGTACTCAACACTGATTCTGGTCAGACTTTGCAAAATCCTTGCACAGTCACTACAAAATCAGACGCTAGTGTTACCTGTTTTTACTTTGAGATCATTCTGAGGTTAAATAGTTTAAATTATACGATTTTTTTTATGGAATCAATTCTTTGCATAGACACTGGCGTCTAACAATACCTTAAAAACCAATCTTAAAAAATTAAGCATTTACATAAACCCAAATACACTAAAAATGCTGTTAAATGTTTAACCTTCTAGGTAGTTTTATTTAACTCAACTATTGTTTAACAATTACTGTATGGCTGGCTTAAAATGAACCCAAAATAGGTTATAAAGACACATAATTACTAGAGGATTTAGCAATAATCAAAAGGTAAACATTTATTAATAAGCAATTAAAAGAATGTGTCTTATTTAATTGTTATTTATTCAACGTATTAATAAATGCTCATTTATTTAACATAATAGGCTAAATGTTAATTTCCAACCTATTTTGGGTCATTTTAAGCGAGAAATATAGTCATTTTTAAGCAAACGTTTAGTTAAACCTACGCAGAATATTGAGTTAAACATTTAACCCAACTGCTGGGTCAAAACATTCCAATTGCTGGGTTTGTCCATATTTATGTCCACCCAGCACTGACTTCTTGTTAACCCAGCAGTTTTTTAGAGTGTAGGAAATAAAACGTTTTTGAATAAGCATGTGTCCTATTCTGTGTCCTAAACTCTTGAAACATTGGTGGAAACACTGGTTTTGTGGTCCAGGGTCACATATTGTCGCAATCATGTGTTTATCTTCACGTTTCATCCGTCAAAAGCTTGATGCTTTTGTCCATATTAGGGATTTCCTGGCACATCATAAGTTATTACTTCTATGAGTTCATTGTTGACTTTTTGCGCAAGAGCACCTCCCGGCTTCGAGTGTGAATTAAACATACACTGCATGAGGGTGTTTATGCTCCGTAATGTTCACATTACCTCATTCTGGATATGAATAAAATATCACGTCATGCACAGACTATCCTGTCTCTTTGATTTCCATTTAGATTTATTCACACCAGCCTTTAAAAAACCTGTGAACATACTTGGCCAGAAAAAGTGCAGGGGACAAATTTACACGTTATTAAAAGTGGGAAAGTTAGTGCTACTCAATGAACATTCATCTGTATCTGATAAAACCGAATGCATTTTAATCACCACTTACTGGACACTTCACTTTGAAAGTGTGGCGAAACATTCAAGGAGCAATGTCGCCACACTCATGTTTTTCCAGCGAAATCTGGATTTGCTGTTTTGAAAGCAAACTACTGCAGCCAAATGTTCCTCAGTTCCTTTGTTGTTTACTTACTGCTGTATTTGCCATATAAAATAGGGACCAATTTCTCAAGTGCTGCAATCAAACAGGGAGCCGGTCAACAATATAGCTCTAATTGGACACGTGCAACCCACCAACGAATGCGCTGAGGACTTTTTCTGGTCTCACGACCCACTTGTTGACAACACAGCACGACAAAAGAAGCTTCAGAGGGAAGCTTTTAAGAACAGCAGAGCGGCAGCCGAGACGACCAAGTTACTAGCCTTTGATATCTGCCTGTAATTAGTTTTTTTTAGGGGAGCTTCTGCAGTTGTGCGTTTGTTTTCATCTCGGGTATATAGGCTCCGATGTTTGGATCCTCTGAGAGCTGTGGGTGCTTTCCGAGCAGAGAATTATTCACATTATCTTCAATAAGGGAATTGATTACGGTCACACTTCCCCTGTTACTCATCTAGTCAGACTCACCCGTGCACCCTTCCGCGCCTAATTGGAGTGTCAAAGTAGCTCGTTCATTTCCGTCACGGTACATATGCTGTAGATGCCCCTGTTTATTTCCCGTACGCTTTCTGACTCACTCCACTCTGTTGCTTATGAATTAGAGGGATTGTGAGACTAAGTAAGTGCCCGTGTGTGCACGCATACCGTGTTTGCTGAGCCAGGCGGGCTCCCGCGGCGGGCTCTCGGCGAGGGTTCCTCTGTATGCGTGACTTGGCCGAGTTGTAGCAGCTTGATCGGGCAATGACTGCAGGCACTCTCTTTGCTCCGAGCTCAGGCCATTGCTTTTACTGGGATGAGATAGCAGGGCAATTTACATAATAATAAGATCGTTTGTCCTTCTGTCACAGTTCCAAAGATGGAAAAACAAACATCAATTAGTCCACTATCCAGGGGGGTAGAACTGCAGGCTAAGAATGAAGGTGGGGCTTTTGTTTGGTAAAAGAGGCAGCGATACACTTGCAGAACAACTTCCTCTGCCCAAGTTATTAAAAACTATTCTCATATTAGCAGTATGATTCATCATCTAACACTTCAAATGAGGGCTCGGACATTGCCTCAGAGGGTAAATGCATATGGTCAGGGCTAGTGGAGCGACAGAGAATGCTAATACGGGAAAGAACAGATGCATGAAGTATTAAAGCAGTAAGGCTAATGATGGGAGCCAGCGCGTCTTGTAATTATCAGCCTCCCACAGACTCTCAGGTAATAGAGCCTTCTCCACAGTCATTAGGACCGTCATGATGTATTCAGCACATGTCCCGCCGCACCGTTCAGGGGCTGCCTGAGGCAAGCGGACTTTGGGTTTGGTGCCGGGCCACATTCAAGAGACCTTAAAAAAAGTCACCTTTGAGCTGACAGAGACATGCTTAGATCTCGACAGCGCTGCCCAACATCACTATTCTCTGATGTCTATCAGGGTTTTGGGGGTTTTTTTATGTTAGAGCGTCCTTTTTAGTCTCTTGGTTGTTCTTGAGGCAAATTTGGTAGTGTTTTAAATAGGCCTGCCAATTTCATGATAATTTAGTTACAAAAAAATGTTATAAAAAATTAACAAATTTAATCAGGCCCAAAGCCATTCACACAGGTTCAACAAAAGTGTTTCCCTAGGCTTGTGCAAAACTCTAGCTCCCTTTTAATTCATTAGATAATTTTGTATTTGAATTGAATTGGCGATGAATCAGAAAGTTCAATCTGAGTTTAAACATTATGGAATGACAAATTAGAATTGGACTGTACTAAAATGCATTTCAAATTCAGGCTTTTTCAATTATTTCAAACAAAGCTTTGGAAAGTCAACATTCGCCTCTGCTGACAAACTTTGCTTTTCTAGTAATCTGCAAAATACCAGAAGTGGTGCATTCCACATGTTATCACAGAAATCATAAAAGCATAATGCTATTTAGAATTCACAAACGCAACGATTCAGTTAAATAGATATATACCATGCAGGTTTATATTTGTTTACATAGGTTACGTACCTGCATCTCAGAGCTGCTCCATTCACAGTAAATACTGCTACACAAACAGTTCTCATTTACGTGTGGAGCATGTCAGACTCCATCTCTGCATGTTGTTGTGAGTTTGGGTCATTATAATGTTCATCTGGGAACGCAACATGAGCCAATTTTGTAAGATAAATCATTTATAAACCTACGCAAACACAGGAGAATACATCATTATCATTCTCAGCGCTAACTGTTTATCGCGATTTCAAAATAAAAGTTTAAACCACTGATATAATAAAGAATTATATATAGACCAGTGGTTTAAACCATTACTCTGAGTATACACGTTTTGATGTCCACATTTTTAAGAAATTACAGTGGTTGTAACTTTTCCATCATAAAGAAATATTAAAGATTGAGTGGACATTTGAATTAAATGTTTTTGAGTCCATATTAAACAAGGATTAGATCCATAGACTGTAAAAAAATATGGATGTAATGTCCGTGACGTCACCCGTAGGTTTCTTGGAATCGCGTCACTGCACTTCACTCCCGGATAATCGAAAATGGGCAAAGAGGCGGGACGTGGGTGGAGCTGGTTGCTGAAACCACGCCCGCCTAGCGCGACAGTGGTGACAGCAGCGGCAATCCACCTGTCACTCAAGTGGCCACGCACTAAATTATGCAGAACTTTAAGGCTTAATATAAATTAAACGGATGAGTTATAAAAAAAAAATTCACCCCCCTCACAGTTGACATGAAGGGCAAAATTAGCGATATAGACCAAAACCACTTTTTGTACCAGGCTGTAAACATATTTTTTTCTGCTGTAAAGTTGGCCATTTTAACATGGGGAGTCTGTGGGATTGACTCCCTGTTGCAGCCAGTCTCTAGCGGCCAGTCAATGAATTGCAGTTTTAGTCACTTCCGTGTTGGCTTCAAGAGGGAGACCGGGAGGTTGCCGCTTGATTAGATCGCGCAGTAAAATGTAAAAACAATCGTCAGGCCGTTGGCGCCGTCTGCAGGCATATGTTATAATGTGTAATGTACATTAGCTCTATTATCTATAATACTTTATGTATTTTAACAGTTTTGTTCAATAAAACCATACGATTACTTGCCTTTGATACTTTATTTGAAGTAATTATTATTGCCTCATTTGTATATATATATATATATATATATATATATATATATATATATGTCATTATAAAGGATATTTCACAGGTCTATTTTTATTACTACAAAAAAAATAATTATAATTATCCAATTACTCAATTAAATCATCTGAAGATCGACAGATTACTTGATTACCAAAATAATCGTTAATGACAGCCCTACATCCTTCTCTGATAGCACACATACATATCGGAGATGTCTATTTGACATCTGCATTTACTTCTGCAAGACGAATTTTTTCCGTAGTTTGCTCATCTGCAATACATCTATTGGACGTTTCCTATCAGATGTCAAACAGACGTCTATTAGATGTATTTATGATGTTTATGATTTAGAATGTATGTAAAACTGACAACTTACAGATATCTGCCAGATGTTTGTACACAGCAGATGCTTTCCAGATCAAGAGATCTTTAACAGACATCTTGCAGACGTACATATGCTATCTGAGCTGTCATGTAAACGTATCCTAATATAATGTCCTAAATTATCTTCATCAGAGAGTAGAGAATTACTCAGATGAGCATCATTTTTCAGAAATATTTGATTGCTGAGAACTGATAAGTCAGAATCAAGCATTCTAGATAGCCACATAATAAGATTAATCAGCTTACCATGGAATTAATTTGATTAAATTATCTGTAGTTTCAACACATCAACGTCATAATTGGTTGACAGCAGAGAGTGACGTGCCCTTAATACGTGCAGTCTATCTTCTGTAATGGGCTGGAAACTGGTGAACCGTCATTGCAGATAATTTATACCTAATCCACTTTTTTGGGGAGTCCTTAAGTTTGTTGACAACATCCACACTCAATTCCAGTTCATTTCCCAAAATTGATTGCACGTCACAGCATCGATCGCATGTTGGAATTATGTCAGACTGTTATTGAATTCATAGTTTGCGCTCCGTTAATGTGGCTCTTTAAAGGCATCTGCTAAATTGCACCCGACAGTTTTCCAATTAGCCACACTCGTCGTTCATACAGCCAGAAACGCTTTATGACGCATGGCCGTCCGTTCTGTATCTATGTTGTTAAATTCAGAATGGGAACTTCTTTCAAACAAGACTCAAAGTTCCTCAGTTCAATTGCGGTCGTGGAGGTGAAATTACATTGACATTGCTTTGGTGAATCATTCCATTGGTTTAGTGATGGCAGTGCCGTGGCTGAATCACATTAAAACAGAGAGGAATAGAGAAAATCATTTGTTTTTAATCCCCTTCACCATCACCCTTGATCTTTCCGTCACACTCACGGCGATTTCACCTGCGCCGCGACAGAGCTGGGATCACCAGGGACCCGTCAGTCAGAAAGCCCTTCTTTTCCCAGATTGCACTTCACACCTGAACTCCGAAAGCTGTCGCAACATGACTCTGCATCTTAAGTGTGTGCTTAACATTTCTCTCACCCCCAACCACCACACATCCACACACCACTGGCCAGCAAACCTCATGATAGCAATTTAAATATTATTTGAAGTGGGGAAAAAATATCTCAGCCATTGTGGTTAATTTATGATAGGCCCTTTTTATAGACCTTTGACATTAAAGTTAACATAGAAACAGAAAGGATCCTATTTACTTTCCTAATGCATGTTCCTGGTCTTACTGTGAATCATTCATCAGTGCAGGTTATTCCAAAGAAAAAAAAAAGACCATTATAGACCTTTGATGTTAAAGTCAGCATTAAGCCAGAAATGATCCTATTTACTTTCCTAATGCACAATACTGGTCTTACTATGTATAAATCATTACAACTCATTTTAGTTTTTTTTTAAACCAAAAACATTCAAGCTGTTGTATAAGGCTCACCTATAGTCTAATATCCAGTTTTAGCATGGATACATTCTAGTTTTCGTACACAGTTATGATTACAGCTCCTTATGTTTCGCTTTCCGGATGTAACAAGCTTGCTAGGTAGCTCAGCCGGCACGGAACTGGATGCACAGAATCGGATGCCCATTTTCCACAAGTTGATATGATTCTTTAGGGTCTTAAAGAAAAGTCTATAATATACTTTGGTTAAAAATTCTCAATGGTTGTGTAAAACAACATCCTTTTTACCTTGCCAAAATCAGCTCTGCAAAAATCATCCCATTCTGGTCGAGGCTCCTTTAAATGCAAATGAGCTCTGCTCACCCCGCCCCTCTCTTCTCTCTGTGGATTGACGAGCCTGTATACTTTAGCCGCATTTAGCCGCGTTTAGCCGCTAAACTTGCTAACTAGCACATTATTAGGAAAGACGATCGCAAAGATTCATAAAAAAACCCTTATACTCACTTGTGCTGTAAGTGAAGCTGGATCATGAATGATTCGCGTGAACATAGACGGATATATGTAGATCGGGAGGCGCATTCCATTCACAAACAAACGTAATCTACTGCATCTTCAGCGGCTCAGATGTCAGGAGTAAATGACGACCACTAAGTTCATTATTACATCCAGGAACACAACACCTCAATCGCTCAATTCTTGTCTAACTTACATCTCTGCTCCGGCAACAAAACATGGAAGTTGGACTGTTACAACTGACCTTAGGTAAGACGCTCATGTCAATCAACTATCGTGGGAGCGGCCTCTGTGGGTGTGATGTAACAAAGACAGGCATCTGAGAATGGCTCGATTTGAAAAAGGGGATATTATTTTTACAGATTAATTAAAAACCACTGCATGGATTTTTATCATTATAGGGTAGATTTGTACATACACTGCCAACACACATTAATGTTCAAACAGCATGTAAAAGTGAACTTAGCATCCAATGACCCCTTGACTCACGATGAAAGAGCTGAAAGATGAGAGATCGAAAAACAAGCTAAAATGGCATGCCTGCAATTGCGCTTTTACATCATATTAGCTTTTGTTTATACTATCGGGTAAGTTTTGGTGTAGTACAGATGGTATGTTATTTTTAAAATGTCATGGAGAAATATCACATAAAACATACTCTATGTACTTTCATCTGTTCCGCGGAAAAAAAGAACACTCTTTTAGCGCCATCCAGTGGACATCAAATACGTCACGAAATGTACATGGCGCTACGTATTTCATATCTTGCGAAAAAGTTTCCAGTTACGTTTTCGTCGTGAGATCAGGTTGAATAAAATGAGCTGCAAGTGGAAATAACATTTGACTGGTTGCAAGTAATGCAGGGCACCTCACAGGTATTGCACACCGGGTGCTTCCAAAACAGTGAATCTAACTACAAAAAAGGCAAAGGTTCACTTCAAGGAGAACAAAGTTTGGTGCAAATGTAAAGAGAAAATGCCATCTATATTATCATAGCTTTCTATGCATAACATGTTAGTCTGTTCTGTGTCTCCTTTGGGTTTTGCTTTCTTTCCTGTGACCTAGTTTCACCTGTGTTCTGATTAGTTCATTCATCCCACCTGTTGTTGTTTTAGTTATCCTCATTTGTGTCTGTTACTTAAGTCCTCAGTTCTCCCTTGTGTTTGTCAGTTCTCGTCTAAACTAATGTGTTTTTGCCTGTCTCCATGTTCTAGTGAGTTTATTATTAAAGTTACTTGGTTTGAATCACTACTCTGATTCTCCTGTCTGTTCCTGATCTACAAACTCTGTGACAGAAGAACCAACCAACATAGGACTTTTTATATCCCGTGTGCTGGACTTATTACCTGGACCACTTGCTCTGTGTTTTTTTCCCATGCTAGCCTGAGCGAGCAGTCGAAGGCACGTGTTCCAGCGGATGGCCCTAAAGAGAATTTCCACGCTTACGTCGATGGGGGGACTGGTGCACAATGAATCTCCTTTCGCCGTCTGTACTGTGGAGGATAACTTTGCCACTAGCCCAACTCTACCGCCAGAGACCAGCCAATCACCACCAGCAATTGGCAGTGACAGGGGTGTAGCACATGCCCACTGCAGACCAAGGAGGTTAGCGCGCCGCGATGGAGGAACCTGGACCGAGGATAAGGTCGGAAGGTACCATTGCCTCAGAGCCCGCTTCACAACATGGGTCTGACCAGGTGCGCAAGCTGGCTACACCGCAGAGCTCGGGGACTGGGAGGAGAGCCCCGCCCACAACACCACTGCTGTGGTAGAGATGGTTACAGTCACTGTCAATTTTTATGAGGAACTCAAATACATTTTTCAAATGGACTTAATAGACTAGTTTAGGAAGGTAATACCTAGTTCTCCCGTGTCTCCTTTGTCTTCGCTGGTACCGTCCAGCTCTTCTGAATCTCTGCTGGTTCCATCCAGCTCTCCTGTGTCTCCTAAACTCCCTGTGACTCTTAAGCTCCCACCCAGCCTCCCTCTCCCTCTCAGTCAGCCAGTTCCTCAACCCCAGTTCAGCTGCTATCCTTCAGCTCCTAAGCAGCCCATATCAGTAATGTTCCGCCAAGTGCTTCATCCAACCCCATGGATCCCTGTCTTTGCCTCCAGCCTCTGTGCCCCCGTTCCCCCTAGGCTTGTCGACACTTCAGCTCCACCTTGGCTCCTTCCTCTCTCGGTTCCACCAGAAACCATGGGCCATACAGCTTCTTCAGGCTCCCTCGTCTCTCCGGCTCCACCTTCAGCTGACTCCTCCTTCCTCCTGGCTCTGCCTTCATCCTCAGTCCCACCGGCTCAGCCTCTGCTCTCAGGATTTCTGTTTCCTCTCTGGACGCTTGTCGTCGTGGCTCCTCCTCTGTCTCCTGTACCATCGGTGTTGCGAGGGCACATTCAAATGGACTTAATAGACTGGTTTAGGGAGGTAATAGCAGTTCTCCTGTGTCTCCTCTGGTTCTGTCCAGCTCTCCTTTTTTTTTCAGCTGGTTCCGTCTAGCTCTCCTGAGTCTCCATTGGCTCTGTCCAGCTCTCTTGTGTCTTCTAAACACCCTGTGACTCTTAAGCTCCTCTCCCACCTCCTCAGTCAGCCAGTTCCTCAACCCCAGTTCAGCTGTTGTCCTCCAGCCTTAAGCATCCCATATCAGTAAACAGCTCCTCCTCTATCTTCAGTACCATTGGTGTCGCAGGGGGAACATCAGCTCATCGGCTCCTCAGGGTGTCAGCGACTGTCAAGGCATCATTTCCACCATGGCTCCTCTCGCCTTTGACACCACCCTGGGGCCTTGTCCTGGCTGGTTTCTGGCTCCTCCGGCTCCTGGCTTCTCCTTGGAAGGAGAGGGGGCGAACTGTAACATGTCAGTCTGTTCTGTGTCTCCACTGGGTTTTGCTTTCTTCCCTGTGACCTAGTTTTGCTAGTGTTCTGATTAGTTCATGCATCCCACTTGTTGTCTCAATGATCCTCTTTTGTGTCTGTTACTTAAGACCTCAGTTCTACCTCTGTGTTTGTTGGTTCTCGTCTAAGCTAATGTGTTTGTTTGTTTATTATTAAAGTTACTTGATTTGAATCGCTACTCTGATTCTCCTGTCTGTTCTTGATCTATGAACACTCTGACAATATGAAGCATATAGACAAGCCACTGCACTTCCAAGTCATTATGTACATTAACAATGATTTGGGACAAATATCAAGAGTAGCATTAGTTCTGGCAGGTCCATCAGTGAAGCTCACATCAGCTGATTCTCAGCTGATCCACATCTACCTATAGTAGTACAATGCCTATCAAAGCATTCATTCACGCAAAGTTCTTCAGTATTATCAGCAGCTTTAGCAATGCTCAATAGCTAATTACCCTCCTCCATCCCCAGCTCCTCCTGTCGTCCAATCAGGATTTTGCCTTCTAATTATCCTTTGAATCAGACTGATTTCTAAAATGTGTACTTTAAATTATTGAACTAGCTTGCATGGATGCTCAGGGAGTTCATGTCCAGAACAGAACCATACCGCCAATCCATACTGTATGCTAATAGTCAATCATCTTTGACAATAGTGGTCCAGACAGAAATAAAGTAATTTACTGAAAAACTATGTTAGTGGCGAGGCAGGATTTTGAACAACCTCCAGAATAGCTAGGATGTGTTTGAATTTTAAAGATGTGGCATATACACTGCACTTCTTGTCTGGTGTGTGATCTCCTTTAGGCTACTGATATGACTGGAGTTATATCATAATATACTCATTATATAACTTTAAAAAACTCCTTGAAGCTGAATTTAAATTTTTCATATCTAGAATACACTTTAGCAGAACATGCTATGGGCTAAACAGGGGCAAACATAGAGTTAGGCAAAAGATATTTTGAGAAAAATCCAGAAGTGTTAGCATTTGCGAAGATTTCTTTGAAGATTTAAGGAGAAGCTCATTTCTCTGTTCTAAATCAGGCCTATTCCAACAATTTCCGGGCATTTAGCTATGCTAATTACACACATCTTGCATGAAGTTTCAATTTGCATTCCTTATTTCAATCAGGCACAGGAACAGGTGTCATTTTTCATGAGTAAGGTGTTGTTTTTTCTTCAGAGCTTTCCCGCAGCGTAAACGCATGAATCAAGCTCTTTGATTCCACAATGCTTCATTAACAGACATGGTCTGACACACTGCGCATGTTCATAAGTAAATGCGTAAGGGGGAGAAAAAAAACACAGCTGGCACAGCACTACCTTTCCCTTGTGATTTTCTGCCGAAATCAATGCTGAAGGAAAAACAATGGCACATTTAAACTATTTTGCAAGTATAATTATGTGAAAACCAGACAGATTGGTCCATTCCACTTGGTTTGTCTATTTAGCACATTTTTATTTAGCACATTCAGAGCTTCTGAGCTGATGTTTATGTTTAAGGAATATATTTGCCAGATATTTTTTGAACAACCCAACCTGGCATAACAACCTTTTTCAGTAATCTATACAATTTGCACAGGATTATACAGTATGGGGTGAATTTCACAGCTGGATGTAGTACTGTAGTAGTATCCAAAATTTTAGGTTCCTCTTATTCTCTTATAGTGATTTGACAGAAGGAAATGAAAGGTTCAAACAGGCTGTTCTTGAGCTCTTTTAATAAATCCCAAGAGCTGAGCCCTCTCTCTTACAGCATTATGAAAATACAATAGATGGCCTGTAGAAAAAGGCCACCTACCATTTGACAGAAGTTATTAGTGTCCAACCTCCACCACTTTGGACTTTTTCAGGGGGGATGAACATGTAAATGAGCAGTCCTCATAAGTATTTAAAAGAAAGCAAATAAATAGAGCTGGAAATTCCATTCCGTTGAAGAGGCAGAAAAGTGCTGAATATCAGCAGTATTCCCAATGAGTTGCATGGCAGATTCCCACTCTGATAAATATGCAGGACGTCAGCACTTATGAAAGAGATGGGCTGATGGGAGGGAAGTGTAGATAGCCTATTAAACTGTAAATATTTACCCCACTTCTGAGTAAAAATACTTTTCTTTCCCCCGGGGTCTCGACATGTCCTCTTTTTGGCAGATTGGCAGGCATTGGAGTTGTATTTGTTTCTGGAGCGAATGCATGGTGGAGGGCAAATTCAAATCTTTTTCCTAGAAGAAAAAAAAGAGGGTTATAGATGCAGATACATTATATTGTTTGAAGAACATTGAATGTTTTTAGCTACCAGGTTTACACATGCATTTGAGCTGGATATGAATTATTTATATTTATGACAGAAATGTTATCTAGCAACTCAAAAAGGAAGATTACAGGCCCAAACAGAATCATATTTCTGCAGAATCTGAACAAAATTTATATGCTGTGCTGTACTATTCTACTACATAGAATTTTCCTCTAAATTCTAGAGAAGTACCTGCAAATACGTGTCAAACATATTAATATATGTAATTAGATTAATTATGTGATTGTGTATTCATGCAATTAATGTATTAACAAGAAAATTAATTAAGTTACAGTAAATAAATCACACGTCAATATATGCTGTGAAAAGCTCCTTGCAATAAATACAAGACTGGTATAAGCTTGAATTTCTCTGATGACAGAAAAAATTTTATTAAAGGTCAGGGGCCATGATTAAATGTGTTTTAAAAGCAGGGTTTTTTTGGTACTAAATTAACAAGTTAATTTAACAGCCTTAATTAGAAGTGACTAAATTTGCACTCGCATTAAAGAACGATGACAGAAGCAGGTGGTAATGGTTTGTAAAAACACACTCGGCTACACTTCTTCATTAATCCTTTTCTCATTTTTTTGACTTTTTGAAAGATAATCGTCTCTGTTTGCACGTCTTTTTCCTTCAAAGCCAAACTATGCCGTGTTTGAATCAGCTAACACCCCTGATCATCCTGGAGTTCAGAGTCAAGGTTCCTTTGGATCTTTAGGCAAGGCCTCTTAGGGATTGAGGTTAAAAGTGTCTGCCTATCACGTGTGTCTATGAGCTTTTGAAGGACTGTCTGCTTGGATCAACCTCTCAGAAAAACAAAGAGTGAGCACAGATGTTATAAGAATATGTGGACTCTCCTGTGTGGCTTCCAAGACCTTCATGACCTGCTCCATTGAGATTTCCACTCTGCTAGACTAGAAGCTCTGTGCTGAAATCAAGTCAACTGTGAATTCTTGTGTTGTCTTTGCTTTAATACTAGGTGTGAAGATTTTATTCATCTAGACATATGAGATGAGGTGTTTACAGCAGGATGATATTGTGACTTGACAGTTATTTGTTTTCTTATTTTGAAGGGGTTTATGAATTGAAGGTGCTTTCTAACATTGTTTGTAGCGTTTCAGCTCAGCTCTTATTAAGTATATTGTTAATGCTATTCTGTCATGACAGCTCTTGGAAAATTTCAGCATGGTAATATATATGATGGTGTTGATGTATTTGGTCTTAACAGAATGGCTCTGCTACACTGCTGAATTGCTGCTGCTGTTGGTTATTGCTGTTATTCTAGATTATTCCTGCTGCTGCCAATACATACGCTGATATGGTTCTGTATGTAAGACATACTGCTGCACAAAAAGCATATATAATACCCCGTAGCAGATCTATACAGGTGGAGCTGGGGAGGTGGAGGGTTTCAGAGGCATTTAAATGTAAAGCAGCAAGCTCATTGGCTGCGTATGCAACATGAACCAATCAGCTTGTGTCAGGTATTTTAACTCTGTAAATATCATGAGTTTGCATTAAGGATTCTGCGTCATCTCAAGTTTCATGACAGAACTTGGCATTTATGCAAAATCTGTTGGAATATGTCATAGCCAAAGTTGTACAGCTCCTGTTTTATTGGAATAATACCCTCTAAGCACAAAACATAAGATGAGAATTAACTTGGATTGCATCCCAGTCCTGTGTAAAGAACAGGTCCGTGTCATATTATAATTTACGTCATGCTAGGGTTGGGTACTAGTTCACATTAAATCATTCGGTGCCGAATTTCAGTAATTGAGAACGCATTTTAGTGCATACGTTACAGAGAGAGAGAGGGAGACACCCAGTGACGGGCTCTCACACCTGCAACTTGTTCAAACACACACAGGGCAAACTGAACTGTTCTGAAGTGTGGTTTCAGGCCATATTGTTCCTGTGGACGGGATCGTGGAGTCCATTCATAAAAACAGAATTTACTCTATAGCACGGAATGCCATGGATTTCGTAAATTTTTTGGATGAATAAACCAAAAGTAGGTTTGTCACCTAATTCAAATCGCGATGAACTAGTGTCTGTGAATAAAACGCAAAAACACGGTTTTAATATGAATCCTGCATGTTTTGCTTGCCTCTGTATGTATGAATGGTGGAGACAGGCTTTTGTTACTATACAAATACTGAAGCACCCGTGATTTTCGGCCTCTGCGTCTCACTATACGACGACATGAACACATGAACTTAATCTCCAGAGCTGCTGTGAGAGTCACTTCATGAGAATTTTACCATTTCATTTGAGAAAGTTAGCATCATATCATACTGTATACACATAGAAACTTCAACGGAACTTGTCAAAATAAAAGTATGGTTTAACATGTACCAGAAAATATATTACTCTTGTATTACTTTTGTACAGTATAATGTACGTTTTTATATATTTTATTTTCTGTCAAATTTAAATAAAACAATTAAATGAAAAAAAAATTATTACCAGATAACTAGCTAACATTTAATTGTAGAGAAAAAAAAATCCTTTTAAAAAAAGGAATATTCACACAATTTTTCTTCCAATGTATTATATTATTTAAAAAATTTTTAAAGGAAAATTCACACAACGTATTAATTTTAATAGATAAACCGTTTGTTTGCATAAAAATAAAAGGGTTTAATTTTTATTTAAAAAAAAATAAATAAATGTTTAATGCTGTCATTTGATTATCAGACAGTTCTGGAAAAAAAAAGAAAGAAAAAGATTGTAGGGCCCTGTTCAAAGTGTTGAAATTGTGAGTTTTGGGGTAATTTTTTCACTGAAATAAATGTTTTTGCAATTACTCAGAGAGTAAAGTACCGAAAAAAGTTACCGTAGGGTACTAGCAGTGAATTTCAGGTACCGATATCGTTTCCGGTTAAAATATGAACTGTACCCAACCCTACTTCATGCTGTGTACTTCGGCAGTGTTGCCAAGTCTTCGGTTTTCCCCAGAATTGGGCTACTTTAACACTGTTGCTGCAGGTTGTTTTTTTATGTTCACTAGTTGAAGCGGCCACAATAATGTGAATGCTAATTTTACCAGGGGAACCCTGCCAAAAAACATGTATTTTACCCCCCGGAACGTGATGTTTTAAACGGGACCGCCCTCAAAACCCGATTGGGCTAATTTTGAGTAGCAATTGGGCAAGCTTTGTTGTAAAAACCTGACAATCCTACTTTTGTGATATGTCTCTGGGCCAAAAGCAGCTTTTTTTTTTTTTTGCCATTTTATGCCTTTATTTTGATAGGATAGTAGTTAGACAGGCAGTGGGCGAGAGAGAGAGAGTGAGAGGGGGGGCGGGGGGTGTATCGAGAAAGGTCCATGAACCGGGACTCGAATTTGGGACACCCAAACTGCAGCGGTGCTACACGTCAACATGCTGCCCATGAAGCTATTGACGCCAACGTGAATGTGACTGTGAACGTCTGACACAAAAACAAAACCATTGACCACGTATACCCCTCCATGTTTACAAATGATGTCACAGAATTTACCAGTGTTTTGAAACTGATGTGAGAATGGAGCTTAACCAGTAAAAATATGAAATATCACTGCCTGTGTGAACAGCTCATTTTTGTTTTTGCTGGTAAAGTTGTTCCAGTAATTTTATGGCAATTTATTAGAATTACTGTGTGAAAGGAGCTATGGAAATGGAAATAGCATAGACATACATCCAAGTGGAACAAATTATTGAAAAAGAAAAAAAATGTTTTGCAGAAACTTTGTTCTATCCACTGGTTGTTGATTTTATTGCGGCAGATCTAAATGTGAGCTTGCAGTTGATGGTAAGAAAGGGGCAGCCTTTAGTAATTAGAGAAATCTGGCATTAGTTATGATAAGTTATGATAATTTGACTAGGAATTATGAAAAATAAGTAAATGGACAGATGCCTAATTTTTGGTTAAAAAAAGGCTTGTAAATATATATTTCAATTCACAAAATAAGCTCTAATTTTTTAATTAAAAATTTGTCTACACAACAACTGATAACTATATAACATCTAATTGTAGGAAAAAAAAAATTAAACTTTTTTAAAGGAATATTCATACAATTTTTCTTCCAGTGTATTAATTTCAACAGTAAACCTCTGTTTGTTTGCCAAAAAATAAAAGGGTTTAATTTTCATTTGATTAAAAATAAATAAATGTTTAATGCCTTCATTTGATTATCAGACCAATTAAAACACAAGAATTTCTACAAAAAAAAAAGAGAAAAAGATTCTTTTTATTTTTGTAATTGCACAGACAGTAATGTACCGAAAAAGGAAATCAGAGACGTCTGTCATTTTAACTTAAGACTAAGTTATGATATTTTGATTAGGAATTATGAAAAATAAATAAATAGATAGATACATAATTTTGGCCAAAATAGATTTGCAAATATATATTTCAATTCACAAATTAGGCTCTAATTTTTTAATTAAAAATGGATTTTTCTACACAACATTTCTGTGCTTTGTATGTTCATGCTTATTAGAGTAATATGTTTTTAGCTTGGCAACATGCTAATACCAAACTCTATTGGAAATAACTGTTAACATTACCCTGTGAAATTGTAATTTTATGTTTCAACCACAGACTAGAGAGAGGTTAATGTTCTGTAGAGCACTTTTAATCAAAAAATTAAGTCATTATATTAAACTAACAGAAAAACTGAAGAGGAGAAATGAAGTCATAGCGCAGCCTGGTAATTGAAAAAAGCTTTTAGTTCTTCATTAAAAAGTTTCATTTGTCTGAATTGTTTTATGGTCATCCTAGACAAGAGCATTAACAGGACATATTAAGGGTCTTTAGATATGAGCTCTAGGTAGTATAGTGTGTGTAAGCTGATGGGGGATGAGACTGAAGGTGATAAAGCAGCAAATAAAGTGAACGTGATCGTAAGGAGGCTCGCTCTTGTTCTCACACACATACGCCATATGGACTGATGCTACGAAACGAGTCTTTATTGACCACACTGGTATTTATGATGGCTTAGGGTGGGTGTTTGCTGAAGAGATAGAGGAAGTTCAGCAGATGACAGACGGCTGGTGGGGTTGGTTAAATGCTATTTATTGCTGTGTATATCAGAGAACAGGCTGACAGCATGGTTGAAGCGAACGTGGCAAAGGGCTGCAGCCGTATATCATGATGAAAAGCCAAAACAAACCAGGGAAAGCTGACATAATACAGCATACAGACATATCACACAAGAAGGTGCTAGAAGGCATAAACATGCACGTGTACATGAAAATACACAGTTGTTACATCACCCGTGTGCATTCTATACAAACATCACGACTGGTTTTGCGCAAGGGCAAATTATCATGCCTACTGGTGTTGAAAACAACAATTTCCCTCAAGTTTAGCTTAAGGAAAATATCCCTGAGCAAAACTCGCTCCAAATGGTTTACTTACACACTTTTGGCCGTGTTGACGCTCACTTCAGCGGAAACACAGTTGGCTCTTCCCCGCGCTCTGCATGCACCATAGAGATTGTCTCTATAATCACATTTCTCCCTTGGGCACTTCTCTCCTGATACAAACAAAGTCAAAATAGATTTTTTCTCACATATACTGTATAGATTGAGTCTTAAGCCATAAATCTTCCCACTGTCATCCAGGTCCTAACTTAGCCAGCTGAAGCATAGATTGCATAGCTTTTGTCACCAAGGCCTGAGGGGCCGTTTTATAAAAAAGCAGTTCGTTAGAGAAAATTTAAGCATCATTTCATAGCTTGTACTTGACAAAAATGTTGTAAAACTTGCAGCATGTATATTGTAAGTAATTTCTGTTTAAATACCTGGTAAGGATGTGCCCGAATATAGTCAATCCGTATTCGGAAAGGTACGGAAATAACGTGTTCTATGGAGCCACTAAAGAGACATGGTTAGCCGCTTGTTAGCAGTAGCCTGTTACATTACAGTACATTAAATTTCACTTACCACATAAACAGAGTAAGAAGAAATGATTGATAGGACGATGGCGAATAATTTGCAAATCCTGTGCACCACTGACAAACATCTACTCTTGTAAAATGTGTGGTAAATACTGCCACTCCGTAGTATACACAGAATCTTGAAAGTGAAAGTAAAAAGCGAGCGCGATTTCAATGCCCCATATATTAATAGCGGCTCCCTGATGCCCGCAATTACAGTATAATTAGGGGAAAGTTGAGCCAGTGGGTAAGTTGACCCACCCCCTGTATCTTGGCAACTGTACACTTATACTGTCATTTGACCATATATTTTGAAATTACATATCACGTCTGCCAGACTGAAAAAGAGAAACACCTGGAAGGAGTGGAAGGCACCCATTTACTTTAAAAACAAATTTTGGCTTGTCAAAGTAAAATTTTTGCATAACAGATACTGTACAGTGGATGTTACATCAAAGCAAATTCATCCAGGTATAAAAATATTTATAGGTGATTTAGCAACATACAAACCATGCAAATCATTTAGCTAAATATCAGCCTGAGAATCAGTGAGTGAAATGCTGTGGGGTATGTTAAGCCAGCACTTATTCCACTTAAAGGAGAAGTCCACTTCCAGAACAACAATTCACAAATAATTTACTCAAGCTTGTCATCCAAGATGTTCATGTCTTTCTTTCTTCAGTCGTAAAGAAATTATGTTTTTTGAGGAAAACATTTCAGCATTTTTCTCCATATAATGGACAGGTATGGTGCCCCAATTTTGAACTTCCAAAATGCAATTTAAATGCGGCTTCAAACGATCCCAAATGCGGTTGTAAATGATCACAGCCGAGGAAGAAGGGTCTTATATAGCGAAATGATCGGTTATTTTAATAAAAAAGAATACACAATTTATATACTTTTTAATCTCAAATGCTCGTCTTGTCTTACTCTGCTTGGACTGTTTTTGTTCCGGTTCATGACAGTTAGGGTATGTCGAAAAACTCCCATCTCATGTTCTCCCTCAACTTCGAAATCGTCCTATATCACTGTTTTACCTTTTTTTGTTAAGGGTGTTTGATTTTCTTTGCATGTTCACATTGCAAAGACTGGGTCGGAACTTCTGCAGCAATGTAGGATGATTTTGAAATGATTTTTTAAGTTGAGGGAGAAAATACGATTGGAGTTTTTCGACATACCCTAACTGTCTTGAATCAGAATACACAGAGTTCATGGAGAGAAAGGCAAGATGAGCGTTTGAGATTAAAAAGTATTTTTGCATTTTTTTTTTAATGAAAATAACAGATCGTTTTGCTAGATAAGACCCTTCTTCCTCGGCTGGGATCGTTTACAACCGCATTTGGGATCGTTTGAAGCCGCATTTAAACTGCATATTGGAGGTTCAAAATCGGGGCACCATATCAGTCCATTATATGGAGAAAAATGCTGAAATGTTTACCTCAAAAAACACAATTTCTTTACGACTGAAGAAAGACATGAACATCTTGGATGACAAGGGGGTAAGTGCATTATATGTGAATCTTTGTATTAAGCCTTTAATAAGGCTTAATAACTTATCCCACCAAGTTAAATCTCTGAAGTATAAACTGGTATGTTAATGTAATATTACGCAACTGGTTTAATCATATACATACATATTATTTGTAGTTTATTTGATAGGGATAGACAGTGTATAAGCACACCAAGTCAGTCTCTCAGAACCAGTAGATGCTTTTCATCACATTATAATCAAATAGATCATTCCACCTGTAGTCCTTAATGGGTGGTTCAACATTGCAGAAAAGGTAAGAATCTTTTGACTAAAATGTTTATTAGTTTGTGACATTTATTCCTTCATTCTAATTCAGACTTTATCTAATTTTACTCAACAAACTCTCTGTTTAGTCTGTTTTTGGGAAGGTTAAATCTTTGATGTTCAACATATTGTTTCAGAAATGCAAACAATTAAAGATTGAAAATCAAACCTCATTTGATTGGCTTTATTTTGTTTGAGTTAGCTTTAGAAAAAGAAATATGACTGTTTGTAAAATGAAATGTGATTATTAAGGCCATGTTCACATTTGGCGTCTTTTTTGAAACTGTCAGCATCTGTTTTACATTATAATCCTATGGCATAAACTGTGTTTTCAAAAAAGTCCTGAGCACTTTTTTAAACACCACCACCGGCGTCTTTTGCTGCAGCTCAGAGCGTCTTTTCAAGTTGAAAAAAGCTCAACTTTTTCGAAAAAAACGCCCTGTGTCAAGCGCCTTTTTGACAGCTGACCAATGACAAGCCAGTAGATCTGTCGTTTCCATATCAACAAGAACAAGAATAAATGGTCCCATCCCCCCCCTCTCTCTCTCCCACCTTGCTTCCTGTCCAAATACTGTCCTATCAAATAAAGGCTAAAATAAAATATATTTTATATATAATATAAAAAATTAAAAAGTAAAAAACAAAAGCCAACGCAAGAGCGAGCTTTTTCTTTTCTCAACATTTCTTAACATACTGTTGCAGCTGTTGTTATAGCAACAAAAGACGCCCTCAGCTGCAGCACTGGCAGATTTTTTTTTTCTTGTCAAAAAAGACACCAAGTGTGAACACAGAAATTAGTTTTTAAAGACGTAAATTATCTTTAAAATTTCATATGGGTTCAAATCAGAATTAGTCAGATGGTCAGTTATCACCCAGATGAAGCGTCTTAATTTGAGCTACATAAACACTTTTTTATAAGACGACATATTTTTAGAACCCTTTGTCATAGATACATTCTGATCATTTGAATTGATAGTAAACATCCTTAAGTTACATGCGCATCTGCCTTATTTTCTCTCATCTTGAGGACCACGTAAGTAAAAATGGCTCATCTTACCCCACGCTCCCCTCCCCAACTATATAATTGCGAGACAAAGCATTGAAAATTATTATTTTTTTTTACTCCCATCTCACATTTATTTCCGTAGTACATGTCATTTCCTTTCCGAACACGGTATTCAGATTGGGGCGCATTCCTAACACCTGGATTAGAGCTGAAGATCTTTGCCCGAACCCGACGAAACCCGACGGTACCCGACGGGTTCGGTCGGGCTCGGGCTTAATTTATATCATTTTACACGGGCTCGGGCTTCCGCTCCGCTTGCCCGGTAAATTAGCGGTCATGTGATGCATTTCGATTAGCGTGAGAAAGATAAGAAAATGGATGCTGAGGAGGTGAAACAGAGGCTTGCCTCTGGTGATTACGTTTTGGCAAAATTAGCCAGATCAGTACTATGCATCCCGGCCAGTCGCAGCAGCAGTGAAAGCGTGTTCAGTGCTGCTGGACGCACCATCAGTGAGCGCAGGACCGCACTAAAACGATCTTAATTTCGTTATCGCCAAAAACCCATCTTAATTTAGAACTTATCTTAATTTAATTTGTTAAGAAAGAGTATTTTTTATTGGCGCGTTGGCCTATTTATAGGCTAAGTGTATGCCTATTTAGAGTGCTAAGATGTTACGATGTTACAGAGGACTTATTATATTTCTTTGTTCCAACTTCCAAGTGGCCTATAGCCTACGTTAGTCATTAATAAATTGTTAAAACATGTATAAATGACTCATTCTTGACAAAAGGCAAAAGAGCTGTGTGCTTGCGCACATTTGAATAATGTCGGGCTGCAAACGGGTATTAGCTTCTTATTACCTATTACAATAAATTAGCAGTATAAAGCAGACTTGACTGAAAAAGTCTGGACATTTTGACATTTTTACACAAAGTTAAATTGAAAATGTCACATTAGAGATAACTGGATTTGTCCTGCTGAACTATAAATGCAGGTAACATTTTACAAAAATGTTCAAACAGTTAACATTAGTTATAATAATTGTTGTGATTACAATAATTCCAAGAAATGTAATCAGATTACTTTTTCAAGTAAGTACCCTGCTGAAAAAAAACAGCTAAAACCAGCCTAAGCTACTTCCATCTTAAACCAGCTAAAACCAGCAAACTAGCCTAGGCTGGTTTTAGCTGGGTTTTTTTCAGCAGGGTAGTAATGCATTACTTTTAAATGAGTTACAATGAGTTTTTTGTTATTAAAACACAAATAAGCAAGTCAGGTGACAAAAAGTAAAGCAAAAGTAACTTGCATTACTTTTCATAAAAAGTAACTAAATAACGGAATTAGTTACTTTTTTATGGAGTAACACAATATTGTAATGCATTACTTTTAAAAGTAACTTTCCCCACTAGTGGTTATATTGTGTATTGGGTATCGTTAACAACAGTTTTTACAAAATTGATTGATTTCCTCATTAGACTAACACTTACTGACTTTGCTCACACAATTTTTTTTTTTTGGATAATTTTTTGTCTTTTTTTTCTCTAGACTTTCCCTCCATGATCAGCCTACAAAAAAACTGCTTATAAATTTCTTGTTATGCTGTATTATTACCAAATACTGGACTCAATCTTTTCATCAACTTGTTTTTTTTTTTTTTTTCCAGTTAGCACAGGCTTTGTATTTATTTTTTTAAACTGACTGACAGTAGGCCTCATTGATTAAGCATATGCACCTTGGTTTTTGTGTGAACATTGGCAAAATTATCCAAAAAGAATGCTTTTTTCCACTTAAACCTGAAGTGCATAACCTTAGATCAATGAGGCCTTTGATCAATAAGCTCCAAAATAAATGCAAAACCTGTGCTAATTAAGCATTTTCAGCACAGCACAAGGGTTAATCAATAATTTTTTTTTTTTTTAAATTTAGTTTAAAGCTATAAAAACATTAATAGTCAAACTGTTATGAATTTGCAATGCAAAGCATACTACAGTTTGAAATATTTATTATTGTATAATGTGTTTTCATATACGTATTGTGTTTTCTTTTTAGTATTTGTCATTTCTTTAAAGGGATTCACGTTATTATTGCCGGTAGCCTATACAGTGTACACTGTGCAGCCTACCTGTTTTGAGGAAAAAAAAGCTGAAACAACCCTTAAAAAGAAGCTAAATTAATGATAATTAATTCAAATTGGTTATTTGACATGTTATTAACATTTCAGTCCTACCCTGTTTAAGTAGTACTGGCACGACTAGCAAATAGCCGCCAGTAGGCCTAACCAAGATGGCTGCTGAGCAAACTGACTGGCTTATAAAGAGCTTTAGCTTTACTCAAGCCGGATTCAGATCCTTTTTGTCAATCTTCAGCAGTCTGCTGCTTTGGTCTGTATCTTAGATCCCTCCAGGCCACCTTCTTGGCTCAATATGATCAGTCTTTCACGCTCAGCTGCTTTGGTCTGAGGATTGCTGAGGAGTTACAGGAGGGATCAATGGGCGCCTGTAAATCCTCCAGCCATTGTGATGGCTATTGATTTAGTGCTCAGAGGCTGTGCTATCTGCGCCATGGCACTACCACAGACCAACTCTCTCATACGTGCCACTGATGTGCCCTGGGGTGAGATCTCACAGCTTTAGCACTCACTCTGTCTCTCACAAACACAACATCACATGAGTCTGTTCTATAAAACAGCTTTGTCGCTGAACCCCGCTGGAGCCGATGGACTGAAGAGCCTCTTGGATAATTATTCGAAAAATGAGTCACATGGGACGGGGGTCCATTTTGCTGGCCTGAGGACAGTTTCCATCTCAACTCTTTCAGTTGATTAGAGTTATCTTGAAATTAGAATTATTATTATTTAATTGCATTGTGTTTTCAGTAGTGACATCTTGTTGGTGGGTGGATACCAATTCATTATCTCCAAAGCATTCTAGTATAGTAGAGTTTTAAATAAGGCAGACTGTTCAATAAATAGAGTAGGAAAAACACAAAAGGGAGAATGGTACTTGTCACAAAAGCTGTTTCTCAGTGACTACATTTGTAAAAAGCACATTTTCACAAATGATTGTTTTCTGTTGCAGTTTTTGTTGTTGTTGTTGGGTTTCAAACACAGTTTAAACCCTATTACATTAACATACCTTTTGTGAATTTTGTCCATCTAATCTTCCAAACCAAAATTACAATAAAAAATTTTAGATTTTTGTAATAGCTTTCATGGTATGGAATCACATATGCTTGATATTATTCACTTTTATATTTCATAATTGTTTGAAACTATTTTAAAGGTTTTTTTTTTTGTTAAGTAGTCTAGACTTTAATATTACAGATACCTACTTTAAAAATATTAATTGGTAAAAAAAAATAGTAAATATAAAAGTAAAATGTAATATGTTATAATATGCTGAAAACTGCAAAATGTTCTTCCTCAGTATTTTTGTCTAGTTTTCCAGTACCAATATCTTTTAAATCATAACTCCTTAATCTTGTTTCTTAAAGGGGGCATCAGATGCAAACTTCACTTTTACACGTTGTTTGAACATTAATGTTGGCAGTGTATGTATAAATCTACCCTATAATGATAAAGATCCATGCAGTGGTTTTTAATCTGTAAAAATAATATCCCCTTTTTCAAATCGAGCCATTCTCAGATGCCTGTCGGTGTGACAAGGCCGCTCCCACGATAGTTGACATGAGCGTCTTCAGATCAGCTGTAACAGTCCGACCTCCATTGTTTCAATGTAAGTTAGACAAGAATATCTCCGATTGAGCGATTGAGGTGTTGTGTTGCTGGATGTAATAATAAACATAGTGGTCGTCATTTACTCCTGACATCTGAACCGCTGAAGATGCAGCGGATTACATTTGTTACACATGCGCCTACCGAGCTACATAAATGCGTCTATGTTCGCACAAATCATTTGTGATCCAGCTTCACCTACAGCACAAGTGAGTATAAGGTTTTTCTTTATGAATCTCTGCGATCACTTTTCCTAATAACGTGCTAGTTAGCAAGTTTCGCGGCTAAACGCGCTAAACGCGGCTAAAGTAAACAGGCTCGTCACTCCACAGAGAGAAGAGAGGGGCGGGGCGAGCAGACCTCATTTGCATCTAAAGGAACAATCCCTTAGATTGGGTTGATTTTTGCAGAGTTCATTTTGACAAGGTAAAAAGGGTGTTGTTTTACACTACCACTGAGAATTTTTTAACCAAAGTATATTATAGACTTTTCATTAAGACCCTAAAGAATCATATCAACTTGTGGAAAATGGGCATCCGATGAGTGAGGTCTTAAGTCCTCATTCTTATTCTAAAAAAAAAAAAAAAGATTGAAAATTGATTGAGGGATAATAAAAGTTAATTCAAAGGGTACATTAGTACATTTTTTTTCTTACTCTTTTGGCAGATATTTTTCCTTGTTATAGGCAAGAACAGTGTTGCCAAGTCAGCGGTTTTCCCACGGAATTGGGCTACTTTTACACTAGACACAGGTAGTTTTTGATGTCAGCAGTTGAAGCGACTCCAGCAACGTCATATTTAGCCCCTGAAATGCAAATTTACCAGGGGAACCCCGACACAAAACCGTTCCCCCATAATGCAATTGTTAATGGGGGTCCCCCTCGAAATGCGATTGGGCTAGTGTTGAGTAGCAACTGGGCGGGTTTTGTTGTGAAAACCTGGCAAACCTGGGTAAAAACAAACTAAAACTTAATATCTTCAGTCATTTTGCTTCTCAAGTAAATGTATCTAGATTTAACAATATTTAGATATTTGTACTAGAAAACAGTGTAATGATTTTTCAGAGGCTCACAATACAAACAGAACAGTGAGATGATATCTCAGCCCAGCTGAAACCCAAAAATGTCACGCACTATCCATCATTGATTTTTCCAGTCATTTTTAAAGTTTGTTGTGCAGAAACATATTAATGGAGATAATACTGACCTTTATAAAGAGGCATCTGTTAGGAAACATTCCCTCTGGAATCAATAAAGAACAGCTACTTACATCTCTATAAGTCTACTGCACCAATGCAGACATATGTTGAATAGCAGCTGAACCAGACACATGGGAGTCTCATTTCTCAACGCCCCTCAAGTAGACCTGATTTAGCCAGTGCTTTCCCATTCTCTTAGACTACAGAACACGTTCACTCTGTGCACTTTTTGGGTCAGTGCTTTAATAATGCACGTCACGCCTTTCCATTCGGAGAGGCTTGAAGCCTTGAATTCAGCCACACTTGTTAGGTTATATGGGTTATACTACGTACTAGACCAGGGGTTATTAACTATGAGAAAAAGATGATCTGCCAATGAGTAAAATATAAAGGCAGTTATTGCCATTTATACAAATCCATTACATACTGTGAGAAAACTATTATCAAGTTACAGTATAGACGACATTTGTTAAAATATTTTTTTAAAGAAATTACTGCAAAAATTAATGCAAAAAAATATTAATTTCTAATAATGCAGTCAAACTGATTAATTGTGATTAATTGGATCCAAAATAAAAGTTTGTTTACATAATGTGTGAACTGCATACACGCACACACATTTAAGAAATATGTGAGATCAATTTATATTTTTGTATAATATAAATCATTTATAAATATAAAGTAATATTCTTATTTCTGTACATATTTCTTAAATATATACATGTATGTGTGTATGTATTTATATATACAGTGCCTTCCGAAAATATTCATACCCTTTCATTTTTTTCACATTTTGTTATGTTGCAGTCTTATGTTTAAATTACTAATACCAAAGCACAAAACAGGTTTGTAACAACTTTGCGAATTTAAAAACCCAGCCCTGAGGGCAAAAGAACTGCCTGTAGAGCTCAGAGACAGGACTGTGTCAAGGCACAGATCTGGGGAAGAGTTCAGAAAAGATTTTGCTGCAATGAAGGTTCACAGACGCATGTAGCCTTCATTATCCATAATGGAAGAAGTTTGGAACAGCTAGGACTCTTCCTAGAGCTTGTCTCCTGGCCAAACTGAGCAATTGATGGAGAAGGGGCTTTAGTTATACCCATGACCAAGAAGCTGATGGTCACTCTTGTTGACCAGAGCATCCAGAACCTCAGACTGGGTAGAAGGTTAACCTTTTAACAGGACAGTGACCCTAAGCACACAGCAAGAGTTATAGACAACTCTGTGAATGTCCTTGAGTGGCCCAGCCACAGCCCGGGCTTGAACTCAATCAAATATTTCTGGAGAAACCTGAAAGTGTGCGCCTGCCTCATCCAAGCTGACAGAGACTGAGAGGTGAAGAGGTGACAAGAAGAATGGCAGCCGATGGCCAAATGCAGATGTACTGTATAAAACTTGTTGCATCATACCTAAAAAAGATTTGAGGTTGTAAAGGTGTTTCAACTGAGTACTGAGTCAAGGGTATGAATACTTTTGCAATGTACTTATTTCAGTGTTTTATTTGTAATAAATTTGCAAAGTTGTCAGAAATCTGTTTTCTGCTTTGTCATTATGGTGTAAGGAGTGTAGATTAAAGTGGGGGAAAAAAAATGTAATTTAAAGCCGTTTAACAAAGCTGCAACAACAAAACCAAAAGGGGTATGAATACTTTCGCTATATATATATATATATATATATATATATATATACATAATACTAACCCCAATTTTTGAATGGTAGTGGATCTGTAAAATAATTTTATAATGTAATAATGTAAATAATGCAAACACAAACTTTTATTTTGTATGTGATTAATTAATTAATATATATATATATATATATACACACACACACACACACACACTGATTGGTAGTGTAGCTGTAAAATTATTTAGTATTAAAATATTATACAATTTGGTAAAAGTGATATTAATATGCAAATATTAACTTTAAAAGTTACTTTTGTAAATGCCTTTTCTCTCTCACTCTCTCAAATTTTCACACACTCCTAGCATCCTCTTGCAGCCCCCTGGTGGTCCCTGAACCCTAGTTTTAAAACTCCTTGCACTATAATGTCAGAACATGGTGATATATGTTCAGGAGAGATTTTCTATGAAATACTAGCTAGAAGCTCCCAATAAAGCACCAACTCCCAATAAATCAGGCTTCTTGCGTCTGTATTTGATGAACTCATAAACATCTTTCCTTCCTGATGTACTTTCTTATCTGCATTATGTCCCTGAGCTGCGGAGGCTGCTATATTCCATGTTTTATGAAGGGTTCAAACCCTCCGCCTGCGGTAAACTCTTCATTTTTTCCCGTCACTATATCTGGCACTGACGGTTAGATGGCTTTTGTGTTCTTACACCTTTGAAAGAAGATGAAAGCGAGGCGTCATGCCTGTGTACCAAACACCTCGGCTTCATTAATTAGTCTGATGCATCTTCCCTTTCACACACACACCGTTCAGAAAACTCAAAGTCGTGCCCTCTCGACCCTCTGCCCCCCGCCTGCAACACAAGGCAAAGAGAAAAGACACAATTTAGCCAATTAAAAAGATACATTTCAAGGCGATTCTTGCAAAAACGCTCTGTAGTTCTGCATTGTGGGTACTTAGCAAGGTCCCATCGTACATCAGGGTCCTCAAGGGTAACGCGATCTGCTCTACCTCCGTGAAAGATGGCTCAAATCTTTCTCTCTGTTTCCAGCCGAGTACCTTTCGAAGCCATCACGACAACGCCTTCTCTAATGGCCTCCTGTCTAAATGAGCAGCGGCGGAGTGTGCAGCAGTGCCGCACTGACCCTGTCGCCATCCATTAGGCACTGTGCCTTTGGAAACACCGTCTGTCTGTGCCAGGCTCTCATTTGTGACAGTACGGTACCATGCTCATCCCCAGATGGAAGCTGCCGTTTTGTAATAAGTAAAGAGTGTTGGGACTGGCTTGGATGTGTACTGGAAGAATGACTTTGGACCTCCAGGGACGGGTCTAATCAGGCTTCTGACTGAGAGGAGTAGCAGACAGCAGTGATTTTGGGCCTGCATCTGCAGCACATTAGTGGAACGCCAACATGAGCTCTCACGCAGACAGCCAACTGTGATTTCTGGGTTGCCACACTGAGTAGTTCCTTTGATAACAGACATAAATTATAAAGTGGTTATTGGAGAAACTATTACAGACTGCTCTTGATCATCATAAAATATATTTACATGAGGCAAGGGACTTTATTTATATCCAAATGCTAAATAATTTACAAATCCCAAATCCCAACAGCCTGTTCTCATTATGATTCCTAGGTACTTGAACGTAGTGTTTACGCATACATTTTTCTGTGTTTGGATGTACTCTGAAACAAACAATATGGACTCATCTAAAATGTAAACATTGATTTCAATTAAATGATTTTATTCATTTGTAAAAATAAAATGCTAAAATGGATAAAATGAACACAGAACCTGATATTACGGAGAGTATAATCCTTACCAGTCAAATCAGGTAAATATGTTAAACAAATGGAATGAACTGTTAATGACATTAAAATCAACTATTTATTCCAGTAATTCGATATTCTAATAACCAAAAAGGATTTGTAAATACAGTTGAGATCAAAAGTTTACATACACCTTGCAGAATCTGCAAAATGTTCATTATTTGACCAAGATAAGAGGGATCACACAAAATGCATGTTATTTTTTTGAGTAGGTACTGACCTAAATAAGATATTTCATATAAAAGACGTTTACATGTAGTCCACAAGAGAAAATAATAGCTGAATTTTTTAAAATGACCCCGCTTACATACGCTTCTTAACACTGTTGTTACCTGAATGATCCACAGCTGTTTTTCTCCTTGGTTTTTCAGCATTTTTGTGTATTTGAACCCTTTCCAACAATGACTGTATGATTTTGCAATCCATCTTTTTACACTAATGACAACTGAGGGACTCATATGCAACTATTACAAATGGTTCAAATGCTCACTGATGCTTCAGTAGGAAAAATTATGCATTAAGAGCCAGGCAATGAAAACTATTTGTATTTGCAGATCAAGAAAAATTTAACTTATTTTGTCCTCTGGGAAAGTATCTTCTGAAACTTCTGAAGGGCAGTACTAAATGAGAAGAAAAAAAAAGAAAAAAGATATTTAGGCAAAATAAGAAAAATGTATACATCTTTGTTCTGTTCTAATGTTTACATCCCTTGCTCTTAATGCACTGGATTTTCTTCTGGAGCATCGGTGAGCGTTCAAATACACAAAAATGCTGAAAAACCAAAGACCGGGATTTTTCTGAAGAAGAGCGGGTAGTTTAACTGTTCAGGACAAACAAGGGACTCATGAATAACTATTACTAAAAAAAAAAAAAACAAAAAAAAAACAGCCCCGGATCATTCAGGTAACAACACAGTATTAAGAATCAAGCATATGTAAACTTTTGAACGAGGTACTAAAAAAATAACATGCATTTTGTATGATCCCTCTTATTTTGGTCAAATAATTAGCATTTTGCAGATTCGGCAAGGTGTATGTAAACTTTTGACCTTAACTGTATTTGTGCATCCCTAAAGTTTGCACAAATATACAATATAAAATTGTTAATAAAATATACAATTGGGATTATGGATAGCTAAGACTTGGTGCTAAGCAGGGTTATCATCATTAAAACCATAAAAACATTTTAAATTTAAAGTTAACCAAACTAAAACATATGGATACATTTTAAATAAAAGCTTAAACTTATTTCAAATGGTTGCCAAGACAACATTTTCATTTAGTTAAACTTAATCTACTAAAATAACTAAAACTAAAATACAGCAGTTCTTTCTGGCCCTCAAAAATCTCTTTGGTTGAGAGGAGTGTGATATCGAAACACCAGCAATTTCACCGTTTGTATCATGTATATATGTATATATATATATATATATATATATATATATATATATATATACACACACACACACACACACACACACACACATGCAGGTGCATCTCAATAAATTAGAATGTCGAGGAAAAGTTCATTTATTTCAGTAATTCAACTCAAATTGTGAAACTCATCTATTAAATAAATTCAGTGCACACAGACTGAAGTAGTTTAAGTCTTTGGTTCTTGTAATTGTGATGATTTTGGCTCACATTTAACAAAAACCCACCAGTTCACAATCTCAACAAATTAGAATATGGTGACATGCCAATCAGCTAATCAACTCAAAACACCTGCAAAGGTTTCTTGAGCCTTCAAAATGGTCTCTCAGTTTGGTTCACTAGGCTACACAATCATGGGAAGAGTGTTGATCTGACAGTTGTTTAGAAGACAATCACTGACACCCCTTTACAAGGAGGGTAAGCTACAAACATTCACTGCCAAAGAAGCTGGCTGTTCACAGAGTGCTGTATCCAAGCATGTTAACAGAAAGTTGAGTGGAAGGAAAAAGTATGGAAGAAAAAGATCCACAACCAACCGAGAGAACCATAGCCTTGAGAGGCTTGTCAAGCAAAATCGATTTAAGAATTTGGGTGAACTTCACAAGGAATGGACTGAGGCTGGGGTCATATATATATATATATATATATATATTATAAAAAAAAGACAAAATCACAACAAAAATTACTTTTTCCAAGTGAAAATATTTCAAATATTAGCACACTATAATAGAATATCAGTGATGCTTTAAATTAATAAATAAATAAATAAATAAACTTCTTAAAACTAAAATCTTTTAAAGATTTTATCTCACTTACCTTGCAAGCTTTAATAAAATCAGATTTGGAAGATTTCTACTTTGTTTCCAAGCAGATCGATTTAAAAAAAAAAAAAAGTGTGGACTTAATTAGAGAAGTTGTGTAAAAATCAGCCAATCAGATTAGAGCTTGCCAGATGAGAAAGCACTTTCTGGTTTTGTCAACAAATGCATCAAACTGTCTGTGAACAGACTGTGTGTGGTTGGTGTTTGTTATCTGAAGCTGAGGCTATTGTGTAAATATAAAGACTTGCCCCCCAAAAAAAGTGTTTTTGGCAAACAACAAATAAGGACTGTAGTCCACTTCATTATTATTTTAAACTGTTTAATAAAAGACCACATTGTAAAATACAGAGTCAATAAATAAGTCAGACTACATTTTCATTATGCATTCAGCATGCTGCGTGCAAAAAAGGTCTATTCGCAGGGTTGCTTCTGCGACAATTCTTCTATGCAGTACCACCTTACACATGAAGTGTGAAAACTGCAACCTATTAATATTGATGCCAAAGAGAAAATGCGTCACTTAGACCTGTTTCACACATCTGCAGCATCTAATTATTGAAATATTCATCAGAGAGTTCCAGGTAGCGAGGAACCCACCCACACCAACTCCTGGCTTGACACTGGTTGACCCTCTTGATAATAGCATAATTATAACCTTGAATTCCAGCTACATGAGTCTTAGTTCATTTAGAGCACACATTAAACATCAGGGAAATGGACCCGGCGAGTCTGTGTGTTTGCGTTCCCTCGGTTGTAAACAGCAATTCTGCTCTAGATAAGGAGGCCGAAGGTAATGGAGAGAAAATCCTTTTAGAGCTCGTCATGCTCTGTACAGCGTCTAGATTAGGATTTCTGCTTATAATCCTAATGAAAATCGGTGCTGGAAATGACTTTCTTAATCAGCTCATACAGCGGCCTGTGCCAGCTTCTTTAGTTTGCCCAACAGCTCGTGTTATCTTGCACACCTAGTTTGTTTACAGCTTTCCAAATGTAATTGAGACCACACCAATTGGCTGGTAGAAACTGACTTGGCCTTGAAAGGCGAAATCCTCTCATGTTATGAGCCGCTCAGTAAAACTGGGTTCAGATCTCTGCAGGGAGCAGCTAATCATTACAGGGGTTTGATTTTCCCCAAACTTCGATCCTAACTTTCACAGGTTTTGGAAAGCAACAGAAAGAATGACCTACTTTGGAAACGGCAGGCTGTTCTGCTCTCTAGAAGTGGCGTTGTGCATTAAAAAAAATGATTTCAAATGTCTTCCATTTTCTCCAACACACCACAAAGTACACAGAAGCACAGAGGTCAGCCATTTGCTTTAGTTGGAGTCATTAGAGTTGTTTTTCAGAGTGTGCCTTGATGCATTTCAGTAGGCAAAATAATATTTTTCCAGTGCAAGTATTCAGCTATAGACGAAATGCCCTTGAAGTTTCTTTGTTTTGTTTCCAAGCACAGACATTTACATTACAGCAGTCGTTTTCAAATACATCAAATTGATTACAAACGTTTTAATTCCACTGAAAAAGCATAAAACTACTACGTTCACCTTATTCAGAGACTCGAAATGCAGCCTGTCCAGCTTTACGTCAGGATCCCAGTGTATGCAGTGACACAAAAAGTGTGTTTATCTCTTAATTGGTGGGATGAGAACCATCCCTTCCATTGTGCTGGCTTGTCTCTGCATTTCCACTCTCATATTTTGCCTCGATCGTTCCAGCTGCCACTGTAGTACAGCCTCTCTCTCCCTCAGTTCATCCAGAGCAGTCGACGCCTGGAGCATCCCGGCTGTCACTGCCAGGCCAGGTTCTCCGGTGTGGAACCTGTGAGGTGGCTTTGTGGGCTGTGGATCCTGAAGACATGGCAAAAAGCCTCTTGATGTGATTGCGGAGGTGTTAGTGAGACGTAGCCCCTCTAAATAGCCTGAAACCTTCTTCTCCACTTCCATTCTCTGACTTTCAGAGAGCCGAGAAGCCCCTTGACGTCCCCCCTAATGAGAACGAGAGCTTGCTGAGACTGATGATTTCAATAGACTGGAATACTGATCAAACATCAAATGGATACTAATATCAAAAAGAAAGGTATTGCGGTAACACGGACGATCAAGTACGTGGGAGTAGAAATGTCAGTGAGTATCTCTTGCATCAGTAGGAATGTGTTTAGAATTGATGTGAAGAAATTTCAGTCTGAGACGCTATGAATAAGACCTCAGCTGTGGCAGGCAGTCATTTATTGTAAAACAGGTTAGATCTGAGATTGTATCACATCACAAAGACCACCTAATTATCCACCGGACCAACCACATTGAATTTTCATACAATGAAGTGTAATTTATTCAGGCAATAAAAGAATACAATGATGAGATGACCTAGTTTTTATAATTCTTTTAGCACTATACTCCCTCATTATGGAGATATTAAAACACCCCTTGAATCTGCTTGAAGAACCATTGAACAGGTAATAAAACATGATGAGGAAAATTCCGCATGCACAAAACAAATGGGGAATAAGTGCATATGGAAACCCAAAGAAAAGGAATACTAATAACGATTATATTATTATTTATTTAATTATGGACATTAAGGTATTTAGGTAATTGATTTAAGACCTATTATTATTATTATTATTATTAATAATAATAATAATAATAATAATAATAATAATAATAATACAAACATTTGATGTATAAAAATAACAATAATATTTAGGTAATTGGTTTTAAATAAATTATTAGTAATAATTAAAATATATAACGTTTAATAATAATAATAATAATAATAATAGTAATAATAATAATAATAATAATTTGGTAATAGATTTTAAACCAATATTTAAAAAAAATATTAATAAACACATTATGTTAAAAAATAATTACATCTAGGTAATTTTAAAGCTATTATTACTATACTACTACTACTACTACTACTACTACTATCTTGTATTTAAAACAACAACAACAACAACAATAATAATAATAATAATATTTAGGTAATTGATTTTAAATGAATTATTATTATTATTATTAATAATAAAAATATATTATGTTTAAAAAATATATATATATATATATATATATATAATAAGGTAATTGATTTTAAACATTATTATTATTATCATTATTAATAAAAATATTTCATGTTAAATAATAATATTTAGGTAATTGATTTTAAACCTATTATTATTATTAAAAATATATTATGTTTAAAATAATAATAATAATAATAATAATCATTTATTTTAATTTATTTAAAACCTAATGTAGTTTTAATAATAATAATAATAATAATAATAATACATAGTTTAAAATAAAATACCTAAATATTACTATTATTTTTAAACAATATATTTTTATTATTAATTATAACAGGTTTCAAATTAGTTACATATTATTATTTTTTAACATAATAAATTTTTAATATTATTGCTATTCTTATTAATAATAATAATAATAATAACAATAATAATAATATTTAAATAATGGATTTAAAACTTTTAATATTAATTATTATTAATAAATATAAATTAGTCGTAAAACAATAATAATAATAATAATAATAATAATATTTAGGTAACTGATTTAAGATATATTGTTTTTATTAATAAAAATCTATTATGTTTATTAATAATAATAAATTATTATTTTTTAGATAATTGTTCAGTTACCCATTATTATTATTATTATTATTATTATTAATAGATCATTCAACAATGATCTAAATACCACAATATTTTTATATTATTTATACTAGCATTTATTATTTTTAATAACTGTAATTATTAATAATTAGTATTTATTTATACTAATACATTTTTATAATAATTAATATTTTCTATGTAATAATATTCTATGTAAAATAATAGTGCTTCTAAATCCAAAGTGTAAGGTAACAAGAAATAAAGGATGATGTGATGAACATATCAATGTGATGGGACTGAGTTTATATAAATCTTTAAACTTTGACTGTCAACATCTCAAGCACCAAAACTGACAGCACTTGAATTTTAAAACTTTATAAACTTTAAGCAGTGAAATCCTGACCTTATTATAAGTTGAAGCCTTGCCGTCGGCACTTATGCGGGTGGATCTTACCTGCTGGCCGGTCATTACCTGTGAGGTAAGTGTGAGAGTGGACTGCTCTATTCTTCTGCCTCTCAGTTCTGTCTGCAGCCTTAGCAACATCTTGTCAAGTTGTCTGACTGCTCTCCTGGTCTCATCGCCGTAGGGACACCTCACTGTGACAGCCCGCTCCCCTGATGGCCAATCCCCGGGCTTCACCTCGGACGCATCAGCGAGGGAGCTGTCGATCACGCTGTCCTGCACAGAGACAAAGGCATGAGTACAACAGGTCTGTCAGGAGGCCCTTCTGAGACAATTGAGATACACTGTGCTCAAGCCATGCCAGGTCAGCGAGTTCTGCTAAAAGAATTATATAGTCTTTGGATTCATTTACTAAAGAGCTAGCAGAAGACTTTGTTTGCTGCTGGTTCTCATTTACAGTCAGAGCATGCATACGGTGTAGTTTGTTTTTGTCAAAGTTTTCTTTAATGAGCAATCAATCACAATTTAACTTGATTTTTATTTTTTTCTCAGAAATATGACTGGTGCCTATGCAAAAAAATGAAAAGGTTTCAGACCTGTTATTTATTTTTCTCTGAAACACACTAAATTTTAAACAGTACAAAGCCAGTTTTTCAGTATTTAAAAAGAAAAACATAGTTAAAACATTATATGTCAAGAGCCAAACCAACCAATTACAGGCTGAATCACAACATTATAAACTATGATTTAAAGCACTTGGAAAAATCTAACAAAAAGACAAAGATACAACACTGTGTAAATAAAGATACAATACAATCCCATAAAGCTCTGTTATTGACATTATCACATTAAAAATGACAGAAATATAGAACTATTGATTTAAAGTTGCTTATGTTGTATATAAAAACAATCTATTTCAAGTTTACTGCAGAATGTGCATAAAATACAATTTAATTTGAGAGTGTAGGGACACTGACTATATTATATAATTTGCAGTGCTTCATGGGAGCAGGTGGTCCCTAAAGAGTTTTTTTATAGTACAGTTAGCTTAGTGTGTTTTTCTGATTGGTAGAGATTTCTTTGCAGAATCATGGGAAAAAGATCTCTTCTAATAAATTCACCCAATAAAGAAAATGAATGGGATTTTTTAGCACCAGACCTGGCTGCTGGCATTCTGTTTTGTTAACAGTGTACGCGCAGAGCTATAGCTAGAGCAAGATGAGCATTTGAGATTAAAAAGTATATAAACTGGATCGTTTAGAGCCATTCGAAGCTGCATTTAAAAGATGCCATTTAAATCTAAATGCAGATTTTTAACGGGCAGACTATTGATGAAACCCTGCTATAATTACTCTACTTTAAAAGCATAAATTTGATTTAAACAACAGGTCTACATAATAAGACCGCTTCCACAGACCGCTACTTGAAAACTGTCATTTTCTACAACCAGGTAGGCTCCGCCCACAAAACAACATCATCACTGTTTGCAAACACTGGTCTATAGTTATAGTTATTGTTAAAATTATGCTCTCCGGTGTGGCCCTTAAAGAGGTGGTTGATTGCGATTTCACTTTTTTAACTTTACATAGAATGTAATGTTGCTGTTTGACAAACAATATCTGCAGTTACGATGCTGAAAGTTCAATGCAAATGGAGATATTGGGCCTCATTTATCAGTCGAATGTAGAAACGAGCGCAGATCCGTGTGCACAAATCAACTTGTGACAGAGTTCACGTGTGGTTCATGAAACATTCGTATGCCGCCAGTCCCATCGTACGAATGATCGTACGTTGATAAATGTGGCGGCTGAAAACAGGGCACAAGACTAACTTTCTACACTGGTTGCACTGGTGCGCCTAACTTTTTTTCTTACACTGTAAAAAAATAAAAAACACAATTTGTTGAATCAGCTTAAAATAATTTGTTACCCTGCTGCCTTAAAATTTTAAGTTCAGTCAACTAAAATAAGTTTAGTCAACTTGAAATGTTAAGTTGTACTACGTAGCAACTTTGTGTTTTGTGATATTTGTGTTTGCTAAACTTAACAGATGGGTAAGTAACCCAGCTGCCTTCAAATTTTAAGTTGATTCAACTCTAATATCTAAGTTGTCACTTAGTATAATTTAACATTTCAATTTGAATAAACCTTTTTTGAGTTAACTGAACTTAAAATTTTAAGGCAGCCAGGTTACAAATTATTTTAAGTTGACTCAACAAATTGTTTTTTACAGTTTAGGTGCACCAGCACAAAAGTTAGGTGCACCCAAATTTTTGACCACATTGCACTTGATCGCCATTTACAATTATTCTAATTCTTATTTTTGCATGATGAATGGATGGTTCATTTTTAACAGCAGATTCAGCTGATCTGTACATCCCTGCACACTTACATAAGCTTATAATCACTTGTGCTTTTAAGCCAAATCCATGCTAAAAAGAATAACGTTAACTGACATCTGGACGTGACTCTCCGCAATCTCTGATGAAATCAGTTGGGTGTTTGAACGCCTACTGGATCCTTGGACAAAAGTTTACAGGGGTTCACCCATTTTTAATGTATTGTTTCTTAATGTATTGTTTTTGTTATAATGTACTGATTCAAATTAGTAATCAATAATAATTCTTATTTTAATACTCGGCTTGCCTCCCTTGACATGCTCTCGCATATGAACAGGCAGCAAATCTGGTGCTGGCGCACACGCATCAGGCGCAATCAAACATATTTCAAAGGAAGCCGGCCCCATGGTCCTTACCATCTTTACTGGGTGATTTGAGCGAATATTTGCATTTATTCACATACGAAAAGCCGACCCGCTACACCACTGCAAATTACCCTACTCAATAGCATTAACACAGGCGTGACTCCCTTCAAACTTTATCTGGAATGTCACCTTTTCTGTCACAACCTTTCGAACAGGTGAACAGACACACACACACACACACACACACACACAGAAATGAAACTGTTTGCCTGATGAAAAAAGTATTTAAAGCGGGTTCACATTTTAGAAAATGTAGTTATTTTTGCATCATTGACTTATCTCATCCACCCGCGACCCACCCGCAAATAATCAGAATGCATTTTTTTATTACCCGACCCATGGATTATCATCAGCGCCCGTGGATCATTTAAATATCACGCCCCTAAAAACACCCGGTTAGGAAGCCTTGCCCCTAGAGATTATGACATGGAGAAACACAACCCGGCCAAAAAGAGGAAGTAAACTCATGAAAGAGAAATTGATCTTACTCTAAAAACACCCTTTACCCTTATATTTGCAAACAGTAGCATTAATTTATACAGCATGTATATTAAATACCAATAAATATAACGAAACATTTATAAACATTATAACCTATTTAGTTCTACTTAATCCACAAGAAACTTTAAATTGAATGGTATTATAGAACAAGAATGAAAAATGAGTAGTTATCAAATTTTATATTAAACTATGAAGTAAAACACAAATTAGACTAGTAAATACAGAATACAAACGTTGAGCTAAAATGAATGAGTAAGTAAAGCGAAACGGCATTGGGAAAAAAAAAATTTGGTGCTGCATGCTGATTTTACAGCAGACCTTTTAAACTGAGCATGTTTGGTTGACTGCGTTTTAGTTTGATTAATGGCTGAAATGTCAAGTTAGCAATGCTGAAATTTGTGTGTGTGCGTGTGAAGCACCTGCGTGATCAGTTATATTTAATAAAGTAAAGATATAACAAATAAAATGCACTAGGAGTGTAATAAAAATGAAAGTTGCCTATACTTTTAGACTTTTAGAGTACCATACTTTTAGAGTTTTTTTCCTTTTGTTAATCTGTTAATTATTTAAGAGAAATATATTTCGTATATAGGCTAGCCCTATTTATTTTATTTTCCATTCTCCTTGTTTTTCTCCATTTACTGAAGTGCAGCAGGTGAGTGATGCGACGATGTGTGAATCCTCATGGTCTGTTGTTTATGCTGCTATTTCCGCATATAAATCTAACGCCCTAAAAATATAAAAAAAGCTTTGTTTGTCAGCCAGGAATATTATCTAAATGAACAAAATGCTGTCATTATACAATTTTCCGAAATTCTCTATGCTGCACGCAAATTCAGGCTAACTCAAAAACTTGCGTATACAAGCTCAGACCTAACGTGAGATTTGATCATAGCCACCGCTCACGTCTATATTGATAAACTCCAAGTTTTGTGTAGGAAGGACTGTATGCCCAATTTTCTGTCGTCAATTCGTTTCATAAATGAGGCCCATTGTCTTTTAAAATTACGGCAGTTTAATGCCTAAAATAATAGCTTGTATGGACTACCACGAGTTACTTCCCAGATTGGTGACATCACAAACCCAGATATTTACATAAACCCCACCCCCGGGAACACGCAACAAAGGGGGCGAGGCCAGAAGAGGAAGAGTTGTTGCCATGGCGTCAAAACTGGGTGCACAAAAAATCTATTCATATATGAACCGCGATTCTGTCTAAGGATTCTAATGGATTCACAAGTTTCAAAATCAACATTCTAAAGCAGCGGTTCTTAATCCTGTTGTCTGCATCTGCATCTCTCTCTCACTCTAACTCAGAACAACAGCTCATCAGCTCCATCAGTGAACTGTGTTCCAGTTCTACACTTTATGTGTATAGACAGACAGTTTTTTTTACATAGCTAAGAGAAGCATTAAACACGAACGCACACGCAGTTGATGTGGTAGTGAGCAATACTTGCCGGCAAACACTTACTGTTACAAAAATGCTACAACGCAATAGGGGTCGAACAATATGTGTTTTCAGGGCCGATGCTGATACAGATTATTACAGATCAAGTAGACGATAACCGATATTTTAAACCGATATTTTAAAAATTTAAACTAATGTCAAAATTAAGAATAACAAGGGCTCTGACGAAAACCTTCCCTGGTGTTAACTGAGTGTAGAAATCCCACACTGCACTTCTTTCTCTTGTCTACTTCTGTGCATCCATCTACAATAAGGATAATATAAAGAGAGAGTTAAAAGTGGGGCCACTGCATCCCTGCTGACTGTATACTTCATGATTAAGCCTATGAATACTGTACTACAGCTAAACAGCTTGGGGAAATATAAGTATTTGGCTTCAATAATTTACAGAAAATGAAATGTGTGTAATACCATCACCTCTCGTAATTCCTCGTTAATTCTTTTCTGATGACTAAAACAGAACCTAAAATAGTAATGTATATCAATGGATTAAAAAAAACAATGTATATAAGAAGTGTAAATAATTTAATTGTCTTCATAGCTCCATTGAAGTTGTTAAGAAGACCACTATTTTCATGAAACTATAACAATAATAGCTTAGTATAGCCACACTTAGTTCAATAACCTATTGAAATGTATTTATTTTGTCATCATTTTGTACCTATGTGACACTAGAAATTTCAGTAAGTTCTAATTTAGAGTAAAGTGCAAATGAAGGCATAAAACAATTTCATTTATCTTTTAATCAAATTTGAGTTAAATAATAAACTCTTTTAAACTCTTTATTTTTGACAAAGGGGTTTACTATTCAAATTGATGATTATTCTTTTAAACAAGTAGTAGTAGTATTACGTATATTCTACTGCACCACAGAAATATATATCTGACAATTTATTTAAGCTAAACAGAACTTATATTTTGACAGGTTGCCATGATGACCTTTTGAGTTTCTGTAGCCTGTTATATGATATGACGATAGATTTACTCATATGAAATGGTCAAATGCTCATGAAGTGACCCTCAGAGCAGATCTGGAGATGTTGTTCATGTATTTATGTCCACATTTAATTAGACAACAGACGTAGCTGAAATCACCACAAGCATCATCATGCGCTTCCGTATGTGTATAAACAAAACCGTGAGTTTGTTCCATTCTCATTCACAGAGAGACGCAGAACATGCAGGATTTATATTTAAATGGTATTTTTGCGGCTTAATATTTACAGACACTAGTCCATATCGAGACTCAATTTAGGCTAAGAGTACTACTGCTGACCTACTTCTGATTAACTCATCCAAACTTTGACAAACTCTGTGACATTCCGCATTATACAGTAAATTCCATTTATGACTGGATTCCGCGATTCCGTTCGTGTTTTCCGCATAGCGGAAATCATAGATAATATTGAGGTGTTTTGCAACTTCAGTGTGTCATTAATGGATTGAGAATTATTGCAACTTCAGCAATGTCTGCTGCTGCCTTAACTTTGACTGACAACTGTGTTCACTGAAGCCTCCAGTTAGCAAGCGCTTTCAGTATGCGAGAGTGTTCCGTGTTGATTGGTCAGACTTGTGACTCTCAACAAATCAGATTGGCAGTGGGCGGAGATTGCTCTCGGCCACAGAGTGGTGAGTTCTGACAGGCTGCATCAGCATCAGAGCCAAATAGCACACAAATTATTTTATCTGCAAATCGGCTTTGAAAATGACCGATACCGATAATCACAATTACAAATAACAGCATATCTGAAAGTATGAGACAACAACAAACAAGGAAACATTCCATTCTAAAACAGGTTTTGCATGATCCTCTTTACTAATATTCTCTGGGTCTCATTCGGGCTCAAAATCATAAGCAATATTGATGACGTCATCGTTTACAATTCAACCAGAACACATGCCTCTGTGGTGAGGGGCGTGACGTTTCTGCACACGCACTATAGGCGGTTTAGCGAATCACAACACACTGGGCCAGCTAACCAATCTGAGACCATTGCGTATTTCTGAGGGAGGGGCTTCATAAAACCAGGAAATCATCAAAGTGTTTATAGGAGAAGGGACTGAGCAGTTTCACATAAAGGTAAATGATGTAAAAAATAATGTGATTTTTTTTTTTTTTAAATGAAGCATTAACACATGTTAGACTGCACCCCATAAACACAATGAAGCCTAGGAAAATAAAACAGTCAACCACCCCTTTAAGGAGTTTAGAATAAACTAATAACCCAACATATGAGCAATAATAAAAGCAAGCACCACTGATTGTTTTCTCATTAAAACAGTTCTACAAAATGTCCCGACACTTTGGAATAACTCTGTGAAAGTGTTTTGGGTAGATGACCCACAAGTCACTCAAAGTCAGACTTTGTGCGAGCACCTGAGAAGAAAATCAATTCTTTAAGAACCTGTGCTAATCAACAGCAGCTCAACCAATAGCTGAAGCTTAAGAGCTGCTTCCATCACTTTTGTGGACAGTGACAAAACAATCCTGCTCAAATAGCACTCCATCCACAAAATGTTTGGCTTTCATCAAGGACTATAGATTTCCCATTGATGCGGTGGGCATGCTATTTGATTTCCATTCCCCCTCTTCCTGTTCTTTGGACCGGGGAACTTTTGTCTGCGTTTCAAAAGTCTAAATTGAATTTCTCACTAAAAGGCTCCAAAAATTGAATTAACGGGGTTTAAAGTATTTCCACAACTTAGTTTGATAGAGGTTATCGTAATTCACTGAAACCTCACAATGCACTTTATTCTGATTGTGCATCTTCTATCGAGGCTTAACATAAAACAACTGTAAGAAAGAGTAATCATTATAATAGTATGATATGCAGGAAGTGGGAAAACAAAAAGCCCTCCTCCATTTGTCCAACTAAAAGACACCCGTGAGCTCACCACTCTTTCAGAATAGCAGTTAAAACATTCCTTTTTACTTCAAAATGCACACTGAGAGTGAAAAATGAAACCCCTGCCAAGTGCTCAGGACCCACTTCTGCTAGCCGGGGACTTCTTTACAACTTCATTTCAAATTGGAGAGGTGCCAGTGTGAGTGAGGGCTCTTGTCTGCCAGATTCAGAGTCCTGGAGCGCCAGTGCATCACTGTGAGTGACAACTCAAAGCTGGGCAAGGTTACTGCGGGCAGACCGGCAGTCAGTCTGGCTCTCAAACCACAGTAAGGTAATATACATATTAGATTTAGCATCATTGGTAACTTTTCAGAGTAAACCAATTCGGTCGTGCTGAAAATCTCACACATCTGTCCGGATGAACCGGCCAAGCATAAATACCTGGGGCTGAACTGCCATGTGAGAACGTGAACAAACAGAATATATGATAAAGGAGCGTGAGTTTGAATCTCAAATTCGTTCCAGCATGGAACACAGCAGACGTACCATCCAGCACCAGAATAAATGTTCGTGGAGTTTCCAATCCAGATACGCCTCCAGAATTCCATTCAACGCTTGTATGCGCTCCAGCTCCTGAAATGAAATGTAACAAGAAATCCTGATTACACACAAAGTAGCTCTGTTGTTTTAAAACAATGAAACCCCAAGTGGCCCCGCAGTGCAAGTACAGTTTTGTGCACGCTTGGCAGCCGCTTTGATCTGTACTCATGGGCAATTTTTTTCCCTGTAGGAGCTCAGCTAATACCTCACATCTCTGCAGTTAGACAGAAGCGCTCCAGGGACTTAGGCTGGTAACTCTTCTCAGCACCCCACACAGGCTGAAGGGCAACGGGGAGGGAGAGAGATCCCTGAGCTGCCCACCCTAACTTACGCGGCTTGAGAAGAGAGATCTAATAGACTGTGTCTGAACACATCCCACAATGGATACTTCACATACTCAGGCCTGACAGACCAAGGTCTGGAACACCTGGAGAAAGCTATTAGTTAATAGCATGAAATTTAAAATCTGCAATCTTCTCTAATGGGTGCTTGACTCTGCTGCCAGGCTGTTTTGAGCCAATTACCCAAGCCATACATGACATAACTAATTAATCTGAAGTCACACAAAAAATGATGTCATGACAACACAGATTGGCTGATGACACCATAAGAATGTGCACTGTCGCAAACTCTTCACTAGCACCTACACTGACCAATGAGCCTTACAAAAAGAACTGGGCGTGGGTTATTCATCAAATACAATACAGTGAAGCCATTAAGTTGACAAACAATGTGTTAGCTGGCCAAATTCGTGCCTGCTCTATGTGTTACTATTCATGAGTGTGGGAGTAAAATGGCAACAGACAGTACAGTAGGAATACACTAGGGCCAGTTTTACTAACAGCTTGTGCTAGCGCAAACCATCTTTTGGGGTTACAACTGCACTGTCAGGTTTTGCTAAAGACGTGCAGTGAAGAATTAGCGCTAAAAAGGTGTGGACATAGTTATTTTTGCGCCTGACCTTGAATATGCATTTGTAAGAGTTTCCTTTTCAGAGGAGAGTATTCAAATTAATCACGCAACGCGTTTTACTAACGTTTGCACTCGTCAAATTACTGCCATTTGCGCAATTTTTTAACGCCCAAAAAAACCATGTCTTAAACTATTTTGCACTTAAAATAGCTGCAGTTATTGTTGCTAGGATGAGGCAGAGAACAGAGAGCATGTGGTAGAAGAGAGAGGATTTTTCCACATGTATTAATTTATTTGGAATGCCAGAAGAACACATTATTTGAACATATTTTTGCCAAACCATGTTATGTTTAATTTTCTTCAGGAAATAAAAGACAACTTGGAACCCTTAACTAGGAGTCACGCAACATCAGGTCTAACAAAACTTATAGCAAACCTTCATTTTTTTGGCCTCTGGTTCTTCTTTCAACATCCTGTGGCATCTTCATTTCTTTATTCTTTATTTGCGACTACGCTAATTTGCGGTGCGCTTGATATATTGCGTAGGTCGATATGTAAATGAGATGTTACGTCTGTGTTCTTTAATTTGCGCATTGTTAGTAAATCACCCGCAGAAACTTCTACGCCCATTGGCACTGTTTTGGAATTTGCCCTGTTTAGTAAAACTGGCCCATAAGCTTTAGTCAATTATACAGACCAGTTTTTACTACCATCTGTTATAATTAAATAATTTAAAACACAGATTCATCTGCATCACTTTTTGTTAAATAAAAAAATATTAGTCATACACATAAATATGAAAATTGGCATTTAACAATTTTAATTTACCATACACTTATTAAAATGTTAAATATTGAAATATTAGAATATTATACATTAAATTTCTATTTCAAGTCAATATTAACATTTTAATTAAGATTAAAATGGTAATATTTATTTGAAATAGAAGTTTATCTGCATTTTAAATGTTACAAATATATTATTTTTTATAAATGTTATAAAAATATCGTCATTTTATAACAATGTAATGCTTCCTAGCTGTATTCCTCCTGTTTATGTAGCAAATAACTGGAAAACATATCATGACTGGGTTTACTAGATTAGAAGTTGGTTTTTACTGCATTTTACTTCTTGCACTAAACATTCTGATTACAAGGACTGTTCGAAATAATTCCTTTCATTTGAAAAATAGGAATCCAGGCCCTAGATAGCAGCATTTTTTAAAAAACACTCATAATATCCCTTTTCTTTATATATCACTCATTTTTTCACACTTTTTTTTTATTACACACTCCAACCTACCTGACAAAAACAGCCCCTTCGTTAGATGTCAGGAGGAAGACTTTTCCTCAGACATAAAATACTCTTACAAAGCCTCTAAAGAGCAAGGGGAAGAGGAAAAGAACAGGAGAGCGTGGGCCTTTTGACTTTAAAGATCAAGATCCACACTCTTCAAACAAGCAGGATTTCCCACCTTGTCAATCTGTCACACCAAAGCATGGGGCGACAGGTACACAGAGGTGGATGCTTCATTACAACCATCTCCAGAACAAGCCAGGAGATGAAAAACACATTGACAGCTGCGTGCAATCATTCGCCGATTGAAATGAGCTTGTTACCTAGCTTACGGCAGTTATTATCGAGCGCTGATCACCATATGCTCTGATGACGGATAGAAGCACTTACCATACACCAAAGGAATACAAATGCGACAAGAAATCTCTGGAGAGAATCTAAATTAGTAAAGGTGTCACGTGTCATGTAATAACAATGATCTGGGGCTGAACTCGTAACGCTCGCCCAGTGTTTAATGCAGAAATCCTGAGACCTACATGATCTCATGCCAATCTTTCATTAAAATGTTTCAGCGTTTTCATGTCACCTTGTCAAGAGCAGTTGATGTCATGTTGCTATGATGGGAACCGGTGACGTGAGGCTGACACACAGCAGAGGAGCTGATGTTGGAGATGATCTACAGAAAAAGAACACAGGATATTATTACATTTCTGCATTTATATCTGCTGTTTCTCAGATTTTATTTTTAGTGACTTGCCCTGTGGGTGAATTTGGACCTCTCCTCCTGGGCTGAGAGTAAGCTCTTCCACTGAAGTCTAAGTTTCCCATATTGCCACCGCAGTGCCTGCACTACCTGGTCTGTCTTTACTGTGGTATCCGTTCTTGGTCCACGTGCTGATACATCAAGCTGTCCCGGTATTAGTCCTCGAACAATCTTATATGTTCACAAACATATTATGAAAAAAATCATTACAGTAGCCATCAAGCATTATTCTATTAAAGCTGAAACAACATCTGGAGGGAAAATGTAAATCAGAAATCCTCAATACAAAAGTAAAGATAAAGAAATCCTTCGGTAGATTAAGGTTTTATGATATAACCCCAGGGGAGACATGAACCCCAAGCTGGTTCCAGGGGAGATTTTGATTTTGCTTTGTTAAACCCATAAAACAGGAGTTGCTACTTAGAGCTGTTGGTTTAAACAAATAATAATGTTTTGATCTTTTATGTAATTAACAGCTTAACACATAATAAATTTACCTTTTTAAAGAAAACAAAAATATGCAAGTGTTGATTGTGTTGATTTTAGATTTTAATGTTAATCATAGCAGTATAGAAACTACTTTTCAAAAGTTTGGGGTCTGTAAAATTCACCAAGGCTGAATTTATTTGATCAACAATACAGTAAAAACTGTTATATTATGAAATTTGTTTGTAATTTATTCCTGTAACAGCAAAGCTGGATTTTCAGCAGCCATCAGACTTTAGTGCCACAATATCCTTTAGAAATCATTTTAATAGTTTTTCAGGTTTCCTGAATAGGAAGTTCAAAAGAAGCACATTTATTTGAAATAGAAATCTTCTGAAACATTCAAATGTCTTTGTCACTATTGATAAATTTAATGTGCCCTTGCTAAATTAAAGGACTCATTTCTTTTTTTAAAAGAAATTTTGAAAGGTAGTCTGTGCACATACCTAAACACATCAAACATAAGTATATTTATGCAGCACTCATTTTCAGAAGAATGCAACATTTGGTCTTATTAAAAATGTTTACATGCAGGTACTAAATTACAGATTCTGTATTATTCAACCTACTTCGTAAGGATTTTATTAACACTAATGATACATATATTAGCATCATTAGTGTTAATAAAATCCTTATTAACACTAATGATACTAATATATGCTAACAAAAACTAGTATTAGAAGGAACACGTTTCTTTAATGATAGGCTTTGTCTGCGCTATGATGTTCTGGGTTGTTTTTTTAAGAGCCCACCTTTAAATTTCTGATAAGGTTCCTATATGTAACCCAGGACAACAAAACCTGTCACAAGTGTCAATTTTTTTTAAATTGAGATTTGTAGTTCATCTGAAAGCTGAATAAATAAGCTTTACATTGATGTATGGTTTGTTAGGATGGGACAATATTTGGCAGTTATACAAATATTTGAAAATCTGAAATCTGAGGGTGCAAAAAAATTATAAATACTGAAAAAAAAAAAATAAAATAATCGCCTCTAAAGTTGTCCAAATTAATTCTTAGCAATGCATATTAATACTTAAAAACTAAGTTTTAATATATTTAAAGTAAGAAATTTACAAAATATCTTAATTGAACATGATCTTTATTTAATATCCTAATGATTTTTGGCATAAAAAGAAAAAAATAAATAAAAAATCGATAATTTTGACCCATACAATGAATTTTTGGCTTTTGAATGCATTTGGCTAAGTAGAACGCTTTAAATCATAATAGCACAGCACTTCTCCTCAACATAAAGCATTTGAGTTATTACTCATGACTGTAGCACAAACAGTGTGGGATGAGTTACATGCTGATCTACTGTATATTAGAATTATTAATCTTAGGTATGAGCAACAGCGATGCTTGTCTTAGCAAGCACCACTACTGAAACAGACACTTCGAAAGCCTCCATTAAATTAAAGTTTAAGGATTTAAGCAATTAGACTTTCAAAAAGAGTGAAACAGCGTTAAAATTGATCCTAAAAGCAAACAGGATTTTATTTATTGTGTTTCGTTCATGATTGCTTTTTATTAGAAAGTCAATTAGATTAGTCAGCCAAGAGCAAATGGAACACGTTAACTGCTTAGTCTCTCAGCCATGTGTAATGTTCTTGAGAGGCTGCTGATTGGATTTCAAAAACACTTTTTTTAACAAGAACTAGTTGAAATTCAATGCTTTGTCCATGAGCATCATAGTGCATAAAATGAAGCTATTCTGCTCTCTGCTGGCCTTATATAGAATAACACTTGACACACTTTGTTTTTCATTTACAAAATCATTTTAACATTAAAACAGGAAAGCAAATTATAAAATTAACAATGTGCCCCTTGATTGGATCACCAAGACTCAAGGTCTCACCGTTGGTCCCGACGAAAGACTGTCTAATTGATGAACATTCTCAGCCAGCAGGACATCCAGCAGATTCCCTGTTGACAGCACCCAGCCGAACGCAAGGAGCAGATCTCGGCTCCCCACCTCCTCTATGTGACTGGGGGGCCGGGGCCCCACCACCCACGGAGCCCCATAGCCACAGTGACACAGAGCACTCCTGACAAACAGCAGCTGCATATCTGCAAGCACAATACTGTGAGTTCTATAAACAATAATGTATTACACATGGACTGCAGCTATGGGCAATGATCAATTTACTATTGTCTTGGTCTCTAGAGTCCTGGCACGCACAATCCAGAGCAAAAGCTCTCTGCAAAATCCTTCTTAGCAAACTCCACATGTCCACTGCCTGAAAGCAAAACATATTATGAGCACACTAAGCAGGGTTTATCCTAGCTAATGATGACTTATCTATCAAATTATCCTAAATCGAATTACAGAGGGGGGGAGAAGGGGCGTCATGATAGTACTATAAGGTAACGTACTATTATCTTACCGCATCTTTTCTGTTGAATTTGGCTCTCCTGAATGCCTCTGCTGTCGGTATCGACTCGACGCTTAATGCAGACAGTAATTTACAAAGAGAAGTAATAACTTCTTTTCCTTTAACACTCTTTTCGCGCTGCATTTTGCATGTAGTATGTTTACAACATTAGTGGTCGTCAGGCAACAGACACTTCCTAGTTGAGTGACATTTGCGCGGTTTTGATTAGTTGTTGTTTTGGCGCGCTACATGATTGACGTGAATCCTGACCAATAGGAATTGTAGACAGCCCACCTCGATACGTCATAATGCCTGAACCTGATTTCAGTTATTTTGTATATATATATATATATATATATATATATATACATACATACATTTTTTTTAATCTGTTTTGTACATTTCTATTTTCCGCTCCATGTTGCTGTTGTTTTTTTAAATGAAGAAATACTCTCACAAATCTCATATTTTGTCAGTAACGTTTATGATAACCGAGTAATGAACTGAAAAATGAAAAAGCATAATAATTATGATAGGTCATTCGCTGCTGGGGGATAAAGTCAGATGAATAAGTAATTAATGCAGTAATTAATGAAAGAAAGAGTGTGTACAGCTTAACATTGTGAGGAACTTTACCGCCCCCTACTGTTTACGACTCGTCGCTCATCCTCTAAGTAAAGATATTTCGTTAACACTTTACAATAAGGATTTATTTAACTTTAGTTATCATGAACTAACAAAGCAACAATGTGTTAATCATAGTTCATTTACTACTGCATTTTTAAGATCAAAAGTTGTAACCGTTATCATTAATCAATGCACTGTGAACAAAGTTAGCATGTTAACGTTAGTTAGCATGGACTAGCAAAGAAACAGTGTGATAATCTTAGTTAATTTTCAACATTTACTAATACATTTTTAAGAGCAAAAGCTGTATCCGTTAACATTAATCAATGCACTGTGAACTAATATGAACGTTTTTATTGACTAACATTAACAAAGGTTAGGCCCAATAAATGCTGTAAAAATTTTGTTCATTCTTAGTCCATGTTAGTTAATGCATTAACTTGTTAGCAAATGAGACCTTATTGTAAAGTGTTACCACAAATTCAATACAACGGAATTAATAATGAATAATAACATAACTTGAGCAGAGAACAAAATAGTTTATTTTTTCTTCTGAAACACAGTAAACAACATGTAGAGGAATCAAAAACAATAAAACATGCTTAAAATTGTAAATATAAAACTGGAATCACACTTATAAAATTGTTGACAAGAAACTAAGCCAGACATCTTTTTAATTACAGTATTAGTTACAGTGCCTTTATTTGGCCACAGTACATTTACGTTACTCTATGGAGACATGCTACAAAGTGTTAAATTGCTCTCATTGTGCAACTTGCTTTAAGTACCATACAATGTAATGTTCTAACAATACATCTAGTGATGAAACTGTGCGACAACAGAATAACTGCAAATAGATTAATAATTTTGCTTATGTCCAAACAAATTTATTATAAAAAGTATATTTAGAAAAGGCGTTTAATTAAAAATGTAAATCTTGCCGTTATAAATGAACTTTAGATACAGAAAATTTTGAAAGTAGCCTCCTAATAGAGACATACTAAAGCATAGCACCAAATGAAATTGATATGTCACACACTTAATCATTCCAGTTTTGTAGTTGCTTTCATGTCACTGGATTTTTGTGTTACATGTTATTGATCTCCCTGAAAAGTTTTATGTCCTTCATGTGGTAACATGGAAATTAACTGGTTATTCAAGTCAGATATATAATTTCACAAAATCAAGTTATGTTAAATGATTAATTATTCTAGTGGTGAACATATTAATTCTTCATAGTAATTCTTAAGTTAGTTTTAAATAGAAAAAAATGCTTCAGTTTATTTTATTGAAGTGTAAGTAATGAGTACTATTCAATCTGTCCTTCTGCACGACCCACCATTATGATTGTATATCTCCGCTTGTGCTAAGGCTAAAAGAACGCATCAAGTGTGTGCTATTAAAATCTATTCAAATAGTGTTAAAGCTCAAGAAAATGGATTTAGCTTTTTAGCTTAATTCCATATAAATAAACTTAATAAAAAAAATGCAAATATTGCACAGACTTCTAACAGTTAAAATGCTGGTGTTTGAACAATAAAAATGCACCAACTTCAGAAGATATAAAGGACCTGGATTAACCCTCCCCTTCACCTTCTTCCTCTTCTCGTTTGATAACGGGGTTTCCTAAAAATGAAAATTATGAGGGTCATTTTTGCAACCATGGTCTCATAAGCAAATGAACATTTTTATAACTAATAACAATAACTAAACATTTTTGAACAGTAAGATTTTTTATGTTTTTTAAGGAAATCTCTTCTGCTCACCAAACCTGCATTTATGTGAACCAAAGTACAGAAGAAACAGTAATGAAACACTGAAATAGTTATACTATTTAAAATAAATGTTTCCATTTGAATATATTTTAAAATGTCATTTATTCCTGTGATTTCAAAACTGAATTTTTAGCATCATTACTCCAGTCACATGACCTTCAGAAATCATTCTAATTTCTGATTTGCTGCTCAAAAAACATTGATTATTATAATTATGTTGAAAACAGCTGACTAGAATTTTTTCAGTTTCTTTGATTAATAGAAGTGTATAATGTATAATTTTGTGTATAGTGTATAATGTTACAAAGCTTTTTATTTCAGATAAAATCTGATCTTTTGATCTTTTTATTCATCAAAGAATCCTGAATACTAATAATAATAACAACAAACAGCAAATCAGCATATTAGAATGATTTCTGAAGGATCATGTGACACCGAAGACTGGAGTAATGATGCTGAACATTTAGCTTTGATTGCAGGAATAAATTACATTTTAAAATATATTTAAATAAACAGCAATTATTTTAAATAGTACAAATATTTCACAATATTACTGCTTTTGGTGTATTTTGGATCAAATAAATGCAGGTTTGGTGAGCAGAAGAGAATTCTTTAAAAAACACTAAAAATCTTACTGTTCAAAAACTTTTGACCAGTAGTGTATGCTACATACCATCTAGCTTTTTAAGCTTGGGAAGCCTCTTAGTAGCCTCTTCTATCCAGTTGCCATCTGCAGAATGCTTCTCTTCTAATGGATTCCCCACAAAGACGAGGTCCACCAGTGATAGAAGATCTGCCAGCTTCTGAAACTCCCCTAAAGGAACATACAGCCTCATAAAATGCTCATCCTTGACATACCACGACTAAGCTGCTGTTGAACTCGTGGTAATCTATCTTCCATGCTCACCCCACTCCTTGACCAAGTTGTTAGACATGTACAAGACTTTCAGTTTCTTCATGACATGAATTCCCTTCAGCTTTTCTATGAGGTTATAAGAGATCCACAGCTCCTCCAGAGTATCGCCCACTGCCTCCTGCGGGGGACAGAAGAGGAGTAAGAGGGAAGTCCATTTCTTAATGTTATCATTAATGTTCCGTTTACTTACAAGTCCATTAAGGTTTTTGATGTTATTCCGGCCCAAGGATAATATCTTAAGGTTCTCTAGGAGGAAAATGTAAATAAACTGTTAAGCAATCATGACAAATGCACTTGAAAGGTATGCATTTGAAGCGTGTACTTACTTAGACCATTCAAGTTGGCAATTTTTTCAATACAGTTTGTAGACAGGGATAATCTCCTACGCAGAACAGAACATATAGTGAAGATATATTAGAGAGTTATTATATCTAACACACAGTTGTTGGTTTATGAGAAAATAGACTAAAATGAAAGATGTCTATTTAGACTCACTCGCAGTTGACAAGATTAGACAGAGACGCGTCCATTTTTTCAATGGGAGGAATCTGACCATAAAGCTTTACTGCTGTTGCCTCGCTCGCTTTTTCGCCTGTTTTCTCCTCCTTGAAACAACCAAGTGAAATCAATTAAGATAATTTGAGTGACACAGCGCATTTACTAGAAATGCTAAATGGGGTAAAACTTGAGAAAGTTAATTTACAAACTAAATTGACACTAAACGTTTTACCCATTTCACCAGGGCCTCTTTAATAGTTGTTGCTTTTGCCTGAAAACACACATAATAAACTCGTTATCACTCACAGCAAGGTAAAATGATGTTTATTGCACAAATATAGTTAAGAAAATGTAATCCATTTTGCTCTGTACGAATATGCTACTGTATGTTATTAATGTAACTTAAATAATGCAGATGCTAAACTCGCTATTCTCTACCTTCTGTAGCCTGGCTGTAGTCTGTTTAATACTTAATAAACCAAAACCTCTGCGCATTTAAAATGTAATTTGCTAGTGTCCAACAGCTAGCAATGTGGCTAAATGTTTATCTGCTGCAAACTGCCTGACACAAGTGATGAATACTGATGCAGCTTGTTTGTCCAGTCAGCGTAATGGACTCGTTTTATTATAAAAACAAACACCTTATTTCCTCATTTAGAACAATGCATTTTTGCACTTGATAACATCGCACAATAATGTGTATTAAACGCAGAAATAGGATGGGAACTCACCATGTTGTTCTTTACGGTTGCTATGTAACTGCCCTGACGCAAAGCGCGTGCGCGAAGTGATGCTTCCGACTGGCACGACTATGGCAAGCCGCGTGACAACACAAACATCACGTTGGTCGCGTTGCCATGTGAAAAATCAACTTATGAATAGCACGGGGAAAGAAAATAGAAAAATGCCAGATGAACCGTGAGAGCGACCAAGGATAAGAAATATAATAAATAAACAAACAAGTTAATAAACAAATAAATAAATGTAATTTCCTTAAGTTCGTATTTTTTGAGAATATAACATTTTCAGTATCTTTTTTGTTTTTATATTCACATTTTTTTAACAACATGCTATTTTTTTAAATCTCATTTACTCTCTGAGGATACTAAATAATATCACACTATGTTTATCGATATTTTTTGCTTACAGTTAACAAAATAATATCTTACAGTGTTTTCGCTTTTCACAATATAAAGGCCTTTATGTTTGAAACAAATGTCATTCTGCACAATTTGGCTTTAGATTCAGCCCTTCATGAGGTTCATGGTGCGATTCCATAGTCAAACCACTGGGTGGGAGTGATGTAACAATAATAACAGTCAAACTGCCCTCAGTGTGTGTGGTCTTGTTTTTATATTCTGGTGGGGACCTAAACCTGAATACACACAGACTCATGGGGACTCGTGTCACCGTGGGGACCTAAATTGAGGTCCCCATGGGGAAACATGGTTATAAATCATACAGAATGAGTTTTTTGAGAAAGTAAAATTACAGAAAGTTTTCTGTAAGGGTTAGGTTTAGGGGTAGGGTTAGGGTAAGGGGATATAAAATACAGTGTGGACAGTGTGGACTCTCGCCGATGGAGAGTCTCCACAAGGATAATAAACCAGACGTGTGTGTGTGTGTGTGTGTTTGTGTGAGAGAGAGAGAAAGAGAGAGAGAGAGCCTATGACAAATGACTGAAATCCTAAACATCAGGAATCCTAAACATCTTCTACATGGCTTTAATGACAGTCCAGTATGGATCCAATTTCCACCAAATAGAGAAAAAAAAATCTTTTAGTAAATAATAATCATGACATTCCTTACAGAAATTAACCATGATTTTACTACAAATAAAATAAAATTAATTAAATAAATAAATACATTTAGTAAACCATGGCAACCACAAATTGGTTTTGTTACACTAACCATACACTACAAAGCATGGTGTTTGTAGCAAAACTGTGGTTAGCCTATACAAATGGTAATCAAGCTGCCAAAAAACAGTTACTACACTTTCACTATAATAAAACCATGGTTCATTTTCGTAAGTGACAAAAAGTCATAATTACGACAAAAGTCAAAATTATGAGATACAACATCTTAATTATGACAAAAATTCTAACTTTTAACTCATATTTATGACTTAGTATCTCATAATTTTGACCTTTATCTCATAACTATGACTTAGTATCTCATAATTGTTACTTTTTTAATCACATATCTATGACTTTGTATCTTATATTTGTTTTTTTTTTTATCTCACAATTATGACTTTTTGTGTTAGGCCTAATGATGATTTTCTAAGCATGATATTAGTTTCTTATGTAGTAGAAATGGGCTTCCATAGACCAAAGAGGCCTATAACACTGGTCTGACAGGCTCTAAGACTTAAGCCTATTATCTTCTTTATGTTAAAATGCATTCTGCATCAGTTAGCCAACATGTAGAATTGTACAATTGTACTACTGTAATGATCATTAATCAAGTCAAGAGTTACAAGTCAAAGATCAAATATTAAGAGCAAAATACAGAAAAGAGCAAAATACAGTATATCTACATACAAGTGTATAAATGTTTAAAAATGCCACAGAAATGCTATATAAATAGTACAAATAATGTAAACAAGAGTTTTGTGTCCAGTACGATATAATATATTCAGAATGGTTTTCGAGCCTGATGTTGGACTGGACGTTTATTGTAAATTTAATATGTATTAATCTGTACTACCCCGAGAGTGTTTTACATTTGCATAATAGTGGGCTTTTTATTATTCTTTTTTAATACAATCCCACACGATCGGTCGCTTTAAATTGCTTTGTCTGCGGTCTCATTAGTGAAATGACTATTTGTCACATTTTTACGGAGAAAATCAGTCGCATTACGCTGGCAAAACCATGAATAATGAGATCCAAGAAATTGTATTCTGTACCGAGGAGCACTTGTATCGTGGTGATCTGACACACGCATGCGCAGTGCAGCCCAGTGACAGCCGAGCAGCCTCCTCAAGAGCCCAGCAGCGATATTTCAGACAGCAGCAGTCAGTCTCCCCAGTTCCTGTTTCCGCCACGACTCGTGAAGCATCCCATTCGGTAAACATACGCGCAGTGGAGATACAAGTACGTCAGTGCCGAATCAAGGTAAGTGTGTCGCCGTTACATACGACTGCATTATGTTGAGGAAAACGACGTTTTTCTCGCCGGCGAGTTCGCTCCATCCCGGCCTGTTGCTAGCTGCCTCGACTGCTGAACGGCAAAAATAACGGTCAGGTTTGCAGCTCAAGCGCATTGTGTTTTCGCGCCGTGATAGCGAAGTATGCTCTGGTCAGATGGTCATTCTGTGGATATCACGATCACAGCACACTGTATAATGTGTTTATGTACTAGAAAGAGATGAAGGCGATTGCGAATGAGAATAGCAGTGCCAAATATAGGAAGCCTACTTTCAGCGAATCCACACCGTATAGCGCAAACGAATCTGTTAACAAATACACCAGACTTATTAATAAATGGTTTGTATGGGCTGTTGAAGTGCTGCATGACTAACTGAATCTTAGTCAGACATCTAGCAGGAATCACAGCAGCAGTAGCGTGTCCATGTTTATATGGGTAGAAAGAAAGAAGGCAAGTTAACATGAAGCCGCTGCAGAAATCTGAGTGTTTACTTTTAGACCCTTGTGAAGAAGGCAGCGCGTTAGTGAACACTAAGAAATTATGTTTAAAGACATAGTTCACCACAAATGAAATTAAATGAACTTCACGTTGTTGTTTTAAAGTTGCATGACTATCAGAAATTTTGTAGAATGTGCTTCACTGTGACAGTGAATGGGGATTGAAAATGTCAAGCCTATGAACTGTAATAAATGTATAATACAGGTAGCCACACATCTCATTATTTCCAGTGTGTTTTGGAGCCATAAAATGGCAGTTATGTGAGGAATAAAAAGCAGTTTGAGTTGTTATTTACAGAAAAGTCTTGGTGTCCGGCTTAGTTCTCCATGAGAGACTGTTCATCATGAGATAATTTGTAATAAACAAATTGTGTAAGGTGTATCTTTCCATTGAATCAGTTGCTCCAAACATAACCAATATGAATGGTTTGCTCACAGATTGGTTTATATGATCAGTACAAAAAATACTTATGTTCCTCTGTTCCTCTAAAAAAAAAAAAAACCCGATTATAATACTTGGCTTAAGAATACTTGGAATATCCACCTTTTTCTGTAACGTGGAAGTATGCCTATGGATGAGACCCCTGGTTTATTATCTGCTATAGGGAAATAATGAGAAGAATAACAGCATGCAGTAACCAGTAAAACTGTTTGCACTACAAACCAGTGTGCCCATAATTAAGATAATACATTAAAATAATATGGTAAGACACACCGATTTGCAATATCAAGCAGCAAAATTAGCTATTTTATGCAGCTAAAAATAGCTTGGCGTGGATGACACCGGAAGCCAGACCCATAAAATTTACAAATGCTCTTACGGGAAGAATAAGGTGGATAGTGGAGGAATCACTACTTTTGAGACAATTTTATGATGCTTTTGCATCTCTTTTGAGGCGTAAGTCACCATTCATTGTAATTACATGGAAATAAGCATCTAGCATATTCCTCAAAATTTCTCTGTTTGATTTGGAGCAACGTAAATAACAACACTATTTTAATTTTGGTGTGAACTATCCCTTTAAGAATGAAGTAGGAAATAAAGCCTGTTATTGCAGCAATACAAGTCATTATTATGATGATGACTGTTTTTCCTAGCACAGTTCCCACAAGTCTTTTCGCTATTTTTCTAACTGTCAAAGGTTATGTTTCTCAACTGCACTGGGATCAGTTTGATTTCTCATTAGCTAAAGTGAACTGCCTACCTAGAAGGCATATACGTTGAAATCATGGGCACAGGGATTATTTGTCTCCGCCAGTGCTTTTTCTTACTTAATCCACTCCTATCACACCCATTAGACACACTTCAGGATGGGCAGCATTAATTATCATTGTATAACAATTTGGCTTCACTCTTTCACTGCTACTTTGTGGTTTTATCTCCCGTCATGTCATCTGCTGTTTTAATCGATGCACTGAAAACATTTGCCTCACTTAAGAGCCTTGTAAAATCAATGTCTTCTACAGATGTTTGGCCATAATGCCCAGTCCCTGCTCTTCCAAGCGTGCACCGATAACGAGCTTTCATAGTCAAGTGTGTTATTACATCTACTTGGACTTGTGTGCATTCTCTACATTCATACATCTTTAATAGTGCTTTTTGCATTGAAGCTGCGTATCTCGCTTGACTTGGAATTAATGATATAATTAAATCTGCCATGGTAATTGATACCTCCACAATGTTAGGTTTCTGGATAGAGATGATGAGATGTTTCTACTCTAAAGTCAGATGGTCATCAAACTGTTTTCTGAATCTGTCCTGGATCAGTGGATTTGCATTGCTTTTGGCCTTAGAGCAGCAAAGAATACAACAATATGAAGATTTTATTTCATGCATCTATGTAAATACTGCTTATAGCTTTCAGACTGACATTTTTCCACTGTACACTGGACAATATGTTTGTCAGGTAACCGGAAAAGTGGTTAACAAATATTGACTGAATCAGCCTGACTATATTAGATTAGACCAACAAAATTCATTTTCACGGGTCAGGTAGTCACTTCTTCACATTTCATTTTTTGCAGTGTAGTCAGACGAACTGAGAGAATGAATTTAACACTCCTCTGCTATGTTTACTTGCTAGGGTCCTTAGAGCTGTTTTAGCCAATGGCAGTGCCTGTAACTTCCCTAAGGGGCGGTTCATTTAGCTTGAGGCCTTTTTCAGGGAATTCTCTAAAACAAATCCACAAACAGAATTTTAAACATGTTTTGTCAGGTGATCTAAAACGTACTTCATGTAGTAACATCTGGATTAATTTAGTATGACAGAATCAACTACATTATGTAATCTAATATAAGGGTCTACACCAACTTAAGTAATTTTTAAGGGTTAGATCAGGTACAAACAGTTAAGGTAGCAACTGTATGCTTCATTTTTCAGTGCAGTATCACATTTAATGTTCTTGTCTGAAAACATACCAGTTTTGAAGAGAGCAATAATTACATCTGTTTACATTTCTGTATTTAGATGAAGAAAATTGGCTGTTAAAGTTCATATGTCAGGGTGTGATGTGGCCTTATCTTGCTCAAGTTAACCACCAGTGACGTTTATCTTTACTTTAGTATTTTATTAGCTTTTACACTATGTAGGTTTTTAGTATTGTGTAATCATCTCTCTTGTTGAAAGTTTGCTCTTAATCTCAGTTCTCTCTGGTCAGTCACAACTCTCACAAATGAACGATAAATATGCATTAATTTGTCATAGGCCCCTGGAGTCTCGTTGCAGCTCAACGTTTTGCAGTGACTCACTCTGCTCACACAATTATGCTGGTGATACATTACCTTGAAAACATAATATGTGGTTAAGGGATTTCCATAATATGTAGCTTCACGTTCCCACGTGATCCAACGCTACCTTTGCACATACAGGTTTTGTTTTGTGTTATTTAAATTAATGACGCTGATGTGGTGGCTGCACATGTTGCGATAGTCACATGATCATGTAACAGCACACTTTGCCTAGCGGAAACCCATTGTGTGCAATGTCTGTCTTGTCACATTTGTCAAATTTGAGTAATGAACTGAGAAATCTAATAATGCCCTCGATAGATAATTGTCTCCTGGGGTGAATTATGAAGAAGAATTATTAACCCAGGAAAAGACGTTCTGGTTTATGCTCGTTTTATTGAGATTGAATGGAGGAGTAATAGAGTGCAGGGCTTTGCTACTTTCTTAACGTACATTCACCCCGTGCTGTGAAGTGAAGGTCAGGACGGGGGCTGTAATAAAGCTCAAAATCATGGATCAGACAGGAGCAAAGGGAATCTCATTCCCCTCCCCCGCTCCCCGTGCTCATCTCTTCTATTCTGCCAATATCAGGTGACTACTCTTGGCTGAGTTTCCATAGCAATGTGGGCAGTAGGCGGGGATAAAGAGGTTCTGATCAGTTTTAATGATAGTGTAGTTTGCCTCTCTGAGCAGGAGATGGAAAGTCTCTCCCAATAGGTTTTGATTGGAACGGCTGAGAGGTGTGGGATCAGGCGGCGGGGACTAGCGTGTACAAGTGCAGGTGTGTGTGTTTGCATGAGATGGATGATGAAGTGAGTTGCTGCGGTGGGGTGGGATAATCACATGGATGAAATCTCTGGCAGGGCTCCTAATGGCAGACCATGTAGCTTTCCACATGATGAACATTTGCACTCACTCTTTCCCCGTTCTAGTTCTGCGGCAGTGGGCAGCAAGAAAGAGCGACCCAGACATTGTCTTTACTAACTCTCTCTTTCTCAGGACAAGGAAGGCCGTGAGTCATTCTTCAGAGCCCTTTGGAGATTGTAAAAGTCTGTATGTGTGTGTGCATGCTTGTGTGTTTTGCTGGTAGGTTCTTGGCTGACTGCTTTGCACCCATCAGACTTGACAGTGGCCAACGACAGGGAGCTGTTTCATCGGCTATAAATACCACACTGCAATGTGGAGCATCGCTCTGGCAGCTGCAGGGGAACTGCTCCGCCATCGCCCACACACAAGGAGAGGAAGGGTCAGGATTACACGAACCGCAGGCCTTATTTGACCCCTGCAGAAAAATGATGTTTTTGCAAAAACATATGGTGTGAATGATTAAACGTGAATATTTGCAGCCATCACAGTCAATGATTACCTACCACAGGGCTTCATTTAAACCAGGAAAATTTGTTGCACGTGACACCACTTTTTTCCCAGAGTTCGCCGTGCCCTTGCCATAGCAGACAGATAAACGTGAGCGATTGTGCCAAATGCACATCTGCAAAGGCAGTTGGTTTACAACTTGGTTGGTTTAGCAAACTGAACTGAGACCCTTGTTTAGAGTTGAGAACGCAGAGGCACGCAATTTGCACAATGTGCCTTCTGCTTGAGCTGCTTGCAGACAATGAGGCCAAGGTTACTTTAATTCAGAAAGAGGGGAAAAAACTAGCAACAGAAATAGGCCGTAACCGTCTTGAATAGTAGCCAGGTACTTTTTCACCAGGTCCTCACTCTGTGACTGTCAGAATTACACAAGAATATACTGTATTTGGTCCTTCCTACACGCCTTCATTTATTTTGCTTCGTCATCTGTGCCAGCACGTCTTACCTCATCAGAGTTGACTTCGACACACCCTCTGGCACACACATCACTCTACATAATGGAGGTAGAGGAAAGGTGTGACGAAGACAGAACAGTAAATCAGAGGTACAGTAAATACTACTTTTGATTTGTTTTCCAAACAATGTTTGAGTTACAGTAAGTAGCAGAGTACTGATTTTAATAGGACTGACATCTTTACCCAGATGGGAGTGTCTGTTATCTGGATGTGGTGTGTTTTAAGATTTAGTTTTCTTTTTACATCTGATATAAAAAAATTACTTGAACCAAAAGCGGTTTCGTTACTAAAAAGCTGTCGAAAAAACTAAATCCGTAATGAAGATGCAAAAGCGGAGAGAGGAGGAGTAAATGAGCAGAATCATTGTGAAAAAACAATATACCGCAATAAAAAAAACGGATAAGATTTCTTAGAGGACCACAAAGTGTGTAGTAAAATATTAGGTAAGTTGCAACGCAAGTTTCACAGAGGCTGTATGAGGGGGTTAAAAACAGATGTGTCTTATTTGGACGGGATTACTTAAAGTACATCTGTGGAAATACAAATTTACCTGACCTTCTTAGGGAAGACTAGTCTGTCCAAATAAGCTCTAGGCTGAATACCCAGGGGACTCATGTCTGAGGTAAAGATGATGGAAGCATTTTTGAGACATCTAGTCCTGTAGTCTGCAATGCTCAGCACTGACCCGAGTGAGACTGCTGCCTCAGCTCAACTGGAGCATGCTCAATAGCATCCCTAATGCCTTGTGGATTGCTAACGGCTTCTCTGGGACAATTAAGCATCTCTGCGGTGCTCACAACGATGGATGAAGATCTGCATAAAAAGCAACAGAGGTAGGATCAGAGGGCAGACAAGATGTCTATTGGAATGCTATTAAACCCAATTTAAAGGGTTGAGGCATCTAATCTACTAAGTGCCAGCCCTCAGGAGTCATCGGGTTGAGAAGAGGCAAGCACAAGCACCGTTATGATTGATGATTGTCCGAGCCACATTATATGTCAGTGTGTTGTTATCCCCTTCATACACAAAGCAGAGGTGGGGGATTGTCATACTAAGAGGATTCAGAGGGTTTGGCATGATTGGATTTCACCTTATGCTGACTGATATCTTTAACTGTTTCAAGTATAAAGACTCTCGAAGTGCATGTTTCAGGCAGTAGCCCCTCACTGCAGTACACAAGATCCAGGGGGTGAGATTACATCCAATCCAGGGGGTGGAGATGGATAGGTTTAGGGATCAAAGGGTGGAGACGGGTAGGTTTAGGGATATGTAAGGTGGGAGGAGTTGGATCTGGATCCAACCTCACCCCCTGGATCTTGTGTTCTGCAGTGAGGACCATTTGGTTGCAGGAGGCATGGTGGAGTCTTCACTTAGCTTATAGCAGCATCTGCTTCCATACCATTACTTGGTTTATATGCCATTCTGATTCAGCAGTCAGTTGTCCTTTCTGTCTCCAGTGAGGAAAAAAAGATGGTACAAACTTCACGGGACACATATTGAGTGTGCTTTTGTAATTCCCAATCGGCCCCCTCCTCTCTTGCTGTTTGTCTCTTTCTCTCTTCCTCGTTCTGTCATTTCTGCCCTCTGAAAATTGCTTCCCCACTCCTCAATATTAGAGGGAATGCTTGATGAGACCCTGCCAGACCATCCTGTTTGAACCTTAGCACTCGGAGCACTAGTGAAATATTTGCCTCCCTCCATTGCTGTTTGCATAAGCTGAATTGAACACTTAAGTTGTTGCTCGTTGTTGGATTTGTGTGAAAATCTCAACTATACCTTTTGGCCAGAATCCCAGCTGCCCCTCACCCACTAAGTAGAGTTGTTAGCCCGGGGGTTCGGCTCAGGTGGGCTCTGCCGCCCACACAGAACAAAAACTGCTGCAAACCGCAACCGGGTTTAAGCCAGAATACCAACTCAGGTTGTCATCCATATCTGAATATTTTCATATTGCTATACTTCACTTGCATCAGTTTGCATGTAAGTATGCTACTTGCAGTTTTGTCTCCATTAGTTGTTCTTTAAAAACTATTCCAAGGCAAGCCCAAGTAACCGCTGGCCATTTGAAGTTTAAATCTGTACACTCAGAAGCACTATGATCGCTGTGTTTATCTGCTGCCGGTGGTTTTCAGTAGTGCAGCGCAGGGCAGAGGATGAGTCGAATGCTAATTTGGTACAGAGCCAGAGGAGCAAACCTCATGTGACACTGATGACAGAAAGACAGGGTGCGGAGCGGAGATATGTCACATTCTGGGTTCTGTCCTTTTCTTCACTTCATTCTTCTTGAGCAGTGCAGAAAACGTACAGCCTGGGAAACAGTAAAAAGGTTGAGCTAGCACCCTTTTCCCTTACCGTGCAGGTGACAAATTGTTTGGTAACAGTGCCCTTTCTTTAACCTCCCTTTCACTCTTTTCATCTCTCAGCTGCAATGTCTGTTTCCTTCTTCCTTCCTTTGTCTTTCATTCGCTTTGAAATCGACTGCTTGCAGAGCAGCATCTTTGAGCCAGGTTATCGACTACAGTTTAGACACCATGGAGTAGCATTAGCCTGTGCCAGCGAGAGGCGTGTAAGGCAGAGAAGATCCTGTTCGGAGAGATAATCTGATCAGTGGATTTGTCGACTTAATTTTTCGCTAATCCTCATAGTGTTGTGGCAGGCCCTTTTGTGTTGAAAAGGCACAGGTTGTCTTAATTGGGATCAAGAGTTGGATTGCCACTTATGCCAGCAACAACATACTGTGGTTTCACAAGCGGAGTATAAGATTTAGTGGACATTGATTTTACTGTATTGTTCAGCAGGACTCTATTTCATTAAAGTGTACACTGATGAATGATGATGTGAAATTGTATAGCTGGTTATATGCCCTTAATGAATTTGTTAAATATTCATTTTTCTGGCTAGTGAAGAGATTTGTGTAACTGGCCAGAGAAATACTGACAACAAAATGGAAAGAAGCTTAATCCGTCTAGATTACAAACACAGTAATGAGCCAGGCATTGTCACAATGTTCAGTAGTGCCAGTAGTTCAGCTTTGTATTTATTCTGTTGATATTTTCACCAGCCTCACTAGAAAAAAAAAATATATATATATATATTTTTCAAACTGACTTTGATTTGGCAGACAGTGTTTTCCAAATATTTTATATTATTTTAACAGATTACTTGTACAAACTGTTTTGTGTGGTTAGCCCACACTGACTTTGATTTGGCAAATGTTTTACAAAAGTTTTACAATTTTAAGAAATATTTTTTAAAAAGTGCCAAACTCTGTTTGCCAACATTTTTATTTTAGCCTTTGAGAGGTTGTTTTTCTTATGTACAATCTCCAGACAGTTTCACCATCTGGTCATTTTTTTAATTTAAGCCCCGCAAATATCAGAATGACTTCAGGAATGGAATTTTCCCATATAAATGTGCTAAATGCACATTTTAACCAAAAATCTTGAAGTCATTGGCATTCTGTCAATTACCCATCATTTCCATTCAAAACTTCCTTTACAAAACAAATGTGTTCCATTTTTAATTTGCAACCGTAGAGTCAAATTATTCATTGAGCTATAATTTAACCCCATGACAGCTATAAATTCATAAACACATTTGCTGGAAAACAATAGCATGCTGTGATGGGTTGATAATTATAGTTATCAACCCATTCTAACTGACTCTTACAAGAATCACAGAAATAAAGGAAAAACCAAACAAGGCCCAAAAACACATGCACATGATCAGTGGCACCTGCCATTGGTTCGACCTTATCACTCAACCCTGAAGAAGTGCATGAGGACTTTGGTCACTGTTCAGTCTTATGACCAGGAGATCGTAATACAGGTGTGAAGAGAACAGAAGAAGGAAGTGGTTGGGATCAGGCATTGTAAGTTTTGAATCTTTCGATCATATGTGAATGTGAGTATAAATGACTGAACTTAAATGATGTTGACAGCAGCATTGTATGTGGTCTGTTTTGCTGAGGACCCGGCACTGGATGAGCTGCCCTCTTTAGTACTCCACTGACATCCATGCTAATCAGTGTGCCTAGTGACACACTCTGCGTTGCTGCACGCTCGAGTTTGGTGCAAATGGATGTTTCGGTGCTTCAGTGATTTGCACGGTTTATTGGTGTGATCAGAGCGTCTTTTGTGAGCATTAACAGTCGCGCATAAACAGGCTTTTCGGCATTGGGAAATAGAATTTCAGGGCAGTTGAGATACCCTTGGGAGGCAATCACAGAGGCGCTCGGCAAAAGCTTCTGAATGCCTGTGGCCTACCGCGTGGCACTACAACATTTATTTGCAATCATTCAACATTATTCATTAGCAGCTTCCTCATGTGTTGCATTCATGCGTTTACATTTCTCTCGCATGCTAGCTGGAAACCTGGTGTGACATATACGCCGTTCTAGCAGGAGGAAGCTTGTGAGAGAGGTATCATTTGTCTGAATGAATCACCTCATCTCCTCCTCTCGTGCCGCACACCCAGCGATTTTTACAGCACGGTGTAATTGGCCACTCTGTTTCCCATCTGTTGCTTGCTTGCATTCCTTGTCATATTCCCTCTGCTGTCCTGCCCACCCTCGGCACCAGCGGCACAAGGGAGTCGCGTGTTTTTGCCAACAAGTGATGACAGAAGCAAGATCAAATAGAATTCATAAAAGTCGATAAACGTCCAGCTGCTGTTTCATTATCTCTCTGTCTCCTCTCCGTGAGTTGGAGGTGTGGGTGCCATTTATTTCCTCAGAAGAAGGCCTCTCCATTCCTGATGAGAACTTTTCCATTTCACATTCTTGCCCTGGGCAATGGATCAGACTGTCAGAGTTACTTGCGTCTCCGAACTCCTCCACGATTCATCACTCCGTTTTTTTGTTTGTCTTTTTTCCACCATACAAGGAGTTGTGGCCTATTACATATGTGCCTTGGAGAATTCCCCCTCTCCCCCTTTAGTTCCAATACAGAACCAAAGTTTTTTTGGTTCCTTTTGATTTAGTCAAGGTTAAACTTTAGAATACAGCTCTTTGGCTGAGGGTGTGAAATTAACACCAACCAAATGCGGGTGCTTTTTGTGTAGCGGTAGGTAATTGTGCTAATCTATCAGCCATTGTAGTGGTCGACCTGTAAGACACGACAGACTGGCATTTGACAAGAAATGCCATTGCTTAGATGCATAGGCAAACGCTTGAAGAAACACATTTTATTATCTTGATGAACAGACAAAACATAAGCTGTCAATATGCCTGATATGCTGTTTTTGGGTGTTCAGACGTGCTCTGTCACTCGTGTCTATTTGTAAAAATGTAATTTATTCCTGTGATGACAAAGCGAAATTTTCAGCAGCCATTTCTTGAGTCTTCAGTGTCACATGACCCTTTAGAAATCATTCTAATATGGTGCTTTGGCGTTCAGATAACATTTCTTCTTCTTATTAATGTTAAAAACAGTTGGCGCCAATAGCCTTGTGGGCAGCGCGCAGTGCCGTTGCACTATGGGCATCCCGAGTTCAAGTCCTGACTTGAGGACCTTTCCTGACCCTACCCCCCTCACTCTCCCACTTCGCTTCCTGTCAGTCCTGACATTAATAAAGGTGAAAATGGCACAAAAAAAAATACATCTTAAAAAAAAACAGTTTTGCTTCTTTAAGGATTATTTCACTCCTGAATTAAAATTTCCTAAAAAAGTCTGTGACTTTGGTTCAAAAAGGTAGGGTAGGGTGAAAAACTCAAGAATTGTACTTCCGTTTACGTCATGCGTGACTACGTAATGCATGAAGTCGTGAACGCAAAGCTAGGAAAAGAGAAGCATTTGTGGTTAAAAAGTATGTACTTTTTTTTAGAAAATGACCAATCGTTTCGCTAGATGAGACCCTTATTCCTTGGCTGGGATCATGTAGAGCCCTACTGAAGGTGCGTTGAAACTGCAGTTTTGATCTTTACCCCATTGGTCCCCATTGAAGTCCACTATATTGAGAAAAATCCTAGAATGTTGTCCTCAAAAACGTTTCTGTCAAAGTATAGATTTCTTTCAGAAAAATAACATGGACCCCAAACCTTTGAACTGTACAGTATATGAAATAACAATAAAACACCAGTTAATTGTTTACCCTACTACGTCTGCTGTAGTTGCCTGGTTTGTAGTGTTGTTGTAGGTGTTTTTTGCTTTGCCAATTTGAGCATGGCTCAAACAAAGACAAAAGCCTATTGTTTTCGTCTCTGATTAATTGTCTTACAGGGGTTTATGTGCATCCTAGGGAGGACTCCTACACACACTAGAGCACAGAGGAGTCATTCACTGTATTTTCAGTGTACAGTCATGTCACATTCCTGAGTCTTGGTGTGATCTTTAAGCTCCTCATTTTGAACTTACTTTTCAAGCTATGGTCTTTGAAAATGCAAACATATTTTTGCATTCTCCCCTCCCTCTATATAAAGATGTCAAGTGTCGTCTTTTCTCTGAAAGCCTCAGCGGGGTGATGTTGACTAGTGGATGCATGATAAAATTGCAGATGACAGGTTTGTTTATGCCATGCAGTCAGGAAAACAATGTGAAAGATGCCTTGATCTAAAGGGCTGGAAATTTTGACGCCTTTAAAAATGGCATGCTGCTTTGTTGTTTTTTAAAGGGTTTGAAAAGTAGCTTGGGTCAGTTATTCAGTTTGATGTGGTTGTTGGACTGTGTTGCATATACTGTATAACATGCACCCACATAGTTTGCATATTTTTGACATTAATATATTTTGTAGTCAAATGTTGCACTGTATCTTGCCTTCATCATATCTTTCAGGCTTTAATAAAATGTGGCTGTGCCACAGTAAAAGCATTTTAAAACGTGCCAGTCATGCACTTAGTTTATGAGGCGTTTTTATTGCCCCAGCAATGGCATTCTCTTATATCAGCCAAGCTCTTGAGTTTCCAACCACTTGTTTCATGTTCTGTTACTATAATGGAGCCTGATATATTACTAAAATCAATGCATTACTTGTGTAAGACGCTAAACACTACTTGGACTTAAGTGCCAAAAAGCTGACTTGATTTTAGGTCTATATGGTGACATATTTTTTCACAATACAATGTACAGTTAAAGTCAAAAGTTTACATACACCTTGCAGAATCTGCAAAATGTGAATTATTTTACCAAAATAAGAGGGATCATACAAAATGCATGTTATTTTTTATTTAGTACTGACCCGAATAAGATATTTCACATAAAAGACATTTACATGTAGTCCACAAGGGAAAATAATAGTTGAATTTATAAAAATGACCTCCTTCAAAAGTTTACATGCACTTGATTCTTGATACTGTGTTGTTACCTGAATGATCCACAGCTGGTTTTATTGTTTTGTTTTAGTTGTTCATGAGTCCCTTGTTTGTTCTAAACAGTTAAATTGCCTGCTGTTCTTCAGAAAAATCCTTCAGGTCCCACAAATTCTTTGGTTTTTCAACATTTTTGTGTATTTGAACCCTTTCCAACAATGACTGTATGATTTTGAGATCCATCTTTTCACACTAAGGACAACTGAGGGACTCATATGCAACTATTACAGAAGGTTCAAATGCTCACTGATGCTCCAGAAGGAAAAAGTGTTGCATTAAGAGCCAGGGGTGTAAACTTTTGAACAGAATAAAGATGTGTACATTAATTTTTTGTTTTGCGTAAAATACTATATTTTTTTCATTTAGTACTGCCCTTCAGAAGCTACTTACATGTTTCCCAGGAGAAAAAATAAGTTACATTTACCCTGATCTTCAACTGTTACCGGGCAGTTCAACTGTTCAGGACAAACAAGGGACTCATGAACCACTATTACTAAACAAAAAAAAATACATCTGCAAGGTGTACATAAACTTTTGACATCAACTGTATAAATGGAATTAAAATAGTCTTTTGATTTTGACTTAATGACTACATAATTGACTTGGGCATTGCGGCAGAGATTTGTGAACATTTCTGAATGAACTGCTGACTCAAACATGTGATTGTTTATTTAACCTAATTATTTAATGTAGTACTCCAGCACTGCCTCATTTTGCTGAAGATATCTGGAGATATGACTGCCTTAGGCCTGGATGAACCTGGAAATGAGTAGTGATCCTTCTAGGCTATTCTGCCTGTGCAGCTCAGTCCGACCAGCCTCGGCCAGCTGCCTTCAAATCAATATGACCATCTCAAAATCACTTTGAGTCCTTGCCCAGAAACTAGCGACAACCATCTGTCAGACAGATTCTCCCAAACACACAGGAACACACCCTCAAATCTGTCTCCATAGCATTACCAATTGTTGGTTCGCTTCAGTCCTTCTTGATCACTGAATATGCCTAGTTCTCCGCCAGCTAAATTACATTTCAACACACAGTAATTTGGTGCAGAATGGTGAGGGCTTAATGATGCTGAAACTCATCACCCTCGTGAAGAAAAGTCGAGAGTGCAGAATGGAGCGTGAGGATGCTCGAGAACCATCAGGCCTGGCATTGTGAACTTCTGCAAGTCAGGTCTACATGTTTCAGCTTTGCTTGTTAAGGTCTACTATAGTAAAGCGTACTTCAGACTATAAGAAAAATCTGTTATATAGGATGAGGGTTTCCAAACCATAGATTTTCAATCAGGATTTTAATGCTTGGTTTCGTGCGGCCATTGATTTTTATTATTATTTTTTTTAAGGAGGCAGCTTTGTCTAGGTTTAACCAAGCCAGTGTTTTTTAAATTTGCTTGTCATCAAATAGAAAAAATGGCATTTTATGCTAATTGTTTTGTCTGTTGGGTTGAAAGCCGTTTGGGGCCATGCCAGTAATGTCATTTAATAAACAGAACATTGATCTCTTTATTCAAAAACTAGATTATCCCATTCTCATTATATGAATGATGTTGGCTCTATCAGATAACTGGTGTGCATATTTTGTTATTATGGAGCCTCATGTTTGCAGTATTCTGCAGTATTTCTTCTTCTTAAACGAATAGTTCACCCAAAAATGGAAATTCTGTCATTAATTACTCACCCTCATGTCATTCCAAACCCATAAGACCTTCGCTCAACTTTGGAACACAAATTAAGACATTTTTGATGAAATCCGAGAGCTTTCTGACCCTGCATAGACAGCAACGAGGCTACCACATTCAAGGCCCAGTGAGGTAGTATAAACAGTTAAAAATAGTCCATATAGCTTCAGTGGTTTTATGAAGATACGAGAATACTTTTTTTTTAGAGTACGATAAATGTTCGATATAATGTTTAAGGCGGAACAAAAGAGCGCTAGTCATTTAAAGCGTGCAACTCGGACAGTTCATCCGCTCAGATCAAAGTTCAAATGACGGCACGGCGCAAACTTACTAGAGCAGATGCGTTCACTCGCTGATGAGTCTTGGTCACTGAACAGTGCTGTGTGATCCAGTGTGAATCGCTTGAATTCAGTGAAGAACACGAATGACTCTGTTTAAAGCAAAATGAAACAGTGCTGACAAACAGAAGAAACACTGTGCAACGACACAGCAGGATTTTTAATTTACAAATCACCATCATTTACCATAGATTTACTGTAGTAGCACTAACTGCACAGTGGTATTGTAGCAGACATGTGGGTATATTTGTGTCAAATTTTATTATATTATTAATGTAGTCATGTATTAAATGTATAAGTAATGGAAAATAATTACAGCCAGTATTTACAGACAGTTTTTTGTGATAGCATTTATGCATTTATACTAAATGTAAAAGTATACTAAAGGTGCTATATTTGTGGTTTGAACTGTTATTATCATGATCTATCAATGATACTATGGAAGAGCAATGGTTAATTAAAACAACAACAACAACAAAAAAACTCAAACAGTCAGAATAATTACATTTCACAATATAAAAATGAGGTTCCTACAATTTTTAAAGATATTACTGATTTTGATAATGAACATAAATCTACATCTGCATCCTTACTCAAGCTACTGTCAAATATGTATTTCTAAGAGATAAAAAAATGTTATATTATTAATAATATTATCAGGCAACACAACATGTTTCTTGATTTGATACAGTAACTTGCAGAACTAAGAAAAAAAAATCTATTAAGATATTTATTTTGTTTTTGTAAAGAATTCAAAAAACGTGAAGTGTTTGTCATGTTCTGACCATAAAGAATATTTTCAAGTCACAATTAACCTTCTGGTTTTTACAACTTTCACTGTAGCAAAAATCAGAAATAAAAATTGTGACATTTATTATGATAATTACCGATATCGATTGATATGAAAAAAAAAATACTGCAATTTTTTTTTTTTTGGCCATATCACCCAGCCCTATGTCACATGGACTGTTTTAACAATGTCCTTACTACCTTTCTGGGCCTTGAACGTGGTAGTTGTGTTGCTGTCTATGCAGGGTCGGAAAGCTCTCGGATTTCATCAAAAATTTCTTCATTTGTGTTCCGAAGATAAAAAAGTCTTACAGGTTTAGAACAACATGAGGATAAGTAATTAATGACAGAATTTTCTTTTTTGGGAGAACTATATCTTTAATTAATCCGTTCTTTAATTCCATTCTCTCTCTTGCAACCCTCACAATCATTTTTGATTGCCCTTCTCTTGTTTCTCCAGCATTTGAATTGCCTTCTTGTGTGTTATGCGCTTAGAGGCCTAAGATTGTTGTCGTTTGTCAAACAGGACATTATCGATCTAGTCATTCTATGCAAGAATCCGGTGTAACCTGAGGTTAAACACTTCGCTCAAGGGCGCTATAATGACAGAACTGGGATTAAGCCTGCAACATTCATGTTGACCACACAGCTCCTTAAGTTACTTTACTGCCACCCCCAAGATAGGTTTACTGCTTTTCACAATCCAGAATCAAACATGAAATCTGATGCTAAGTGTGATTTTTGATAGTAATTTGAAAGTTGATGAACATTTTCCCAGCAGTGTATCATATAAGATGCTTTATTACATCTATATATAATTATGAATTATTCCAAGCAGTTGTTCTTGTATAACAACCTACTAACAAACAGAAACAAACTGCAATTAGTGGGAACATCAACCTAAGCATTTATAAGGCCCTTAAGAGGGATTTCTCTTTTTTTTTCATTTTTAATGTACCAGTTTTAACACTGACCATGCGTTTGCATCATGCAGTCTGCAAGTTTTTTGACAACAAAAATGCCAAATCCCCAACAAAAGCAGTTTAGCAGCCAGCCTTAGCACAAGATGAATATGGAACAAATTGGCGGACATGGCCTGAGGAGAAACCACATTTAGCTGAGTTTATTCTTTAACACCCTTCCCCACGGCTTCCTCTCCTCTCTCACCATGTGTTTTAGCCCTTGGGGCAACTAACAGCACTCCTTTTTGGACAAAACACTCATCAACATATCATTAAAACCGCCTGCAGAGCCCTAATTCTAATACGAACATCACTTAACATAATGTTCACATACCCTACTAGCTATGCGTCCAGGAACTGGAAAATAAACATTTGAACATGTGCATTTAAGTGTATGTATGTTTCCATGCGTAAAAATTCTGATGCTCTAAATTTACATGATCAGCAGTTTTATTTGTCTCATAATTGAAGTGAAGTGTGAGGGTCCATGTGCGTCCTTGCATGTTGTATGTGGCTTTTTTCTTTAACTTAGCTTTGGGCTCCACGCTGTTCGCCTTCCTGTATTTTTTATATTCAAAACAGACAGTCTTACGGCTTCTTGCATATCCATGTTATCATCTGCTATGCAAAAGACCCCCACATCCAAGTTTTAACTCCTGATCTGCACTGCCTGCGGGGCTCTAGGGGATGCAACAGCACCTCTCACACATTGCCTCTAGTTTGAGAGTAAATTTATGCTCTGTTTAAAATATCGCACACTTGCTCTATTCATCATTTGGTTCACAGCCATTAAGCATTCATTTGCAAGTCTTAAGATATTCCTATTTGAAAATCCCATTAAATCGCTTTTATTTTCTGTATTGATGTATTTCCTATTGCAACTGGAAGTTTGACTGGAATTTTTTAGCTAGTAGGCTCCGATTATTTCAGAAGTGATCTAATGGTGTCTTCTTGGAAAGTTTGTATTGATGAATTTGGATACCATAATTATGACACACAATTTAGGTGTGTTCAAGTCACTGTACGTTTTCTACCAAAAAAAAACACATTTGTGACCCTGGACCACAAAACCAGTCTTAAGTCGCTGGGGATTATTTGTAGCAATAGCCAAAAATACATTGTATGGGTCAAAATTATTGATTTTTTTTTTATGGCAAAAATCATCAGGAAATTAAGTACAGATCATGTTCCATGAAGATATTTTGTAAAATTCCTACTGTAAATTTATGAAAACTTTTTGATTAGTCATGTACATTGTTAAGAACATTATCTGAAGAACTTTAAAGGCACTTTTCTCAATATTTTGATTTTTTTGCACCCTCAGATTCCTGATTTTTAAATAGTTGTATCTTGGCCAAATATTGTCCTATCCTAACAAACCATACATATGATGTATAAATCTCAATTTTGACAAAATGACCCTTATGACTGGTTTTGTGATCCAAGGTCACATTTTTTAAACTCTACTTACATGAAATGATAAATAAATAATGTGCATCAAATGTGTCTTTGTTTAAAGGTATATCATAATTGTACAATACAGTCGTATTTTCTAAATGTGAACTTAGCTAGTTTTATTGTTAATGGGAAACAAATTTCATCCATTTCAACAAATTTACCATCAGTACAGACAGTTCTTTTATTGCATCACACATATTTTTTCACTGACGCCTCTATCTCGGAAAAAAAAAAAAGTTTCCCACTCGTAATTGTGGCACTGTGGTGGCTTTTAAATATGATCTTTCCAAATTACCATGCAAATCTAATCACAAATAACAAGACCGTAGTAGAGTAGATGAAAACATTTCTCTAGATTTAAAATGAGAGTCATTAAACACAGAAGTATTGTACACAAGGTCTTCCCTCATATAAAATAAATGCTTGAGGGTTTAGCTGCCAGACCGCTGTAAAACAATGTGTGAAAATGAATTGTGACAGACATATTTTACAATTAGGGTTTGTTTTTCAGTTGTCCTGCTAGGCTTTTTCAAACAAAAACAACAGTTATAATAATTAGCTGGTTTTATTTTGTGGGAAACAAGTAATATTTTCATTAATTTCAACAAATTTACCATCAATGCAGACTATTGAATCTTCCCGTATATTCTCACTGACGCCCCCAACATGGAAACTCTGCGTTTAAAAAAAAGTTTATAAAGATTTTCCGACTTGTAATTACAACATTGCGGTGGCGTCTGTGTTTGTTCAACTCATTAATACAACCTTTCCAACACACGCACACCATGTGATTTGGAGGCAGCTTAGGTGGGTGGGTCATTCGCAATTTGCAAAGCATTAGATTGGACAAAATTTTGTGTAGTGCAGAATGAGTCATTTGTTTTTTTTTTTTTTCCCCAGAGGAGAAAGACTGTAAACTTTAGACATATGTATCTGCTAAAGGTTATTTAGTAAATTATATGCTAGTGTAGGAGTAGCATATTGACGGCTTCAAACTAATAGACACTGACTAAAAGCCTCAAACAAAACTGAAGAGAACTGACAGAATTGAATCAAACTGTGAGCACTTGTGATTGTGTCTGTGGGAGGAAGAGAGGGAGAAAGAGAGCAGCATTTGGAGAAATGAGACCAAACAAAGTTTTGTTTCAGACTATTTCAGTCTACCCTGCATTTTTCTTTCTCTCTCTCCACTTCCTTTTTCTTTGGAATCACCAGTTCTACTGTGTAGGACCTCAGAAACACACACACGGAAATACACTCAGGAACTTAGTTCGTCTTGAAGCGGGTGCACACTGTAGGAACATTGCCAAGACGTCACTATCTTAGACAACATCCTCAGATTGTAAAAGATTTCTTTTGTCAGAAAGGCTTTGTTTGCCTAGTGTGACTTCCTCACAGATTAATTGCCTTTGTGGTGAATCTAGCCTCTGATGCAGTTCTGTCAGTGTCAGAAATGTAGGGCCTTATGCAGTTGGGCCTTATGACCTTAGAGGTTTTGGATTTTTCATGCATTTTTACATCAAGTCTGTGGAGCAGGTTGGTTATTGTGTGCATTGTTAAGCTTGGTTTCGCTTTGATTTCATATTTGAGTATTTACAAGTATTTTTGGCCTTTTGAATTACCGTGCAAATCTAATTACAAGCAACAACACAGAGGACTAAATGAGAACATTTCTCCAGATTTGAAATGGGAAGTATTGAAAAAAAAAAATGCACAAAAGGTCTTCCTTAATGTAAAATGAATGCTCAAGGGTTTAGCTAGACCACCGTAAAATACTGTGTGAAAGGGAATTAGGACAGACATAAATCACTATTCGTTATATTTTGCTATTATATAATAAACAATCTTTTTTTTAAATAACAACAACAATAGCTTAATAAAAATAGTATAATAATATAATTTTAAAAATAATAATGCAAGTAATAATCATTATATGCCTCAAATATGATATTCAGGTGTTTCCACAAAACAAAACTGTGAATAGAAAGTGGGCTTAAAATGTCATGTATTTTAATATTTTAAACATATTCATGACTAGTCTTTTAATTTTTTTTTTTTTTTACAAAGCATTAAAAGAAATTAAATTTTCTTAAGTTTATGTTTAATCTTTCAGTCAAATGGTCAACATCTATGTGAATGTAGCACTGAGTAGTGTTGCACAATGACCAGTATATTATTGCTGCATTCATGCCATGTCATAATTATTGTAATTAATAGATAACAACCCGGATGTTCTATCCTAAGGTCCTGTTTACACTAGTGCACAACTGGTGTTTTCACTGCATTTCAGAAACGTTTCCATCCACACTACACAACTATAAACGCATGTCACATGACCATTTATTTTGAGCTTGATGTTACTGTTTACATGGCTGTCAAGGATATGTAAAGCAAATGTGTGGGCATCCACGCCATCATTTTCAAAAGTCTCTGTTTTGATCCGTTTACACTTAAATGCAACCCCAGAGTTTTCAAACTAAATCTGGGTCTGCAGCATTTTCGAAAGTTTCCGTTTTTTAGTGTAAACGACAGACGAAATAGTAGGGGTCATCGGATGCCCAAGTTGATATGATTCTTTAGGGCAGTGGTTTCCAACCACGTTCCTGGAGGCCCCCCTGGAGGCTTGTAGACCTTACGGTTCAAAAGTTATTAACAGAAATTTCAGTATGGTTAACACTGAGACTGTCCTCTATCTGTGTGCCAAATTTCATAACTTTGCCGCAAGCGCTTCTATGGGCTGTCATAGACTCGCAGAGCAGAATACAAAAAAACAAACGGATACAATACATGCCTAAGCACCTTCAGTGCCCTGCCCCTAATAACTGGGGCAGAGCACTGAATTTTAACTAAATTAAACTGCTGAAGCCACTGGCATTTTGAATGTTTTTCCACAGGATGTTACAGTGGTCAGGTGGTACGAGCTGCAATTATGAGGACACAAAGTTCTGAAGTTCTGACATGGTATAAGCACTCCTAATGTGTCACCCAGTATCAATGTGAATTGTGAAATGTGACATAAAAGAATGTTGATGTCGTAGTCTGTCTAGGGATCTTGTTTGGTTCACATCACAACGTTATACATTCTGACAGGCAGCTGTCATTAAGGACAGCGAAAATCACACAGCGTGCAGCCTTGACTAGCTGTCTAAGATTGCAGATCTCTTGTCATTTTCACATACAATTTTCAGTGACAGCATATGTTTGAGAAAGTGTGTTTTGTGAGGTGCTGGTGTAGCAGCATTACAGGCCTGCCAACACCTCCCACTGCTTTTGACCCCTCCAGGAGACGCAGCCATCCAGAAATGCCCATCTGTGCTTCTGCCTCCTCCAGCGAGATCTGTGTGTGTATGCGCTTATACCTGGCACAGATCCACACACATTTACAGTGTGAATACACTGCAGGACCATGTGCGGTTTGCCATTGCCGCCCCATCCCTGCGTGCTTGTAGAGACAGTGCTAGCCTGCAGCTGCTGCCCAGCGTGAATAGAAAAATATTACAGCGGCGCCCATCAAATGCCAGCTGACACGTCACCTTTTATTTTACCTTTAATCTCGAAGACTGCTGACTTGCAGTAAAAGCTCAGCTCATAAGTCAGTGTTTTTAATGAGCTTGATGACAAGTACTTTGTTTTGTGTACATGCACCATGATTCTATATGGATGCACTTTATTGGACTTCAAAATCTAAACAGTCATTCACTGCTGTTATAAAGCTTGGAAGAACCAGGACTTTTATTTCGTCTGAAAGATGAAAGTCATTATTTTATTTATCTGATTTATCCACTAATAATTATAGTACAGTTTAATACATTTTAGTATAGAATTAAATACAGTTTTATGCACACTTACACTCATAAAAATTATTCTGTGGTGTAGTAAATACTACAAAAAAATGTATTTTTTGTCATTTCAAATTTAATTTCTACATGAAAAAGTTAGTTCAAGCAATAATAAAAAAAAAAAAATCTATATTAATACTTGTAGAAGCTTACAGAAGTTAAAGCATAAATATAAATGTTACTTAATTTTAACTCAGCTTTTTGGATACAGGTGTTCCCATCATGAATTGGGCATGTATAATTAATAAAGCAGATTTTCCCCCTCTATTTTCCTGTATTTACACAGTTTTATCATTGTTTTTGTTGTTAGATTTAGTAACGTGATTTTCTTACATCTGGAGTTAATTTTTTACTCAAAATGACATTCGTGCTCAAAAATGAACCACAGAATGTTATCGTCATCGTGTATTGTGTACTAAGTATTGAAGCCTCCGTGTTCAGATGAGCACCGCTTTACTCATTGTGTAGATATAGTGTCTACATGATATCTATTGTATAATTTACCTAGAAGTTTCTAAGTAGCATACACCTTAAAAGCATGGTTTAATTAGGTGCTATATTAAGTAAAATCAAAGTATTGCCAAGTAAGCTTTGAGTTACTTAAGCCTTAAGTTACTTCTTTGTTAAATTTACTTAACTTGGGTATGTAGATTTTACTTAATTCTATAAGTCAAATGATATATAATTATAAAATATTTAATTAATTTCTCTTCTGAATGTTAAAGAGGTTATTACACTACCATTGAGAAATTTTAACCAAAGCATGTTATAGACTTTTCATTAAGACCCTAAAAAATCATATCAACTTGTGGAAAATGGGCATCCGATGACCCCTTTAAGTTCAATAGTAAGTAGACTGGACAGAGCAGTATCAGTAAAATTTACTTAAAATGTGTTACTTAAAACAAGTTATTTTTCTCATTGTATTATTTATCAGTTTGACAAGTGGTGTATTTTATTTACATTTCTATATTGTAATTTTTATATCGATAACTGATCTCTTTTATTTTATTTTTTTAAGTGCCACTTATAGTTCTTCAGTAGCAACAGTGCTTGTAAAATCCACAAGGCTGTAAGGTGTGCCATTTGTCATTTTAGGTTTCAGAAGGGTGCTCATCAGCGCTCCGTTTGCCCTGCACTGATGCCGGCTTTGTAGCAGACTTCTATCAGACAGTCCCTGCAGCATTACGTCATCAAGTGTAGACTTGGAAAAGGGCCTTCACTTTCAAACCAAACATGTTATTTAAGAGAAAACCCCAAAAAGGAAGAAGATAGAGTAAAACCCAGCATTGCATTTGGTGTGAATCATGTGAAAAATGTGTTTTATTTTGTTGCATCAGACATGGTGTGAACAGATCTTTTAGGGTATGACAGAATTTGCCTCTTTTTCCCATGCAAAGAATTTGTCGCCATCCCAGACTAGAAGAACAGACACTGTGGCGGAAACCCTCCCTGCAGCTGACTGGGATGCCAATGACCAAACTGCTCATAAATCATTCCGATTGGACTTTGCGGAGACAGGATCCACACATCTCCCCATCCTCAGTCAGAATTCCAATGTCTGGCGCTAAAATATTAAGCACTGGCATCTCATAGGTGCGGTAGCTCTGGAAGAGAGCATTTAATAAAACATAACTAGCGTTGCCTTGTGTGTGCTCTAATACTCCAAGCACAGGATTTGTGATCGACTCTCCCTTCTTCTATACTGAGAGTGCTAGGCTATAAAATATGAATTCCTTTACTTCCCTTCTATGGTTTTGCTTCACATGAGACCAGGATTGTTATTTTGATACAAAATTGTATCTAAATTATGCATACTCCTATCTTCCCTAAATGTTGTCATGTTAAAGTCACTTGCGCAGTTGTCAATTCACAAAGTAAGTGGGTGTTATTTTGTACCCAACAGTTTTTGGAAATATGGAGCTCTACATTGAAACTAAAACTGCAAGATGTTTTATGAAACCCTCTTTCTCAAAGTAAAAGAAAAAAATTAATAAAATGGTAACTGACTTTATTTCACACGAGTGCAACTTTATATCTCAAAATTCTAACTTTATATATTTTTTTAATTCCAACTTTACATCTCTCAGTAGATACAGTGGCCTCCACTAATATTGGCACCCTTGGTAAATATGAGCAAGAAGGCTCTGAAAAAATGTCTTTATTGTTTAATAATGGCTGAGAAAACATGGCAAGGGATCTATACAGAATCTCTCTAGATCCTTCAGATTTTGAGGTCCATGCTGGTGAACTCTCCTTATCAGTTCACCCCACAGGTTTTCAATGGGATTCAGAGGTTTTGGGCTGGCCAAGACAAGACTTTGATTTTGTGTTGATTTTGATGTATGTTTTGTATCATTATCCTGCTGGAAGATCCAATCACGGCCCCTTTTAAGTTTTCTGGCACAGGCAATCAGGCGTTCATTTAATATGTGCTCATATTTGGTGGAGTCCATGATGCCATGTATCCTAACAAGACGTCCAGGTCCTCTGGCAGAAAAACAGCCCCAAAACATTAAAGACCCACCATATTGAACTGTAAGCATGAGGTACTTTTCCATATGGCTGCCTCTCTGTGTGGCAAACCTAAGTCTGGTGTTTATTGCCAGCATTTGATTTCATCTGACGATAGAACCCGTTCCCATTTAAAGTTTGTCAGTAAAGTCTGGCAAAAATGAAGATGCTCGAGTTTGTTTTTGGATAAAAGTAAAAGCTTTTTTCTTAAAACCCTTGCAAACAATTTGTGGTGATGTAGGTGGCGTTGGCTTGTAGTTTTGGAGACTTTCTGACCCCAAGACCTAACTAACTTCGGCAATTCTGTAGCTGTGATTCTTGGAGATTTTTTGGCCACTCAAACCATCCTCCTGACAGTGCGTTGGGACAAGATAGACAGACGTGTGTCTCTTCTAGGCTGATTCATAACACTTAAAGGATTAGTTCACTTCCAGAATAAAAATGTACAGATAGTTTACTCACACTAACAATGCAGATTTAAAGGGCTCTACATGATCCCAGCCAAGGAATAAGAGTCTTATCTAATGAAACAATCTGTCAAAAAAATAATATGCATATATTTTTTTTAAACACAAATGCTAGTCTTGCACTAGCTCTGCAATGTGTTTCCGTGACTTTACATACGGCGTAATCACGCTGGAAAGGTCACACATGGTTAGTTCTTCATCAGTGTTTTCTGGTTCAAAAAGGTAGGATAGGGCAAAAAAAAAATTTTCTACTCCAACTTCAAAATCACCCAACATCGTTGTTTTACCTTTTTTTGTAAGGGCGTTTGACTTTATTTGTGCATTCACTTTGTAAATAATGGGGTGGTACTTCCGCCCACGTTGTGCTTGACCTTTCCAATGTTTTTTTTTTTTTTTTTAACTGACCAATTGTTTTGCTAGATAAGAGCCCTGTTCCTCGGCTGGGATCATGTAGAGCCCTTTAAAGCGGCATTGAAACCGCAATTTGGACCTTCAGCCCATTGGCTCCCATTGAAATCCACTATATGGAGAAAAATCCTGGAATGTTTTCCTTAAAAACCTTAATTTATTTTTGTCTGAAGAAAGAAATGCATGAACATTTTGGATGACATGATGGGAAGTAATTTTTATTCTGGAAGTGAACTAATCCTTTAATTGTTGGTATTATTGGTATTTTTCAGTGTTTTTGCTATTTTCATACAGCTACTTCTCAATTTGTGAAGCTCAACAACCTTTTTCTGCACATCACAGCTGTGTTCTTTGGTCTTACTGTACCTATTGTGATGAATGACTAAGGGATTCTTACGTGTTACCTCTTATTTATATCTGCGTGAAAGAGGAGGTCATGGTTGAACAATGTCCTGTTACTAGTCACCCAGATGTACTAAAAAAAATGTAAAACATCAATGAGAATATACGTAAAAAAATATTTCGCTCGTGTGAATTCATGAGGGTGACAGTAATTGTAGCATACATATAATTTAACTTTAAGATTTTTTTTTTTTTTACATCATATGGCTCAGAAAATCAAAACAGCATGCTAATTGAGACTGCTTGGATTTTTCTGGGATTTTAAAAAAGGAGTGAATGTTTTTTTCACATTATAGGGTGGTTGTGTCCACACACTGCTAAGACATGCAAACACCATGTAAAAGTGAATTTTGCATCTGATGTCCTCTTTAAGCAATCAAATCAAAAGGTTAAACAGGACGGTATTCTTTCCACAGCCTTCTTTGCTCATATTTACCAAGGGTGCCAATATTATTGAAGGGCACTGTAAGTTTACATGCACTCATTTTTGTCAGTCCAAATGATTTAAATCCCATTTCAGATTCTACTAATATGAACCCTAAATTTTGTAACCTGATTCACATTTTCGTTCACATGTGCGTTTATGTATTTCGAACAAAACTTCAGTGCATGTTTTCAGTGCAATTCAAAATTGGAGAAATAATGTTCATGAAATGCTTAAAATGAAAGCTGACAAATATGCCAGATTTAAGCAAATATTTTGCCATTTTAATCTCCTCCGCTGATCGGTTTATAAGACGTAAATAAATATGCATTTTAGTAAAATATAAACCATGTAAACAGCCAGCAACCATGTAAGTCTTATTTTGAAAGGGCTCTTCTAAGTCCGTTTGAGAACAAAATCATATTTGAGCGTTTGCTTAGTTTTGTTTTTTTGATTTATCAAATCTTATCTTATCACCTCCCCTTTCAGTCCTAACAGATTATTTGGATGCATATAAATATAGCTAATGTGACTTTATGTCTCACGTTTGCAACTTATAGTTTTATTTAGCAGCTTTAATTTTGACAACTGCAGTTTTAATTAATGTAATTTCAAGTTGCAACTCATACAATTTACATTTATTTATTGAAAGTGTGATTTTAATTCACATCATTATAAATGTTTTATTTTTAAAGTTTTATTTTATTTTGTAGCCTTAGGTGGAAACTGACTTTCATAGCATTTACAAATGTGCGTGTGTGTGCGTGTACATCATTCTTGGACTTGAGCCTTGCCTAATGTTTTTCTAATACAACTGATGCCACCATTCATCCTGAGCTCTGTTGCCACGGCAGCAGGGGAGTGTGGGTGTCGCTGGTCTGAGCCGTCCACATCAGCATCGGTGATAGGAACAACGGATGTTTCTGGCTCTCAGAACAGCATCTATCTCACATACAATACTTCAGCTCAAGAGTTTTACTGTTGACACTTGCACGCGCCTTCCAGTCCTTTTCATGAATACCCTTGAGGAGAAGACAAATTACCCCTGTCTGAGAGCGCTTTCCTGCTGACTCTAAAAAAAAAAGAGGAGAATATTTACTTTTGTGTCAGTGACGTGAATATTTTTTCTTATGTTACAGGGGGAGGGAATCGTCCTCGCATGTCCCAGCTAAGCTTTTTATAGGACACACAGTCAGGTAAGCTGTCTCTGTTGCATATGTCAGTCTACATGTGCTGTTTAAACAACGTTGTGTGTACGTTAAGGCTAGGTTTTGCACTGCAATACACGATTCACAATATAATAATTGGATAATGATTGAAACTGGACTGAACTGAAGAGAGAGACCCTCAGCGTGAGTGAATTTGCTGGATAAGTTTCAGTCTCTCTCATGCGGTTCACTTCACTGATGTCCACTACAGTGCCTCAGAGAAGTAAAATATCGATTTAGCGATCCAAAGCCAGGGTTTTTAAGCCCTCCAGGTCCATTGAGGTCCTGCAGGGGGTCCGTGGACAAATATATAAAACTTTCTTTCTTTCCTTCTTCACATGTCCTGTTTCTAAATGTGGAACATTATCTGCTTTATAAGCATTATGTAACGTAATACTATTAGCTGAAGTAACAAAAACTAACTTTTTTGTTAAATTAATTATTTTAGGGTACATAAATATTACTAGTATGTTTTTTATATATATTTAACATTTCATTGCCATCACAAAATGCTATTAAAGGCACAACATGTAGGTTTTCGCAACTAGAGGGCGCCTATTCAAAACAAAGAAAGAAACAAATGTGTAGTTTGATGATGTGGTGATGGAGTGTGGAATCATAGGAGTCGTTGTCTTTATTCCCACAGCTGATGTTATCCAATGGGACTTGGGCAGAAATTATATTCATGCATAGGCTAATGTATTAAAGAATTTTTAATGCCACTGTAGTATGAAGCAGGGTGGTGCAAAAAGTTGTGAAAGTGAAACGAGGATGGTGGAGCGATTGCTAATAAGAAATGAGTGCAATACACGGCTTGAAAGCAGTGGAGCTTTTCCGCTTCTGCTTCTTCCGGTCATGCGTATGTAGGAAAAAGCAGCGCTGTTTTATCATACTATATACATACATTTGAGTGTGTTGAATTGTTGTTAGAATTAAAGTGTCTTTGGAGTTTTCATGTTTTCTACAAAATAAAACCGGGAAATCGAGGGTGTATGACATCATTAGCAGGTGATGCACTTACACTGGCCTTTACACTAGATATAATTGCTTATTTCTCTGGATTTAAACATTCTTGGAAATATTTGGGATAATGTAATACACAAGTCGAAATGTATAACATTGTTCTAGTGGTTTTTGGATATTTTAATAAAAAACTCTTACATATTGTGCCTTTAAACACAGTTCAGCATTTGAGATGTGCTGAAAATGGAGTTTTCATCACTCTTAGAAATAAAAAGTACACTTTTGTTCAATAGTATACAAAATAGTATTACAATTTAAAATAAGTGTTTCCTATTTTAATGTATTTTAAAATTGTATTTATTTCTGTAATGACAAAGCAAAAAAATTTTACTTTTTTACTTTAGTCTTCAGTGTCCTTTAGAAATCTCTCTAATAGGCTTCTTGTGCTGGTGCTCAAGAAATATGTTTCTTGATAATATTATGTCTATATATTATAATTATCAATTTTAAAAACGGTTATGCCGATTAACATTTTTGAGTTAACTGTTGAACTTTTTGCAGTAAAGAATCCTTAAAAAAGTATATAAATCTTTTAGAACATTATAAATGTCTTGACTGTCATTTTTGATCAAATTAATACATTAGTTCAGCCAAAAAGGAAAATTCTGTCATTAATTACTCATCCTCATGTCCTTCCAAACCCATAAGACCGTTCATCTTCAGAACACAAATTAGGATGTTTTTGATTAAATCCGAGAGCTTTCTGGAGCAACGCAACTGAAACGTTCAAGTCCCAGAAAGGTAGTAAGGACATCGTTAAAATAGTCCATGTGACATCAGTGGTTCAACCTTAATCATATGAAGCTAAAAGAATACTTTTTGTGTGAAAAGAAAACAAAAATAGCGACTTTATTCAACAATTTCTCCTCTTTTGTGTCTACGTCACAACGCTGGCTCCTGCGTCAGCAACACCACACGGATGCTTAGTATTCTCGTGAACTCGTGTCAAAGACTGACTTAATAAAATTATGGTTAAACCACTGATGTCACATGGACTATTTTGTAGACATCCTGACTACCTTTCTGGGCTTTAAATGTGGTAGTTGTGTTGCTGCATATGGAGGATCAGAAAGGTCTCGGATTTCATCAAAAATATTTTAATCTGTGCTAGACTTTTTTTAATAAAATGTGGACATTTGCGGTATACGCTTGTATTGCTGCAGCCCTAGTCCGCAGTACATTAAGATTCAGCACTCTAGTAGGATGGATGCACGTGTGCCTTCCATATGTGTGCATATCTCAACATGCATCTGATGAATTATTTTTGCAGTTTACACACGGTTATTCTGCATGCTTCTGAGCGCTCGCAACAAGTCTGGCAGCACTGAGATGAGGCTGTGATACTGTTAATATTCCTCTCTGGGTGAATAAGCGTTCTCCTGCGTGTGGGCTGAGTGAGTCAGCCCTGTTAGCACTGCTGTGTCTGTCCGGGCTCAGAGCTGCTGCTCAGCGAAGGAGAATCCCGCTACAAACCCCCCCCACCCCCCTCCTCCACCCTCTTAAACATGTCTCAACCATCTTTCAACAGGCCAACTAGAGCATGACCGCAGCCTCTCAGCCTCACTCCCCTTAAACCCCCTCAGAACACTCTCCTCTTCTCTCCTTTGCTCTTTCTCTCTCTTTTCCTGTCTTCCCTCCATCAGACGACACAGTCGGGGGGCAAATGTGTCACATCTCATAGCTCAAGAGTTTCATTATTAGGCCCTTCCTAAAGATAGACACTCAAAATGTGGCTCTCCATTTTCTCCGTTTAAGAAATGATGACAGGCGCCACAAAGCCTAACGTTTTGCTCCAGAAACACCTGGGTTTCTCTCTAATGTTCTTAGAGGCTCTTCATTAATAGCAAAGCAAAGTTCCTAGAAAAAGCCAAACCTGCTAAATGCATTAGACTCCTGCCATGAGAGCTAATGAGAAGACATTCGAGGCGAGGTATTGACATGCTTTTGTTTTATGTGAAGGGAACTCTCCTACAGGGCTTAATATAGTTTTAAAGCCACATTTTGTTGACTGAATGGCTTAAACATGAACACAGAAACATGGTGACTTCCTCTTAGAGGATTGTATTTACAGTCTAAATTTGTTATGCCCTTTTTGAATTTCCCCTTTTGTGTCAAAGTGGTAAATGGCAATACTATTACCATTACAATTTTTTTATTTTTTAAATGAACTTTTTTTAGTAGCCATTACTCCAGTCTTCAGTGTCATATGATCTTTCAAACATCATTTTAATATGCTGATTTGGTTCCAGAGAAACATTTCCAGGGTGTTAGGTAACATGGGACACTCCTCTAAGAAACCGATTTAAAACTAGCATTTAAGATCTTGCAGGCCAGTGCCTGTCTCTTTGAGCATTACTTTCTTATATCATCAGAAAGATCACTAGTGATAAAAAGATGTGTGAACACTTATTTTCAAAGCTTTGATGACAGGCAGGAGGTGCACTGTATGTGCATGTGATAAGGCTGTCATTTACTATTCTGTTGACATCTGACAACCTTTCACATCTGCTTCATTCTTATTTGTCTCCATTGTGTTTACTCATTTTGAGATTTTCTGATAGATATAAACAGCACAACGAGACGGCAGTCAGACTTCCTTTATGTTTCACTTCTCTAGTTTATAAAAAGAAAGTGCACTCAGGCATACATAAGCACACATGTTGGTTTCACTCTGATGATGAAAGCATAGACGCAGTGGCTTTTAGGTGATGATATGTTAAATCCCAACTCTAAACCTAATACTCATGCACACAAAATGTCATCACAAATCAAATTTAGTTTATTTTACTATGTTAATTATGATTTCAATCATTAGTCACCCCACACACACACATTCGCATACATCACCTCATGAATGAATTCACTTGGATGTTGCTGTGACCTCAGCACATTCACTTAGCAAAACATACACATTTTTAAAAAAATGTATATATGTGACCCTGGAGCACAAAACCAGTCTTAAGTAGCATGGGTATGTTTGTAGAAATAGCCAAAAATACATTGCATGGGTCAAAAAGATTTTCTACCGTAAATATATCAAAACTTAATTTTGGATTAGTAATATGAATTGCTAAGAACTTAATTTGGACCAGTTTAAAGGCGATTTTCTCTCTTTTTGCACCCTCAGATTCCAGATTTTGAAATATTGTATCTCGGCCAAATATTGTCATATTCTAACAAACAAACCATAGCTTATTTATTCAGCTATCAGATGATGTATAAATCTCAACTTCAAAAAATTGACCCTTATGACTAGTGGTCGATGGTCACATATATGCATATACATTGCTGAGAAAATGCAAAATCTTTCATCATACTGTTACACGCGGAGCAACAAAAATGATTGCAAATGAGACAAAAACTTAGTCATTTAAAATCGATTCACCGTTGGCACTTTTGTGTTTTTAAGATTTATTTTGGGCCTTTTGGCTTTATTACAATAGGACAGATCATAGCTGACAGGAAGTGAAGTGGGAGAGAGAGAAGGGGGCGGGATTGGGAAAGGTCCTCGAGCCTGGATTCGAACTCGGGACACCCATAGCACAATGGCACTGTATGTCAGCGCGCTGCCCACAAGATCTGATTTACAGAATAATAGGGCTGGGCTTTGACACAAATTTCATGATTCGATTAGATTCCGATTCAATTCGTCATTGATTATTTTGCATATATATCCGGTACGGTACATGCCATATTTTCTCAAGGAAAAAAAATCTCTCAACCAATGCTTTAATTACACAAGAGTCAGTTGGTACTACATTAGTATAATATTGAAGGTTAAAATTAAGTGATTTTTATACAGACATCTAAATTATATTTTTATAATAATAAGGTTACAATCACAACTATATTTCTACTCCAAATTGTTTTTTGCAATATAAACATTTAAATGGTAGCTGTCATAAAACCTAACTGAACTAAATTTAATATTGAAGAACAGTAAAAAATATAATGAATGTGCTATATGGTATATATATTTAGCAAAATGCTCCTCTCTGGAGTTTTTCTATCTGTCTAATGAGTTTATGGCCAACAAATATGTTTTTTTGTCTGAGGTTAATGTGACGTTACATGACGTTGTTTACAAGTTGTTATATTGACGTCTTTTTGTGGTTTAAACCATGATTGAGTGATTACATGAGACAGGATATAGATTTCAGTAAGTTGTACTTTTCTTTTAGCATAACTTTGGAAGTTCATTCATGTTTATTTTGTGCTGTAACTGGTTAAAGAGGAGAAGATGATCAGTTCACATGCGCTTTGCGCTGCTACTTCTCTTGAACTGAGGTGCTACATCGATCTGTCCCTCCACATTAAACAGCACCAAAAAGACATTTATTGTTTGATTACTGTAATAAAATAGACAGAATTTTAAATCTGAGACTTTGTTTAATGTTAAAAGTAACAAAGCACAAAGCTTATTGTGATTTATTGGATAGGAGGTGCGCTACAATGTTCCGTTCATTAACTGAGTACAGGATAGACTAACTGATTTTTGAGATTTCAATATAGTTTCATAAAAATCAAGAAATCTGTTTTTTTTTTTTTTTACCCAGCCCTACAAGTTTTATGAACTGGATATTTTCAGTTAAGCAGTCAAAATAATTCAAGTCTTTGATTCACAAGTAATCAATTTGAATCTGCAACTCAATTAATGTTAGCACATTTTAGCTGAATGTAAACATCAACATATGCAAAAAGTTATTGTAGTCCCACTGGATATATTTTTCAGATGCCTGTTTTATTTGCACGTTTTAGTGATCTGTTGAAGTGCCTGTATATTTTACCAGGATTGGCCCTGCCGCAGATGCTCAAGTTGCTTAGCAACAGCTGTTAGTGGTCTTCAGGAAATGTTGGCTGAGGGGCTTGTTTGCTTGACGGTGCTTATAGGAGCTTCCTTCACTAAATACCAATAAAGTCAGCTCATGGCATCTCTATCGAGAGCACTCACATGCTCTTATCTATATGGCAAGGGTGATGGGGCTTTTCATAGAGGCTAACATAACTGTGTACTGTGAGCTTACTAAAAACACATGCTATTTCCTGTTTTATTATCTCAGTAAAGCACTGTGGCAGAAAACGTATTGCGTAATGGGTTGATAATCATTGACTAATGATTTAAAATCGATGTAACTTGATTGTCTCTACATACTGTAGACCTATTTATCACTGATATGAACATACAAGTGATTTATCACAAGTGGAGAGTACCAAGGTTCAGCAGTAAGGATTTTTATTTTTTTTTTGCTGGTAGTTCGGATTTTACTTACTTTTAATTTAATCTAAATTTATAATTTTAGATTTGCATTTCAACTTTAACATTTTATATACAGTCGACATCAAAAGTTTACATACACCTTGCAGGATCTGAAAAAATTGTAATTATTTTACCAAAATAAGAGGGATCATACAAAATGCATGTTATTTTTTATTTATTATTGACCTGAATAAGATATTTGACATAAAGGACGTTTACATACAGCCCACAAGAGAAAATAATAGTTGAATTTATAAAAATGACCCTGTTCAAAAGTTTACATACACTTGATTCTTAACGCTGTGTTGTTACCTGAATTATCCACAGCTGTTTTTTGGTTTTTATTTAGTGATAGTAGTTAATGTCCCTTGTTTGTTCTGAACACTTAAACTGTCCACTGTTGCTTTTCTTCAAAAAAATCCTTCAGGTCCCACAAATTCTTTGGTTTTTCAGCATTTTTGTGTATTTGAACCTTTTCCAACAATGATTTTGACACATCTTTTCACACTGAGGACAACTGAGAGACTCATATGCAACTATTACAGAAAGTTCAAACGCTCACTGATGCTCCAGAAGGAAACACAATGCATTAAGAGCCAGGGGGTGAAAACTTTTGAACAGAATAAATATGTGTACGTTTTTCATATTCTGTTTAAATAGCAAAGTTTTTTCATTTAGTACTGCCTTTCAGAAGCTACAGAAGATACATACATGTGTCCCAGAAGACAAAATAATTTAAATTTACCCTGATGTTCAAATTCAAAAAGTTTTCAGCTGTGGATCATTCAGGTATAGTATTAAGAATCAAGTGTATGTAAACTTTTGAACATCATGAGTCATTTTTATAATTCAACTATTATTTTCTCTTGTGGACTATATGTAAATGTCTTTTATGTGAAATGTCTTATTCAGGTCAGGACTATATAAAAAATAACATGCATTTTGTATGATCCCTCTTATTTTGGTAAAATAATTATTACAAGGTGTATGTAAAATGTTGATCTCAACTATATATATTAAATATGAAGTTACAATGCAACAAATGTAGGGTGGAGTCTTAGTTCTATCCATCGTTTTTTTTTTGTTTTGTTTTTTTTTTTTTTCACTTATAACATTTTTGTTTGTCACTATATGTCACCACTAAATAAACAAGACTCTCCCAAGTTCCTTTACATTAAATTTGATAGGCAACAAACAAACAAACTTGCTAAACAAACTAAACTTGTGTTAGTATAATAGACTAAATGACTGATGTAGATACACCTGCGTGCCTATCACTTTTAAAAGCGTGCCTATCACTTTTTTCCTATTTGAGAGAGAGATCTATAAGATGCGGTGGTTGAAACTTGATGAAGTCCCAGAGAGCATTGTAGTCTCCTTTACTGTCTTTCCTTTATTGCATATTTGCTTTGAAGCTGCTTTTTCACGGGAACCCGCATGAGCTGACGGCTGTCCCAGTGGTGCAGGGAAGAAACAGGATGTGTGTTGACCCACATCACACAGAAGAATGCAGTGATGTTGACATTCCTGCACACTTAATATTGCTAAACATACAGATAAACTTCTGAGGATGTATTCATTTAGAAGCTATGACCTTTGGGTTGGCACTGGAGCTTGTGTGGTTACTTGTGTTTGTGTTGTGTGTACTGTAGTCGGTCGCACTCTGGGATGTTAATAGAGTAATGAAGACCGATCAACTTCTCTGCAGCACGGGCTGGGAGCAGGTCCAGACTTTGCAGGACTTCTGCTGGTCCACCCCCATCTACATCCATCCACAGCTAGCACTGTCAGCTTTCGAGAAAGCGAACACTGAACAAAACATCGCCCGCTTTCATTGTGGCTCTAAGATTAGATGCTTGGACGGAGGTCACCCGTCTCCTTTGTTTCCTTTTAATCAGGGGATGGCCCTGTGGGCCACTGTCAGAGATCACTGCCCTCCATTGTTTAGGGATGTCAGAGGAGGCAGTGCTGCTTAGAAAAGAGCCTTTGGATGCAGTGAGAGCCTCCATTGTGGCTGTAAGGAAGGAGGATGAGGTGCCAGGATCAGCCAGAGCTCCATGGCTCTGTCTCTATTGTGACTTTAAGATGGTCAACTCAAACTCTGAAAGTGGCAGCCGTGAGTTACAGGGGGATGGAACTAGCTGCAGCAAACCCTTGAAATTAGGAGATCCCTTTTAACAACATTATCCCTTTGTGGGGATGGTTCACCCAAAAATGAAAATGAAATGGAAGTCAAAGGCTACCGTCAACTGTTTGCCCTTTAGTAAAAATAAAAGAAATAGATTTAAAATGCATTTATTTTGTACTAAGTATAGTATAAGTCTATTAACATATTTACTGACATATTGCTCGAGATATACTAATACAAAAACTGTAATTAAACTTTATTGGGAGTACTACTTTTGCACAATGCACATTTCTTAATATTAAGCCTAAAATATGTTTTAATATCACTGTTGATACGGATCTTTAAATGCTAAATATTTAAAGTGTACCTGAAGTATACTTCCAATAGTTCCACTTTAGCAGAATTAAATATACTTAAGTATATCTTTAGATGGGCTTCAGCACTACTTATGCACAAAATTAGTTGTTCCAATTTAGCAGACTTTAAATATACCAGTTTATTATACTAAAAGTACAATAGCAGGGTATTTGTATTAAGTAAATAATATGTAAATGTATTTGTAGTATACTTAGCATGAAATAAATGTATTTTAAATACATTTTAGTATATTTATTATTTCACAAGGGTGGTTACGATCATTCTTCAAAATATCTTCTTCTGTGTTCAAGGTTTGGAACAACATGAGTAAATGATGACAAAATTCAAATTTTTGTTGACTAATATTTTAAAGGGGTCATCAGATGCTAAGTTTACTTTTACATGTTGTTTGAACATTAATGTGTGTTGGCAGTATATGTACAGGTCTACCCTATAATGATAAAAATCCATGCAGTGGTTTTTAATTAATCTGTAAAAATAATATTCCCTTTTTCAAATCAAGCCATTCTCAGATGCCTGTCGTTGTTGCGTCACACCCACAGAGGCCGCTCCCACGATAGTTGATTTGTACTTGAGCATTTTACCTCAGATCAGTTGTAACATTCCAACCTCCATTGTTTTGATACCAGAGCAGGGATGTAAGTTAGACAAGAATTTCTCCGATTGAGTGATTGAGGTGTTGTGTTGCTGGATGTAATAATGAACGTAGTGGTCGCCATTTACTCCTGACATCTGAGCTGCTGAAGATGCAGCAGATTACGTTTGTTTGTGAAGGGAATGCGCCTCCCGATCTACATAAATGTGTCCATGTTTGCGCGAACCATTCGTGCTCCAGCTTCACTTACAGCAGAAGTGAGTATAAAAGTTTTTTTTATGAATCTTTGTTATCGCCTTTCCTAATGATGTGCTAGTTAGCAAGTTTAGCGGCTAAATGTGGCTAAAGTAAACAGGCTCGTCACTCCACAGAGAGAACAGGGGGCGGGCAGTATATTTAATGAATATTATATAAAAAAAAATGTTTTTTACAGATCCATCAAATTGTAGCTTTAATTGTGTTAACGAAAACTGTGATAAAAAATGTTTGCTGACAAAAAATTTTTCCCCATGACTAAAACAAGATGATGATGAGATGACATCAATATGCAATATCGTTGATGATAAAAGATGAGACTAAAATTTTATTTTTTTTTTATTTTAACTATTTAGTCAAAAAAAGGAGACAAAATATTATTGCAAACTGCTGTACATGCCTCTACTACACAATCCTTCATATGTGCGGTTGCCAGATATCAAGAGTTCAAGTCCCCAAATCAGACATTCTCTGTTAAAAGGATACATTTGGTGCCCGGTGTGTTGCTTATTTTTTGCAATCTGGCAACCATGCGCATGTGCTTGCTCTTCAAGCACCGACAATGATCTGAAAACACCAACAAACAAGTAAGCTGAAGTTTAGTGAACATTACTGCAATTTGGAATTACTATTAGGAATTTCAATGTTATTATATTTTTTGTTTGTTATACAAGTTTTTAAGTTTTTGGTAATAATTCATATATTAAGTAGCCTATAATAAATCAGGAGGCTAGATGAGGTCAAATAAACCATGTGTATGAGTGCACATTCTATTGATTTGTACTTATCTAAACAAAAACAGGACAAGGTTGACTAAATATGATAATAACTAAAAAGTACATTTACCTTTACAAGGTACAGTAAATGTACCTTTAAAAAGCCAGTTACCCTTTAAAAGCCAGTTGTGCTTGCACCATGGCAAATTCGCTATTTACATGTCTGAATATGCAAAAGCTAAGACTGAGTGCTTCTCCAGAGAGGAAATGGATCTGCTTGTGCACAAGACAAGCCGGATTCCACCAAAGCCCCCTGACAATAATACACAATAATATCTTTTTACATTGTAATCCTTTCATTTTTAATATTTGGCATGTTTGTGTGCTGCTGCACGTCCCTGTGTGTGTAATAAGCATTGTGCACCCACATATAGGCGAATATTACTAACACACCCTTTAAATAAATAAAAAAATAAAAATGTTGCGCCATTGACCAACTGAAACCTGGTCTAAAGTCAAAGGCGTAATCATTTTCAGTTGCAAAATAGCAACGCTCCAACAATGCGCCTGAACACACCTCATTTTCAGACCAGCACACCCATGGACAAATTAATGGGTGCAAGTGCGTTTGCTATTTGAACAACGTGGCGCTGGATGTGAAAATGATAACTGCGTCATGCTGAAACTAGCAAAAAACACTTGCATCACACCTGTCATCACACTGTGCCGGGTGTATGATAGGGCCCAAGACTAAACTATAAAATGGTTGACAAAATAAACACTATCAAATTGGTGTTCCAAATGAATAAATCTTCTTCAAATTTGCTTTCTAAAATATTGGTATCGGCCATTAAAAACCCTTATTGGTTGACCACTAGTCCTTAACTGAAAGAACACATGCTGTCATGACTTTCTTTCGTTAAGCATCAAAGGATAAATTTAACAATCTCTGAGCTGCTCTTCCATTCAGTAAAAATGGAAGGGGACCAGCTCCAAAAAGAACAAAAAAGCACTATAACAGCCTCAAAAAGTGGTCATACGGAAAGTCAGTTTCGAGAGATGTGGTGAGTAAATGATGACACAGTTTTTATTTTTGGTTGAACTATTCCTTCTTGTTCTTCTGTGCACTTATTACAGGGTAGACTGACAGTCAGATGATGCCAAAGGCAGAAAGAGAGGTTAGATGAGCTATTACGAACTGTTGAAGTCTGCAAGATCAGTCTAGACAAACATGACGGCCGTGCATCCTTCCACTGAAGCGGAGAATCAGCACCGACAAGCAAGATAGAGAAAAGCCAAGCCAGAACAATAGCAGGCGAGAGAGAACTCAGGTGAGACATATGTTCCACTGATGAAATGATTTATCCTCCACCCATGAAACAACAGGGTGAGACTTTAGCATGATTGCTCTCACATCAGTGCATTCAGTGTAGCCAGAGGTGGTGAGTGTGAGGACAGGCTGAGTTCTAACACGTCTACTCACACACTCATAGGCTTTCCTCGCGTTCTTTCATCCCTTAGAGGCAGCCGCAAACCGATTAGCTCTTTCTAGCAAGACCGACTCGTGGAATCATCAGTGCTGCTCATTAACCAAGCAATACTCAGCAGATCAATACTTCACGCAAACACAAGAACAGACACCGAGTCTGGTTTTGAAGTGGACATAGGATGAAATTTTCACTTTTTTAGCTTTTACTTTTGGATTTAGTTAGGTCTGCCAACTCAGAAAAGTTTAAAAGAAAACACGCAGCCACTTTGTTATGGACGGAGTCTGAAACTGGTGGGGTAAGCAGTAGCTCATTATCATTTAAAGAGACATGCACCAAAATGAGTCGCTGTAAGCAGAGCTTGTTCTTTGTGAAGTAAAAAGGTGTTGTTTTACGTGATCATTGATGAATTTTAAACAAAGTATGTTATAGATATTTCATGAAGATGCTATCCAGCTTATTTTTCCTGTAAGATTTTATGGGTCTGGCATCTTGTTTCATCCACGTCCAGCTATTTTTAGCTGTAGAAAACAGCTAATTTTGCTGCTTGATATTGCAAATTGGTCTGTCTTACCATCTTATTTTATTGTATTGTCTTAATTATGAACACACTGGTTTGTAGTGCAAACAGTTTACTGCACATTGTTATTCTTCTTGTTATTTCCCTATAGCGGATAATGAACCAGAATTCTTGCCCATAGGCTTACTTCCACATTGAAGAATAAGGTGGATAGCATCTCTCTCACATCTGCTAACATGTATTACAACTAGCTTGGCTAATTGGTTATAGCTCCAGTTTGATGGGAACACTTGAAGTGTAGGCAGTTGATTTGAGTTTAAGTCTTTCAGTTTGGGTTCTTTTCTTTTTCTTTCTTTTTTTCTTTTTATTTATTTTTGTAATTAGCAAATATTATTAATATGGTACTTTAGTGTTTCATTAATTTCAGCATTAGAGCCACAAATATCATGGACTGTATTTGTTATGTAACCCAAAATTAACCTAGCTTGAACAGCAGCTAGTTTAAATGTTCATACTTGTGTTTAGCAATAATTACAAATAAACATTTAGTGCAAAATATGTGCCTTTTTATTAGGAGTTTAATTTAGGTTGAATTTGCAACTTTGTTACCTTTTTCTTAATTGTTATAGATTTGAGAAATTTTGCATAATGATATATATTTTTTATGTTTATTTAATATGTAACTATTTTAAGTATATATATATATATATAATTATTATTATTATTATTATTTGTACATTTTATTATTATTATGTGTATTATCTGTTTAAAAGTTTGGGGGTGATTTTTTTTATGCTTCTAAAAGAAGTCACTTATGATCACCAAATTTGTATTTATTTAATAAAAAAATATAGTAAAGACAGGAATATTGGGAGTTCTGAATAACCAATTTTATTGTAAAATATAACTTATTCCAGTAATTGCATAGCTGAATTTTTGGCAGCCATTACTCCAGATTTCAGTGTCATATGATTCTTTAGAAATCATTTTATATTCTACATTTTGTTGATTTGGTGCTCAAGGAACATTTTTTTATTGTTAGCAATTGTGAAATGTTTTTGTAGAAACCAAAATCAACACTCTTTTATGAATAGAAAGTTGAAAAGTTTTAAATAATTTCTAACATTAGAACTTACTGTCTGGATTTTTATCAACTTAATGCATCCTTATTAAATAAAAGTATTATTAAATAAAGAAATAAATAAATCCATAAATAAATAAACAAAAAATCTCACTGACTCCAAACCTTTAATTAGTAGTGTATGTATATATTTTATTTTGCTTGCTGTTTATTTAATGTGCAACTATATATATATATATATATATATATATATATATATATATATATATAAAATGCATTAACTGTTTTAGATGTCTAGAAAAGTTTGCAAATATTGCAAAAACAGTATAATTTATGTATGTTTAGTTTGACTTCGTGATGTTGACAGTCAACATTCTCTAAAGGTTAAGCATCCCCTATTCACTGTCTTCTAAATAGAAAAAATAGGAAAAAAACATTCAATTTTAAGAGTTATACCACATTTTGTACCCTATTTGTGGAAAGTGCTCATTATCTTTTCCAGGGTTTGAAAATGTTATTTCCCTCCCAATAAATACTATCCCTTTTGATTGTTTTATCCTTTCCTTTCTTTCTTTTGAGAGTCCTGTGTGATTGTTTCACAGTGAAGGAATGTAATCACCATGTCAAAAACACCTACCGCTTTCTCACTCATCAAGACTTAAATGGAGATTTTGAGACCGTCAGACTTGGCAGAGGTATCATGCTCACATTTTGTGTAGCCACAAGTCTCTAAACGCTTCCCACATCTCTCCGCCTCTCACACCTGTGACCCTAGTAACATTTCCTAACTTGTATATATTCATAACACAGTGGCTATGCAACACATTGCAAGAGTGCAACAGATCTTAATGAAAAAGGTGAAAATACTGTATCTCAGATACGATTTCTTTTTTTGGTTTGCTTGGTGTACGACCGTATTTCTTTATATAGACCTGCACGTATTGCCGTTTCTTCACTAATAGCTCAAGGCCAGAATGACAAGCTCATTTTTCCTTTGGCCTCCAAATCTCTTTCCCTTTCTGTCATATTCTCGCATGCATTTCTAGCACACGTGCCAGAGCAAAGGGCATCTTTTGTACAGGCTCATAAAAAGAGCTGAATCAAGGCCTACTTTATCCTGCAACCTCAATCAGCTAACCTGACACTAAATACATCTGACAACCTTCCAGGCACTGCCGCACTGCTGCTCGATTTCTAGTGCCTTTTCCATTAAGACAAAATATAGCTCTGTACTTACCTCATGGCCTGAGCAATAATATGTTCTCACTAAACATCCATCCAATGTTCATCTACTGCTATCACGATGCATGTAGATTTATCATCGCTCGCTATTGATAGCCATTATACCTATACTATAAAACACACACCCACATGTACACTCAACCTTTCCACTCTCATAAGAAGTTAAATCAAATTTATACCCAACCTCAGGCACACATCTCCAGTCGCACTTGCAGCTCACCAAGGGTCTATTATAGCTCTTGACTCAGCACTCTAAAGTGCTGAGATGATTCAGCATCGCTCTTTCTGGCTGCTCTCTTGCTGGAGATCTGTTGACTCCTACAGATGCAGATTGGACAATTAAATAGAAAGGACTGAGCAGTCATACAGTACAAGATCAGAAGTGGTTATGGTCCTTTACTGAGGCAAGTATTATTTGGGGTTAGTGGTTTGTTCACACCCTAAGGTCAATAGAACTTCTAGAATCTTCAAAACACAAGCAGGCTTGGGTATTAAAGGTATAGTTCACCCAAAAATTAAAATTCTGTCATTAATTACTCACCTTCATGTCATTCCAAACCCGTAAGACCTTCGTTCATCTTCGGAACACAAATTAAGATATTTTTTGATGAAATCCAAAAGCTTTCTGACCCTTCATAGACAGCAACTACTACGTTCAAGGCCTAGAAAGGTAGTTAGGACATCATTAAAATAGTCCATTGTGACATCAGTGGTTCAACCGTAATTTTATAAAGCTGCAATAATACTTTTTGTGCACAGAGAAAACAAAAATAATGACTTTATTAAACAATTTCTTCTCTTCTGTGTCAATCTTCGAAGCGTGTTCACAAGAGTACCAAGAGTAGTTTTCTTTGCACACAAAAAATGTTTGAGTAGGTTCATAAAATCAATGTTGAACCACTGATGTCTCATGGACTATTTGAACAATGTCCTTACCAGCTTTCTGGGCCTTGAACGTGTCAGTTGCGTTGCTGTCTAGGGTCAGAAAGCTACCAGATTTCATCAAAAATATCTTTATATTTGTTCCAAAGATGAACAAAGGTCTTACGGGTTTGGAACGACATGAGGGTGAGTAATTGATGACAGAATTTTCATCCCTTTGAAACAATTGTGAAGAGACAATTTTTTACTCAGAACTTATAAATTCTTAATTACTTACAAAGAAACTGCAAATAACATTGAATTAAAGACAGGCTGAGATAGTATTTTCTTGTAAACCACTCCAGGAATCTTTGTTTTATATGCATCTTAGAAAATAGAAAAATAACTTTTTACAGTTTGGAGACCAACTGAAAGAACAACCTAAACTGTCAGAAAAAAGGTACAGTTCTGTCACCGTTCTGTACCCTAAGGTACAAAAGTGAAAAGGTCAGTACATGTTGGTACCTTAAAGGTACATTTTAATACTTTGAAAGTACATATTGGTACCTTAAAGGATTAGTTCACTTCCAGAACAAAAATTTACAGAAACTTTTGTCATCCAAGAAGTTCATGTCTTTCTTTCTTCAGTCGTAAAGAAATTATGTTTCTTGAGGAAAACATTTCAGGAATTATCTCTATATGGTGGACTTCAGTGGTGCCCCCAAGTTTGAACTTCCAAAATGCAGTTTAAATGCAGCTTCAAATGGCTCTAAACAATCCCAGCTGAGGAAGAAGGGTCTTATCTAGCAAAATGATCTGTCATTTTCGATGCGTAGTCTGTCTGGGTCAATACACTTAGGTCGAAAAACTCCCGTCTTGTTTTCTTCTTCAACTTCAAAATCACCCTACATCTCTGTTTTACATTTTTTTTTGTGAAGTGCGTTTGATCTTCTTTGCATGTTCACTTTTTAAACACTTGGTTGGTACTTCTGCAGTGAATATGGAATGATTACAAAGTTGGAGAAAAAAAAAACGACATACCCTAACTGTCTTAAACCAGAGTTCATGCAGACGTATACAAGATAAGCATTTAAGGTTAAAAGTATATAAATTGTCAATTTGTTTTGAAAATGACCAATCGTTTTGCTAGATAAGACCCTTCTTCCTTGGCTGGGATCGTTTAGAGCCCTTTGAAGCTGCATTTAAACTGCATTTTGGAAATTCAAACTTGGGGGCACCACTGAAGTCCGCTATATGGAGAGAAATCCTCAAGAAACATAATTTCTTATTGACTGAAGAAAGAAAGACATGAACATCTTGGGTGATAAGGGGATGAGTAAATCATCTGTAATTTTTGTCTAGGAAGTGAACTACTCCTTTAAAGGCACATATTAGTACTTTAAAAGTACATATTTGTACCTTTTCACTTTTGTGCCTTAGGGTACCTCCCCAGTGACAGAACTGTACCTTTTTTTTCTGAGAGTGTATCAATGTTCTTGAAACCATTTAGAACTCCCTAGCAGTGGCCTAGCAGCCATCCACATTTTTTAAAGAAAAAGTAAAGATGTAGTTTTATTTACTCCTGTCTTACATCATATCTGTCTGAGATCATGCCTTCCTTGAAGTTGAGTCAGATTTGTAATGAAACTGGTGGGTTGTTATAGCTTGATTTCAGTTTCCATTAGGGGGTTTCATGTATTCGAAGACCTTGCTCATGCAGACGCACACACATTTTATACTTATTGCGTGTGTTCAGTAATTTGCGGCGTTTTATGCTATATTTTGAATTTGGATATTTTTAAATATGTGTATGTTTGAGTAATGTAGTGTATTGTACTGTAGAAGTGCTCATGCACACCTATGGCAGATAATGTATCAGCACGCTCTATAATATTATTACACAGTAGCTGAAGTGCGGTTCACACAGCTACAAAAACGCACAAGCTAATACACCTAGAGAGGAAACACCAGATTGCCTTAACAGGTGTTGCCTGCCTAATGTGACACTTATTGAATATAAAACTGATGAAAGAGACAAACCAAAGCTTTTCCCTCCTAATTGTCCTCCCACCCCCTGTTCGAACAGGCTCACTCTTTTGCATAATTGTTTTTTTATATACACACATGCACAGGTCCCTCTGAGAATGTGTCTGTTCTTTCCGAGCAGGTGTGACCTTTTCTCTGATGATCTGTGATAGCCGCAAGCCACACCTTTTACATTGTGTGTCAGCATGCCAAAACACTTACACATACACAATGAGTGTTGTGTACACCCTTGCATAGTATATCACTTTAGTGCAGTTTCTTGCAAAACTTTCACACTTCTGCCACAGACTAACACTATATGCATTTCTAAACCTCATTTCACAGCCTAGATTTTAAGATGTAGGTGTGCAGTGTTTTAGTGAGAGCCATTTTACCACTTTATGACATGCATCTAAGGCAGAGTTTAGATTTAACCCTAATTGATCACACCTGATTCAGCTAATCAAGTCCTACAGGATTATTTGAAAACCGCATGGTATCCTTATTCAGCAAGGGATGCAATACATTTAAAAGTGACAATCAAAACATTTCTGATGTTACATAAGAGTTCTATTTCAAATAATTGCTGTTTTTCAAACTTTTCTACTCATCAGAATATTTCAGGGTTCCAGAAAAATTTGAGGCAGCAACTGTTTTCAACATTGATAATAATAAGTAATATTATTACAGCACCAAACCAGAACAAGCAAATAATTTCTGAAGGATGAGGTGACCCTGAAAAATGAAAAGGTTGAACAGCCCTAAAGGAGACCGCCATTACATCAGCAATAATGAAGCACAATACACATCAGGTGCAGTTCATCATGCCGTTCCAGTGGTGTTCCAGTGCTGTGCCCCATCCTCCTGGCCACCTGCTCCTGGTGTGAGTTTGGACTTGGGCCGGGAATAAGAGGGCCGGGGGTGATGATTGTAGGGTAGAGAACTCCAACACAAGGACTTGTGCCACAATTGAGGCTAAATTGAAGTTGTTAACTGTTCTTTCAACCTCGTAAGAACTCATTTTCCCTCTAATTTTTTGCTGAGCATTCCTTTCGGCCACCTGATATGAAACACCTCATGTACCAGACTTAGGCCTGGGACACTCTAGATGATTTTCAAATCTTAGCCAATATTTAAACCACCTGATCCCATGACGAAAAAATCTTAGCCAATATTAGAAGCACCTGATCTCATTTTGCGAGATGCAAAATACATACCAATAAGTACATATCACCGCAGTTTCCAACAGAAATTAACTCTTGAGGGGGTAAAGCACTTGCGGAATTCTTGGGTACGAATCCTGTGAAAAACATGACTCACGATGAAATTGCTGAAAGATGAGAGATCGAAAAACAAGCTAAAATGGCATGTTTGCGTTTTTACGTCAAATTCGCTTTTTTTTTAAAATTTGCTTTGTTATTTTAAAACGGAGCATTAGAGTTATAGCACCGCTCAAAAGACATTTCAAATCAGAACTGCGGTGACACATACAAAACCACGTCACATAAAATGTACCATTTGCACATTCATTTGTTCCAGGAAAAAAATAAACACTATTTTAGCACCACTCAGTGGACATTACACATTGAATATGTCACGAAACGTACATGGCGGTACATATTTCGCGTCTTGCGAAAACGTTCCTACAGGTATGTTTTCGTCATGAGATCAGGTTGTTTTAAAACCATGGGAGACAACATACATGAAGTCAGTTTCAAGCGATTTTTAGCCTTATAATCCTAGCGTGCATTCTGATGCACAGTGAAAAACAAAATAGAAAAAAAAGAATATGGGAGATGGTCTTTTCTCAGTACTCTACTTTTGTGGGATGTTTGTGGTTGCCAAGTTTCAGCTATAGAAGCACGCAACATTCGGTAGGTGATGCTTGCTCACTCTCACCAGAAGGCAGCCGATCAAGAGTTGTAAGAATCAAACATGTTTGATTATGGGGATGCCCCATCTCAGTCGGGAGCAATATTTATGACACTACTTTTTTTTTTTTTTTTGGACAAAAAAATACTTTGCAACAAACTTCAAGTTGGGCCACACATCATGTAAATCAGGCTTAAAATCAGCCTAAAAAATCTTCAAGTGTGTGGCCAGCCTTAATCATCTTTACAAAATGCAAATAAACAAGTAAAGAAAGAAAGAAATGTCTTTCTTTGCCTGTTTATCACATTTCAAGGGCGCTTCATTTTTATTTTTCTTTCCGCTGGCCTACAGATAGTTCATCCAAAAATGAAAATAGTCATCATTTTCTCAACCTCTTGTCTTGTTAGGTCACCATTGACTTTTGACATTTGTATGGACAAAAACACTGAGACATTTCTCAGAATATCTTCTGTCATGTTCACTTTAGAAATGCCTCTTGAGACTATTACATGATACTGATGCAAAATAATGCATGGTCACTGTGGTATTCCATACATGATAATGTATGAAACAGGATTGTTGTGAACGTTTAGGATGTAGTCTTAAAAATGTTCTGTGCGCTAGTTTCATAGTGATCTATGCTGAATATTAGTTTCCATTCGGGTAGACTCGAAATAACTTGAAATGTTTGTTCTTTTAACTCTAAGTCCAGAAGCTTTTTTAGTTTTTCAGACATTTTTGAATCAGACTCCTGTACAGATTTTTGTCACAAGTTCACAGCCCTGTAGCTTAGACAGAAGCCTGAACAGGATTTAAGCATTTTAGATGCAAGTTTACTCACACAGAAATTTAATCCCACATTTTCATGTAATTGATTAGGATTTCACTATGCAAACAAGATAAACACAGCTTCCTGCATTGCACTAAAAGTTCACCCTGGGGCAAACATAGCATTTGACCTGGCCAAGTTCATTCAACGCCTCCATGAGTCGTCTACGGAGGGCAAGAAGTAACAGCTAAGGTTTTATATTTTACAAGATATTTTACAAGCAGCTGAGGTATAGAAACATCTGGTTATGAAGATTGTGCTTCAACCAGATATATGGTCTCATTGATTTAAATTGTAAATTGGATAAATGTACATTTTGTCTGTGAGTAGTTCATGGTAGAAAACTTAATTTTATGAATTCTGTAGGTTGTTCTAAGCATAAGACGAAATGTCTGCAGAGACGTTTTTGAGCGGGGAAAAATGTTCCATCCCACGTCATTCGTGAAGTGGCTCTGAGATTTATGAAGTGTCATATTTCTAAAGCTGAATCTCAGGATCTAATATAAAAGATCAAGGCCTGGTTTTTGTGGTTTGGTTCTTTTAAACTCACCGAGACTCATATCTTACATTTCACTTGTAGTCCAATATGAACACAAAAAGGACGAGAGCAGTTTGTCACCTTTTGTGTTTTTGTATTTGTATGTGATGGCCTACTTAACCTGCTCACATTTAAGCCCCGTGGCTTGTACTGCTCTAGAAACTGTACAAAACATGAGGCATGTGCATCCAGACCACACCTGAACATGACATGCTTGTGTTTTTCATCTTCCTCAATGATTAAAACATTCATCTTCTACCTGAATGGAAAGCGTACAGGTAATCAGCGATTCCCACAGGACACTGGATCTGTATAGGAGTCAAGCTGCATAATGCGGTGTGAAGTCAGTGGGAGTGGTCCATAGACATGTGGAGCTCCCACAATGCACCTCTACTGGAATGAAAAGAGCTGACAGTTTGCACATCAGTATGGGAAAGGAAATTAGAGAGTCTATTATCCTTGCTGTGTGTGGTGTGTGTGTGAGAGAGAGAGTGGATAAATCTTTAACAGCAGAAAAGGACCATCTCTATTTACAGCTGCATTAACAGAGAAATGTCAATAAAACCTAATTTCAAAACATCTACTGAAGATGTAGGAAGTAACCAACAGAAGAAAAGGAAATATCAATACACTAGTGCGTTATGATTGTCTATCATCACAACATTGAATCGATAAGTATTTAAAATGATTGTTATTTTCACAATTTAAAAGAGTAGTTCGGCCAAAAATGAAAAATCTGTGATCATTTGTTTACTCTCATGCTGTTCCAAATGACTTTATTTCGTCTAAAAAAAATACAAAAGGAGAAATGTTGAAAAATATACCATTGACGTCACAGTGGAAGAAAACATTGATACAGAATGATATGAAGGTGAACTATCACTTTAAAAATGTGTAATTTCTAGCTCCTTTAAGAAAAGTTTGTAGACAGTGCAGTGATCTCTTTGGTGTCACATTGAAAAGCTGAGGTATGAAAATCTTAACGGTGAAAGTCAATGTAGCATGACTGCATGCATGGCTGCTCAGTTATATCAAGTACATGAACTGACTTTGTTTTTTGCAACGTCAACTGGTTATCGGTAACAGCATTACAATATATGTTACATATCGATACAGATCATTGCAGTTCAATTGGATTGTGATTACAGCTGTGCCAAATCCACAATGAGAGACCCAGTGTACCAAAGAGAGAGCAAAAAAATCATGATTCGGTCATTAATTACTCACCCTTATGTCGTTCCAAGCAAGTAAGACCATCGTTCATTCTCGGAACACAAATTAAGATATTTTTGATGACATCCGAGAGCTTTCTGACCCTGCATAGACAGCAACATCCATCTTTTCACACCGAGGACAACTGAGGGACTCATATGCAACTATTATAAAAGGTTCAAACGCTCACTGATGCTCCAGAAGGAAAAAAAAATGCATTAAGAGCCAAGGGGTGAAAACTTTTGGAATATGAAGATCAGAGTAAATTTAACTTATTTTGTCTTCTGGGACACATTTACGTATCTTCTGTAGCTTCTGAAGGATAGTACTAAATGAAAAAAAGGCAAAATAAGAAAAATGTACACATCTTCATTCTGTTCAAAAGTTTACACCCCTGGCTCTTAGTGCGTTTTTTTGCTGTAATAGTTGCAAATGAGTTTTTCAGTTGTCAGTGTGAAAAGATGTATCTCAAAATCATGCAGTCATTGTTGGAAAGGGTTCAAATACACAAAAAATGCTGAAAAACCAAAGAATTTGTGAGATCTGAAGGATATTTCTGAAGAACAGCAGGCAGTTCAGGACAAACAAGGAACTCATGAACAACTACCAAAAAAACACAATATTAAGAAACTTTTGAACGAAGTCATTTTTATAAATTCAGCTATTATTTTCACTTGTGCACTATATGTAAACATCTTTCATGTGAAATATCTGGTTCAGGTCAGTACTAAATAAAAAATAAGATGCATTTTTTATAATCCCTCTTTTTTTGATAAAAATAATTAACATTTTGCAGATTCTACAAGGTGTATGTAAACTTTTGAACTCAACTGTAAATGTAGGTTTGGTGAGGCTTGCCACCAACCTTTTGAGTCTAGTTGAGTTTGTCTTTCATCCTCTGTTGAGAACAAGAAGAGGAAGAAAGATACATGAAACCCTGCTGAAATCCACCCTAACCTGAGCAGGCTGTTGTTCAGCCCTGCGCACTTTCATAAATGCAGGCATTAATTATGGATTTATTGCTGTCCTTGTCTGTGCGCTGCTGTGTCACTATGCAGATCTCAATTATTCATGAGCTGTAGGAGCGGGGTAAAGGGGAATGCGCTCATGCGGGACGGTGCAGTTTACAGATTATTTCTCTTTCAGCACCAAATCGTCCGGTTCGTATTATTGCAGTATTTTAATGATTTGCTCCCCATTTCTCATTTAAAACTAAGACTAATAGCAGTCAGTGGTGACATTTTTGTAATGAGGATGCTGAGTGTGTACTTACACTGACGCTCTGTGATATACGTTTGTGTGTGAAGCTGGGAATCTCAGCCTCACCCCTGAGTGTACTGAGTTAATTACAAGTAGAAATAAGTAGACTGTCATGCTGAAGAGGCACTTTATTTAGTGTAGTAAAGATATATGTCGTCCTGCATTACACACATCAAATAAAGGAACTTTATGTACACTACCAGTCAAATTTGAACAGTAAGATTAAATGTTTTTAAAGAATTCTCTTCTGCTCATGGACTATTTTATCAATGCCCTTACTGCCTTTCTAGGGCTTGAACGTGTCAGTTGCACTGTTGTCTATGCAGGGTCAGAAAGCAAAATATCTTAATTTGTGTTCTGAAGATGAACGAAGGTCTTGCGGGTTTAGAACAACATGAGGATGAGCAATTAATGACAGAATTTTCATTTTTTGGTAAGCTATCCCTTTAATGATTAAAACAGCAGTTCATGCATTAGATTATAATCCGATTTCAGTGTATGCCAACAGGAGTGTGGGTAAATCCCGTGTTTCTGTGTAGTAGTGCCCCGTGTGCGCACCCCGTTGACTGCGGTAGTGATGTGCATAAATAGCTGGCGGTCTGCTGTACTGAGACACTAGCAGAAGGTCACTCTATTGATTCAGTCCCGCACTGCGGCCTTTGATTACCAGGCCTGACACACCACCGCAATCTATAATGCATTGTATATGCTTCGTGCAGAAATCCATAATGACTTTCTATATTCCGCCCTCATTCATAATGAAGGATAAGCAGTGCCTACATTCCCCAATCTGTCAGATAGTCCCTATCCGTCAGCCTCGTTTTACATTCACAGTGAGTGGCACATTATTTCAGCTCTGTAAATGGTTCACTTTAAGATACGAACGTGGCCGTTCGTGGGTGTGCGGTGTGTATTAACTTGAGATTGTGATACGTGTGCAATTTGACTGTGATTGCTCATTTAAGTCAATAAATGAATGTAAAAGCATTCACAAGTTGAGGTAAAGTCACAGAGTGTGTGTGTGTGTGTGTGTGGAAAAAGAAATGATATTTGACTAGTTTGCAGTCTGAATTGAATGCGATGAGATAACGTTTTCGCTGGATGCACACGAAAACGAACATGCCCCAGTGCATGGCAAGTGTGGTCCATGTGCATAGAATACCAGACCACTCTTTCCTCATACAGTATGGTGAATACTTACATATTTCCTGCTATTATTTTCAGTTTCAGTGAAACTGAATGCATTATGCAAATATTTAAAACAGTAACTTGCCATATTGTTGTCACATGACCTCATTACATACATTCATTTTGCATGCACAAACAAAAAAAAAAGGCTTTAATCTTGGCAGTTAAGAAAAACTATGATAGATATTACTTCTAGTTTACATGTCAGTCATTGCAGGAGATTTCTTTGAAAATTCACATTTATGCATTTGGAAGAGGGCTTTTATCCAGAGTGACTTATTTTGCATTCAGGGTACACATTTACTTTTTTTCCACCTTGCTTTTCTAGGAATCAAACCCTGTGGTTTGGCTTTGCTAGTGCAATGCTCTACTGTTTGAACAAGACAAAAATCACAGTTGTACAGTTGCAGTCAAACGTTTACTTACACCTTGCAGAATCTGCACAATGTTAATTATTTTACCAAAATAAGAGGGATCGTACAAAATACATGTTATTTTTTTATATTTAGTACTGACCTGAATAAGATATTTCACATGAAAAGACGTTTACATATACGTCCACAAGGGAATTTATAAAAATTACCCCGTTCAAAAGTTTACATACACTTAATTCTTAATACTGTGTTGTTACCTGAATGATCCACAGCTGTATTATTATTATATTATTTTTTGTTTGATAGTTGTTCATGAGTCTGTTAAATTGCCTGGTGTTCTACAAAAAATATCCTTCAGGTCCCACAAATTCTTTGGTTTATCAGCATTTTTGTGTATTTGAACCCTTTCCAGCAATGAATGTATGATTTTGAGATCCATCTGTTCACACTGAGGACAACTGAGGGACTCGTATGCAACTATTACAGAAGGTTCAGACACTCACTGATGCTCCAGAAGGAAAAACGATGCATTAAGAGCTGGGGAGTGAAAACTTTTGAACAGAATGAAGATGTATACATTATTCTTATTTTGCCTAAATATATATATATATATGTATATATATATATATATATATTCCATTTAGTACTGCCCTACAGAAGCTACAGAAGATGCTTACTTGTTTCCCAGAAGACAAAATAGTTTAAATTTATCCTGATCTACAAATTCAAAAAGTTTTCACCCCCCTACTCTTAATGCATTGTGTATTCTTCTAAAGCATCAGTAAGCATTTGAACCTGTAATGCTCAAAATCATATATTCATTGCTGGAAAGGGTTCAAATACAGAAATTTTCAGACCAGTACTAAATAAAAAAATTACATGCATTGTGTACGATCCCTCTTATTTTGGTAAAATAATTAAAACTGTATATGCATGTTTTGGAACCTCACTTAAGATGGCATAATAAATAGAAAACATGAGCAAAAAGCATTAAAATGTGTTACAAAGAATAGTATTATTTTCTTTCTTTCTCTTTTCTTCCACATCACTCTTATTATTTCCTTTCTTGTACCTTCCCTGCACATTTTGTAACTGATTAACTTTAAGGAGTTCATTATATGCACTTTCACTTTGTGCTAACTTGACAAATAACTTTCAGCGCTCACTGTAATCCTCAGTAACAGCCGTGTGACTGGAGCGTTGTCAGCAGCTGAGCTCAATCCAGTTTAATATTCTGTGGAGGAAAAGAGCTTCTAGATAATCTCAGACCTCACTTATGCCTTTATCTCTCACAGTTAACGCAAGCACATCCTATCATCTCACTGATCATAGCCGCTTCTGTGTTTTTACAGGACCAGAATCCCTTGCAGAGGCCCTAGAGGAATAAGATCTCATCAGTGCCGTCGGTTCTCTGAAGTGAAGTCTCATAAGTGAAGTCTCAAGGGATCTCAAAAGCCTCCGCCCCTTCTCCGCGAGGGGCCGCTGCCATGATATAACCTCCAAGCCTCTAAGTGCACACGCAAGCGAGACCCAGCGACCCCTGACGTCGCCCTTTCTGAGGTGGTGCGCTACCGCTGAGCTGAGTATGCCTCAAACTCCCGTGTTGTGAAAGGAGAGTGTGCGCTGGGCAGCACTAGGCGCCATGCGTCCGTGGACGGGCTCGTGGCGCTGGATTATGCTGGTGCTGCTGGCCTGGGGCACGCTGCTTTTCTACATCGGGGGTCACCTCGTGAGGGACAGCGAGCATCCGGAACGTTCCAGCAGAGAGCTCTCCAAAATCCTGGCCAAGCTGGAAAGGCTAAAACAGCAGAATGAAGATCTGAGACGCATGGCAGAGACTCTCAGGTTGGTGAATTTTTGTTATTTTTTTCAAACGGTTCAGTTTTCTTCAGGGTTTGTCTTCAAATGTGAGTCACTTAGTTTACCAGCATAATTTGGGTATCTACTGGAATAGTTAGTCTGCAGGTCAACAGGTTTGAGAAGTCTAATATGTATTTTGTTAGCATGACGGTAACCAGGGTTTTAAAAATTACTGAGGTCTGTGGTGAGGTTAAGAATTATGCTATAATAACTGCTACAAATACAACTCATTATAAACACTTTAAAAGAGACAGATATGTGGATGTTTGTGAAAGATGTTTTTTCTGTTTTGGAAGGATGAGCATTGTTAAATAAATTGTATATCATATTTATTGCATCAAATTTGTGAAATATTTACTATAGGGTAGGGCTGGATAATTTTATCAGCTGTTCTGAATTATTCATGCAAAAATACATATTACTGTTTTTTCTAATAACCATTGCTATATAGATGATAACTTTGTCTAGTGCTCTTATGAATATTTTTAGCATGACTTTCTGAAAACTTTACTACTACACTAAATGAAATAACAGCCTTCTTCATGGCTATATTTACTTGATCTACAAATCTGTGTGCTAGTTTTAAATGCTTTTGATTTTGATAGCTGGTAACATTTTTGACAGATATTATTATAATATCTTTGCGTTTGCCTTACCGAATGTGGTATCCTGTCAGCAATAACCTGTCCTTGGGCTCTTTAATTACTGTCAGTTTAAGTGCTGGCGAAGCAGTGTTCCCAGATATTGCTATGAAAACAAATTTTTAAAATGATTTAAAAATGAACCAAAATTAGCTTCAGTCTTTTGCAAATAAAATAAGATGAAGAAATTGCTAACCCTAAACTGCAACTTCCCACTTTATTAACTCTCTGAAGTGTCAAATTAAGTGAAAAGACAAGTCCAAAGATGCTTATAATAGCTGGATCTGGCAACTCTGTGTCCATGCCCTCACAACTCTATAATATAACTCATAAGAAATATTGTAGACTCCTTCTTGGCTAGTGTTCGCATATTTACTTGTTCTACAGATCTGTGCACTAGTGTTAAATGCTACTGGTTTTAATAGCATTGATAATGTTTCTGACATATCATTATGTTTTTTGCGTTTGCCTTACCGAATGTGGTATCCTGTCAGCAATAATCTGCCCGAGGGCTTTTTTGATTACTGTCAGTTTAAGTGCTGGCAGTGCAGTGTTGCCAAATATTGCTTTAAAAAATAATCTAAATTAGTTTAGATCTGTTGCAAATAAAATAAGATAAAGATATTGCTAACCCTAAACTGCAACTTCCCACTTTATTAACTTTCTAAAGTGTCAAATTAAGTGGAAAAGACAAGCCCAAAGATGCTTATAATAGCTGGATCTGGCAACTCTGTGCCCACACCCTCACAACTCTATCAAGCCTCGTTCACTCTGCCAGCGTCTCGCAGCGATCTTTTTCATAAGAAATAGTGTAGACTTCTTCATGGCTAGTGTTCGCATATTTACTTGTTCTACAGATCTGTGTACTAGTGTTAAATGCTACTGTTTTTGATAGTGCTAATAACATATTTGACAGATAATATCATGATGTATTTGTGTTTGCCTTACCGAATGTGGTATCCTGTTAGCAATAACCTGTCCGTGGGCTCTTTTGATTACTGTCAGTTTAAATGCCGGCAATGTAGTGTTGCCAGATATTGCTATGAAAACTAATGATAATTGCTATGAAAACTCTTTTGCAAATAAAATAAGATAAAGATACTGTTAACCCTATTGTTCAACTTCCCACTTTATTAACTTTCTAAAAGTAAAATTAATTGAAAAAGACAAGTCCAAAGATGCTTATAGTAGCTGAATCTGGCAACATTGCGCCCACGCCTTCACTCACAACTCTTTCAAGCCTTGTTCACTCTGCCAGCGTCTCGCAGCGATCTTTTTCATAAGAAATAGTGTAGACTTCTTAATGGCTAGTGTTTGCATATTTACTTGTTCTATAAATTTGTGTACTAGTGTTAAATGCTACTATTTTTCATAGTGCTAATAACATATTTGACAGATGATATGATGTTTTTGGGTTTGCCTTACCGAATGTGGTATCCTGACAGTAATAACCAGTCTGTGGGCTTTTTTGATTACTGTTAGTTTAAGTGCTGGCGATGCAGTGTTGCCAGTGTTGCTATGAGGGCAAATAAAAATGAACAAAGTTCAAATCTGCAAATAAAAAAAGATAAATTTATTGCTAACCCTAAACTGAATGTTCCCACTTTATTAATTTTCTAAAGTGTCAAATTAAGTGGAAAAGATCAAGTCCAAAGACGCTTACAAAAGCTGGATCTGGCAACACACGCCCACACTCTCACTTACAACTCTCTTAAGCCTCGTTCAGTTTTAAAAAGCAAATTAGTCATTCAGAGAACAAATTTTATTTTTGAACATGAAAAATTTACCGACCTCATAGCTGGCTACAGTCATATTTGTCAGTTTCAATTAATGAAAACGATTCTGAATAGTTTTTAGATAACTTGGTTCTTCCTTTTCTCTAATTTATCAATACAATTTAGTCTAGAAAGTGCCAAGATTGTTGACTAGTCATCCAACAAACGCTAGTTAATCAAAATCAACTTCAACTAGTTTATTGTTATTGTTGTTTCTTCTTATATAAGTAAATTCAAGTTTTTTTATAGCACTTTTCACAATATACATTTGTTTCAATGCAGCTTTCCAGTAAATTATAGTGTAAATCTTAATAATTTGTCCTAATTTCTAATTCCTTTTACATTTAAACTTATGGTGTTAATGTTAATAATATCCTAATATCTTATTCCTTTTACATTTTACAGGTTAAAGCTGGATGTTAATATAATTTACATTCTGCAATGATATAACCAATCAACTATTTGAGATTTGCAATGCTTTAAGTAGGATGAGGTGTTGTGATTTAGCTTGCTAAGAGCTTACCAGTACTTTCAGCACGGTAAAACACCCCCCCGAGTAGTTGCAAACTGACATTAAATCACCAATTTGCAGCAAATTCATCATATCCAACAATACATTTAAAGACGAGACAATTTTCAGACGAGCTCTCGTTGTTAGCGGTGTAATTCTGCTGGTCATTTTTCCTCGTCAGCCAGTAGCTGTATGGTCAGACTTGCCGTATTCACTTCCTGTTATTCACTGTGGCATTTGATGGCCACTGGGCTAAATTTGAACTGCTTTGCTAGTTAAATGATCATTACCCTCAGGGAAACTTTGTATAATCGACAGATGCAAACACACTTCCTCACAGTTCGCCTGCCTGCTGTATTCATCTAAATGTGTGTCAGTGTGCATGTGTGTGTATGTGTGTGTGTGCAGTATGCAAACTTGTGTGCACCGTGTATTTCACTAAGCCAAGGTCTTGTCATCTGTCTGCTTATATATTATGTAAGCTCAGTTATCAGTGTTATTGTAAATTATTAAAATGACCTGGGTGACTTATTCCACAAATGTGCCTCATAAATTATATTTAACAGCCCGCGCATACACTTTCTCACAATATTACTGTATTTTTGATTAAATAAATACAGCCTTGATAAGCAGAAGAAACTTTATTCAAAAACATAAAAAAATGGGAATTATTCCAAACGTTTGACCGTATATATAGTTTTTTTGGTCATATTTTTCTTTGATAAACCAATCAGTATTAAATCAGTATTTTTTTTTTTTTTCACTTTTTATGTATGTTTGAAACATTTACAAGTCAATTATTTGTCATTCGCCCTTTGAATGCAAGTGTCCTGTTTTACAAGACTAATACTTTGTCTAATAAAAAATAAAAGCTGAATAATTTATGCATGCAAGACATTAACTTGCTTCACCTGTGAACATTGCTGTTTATTGTTGAGCGCATTGTGTAATGTTGTTGTCAGATGCTGCATTTACTTTTGACATTTCTACTGTATATCGCTCTATCAAATGAAAAGACTTTCAAAACTAGTTACAAATGCTACAAAGTAGCAAAACCTTAGTAAACGTCACACTAAAAGGGTTTGGACATAGTAGCACAATAAGAAAGACTCTCCCTCTAAAGGTTGTATGAAAATCAGTCCCCATAAACAAAAACAGGAAACAGCACATCCTACTTCCTGCATGGATGTAAACAAGCCTAGAAACAACGGATTTGTTAATTGCCTCTTGGCAGAACATAAACACAGACTTTGTGATTATACTGTAGTATGATTTTCAAAAAGAGTATTTTCAAAAAGAGGCTATTTGAAGGCTTTGAAGAAATGCTTTTTTTCTTTGCAGTTAGTTTCAGTGAAGTATTTCTCAGCTACTTATCATTGCATGCTCCAGACAATTATACATGGTTAAAAACAACTGCTGTACAGACAATGAAAACCATAAAATGTCTTTTAAATACAAAGTGTCTAACGGCTAGCCTTTTCCGACATCACAGACAGACTGATATCTAACATCCGTTCAAACATACATTCATACGTTGAGTAGGATCAGTATAAATTAAGCTCATTTGGCAACTTGTTTCAGAAAGCAGGTTACATTGCGACAAGTGTCTGTCTTAATGAGTAATCGAGTCATTGATTCAACCAGTTTGTTCAGTAACACTAGGTGCGTTTCCATTACAGATTTGCGCAAAACTTTTCCAATGTTTTATAAGTGTCGATAAAAAACTGTTGCGAAATGACGTTGTTTCCATTAGCTGATGTTATGCGACTAAACGTAATTTTTTTTTTCTCTTGCAATAAGTTGTGGCGATAGATGTTAGTAGGTTTACGTATGTCACAGCCACAGAACTAGCCTTTAATTTAATCGTAGGAGACGTAGGCATCTATCTTTACAGAAGCAGCGTGGAGAGGACGCTCTGGCAAGTATGTATAACTGCATACTAGGGGAACTCCAAAAGTGGGCATAACCTCCAAAATGGGGCGGGGTCTCGTCACGCAAAGACTTTCACCATTGGCTCTGGCTTCAGCCAATTGTTATTGACTTACATTTCAAAATAAAACTTTATAAAATAGACATTGTTTTTTGGTTGTTCTAAAATAAAATAAAATATGCTACATAAATAAATATGCTCAGTGAAAGCAGAAAAGATCGTGTCCAGTGGTGTTTGGACTGGAGTTAGAACCTCTGCTTAATGATATAAACGGGAATCCCCCGCGAGTCCTCCCGCGAGCCGTCCCAGTGCAGTGCAGGGGAAAGGTTTTACTGTATCGCTTTGTTTTAAGAAACAGGGGCATCCCGGGACTTGAAATTTGCAGGGTAGGAGGGTGTTGTGACGCTGAGTGCAACTAAAAAAGGTCCCATTGTCCGGTGAGGTCCGTTTGTGGAGTTACGGAAAGGCCCGGCCATCTTATATCGCATAATCTTATTAACTGTTTATCCACCATGCTATTCAGCGCCAATCCCACCGTGCAGTCAGTTTCACTGGTTAAGGTTAGGGTCAGGTGTGGGTTAGGTTTAGGGGTTAGCATTGTTTGTAGCACGGTGTAGAAAATCAACACTGTGACTGACACAACCAATAAAACCTTTAGAATCAGCTGTGTGGCGGAGTTTGCGCTTAAGTGGATTGAGGGAACACCTGAAACGCGCGCACATTAAAATACTGTTAAATAGCGCCTAATTACTGAACTAAGTTATGTATCACGTCTGATTACACTACTATTGTCAAAACACACAAGGTTTGCATATAAAAACAGTTGATAGAAGCTTATGTCTAAAGTAAAAGTAAACAGTTGAATTGAGAAGAAAAAAACGGATGCCTGCCTGTGCCTGTATATTTGTGCAGCTCTTAAAGGGGCAGTACTAAACATGCTGCCGCATGTCATCAAAGGGATAGTTCACCCAAAAATTATAATTGTCATTATATACTCACTTACATGTTGTCCCAAACCTGTATTACATTCTTTCTTGAGCTAAACACAAAATAAGATATTCTGAAGAATGTGGATAACCAAACAGTAGCTGGTCCCCATTGATTTTAATAATAGAAATGATCAAATTGTCACGGAGTCAGACGAGAAATGAATGATCGAAATATGTCCCTGTGTAGCGCAGCGGAAAACTCAAACGCGGATACACACGAGTGAGTAGGTAAACCACGCAGTTTGATCTGAGAACGCTCCAAAACGGAGTTGAGATTTCCACCAAGAAATCCGCGTTCTCACACGCACACAAACAGGTAAATAAAGCGCTCCGAGGAGCAGAGAGTTTACTCACGTGAGTAGGAGAAGAGATGGGACCTGAAGATGAGCCCCGCATGAGCTCAATGTCTGGTGCTGGATCGTCACCTACTTCCTGCTTAAATACCTGCGTGAAGTTACTTCCGGGTCCTCGTGACCTCACGTGATTCGGTGCGTGTGACAGTACCCCCCCCTCCAGGACCGGCACCAGACGGTCCCGGGATGGAGGATACCCGACGACGGTAGTCCTGGATGAGAGCTGGATCCAAGATGTACCGCCCGGGAACCCAAGACCGCTCCTCCGGACCGTAACCCTCCCAGTCGACGAGATACTGGGTGCCACGGCCCCGAGGACGCGAATCAAGGATTCGCCGGACGGTATACGCAGGACCACCGTCAATGATCCGGGGCGGAGGTGGAGCAGGAACCTGGGGAGACAGAGGAGAGAAGAAGACATGTTTGAGTTGTGACTGGTGGAAAACAGGATGGATCCGGAGAGATGTGGGCAGCTGGAGCCTGAAGGTGACAGGGTTTAACCGATGAGTGATCTTGAAGGGTCCGATGAAGCGAGCAGTGAGTTTTTTTGAATCTGTCTTAAGGTTGATGTTGCGGGTGGATAAATAAACCCTGTCACCAACATGGAACAGTCGTCCCGGAGGGTGCCGGCGGCGATGTTGAGTGGTGTAGCGGGTATTGGCCTTTCGGATGGCGGTGCGTGCATGGTTCCAGAGCCGCCGGCACCGACGGACCAACTCTTGGGCGGACGGGACCTCAACCTCCGGCTCTTGATGTTCGAACACCGGAGGTTGATACCCGTAGCATACCTCGAATGGGCTCAGGTTAGTGGCAGAGGATGTGTGGATGTTGTTCGAGAGTTCAGCCCAGACGAGGTAGCGTGCCCAGGAACGCTGATGCTCGCCGGCAAAGCATCGGAGGAAGCGTTCCAGCTGTTGGTTGGCCCGCTCCATCTGACCGTTAGTCTGTGGGTGAAATCCGGACGACAGACTAGAGGTGGTCCCGATCAGACGGCAGAAGGCCTGCCAGAACTTGGCCGTGAACTGGGGCCCTCTGTCCGAGACGATGTCCTTGGGGAACCCATGCAGGCGGACTACGTGTTCGAGTATGAGCTCCGCAGTGGTCTTGGCAGAGGGGAGTCCGGTGAGAGCCACCAGGTGCACAGCCTTAGAGAACCGATCCACAATGGTCAGGATGGTGTTCTTCCCTAGAGATTCGGGGAGTCCAGTGACGAAGTCGATGGAGATGTGAGACCAGGGTCGTTTGGGGATGGGGAGGGGCTGCAGCTCGCCGGTAGATGGGGTGTTGTTGGTCTTGGAGCGAGCGCAGGTGTTGCATGCCTGGACGTACAGCTGTACGTCTCTCCTCAACGTCCTCCACCAAAACGCCCTGGCGATGAAGGTAATGGTCCTCTGGACTCCCGGGTGTCCTGCCAGAGTGGAGTCGTGCCCCCACTGGAGTACTTCCTGGCGTAAGGTGTCGGGTACGAAGAGACGTCCAGTAGGGGTGTCCGGAGGTGGAGGATTTTGGCTGTGACTCTGGCGGACTCTCTCTTCTAACCCCCACCGGAGGGGAGCCAAGATGACGTGAGGTGGCAGGACAGGCGCGGTCTCCGAGGTGGTGGAGTCTCGCTGATGTTGGCGGGAGATGGCGTCCGCTTTGCTGTTCTTAGAACCGGGCCGGTAGGATAGTTGGAAATTGAAGTGTTCGAAGAACAGAGCCCACCGCGCCTGCCTGGGGTTAAGCTGTTTGGTCTGGCGGATGACGGTGAGGTTCTGGTGGTCGGTCCAGACGGTGAATGGGTCGCCGCCGCCCTGGAGCCAGTGACGCCATTCCTCCAATGCCCACTTGATGGCCAACAGTTCACGGTCCCCTACCCCGTAACGCTGTTGAGTGGAATTGAATTTTCTAGAGAAAAAACTACATGGGTGTAGTTTACCGTCTGGACCACGTTGTGAGAGGACGGCTCCTACGCCCACATCGGAGGCATCCACCTCAACAACGAAGGGTTTGCCCGGGTTGGGGTGGGTGAGGACTGGAGCGGTGGTGAACAGGTTGCACAAGGTCTTGAAGGCTTGTATGGCTTCGGGTGTGAGGTGAAAGGCTCCATGCGATGGTTTGGTGAGAGCAGTGAGAGGTGCTGCAGTCGCGCTGAAGCCCTGGATAAATCGCCTGTAGAAGTTGGCGAACCCCAGAAAACGCTGCAGCTGTTTAAGCGACGAGGGTAGGGGCCACGAGCGCACAGCTTCCAGCTTCTGGGGATCCATGGCCACACCCTGGGGGGAGATGACGAAACCGAGGAATGTGGTGGAGTGCTGGTGAAAAGCACATTTCTCCAACTTGCAGTACAACTGATGGGCCAGCAACCTACGTAGCACTGCTCGGACATGCTGGGTGTGTTCCTCCAGGGTCTTGGAATATATGAGGATGTCGTCCAGATAGGCGTAGCACCAACGACCCAGCATGTCCCGGAGGACGTCATTTATGAACTGTTGGAATACAGACGGACTGTTGCACAGACCAAACGGCATAACGAGGGTCTCGTAGTGACCGGTGGGGGTTATGAAGGCCGTCTTCCACTCATCGCCCTCCCTGATGCGGACCAAGTTGTAGGCGCTCCGTAAGTCCAGCTTCGTGAAGAAGCGGGCACCAGAGAGGGCGTCCAGGGCGGTGTTGGTAAGAGGAAGTGGATGACGGTTCTTGATGGTGATCTGATTCAGCCCCCGATAGTCCACACAGGGACGAAGGCCCCCGTCCTTCTTCTTAACGAAGAAAAACCCCGCGGCCGCCGGGGAGCTGGAAGGGCGGATAGTACCGGCCCGGAGCCCTTCCGCTACGTACTCCTCCATCGCTTGATGTTCGGTGGCAGACAGGGAGTACAGGTGGCCGCGAGGGAGCACCGCGCCCGGCACGAGGTCAATGGCGAGATCGTAGGGACGATGAGGTGGGAGCTGCGCAGCGCTGCGCTTGCTAAAGACCTCGGCCAGGTCGCGGTACGGGACAGGGACCTCCTCCAGGTTGATATCGGAGGCCTCGAACTCCCCTGAACACGTCCCAACCGGCGCCCGGAGGCAGAGCTCCTGACAGGTCGCCCCCCAGTGGACGATCTTGTGGTTGGTCCAAGAGATGAAGGGGTCGTGTGTGATGAGCCAGGGATGTCCCAGGATGACGGGTGGTGAGGTGATCTTGGTGATGTACAGTTGGATTTTTTCGGTGTGGTTGCCAATGATGAGGTGGATCTCTTTGGTGCGACGGCTGACAGGGCTGAAGTTGAGGGGGCGACCGTCGATGGCTGTGATCGTTAACGGTTGGGATAACACCTCAGTCTCAATCCCCAACTGGGCAGCAAATTCCTGATCGATAAAGTTACCAGCCGCACCTGAATCAACAAATGCAGTGGTCACGATCCGTTGGTGGCCCACGAGGATTGATACCTGAAGGAGCATCCGGGATTCGGCGGGACAGGATTTGTTCGTCACCGGACCAGGCAAAGACCTCCCCCTCTTTACCTGGTCTGGCCGTTTCCCGGCCGGAGAGGGCAGATTGCTCGATGGTGATCTGGGGAGGCGCAATAGGCACATAAACCTTCGCGGTAGCGTCTAGCCCTCTCTGCTGCCGACAGGGAGGTGCGTCCTATTTGCATGGGCTCCCCGGCTCCGGTTGAGTGGGCCTCTGAGGCGATAGGTGGAGGAGGAGAGGGCGCAGCGACAGCGTAGGTGACGGGTGAATCCAGGGTCCTTGTGCGGGGAATGGTGCCTGTGGAGGAATGAGAGACAGAATTAGTGCGGTGTGGGTGGTGACGCATCCTCTGATCGACCCGGAGGGCCAGCTGGATCATGCCCTCCAGGGTGTCAGGAAGCTCCCGCACAGCCAACTCGTCCTTGAGCCTGATGGAAAGTCCCTCGTAGTAGGCTGTGCGGAGAGCGGCGTCGCTCCAGGTGGTCTGTACTGACAGGGTGCGAAACTCTGTGGTGTAACGGCTGACGCTGCGTTCTCCTTGTCTCAGATGGTACAGACATGAATCTACCTCCACCTCGCTCTCAGGGTGTTGGAAGGCGGCCCTGAGCTGGGTGGTGAATGCTGGGTACGAGTGGGCGGAGTCGCCGTCGGCCTTCAGGACCGCCGTAGCCCACTCGGCTGCCTGCCCGGTGAGAAGTGAGACGAGCAGAGCGATCCGGCTGCGGTCTGTGGGATAACGTGATGGCTGGAACTCAAAGATGAGAGAGAGGTTAGTGAGGAAGACATCACACCGGGCACCGGATCCATCCCACTTATCCGGGAGTGAAATCTTGGGTTGGTGGGCGGGGCGGATTGGTTCCGCGGGGGCGATCTGTGCAGCAGCCAGGTCATCATAGTCTGCTTGCAGAGTGGTGAGATCCGATTGGAGAGCCCCGCACTCCGCCCGAAGACCCGCGGTCTCGGCACGAAGCGCGGTAACCTCCGCTCGAAGTCCCCCCATCTCCTGCTTCAGACTCATGATTTCCATGGTCTGCTGCTGGATCACACCCCACAGTTGTTCCAAATCCGCCGGGACCATTTCGGGACCAGACATTCTGTCACGGAGTCAGACGAGAAATGAATGATCGAAATATGTCCCTGTGTAGCGCAGCGGAAAACTCAAACGCGGATACACACGAGTGAGTAGGTAAACCCCGCAGTTTGATCTGAGAACGCTCCAAAACGGAGTTGAGATTTCCACCAAGAAATCCGCGTTCTCACACGCACACAAACAGGTAAATAAAGCGCTCCGAGGAGCAGAGAGTTTACTCACGTGAGTAGGAGAAGAGATGGGACCTGAAGATGAGCCCCGCATGAGCTCAATGTCTGGTGCTGGATCGTCACCTACTTCCTGCTTAAATACCTGCGTGAAGTTACTTCCGGGTCCTCGTGACCTCACGTGATTCGGTGCGTGTGACACAAATAGACAACGTTCAGCAGAAAAAAGAAACTCATTCAGGGTTAAAACAACCTGAGAGTGAGTAAATGATGGTTTTAAAATAAAACACTATGACAGAATTTTTATTTTTGGGTGAACTATTCTTTTAACTGTTTTTAAAACAAAACACAAAGAGAAAAATCACTCACTGCTCTTGACTGAAGAACTTTAATACAGTTGCTTTAATAAGAATCAGTGTACAACTGATGTGTGTATATAGTGTATAAGTATATAGTGTTTCACTTTTTATATTTGTTAATTCAATTTTTTAAATGCTACTGCTAAATACACCTACTGTACCTGAAAAATAAAACACTGTTTGTATTCTTTGTTTTTTATTTTTTAATAACAAAGATAAAATAATGATAAAGATTTTTATCTTCGCTCACTTTGGCCTAAATATGTGCTATTCTTTTTTAATTTATACTTTCTTACCTTGAAAGTCTTTGTTTTTAAAACAGGGAAATTAGTTTGGCTGTACTGCTCAGACAATTTGCAAAATAGTAAAACCAACATGACAAAGAATCGTGATAAAATCTTGATATTTCTGAAAATAATCGTGATATGATATTTTTGCCATATCGCCCACCCCTAGGAGCAACCGATTTTGAAAATAAATCATACAAAGCATTTATTTTGTTCTAATAAATGAGGTGGCAAGGGGGGGTTAAAGGCTCACCAGCACAGAGTAAAAGGCCCAATACTTTAGCTAAAATAATGGGGTTTTTTTAATAATGTGTAAGTTAATATTTGTTCAAAACAATCACTTTAGCAATTTTTTGTAATTTTTCTGCTTATTTTGATAAATAAAATAATTATTTTTGTATAAAATAATAAATAAATAAATATACTGTCATTAAAATATGTTAATATAAAACATATTTAAACTACAAAAACAAAATCATTTAAAACCGTAAAGATTCTGAAAGCATTGAAGGAGATCCCATAATAATTTAATATAGATTTACAGAAGTAACAACAAATGATATTTTATTATATGATATGATTAATAGCATGTTTTTAAATATGATGGTTTCATCCTAAACATGGTGATTATCTCTAAGATGAACACCCAACATAATATATGATATTTACCATCTGAATCTAACAATGTCATGTCAACAAATGAAAAAGTCAGCCTTCTGTTAATTATCATATTAATTTTTGTGCCTTTTAGCCCCAACAGCAGGGTTGCTTTTTACCACAAATACCATATTATTTAATTATGTAAAAACTTCTTTTAATTGTCTAAAACAAAACTGAAAATCATTAAGAAGACCTTTGTCTCAAGATATATTGAATCATTTTAGTGATTCTCGTTTGCTACTTAAATCTACAACATTTTAAAAATCATCAAATCGCATCAAGGATCATACAATTTTTCATGTGTATGTTAAAAAAAGTGGATGTGTTGGAAAGTGCTACGCCACGTTTTTCTGGGATCTAGTGGTTTAGAGGAAAATAATATAGTGTAATATAATATAGAAAATAATATAGAGTCATTGAATCATTAAATGGTGGATTCTTACTGTTGCTTAGTTTGAAATTAATTTTGTTGGTGGAGCAAAAATAGACAAAGTAATAATGTATCTAAAATGTAAGTTCCTTGACATTAATTGAAGTGTTGTATAAAAGCAACACACTCGGACATTCAGAAACAATTGCACCATTGCTTGTGATATTGCTTATAATATGGTCTCGATAGTAACTGAAAACCAGTGATTCATAAATAGATTTGTCAAGATTCACGCTCCTATCACCCAGAACTCTTAAGCAACCCATTCAGAGCTTTTCATTTATAAGAAATGTGTTTACAGTAGCTCTGGTGTAGTAAACTCCTGATTTTGAATTCTGAGGAAGTGTTTGCATAGAGATATTTGACTATTAAGAGTGCGTATATGTGTGTGCGCGCTCACTACTCGAAGTAGGACACCGTGGAGGAAGTGTTATTTGTAATATATGAACATGTACAGTCCTAATGAATTGAACCGGTTAGTTCTCCTCCTATCGCTCCGACACAGTATGGTATCAGTGCTGTCAGTCTTTCATTAAGCACTTCCTGTGGGAATTATCAGGCGCTGATACACACACACACACACTGCGATTCCCCATTAGAGCCCACTGATGCTTCATCTAGCTTTTATATTGACTCCTGCGTAAATGAAAAAGCGGATAACGCACACATAGAGGGTTGTTCAGCAGATATGTGGATGAGTAACGAGAGAGGCCAAAGATGGTGCTGTGATTGATCCAGAAAGAGAAGCCTGATGGAAGAGAAGGTGTGTGACTCCAGCACTGACAGACTCTTATTATATCTCTCACACTCACTCACACACACACACACTGAGCAGTGCTGGTACAGCTTTACTGATGAGTTGTAGTGCAGTACAGAGTAGAAGTGGGCCACCATACTGTGCCCCCAGGCAGCACTTTTGCATGTACTAGGCATACATCTATCCACTTGAATGGGAAAATCTCCAAATTGTTGTTTCAATTACATTATTTCAGTCTGAATAAAAAATATGAGAATAATGGTATGATAAATTTAGCCTTTTTTTTTGGATCAGATCACATTATATATTTCAGGCTGGTCTGCACATGCATATTGAAAAAGTAAATAACGACTACATAAACGGCGTATATTGCTATCAAAAATGCTGAAATGTGTGACTTCGGTTTCTACCATGCAATCGACTTGGCCAAAACAAATTATTTCAAATTATAAATTTGCACTACAAAAATCCTTATACGTTAGTTTGACTGAATGAGGTTTTCTTTTAATGTTTGATGGTTGAAGGGTGAGTAGAATAATGTCACCTCATTGTACCTAGTTTGCATTCATGAGCAAACGTTTGGTTGATTGTTTACAGTTTAACAGAAGTTACTCCCATAATTTGTGCAAAACATCATGGGGCATAGAAAAAAGGGGGATGTCTCTTGTGTGTCACTCTTTATTTGGCAGCTCTTGTTCATTATGAATGTTCCATTGGTGTTTCAGTTCTGCTCCTTGTATTCCTATTTTCCGAGTTGTTTTGCATTTTAGTTGTTGTTGTTATTGTTATTATTATTTAAATGATCACTCTGTCTCTGAGTTTGCCAGCGTGACAGCAATATTCTGCGTTATGATTTCTCCAATTCATTTTCCAGGAGTGGTTCATCTATTTCCTTTTATACTGTCGCTTGATATGTGTGTGTGTGTGTGTACAGGGGAAAATAAAAAGGCAAGAATGGATAAGGGTGGAGATGGACTTTGGCAGATAAAGCTGATGTTTTTCACAAGAAGAGCAGATATTTACATTTTTGTTTGATGACACAGACTTTACTAACCAAGACATGTGCCAGCATGTGCAAGACCATCTGTGTTTGTCTGCATTTAAAGGAAGAGTTCATCTAAAACGAAAATTGTTCCAAACCTGTGTGAGTTTCTTTCTTCTGTGGAACACAGAATATACAGTTGAGGTCAAAAGTGTACACACACCGTGCAGAATCAGCAAAATGTTAATTAGAAGAAAAAGCAATGCATTAAGAGCTGGGGGTGTAAACTTTTGAACAGAATGAAGATGTGTACATTTTTCTTATTTTGCCTAAATATCATATTTTTTCATTTAGTACTGCCCTTCAGAAGCTACAGAATATTCTAACATGTTTCCCAGAAGACACAATAAGTAAAATTTACCCTGATCTTCAAATTCAGAAAGTTTTCACCCTCTGGCTCTTAATGCATCATGTTTCCTTCTGGAGCATCAGTGAGTGTTTGAATCTTCTGTAATAGTTGCATATGAGTCCCTCAGTTGCCCTCAGTGTGAAAAGATGGATCTCAAAATCATGCAGTCGTTGTTGGAAAGAGTTAAAATACACAAAAATGCTGAAAAACCAAAGAATTTGTGGGGCCTGAAGGAATTTTTCTGAAGAACAGCGAGCAGTTTAACTGTTTAGGACAAACATGGGACTCATGAACAACTATCACTAAACAAAAAAAATAAAAAAAGCTGTGGATCATTCAGGAAACAACACAGTATTAACACAGTGTCAGGTGTATGTAAACTTTTGAACAGGGTCATTTTTATAAATTCAGCTATTATTTTCTCTTGTGGGCTGTATGTAAATATCTTTTATGTGACATATCTTATTCAGGTTAGTACTGAATAAAAAATAACTTGCATTTTGTATGATTTTGTTAAAATAATTGACATTTTGCAGATTCTGCAAGGTGTATGTAAACTTTTGACCTCAACTGTATGTTGATGCTTTTGACAACCAAACAGTTGCTGGTAGCTGTTGAATTCTATAGTTTAGTAAAAAAAATACTATGGAATTCAATGGCTACCTTAAAAATATCTTCTTTTGTGCGCAACAAAAGAAAGAAATTCAGGTTTGGAACAACATGAGGGTGAGAAAATGATGAACTATCCCTTTAAGAGCCCTTTACATTGTAAACTGTTTCTGATGGATTAATAGCATCAATTCTAGCATCAATTTTGTTTCTTTATCAGCAGGAAATCTAGACTTTTAGACTTTGCGTGTGTTTTTATGGTGCCCAGGGGTAAAGTTTTATTGCACTTTCATTTCTCAGGAAATTAAATGGAATTGCCAGCTACAAATTCAGTTCTCAGATGTTTCTCATAAAATGCCTTGGGAGAAATAAAAATAGAAACAAGTCTGATGCATATACGTATAAAATGAATATGGATGGCATATAACAGATAAGTAGTCGATTCTGATATATTTGAGGTCATATGAATCATATCTCTAACTTTTGTTTGCAGAAATTTTGGGATCTTTGCTTAATTCGCTCTCCATTTAATCTCATTGCTGTCTAGGAAAAACAACTGAGAGATTTCATTTCAGATTTTGCTTTGATTTTAATATCAATAAATGCTGCCTAGAGGCCATGCCCAGGTGATCCAGGAGATCCTTGCTTCACATTGTGGACTGTGAACTCTGGATTCAGTGACAGTCAATTAGTCCCTTCTAAATGTGACTAATTACTCTCAGGTTTAGACTTGGCCTGTTGTTTGACCTCTCTGTTTGGCGCAGCTATATATATATATATAAACAAATCAAACTGTAATAAGCGCTGATATAGGTTTCCCACACACAACTCAAATTGACAAATGTCCAAAACAAACTATTCTACACCACCACTAGTCATTTGTAATAGTAAAAACATGCTTATTTCAGATCCTACTCACATTTGTATAACAAATGTGCAGTTTAAAGAACCACATCATTTGCAAACAAAAACACAGGCGGTCACTGGCATCACACGCACAGACACACAGGTAATTTAGCAGGACATTGTGCCTAAATTACAGTTTAGTGATATAATATTGCCTGTTTTATTCCATTGAAATGCACATTTGTTAGTATAGCATTGATTTGAAATGTACTTACAGAATAGTAACAACGTTAATTAATTAGATGTTAATTAACTTTAATTGAAACAGGGCTCAGTTCAAATATTCTGCCAGTGAGTTGGGACTCCTTAACAGATATTGTTTTCCTTTCATCAGGCCTTTAATTATTGATGTACAGTCACCTGTTGAGATTTCTAAAGGTAAACAGAGGCTTTTTTTTCATTAGAACAGAAGAGATTTTACACAAGGAAAACTGACAGCTCCCTCCATAATTCATGAAGGTCCAGCCTTTAAAGCTCTTCATTCCACTTTGTACTTGCCCTTATAAAAATTTAACACAGTTCTTGTCTAGTATCCATAGTTTAAATGGACTATTTGTAATAAGAATAGGTAAAATCATGCATTTGGTTTCTATAACAAATGAGTTTGTTATGAAAATAATAAAGAACATTTAGCAACTATAAATTCTACTGTCATTGTTTGAATAAATTGTTCCCTCAGTCTCCTAATATATAAAATTTTAAGTGCTATAATATAATGTAATATAATATTTCTGTCAGATGTGCCATACAGATAAAACTAATAAGGATTGTGATAAGATTGTGGGTAAGTATGACATGGCACAGCGTTTCTGCGTTTTTGTTCTCAGTTTATGTCAGGGCTAATGAAACTCATGAAAATTTGATTTTTATCTTGTCTAATTGCTTATGTCATTCCCAACCTGCATGACTTCTTGTATAGAACACAAAACCAGATATTTGTTGCAGTGTGTGTGTGTGTGTGTGTGTGTGTGTGTGTGTGTTTTATGTCCATACAATGAAAATCAATAGGGTCCAAGGTTATTTTTTGATCCCATTGACTTTCATTGTATAGAAAAAAACCCACTCAGAATGTCGTCTTTTATCTTCCATAGAATAAAGAAAGCATACAGGTTTGGAACGACATAAAAGTAAGGAAATGATGACAGAATTTTTCTTTTTTTTGGTTGAACTGTCCTTTTAAGCATCAAGTCAAAAGTTTTTTGACAGGAATCGTGTGATGGAAATAAATAGTTTTTTTTTTAATTAAACTTGCAAGAATGTCATTATTAACTCCTGCATTGATGCTAAGAATAAGGGTTACACTTTTGGCTGGAATACACTAAATATCTTCTGAAACAGATATGAAATACTAGGAATCATAGACTTGTTGACTTAAAGGATTAGTTTACTTCCAAAATTAAAATTTCCTGATAATTTACTCTCACCCATATGATCTAAGATGTTAATTTCTTTCTTCAGTCGAAAGGAAATTAAGGTTTTTGAGGAAAACATTCCAAGATTTTTCACCATATAGTGGACTTCAATAGGGATTGGCAGGTTGAATGTCCAAATTGCAGTTTCAGTGCAGCTTCAAAGGGCTCTGCACCATCCCAGCCGAGAAATAAGGGTCTTATCTAGCAAAACCGAGCAGTCATTTTCTAAAAAAAAAAAAAGATGTACTTTTTTAACCACAAATGCTTATCTTCAACTAGCTCTGCAATGTGTTTCCTCGCAAAACACTTAATCTCATTTTCTCCTCTAACTTCAAAATCATCCGATATCGTTGTTTTACCTTTTGTAAAGGGTGTTTGACTTTCTTTGCACGTTCGCGTTGTAGACACTGGGTCGGTACTTTCATCTACATCACGCGTGACCTTTCCAATATGACTACTTAATTTGTCATTTGTGGTTAAAAAGTATATACATTTTTATTTTTTACAAAATGATCAATCGTTTCAGTAGATAAGACCCTTATTCCTCGGCTGAAATCGTGTGGAGTCCTTTGAAGCTCCTTTGAAACTGCAGTTTGGACCTTCAACCTACTGATCCCCATTGAAGTCCACTATATGGAGAAAAATCAAGTCTTCTTCAAAAACTTTTAAAATTCTTTTTGCCTGAAGAAAGAAAGACATGAACATCTTGGATGACATGGGGGTGAGTAAATTATCATGCCATATCCTGATTGATAAAAATCCTGATTATTAAATATCCTAATATCCTTCTAATGGATGGAATCATAGTTTGAAGCTAAACATTTTTTTTTTTTTTCGGTCTGTGCTCATTATACGCGACTTAATTTTTTTGTAATCTGTCAACTTCAACTGCCCAGAATCTACAGACTGGCTTTAACTTCCAGCAACTAACGTTGACTCATCCAGACTACAAACTGAGGCAAAAATCCC